>OZ010795.1:425722611-428196527 GCA_963932465.1 Maratus speciosus | reverse complement strand
AAAACAATACATTTTCATAATTTGTTTTCTATAAAATTAAGAAATATATACAAGAGAGGAAAGTTTAATATAGAATATAGTACCATGCTTACACACCGTAGTAATTTGGAAAATATAGCTAACTAATAAAAAAATAAAAGTTTTCGGTATATCACTTTAGTTTTAGTTTCCGAAGACAAACTAAAAATTCACTCGCCCTGTCGGAAAATCAGCTCGCCAGTGGCGAATAAAATGATGTATTTCCCCACTCCTGACCATGTGGGATCAGACAGAACCACAATTTATATTCAGTAATATTCAATTATATCAGAAGTGAATGTTTATGAGAAATAAAATAAGACTTGTATATTAATAGCTCATAAAATTAGTTAAGTAATAAAACATGTAATTGAGTAACCATTGTCCTGTTTAATTTTATGAAGCAGTAAAAATTAATAAAATTGGGGGGGGGGCGTAAATGGCCAGTGTAAACCACATAAAGCAAGTTGGTATGGCCCTTTTAAAATTTGGCTGATATATTTCACTAGCAGCTCCATCTCAGTTTTATTCCAGTATTAATGTCTTCATTATTGAGAAATTGAATTACTTATTAAATTAAATTACTTATTAAAAAAATTAAAAATCAAACTGCATATGCGAACATAAAACATTCATGTTAAACGGCAAACAGAAAAATTTGTTAGAAGGTACTAGACAGAAACAAGTCTGGTAGTAAAAAATATTTATCATCCCCCCTCCCCCATTTTCTCAGTTTTTCACTTGATTTTTAAAAACTTAAACATAGATTTTCAAACAGCATACATTTTTTTTTTTTGGGGGGGGGGGGGATTCCAGGTCTTGCAGAGTTGGATAAAACCAGGGTTGCAAAAAAGCCAACTAAAATTAAAAAAGTCTTTAACCGGCTTTTTCTTTTTTGGCTATAATTGGCTTTTATACAGTGAAGCATTTTAATTATAAACTACACATTTTAAAGTGTTCTTAATTAGTTTTAAGGACATTTAATTGATTTAGAATTTAATAAGTAATTCAATTTCTCAATAATGAAGACATTAATACTGGAATAAAACTTAGATGGAGCTGCTTGTGAAACATACCAGCTAAATTTTGAAAGGGCCATACCAACTGCTTTACACGGTTTACACTGGACATTTACCCCCCCCCCCCCAATTTTATTCATTTATACTGCTTTATAAAATTAAAGAGGACAATGGTTACACAATTACATGTTTTATTACTTAACTAATTTTAAGAGCTATTAATATACAACTCTTATTTTATTTCTCATAAACATTTAAAATCATACAGTCATTGGAGTCTAACTTATATTCTTTTCAATATTTTTTTTTCTTCTGACTTATTGCCTTAGCAGTTGCCTTTTAGCAGTTATAAAGACTTATTTATTTAACAAAATTTAACAGAAATTTATAATATTTTTAGTAGAAAATATTTATAAGTGTATTAAAAATGAATTGATCCAAATTTAATATGAATTAGCTGTAAACCAACTTTTAAAAACAAAAACCAGCTTTTTTTGGCCTGGCTAACAGCCGGAAACCCTGGATGAAACAGCAAAAAATTTAACAATAAGGCATTATTTCAGGTTTCACAGAACATAAAAATCAGTGGAAAAATAAGGGAAATTTTACTATGTTAATCCTGACATGCAGCGTTTTCAGTAAAAAACAGATTTTCTCAGATTCAAGCAGAGCATTCGAAAAATGGAGTTATTAAGAGAATTTTTGAATATTTTGCGAATTCTGATAGTAAATATAAGATTTTTTTGTTTTACTTTCATTCTTGAACATTTTTAAAAGATTCATTTCTTTGCAGCTATGCAGAATTTTCTGTTGTCAATCTGCAGCAAACCAACCTCAAAGCAGAATATGCTTAAAAGTGCGATATACATCGCAGAACAACAGACTTCCCTGCAGAACATTTCAAATTCTCAGTTTCAAGAAAATTCACCATTCAATTTGTCACTCAATAGCCGGGAGAAAAAAAATATATATATATTATTACAACATTCTTTAATTGTTCATTTAAAAAGATTGCAAAATTCATCCAACAATCATGGAGAACAAATCGTGAAATCCTTCAGCCTGTTGTGGAAAAACATACAAAATTCGATGAACAGTCGCGGCAAAAAATCAACGATTTTCACCAATTAGTCGCAGGTAAAAAACCCTGTGAAATTCGTTAGTGCATCGGCAAAAGAAACTGAAAAAAAAAAAAACCCTAAAAATTTGCCTATGGTACTAGGAAAAAATTGAGAAATTTGCCAGTGGATCGACGGAAGAAACTGTGAAATTCGTCGATCAATAGCAGAAAAAAAAAAAAAAAAAACCCTCACGACTTTCCCCAATCGGTCCCAAGAAAAAGTCGCAAAAATTCAGTGGATCGCCGGAAAAAATCAGAAATTCATCAATCAGTCGTGGAAAAAACCCCTGAGATTTGGCCAATTGGTTGCAAAAAAGCAACAAAGTTTTCCAATCAACAGAAAGAAAATATTGCAAAATTTACCGATCTGTTGCAGGTAAAACGTGAAATTAGTCGATCAAGAAGCTGCTGCAAAACTTGCTTATTGGTACAAGGAAAATTTCACAAAATTCGTCAATCGGTCATGGAAAAAAAAAAAAAATGCAAAATTTGTCAGCAAAACGTCAGAAGGAAGGAAGAAAAAAAATCAGAAATTCATCGATCAGTCGCGAAAAAAATCCACAATTTTTGCCAATCAGTTGCAAAGAAAAAACAACAAAGTTTGCCAATGAGTAGAAATTAAATATCGTGAAATTCGCCCATTGGTCGAGGCTAAAAAATTGCGACATTCTTTAGTGGATCATTGGAAAAAATCAGAAATTCTTCGATCCAATCAGTCACAAGAAAAAGATAAAAAAAATAGCCAATCAGTAAAAAGAAAATATAATGAAATTCGCCTATCAGTCGCATGTAAAAAAAAAAAAAAAATAAAATCGTCAGAAAAATCACGAAATCAGTTGATTTTTCCCATCTGTCGCAAGAAAAAACTAACATTTGCCAATCAGTTGTCGGTAAAAACCACAAAATTCATAGTCCAGTAGTGTGAAAAAAAACTATGATTTTCGCCAATCGGTCGAAGAAAATTATCGCAAAGATTGCCTACTGGTCGCAGTTCAACGTGAAATTAGTCGGTGAATTGTGGAAAATATATCTAAATTATTAAATCAGTCACGGGAAAAAAAAATTGTGAAATTCGACGATTGGTTCTGAGAAAAAAAATATACGAAATTAGTCAGGTAACAGAGGGAAAAAAAAAACACAAAATTCATCAATCAATCGGGGTAAAATCGCAAAATTTGCCAATAGTTTCTTTCGTGTGTGTATGTCAATGTTTTACAAAATGTCTTATGCATTTCTATAAAAAGATGCAGCCACACTTCCTCATATATAAGAAAATCTCCCTGTGTCTTTCTTTTTTATCGCCGCAGAACATTCTTGATCAGCTGAAGTTTGTTACAGAACATTGTAAAGTTACTGTTCTGTACTGTTTTGGGGCTATCCAAAAATTTTCCTACATCCCAAAAATGCAGTATTATATGAAATAATAGTAATCCATAAAATAAGCAAAATTACATTTACAACAAAAATATGAGTGAAAATACACATATAAGAAGACACATATCAGAAATATGAGTAAATCTAGAAATTAATATATATTTTTAGCAGGGTTCAGTGATATATATTATGACATATATCCATATTTATTTTTAAAATATCATGAAGCTTGATATTTTCAAAATATTGTGCATAATATTTTTGAAATTTTAAGTCAAAACAGGTGTAAATGTTTTTTTTTACCGTTATTAAGTGTCATTCTGCAAATAAGAACTTTTGCTTTGGCTGTGGCTTTTTTGTCTCCCCCCCCCCCCCTCTCGTCCCTAAAAAATCTTTTTCAAGCTTTGCAATTGAAATTGAATTTTTAAAATGTAGAGTGAACAATTATTTGTGGAACAATATTTGCTTAAAAGAGCTGTTGAAAGATAAGTTGTCTAGTTTAGAAAAGTTATTTACAGTTTCATTAGAATTTTTTCCGATTTTGGTTTTCTTCAGTTTAAATGTAGTCAATTAGTTGATTTTCCATTTTGTTTTATTAGAATATTGGGTACTTTTCTATTAGCTGGGTGCCAGTGTTATATATACATACATATGTATATATATTCACACACATACACATGTACAAGACACACACATACAAATACATATACAGTGAAACTCGTTTAAGATACGAATCAAGGGACCGAGAGCATTTCGTATCTTAAGCGGGATCGTATCTTATCCAGATTTCATAGATTCTTGAGTAATAATGCATATAAAGCCAATGCACATTGCTATTAACGTATTTTAGCCATTTATAACTCTCATTTTACCCATTTCTAACGATTTTTAGATATTCTAGGAAATTTGAATTTAAGATTTGCAATAAAGAATAACTTTATTTTACTCCAAAAATTCAGCGTTTGTACAATAACAAAATTAAAATGCCTTTATGCAATACTCTCAGCCAAATTAAAAAAAAAAAAAAAGACGATAAAACGAAATTTTTGTTAATCTTTAGAAAACAGAAACTAACAAAATTAAAGTACGTGCGGTAGTTTTAGTTTGTTGAAGAAAAGTCATTTTTTAGTTTGGTGAAAGTCAAGATGGATTGTGGTGGTCGAGATTTTATGACGAAGTTTTCTGCCTTGTTGATGTGGTAGAAAAAAAATCTTCGACGGAGGGACCAGCATCCATCGAAGAGGCGTACATTCGAAGTAAGCTGAACGAGCTCATTACAGATGCGAATGATGGTATGGCTGGTACACCCGTTTCTTCATCCGCGTCGTCTTCTGATGGTCTAGGTTCATCGGAACTTTTGACGTCCGCGATTATATGCGCGATAGAACAAACTTCATTTGTTACAACCTGATCGTCAATTTTGTCAAACGAGTCCCAATCTTTGCATTCTTCTTGATCCTGCTCCTCTTCTGCAATGTCAACGTTTTACAAAATGCCGTCGACGTTAAAGGCTTTACAAGAGCAGTTCTCAATGGTAGTTGATGTTACGTCTTCCCAGGACGCACTCAGGAAATGCATGGCATATAAGAGGTTTACAAGTTGGGCAGAACAGGACCTTTTCGCGATGATCTATTTGATGTAGATGACGTACAACGAAACAACTTTTGTATTTAATTTTGAGAACATGAATTATGCCTTGATCCATGGATTGAACCACGCTAGTCACATTGAGTGGAAAAGACTAGCTCAATGTTTCGTAAACTGGGGATATCCTTGGGATGGACGAGACAGTTGTCGGCGAGACACAATACTTTCCTAGACTCCTTTTTCATTCGTTCATCGAACTTGCGGATCCACTTAACGAATATATCGTTTGTCATTCATGCTTTGGCCTGAATTTCATAATCGCAGGGCAGATTTTTAACATTTTTTTTTTTATCATTTTAAAACAACGAAGATTCCGAGACTTGCCGATGACGAGGGGTTTTAATGTATCCGTTCCGCTTATATCTGATCCAACGGGAACAGTGATACGTCCATTGCTCAGTTTTTCACCATAACATTTCTCACCCTTAAACGCCATTGTTTTATCAGGCATTAATTAAAAAAAAAGGCCATCTCGTCGACATTGTAAATATCGCATATTGAGTACTATTTCAATAGCGGCGCGAGCACGTTATTTTTCCAACAATTGACATTATCTACATTCAAGCTGTCGACTCTCTGCATACCTTCCTATTAAACTATTCCGTATCTTTGTATGAAGCGGTCTAGCCAATTGTTGACAGGAGTGAAATCCACTCCAAGGCGTATAGCAATTTCGCAGGCCAATGGACAATCCGTTAGTTGGGATGTTCGTCAATCGGTTTTGCGTGAACCACTCAAATAAAATCTTCTCCAATTCTTCATCTGCCACATTAATATTCATTTTGCCAGAGCCTCCAGCTGACGCACTATTTTCCAGTTTTTGTCTATTTTTTAACAGAGCTCGAAGTGTTGACTCGTGTATTCCCACAGATTTGGCAAAGACAGTCTTGCTTATCACATTCTCGGGGCGTCGTTATTTCCTTAAGACATCCAATTTTTCAGTCAAAGAAAACGCTTTTCTCTTTACTTTAAGTATTAGTACATAAGCCCCATTTCGTATATTAAGAGGGTTTCTTGACATCAAGGGACAGATTTTCTCCGTATATTAAGCGGGATCGTATCTTACGCGTACGTATATTAAGCGGGTAATTTTACACAGGTTTAATAGGCATTTTTCAAGGGACCGAAGATAATTCGTATCTTAAGCGGGATCGTATCTTAAGCGGGATCGTATCTTAAGCGGGCGTATCTTAAACGAGTTTCACTGTATATATATACCCAGCTAACAGGAAAGTACCGAATATTGTTTTTATGTTTTCAAGCTAAGTGCAGTTATGTTTTAGTTTCTAATTTAAATTAGGTCTGAATATATTTATAACCAATAATTTGACAATTTCGAAAATATTGGATAATATTTTCGAAAATATCATGATAATGAACCCTGTATTTTAGCAATTTTTTAAAGCTCAGAATTACTTTTTAAACTGTTAAAGTTATCTGCAAGATCTAAAATAATTTGCAGCACCTGCTGGTCTGTTTTTTCAAACAGTCTTAAAAAACTTTGAACGCTAAAATCATAAAAAAAAATGGCTCAAGCATTTTTATTTATTGTCTAAGGAAAATTAAAAAAGGAAGAAAAGGTTAAATTATTTTGCCGTTTTTCTCAATTTAGCAAAATTTTTCTATGGTCTCAACAAAAATACTTTGATTTCACGAATTTATAATTCCGATTTAATGAATAACTTTAGATTTAAAAATAAAAAAAAATAGAAGAAATTTTCAAACATAAATAAAAAATTTTCCCTAATCTGAAACAGCCTTGTGAAGCAGAAATATCTACATGCAAAAATGTACATTACAGAGAGGTTTCATTTTAAATACACGTAAAACATAGTTTTTTTTTTTTTTTTTTTTTTTGGGGGGGGGGGGGGGGGAGGGATTAACCGGATTTTACAGTAATAGCATTTAGTTCCTTGTTCTTAAAATATAATAAAATGTACTTACATTAATTAAATGTAGTTCAACATCATCTTAAAAAGCAGACTGAGAAGATGGCTAGGTGTCAAACTTTATGGTGGTAAATTCTATGGAAATTTTAAAAAAATTAAAAATGTATGTATGTATGTATGTATATATATATATATATATAACAATTATACTAAATTTGAATATTTAAATACATATTGTTCTGAATTTCTTTCGTGCAATAAACTTTTGAAGCATTTTATAAACTAATGAAGGATGTATTTCTTGAAAATGTCATCATTATCATTAAAAAAATTCTTTTTTTCTTATTAGCTATAGAAAATCAGCAATTCAACACAAAGTTTAACTTTTAGATTATTGCACAACTACAAATCATCTCCGTAAGAACTTTTGAGTAAGCAAATTTATTTAAAAAAATAAAATAAGTCAGTTTTATGCTGACATACAATTTTACCAAAAATTACGATGTCCAGAAAGAATTAAATGGCAAAATTAATGCAGGTCACAGGACTAGGGGTTGACCGAATACCGAAGAGTCGATTCGGTATGTAAACCGAATATTCGGCTCCGGCCGAATACTTTTAAGTATTCGGCCGAATAATTGGGGATAGTTATTTTCTTAGAAGTAGAAGAATTCTCTTTTACTTAGAAGTAGAATAGGCTAAACGATGAGTTTTAGTATTATATGTATGAGTTCAGAGTTTAGCTGCACTACAAAAAACAAGTCAAAGACCATTTTTAATTAAAAAAAAAACTTTTTCCTTCCTAAAATAGTCGACATAGGGGTGAGATCAAAACAACTATCTGCGATAGAGATAAAAGAAAGTAAGGAAGATGGGCATCTTTTCCTTATCATTTAAATTTATTTAATGTGCATTTTTTAAAATATACTCTTCAAATAAGTATATCAGAGTTTATCTCTGTATATCTAATGTTATTAAAGAAAATACACACATCAAATAAGCCTATCATACAGCTTTTATAACCATTAAATTAAAATTGCTCAAATTTGTTATCTTCATCACCACAATGTTAAAATATTAATCACGATATAAATATGCATCAATAATTAGACATAAAATAGTTAAATGTATGAGTTGATGTGATACCTTTTGTATTTGAGAACATCCCTATTCAATGTGTTTATAATTAGACTTAGACAATCAGTAAATCAGCTTAATGGCAGCATTGTTTCTTTTTATTTGAATGAACTTTTGTTTTTCTGACAAGCCTTATTTTTAATAGTAGCCTGTATAGTTTAATATTTTCATGGGTTATTTTGGGTGTTAACTAGTGATAAAATAATAATAAATAAGTGATGGGTTAATGAATTTGTGAGGGGAAAGAAGTCATTAAATTTTTTTGTGTAATTAGATTTAACAATAAAAATGTAATTGAATTAAATTATTAAGAGTTTAATTTTAATTCAAGTTTATTAAAATAGCTGATATATGCAAAAATGTGTATTAAAATTTTTAAGTATTCGGTCGCCGAATACCGAATATTCGGTGTACACTTTGACCGAAGCTTCGGTATTCGGCAGAATTGCTGCTTCGGTCAATCCCTACACAGGACCACTTAAAAAAAAGCTATTATAAATTGCCTGACAGCAGTCACTTCCTCTTACAAGGAGAAAGAAAAAAAAATTCTTATATTCCATTGAAATGATTACACTTTTCAGGTTATGTTAATACGGTAAGTAGACTTCCTCAAAATCTGCACAGCCCCGGAACAGAGGTTGTGCAGATTTCTAATCGTTGCTTTGTTTACATTTTTTAAACAGTAATTTGAATGTAATAATGCAATCAAATTATAATGAATTCTTACAGTATAGTAAAATAAATTAAGTAAAACTAAAATGATAAAAAGTAAAGGTCAAGCAAATAATTAATGTATAATTAAGTACTATGCATAGTAAAAGATGAGATACATTTCCCTTGAATTATTCAATGAAACTATTAATTCACATCAAAATCAAAGTAAGGAAATTTTATTTCAGGTTTGCCTTGCAATCTTAATAACCAAAAAGCTTGATCAATTTGTAAGTATATTTGGTAAAAAGATTGTGATTACCAGTGATACAGCAATATCTTAATTTTTTTTTAAATAAATTACACGTTCTTCATGAAAAACCATAAGCAAAGTTATATTATCAAGAATTACATATTAAATTATACATATGGAACGATATGAAACAAAGAAATTTTGTAATTTTGCCCCTAAATCTGAACTGATAGTTTCATTGTTTACATATGTGTTAATGTGCAGGTTTGAAGGAGTCTACTGTATTAGCATATATAGAATTTAATTTTATATAAGTGCTAACAGACATTTTTAACAAAAATAGATGTTTCTATATTAACACAGTCAACCACTTACTATTAAAAAAAAAAAAAAAAAAAAAAAAAAAAAAAAAAAAAAAAAAAATACGCAAGCCAAACTGTAATTCCAATAAATAAATATTGTGCCATTAGAATCTTAAAAAAACACAAGAAATTCAGAAGAACAGCACTCATTAAAGTATCAAATATCAGAAACTTTAAGCAATAAAACTTACAATGTATTAAATGGCAACAGAAAAAAAACTTGGATATTTAGGTATGTACTAATTGATTATCCCATCAACCAATTTCACCAAATTATACAAATTGACAATTTTTATTTTAAATAGCGAAAGAACAAATAAATTAGTAAAACATTAATAAAAATACAAATAAAAAGTCGAATTAAAAATCACTTAATGACATGTATCGTGTTTTAATGTCAAGTGAATGTGACATTTACGATCATCTATTATTGGCATTTAATCTTATATAGTGTTGAAGGAACAGATGTGTTATTATCCCGAGGTCTGCCATCTTGGATTTTTTTTCTTGGCTTGAATTAAAAATTATTTTTACTTTCTTCTATCTTCAATAGAAGAAAGTATTGTAATCGAAATTTTTTTCGACTTCCGGTTTTCGACGGATTTGCATGTTTTAGGGGTCAGAGATTCCAAAAAACATGTTTATAGAAAATGTCTGTCTGTCTGTGTGTCCGTCTGTCCGTCCGTCCGTCTGTCCGTCTGTCCGTCCGTCCGTCTGTCCGTCTGTCCGTCTGTCCGTCTGTCTGTCGCCATTGTACCATCAAAAAGTGTATGAAGTTATGTATAGAATTAAACCAAAATTTTATTATAAGTTTTTGGCTATGGCAAGCAGGTCCTCCCGGAATTTGGAAAAAATTCGCCGGTAGGGGGCGCTGATATAACTATTTTTGTGCGATTTTGAATATTGTACCATCCAAAAGTGTATGAAGTTATGCATAGAATTGAACCAAATTTTTAGTTTAAGTTTTTGGATATGACAAGCAGGTCCTCCTTGAATTTGGAAAAAATTCGCCGGTAGGGGGCGCTGTAAATGCGTTTTTTGTGCGATTTTGAATATTGTACCATCGAAAAGTGTATGAAGTTATGCATAGAATTAAACCAAATTTTTATTTTAAGTTTTTGGCTATGGCAAGCAGGTCCTCCCTGAATTTGGAAAAACTTCGCCGGCAGGGGGCGCTGTAATAGCGATTTTTGTTCGATTTTGAATATTGTACCGTCCAAAAGTGTATGAAGTTATGCATAGAATTAAACCAAATTTTTATTTTAAGTTTTTAGCTATGGCAAGCAGGTCCTCCCTGAATTTGGAAAAAATTCGCCGGTAGGGGGCGCTGTAAAAGCGATTTTTGTGCGATTTTGAATATTGTACCGTCCAAAAGTGTATGAAGTTATGCATAGAATTAAACCAAATTTTTATTTTAAGTTTTTGGATGTGGCAAGCAGGTCCTCCATGAATTTGCAAAAAATTCGCCATTAGGGGTCGCTGTAATAGCGATTTTTGTGCGATTTTGAATATTGCACCATCGAAAAGTGTATGAAGTTATGCATAGAATTGAACCAAAAAAAATTTTAAGTTCTTGGCTATGGCAAGGAGATCCTCCCTTAATTTGTAAAAAAATCGCCCGTAGAGGGCGCTGTAATAGCGATTTTTGTACAATTTTTGTGCCATTTTGAATAATGTACCGCCGAAAAGTGTATGAAGTTATGCATAGAATTGAACCAAATTTTATATGTTTATTTTTGGTCATGTCACGAAGGTCCTCCCTGAATTTGGAAAAATTCTGCCGGAAGGGGGCACTATAATTGTGATGTCTGTACCATTTTCATTATTGTACCATCGAAAAGTGTATGAAATTATCCATATAATTGAACCAAATTTTTTGTGCATGTTTCTGGCTATGGCAAACAAGTCCTCCCTGAACTTGAAAAAATTTCGAAAGAAGGGGGCGCTATAATTCCGATCTCAGTGCCATTTTCATTATTGTACCATCGAACAGCGTATAAAATTATGCATACAATTGAACCAAAATGTTTCTGCTTGTTTCTGGCTTTGGCCAACAGGTTCTCCTTGAATTTGGAAATATTGCGCGGTAAAGGATCTCCGTGCTAGCGATTTTTGTATACTTTTCTTGATTTTTCGTAGTTCTATTGTGCATCGGCGGCTCATGCAGCGGCGGGAACTTGCTTCCTGCTATGCCGGCTATTCGCAAACAGCTGATAACGACAGAATAAGGAAAAATTAATAATTTTAACAAATATCATGATATAGATTAACTCGTTTTTAGTCCATTTAATTGACTTGAGCAGAAATTTAAGATGAAAATCAAAGTTGGTATAGTATTGAACTAATAATATTGAAGTATTAACATGTGTAACTAGGTTTTGAAATATTAAGATGTATAAGATAGAAGAAAGTTTTGGGATTGGCACATCCAACTAGTTTTATTAATAGTTATAATTATTATATACCAGTTTTTTCAATATTATATTAACCTATCAACAATATTTAACCATTGGTGACATTACTATTTGGCAAAAAAGAAGTTTTCATGCATGTAAAAAATCCAAGATGGCCGACCCTGGGATAATAACACATCTAAGCCCATTTTTTTTTTACAAAAGAGCACACTACCTTGTTCCCAAAACATATTTTGAACTGGTTTGTCTAGAACCCCTAGAATTTGCAATATTTTCCCAATATCAATTGAATTACCGCGGGGTGCATTAGGAAGTGTTAAAAAGGGTAGCTGGGTGCATCGGAAGGGTTTAAAAGAGCCGCCGGATGCAAAAAGAAATAAAAAGGGCCTCCAGGCGCTGCGCCCTACTAAAGCAGCTTAGAGTCAACACTACTTATAGTTTGGCGATAGTTTTTGGGTCGACGGGATAATCAAGTAGTACCTACCAATATTTATTTACATTATTTTTCTTAATTATCCATCCATTTTGGCTGGTGGATAAATGCATGTGAATTGAAACTTGAAGTGACTTGTAACATGAATTGAAACTGATCTATTGTAAATTGTAAGTAATTATGCATCACAACATTTATTCAAGATTTTTTATATTTTAATATTGTGATGTCACAGTTTAATGACTACTTATTTTTTTATTATTATTATTAACAAAATAACTAATAAATCAGTAAACATCATTAAAAATACAGATAAATGTTGAATTAAAAAGCACTTGATCAGATAAACACAAGCAATGCACCTGACATCAATGAATTTGACGGCACGGTCATGCATTTTTGGTTTTAAATCCTACAGTTTGGCAATTTTCTTTTTTTTTTTTTTTTAATGAATGAAAAGTGGTCAACAGGATAACTGATTAGTACATAAAAATGTAATACTGTGTAGTCCCTTTTAGATAAAGTGGCCACTTATAAAATTTTACTACTGGCCGCTAATGAAATTTCCCAGTTTTACCGCTTACCTGGAAATTTAATTTAAGTAATAACTATTCCAAACAAATAATTTTTCTATCAAATAATTTTCTCTTTCTGAAACATTTGAAATTCAGTTTGGTTTTCAAATGCATAAAATTGGCTGGTGCTCATACTTAAAAGCCAAGCAATCAAAAAGTTTTCCCCATTTTTAAGTAAAGGCAGAAAATATTTTACAAAATGCTGTCTAAGTTGACACTTTGAAGAAAATTTCTATAAAGCAACAGTTGGGAGAGAAAAAAACTGCTGTCATGACCATGAAACAATTATTTAGGTATAACTAAAGATTTAATTAATTTAACAAAAAAAAATTATATTACAAACAATTTTAATAATCATAATCATGCCAGCAAATTTTATGCTTTAAAATTTAAAAATTCATCGAAATGTTTTATACTGAGTGGGAATGTTTTTAGAGAACCGATTTAACAAGACATTTAAATATCATATGAAAGATATGCATGTAATACATCATTTAAACCAAAAGTGTTGATCATGAAAAGGTTTACTCTATATAATAATTATAAAAGACGCTCTGGAATATTTTAAACTAATCATAACGACAAATTGTGAAAAAAGTTCTGGGATTTCTCAGAAGATTCAACATCCTATATAAGAATTGCACTTCGTAAAACTTTTTCAAAATTGTAGTTTAATGATTCGGTTTCTTCGCTTAATCTTTTAAAAACATCAAACTTAGGTGTCAAACAAAAACTTAATGTTCCATTACGATATTTTACAAAAGAACTTAAAATGTCAACAAAAACAGTACTACCTACTATAAATTTGTTTTTATAGAATCCTAGAAGAATGCATATCAAGTTGTTTAAAACAATATGGCATTTAAGTTATTAAATATAAATTCTTAGTAACTAACATCTTTAAAAAGGTTACTTTTAGGATTTATTCTAACATAATTCTAGAATCCGAACTCTAACAATTTTAGGCTTACTTACAGGCAAGAGCTGATTATCGATTCAGTTGCAATTTCGACATATAAATTTCGTACATAAACAGAAAAATCATTACAGAATAAACAAGTATATATTATACAGCTTACCTTGCTTTTCGGAAATGTTGCTTGAAGAACTGATCTTGCCGGTCGCCACAGTAAACATTGTGATTCTGAAGTACACAACAAAAATAAACTGCCGCCTTTACTCTGTGTTGCCACTCGGATCTCTAAACTGTTGTTCGCAGCCAGATTCAGGCAGACGTTCTACAAAGATCTATATAGGTGGCCCATATCGATCCACACAAATCTGTGTTACTGAATGCTAATTCAATTAATTTAATAGATTAATTTAATAGACGTTACGATTAATTTAATAGATTAATAAAGTAATATACATCTGTTATTAAAATAAACACATAATAAGTGGGCTTCGAAATGCATACTAAAAAATCAATTTATATAGATATCTTTATTATTGTTCTATAATAATAACAATAATAGCTAATTATAGTATAAATAATTACATATTTTTTATATTATGATTAAATCTTATTTAAATTAACTTAATAAAACGCTATAGTAACACTAAAAAGTTGTCCCCAGATTCTAATAGAAAATCTATCAAGATCTATATAGATAGCCCATATCGATCTGTATAAATCTACACAGATTTACTGAATGCTGTACAGATATTAAAATTTCAACATTTTCTTACTTTTTACGGTTAATTTAGTCAAACAGTAAGCTAATATACTTCTAATATTAATATAAATACATTATAAATGTGCTCCGAACTATATGCTACAAAATCAATTTATATAGATGTACCTGGGTTTCTCATGGACAAATGGGCCCAGATAGAGCCCATCTGCCCATATGGGACCCATATGGAACCCACATGGGCCCATAGTTCTGTGCTGCCTGGGATGCGATTGAGGGCAAAAAAATAATTTAAAAATGAATAAAAAATTAAGCATTTTGGATTTGAATATACCCTTAATAAGATTTTTTTTTATTTCAACCGCTATGAATTTTTAATTGTTTTTGCTGTAAGAATTGGTCCTATCAAAAACTTGTCTATATAAATGTTGTAGACAATATTAAAAAGATGTATGATAAATTCGTGGGGATTTTATATCTTGTGAACTGACGGAGCTATGGTTTTCTTCTCCTTCAAACCCCTCTTTTTGATATCGCTTTTATTTTATTTTTTTCAGTACGAATTGATCCTATCAAAAATTTGTCAATATAAAAGTTGTAGATAATATTAAGGAGATTTATATGAAAATTAATTGGATTTGATATTTTGAAAATTGATGAAGTTATGAATTTTTTTCTCCCAAAAACCCTATTTTTGCGCCTCTTGAGCCCATTTTTAATTTTTCAAAAATCTGTGATACATAATTTTTTGGCCCTTTTTTTAGAAGTCATCAAAACTTATTTGATATGTACAAATATTAAGAAGTTGTGGGGTTTTTACGGTTTTTACAAAAACCCTCCCTATTTCCATCCCCTTGGTCCAAATTTGCCCATTAACGAAATTCATCGTGATTTTATGTCCCTTAATTTTATGTATCAGTTTGGAAGAGATTTGTGCAGAATTGTGAAAGTTATTGTGTCCAGAAGAAAGTGATATCTACCCTATCTATATTATAAAGGACAAACATATCTGTGCGTAACACATACGTCATTTTGCGAACGGCAACACTTTGAAATTTGAAATAAAATTTTGGTTTTGCAATTTTCTCTACTGCAAATTTTTAAGCTTCTAAATATCGCACATTTTAAATTTTTACACCGTCGAATAAAGAATAAAAATTCTTTTACATGCAATTTGTTTGAAAGCTGTATCTCAATTTATTTTTGAGATATTAATTTTTTTGTAGTTTTTAATACCATTTTTCTTATTGCGGCAACAAATGTACTTCATTTCTATTGAAAGTAAACGGAAAATAGTCGAAAATAGGAGATACTGTATCTTTTTGTAGCCATTTTCTCATAAAACCTGGAAAAAAAGTTGAAATTAAAATATGGACTATGTCAAGAATAGTGTCTGTTATTCTGTGATAATGACGTCGTATGCTTACTTTTCTATAGACGAAGTTTAAGACTGAATTGCAAAAGTGGATTGCTTTAGCGGATCCAAATGACGTCATTTTACAAAAAAGCGTGTATTTTAATTCTTAAACCTGAATTATATTTTGTAGAAGTGAGTCATTTTCACAGCCCAGCTGCTTTGAAATTCTTCACAGGTGAAAATGCTTCATTTTTGAAAATAATGTAATCGAAATCAGACACAGATAAAACGCAATGTTATACAAAAATTTAGAGTGTCTTTATAAAAGAGAGGTGACATGCAGATAATAGCGATTTATACTACAGAAATTGATGATTCTAACCTGGATGGATTTGCTTCGCCGAGTTAGACTAGCAAACAAATGATTCGTGGTTTAAAATAATATCATGTTCCTGAAGTTTTTGTCCAAAATTCTCTCGAATAATAATATTTTAATGCTATTCTTTAGGACATTCTACTATAATTTTATCAAAATAAAATAATTTGCTTAATTTAATTTTTCCTAATTTTATATAACTATATATTTAAAACACAAGTATGTTTTTTAGTTATCTGCCCTGATCTTTCTGTTGAACTAATTTTATTAATATATATATATTTTTTTAAAAACTGAAAGCTCTTCACTTGTAGATGTGATTCGAACTATCTGTTTTTTTTATATATCCTCACTTTTAAATTTTAATTTTAAAATTATTTTATGAAATTTCTTCAAAATAGTGAAAATCAGATAGCTTTCATTATTGCAGACAAGAGAGAAATAATGAGGTATTTTTATCTTTAAACATGCTATTTTCTGATAAAAATTCAAAATTGTTGATAAAAATTGTTGTATAGGATTTAGTGGTGCAAAATCCCATTAGGAGCAGAATATTATATTAGGGGCATAATAACGGAAAATAACATACTGCTGTTGAAAGCACGCATTTTTGCTCAAAAATTTTCTCTATTGTTTTTTCTTCTGCATGTGTACAGATACTAAGTCGCAGACACTAGGCGGAATGCTTATTTAAGTGAAAATGAAGTCATATTTAAAAGAAAACAATCATTTTCTTAGATAAAACTAAACATTTTAACACAAATGCGTCTAAAAAAAGATAAATTAAGGAAAATTGGACTCTCCGGGATTGAGATTAGACTCTCGAGTAAAGAGTGCACCTGTTCACATAAAATATGTTGCTGACAATCGTGACTTCAATTTTTGGGTTAAAATGATTTTTAAATAATCAAACAAATTACAATTAAAAAAAAGGATGAAACTCGCTGTTTTTCATTCCGGAATACCAAGCGTAAGAGCCTAAATTGATAACCACATCCTAATAACTCATCTTAATTTTATTTTACTGATTAAGTATCTGTATTATAAAGAACAAGCGTATCTGTGCGTAATGCTGACGTCATTTTGCGAATGGCAACACTTCACGATCAAATTTCGGTCTTGAAATCATCAATACTGCAATTTTTTAATCTTCTGACCATCATACATTTTCAATTTTCGTCGCATAGTGAAAAAAATTACTTTTAAATGCAATTTGTTTAAAAACATCAACTTAATTGACTGATGTATTATGTTTTCTAAAATAATTTTTAAGCATGATTTTTTTAAGTTTATCTTATCACGTGCCGGTTTCAATACATAATAATAATAATCATTTTGCACATAAAGCAACAAACATTTTTCAGCATTTGTTTCTGTCTATTTTTGCATAACAAAATTAATACTTCCTTTATAAATAAATAAAAGAATAATATTGAAAAAACACAAATCTAACATATTTGTAATCGTACAATTTAAATTTTTAGATCACCAATTAGGATTTTTTTTTTTTTTTTCAAATGGAATTTTTTGCAAAGTTCATCTCATTTTACTGATTGTCTATGGTTTTAAAAACAATTTCAAAGCATGAAATATTTTTTAGTTTATCTATATCGCGCGTAGCTCGATTACGAAAGATTAAACCGTTTGCCTTTAAAAAAAAATAAAGAGTTCATCATTTTTTTACGGCTAATATCCATTAAAAAAACTTCCTTATGAATAAATAAACTAGAAAACAGGAATTCTGCTTTTTCAGAATTTAGTGTCGCCCCCGATGAAAAAAAAAAAAATGTATATATATAGTACAAAACATATTTCAATTTTAAGTCTTACAGCACACGCTTTTACTTTATGAAAAATGACGTCATTCGCTTCCATTTAAGAATTCCACATTTACGATCCACTCTTAAACATCTACAGTAAAGTATGCATAGGACGTCACTATCGCAAAATAATACACAAGTGCAGCACAGAGATGCCGTCATTAAAAAAATTCGACAAAAAAAAAAAAAAAAAAAAAAAAAAAAAAAGTCTGTCTAATGATTCATAGGCCTTCATTTGTTTGTAACATTAATATAGGTACTGAAAATTAAATATAGTTTATAATAGCTCCATGTTTTATCAAAAATCATTCGTTTATATATTTTTAAAACAGCACGTATTTTAATTACATTTTCTTGAATTGTATTTTAATTACATTTTCTTGAATTGTATTTTAATTACATTTTCTTGGTTGTTATGAAAAAATGGCAACAAAAATATATAATTAATAATTTACTACTATTTTTCCTTTACTTTCTACAGAAATAGTGTACTTCCGTTCCCAATATTAAGCAAATGACTCAAAGAACTTAAAAAATATTAATATATCAAAAATAATGACGTTTTCAAGCAAATTGCATTTAAAAGTATTTTTTTTTTCCAATACGAAGGTATAAAAATTGAAAATGTGCGATGCTTAGAAGTTTAACCCTTTCGTGGTCACGCACGCGTTTACGCGGTCGCACTTTGGTACTTGTAAGTGGTCGTGAACGCATATAGGCGGTCAGACTTTTGTACTTGTAGATGGTCACAAACGCGTATAGGCGGTCAAAATATTCTACTTGTAGATGGTTATGAACGCGTTTGCGCGTTTGTGCTTCCCCCCACTTCTCGAGACTGGGAGTTAAAGAAGGCGTTTCTCAATCACTCCCTCTTTCCACACACACAATAGGCGTTAGGCAGACTATTTGTCAACTGGATTACCGTATTTTAAGTCGAATGCCTTTAGAGAACTTCGTTTTCTGTAAATGCTTAAGAATGGCATTGTATTTCGAAACAAATACTAAGCAACTTTATAGAATATCGTCGTTTACTTATTTTATTTTATTATTTCTATCCATAAGATTCTAATTCATTACTATAATTATTATTATTTCAGATCCTTTGCCAAATAATATTTATTTATTTCGCATGTTCATTATTTATTATGTAATATTTATTTATTTTGTTCTTTTAATGAATATACACGTTCTTTTCTTTCCTTTTTTTTCTAAATGTATGTCATTTTTTTCATTTAACTATAATACTAAATAATTAAACTTTTTTTTTCTTTACTTACACCACTTTTGTTGCATAATAATAATAAAAAATTCAAATATCTAATCTAACATAACACATAAAAAAAAAAATATTTTTATTTATTATTGTTGCTCAAATTTTATTCAAATTCTAGCATAATTTTAAAACTAGTACCGTGAAAACTGTCTATAATGACACTGAAGGAGCCAGAAAAAGCATCGATGTAGATATAGGTTTTCATTATAGGTAGATTCAAGACTGTTCATTTATTCAGAGTACATAATATAATAATTATTACATATAGATGAATCCTTCGTTTAACTTTTTAGAATTATCTAATTAAATAATTCAATTTAATTATTTTCTTATCAATAAAAATAATTCTGGAATTTTATATTAATATACAATGCCAAATATAAGACCGTAAAGAAAAACAAACAAACAGGGATTTACAATTTTGACTATTAAACAGGAGAAATAAATTTCAGATATTTTGCATTTGGATATAAACCAAAGAGAAATACTTCATGTAAAAA
This sequence comes from Maratus speciosus, assembly GCA_963932465.1. Classification (NCBI taxonomy): domain Eukaryota; kingdom Metazoa; phylum Arthropoda; class Arachnida; order Araneae; family Salticidae; genus Maratus; species Maratus speciosus. The sequence continues at coordinate 428,176,675 of OZ010795.1, read as the reverse complement.
AAAAAAAAAAAAAATGGATGTTTAAATGTTGAAGCTAAGAAGAGAAATAGTACTTTTATTTATTCACAGCCATTATTTGACATTCCCAGCCTTCTAAAAAGAAATAAAAAAAGAATTATGTAAAAGTTTCATGTAAAAAGAAATAAAGTTTTTTGCTCAATTAATTCAATCGCATGTACAACAGTCTTTACCATTTTCCTTTGGCATTCTAACAGGGTATTTTTATCAGTATTTTAACTTTAGTTAACAATAAAATTGATTAACTAAATTTAAATACACTTCAATATTTATAGAGGGCTTAAATATATGTTGTAGAATTCATATGAGCTAAAGAATATATCCACATAATGCTCTTTTTTAGAAACATACAGTTGATCGCTTCGTTCAAAAGTTAATCGTGAGTATACTTCTCTGAGGAAAACACGCATTGACTAATATTATTCCTAAGGAAGAATTTTTTTAAGATAGCTCGCTTGCATTTCAGTATTTTTAAACGATTTTTTTTATTTGAGTAGCTGAGGTCGATCTGTACAAAGGACGTTTTTTACTTCTTCTATTTTATTTGCAGGGTTTTTTTTTTTTTTTTTTTTTTTTTTAATGAGGATACTTTTACTTTCGAAACCGGTTCCGAAAATAAAAGTATCATAATAAAAAAAAAACTATAAACAAAATAGAAAATGAGAAAAACGGTCTTTGTATAGATCGATCTCAGCTGACCAATGCAAAAGAATTGTTTAAAAATATGGAAATGCAAACGAGATATCTAAAAAAAATTCTTCCATCGGATAAACATTAGCGAGCGGGTGCTTTCGCGTGAGTGAAGTAACCTCTTAACTGTTGGAAGTAGATCAAAAACTCCAAACAATTAAATATCATAGACGGGTTTATTAAGTCCAATATTTTTCGCAGTAATTTGCAATGCTTTTTTAATACTTTAGAGCAAAAGTAAAGTAATTTTATTTTGCAATTTGAAAACTTTCTTTAATAATATGAGACAAAGTTAATGATAACTCTCTCGTGAAGGCTGTATTTAAAAATCTGTACAAACATATCATAACGTTATTTTTGTTTGTATTTTTCTGTTCTTATTCGATTTTCCTTTTGTTTATATGGCAGTTTACATACAAAGGGGTTTGCCATGAAAGGATTATTTCGATCAATAAAATGATGTTTACACAGTACTTCTCAGGTTGGGAGATATAACCTATCATCTCACCAATTTGATTATGCAAATTAAAAAAATAATAATAATTTTAAGATAGGTAATGCATTTATATGCATTAAAGACATATAATTTTTAAAAAAGTTACTCTTTCCTGTTTTTACTTGTATTAAAAAATAAATAAAGGGGTATTTTTAGACATATTTATACGTGTAGTTTTCATTATATTTGACCTACTTATATTTTTAAATAACTTGACACTTGTACCGTGCATTAGTACATTTATAAATAGTATATAGACCCAGTTTTAAGCATTATTACAGCAAATACTTGGCTTAGTATGAAAAAAGTTCTATTTGCACCTCTTTTGAAGGTTGGGGGTGGGGGTGGAGATAATCCAAAAACCATTTTTATGTTTATATCACTGACTGTGCCCACTTTGCAAAAAAAAAAAAAAATTGTGTATTATTTGTGCTTTCTTAACATAACGAACCCCAATATAGCGATTCTTACATTAAAACCTCCATATTAAAAAAGCCCTAAATGTTATTTATTCACACAGTTATATTTCACAGAGAGGAACCAGAGGTGTAGCCAGAAAAATGCTTATGAGACTACAGTTCCCCGTTCGATAGCTACAGTTGTCAATATTGTTTACCTAATCATCCTACTAAATACAACAGAGTTGACCAAATATTCCAGTGTTATTAATTCCAATGATACTTTAAAAGTTTCTATGAGTTTTCTTTGAAGTAAGTTTTGAAAGAGAGTAAGTATATCCCATTGTTATCTAGTCCAAACTCTTGCAACCTGAGAATGACATCGAAATTGTACTTATAAGTGAAGCTTTGAGCTTTAAGAAAACTATGATTGACAGCCCCACCCCTTCCCTTGTAAGGATGATTTCTAAAGAAAACAGTTCACAGGAATAGTAAAATTTCAAATAGCCGTAACTTGCTACACATTTTTTTCATTGTCACGTATTTAATAAAAGGATTATGAAAAGTTTATGTTTTAAATCAGTTCTTTTAAAATAAGTATTAATCTATAATTATTAAATCGTGAATATTGCCCAATGTAACAGGTTTGGCCAGGTGGGGAGACCTATCAATTGACTTGAGCACAACAAGCACCACCCATGCACAATGTAACAAAAGATTGTTGATATAAAAATAAAGTAAGATATCATTTAAAAAAAAAAAAATCTTTTCTGATATCACCGCATAAATATTAGAATAACTCCCTCGCCTCCCCCCACGAAAAATAAAAACTGATAGCCGGAGAGTTATCCTTATTGTAGCCTAAAAATTATTATCAAACTAATGGTTATTTTTAATAATGAAAACTCTTTGCTGCACATTTCCTGTATGTTATCAAGTTCTGCCCCATTCCGCAAGCGTCTTTATGGAAGAATTTAATAATTTAGCTGTTCTACCTATGTACTTTTAAACAATCACCTTTAATGATCTACTTTAAAAAAAAGTAAAATTCGTGATATTTTTTATGGTCATGTTAGCTTTGATATCTTGAAATAATAATTAAAAAAAATATCCGATTAAGTCACACACTAATATCAATTTGTAATTCTAAATTATAAGGAACCTCTATTTTATTTATGTATTTATTTTTTACATTTTCCAAAATAGTTAAAAAGGGTTTATGACTTCCGTTTGTTTGTCAGTGCTCTAACTTGCGTAACTATAATTCGATTTCTCTGAAATTTTGCATGTTATTGACATTTACTATGGCACGATCGCCATTGAAAATGAAGTATGTAGCATGTACAATTCACTTACAGGGGCATTCAAAAGCATGCCGTTACATTACGGCCAATGGGAGAAAATCGTTTCAAGTACAGCACTAAAACATACTTTCTTTAGAATATGAAATGCAAAGAATTTATTATTCATTTTCAGAATCGCACAGTAGAATTACGTTACATAATGATCTACGGGGAAAACCGTTTGCAGTATATTTCAATGTAGATAATCTATTTCAAACAAATTTAGGTAAAAAGATCTTAGTAAAAAAAAATCATTGTTAAAAATAATAATTATTATAAATACTTAGATGAACGTAAAATTAAGAACTATTAGTTATTAAAGTTACATACATATTCAGTTATAGAAAACCGATTATAAGCTTCAAGTAAAGCCCGAGGCAAGCTCGCAAATCTGTACCCTATTATTAATAGCAAAAACATATATTATACATATCTTTTCACTAAAGCACTCTAAAAAGCCCTTGGAAAGGGGGAGAGGTAAACATAAAATACAATCTATAGATTCTTTCAATTTAGTATGTGGATAGCTTATGTATAAGAGCATTAACTTTTATATATTTATGGGAGCTTTGACCAAAGACAGCCTTTTAGGGAAGAGGGAGGAGTAGGACATGGAATTAAAAGAAACAAACCTGTACATACAGATATTTTAAAGGGGTCAAAACAATAATAAAGAAAAAAGAACTTTTTTCAAAAGTGTAGGTTTTCCATTATCTTGATTTTCATAATGTAGGAGGGGGCAGAGTTAAGAGCGGGGTATACGTGTGTGTGCGTGTGGGGGGGGGGGGGTAAAAATAAGTGGGAGTCAAAATTTTGAGGTTTCGACAAATAAAACAAAATTTAGGGAATTCACAGCAGAAATGAAAATATTTTCTCGAAAATAATTTAAAAATAATATTTAGGATCTAAATTTATTGGGTATGGTGTACAGTCCTGCATCGGGTCGGGAAAACTTTCCTTTTTTGCCGAAAGTCGGATTAACTTCTACAATTTTGCAGCAAATCGGGTCGGTATCCATTATTTCGGCTTCGGGTTAGGTTTTGGCTAAAGCGGGCCCGGTTCGGGTTGAACCGATTTTTAAAAGAGTTTCTAAAATATTTTTTCTGGTGAAAAAACTATATAGAATAACAGTTTTTAAAGAAATGGAAATTTGAATACACACATGATATTTTACATACATAAATTTTTACACACACATGCGAAAAAAAAAAAAACTGGAAAGTAAAAACTTTTTTTTTCCCCATTTGAAAAATTAAGGAAGATATAATGAAAATAATTAAATTTTGAACTCGAGTGCGAAAACCAAACTTCAAAATAAGACAGTTTTCTGTATACATATTAAAATTATTTTAATTTCAGCAATTCACCCTTTCCTAACAAATATTTTAAATATTCACAAAAGTACCCTTTTTCAACCGTCATTTTTTCGTACACTGTTCTTCGGTTGCCTTGGAATTCCTCTGTTACTGATTAGTAAACACTACGCGCATTATTATTACTATTATTTTTAATGGGAAACAGACTGCAGTGCACATTAGCAATGTGTATCAGTTATTATGGTTGGAATAATATACACTATAAAAAAGTACTACAAGCAGATATCGACCTAGACCATAATTCGAGTTTATTCAAATAATTTTATACACTCATGTAAACCAACAATAAAAACCGCACTCACTATTTCCAATAGTGAACACGCCTCCATATCATATATCGATTTCACGGCAATACAAGAAATATTTACAAAGGTCAGATGGAAGAGCAGTACTAGACTTTGTCGCGATGGCGCCCCAAGTTCACAATTACCCTAAAATATTCAAGTGTAACTGCATATTGTTTAAAAAGATACCAATGGACAGTACAAGTATCGAATTATTCAAAAATATAAATAGAATGGATGCAATTAAAGCAGTAGATATGATAAAGTGTAAGTGCATGTCTTTAAAAACAGGGAAGAATCACTATCGAAAAGATTCTTACAATAATGCAAACGAAAGCATTATCTGCCAGTTAGGAATTAATGCTAATACTACATTACAAATATGATTAAAATAATCATGATGAAATTAATGTATTGAAAATGGAAAAAAAAAAGTTAAAACCTAGATTTTGATGACTGAACTATTCATTTCGTTACCATGAGAATTAAACTAAGAAAACATTTATTTTAATGCATTAAACTACAGTAATACAGTATAATGTACATTTATTTTACCGTATTCCATTTTTAATTATAGATTACTTGGAGATCACAAATATATTTTATTATAAATGTTGATTTCTTTCCTTCTCATGCTGACTGATAATTGTTACATCATATAAATCCAACTTATTGCAATTGCTTCAGAGTTTGTGACACTAATTTTGGGGGGCTCTGGGAAAATGCCCCGTACAAAAACTGCATAATATTCCAAATTGATTTTTTTCTGACACATTCCTGAATTGAGTTTTGTTCATAAACACATGGAATTGGCAGGTGCTCTTATTCAAAAACTATAAAGTCGAACAATTTTTTTCCATTTTTCGATAAACATAGGAAGGAGGTCTTTTAGAAAATGCTGTTAAATTTGGCGTTTTGAGAAAAAATTCTGCATACGGAAGCCCGATAAAAGTTATAATAGGAAAACGCTTGTAATTCTCAAGTAATTTATTTGTCGAAAAATGAAAAAAAGAAAAAGTGAAAGAAAAACAAAACATTTTGTCCCAAATCATTGTCATACCTGCATTTGTCAAGCTTTTACATTTATATATTAATTTCTGAATGTGTCAAAGTTTTTATTGTTGAACGGGCATTTTTTTTTCTTTTGCATCCAAATAATATTTACAAAAGTTAGTAGTAGGGCAGGTGGAAGAGCATTAATTAACCACCATATACTGGCAGGGTCCGACTTAGGCTATGGGGAGGAGGGGGGTGGGGGGAGGTTGTCCGGGGCAAGAATCATTTTGGGGCTCCTTCTTCTATCTATCTATCTATAGATTTTTTGTGAATAATATGGAAGTAGCTAGTACTAAACTTCACACATATTGTATTATATGCATAAATTTTATATCCGGTACTGTTTTCCCCTGTATACAGAGTGTCACAAAAAGATAATCAGAACTTTAAGAAAAAACACTAGTAGGATAGTAGTAGAAAAAAAATTACAGATTGTTTGATACGAATATTTCTTTGCAAACTTTTACTTTGCTTATCTACGTACGTTATAAGATGTCTAAAAGAAAATGTCCCGAATTGGTTATAATTATTGGTTTTAACTTGCTGCGTACGAGAAAAACGTTAATAAAGAATTTATTTTGAAAACAATAGAATACTAAATTGTCATAATAAAATATTAATCATTAGTTTTCTAATGATATTTGCGTAGGTGGAGAGGGTACTGGAAGCGGAGGGAGGAATGGGGACCGCACTTCCTTCTTAAATGTTTGAAAATATATGAATTTTGGTCACTTTTGTTTAATTTTAAACATTTGGCACCTTTTAAATAAAAATTCTGACTATTCCTTAAAAAGGATTCCCTGGAGTCCCCTAAAAAGGGCGGCCCGGGGCAGCTTCCCCGCTTGCGCCTACATAAGTCGGGATCTGACCATATATATGTAATATATATATATATATATATATAGATATAGATATAGATATAGATATAATGAATTACCATAACCAATAACTTTATATATTAAAATTTATTTTAAAAGATCTTTGTAAAACATTTTTATTTATGCAATGTATTGCCTAAATTGTGTTTCCTTTGTACTAAATACTGAAATTTTTACTCATACTTTGTTAGATCCCACGCCCACCCACGACCTCTTTAACTTTGCCCTCTTCTACATTGTAAAGAACAAGATGATAAAAATTTCCTTTGTTAGTCAACATTTTATTTCAACCCCTTTAAAATATCTGTATATAAAGTTTTTTATGTCCCCCCCCCCTCTCTTTCTTCTCACCCTAAAGACTACCCTTGGTCAAAGTTTCCATAAACATATAAAACTCGTTGTTCTTATACATAAGCTATCGAAGTAGCGAGTTGAAAGAACAGATACCCGTGCTTAGCGTGTGCTTTACTTGAAACACAGAAAAAAAATACAGGGTGTTTCAGCTCGTCGGTGACAAACTTTAAGGATCGATAGAGCACACCTAGACGAACATTTTTGAATAGGGAATGTAGGGTCCCTGACGCGATGGTAAGGCGCTAGGCGCTTTCGAAAATTTGGGTGCCGAAATTCGAAACGTCATAAAAACTAGGGAAATGGTTAGATTTTCTTGCTTGTTGCGTCGAAATGATTCTGTTTGTTTAGACTTTCTTCAGTACCAATTTGATAAGCGTATCTCTTAAAACATGGATAGGGGGCGCTGCAGACTTTGGAGAGCTAGACAACAACTTTAAGCCCGTTATTTTGATAATTTAACACATGCTCGCCAAAGTTTATACTCTAACTTAAAGTTTGAACCCAAAAGTAGAGCCCTACAAAAAGCGTAAGAGCCGGAATAAAATGTCAAAGTACAGGGTGGTCGAAACTCGAAGGCTCCTAAGAGATAAACAAACAGATTTCTTGACTTATGGCATGCATTTTCATGATTCTGTTTGCTGGGGCTCTCTGAAACTCAGTTGAACGGTACAAAAAGAAACATCGATAGGGGGCGCTTTGGGCAAAAAACATAATTCGTTGACATTTCGGACGCTAACTGGAAACGGGGCGCTACGATCAGTTAGTAATAATGAAAACACATTTTCTACCTCTGCTCAACACTTCTGAATAAATTTAGACCAAAAACATCAATGATACTGGAAATTTATTTACAAAAAATAACACTACAGAAGATGCTCGAAATTTCGACCTTGGGCCATGATGCAGGCTTCGCACCTCCGTCGCATTGAGGAGTGTGTGTTTCCAACAATGCCAGGAGTATCTCTGATCTGCCCTGCAGCTGCCACAATGCGCGCCACAAGTTCTTCAGCACTGCTGACAGGTGTATGGTATACCTCGGCCTTCAGGTAACCCCAAAGGAAGAAATCCAAGCAGGTGAGGTCTGGTGATCGGGCAGGCCAGTGAACTGGCCCCCACGCCCGATCCACCGCTGGCCATACCTTGCGTTTAGATGGAGACGCACGTCGTTCGTGTAATGGGCCGGAGCTCCATCGTGCTGGAACCACATCTGGCGACGCGAACCTTCGGGTACGTGCGCCTCATCCAGAAGCTGCGGCAGCACTTGATCCAGGAAAATCAGGTAATTACCACCTGTCAGCCGTTCAGGTAACAAATAAGGGCCAATGAGGCAATCCCCCAGAATGCCGGCCCACACATTTACTGAGAAACGCTCCTGGGCTGCTCGGCTTCTGGTTTCATGTGGATTTTCATCACACCACACATGACTGTTGTGGGCGTTCCACATTCCCTCCCGGCTGAAGGTGGACTCGTCCGTAAACAAAATGCTGTTTACAAAACGGGGATCACTGGATCTCATCGCCAAGTACCATCTTGAGAATTCCACTCGAGGGCCAAAATCCTGCTCTCTGAGCAACTGCACCCGCTGGATGTGGTAGGGGTGCAGATTCCGGGAACGTAAGATGCGCCACGCAGTTGCTTGCGAAATGCCAACATGTCTGGCGATATCTCTCGTGCTAAGACCTGGGTTGTCCTCAACCAGGTTAAGCACAGCCTCTTCGTTGTCGGGGGTGCTCACTGATCGCTCCCGTTCAGGCCTGCCTCCGTCGAAAGATCCCGTTGTGGACAACCTCTGGTGTACTCGAGCGAAGAAGGCATGGCAGGGGATTTGCCTGTTGGGGTAACGCTCGGCGTACAACCGCTGAGCGGCTCGTCCATTACAACCAGCAGCGCCATACGCCAAATGCATGTCAGCCAATTCAGAGTTTGTGTACCGTTCCATCCTACTACCGATCTGCAGACAAGTAACCCGAAGCTTAAGTAGGTACCGCACGTTCAAAAGACGTGTCTGCGCATACAACTACGTCATCTCGCGTTGTCGTCTACGCATTACGTATCTTTTGCATATCGATATGGTACGATATCTTTTGCATAAATCAGCAAAAAGCACCTTATGTAAATTTTATTGCGCGCATTGTGCATGATTGAAACCAGCTATGTTTGTTAAAAAAAACAAACAAACTGCAGTTTTAATAGCTTCTTATGATAAGTAAATTACTCTCTTGTTTTGTTTCTAACTGATCGTAGCGCCCCGTTTCCAGTTAGCGTCCGAAATGTCAACGAATTATGTTTTTTGCCCAAAGCGCCCCCTATCGATGTTTCTTTTTGTACCGTTCAACTGAGTTTCAGAGAGCCCCAGCAAACAGAATCATGAAAATGCATGCCATAAGTCAAGAAATCTGTTTGTTTATCTCCTAGGAGCCTTCGAGTTTCGACCACCCTGTACTTTGACATTTTATTCCGGCTCTTACGCTTTTTGCAGGGCTCTACTTTTCGGTTCAAACTTTAAGTTAGAGTATAAACTTTGGCGAGCATGTGTTAAATTATCAAAATAACGGGCTTAAAGTTGTTGTCTAGCTCTCCAAAGTCTGCAGCGCCCCCTATCCATGTTTTAAGAGATACGCTTATCAAATTGGTACTGAAGAAAGTCTAAACAAACAGAATCATTTCGACGCAACAAGCAAGAAAATCTAACCATTTCCCTAGTTTTTATGACGTTTCGAATTTCGGCACCCAAATTTTCGAAAGCGCCTAGCGCCTTACCATCGCGTCAGGGACCCTACATTCCCTATTCAAAAATGTTCGTCTAGGTGTGCTCTATCGATCCTTAAAGTTTGTCACCGACGAGCTGAATCACCCTGTATAAGCATTACAGACTATGGAAGTTCTTTAGAGAATAGTTTTCATTGCGTGATGCATTTTCTCGCTGAACTATATTTGTATACCAATAGAAGTTTGTTGAACATAAATAAATTGATATACAGAAATACGCAAACCAACAAAATACATTGCCGTTTGGGTGCGTAATTGCTGGAAGTGCGGTTGGTTGGTTGATTTTTGACGGCCAATTATCTGCACGAGGGATACAGGCCCAGGGGTGCCAGGGAGGGTCTTTCTAAGGGAACCTAACCCGTATTTACGCATGGGAATCCATGGCTCGAAGAAAACCATGAAAACTCCGAACGGTTAGGTCGACGGGCGCGATTGGGCTCGAACCCAGCACCTCCCGTCTACCAACTTCGAGAGCAGAACCTCTCAGCCACTGGTGGGGCTGCTGGAAGTGCGAGTTAAATCGTGTTATACGTCTTTATCTGAATTAAATTTGAGCATAATATGTGTTGTGTAAAAAATCATTAGATAATATACAGGGTCGTGCAAAAGAATTCGAGAGCATTCTTTTCTACTGGCGAAATTGGCTACAAGTGAATTTTCTAAATGAAATAAGTTTTAGAATGCTAAATAATTTGTATGCTATAGATCGTAAATAAGGCTACAAAGTATAGACTATTTTTTTATTAGAAGGTAACTGCTAAAACTGGATTTCTAAATGTGTTATATGTTTTCCATACCTTTTACTCACATATCTTCCTGCACCTTATTTAATGGTAAAGATTCATTACAGTTTTATAGATAGATGTGTTGGAAAGTGTTGAAATATGATTTTTTGTTCATATTTTTATAAACTTTTATTTTTTATGCTGGTGAAAGTTTTCAAAGTTTCCATACATATAAATATGCAGAGATAATACTATTTGTTTATAAAATAAATGGAAAAATAAAAAATATATCTTGAGAAGGAAAATTAAAATTGGCCTCATCCAAATCCTAAAACTTTAAAAAAGGATAAATCGTAAAAAGGGATAAAAATGGCATTTGATTTTTTTAAAACTCTTTCCAGCATATTTGAAAAGCGTTTATGAATTCGGTTTGTCTATTTTTCCTCCTGTCCGCCATCTGTCCGTGTTCTAACTCGCGTAAATATAGTCCAATTTTCATGAAATCGATATATGTTATTTGTGTTTACTTTGGCATGTTTAGTATTGAAAATGAAGCGTGTAGATTTCGCTACATTCATTTACAAGGACACTCAAAAGAATGCCGTCACATTACGGAGAATGGAAAAATCATGTGTGGTGTGGTTAAATGATATTACGCTATTTTAAACATATTGGAATTTAAATACATCACTGAGGTGTATACTGCAAGGCGATTAACATAAAATATAGTGTGCATAGAATTTGTATTTCGTTTTCAGGGACACACAAACAAATTTGGCCTATGAACAATAATTGCTAAATGTTCGTTATCAGTTGTAGTACGCTTTTTAAAATTTGACTGTTATTATTATTTTTTCCTATTACATAGTGATTATAAATTCTAGAGATCAAATACAGCGCTACACTATCTCAAATACATTCCCGTTCAGAAATTGCAGAATGGAAATTTTCATGCTGAACTAAATTTTTCCATACTATGTAGCATACATACAAAGATATAGAACATAGACAGGGCTGCACAAAAAAAAAAAAAAAAAAAAAAAAAAAAAAATAGATATTTTTCTGACTACTGATTGCAATTGCAGAAAATGGATTTGCAAATGCGTTATGCGTTTTCTAATTTATTTATTTAGACATCATCTTTCTCCGTAATAAGCTGTAAAGTTTTGTTTCAATTTTCTGAATGTATTGGAAAATGTTAATTTATGCTACACGCATCATTTTTAGCTCTTGCTTCTTTTGACAGATATTCTTTTTCAATTTCTCCAAAGAATTAGAAAATATAATACTGAATCTTACTGTACTAAATATAAAGAAAAATACATGAATATATTCCGAAATTATAAAAATAGTGCTTAGTTTCCATCTAGTCTAAGAATATTCAACTTGTGTTCCACGGAGTTGCGAATTTTGTTATTGTAAAGTATAAATCACTTTTCTCTCCTTATGGGAGATAAAGTGAGAGGGGGGGGGGGGGGGGGATAACACTTCACAGGCATTTGAAATTGATTGTATTTTTCTCATTTTGTGTAGGAAAATATATTTGGTATGGAAAATAATTCCTGTTATACGAAAATTTTAAATGTAATTATTTCTCCTAGGTGGTGGGAAAGAGAAAAAGGGCACCCGAAAAAAAGGCGATTTTATTACTATGAAACTTGCAAAAATACATTTATTTTGTATATTGCTATGCAGACTCTCCATTTGCCTATTTATACATAGTAATACCTGTATTAAGCAGAATCTTGCCTTAAAAAGAAATCCAAAGTTCCTTAAAAAATTCTAATCCAAAATAATTATATTGTCCTTTGCCATTCCGTCTTAAAGGGTTTCATTGTTAAAATTAAAACCCCCATTTAATCAGTAATACTATACATATGTGGAAGTAGTATTACATCTATATCTCATTAATGCTGCAAAACTATGATCACTAATTAATTACAATAAAACTTGTAAGAATGGAATCTATGTATAACATAATCCCGCTTTAAACGGAAAATTTTATATTTTCAAATACGAAATATTACACAATTACACCTAGTAAAACCCGTCTGAAACAGAATTTGCTTTCGTACCGAGCGATCTCGTATTGACAGTTTTTATTGTAATACAGTGGTACCGTGTAATGTTACTGATTAATTAATTCTGTAATACTTAAGTACTATATCTTTACCATCTGTAAACATGATTTAAATATAAGAAATAGCGTACTTTATAAAAAAGCTGTTTCTTTTATTGCTCGCAAAAAATGAGTTAGAGGGATTATCATTTAGAAGAAGATTTTTTCCATTTATTTTGAATGCGCATTTGAAATATTATATAACAATCGCATTTTTTTTTTGGGAGGGGGGGGGGGGGGTTGGAATATTTGAATGTATTTTCAACTGGTATATTCATCAGGATAACGTAAAATATATCAGCTCTCTTAGATTTATATCACAGGAAAGCAAAGAAAGCAGATATTACACTAACTTGTATAACGACAGATTATTATTATTATTTATAAAAGAAAAATTAAATAATATTAACATAAATTGAAATTGAGATACGAGGAATTACAGTATCTAAAAGCGAGCACCATGGTATGCTGTACTAAACATTTAATTGTGATTTATTGTAGAGTGAGATTTAGCGATATATGTACGTTATATAAAATTTAAATCTATTAATAAAATCGATTACTTCCAGTCTAATTTCATAATTAAATCATGACAAATTAATTAAATTTCGAAGTTTATGTAGCAGAAACTGTTCAGAAAAAGATGCATTTAGAGCAAATGAAACGTCTTGTTATTACGAAGATATAAATTCTTTTCAAATTTAGATAAAATTTAATAGCACACAAAACAAATTATACTAGATTCAAACATTATATCAACGGTCGTACGCTTCGGAGAATTTTTCAGGACAAATACCAATGTTTTAAAATAAAAATAAATCTAGCTTAAACGAGCAAAATTTCGACTTATATAAGGAGCGATTTTCTGTAAAAAGATTAGGGTACGGAAGAATTTTCTGGTCTTGAAATGTCAGGGCACATACGACCCCTGTTATTTCAAACCAGAAGGAAGAGAGACCTGTATTGTGAAAACTGTTATGTTGTCCCGGATTAACCAGACATCTTTTTCGAAAGCTATTAGTCAAATAGTGTTAAACGCCCATCCCGCCTCCGTGGACAGCCTACTCAATCATTCACTGATAGAAAGAAGGGGAAAGAAAAAAATCCCTAAGCACTTTTGAACTACAAAATCACATAACCCCTTCTGCTTTTTGAACAAGTTTTTTCTCGCTATTCAAGTCCTTTTTAACACACATTTTTACAATCTGTTGAAACGCTCAATGGGTTAAAAAATTGCTATAGAGTATTTAATCGTACTGCTTTGTTTTACGGCTGGCTTCTGTAAGGTAACGTTATTTTTTGGAAGCGACACGTAATAAGCTGGGAGAAAGAAATAGCATACCGTACCGGGGGCTAATAAAATAATATAAATAAAACACAAATTTAACAGACATGTATAATCTCTGAAATTATCAGAATATAAAAGAATGCCCTAAGTAGCAAAGTCTTGGTCAAATAACTCTTAGCATGCGGCTAATAAGAAAATATCGCTTTTGATAAATTTCAAAAAATTATTTCATTGTATAATTCGTATTTTCCATATGAAAAATGCCTTTTTAATGTAAGTGGGCAATCTAAAAAAATTATTGCATATACAAAAAAAATTTTTACTTTTCAATAAAAAAAAATGTTTTCACCTTTAACCCGGGAAGCCCGGGTACGATCCCCTAGTATATATAAAATCCTAATGAATCAAACTGAAACGAATTTATGTAACGATTCTATGAAACGACTGATTAAACTACTGATTACGTTTCACGGCGATTTCTCCTAAAATATGGAATACTTTGCGATGAAATTAACACCAAAAATCCGTATTGATCCACAGATCTCAAAACTGGTATTAGAATTTTAAAATTAGAATTACTTTTCGAAGTATTAATTTTTTTCTAATTGTAAATACTTTTTTTCTTATAATGGCAACTCAAATTTTAATCTTAACAGATATTTTTTCTCATATTTTAGAAAAGGTTATTTTAAATTAATTTTGTGACGAGTTTGGCCTCCCTTAAATGTATGCTAAGAAATGCATCATGTTACTTTTATTCAGAATTCAATTTGTATTTCATTATCATTTTATTTAATACAAAACTTCCATTTAAAATTGAAACCTTTAAAATAAATGGCTTTTACTTCATTCTTTTTTTTTAAAGAAACGAAAAGAAAAATATTAGACACAGATGTCATATACGCAACGGGGTACCTAATTGGCGCCAAAATGCCGTTATTTTGCCTGATATGGTAACCCGGTTATTGTTGCTTATTTATTAATAAATGTTTATTTGAATTTATTTTCTTTTTATTTACAAAAAATGGTATAAATTGTTTTTTTCTATAGTTATTAATTATTTTTTTTATTTAATGTTATTTCATTTTAAAAATAACAGAAAATAATTTAAAAAAAACATATGTAACAGGTATTTGAAAACGAGGTTTTCGCCAAATTGTAGTAAAAAAAAAAAAAAAAAAAAAAAATCACGCCAAACCCGGTGCGTATGTTACAATGCAACAAATCATGAGATTTAATTTCCACTTCAAAGCAACGTTTTAATGTTATTACTTCTCCCGTCGACCAATTTCGCCAAATTATAGAAATTGACATACATATATATATATATATTAAATAACAAAAGAACAAATAAATTAGTATAACATTAATAAAAATACAAATAAAACGTCGAAATAAAAATCACTTTATGGCGTGAACATGTGTAACTTCCTTAACCTTTTAACACCTGAAACGGCCCTATACGGCTTTGTGAGTTAAGTCCTAATTCGGCCGGTTTCGGCCGTCTATAGCAAAATAAGGGGTGATAGGTATAGAAAGAGATTCGTTTCTCCCTGTGCTGAGGGGTTCGTCTTTATTGTCACGTTGTCCAATGACAGTGATGGAATACTTTGTAATTGCTTGCAGGTTTGTCATTACCTTTTTAAAAGCTAAAGTGATTCTATTCAGACGAGCCGTTTTTTTTTTTTTTTTCATTTTAGTTTCTTATTTCAAGAGAACGACATCGTTGTTTGTGCAGATTTTTAACTCTAGTATTGAGATATTTACTTAAAGTTTAATTTAAAATGAGTAAAAGAAAAAGACCTCTCACCCAATTAGAAATTGATGAAATCTTGTTTGGATCAGATGATAGTGATAGTGACATAGAAAGCGAAGATGATGGATGGCCCATAGATGCAAATTTAAATTGTTCTTTTATTAATAATCATGATTCCGATGAAGAAATCATAAGTGATATAATGGAAGAAAACAATGATTATTTTGTAACAGCGGATGGTGATAATTCGGTGTTAAATGAAGCCGTAGCTGATGAAGACATAAATATAGGAACAAACTGTGATACAGTTAATGACGAAAATATTTTATTTACTTGGTCGGAAATCATTCAGAACCAATTAATACTGGACAAGTCGAATAAAGCTTCGGAAGGACCAAAGCATGATTTACCAGTAGGATCGAACGCAGAAAGTTTTTTCAAATTATTGTTTACGGAAGAAATGTGTGAAATGATCAGAATAAATACGAATCTTTATGCTGATTACATTAAAGAACTCGTAAAAGATGCTTTTGAGCCCATAGGGAAAAAGAAATGGAAATGGACTCCGATAAATCATGTTCAAGAATTGTGGAACTTTTTCTCCATAATTTTAATCATGGGAATTAATAAATTACCAAAGCTGAGAGACTACTGGTCTTCAGATCCAATGCTAGGGAACGAAAAGGTAAAGCAGATCATGTCAAGAGACAGATTTCTTCAAATATACAAATTTTTGCATCTTTCTGACAGGAGTAAAGAACTACCTCTAACGCATCAAAACTTTTACATGATGCAGAAAATTAATCCATTTATGTAGGATCTTAGAGTAAATTGTCAAAATATTTTATACCCTATATAGATTTGTCGATTGACGAAGCGATGATCAAATATAAGGGCCGATTAGGCATTGTGCAATATATGCCTAAAAAACCAGTGAAGAGAGGCATCAAAGTTTGGATGATGTGCACCTCTTTTCTTGGTTATATTTATAACTTTGAAATTTACTGCGGGAAAAAAGATCAAATGCCACGATCTAATTACGGTCTTGGATATGATGTGGTAACACATCTATCTAAGCCCCTTAAAACGGATCACCATTTATATTTTGATAGGTTTTTTACCTCTACTTATTTGATGAAAAGTTTATCCGAAAAAGGATTATCAGCGAGTGGGACAGTCATGTCAAATCGAAAAAATCTCCCAGCAAATATTAGCAAAATTAAACTAAAGGAAACAGGTGATTTCAAAGCATTCCAGTGCACAGAATTTCCGTTTCTAACGTGTAGTGTGTGGAAAGACAAAAAGGAAATTCTTATGCTTTCCAATGATACTGAGCACAAAGAGACAACCGTAAAACGCAGAATAGGAGGAATTATTCACACCGTCCCTTGTCCTGTTGTTTTTGCGGAATACAACAAAAAAATGGGTGGAGTAGACTCTGCAGACCAAAAAAGAAAGTATTATGACATTGCAAGGAAATCTAGAAAATGGTGGATATATCTGTTCTGGTTTTTTGTCAACAGTGCAATAAATAATGCTTTTATTATTTTTTCAACAACAAACTTTCCTTTACAGAAAAAGCCGAAAACACTGCTGGATTTTAGAATTGAGTTAATCAAAAGTATGTCTGAAACTGTCAAAATAGCAAAAAAAATAAATTCTTCAAATGATTTCAGACACATAAAAGTGAAAATTGTCGCGCGCAAAAAATCCTGCATAAGGTGCAGAAAATTAAAATTGAAAACCCTTTCTAATAGGCCTATTGAAAGTTCATGGATGTGCGAAGTTTGCCAAATTTGCCTGTGCGCAGAATGTTTTGGCCCATACCATGAGACTATTTTTCGCCTAAGTTCCTAAAAAGACCGAAATAATTTCACTTTTTATTATAAATATTTATTATTATTATATATCTTGTAATATAATCTAGTAATCTATATAATGGGGTTACTTCATCAATACGAAAACAGCCGCTCACTAATGTTAAAACTATGGGAGAATTTTTTTTTAAATATCTCGTTTATATTTCAATAATTTTAAATGATATTTTTTTCATTGGATAATTGAGACCGATCTCTACAAAGACCGTTTTTTTTTTTTTTTTTTTTTTTTTTTTTCGATTTCGTTTAGACTTTTTTTATTAGGATACATTCACTTTCGGAACCGGTTTCGAAAGTGAAAGTATCCTCAAAAATCTGCAAACAAAATTAAAAGAATAAAAACGGCCTTTGTAGATATCGACCACACCCATACAATGAAAAAAAAAATTGTAATATTGAAATACAAAAAGTTATTTAAAAAAAATCTCCCATAGGATTAACATTAGGGAGCGGGTGTTTTCGCGTGAGTGCAGACGTACCTCAAAACACAAAGCTGTTTTTCAGTCATCAGACCTGAACTTTCCACTAAATCGATTTTGTTAACTATTGTTTTAATTGATAGATGTTTATTTGTAGATATGCCCACAATAGCTATTTTTTTTTTTTAATATTCTCCTTTTTGTATTTAATTTTAATTATATTCCATGAAATTTCTTCAAAATCGTGGCAATTCGATTTCTCCCATTGTTGCAGAGATAAGAGACATAATGTAAAATCAAAAGAACCGTGCAAGGAGTTTTGCAAGGCTGCCATTAATATTATTTGTCGATGCGTATATTATTATTATTATTATTATAAACTGCAATTTTTAATCAATATTTTTTAACAAAATACAAGTGTACTAAGTAAAAATATTGTTCAAAATCTTTCACACGACCTCATTTATTTTTGTCTGCTTTATATGTGTATAGAGAAGAGGATATTGACTTGGCATCAGCAAAATTAGCATTAAATGAATTTGTGTTTATCTACTTTTAATTTTGTACATTCTATAAGACTTACGATTACTACAAATTTATTATACTGTACTTCATTTATTATACCTGTTATTTTATATTATGTATCTGAATATAAGAGGGGTGTTGACAACAAAAATATTTGATATTTAGACATATTATCCAGATTTTTTACTTTTTTTAAATTTGAAAGATAAATTTCGGTAAAAATACTTAATTTTTATAAACAAATAATGATTTATATTTATTGTTATGCACAATAATGTTGTCCATCGGGTTTATTTATCTTTATTTTTTAGAACTTTAACTTTATTGATGCTCTAATTTTTGGTTTTTTACAATTACTTATAAAATATATTTTTATTTAAATGCTTGGTGGATACTCTTAAAAACACCTAAATATATCTGGTGAAAAGTTTGCGTCTGTGAAAATGACTTAATGTTTAGCTTGAGATCTATTTTTGCATTGATAAAACAAAAGAAAAATTTAATATGATTACATCCACATAGTCTATGTTCACCAATTTTTCATTTCTGAATTATAAAGTTTCTAATTGAAACCTTCATTGATTACTTCTTGATTGTATACATTAAGAACATTTTTTATTATTATATATCTTGTTATATAATCTTCAGTCTTATATATAATCTTGTAATCTATACAATGAGGCTATTTCACCCATTTGAAAACAGCGGCTAGCTTTTGTTAAACCTATGGGAGAAGTATTTAAAAATATGTCGTTTGCATTTAATTTTTTTTTTTTTTTTAAATGAGGGTTTTTTTTTTTTTTTTTTTTTTTTTTTTTTTCCTTGGATAGTTGAGATTGATGTCTGCAAATACCGGTTTTTATTCTTTCGATTTGTTTTGAGTGATTTTTATTTAGACTCTTTCACTTTCGTAACCGGTTTCGAAAGTGAAACTTTCCTAATAATAATAATAATAATAATAATAATAATAATAGTAATAAACCCCTGCAAATCCATTTCTCCTATTGTTGCAAAGAACTGAGAAATAATGAAAAACCAGCTGAACCGTGCAAGGCAGTTTTGCACTGCAGTCATTAAAATTATTTGTTGATGAGTTTTTTTATTAATTAACTGCAATTTTTAATCAAAGTATTTTAACGAAATGCAAGTGTATATTAAGTTAAAATCTTGGATGAGTTTTTTTATTAACTGCAATTTTTAATCAAAGTATTTTGACGAAATGCAAGTGTATATTAATTTAAAATCTTGTTCAAAATATTTCACGTGGATCGCATTTATTTTTGTCCAGTTTATATGTATGTAGTAAAAGGGATCTTGGCATCAGAAATAATTAGCATTGAATAAATATGCATTTATATAGTTTTAATTTGGTACAATCTATTATGCTTAAGATTACTATTGCTTCATTATGCTATACTTTTTATAATACCTATTACTTTATTTTATGTGTGTGCATAGAAGAGGAATATTGATAACAAAAAATGTATATTAGATATTTGGACACATCATGCAGATTTAAGTGAATGAATCATATTTTTTGTGACTCACGAGAATATTGTCCATTGGGTTTATTTATCTTTTCTCATTATAACTTTATTGATTCTTTTTTTTTTTTCACTATAATTAAATGTAAAATATATTTTTATTTGAATACATGGTGGATAGCGGATACCCATAAAAACACGTAAATAGAGCACCTGGTAAAAAGTTTGCGTCTGTGAAAATGACGTTATGCCTAGGTTGTAAAGTATTTTTGCATTGATAAAAGAAAAAAAAAATCCTATGAATGTGTCAACATAGCGTAATGTTCACTGATTTCTCATTTCTTAATTATAAATATTCGAATTGACGACTTTATTGATTACTTCTTGATTGTATACCCTGATTACATGTTTCAGATTGCTTTAAAAATAATTAGTAGCAGGGTAAATTAATTTCTATAAATAATTAAAACAAGTAAGAAAAATCATGCGTACGGCATAGATAATTAAACACTTTCCAACACTCCCTGAAAGCTTTAACAGAACTTCGTTATTTAGGGAAATAAGGTAAAAAAGATAACAAAGTAAACATTTAAAAATTTATTTTAACAGTTACCGTCCATAGCCAAATAGCTATTCCAATTCTTTTGAAGACTGAAAGAATTTCATTTTTTTTTATTATAAATATTTATTATTATTATATATCTTGTTATATAATCTTGTATATTTTAATATAATCTAGTAATCTATATAATGGGGTTACTTTATGAATATGGAAACGGCCGCTCACTAATGTCAAACCTATGGGACAATTTTTTAAAAAAAATATCTCGTTTATATTTAAAAAAATTTAAATGATATTTTTTCATTGGATTGTTGAGACTGATCTCTACACAGACCGTTTATTTCTGCTTTCTTTTAGACTTATTTTATTAGGGTACATTCACTTTCGGAACCGGTTTCGAAAGTGAAAGTATCCTCAAAAAACTTCAAACAATATGAAAAGAATAAAAACGGCCATTGTAGATATCGACCACATCTATGCAAAGAAATATATATATATGTATTAAAAATATTGAAATACAAAAGTTATTTTAAAAAAAAATCTCCCATAGAATTAACATTAGAGAGCGGGCGTTTTCGCGCAAGTGTAGAAGTACCTCAAAACACAAAGCTGCTTTTTAGTCATCAGGCCTGAACTTTCCACTAAAACGATTTTGTTAACTATTGTTTTAATTCATAGATTTTCATTTGTAGATATGCCCACAATGGCTCTTTTTTTTAATATTCTCAATTTTCTATTTAATTTTAATTATATTCCATAAAATTTCTTCAAAATCATGGCAATACAATTTCTCCCATTGTTGCAGATATAAGAGACATAATGTAAAGCAAGAAGAACCGCGCAAGGAGTTTTGCAATGCTGTCATTAATATTATTTGTCGATGCGTATATAATTTTTATTATAATTATTATTATTATTAACTGCAATTTTTAATCAAAGTTTTTCAACAAAATGCAAGTATACTAAGTAAAAATATTGTTCAAAATCTTTCACACGAACCTCATTTATTTTTGTCCGTTTTATATGCATATAGAGAAAAGGATATTGGCATCAGCAATAATTAGCATTAAATGAATTTGTATTTATCTACTTTTAATTTTGTACATTCTATAAAACTTAAGATTACTATAACTTTATTATACTGTATTTCATTTATTATGCATTTTATTTTATATTATGTATCTGCATAAGAGGGATGTTGAAAACAAAAAATATATATTTGATATTTAGACATATTATGCAGATTTTTGACCTTTTTTTTTTTTTTTTTGTTAAAAAAAAAAAAAAAAAAAAAAAAAAAAAAAAAAAAAAAAAGATAAATTTCGGTAAAAATACTTAATTTTTATAAACAAATAACGATTTATATTTATTTTGATGTACAATAATATTCTCTATCGGGTTTATTTATCTTTATTGTTTGTAACTTTATTGGTGCTCTATTTTCTTTTGGTCATTACAATTAAATATAAAGTATATTTTTATTTTAATACATGGTGGATAGTGGATACCCATAAAAACACGAAAATAGATCACCTGGTAAAAAGTTTGCGTCGCTGAAAATGACGTTATACCTACCTTGTAATGTATTTTTCCATTGATAAAACAAAATAAAATTTCTTAGGAATGTGTCAGCATACCGTAATGTTCACTAATTTCTCATTTCTTAATTATGAATATTCGAATTGAAGCCTTTATTGATTACTTCTTGATTGTATACCTTGATTACATGTTACAGATTGCTTAAAAAAATAAATTAGAACAAGGCAAATTATTTTCTTTTTATAAACAATTAAAACAAGAAAGAAAAATCATGCGTACGGCATAGATTATGAAACACTTTCCAACATTCACTGAAAGCTTTAACTAAACTTCGTTATTTAGGAAAATAAGAAAAAAAGTGAAAAGTGTAAAAGTGAGATCCTCTTTTATGGAATCACATAGGATGTCTACAAAGTGATCCGGGACATGAAAGCTCAAAAAAGAAAAAAGTGACATTTTTCCTGTTTTAGAAAAATTATTTTACATTCTTTAGGATAAAACAACTCAGACCATGTGTATATGAAATGATTAGTTCAAAGAATATAATGATTTTTATACTATACTATCCGCAGTTGTTATGCCTTCATACAAGATTTAAATGCATTGATCTAAGACTGTTAAATTTTTGCTGTTTAATTAATCACATTTAAAGTTAAATATCTGGATGTCTATGAAAGAAAAGCTATTATGATACTTTGTACAAGGTTTTCAGATATATGCTCTTTAAAATGTTATTTGCTATTGAAAAAAAAAATAATAGACAACATTCAACAGAGAACGTGTAACAATAAATGGATCAAAACAAATAAATTACAGTCGTCCCCGTTTAAACGAATATTGGCGGTTCCAGAAATAATATTCGATTAAGCGGGGTATTTGATTACACGGGGAATCATAACGGTAATATTTAATGCGTAATAAAAAGGCAAAACAACCATCTACTTTATATTTAATTAACAGCATAATAAAATCGTTAATATAATAACATAAACCAAAATAAATACAAATGCTTGTATAACGTAAACACGTATTAATTTAATGTCAGTACATACATGTATCTGGTTTACATCGCTCTTAATGCAGCTCGTTTGAATTTGGTCAAAACTTTGCTACTTTTAATTTACGTTACTTATACTGCCTTAAAAAAAATCGTTTAAAGTGGTTTAAGTGGAAATTTAAACGAGTAAATATCGGGTTATTTTTCGAATGAGTGCTAAATAGCACAACTACCATGTTGAGTCTCGAAGTGACGGCGTATTGCCATTAAAGCCTGGTTAACTGCAAGGAATGATGGTGGGGAGATCATTTGACCTGTCCATTATACACCTGCCGGCCGAAATAATAGCAGGAAGAACTGAAAATTGGTTTTCGACGTAAAGGAACCGAAAATGACAAAAGGTGGAAGGAAATTCCAGCTGAAACGTGCTTTCCGTGTCTATTTTCAAACATCGGTCATGCAGTTGTTATTCGATTAAGCGGGTACAGTTCGTAAAAGGTATTTGTTTAAGCGGGGGGAAATAACATAGAACCAATAGGAATAAATTCGGTTCCAGAGGATTCTATTCGAATAAGCGGGGTATTCGATTATCCGTGACCCGATTAAGTGGGGAGGACTGTATTTTAAAAAAATATATTTTTTCTACAATTTAGCTACAGTGCTATGGATTATTTTAAAAATATAGATTATTTTCGAATAAAGTAGAAAAGAAAAAAAAAATACTACTATAAAAACTGAAACCATTTGGGATATCCAAATTAAGCGGCCTGTGAGCCGATGTGCATGTGTGCCCCACTTGTCCATGTAGAAATTGAATATTTTTTCCAACGATGTTGGAAACTGGTACAAAAAGAAAAGGTGCACATTTTGCATTCCTGGATTAATTTTTGCTTGTAAACACCTGGAATTGGCAGATGTTGCTATTGAGAAAATGTAAGTCGAATAGTCTTTTCCATTTTTTCACAAAGGCAGATGATCTTTTAAAAAATACTTTCAAAATTCACGTTTTGAATCGAATTTTTCTACGCGACAGTCCAATAAACGTCATCCTCGGCAAACGATCGCTTATAACCCAAGATCTAATTTATGTATCAAAACTTTAAAAACATCCATTGGAATCGAAATCATTTCAATAGTCATTTCGGAGTGTTTAATGACGTTTAAAAATTAGTCAGTAACTGTGTCAGAAAGATTCCTGTTCTTAAATACACATTTTTTTCCATTTTTTCTTGTGAACTACCATAACCAAAAAATTTAGATCCTAAATTTTATCAAAACAAATCTAAAAAACATTTTTATTTTTTCTGTGTGTTGTTTAAATAGAGTTTTCTTGGTTCTTAGTGTTACCTAAAAATTTTTATTCATAGTTTTTGTTACTTTTTTTAATCACTCTTATCTTGTAAAGGTAAAGACAATGAGAAATATTCACCTTTCAATAATTTTCACGTGTTTGTCTTTATTTCAACTCCTTTAAAATCTCTGTATGTAAAGTTTTGATTAATTTAATTTATGCCCCCCCCCCCCCTTTACATTCCAATGTCTACCTTTGGGGAAAATATCCGTAAATGTGGGAAATATGTAGTAAGCCTCTGCCCTTATACATAAGCTATTTATGTAGCGAGTTGAAAGAGTCTACAGATGGACTTCTTTCAAACCACGAGCCCCCCCCCCCCCCCCCAAGGCCCTGATTACCGAATAGATACGAGAAGCACGTGCTTCCCTTAGAAAATTTTGAAGGGGCCCGAAATTGAGAGAACTGAGGGACTCAAATTTCATATTGAATCAATACTATTCCAAAATTCTATCAAATTTATTTTCAGATTATATTAATTCCTTTGTATATATATAATATATATATTTTTTTTTTTTTTTTCAAAAAGTGTTCCATAAATATACCTTTCATAACAAATTAAATCTTCATGTAATAAAACAGTTTCAACTACGTGATGACAATCCTTAAGTTTGTTCATTATTTTAAATGTTTATTTATTTTATATATTGAATTTGAATATTACTGAATTTGGCTTATATAGACAACATAAAATTTTAATCATTTAAACTATTGCCAATATTGAAAGAAATATTTCAAAACAGTGATATTTTATGTTGCGCGTACATGCTGAATTCAACCTTTTTATCCAACTAACATATTTATTCTAATATCTGCAAAATCATTTTTAGATATTTTTCTTGATTGTATCCAATTTCTGTGTATTTAAATAGGGGAACATATAAAAAAAAGTTGTTTCATGAAATATACATGAACTGAACTGATCCATTCTTTAGAATAATATGCATTGGTGAATTTTCGAGTACGGCGAATTTAAAATAATGTTCAGATTTTAAATTAAAGGTTCTTCTTAAATGAAAGGGAGTCCCGAAATGACATTTGTGCTTCCCATAGCTTCAGAGGTTAATGGGGCCCTGCCCCCCCCCCCTCCTCCACAGTCACACCCCTAATACATTTTCAATATGTAACATCTATTCGTAAAATTATAATTTCAAGTTTATAAAAGATAAAGTAAGTTAAAAATTAAATAAAAGTAAAATGAAGTTTAAATGCTGCCAATTAATATTTTGCGTTTTTTGTATATATATTATACTCTAATCACTTTCTACATGTTTCTACATATTATGCTTTATGAAGTTGTGTATTTATATTCGAAATAATTTCGAGTGTATTCTTTATAATTACTACTATTATTTTTACCTTTTTTTTTTTTTTTCATCATTGAGCTTTTTATTGCGCACCTCATTGAACATCATACTAATATTATATACTTTTTTTCATAAAATTTATCGAAAATTAGAAAACGCTCTCCGAAATGACTTCAGTAGTTACGCTTGTACATTATAATACTTCATGACGTGTAAGAGAGGATATTTTTTTATTATCTTTTTGACTATATTTTAAACTGAGTGGGAATATGTTAAAAAGCTTTCAGGGTCGTGCCATGCGATTGTACAGCTTAAGCGTCGCACAAAGGCACTCACCTGACAGTACAATAATCACCGGTTACAAAGAGGACGCCATTTCAATAGTGAAATTTTTTTTTTCATTTTAAGTCTTTCAAAAAAACCCTAGTTTGTTTAGGATTATAGAGCCAGCTCAAGTTACAAACACCGAAATAATTCCGACGACAGCATGAAATGCAACTCTAATTTTACTGTGAAGCGAAAGACTGGTTTGAGTGGCATGATGAATCAGTTTTATCAAGCTCAATCCTTTGTAAGGAGTTTGAACCCCCCCCCCCCCCCCGGCCAAATGGATTATCCTACTCTTTGTCATTATTTTAGGAAACAAAATCAGAATCTGAAATATGTTAAAGCTGTAAAAAATCGTCATGTCCGAACTCCGAACAGCATTGTAAAAATGGTATAGGGCATGAATTCACTTTTTTATACTCGATCAACAGGCTTCTGGACACATGTACAAAAGAAAAGACTATATGTTATATATATATATTACGTGCTTAAAATTAGTTATTTTGGTGATCACTTGGCATGTTAAACCCAATATACACACACATACACGCTCGCACACAGAGAAAAAAAAAACCTGTCCGAATAAATTATGAAAGCTATCTTTAAAACCTATCTGTACATCTAATAGTTGATAAATTCGCCAGAAAGGGCTGAATTTGATTTTTTAGTTTTCTAATATATTTACTATGACATTTTATTTTTGATTTTCTAGTTTAAGTTCATTCTATCACTGCATAGCTCTGTTTTCATAAAATGTATTAGAAAAACACTTCAATTATGCTTTTGGTATGTCGGGCTGTGGGCGAATAATATTCCTAAACAAATGAGTTGCTTAGCTTAATCGAATCTAGGAATAAAGGTGACCGGAAAAAACGTGACAGAAAAAACAAGAGCGGAAAAAACGGGACAAGGAAAAAACGGGACCGGAAAAAACGTGACAAGGAAATAAGGTGACCGGAAAAAACGTGACAAGGAAGTGTTAAATATTGAACTTGTCGATAAATAAATGCTAAAAACTAAAGTAAAGTTTTTCCACTGTCAGTTTCTTACAGCGTAGGGGGGGGGGGGGCAGAGTTAATGGGTGAGTTAGACAACTCTAAGATTTGGCCCAAGAAAGTACAATTTTAACATTTCATTAAGAGAAGTTTAGTATGACTTCTACAACGGACAAGTTAGTGCTTTCTACGGGGGGGGGGGGGGGGGTATTAAGGAAATATAATTTATTGATTCTTTCAATTCGCTATTGATAGTTTATATATGAGCAAAGATGTTTTATAAGGCGGAGGGGGAGGGAAAAAATTACGTACACAGCTCGTAAAGGGAATAAAATAAAGACGAAGAGAGGAGGCATTTACTTTAGAGGAATTTTTTCATTATCCTGCTATTTAGCTCACAGGCTATCAAAGCCCAAGGGCTAATGTGCACGCAGGTTCTGTATGTATGTATGTATGCACTTACGTCTGTATGTACGTAACGCGATAACTCTTGACAGAAACATCCGATTTGCTTTAATTTTTTTTCCAGGTTCATTCTGATAAGGCGCTTCCCTGATTAATTTTGGGGGTTGTTGGTTAAGAGTAAAGGGGGGCTACTATGGGTTTTTCATGCAGAATTATTCGATTTGCTCCAAAATTGGTATACCGATTTATTATGTTAAGGAGCTTCCATGATTAAATTTGGAGGTTCATTAATTAAGTATACACGGGGGAAAGGGGGCTAGACCCCCTTAATTTAGATAAATGGGTTTTTCATGCAGAGTTATTCGATTTGCACCAAATTTAGTATACCGGTTTATTATGCTAAGGAGCTGCCTTGATTAAATTTGGAGGTTTATTGGTTAAGTATGAAGAGGGGGCGGGGGCTAGTCCCCCTTAATTTAAATAAATGGGTTTTTCACGCAGAATTTTTCGATTTGCTTCAAGTTTGATATATCGGTTTATTCCGATATGGCGCTTCCTTCATTAGGTTTGAAGATTCGTTGGTTGAATATAAAAGGGGGAAAGGGGGGAAAGTCCCCTCTTCTTAATTTAGATAAATGGATTTTCATGCCGAATTCTCCAATTTATTTTATTTTTTTCTATGTTCATTCTGATAAATGGGCGGGGCTGGTATGGACAACAGGGGTAAACTAGTATTAATATATAGGTACTCTTAATATAATTCCATAAGTTTTAATATTATAACTAATAGTTATTTATAATTTATTTAATTTTATTAATATTTTGTTTCCTATCAAACAATTAGATCGTTTTAAAGAGAGGGCAATATATTACATACGATTAGATTTGGTAATACTGTTTAACTAACTTTACATGACCTCAGGGTTTAAACTAGAGGGAAGCTAGGGGGCGTATACCCTGGGCTGCCGGGTAGAAGGGGAAGGCATTAAATTTGGTTCGTCTTCCGGTTCAAAAAACAAATATCGAAATTAAGTTAAAAATATCATGGAATCGGACAACCGAAAATAAATATATATACATTTAGGCGGTTCTCAAATTCTCTACTCAACAACGCGAAACTTTGACAAATTTTCCGATTCATTTTTAAACGTAAAGGCCTGGCTAAATATAAAAAATAAATAAAAATAAAAAATAATAATAATAAATAAATAAAAAAATTCTATAGCTTACTAAAAAATATATAATTGAATAAAATTAAAATATTTCAAACTAAATAAATATGGCTATTAAGAAAAAATGTACCCATATTTTGAACTTTAATGAAAAATCATGCTTTCGAAGCATGGGACCCCCCAGGTTAAATACTTAATCCTTCAACAAAGAGAGTGGTTCCTCTTATTATTGATTGACAATCATTCAAAATATTTTGCTTTCTATTTGATTGTAACAGGCGTTTTGCAGATTGTAGTTTTAAAAGAATGATAGACAGGTATTATGTTGACGAAAAATACATTGGAATTTTACAACTCACTTCAATATACATATTTGAAAGTGATAGAAGATAAACCTTAGTTTTCCAGAATGGTTTTTGTTGAATGATATTAATCTGACAGACGAATAATGTATAATAAAAGGGTTGTTTCTTCTGTGAAATTTTTACGTGCCACCCATCGTATTTTATGAGATATTTTCATGTAAATAATAGGTAATGGTGTTGATTTTAGATATTTCACACAATTTGAGATAGCGTATAATGAATAACTTTGAACCGGATTATCGGAACAAATACTCAGCTGTATTTATCCTTTTTAAATATTCCCTGAAGTGCCATATGCTACATTTCTAGAGACCTCACAAGTTTAAAGACTGAATTATTTTTTGCTTAACTATTGCAGATTGATGTATAATAATTTAAGAGATTGGTTCGTTGTGTTTATGACGGCCAATTATCAACACGAGGGATATGGGCCCAAAAGGTGGGGGTGCCCTCGTTGTGTGTCTTTCTAATGGAACCTAACCCGTATTTACGCATGGAAATCCATGGTCCGAAACAAACCACAAAAACTCCGAACGATTGGGCCGACGGGTGCGATTGGGTTCAAACCCAGCACCTCCCGTCTACCAGCTTCGAGAGCAGAACTCTCGGCTGGGGGCTAATGGGACATAGGAGCAAATGGAACAATAGGGTTTTCTTGTAAAATATAACAGTATAATATAATCTTGTAAAATACAACAGTATAATATAATCTTGCAAAATATAACTTTCAAAGAGTATGCACCTCAAAAAAAAAAATAAAATAAATAAAAATAATGAAGGGGGTAGCCTCCGCCCCTCCCCCCCCTTATACTTAACCAATGAACCCCCAAATCTAATCAGGGAAGCTCCTTAACATAGTAAACCGGTATACCAAATTTGAAGCAAATCAGATAATACTGAATGAAAAAACCATATCGGTAAATTAAGCTTTATACTTAACTAATGAAGCTCCAAATCTAACCAGGAAAGCGCTTTATCAGAATGAACATAGAAAAAAAATAAAATAAATTGGATAATTCTGCATGAAAATCCATTTATCTAAATTAAGAAGAGGGGACTTGCCCCCCTTTCCCCCATTTTATAAATTTAACCAACGAATCTCCAAACCTAATGAAGGAAGCGCCATATCGGAATAAACCGATATATCAAATTTGAAGCAAATCGAAAAATTCTGCATGAAAAACCCATTTATTTAAATTAAGAGGGGACTAGCCCCCGCCCCCCTCTTCATACTTAACCAATAAACCTCCAAATTTAATCAAGGCATACTAAATTTGGTGCAAATCGAATAACTCTGCATGAAACACCCATTTATTTAAATTAAGGGGGGGTCTAGCCCCCTTTCCCCCCTTTATATTTAACTAATGATCCTCCAAAACTAATCATGGAAGCTCCTTAATATAATAAATCGGTATACCAAATTTGGAGCAAATCGAATAATTCTACATGAAAAACCCATTTATCTAAATTAAGGTGGGGGGGAGTAGCCCCCCTTTACTGTTAACCAATAACCCCCAAAACTAATTAGGGAATCGCCTTATCAGAATGAACCTGAAAAAAAATGAATCAAATCGGATGTTTCTGTCAAGAGTTATCGCTTTACGTACATAAGACGTAAGTGCATACATACATACAGAACCTGCGTGCTCATTAGCCCTTGGGCTTTGATAGCCTGCGAGCTAAAAAGCAGTATAATGAAAAAATTCCGCGAAAGAAAATGCCTCCTCTCTTCGTCTGTATTTTATTCCCTTTATAAGCTGTGTACGCAATTTTTCCCTCCCCCTCCGTCCTCCACTGTACCCAAAAATGATTATTGATTAAAGTTTTGTAAATATATAAAACATCTTTGCTTATATATAAGCTATTAATAGCGAATTGAAAGAATCAATAAATTGTATTTCCGTAATACCCCCCCCCCCCCCCCCCAAACGTAGAAAGCACTAACTTGTCCGTTGTAGAAGTCGTACTAAACTTCTTAATGAAATGTCAAAATTGTGTTTTCTTGGACCAAATCTTAGAATTGTCTAACTCACCCATTAACTCAGTACCTCCCCCCCCCCCCCCCATCTCCTACGCTGTAAAAAGCTGACAGTGGAAAAACTGCACTTTAGTTTTAATTGTTTATTTAAATATGGCCATCATGTCGTTAAAAAATATATAAGGTTTACTGTGTTTTTAAAATATATATTAAATTCCTTAAAAAACAAACTTCGTATTATATTTTCTGTTGCGTATACAACTTAATAAATAGAATACTTTCCCGTGGTCTTTTATCCGATTTGTTTTTTCCTACGTGCGCTTTTTTTCCGTCATTCCAGTATCTTATAGAAATGTTTATTTTAATTTATTTTGTTTAGTTTAAATGTTTAGAATAATATATCTGGAAATTCCATGATGAAACCAAAAATTGCAAAAAATTTGACTTCAATCAATTGCTTAATATAACAAAATAAAAAAGTAACAAACTATGCTAATTTCTAATTTTAGGCATATCTTAACAAAGATATTTATTTATTATTATTTTTTCTTTATTTGTTCTGCTAATATCTGAAAATACTAATGCCACTGATCGGGACATAAAAAATTATAAATTGATAAGTGATTCAGAAAGTCTAAAAAATATTATTATTATTAATAATATAATTTTATGTTAATAAACAAAAAATTCAAATAGCGTTAAATAAAATAAAAATAAAACTTTCCAATCGAATCTATTATAACTAACTTCTTTAAAATTAAAAAAAATAAAATAAATTTTATATGATATTATACATGCGTAAGTCGAAAAACAAGTTGTTATGTAAACGAGCATTCTCGTATGCGAACATTCACAACATTTTTCAATATTTGCATTCTAATTATCAACGGAAAGCATTCTTATTCACATAATGTCCAAATTAAGTAGTAGTGTAAATGTGAATTTTCATATGCGAATATTCAGGAATTTTTTTTATAATAGCATTCTTAAACATCAACGGAAAATACTGGTACTATTACCGTTCGCGAACATCAAATATCAAGTAGTGATGTTAATTAGAATTAGCGTAAGCTAATTTTCAAATTTTTTCAATATTAGCATTCGTAGAAATCGACAAAAAATATTTGTATTGGCGTTCGCGAATGTGAAGTTGAAAGAATCTATAAATTGTATTTCCTTAATCCCCCCCCCCCCCCCCCGTTAGAAAGCAACAGCTTGTCCCTTGTAGAAGTCATGTTAAACTTCTTTCAATGAAATGTTAAAATTTTGTTTTCTTGGACCAAATCTTAGAATTGTTTAACTCACCCATTAACTGTGCCCCCCCCCCCCCTACGCTGTAAGAAACTGACAGTGGAGAAACATTAGATTAGTTTTTAACATTTATTTATCGACAAGTTCAATATTTAACACTTCCTTGTCACGTTTTTTCCGGTCCCGTTTTTTCCGTGTCCCGTTTTTTCCGGTCCCGTTTTTTCCTTGTCCCGTTTTTTCCGCTCTTCTTTTTTCTGTCCCGTTTTTTCCGGTCCCGTTTTTTCCTGTCACCTTTTTTCCGTTTACCAGCTTCACCGCCTCCCCCCCCACTTCCTTCTTCATAAGAAATCTGAACACATACCAATCGCAGCTTTTGGTGTTTTTCGTAGTTTATTTCAATGCACTAGGAATTTTCCTAACACCTAAAATCGCCATCATCGTTGCATTAGCTATTCATGAAAGAAATAGGTACATTTAAAGATTTGGAGAAATAAAGTGAATTATTTTTTATCTAAAATAAAATGTAACTTTTCGTCTAAATAAAACCTTCTGATATTTTGTTGGATAACTCAGTGATACAGTAATAATAAGATAAGCTGATAGATTAACTCCTCAAGAGTGCGAAAAATCTGATAAAGTGAGATCAGACACTCCTGTGTTGCAATGACATTAAAAACCATATAAGATGTTAAAACTCTGATTGTCTTTCTTGCTGTGCAGAAAATTGTGCCAATGTAATAAAAAGCATAAACAGTTGAAAAAAGTTTTATCATACAGCTGTTTCAAGACCTTATGCATTAATAAAATTATAAAAATAAAAATAACCTTGTTTCATATTTAGTACATCATTTGTTTATTTTTAAAATATTTGCAGGAAAAATCATAACAGACAAAATAAAGGTTATCAAAAACTTAGATTCGAATGCTAGATGCCTTTTAATTGGAGATTCCCCCCCCCCCCTTTCTCAAAAGTGTGAAATATTCTAACAATAAGATAACTTATTTTTGATCAAAAAAAAATAATAATGAAATTTGCAAACATTATTATTCAAATATCTATGAAGCGAGTAATGGTTTTTATGTTGCCGAAAATGGGTTACATATTGGAATATAATCGTTTAATATTTTTTTCATCTTTTTTTTTTTTTTTTTTTTTTTTTTTTTTTTTTTTTTTTTACTGTAACGTCACAAAAATCGACTTAAAACACGATTTCTGTCACCCTATTCCAGCAAAAGCTTTTATCTGTACAAGCAAATTGAAAACACTAATTCTTTCTTTTTTAACAGAGAATGCTGCATTATATTCTAAATAACTCCATGAACGTGTAAAAAAAATAGCAGTTTGGATTTGAGAACTGTTTTAATATAGCATATTAACTAATATTTATTAAGGCTGTTCTCAAATTCTAAATAGTTATTGTTATTCTCCCTCATGAAGTCATTTTTAAACCTAGGCACATGAAATGTTCACATTCACAAACTACAAACTACAAGCGAATAGATTTTTCACTTTTTCTATAGAAGAACACGTTCTTTCTGAAAATACTGTCAAAATTGACGTTTTGAACCAAAAACACGACGGGAAGCCATAAAAAAGTCGTCATGCGACAGCAATCGATTATAATTCAAGATATAATGCATTATTTAAAAAAAAAAAAAAAAAAAAAAAAAAAAAAAAAAAAAAAAAGAAGAAGAAGAAAATATCAGAACCATTCAAGAGCCATGGCTGAAATTTCGTGATTTTTCTCGAAAAAATAAATTTATAAATGTCACAGAAAATTTCATAATTTTGAGCAGGGAAGAATATTTTTTGGGAATCTCCTTAACACTTTATGCACCGACGGTACTTATAAGTACTATTAAAATAACTTGTTATAAAATTCATTTAATACATCGATTATTAGCAATACAGTTTAGATTGAGTTACAGATACTTTACTTTATCTTGTTAGCATTATTGGTTACGCACACACACACACAAAAAAGGATGATTTCTTTTGCCTTTGCATCCAATGGCGGATCCGTGGGGGAGTTCACGGGGGTCGTGACCCCCCCCCCCCTCCTGAATGTTCAAAATTTCCAAAGGAAATTTAAAAACATGAAACATATATTAAATTCTTTCAGATTCATCCTTTGCTCAACTATGAGAATCTTTCTGTCTCTTTTAAAGCTGTACTTAAATCCAAAGTAGATAATTTCTGACACATCCATGCTGTCATTTTAAATCTCAGATGCAAGATATTTGCAAGTGCATTTACTCAAAACAAATGTGATTGATTAGCGTTTTCCATTTTTCGATAAAGGCAAACCATCTTTCGGGAAATTTCCTTAAACTGTGGGATTTAAAACTGAATTTCAGGCCGCGACTAACAATTGCTCCCTCCTGACGGCATTTTAATAACTGTTAAGTCCTAAAAATTTGTATATAATGCTCAATTTATTAAAGATTCTTTGCATTTATAAGAAAATGGGAAATTCTTCAATTTCTGGGTATCTGAATAAAATGTGTATATTTTATATTTTTTGCGAATATTAATGCGAATATATAATTACGAATATTATTTTCTTGGTATTTACAAATGAAAATAACTTCCCAAACGTATCAAAAATTTAGCCATTTTGGATGTGGGGACAACCTTCAATATAAAAATTGCTTATTAAGTGATGTGACACCCCTCCCCCCCCCCCCAAAAAAAAAAAAAGGAGACATGACTACGTTTCTAAATGGAGGGCTGCATCAGCTCTTGTTTGCATCTTTTCAGCTTTATTGACATTGAAAGATTGTGTGTGTGTGTAGGGGGGAGGGGTGTTCAGTTCGGAAATATTTCTATATTTCTATTGTAAGGACATTATATTTGTACATTTCCTAATTCTACGAAATGCTAACAAAAGTATTGTAAATAAAAGATTGGAGTGGAGTAATAAATATTGTACAAAATCCCTATAAATTTAAATTTAATTAATTAATTGTAATTGACAAAATCTTTCTAAAAGTTATTAAAGGATTGTGTCAATCTTCTGATGTAGTTTCAAAAATTCACGAAAAATGCTTTAGAAGATGACATTTTCATGAATTCATAATTTAGGACATAAAGGGTTAAAAGCATTTGTTCTGAAATTGTACTGTAAAAGCTTTAGAGGGGGGGAGGGGGTCTCTAAAAAAATTCTGAATTTTAAATCCTTAAATTAAGTATTAGCCTTGTCCTAAAATAAGAATTTTTTAATCTCATACTCTAATAGATGGTACCGAAATATTTACATTATAATGAAAATAATGAGGTCTAATACAAATAGAATTGCCCCACCAGTGGCCGACAGGTTCTGCTTTCCAAGCTGGTAGACGGGAGGTGCTGGGTTCAAACCGAATCGCGCCCGTCGACCTAATCGTTCGGAGTTTTCGTTGTTTTCTTCGAACCGTGGATTTCCATGCGTAAATACGGGTTAGGTTCACTTAGGAAGACCTCCACGGAGGGCACTCCCCCCCTTTGGGCCTGTATCCCTCGTGTTGATAATTGGCCGTTATAAACACAACCAACCAAATAGAATTACAGTAGAGCGCCGATTATCGGAACTCCAATTAACCGAACTTCCAAGAACAGTCTATTTCTCTCAAAAAAAATTTCTAATTATGATGATATTATGGATGAGATTTAAGATGAAAAAGAAATTGAAGAAATGAAAACAAATGCTCTGAAAATGACCCAGGTTCATCACATAACGAAGTCTTTGAATGTTTGGAAACAGTTATGAAATGGCT
This sequence comes from Maratus speciosus, assembly GCA_963932465.1. NCBI lineage: Eukaryota > Metazoa > Arthropoda > Arachnida > Araneae > Salticidae > Maratus > Maratus speciosus. Next base: position 428,140,815 of record OZ010795.1, on the reverse strand, counting down.
ATGCCGGCAGAAGAATGCTGATTTTATTCAACTAACGTATTTAAAAAGAATTTGAGACATGGCAGCATTAGAAAGAACGTCTTCTTTGAAGCAAGCAACAATCGAAAGCTTTTTAGATTAAATTATAATGTTTGGAGTTCAGAAAATTATAAAAAGGGAAAAAGAAAATTTTAAATGATAGAAAAGTAAAAAAAAAAAAAAAAAAAAAAAAAAAGTTTTTAAACACGCTAGCACTAACTGGTGCTGCCAGTCCTAAGCCTGGATAAAGTGTGACGGTTTAAGTATAGTCAGGAACACCCGTTAAATTGTCTGTCCATTTATCCGTAATTTTGCTTATCCGAACTAGGGTCTGTCCCGACTTGTTCGGATAATCAGCGCTCTACTGTATTCTGTTTTTTTTTTTTTTTTTTTTTTTTTTTTTTTTTTTGCACATATAGAATATCTGCCGAATCTTAATTTCTAATTGTAATTTTATAGTTATATGAGGTTTTCTGCAGAATTCTTAAAATTGTTTGTTGTTCTGTGATTATTACCATTTTTATTACATGCATACATAATTTGTCGTATGAGGACAATCGTGGAAAAACCTTTTTGCTCAAATTCGCTTGTCAAGGAACAATATAAGTAGCCTTTCTTCCAAGTCTTATAATCTATAAACTCATATTTCCGATAAAATGTATGGAGTAAGAATGCAGTGTAAATACTTCTTACTACAGGTGAAAAGGGATAAATAATGTTTCCTCATTCTGTTTAGAATTAACACTCCAAACAAATAACAGATCAACAAGCAAAAGTACGTGGGGAAGGAGGAGAGTAAACATACATCAAGATGACATTTCAACCACGCCTCCCCCATGGGAAACTCAAATGCGGTAAAAGGACGAGTCCATTTTCTCAAAATGTTCCTTTCATACGCCAGGATTTATAGGTAGTGATTTTTTCGTCTTTGTAGGCGTTAAAGAGTTAAAGTCAAGTGAATGTGACATTTACGATCAACCATTATTGGCATTTAATCTTATAGTTTGGCGACAGATTTCTGGTCGATGGGATAACCAAGTAGCACCGTTTTAATTTACCACTCGAAAAATAAATATTTCTAACTGGCGAGTTATAACAAAAAGCTATTAGCGATATTTTCACCCGGCTAACATAAAAGTACCAGGAATTCTTTGTGATCATGGAAAATTTTATGTAGTTTTATTCGAAAAAATAATTTTGATTCTTTAATCAAAATGGAAACCTTTCTTATGAAAAGCGAAGGAATCAGCCCGCTGTTTATGGCAGTTACATGACTTCGACTATTATAATATAAACGAAATAATGGGGATAGAATAATATTCGGCGACTTATCACACCTGTGGCTGGCTAATATTAAAGTACCAGAATGGCCGCCTGGAGCTGTTGATGATAGTCACATTTTATAATCTCACTTAGGCTATTATTATAGAGATTGTTTTCAATTTTAAAAACAGCGCAAAGAATAATATTTCCTAGCGATTAAAAATTTATTTTCACGTGACTATTAAAAACAGAAAAAAAAAAATCTTTAAAATTACTATTAAATGAGTACGTGTTAAAGGCAGGAAAATATTGAAAATTATGTCCTGAAGATTGTATTTACACGTGAATATTAAAAGGGAAAGGAAACTTTAAAATAATAAATACGTTAATATGCGTTTAACCCTTTCACGGAACGGACAAGGCACTTCTATTCGTAAAATCTTGAAATCAGTGAATGGTACTAGAATTTTCAAACAAATTTCGAAATCCAAAAATGCTTTTGTTCACATACTTAATAAAAGGGAAATTTTCATCCCAATATTCTGATGCTAATGTGGCATTTAAGAATTAAAATTAAGTGGTCCAAAAATGAAACACCGCCCTTGAAGGGGTTAAAGCAGCAAATTTTATTAATTATATTATGTCAATCGTTTTATAACGCTGTTAAAAAATACCGAGAGACAAAGACTCTGTTTACTTAATTCATTTTATTTTAGCAACTTTTCAAATGTTTAACTGATTTTCTTTAACCAAACAAGAAAACAACCACTGGATGTCTTAGCAAATGATTCTACCTTAAATTTTTGCAATCAAAGGGAATTGAATGGAAACCCGTTTACAGGGAGATCGCTACTGGTTTTGTCAGTATAATTCAGTCTTCTATAATCTTTTTAAAACCGATAAGATTAGCGTGCTTTTAGATTCTACAGTGTGTGAACGGGGGTTGGAGAGCGTAGCTTGCAGGGGGCAGAGCCCCCTAGTACACATATATATATATATGTGTATGTATATATATATATATATACTAGCAAAGCCCGCGGCTTTGCTCGCGTAATATTTGAAATATGCCAAGTGATATTTATATGTCTAATTTTTATAAAAAGAAATTATACCTTTGGGAATAATTGAAAAATTAGTATTTAAAACATAGTTTGACTAAACTTCATTATTACACTGCATTATGCAGAAATTAGATTTAAATTAATAAAAGAAATAAAAGTAAATAAATGATAATTTAAAAAATATTTTGAAACTTTTATGCTCAAATAATACGCTTATTTCAGTATTCATTTGAAGTTTCGAATTTTTTTGAACCCATCTTCTTACGTCTTACAATTAACCATTATGTCAAATTCCAAGTTCTACCACCTCTCTCAACATAAAGGGCTTTGTTTAAATAGGAACTGCCACCATTAATTTGCCAAAAATAATTTTGAAATCGGTTTATTATTTCCTAATATTCCACAGAAATACAATTTAGAAAGCTTTTAAAGGCCTTTTTTAGAGCATTTGTTGTTCCTGTTAACCCCAGGTGGTAGAATCATCCGCATAAAATATAGCCTGTGTAGGATCAGAGTCTGTTACCATGCATTTGCAATTATTTCTATTATAATCGGTTTATATCCTCTGAAATTGCATAGAAATCGTAATTTAGGACTTTTTTAGAACGCTTTTCGCACCTCGCCTTCGCTTCACCTCTTTTTAATGCGAATTTATTTTCGACAGACTTTCGAGGGAATTTATATTTTATAAGTAACTACCATGCCATATTTAAAGTTTCTAGCCTCTTCAGTATCACATAAATCGAATTTAGAAAGTTTTTTGATCCCGAAAGCCTCTGGTGGTAGTGGCACAGACATAAAATATAGCTTATGTTTGAGCAGGTTCTATCACCAACAATTTTACACCATTATTTTTTAAATCGGCTTGGTATTTGATAAGATAGCATAAAAATTGTAATTTAGAACGTTTTTAGAACACTTCTCGCTCACTTCATCCTTTTAAATTTGGAATTTTCTTTCGACTGTTCGTAGAAAGCAGTGCATCTTGTAAGTAAATACCATGCCATATTTCAAAATGTTAGACCCCTCAGTTGTGCAAAAAACGCAAATAGAATATGTTTTGCTCTTGCACCGCCAGATGGTAGTGAGAGTAACATAAAATATAGCCTATGTTGGATCAGGGACTGTCACCATCAATTTCCAATTATTACTTTTGAAATAGGTTTGGTATTTCCTGAAATTGAGTAGAAATCGCAACTTAGAACGTTTTTTACAACGATTTTAGAACGTTTTTCGCGCATTTTCAACCCTTTTAATTTTCCATTTTTTTTAAAAACTGTTATTAAAGATTATTTACATCTAATAAATATGTACCTTGGCTAATTTCAAGTTCTAGCCCATACCGATCACAAAAATCGAAATTTAGAAAGTTTTTACTTCTGTAACCTCCAGGTGATAGAGACACCGACGTGAAATTGCGTCTATGTTAGAGCAGAGGATGTCAGCATTAATTTGCCTACCATTACTTTTAAAGTCAGTTTGATTCTTCCTGAGATTGCTCACAAATTGGCATTTAGAACGTTTTTAGAACGCTTTTTACACGATATATTTATTATATCTAATAAATATATCGTGCAAGATTTTGCCATGCAAAATATTTCATAAATCTACGTCCTTCCATTATTCAAAAATTGCATTTTTAGAATGTTTTTAGTTCCTGCATCTCCTCTGGATAGTTGAAACAGACATAAAATATAGCCTATCTTGGATCAAGAGCTGTCGCCATCATTTTACACCGTTATATTTGAAATCGGTTCAGTACTTCATGAGGTTGCATACAAATCGCAATTTAGAATGTTTATTACAATGCTTTTCGCTCATTTTCACCCTTTTTAAATTTCGATTTTTTTTTTAGAAAATGCTCTTAGAGATCATTGATATCTTATAAGTAACTACCATTCCAAATTTCATGGTTCTAGGTCCTTCCATAACACAAAATTGCAATTTAGATTTTTTTTTTCTCCTGCAACCCCAAGGTGGTAGTGGTACAAATATAAAATAGGACCATGTTAGAGCAAGGTGTGTCACCATGAATTTACAACAATTACTTTTGAAATCGATTTGATACTTCCCAAAATTCAGTAGAAATCATCATTTAGAATGTTTTTTAGAACCCTCTTCACGCATTATCAGCCCTTTTAAATTTCGAATTTTTTAAGAACAGTTCTTGGAAATCCTTTATATCTAATAATTAAGTAATGTTTCAAATTTCATATTTCTAGGACTTTCAGTAACTCAAAAATTGCATCTTTAGGACGCTTTTTGCTCCTGCACCCACTTTGGGGTAGTGGCACAGACATGAAATATAGCCTATCTTGGAGCAAGTGTTGTCACCATCCTTTTGACACCATTATTTTTTTAATCGATTTGGTATTTCCTGAGATTGTGTATAAACCACCATTTAGAACGTTTTTAGAACGCTTTTCGCGCATTTTCATACCTTTTAAATTTCGATTTTTTTAAGAACTGTTCTTAGAAATCCTTTATATATCTAAAAAGTAACCAATATTTCAAATTACATATTTCTAGGTCCTTCAGAAACGCAAAAACCGTAATTTAGAACGTTTTTTGCTCCTGCACCCCCTTTGGGATAGAGGCACCGACATAAAATATAGCCTATCTTGGAGCAAGGGTTGTCACCATCATTTTCGCACAATTATTTTTTTAAATCGGTTTGGTATTTCCTGAGATTGTATAGAAATCACCATTTCGAACGTTTTTTAGAACGCTTTTTGTGCATTTTTACCCCTTTTAAATTTCGAATTTTTTAAGAACTGTTCTTAGAAATCCCTTATATCTAATAAATAACTAATGTTTCATATTTCTAGGCCCTTCAGTAACGCAAAACCCGTAATTTAGAACGTTTTTTGCTCCAGCACCCCCTTTGGGGTTGTGGCACCGACATAAAATATAGCCTAAGTTTGAGCAAGGGTTAACAGCATCATTTTGACACCATTATTTTTTAAATCGGTTTAGTTTTTCCTGACATTTTGCAGAAATCACCATTTCGAACGGTTTTTAGAACACTTTTTGTTCATTTTCACCCCTTTTATTTGTTTTTTTCTCCTGTACCCACTTTGGGGTAGTGGCACCGACAAAAAATATAGCATATGTTCTAAGTTGGACAACACCGTCATTTTGACACCATTATTTTTTAAATTGGTTTGGTATTTCCTGAGATTGTGTAGAAATCCCCAGTTAGAACGTTTTTAGAAGGCTTTTCGCGCATTTTCACCGCTTTTAATTTTTGAATTTTTTAAGAACTGTTCTTAGAAATCCCTTATATCTAATAAATAACTAATGTTTCATATTTCTAGGCACTTCAGTAACGCAAAAACCGTAATTTAGAACGTTTTTTGCTCCTGCACCCCCTTTGGGGTAGTGGCACCGGCATAAAATATAGCCTAAGTTTGAGCAAGGGTTGCCAGCATCATTTTGACACCATTATTTTTTAAATCGGTTTAGTATTTCCTGACATTGTGCAGAAATCACCATTTCGAACGGTTTTTAGAAAACTTTTTGTTCATTTTCACCCCTTTTAAATTTCGAATTATTTCGAAAATGTTCTTAGATATTATTTATATCTTATAAGTAACTACCATTCCAAATTTCATGATTCTAGGTCCTTCCGTAACACAAAAATTGCATTTTCAGAACGTTTTTTGCGCCTGCACCCCTTTTGGCCGGTGGCACCGACATAAAATATAGCCTATGTTCTAAGTTGGACTAACACCATCATTTTGATACCATTACTTTTGGAATAGGTTCGGTAGTTCCAGAGCTTACCTCCTACAAATAAACAATTATTACCTCTTTATAATATGACTAGACTAGACTAGACTAGACTAGACTAGACTAGACTAGAAAACCCCGCGGCTTTGCTCGCGTAATATTTGAAATATGCCAAGTGATATTTATATGTCTAATTTTTATTAAAAGGTACTAACTAAATTTTTATTTTATTAAAAGGTAATATTTTATTTTATTAAAAGGTACTTATTACTTTTAGGAATAATTTAAAAAAATTACTATTTAAAACACAGTTTGATTAAATATCATTGTTCCACTGCATAAGGCAGAAATCAGACTTAAATTAATAAAACGAAATAAAAATAAATAAATAATAATTTAGAAAATATTTTGAAACTTTTATGCTCAATTAATAAGCTCATTTCAGTATTCATTTGAAGTTTTGAATTTTTTAGAAACCATCTTCTTACATCTTAAAATTAACCATCATGTCAAATTCAAAGTCCTACCACTTCTCTCAACTTAAAGGGCTATGTTGAAATAGGAACTGTCACCAATAATTTGCCAACATTAATTTTGAAATTGTTTCGTTATTTCCTAATATTCCACAGAAACGTAATTTAGAAAACTTTTAAAGGCCTTTTTTATAGCGTTTGTTGTTCCTTTGAATCCCAGGTGGTAGATTCTTCGGTTTAAAATATAGTCTGTGTAGGATCAGAAACTGTTATCATTGATTCGCAACTATTACTTTTATATTTGGTTTATTTTTCGTGAAATAGCGTAGAAATCGTTATTTAGGACTTTTTTAGAATGCTTTTCGCACCTCCACTTCATTTCACCCCTTTTTAATTCGAATTTATTTTCGACAGTCCTTCGAGGGCATTTATATTTTATAAGTAACTACCATGCCCTATTTAAAGTTTCTAGCCTTTTCACTATCACAGAAATCGCAATTTAGAAAGATTTTAGCTACTGTAACCCTCTGGTGGTAGTGGCACAGACATAAAATATAGCTTATGTTTGAGCAGGTTCTATCACCAACAATTTGTTATCATTATTTTTTTAATCGGTTTGGTATTTGAAAAGATTACATAAAAATTGTAATTTATAACGCTTTTCGCTAACTTCAACTTTTTAAATTTGAAATTTTCTTTCGACAGTTCATAGAAAGCAGTTGCATCTTGTAAGTAAATAACATGCCATGCTTCAAAGTGTTAGACCCTTCAGTTATGCAAAAAACGCAAATTAGAACATGTTTTACTTTTGCAACCCTCAGATGGTAGTGACAGCAACATAAAATATAACCTATGTTATAGCAGGGACTGTCACCATTGATTTGCAACCATTACTTTTGAAACAGCTTTTGAATTTCCTGAGATTTAGTAGAAATCGCAATTTAGAATGTTTTTAGAACGCTTTTCGCGCATTTTCACCCCTTTTTAAATTTCCAATTTTTTCGAAACTGTTCTTAAAGGTCATTTATATGTAATACATATGTACCTTGCCGAATGTTAAGTTGCTAGCCCCTACCGATCACAAAAATCGAAATTTGGAACGCTTTTTTGCTCCTGCAACGTCTAGGTGATAGTGATACCGATTTAAAATAGCGTCTATGTTAGAGCAGAGGCTGTCAGCATCAATTTCTTAACATTGCTTTTGAAATCAGTTTGATTCTTCCTGAGATATTGCTGACAAATCGGCATTTAGAACGTTTTTAAAATGCTTTTCGCTCATTTTGCTCCTGCATCTCCTCTGGGTTAGTGGAAACATATATAAAATATATCCTATCTTGGAGCAAGATCTGTCACCATCATTTTAACACCATTATATTTGAAATCGGTTCAGTATTTCCTCAGATTGCATAGAAATTGCAATTTAGAACGTTTTTTACAACGCTTTTTGCGCATTTTGACCCCCCCCCCTTTTAAATTTCGATTTTTTTAGGAAATGTCCTTAGAGATCATTGATATCTTATAACTAACTACCATTCTAAATTTCACGATTCAAGGTCCTTCGTCACGCAAAAACCGCAATTTAGAACGTTTTTCTCCTGCACCCCTTTTGGGGTAGTAGCACCGACATAAAACATAGCCTATGTTGGAGCAAGGATTTTCACCATCATTTTGACGCCATTATTTTTTTAATCGGTTTGGTATTTCCTGAGATTGTGTAGAAACTACCATTTAGAACGTTTTTTTAGAACGCTTTTCGCGCATTTTCACACCATTTAAATTTCGAATTATTTAAGAACTGTTCTTAGAAATCCTTTATATCTAATAAGTAGCTGGTACTTCAAATTTCATATTTCTAGGCCCTTCAGTAACACATAAATCTCATTTTTAGAACGTTTTTTGCTCCTACACCCCCTTTGGGGTAGTGGCACCGACATAAACCATAGCCTATCTTGGAGCAAACGTTGTCACTATCATTTTGACACCAATATTTTTTAAATCGGTTTTGTATTTCCTGAAATTGTGTAGAAACCACCATTTATAAGGTTTTTTAGAACGCTTTTCGCAAATTTTCAATCTTTTTAATTTTCGAATTTTTTAAGAACTGTTCTTTGAAATCCCTTATATCTAATAAATAACTGATGTTTCATAATTCTAGGCCCTTCAGTAACGCAAAAACCGTAATTTAGAAAGTTTTTTGCTCCTGCATCCCCTTTGGGGTAGTGGCACCGATATAAAATATAGCCTATGTTTGAGCAAGGGTTGCCAGCATCATTTTGACACCATTATTTTTTAAATCGGTTTAGTATTTCCTGACATTGTGCAGAAATCAGCATTTCGAACGTTTTTTAGAACACTTTTTGTGCATTTTCACCCCTTTTAAATTTCGAATTATTTCGAAAATGTTCTTAGATATTATTTATATCTTTTAAGTAACTACCATTCCAAATTTCATGATTCTAGGTCCTTCCGTAACACAAAAATTGCATTTTTAGAACGTTTTTTGCGCCTGCACCCCTTTTGGCCGGTGGCACCGACATAAAATATAGCCTATGTTCTAAGTTGGACTAACACCATCATTTTGATACCATTACTTTTGGAATCGGTTCGGTAGTTCCAGAGCTTACCTCCTACAAATAAACAATTTTTACCTCTTTATAATATGACTAGCAAACCCCGCGGCTTTGCTCGCGTAATATTTGAAATATGCCAAGTGATATTTATATGTCTAATTTTTATTAAAAGGTACTAACTAAATTTTTATTTTATTAAAAGGTACTAACTAAATTTTTATTTTATTAAAAGGTAATATTTTATTTTATTAAAATGTACTTATTACTTTTAGGAATAATTAAAAAAATTACTATTTAAAACACAGTTTGATTAAACATTGTTACACTGCATAAGGCAGAAATGAGACTTAATAAAACGAAATAAAACGAAATAAATAATAATTTAGAAAATATTTTGAAACTTTTATGCTCAATTAATACGCTAATTTCAGTATTTATTTGAAGTTTTGAATTTTTTAGAAACCATCTTCTTACATCTTAAAATTAACCATCATGTCAAATTCAAAGTCCTACCACCTCTCTCAACATAAAGGGCTATGTTGAAATAGGAACTGTCACCATTAATTTGCCAACATTAATTTTGAAATTGGTTTATTTCCTAATATTCCACAGAAACGTAAATTAGAAAGCTTTTAAAGGCCTTTTTTGGAGCGTTTGTTGTTCCTGTGAAACCCAGGTGGTAGAATCATCCGCATAAAATATAGCCTGTGTAGGATCAGAGACTGTTACCATTGATTCGCAACTATTACTTTTATATTTGGTTTATATTTCCTGAAATAGCGTAGAAATCGTAATTTAGGACTTTTTTAGAATGCTTTTCGCACCTCCCCTTCACTTCACCCCTTTTTAATTCGAATTTATTTTCGACAGTCCTTCGAGGGCATTTATATTTTATAAGTAACTACCAGCGCCATATTTAAAGTTTCTAGCCTTTTCAGTATCACAGAAATCGCAATCTAGAAAGTTTTTAGCTACTGCAACACTCTGGTGGTAGTGGCACAGACATAAAATATAGCTTATGTTTGAGCACGTTCTATCACCAACAATTTGTCATCATTATTTTTTTTTAATCGGTTTGGTATTTGAAAAGATTACATAAAAATTGTAATTTATAACGCTTTTCGCTCACTTCATCTTTTTAAATTTGAAATTTTCTTTGGACAGTTCATAGAAAGCAGTTGCATCTTGTAAGTAAATAACATGCCATTCTTCAAAGTGTTACACCCTTCAGTTATGAAAAAAAAACGCAAATTAGAACATGTTTTGCTTTTTGAACCCTCAGATGGTAGTGACAGCAACATAAAATATAACCTATGTTATAGCAGGGACTGTCACCATTGATTTGCAACCATTACTTTTGAAATAGCTTTGGAATTTCCTGAGATTGAGTAGAAATCGCAATTTAGAACGCTTATCGCGCATTTTCACCCCTTTTTAAATTTCCAATTTTTTCGAAACTGTTCTTAAAGATCCTTTATATATAATACATATGTACCTTGCCTAATTTTAAGTTGCTAGCCCCTACCGATCACAAAAATCGAAATTTGGAACGCTTTTTTGCTCCTGCAACGTCTAGGTGATAGTGATACCGACTTAAAATAGCGTCTGTGTTAGAGCAGAGGCTGTCAGCATCAATTTCTTAATATTACTTTTGAAATCAGTTTGATTCTTCCTGAGATATTGGTGACAAATCGGCATTTAGAACGTTTTTAGAACGCTTTTCGCTCATTTTGCTCCTGCATCTTCTCTGGGTTAGAGGAAACATTTACAAAATATAGCCTATCTTGGAGCAAGATCTGTCACCATCATTTTAACACCATTATATTTGAAATCGGTTCAGTATTTCCTGAGATTGCATAGAAATTGCAATTTAGAACATTTTTTACAACGCTTTTTGCGGATTTTGACCCCCCTTTTAAATTTCGATTTTTTTTAGGAAATGTCCTTAGATCATTGATATCTTATAACTAACTACCATTCTAAATTTCACGATTCAAGGCCCTTCCGTCACGCAAAAACCGCAATTTAGAACGTTTTTCTCCTGCAGCCCCTTTGGGGTAGTGGCACCGACATAAAACATAGCCTATTGTGGAGCAAGGATTTTCACCATCATTTTGACGCCATTATTTTTTAAATCGGTTTGGTATTTCCTGAGATTGTGTAGAAACTACCATTTAGAACGTTTTTTAGAACGCTTCTCGCGCATTTTCACCCCTTTTAAATTTCGAATTGTTTAAGAACTGTTCTTAGAAATCCTTTATATCTAATAAGTAGCTGATACTTCAAATTTCATATTTCTAGGCCCACCAGTAACACATAAATCGCATTTTTAGAACGTTTTTTGCTCCTACGGCCCCTTTGGGGTAGTGGCACCGACATAAAACATAGCCTATCTTGGAGCAAACGTTGTCACTATCATTTTGACACCAATATTTTTTAAATCGGTTTGGTATTTCCTGAGATTATGTAGAAACTACCATTTAGAACGTTTTTTAGAACGCTTTTTTGTGCATTTTCACCCCTTTTAAATTTCGAATTGTTTAAGAACTGTTCTTAGACACCATTTATATCTTATAAGTAACTAATATTCCAAATTTCATATTTCTAGGTCCTTCAGTAACGCAAAAATCGCATTTTTAGAACGTTTTTTGCTCCTGGACCCCCTTTGGGGTAGTGGCACCGACATAAAATATAGCCTATGTTCTAAGTTGGACTAACACCATCAATTTGATACCATTACTTTTGAAATAGGTTTGGTATTTCCTGAGATTATGTAGAAACTACCATTTAGAACGTTTTTTAGAACGCTTTTTTGTGCATTTTCACCCCTTTTAAATTTCGAATTGTTTAAGAACTGTTCTTAGACACCATTTATATCTTATAAGTAACTAATATTCCAAATTTCATATTTCTAGGTCCTTCAGTAACGCAAAAATCGCATTTTTAGAACGTTTTTTGCTCCTGGACCCCCTTTGGGGTAGTGGCACCGACATAAAATGTAGCCTATGTTCTAAGTTGGACTAACACCATCAATTTGATACCATTACTTTTGAAATAGGTTTGGTATTTCCTGAGATTATGTAGAAACTACCATTTAGAACGTTTTTTAGAACGCTTTTTTGTGCATTTTCACCCCTTTTAAATTTCGAATTGTTTAAGAACTGTTCTTAAACACCATTTAAATCTTATAAGTAACTAATATTCCAAATTTCATATTTCTAGGCCCTTCAGTAACGCAAAAATCGCATTTTTAGAACGTTTTTTGCTCCTGCACCCCCTTTGTGGTAGTGGCACCGACATAAGATATAGCCTATGTTCTAAGTTGGGCGAACACCATCATTTTGATACCATCACTTTTGGAATCGGTTCGGTAGTTCCTGAACTTAACTCCGACAAATAAACAATTTTTTCCTCTTTATAATATGAGTATAGATGACTAGCAAACCCCGCGGCTTTGCTCGCGTAATATTTGAAATATGCCAAGTGATATTTATATGTCTAATTTTTATTAAAAGGTACTAACTAAAGTTTTATTTTATTAAAAGGTAGTATTTTACTTTATTAAAAGGTTTTTTTATTAAAAGGTACTTATAACTTTTAGGAATAATTAAAAAATTACTATTTAAAACACAGTTTGATTAAACATCATTATTAAACTGCATTAGGCAGAAATGAGACTTAAATTAATAAAACGAAATAAAACTAAATAAATGATAATTTTGAAAATATTTTGATGCTTTTATGCTCAATTAATACGCGCATTTCAGTATTCATTCGAAGTTTTGAATTTTTTAGAAACCATCTTCTTACATCTTAAAATTAACTATCATGTCAAATTCCAAGTTCTACCACCTCTCCCAACATAAAGGGCTATGTTGAAATAGGAACTGTCACCATTAATTTGCCAACATTAATTTTGAAATTGGTTTGTTATTTCCTAATATTCCACAGAAACGTAATTTAGAAAGCTTTTAAATGCCTTTTTTAGAACGTTTGTTGCTCCTGTGAACCCCGGGAGTTAGAATCATCGGCATAAAATATAGCTTGTGTAGGATCAGAGACTGTTACCATTGATTCGCAACTACTAATTTTATAATCGGTTTATATTCCCTGAAATTGCATAGAAATCGTAATTTAGGATTTTTTACAATGCTTTTCACATCTCCCCTTCGCTTCACCCCTTTTTAATTCGAATTTATTTTCGACGTTCTTTCGGGGGCATTTATATTATACAAGTAACTACCATGTCATATTTAAAGTTTCTAGCCTTTTCAGTATCACAGAAATTGCAATTTAGAAATTTTTTAGCTCCCGCAACCCTCTGGTTATAGCGGCAAAGACATTAAATATAGCTTATGTTTGAGCAGGTTCCTATCACTAAAATTTTGTCATCATTATTTTTTAATCGGTTTGGTATCTGATAAGATTGCATAAAAATTGTAATTTATAACGCTTTTCGCTCACTTCATCTTTTTAAATTTGGAATTTTCTTTCGACTGCTCTTAGAAAGCAGTTGAATCTTATAAGTAAATACCATGCCATACTTCAAAGCGTCAGACCCCTTAATTGTGCAAAAAACGCAAATTAGAACATGTTTTGCTTTTGCAACCCTCATATGTTAGCCACAGAAACATAAAATATCACCTATCTTATCGCAGGGACTGTCACCATTGATTTGCAACATTACTTTTGAAATAGCTTTGGTATTTCCTGAGATTGAGTAGAAATCGTAATTTACAACGTTTTTAGAACGCTTTTCGCGTATTTGCAGCCCTTTTTAAATTTCTAATTTTTTCGAAACTGTTCTTAAAGATCATTCATATCTAATAAATATGTAACTTGCCTAATTTTAAGTTGCTAGCCCCTGCCGATCACAAAAATCGAAATTTAGAACGCGTTTTTTCTCATGCAACGTCTAGGTGATAGTGATACCGACATAAAATAGAGTCTTTGTTAGAGCAAAGGCTGTCAGCATCAATTTCCTACCATTACTTTTGACATCAGTTTGATTCTTCCTGAGATATTGCTGACAAATCGGCATTTAGAACACTTTTAGAACGCTTTTCGCGCATTTTGCTCCTGCACCCCCTTTGGGGTAGTGGCACCGACATAAGGTATAGCCTATGTTCTAAGTTGGGCGAACACCATCATTTTGATACCATTACATTTGGAATCGGTTCGGTAGTTCTTGAGCTTATCTCCGACAAATAAACAATTTTTACCTCTTTATAATAGGAGTATGATGACTAGCAAACCCCGCGGCTTTGCTCGCGTAATATTTGAAATAGGCCAAGTGATATTTATATGTCTAATTTTTATTAAAAGGTATTAACTAAATTTTTATTTTATTAAAAGGTAATATTTTACTTTATTAAGTTTTTTCTATTAAAAGGTACTTATTACTTTTAGGAATAATCCAAAAATTGCTATTTAAAACACAGTTTGATTAAACATCATTATTACACTGCATTAGGCAGAAATGAGACTTAAATTAATAAAATGAAATAAAACTAAGTAAATGATAAATTAGAAAATATTTTGAAACTTTTATGCTCAGTTAACACGCTCATTTCAGTATTCATTTGATGTTTTGCATTTTCTAAAAACCATCTTCTTACATCTTAAATTAAACCATCATGTCCAATTCCAAGTTCTACCACCTCTCTCAACGTAAAGGGCTGTGTTGAAACAGGAACTGTCATCATTAATTTGCCAAAATTAATTTTGAAATCGGTTTGTTATTTCCTAATATTCCACAGAAACGTAATTTAAAAAGCTTTTAAAGCCCTTTTTTAGAAAGTTTGTTGTTCCTGTGAACCCCAGGTGGTAGAATCACCGGCATAAAATATAGCCTGTGTAGGATCAGAGACTGTTAAAACTGATTCGCAACTATTACTTTTATAATCGGTTTATATTCCCTGAAATTGCATAGAATCGTAATTTAGCGCTTCACCCCTTTTTAATTCGAATTTATATTCGACGTTCCTTCGAAGGCATTTATATTTTATAAGTAACTACCATGTCATATTTAAAGTTTCTAGCCTTTTCAGTATCACAGAAATCGCAAT
The DNA here is from genome assembly GCA_963932465.1 of Maratus speciosus. Lineage (NCBI taxonomy): Eukaryota > Metazoa > Arthropoda > Arachnida > Araneae > Salticidae > Maratus > Maratus speciosus. The sequence goes on along the minus strand of OZ010795.1, from coordinate 428,125,630 downwards.
TTAGAAAGTTTTTAGCTCCTGCAACCCTCTGGTGGTAGTGGAACAGACATAAAATATAGCTTATGTTTGAGCAGGTTCTATCACCAAAATTTGTCATCATTATTTTTTTAATCGGTGTGGTAATTTATAACTTTGCTTAAAAATTGTAATTTATAACGCTTTTCACTCACTTCATTTTTTTAAATTTGGAATTTTCTTTTGACTGTGCTTAGAAAGCAGTTGCGTCTTGTAGGTAAATACCATGCCATACTTCAAAGTGTTAGACCCCTCAGTTGTGCAAAAAACGCAAATTAGAACATGTTTTGCTTTTGCAACCCTCCGATGGTAGTACCAGCAACATAAAATATAATCTATGTTATAGCAGGGACTGTCACCATTGATTTGCAACCATTACTTTTGAAATAGCTTTGGTATTTCCTTAGATTGAGTAGAAATCGCAATTTAGAACGTTTTTAGGTCGCTTTTCGCGCATTTTCACCCCTTTTTAAATTTCCAATTTTTTCGAAACTGTTCTTAAAAATCATTTATACCTAATAAATATGCACCTTGCCTCATTTTAAGTTGCTAGCCCTTACCAATCACAAAAATTGAAATTTAGAACGCTTTTTAGCTCCTGCAACGTCTTGGTGATACCGACACAAAATAGCGTCCATGTTAGAGCAGAGGCTGTCAGCATCAATTTCCTACCATTACGTTTGAAATAAGATTCATTCTTCCTGAGATATTGCCGACAAATCGGCATTTAAAACGTTTTTAGAACGCTTTTCGCGCATTTTGCTCCTACATCTCCTCTGGGGTAGTGGAAACAGATATAAAATATAGCCTATCTTGGAGCAAGATCTATCACCATAATTTTTACACCATTATATTTGAAATCGGTTCAGTACTTCCTGAGATTGCATACAAATCTCAATTTAGAATTTTTTACAACGCTTTTTTGCGCATTTTGACCCCCTTTTAAATTTCGATTTTTTTAGAAAATGTCCTTAGAGATCATTGCTATCTTATAACTAACTACCATTCCAAATTTCACGATTCTAGGCCCTTCCGTAACGCTAAAGCCGCAATTTAGAACGTTTTTCTCCTGCACCCCCTTTGGGGAAGTGGCACCGACATATAACATCGCCTATCTTGGAGCAAGCGTTGTCACCATCATTTTGACATCAATATTTTTAAAATCGGTTTGGTATTTCCTGAGATTGTGTAGAAACTACCATTTAGAACGTTTTTTAGAACGTTTTTTGTGCATTTTCACCCCTTTTAAATTTCGAATTGTTTAAGAACTGTTCTTAGACATCATTTATATCTTATAAGTAACTAATATTCAAAATTTCATACTTCTAGGCCCTCCAGTAAAGCTAAAATCGCATTTTTAGAACGTTTTTTGCTCCTACACCCCCTTTGGGGTAGTGACACCGACATAAAACATAGCCTATCTTGGAGCAAGCGTTGTCACCATCATTATGACACCAATATTTTTTAAATCGGTTTAGTATTTCCTGAGATTGTGTAGAAACTACCATTTAGAACGTTTTTTAGAACGCTTTTTGTGCATTTTCACCCCTTTTAAATTTCGAATTGTTTAAGAACTGTTTTTAGACACCATTTGTATCTTATAAGTAACTAATATTCCAAATTTCATATTTCTAGGCCCTTCAGTAACGCTAAAATTGCATTTTTAGAACGTTTTTTGCTCCTACACCCCCTTTGGGGTAGTGGCACCGACATAAGATATAGCCTATGTTCTAAGTTGGACTAACACCATCATTTTGATACCATTACTTTTGGAATCGGTTCGGTAGTTCCAGAGCTTACCTCCGACAAATAAACAATTTTTTCCTCTTTATAATAGGAAGTATAGATGACTAGCAGGCTATGCCCGCTCCGCTGGTCAATATTTCCAAATGAACCTTGGATTAAACGAAATGGTGAATTTGAACTTGTATTTTAAATAATATTGTATTTTAACTTGTATTAATAATTATATTAATAACTTGTATTTTAAATAACAGTGCCACTTGCTTCAAAATATGTTCTGTAGATTTTTTTAAAAAAGGCTAAACTTTCATAATAAGGTTCACTTAATTTTTTAAGTTTTTCTGTTGCTCTATAACTAAGTAATGTTGAACAATATGTATAGGCTAAAACCTTTCCAAAATTATTACCTAACTAATTGTGGTATATCCTATCATAGTATTATAAACAATCGGAATGAAATCCAAATTTCCGTTTGAAATATATAGTAGCTGATGATGATGCGATTTTGTGTAATAGAATTCGTCGTAAAATTTTCGCTTCAAACATAAACGATGCTTTCAACATTATAGCTAATACACCAATATGTGCAGTATCCGATGATGGAAGGTTAAATTGGATTCTTATGAGCAACTACCCAAAGAAAAGTGAATATGCGGCTTTTGTGATACTTTATGTTAGCCTGGCGAGGTAATAAATCAAAAAAGATTGTTTGCACACCACATTCTTATTTTATTATTTTCATTTGAAATACAAACTTTTCACTCATTTAATTTAAAATGCATGCCTTACACTAATTTCATTTAAAAAACTGAAAAGATAAACAATAACAGGAAATAATTCCATAATTAAAAACAAAGAATTATTTTTAATTTACATACGCAAAATGTAACTACTGCTACTGGCAATTTTAAAAATGCTATTGGCGAGATATGCGCACGGCAGTTATAAATGTACCCATTTTTTCTTCTTATCGAGGAGCAAATTGTAAATTGCCAAATATTATTTCAATTCCAATTTCTTTTATTGAAAATAATTTTTAAGTCGTTACAAACATTGCTTTCATATTTAAATACTTTCGTAAGCCTTGGTACTACTTAGTTATCCCGTCGACCAATTTCGCCAAATTATACTAATTGACATAATTTTTATTTTAAATAACGAAAGAACAAATAAATTAGTGTAACATTAATAAAGATACAAATAAAACGTCGAAATAAAAGTCGCTTGGTGACGTAAAGATGTGTAACTTGCTTAAAGTCAGGTGAATTTGACATTTATGATCAAACATTATTGACATTTAATCTTATAGTTGGCGATAGATTTTTGGTCGACGGAATATCTAGTACCTTTTTGTTTTATAATGATAACTTCTTAGTAAATTTTTCCCTTTTATTTTATATAAGATCACATTTTTTTCTTTCTTGGTACTACTAGTTATCCCGTCGACCAAAAAACTATCGCCAAATTATAAGATTAAATGCAAATAATGGTTGATCGTAAATGTCACATTCATATGACTTTAAGGCAGTTACGCATGTTTACGTCATCAAGTTATTTTTATTTCGACGCCTTATTTGTATTTTTTATTAATGTTATACTAATTTATTTGTTCATTCGTTATTTAAAATACAAATTATATCAATTAATATAATTTGGCGAGTGATTTGTCGGTTTATATAATTTGGCGAAATTTGTCAACAGGATAACTAAGTAGTACCATTTTTTTACTAAGACGTTCGTGTACTTTTTTTTTAACTCATAGCGCAATTTTTATTCTTTAGCCAAAAGTGTTAATTTGAATTTTTTCCGTTGCTAGAGTAACGGATGTAATGTTAGATATTTTGAGGTTTAGATGCCAAAGACACCGCCAAATTAGAAAAATATGAAAACTTTCATGAACTGTTGTACTTATAATAATTTACTTGGCACCTTTCGATTCAGCATACAAAAATACATTAAATTATGCTATCATTTGATGCATAATTATAATATCAGATTTTTAAGGAATTTTTTCCCTCCCCTTGCAAAAACGATGTTAGGGGTGATACGTTAGAAGATCCTTTTTTAGCGGCAGTCTATGTCATAAGAAGTATTTTTACCACGATTTTCAAGATTTTAGGTTCAGTAGTTTGCGCTGTGCGTTAATTACTCCCTTAATCCAGAATTTATTTTATATATACTATATAGAAACGCCGTTTGGCGATGACTTGATGATTGAAAATTAGTCCAATATCATTTGAAATATTAAATAACAGGGGAGAAAATACGAAGAAAGACGAAGAAGAAATGACGATTTACAAAAGACTTTTTTACAAGACACCATTTTTTTTTCCAAAATGGTGAATTTTTCGATAATAATGACGCATGATTGTATAAATTTCCTTAAAAATTATCTTCATTTCGAAGTTGTGAATTTTCCTATAAATGAAATTGGCGATATGACTTAAGAAAAAATGAAATAAGCAATAGATAATATTTGCTTTAAAAAATGAGTAATATTCGTTGATCTGAGTTCAAGTTTATAAATATTATACTTTCGGAATTATGGTAAAAAACATTTTTAAAAAGCATGAAATTATTTTACAATATGTATGTGTGGCAGAAATTCGCACTAAAATTTAAGCATTTGATTCCATTATTAAAATATTAACTGCTTACATATAAGTTACAATTGAATATAAAAATGTACTCAAAAAATGATCTCGTTCACTTAAAAAAAAACACCATTTGTGAGAATATCCTCAAGCTAATGTCAGGCTTATGCATTTTTGGCTTAAAATCACATTGTTTGGCGAAAAAAGTAAAAAAAAAAAAAAAATAGTAACGGAACAAATAATAATTAAACATGTGACTTACAATTACATCTGCTTGTTTTTTCTATAAGTCAAATGATGGGGCAATTATATAAAAAGAAAAAAAAAGAACAAAAAGAAAAAAAAGTCATTAAGAATTCATCTAATCAAATTTTCAGATTCATTTCTATAATCTAAAGTAAGCGATAAAGAACCAAATATTGCTTATCAATTCTAATCTTTCTCATTAAATTAATTCTTAAGCATTACAAATGTTTCTTTCAGGTTTAAATTAAATTACAAATATTTCTTTTATACTCGATTAATTTTCACACAATTATTCTAATTGGTAAAAAAATCATATTAGATGTAAATTTCCAACTGGGCGAAAAATGTCCGGACCAGGATTCGAACCCGGGACCTCCCTGGCTGAAGCCGCCAGTGCTCTGCCATCTGAGCTATCCCGGACGATTCTGGTCGAACTTTTTCACCCAGCTAACCTTGAAGATTACAGCATCTGGTCTGAAACCTGGTTCAGCTCAACAGAATAAATCTCAGGTAATGGAACTCCAGAAAACGCTGGATACGAAATTACACTCGATTAATTTTCACACAATTATTCTAATTGGTAAGCAAATCATATTAGATGTAAATTTCCAACTGGGCGAAAAATGTCCGGACCAGGATTCGAACCAAGGACCTCCCTGGCTGAAGCCGCCAGTGCTCTGCCATCTGAGCTATCCCGGACGATTTTGGTCGAACTTTTTCACCCAGCTAACCTTGAAGATTACAGCATCTGGTCTGAAACCTGGTTCAGCTCAACAGAATAAATCTCAGATAATGGAACTCCAGAAAACGCTGGATACGAAATTACACTCGATTAATTTTCACACAATTATTCTAATTGGTAAACAAATCATATTAGATGTAAATTTCCAACTGGGCGAAAAATGTCCGGACCAGGATTCGAACCCGGGACCTCCCTGGCTGAAGCCGCCAGTGCTCTGCCATCTGAGCTTCTTCTGAGCTGCCATCTGAGAGTAATCTTCAAGGTTAGCTGGGTGAAAAAGTTCGACCAGAATCATCCGGGATAGCTCAGATTGCAGAGCACTGGCGGCTTCAGCCAGGGAGGTCCCGGGTTCGAATCCTGGTCCGGACATTTTTCGCCCAGTTGGAAATTTACATCTAATATTTCTTTTATGTTAAAATTAAATATTTTCGTTTTTTTTTTAACATTATCCCTCATTTAAATGGATTTTTCTTTTTCTTTTTTACAATTAAATATCAGTAATTATTTTCTTCGTTTATTTTCTAACTTATACAGCGATTTCAATTCATTTGTCGCCAAAACAATAGCCTCTGGCAAACTTTTCGTTCAAAATAGCAGTAAAATACGAAATTTATTATCAAAAATCGGCATTTAGAACGTTTTTTAGAACGCATTTTGCGCATTTTAACAGCTTTTAAATATAGATTTTTTTAAGAAATGTTCTTAGCGGTCATTTATATCTAATAAGTAACTACCATGCAAAAATTCCATGTATCTGAGCCTTCCAGTAACACAAAAATCGCAATTTCGAACGTTTTTTTGCTCCTGCACCCCCTTTAGGGGTAGTGGCACCGACATAAAATGTAGCCTATGTTGGAGCAAGAATTATCACCATCATTTTGACACCATTATTTTTGAAATCGGTTTGGTACTTCTTGAGATTGCATAAAAATCGCCATTTAGAACGTTTTTTAGAAAGCTCTTTTGCGCATTTTCACCCCTTTTAAATTTCGAATTTTTTAAGAAATGTTCTTAGAGATCATTTATATCTAATAAGTAACCACCATGCCAAATTCCATATATCTGGACCCTTCATTAACACAAAAATCGCAATTTCGAACGTTTTTTTGCTCCTGCACCCCCTTTAGGGGTAGTGGCACCGACATAAAATGTAGCCTATGTTGGAGCGAGAGTTGTCACCATCATTTTGATACCATTATTTTTGAAATCGGTTTGGTACTTCTTGATATTGCGTAATATTCCCCATTTAGAACGTTTTTTAGAACGCTTTTCGCGCATTTTCACCCCTTTTAAGTTTCGAACTTTTTAAGAAATGTCCTTAGAGATAATTATTATCTTATAAGTAACTACCATTCCAAATTTCATGTTTCCAAGCCCTTTAGTAACACAAAAATCGCATTTTTAGAACGTTTTTTGCTCCTGCACCCCCTTTTGGCCAGTGGCACGGACATAAGATATAGCCTATGTTCTAAGTTGGACCAACACCATCATTTTGAGACCATTACTTTTGGAATCGGTTCTGTAGTTCCAGAGCTTACCTCCTACAAATAAACAATTTTTACCTCTTTATAATAGAGTATAGAATAGATATAGATAGACTAGCAAACCCCGCGGCTTTGCTCGCGTAATATTTGAAATATGCCAAGTGATATTTATATGTCTAATTTTTATTAAAATGTACTAACTAAATTTTTATTTTATTAAAAGGTAATATTTTATTTTATTAAAAGGTAATATTTTATTTTATTAAAACGTTTTTTTTGTTAAAAGTTACTTACTATTTTTAGGAATAATTCAAAAATTACTATTTAAAACACAGTTTGATTAAACATCATTATTACACTGCATTAGGCAGAAATTAGGACTTAAATTAATAAAATGAAATAAAACTAAATAAATGATAATTTAGAAAATATTTTGAAACTTTTATGCTCAATTAATACGCTCATTTCAGTATTCATTTGATGTTTTGAATTTTTTAGAAACCATCTTCTTACATCTTAAAATTAACCATCATGTCAAATTCCAAGTCCTACCCCCTTTTTCAACATAAAAGGCTATGTGGAAACAGGAACTGTCACCATTAATTTGCCAACATTAATTTTGAAATCGGTTTGTTATTTTCTAATATTCCACAGAAACGTAATTTAAAAAGCTTTTAAAGGCCTTTTTTAGAACGTTTGATGTTCCTGTGAATCCCAGGTGGTAGAATCATCGGCATAAAATATAGCCTGTGTAGGATAAGAGACTGTTACCATTGATTCGCAACTATTACTTTCATAATTGGTTTATATTCCCTGAAACTGCACAGAATCGTAATTTAGAACTTTTTTAGAATGCTTTTTGCACCTCCCCTTCGCTTCACCCCTTTTTAATTCGAATTTATTTTCGACGTTCCTACGAGGGCATTTATATTTTATAAGTAACTACCATGTCATATTTAAAGTTTCTGACCTTTTCAGTATCACAGAAATCGCAATTTAGAAAGTTTTTAGCTCCTGCAACCCTCTGGTGGTAGTGGATCAGACATAAAATATAGCTTGTGTTTGAGCAGGTTCTATCACCAAAATTTGTCATCATTATTTTTTTAATCGGTTTTGTAATTTATAAGTTTGCTTAAAAATTGTAATTTATATAGCTTTTCACTCACTTCATTTTTTTTAATTTGAAATTTTCTTTCGACTGTTTCTTAGAAAGCAGTTGCATCTTGTAAGTAAATACCATGCCATACTTCAATGTGTTAGACCCCTCAGTTATGCAAAAAACGCAAATTAGAACATGTTTTGCTTTTGCAACCCTCAGATGGTAGTGACAGCAACATAAAATATAACCTATGTTATAGCAGGGACTGTCACCATTGATTTGCAACCATTACTTTTGAAATAGCTTTGGTATTTCCATAGATTGAGTAGAAATCGCAATTTAGAACGTTTTTAGGACGCTTTTCGCGCATTTTCACCCCTTTTTAAATATCCAATTTTTTCGAAACTGTTCTTAAAGATCATTTATATCTAATAAATATGTACCTTGCCTAATTTTAAGTTGCTAGCCCCTACTGATCACAAAAATTGAAATTTAGAACGCTTTGTTGCTCCTGCAACGTCTTGGTGATATTGATACCGACATAAAACAGCGTCTATGTTAGAGCAGAGGCTGTCAACATCAATTTCCTACCATTACGTTTGAAATCAGATTCATTCTTCCTGAGATATTGCCGACAAATCGGCATTTAGAACGTTTTTAGAACGCTTTTCGCGCATTTCGCTCCTGCATCTCCTCTGGGGTAGTGGAAACAGATATAAAATATAGCCTACCTTGGAGAAAGAGCTGTCACCATAATTTTTACACCATTATATTTGGAATCGGTTCAGTACTTCCTGAGATTGCACAGAAATCGCAAATTAGAACGTTTTTTACAACGCTTTTTGCGCATTTTGACCCCCTTTTAAATTTTGATTTTTTTAGGAAATGTCCTTAGAGATCACTGATATCTTATAACTAACTACCATTCCAAATTTCACGATTCTAGGCCCTTCCGTAACGCAAAAGCCGCAATTTAGAATGTTATTCTCCTGCACCCCCTTTGGGGTAGTGGCATAGACATAAAACATCGCCTATCTTGGAGCAAGCGTTGTCACCATCATTTGGACACCAATATCTTTTAAATCGGTTTGGTATTTCCTGAGATTGTGTAGAAACTACCATTTAGAACGTTTTTTAGAACGCATTTTGTGCATTTTCACCCCTTTTAAATTTCGAATTGTTTAAGAACTGTTCTTAGACATCATTTATATCTTATAAGTAACTAATATTCAAAATTTCATATTTCTAGGCCCTTCAGTAACGCTAAAATCGCATTTTAGAACGTTTTTTTGCTCCTACACCCCTTTTGGGGTAGTGGCACCGACATAAAACATAGCCTATCTTGGAGCAAGCGTTGTCACCATCATTTTGACACCAATATCTTTTAAATCGGTTTGGTATTTCCTGAGATTGTGTAGAAACTACCATTTAGAACGTTTTTTAGAACGCTTTTTGTGCATTTTCATCCCTTTTAAATTTCGAATTGTTTAAGAACTGTTCTTAGACATCATTTATATCTTATAAGTAACTAATATTCAAAATTTCATATTTCTAGGCCCTTCAGTAACGCTAAAATAGCATTTTTAGAACGTTTTTTGCTCCTACACCCTCTTTGGTGTAGTGGCACCGACATAAGATATAGCCTATGTTCTAAGTTGGACTAACACCATCATTTTGATACCATTACTTTTGGAATCGGTTCGGTAGTTCCAGAGTTTACTTCCTACAAATAAACAATTTTTTCCTCTTTATAATAGGAGTAAGATAAGATAAGATAAGATAAGACTAGCAAACCCCGCGGCTTTGCTCGCGTAATAGTTGAAATATGCCAAGCGATATTTAATAAGCGATGTCTAATTTTTATTAAAAGGTACTAACTAAATTATTACTTATTACTTTTAAGAATAATTCAAAAATTACTATTTAAAACACAGTTTGATTAAACATCATTATTACACTGCATTAGGCAGAAATGAGACTTAAATTAGTAAAACTAAATAAATGATAATTTAGAAAATATTTTGAAACCTTTATGCTCATTTAATACGCTCAATCCAGTATTCATTTGAAGTTTTGAATTTTTTAGAAACCATCTTCTTACATCTTAAAATTAACTATCATGTCAAATTCCAAGTCCTACCATCTCTCTCAACAGAAAGGGCTATGTTGAATTAGGAACTATCACCATTAATTCGCCAACATTAATTTTGAAATCGGTTTATTATTTTTAATATTCCCCAGAAACGTAATTTAGAAAGCTTTTAAAGGCCTTTTATAGAACGTATGTTGCTCCTGTAAACCCCAGGTGGTAGAATCATCGGCCTGTGCAGGATCAGAGACTGTTACCATTGATTCGCAACTATTACTTTTATAATCGGTTTATATTCCCTGAAATTGCATAGATATCGTAATTTAGGACTTTTTTAGAATGCTTTTCACACCTCCCCTTCGCTTCACCCCTTTTTAATTCGAATTTATTTTCGACAGTCCTTCGAGGGCATTTATATTTTATAAGTAACTACCATGCCATGTTTAAAGTTTCTAGCCTTTTCAGTATCACAGAAATCGCAATTTAGAGTGTTTTTAGCTCCTGCTACCCTCTGGTGGTAGTGGCACAGATATAAATTATAGCTTATGTTTGAGCAGGTTCTAACAACAACAATTTGTCATCATTATTTTTTTAATCGGTTTAGTATTTGATAAGATTGCATAAAAATTGTAATTTATAACGCTTTCCGCTTACTTAATCTTTTTAAATTTGGAATTTTCTTTCGACTGTTCTTAGAAAGATGTTGAATCTTGTAAGTAAATACCACACCATACTTCAAAGTGTTAGACCCCTCAGTTGTGCAAAAAACGCAAGTTAGAACATGTTTTGCTTTTGCAACCCTCAGATGGTAGTGACAGCAACATAAAATATAGCCTATGTTATAGCAGGGACTATCACCATTGATTTACAACCATTACTTTTGAAATAGCTTTGGTATTTCCTGAGATTGAGTATAAATCGCAATTTTGAAAGTTTTTAGAACGCTTTTCGCACATTTTCACCCATTTTTTAAATTTCTTATTTTTTTTTAACTGTTCTTAAAGATCATTTATATCTAATAAATATGTACCTTGCCTAATTTTAAGTTGCTAGCCCGTACCGATCACAAAAATCGAAATTTAGAACTCTTTTTTCCTCCTGCAACGTCTAGGTGATAGTGATACCGACATAAAATAGCGATTATGTTAGAGCAGAGTCTATCAGCATCAATTTCCTACCATTTCTTTTAAAATCAGTTTGATTCTTCCTGAGATATCGCTGACAAATCGGCATTTAGAACGTTTTTAGAACGCTTTTCGCGCATTTTTCTCCTGCATCTCCTCTGGGGTAGTGGAAACAGATCTAAAATATAGCCTAACTTGGAGCGAGATTTGTCAGCATAAATTTACATACTTATATTTGAAATCGGTTCAGTACTTCCTAAGATTGCATAGAAATCGCAATTTAGAACGTTTTTTACAACGCTTTTTGTGCATTTTGACTCACTTTTAAATTTCGTTTTTCTAGGAAATGCCCTCAGAGATCATTGATATCTCATAACTAACTACCATTCCAAATTTCACGATTCTAGGCCCTTCCGTAACGCAAAAACCGCAATTTAGAACTTTTTCGCCCTGCACCCCCTTTGGGGTAGTGTCACCGACATAAAACATAGCCTATGTTTGAGCAAGGGTTATCACCGTCATTTTAACACCATTATTTTTTTAAATCGGTTTGCTATTTCCTAAGATTGTGTAGAAACCACCATTTAGAACGTTTTTTAGAAAGCTTTTCGCGCATTTTCACCCCTTTTATATTTCGAATCGTTTAAGAACTGTTCTTAGAAATCCTTTATACCTAATAAGTAGCTAATATTTCAAATTTCATATTTCTAGGACCTTCAGTAACACATAAATCGCATTTTTAGAACGTTTTTTGATCCTGCACCCCCTTTGGGGTAGTGACACCGACATAAAACATAGCCTATCTATGAGCAAGCGTTGTCACCGTCATTTTGACACCATTATTTTTTAAATCGGTTTGGTATTTCCTAAGATTGTGTAGAAACCACCATTTAGAACGTTTTTTAGAATGCTTTTTGTGCATTTTCACCCCTTTTAAATTTCGAATTGTTTAAGAACTGTTCTTAGACATCATTTATATCTTATAAGTAACTAATATTCCAAATTTCATATTTCTAGGCCCTTCAGTAACGCAAAAATCGCGTTTTTAGAACGTTTTTTGCTCGTGCACCCCCTTTGGGGTAGTGGCACCGACATAAAATATAGCCTATGTTCTAAGTTTGACTAACACCATCATTTTGATGTCATTACTTTTGGAATCGGTTCGGTAGTTCCAGAGCTTACCTCCTACAAATAAACAATTTTTACCTCTTTATAATAATATGATGATGATGATGATGACTAGCAAACCCCGCGGCTTTGCTCGCGTAATATTTGAAATATGCCAAGTGATATTTATATGTCTAATTTTTATTAAAAGGTACTAACTAAATTTTTATTTCATTAAAAGGTAATATTTTACTTTATTAAAAGGTTTTTTTTTATTAAAAGGTACTTATTACTTTTAGGAATAATTCAAAAATTACTATTTAAAACACAGTTTGATTAAACATCATTATTACACTGCATAGGGCAGAAATGATACTTAAATTAATAAAATGAAATAAAACTAAATAAATGATAATTTAGAAAATATTTTGAAACTTTTATGCTCAATTAATACGCTCATTTCAGTATTCATTTGAAGTTTTGAATTTTTTAGAAACCATCTTCTTACATCTTAAATTAACCATCATGTCAAATTCCAAGTCCTACCACCTCTCTCAACATAAAGGGCTATGTTGAAACAGGAACTGTCACTATTAATTTGCCAGCATTAATTTTGAAATCGGTTTGTTATTTCCTAATATTCTACAGAAACGTAATTTAAAAAGCTTTTAAAGGCCTTTTTTAGAACGTTTGTTGTTCCTGTGAACCCCAGGTGTTAGAATCACCGGCATAAAATATAGCCTGTGTAGGATCAGAGACTATTACCATTGATTCGCAACTATTACTTTTATAATAGGTTTATATTCCCTGAAATTGCATAGAATCGTAATTTAGAACTTTTTTAGAAGGCTTTTCGCACCTCCCCTTCGCTTCACGCCTTTTTAATTCGAATTTATTTTCGACGTTCCTTTGAGGGCATTTATATTTTATAAGTAACTACCATGCCATATTTAAAGTTTCTAGCCTTTTCAGTATCACAGAAATCGAAATTTAGAAAGTTTTTAGCTCCTGCAACCCTCTGGTGGTAGTGGAACAGACATAAAATATAGCTTATGTTTGAGCAGGATCTATCACCAACAATTTTTCATAATTATTTTTCTAATCGGTTTTGTAATTTATAAGTTTGCTTAAAAATTGTAATTTATAACGCTTTTCACTCACTTCATCGTTTTAAATTTGGAATTTTCTTTCGACTGTTCTTAGAAAGCAGTTGCATCTTGTAAGTAAATACCATTCCATACTTCAAAGTGTTAGACCCCTCAGTTGTGCAAAAAACGCAAATTATAACATGTTTTGCTTTTGCAACACTCAGGTGGTAGTGGCAGCAACATATGTTATAGCACCTATGTTATAGAAGGGACTGCCACCATTGATTTGCAACCATTACTTTTGAAATAGCTTTATGTTTCCTTAGATTGAGTAGAAATCGCAATTTAGAACGTTTTTAGGACGCTTTTCGCGCATTTTCACCCCTTTTTAAATTTCAAATTTTTTCGAAACTGTTCTTAAAGATAATTTATATCTAAAAAATATGTACCTTACCTAAATTTAAGATGCTAGCCCCAACCGATCACAAAAATCGAAATTCAGAACGCTTTTTTACTCCTGCAACGTTTTGGTGATAGTGATACCGACATAAAATAGCATCTATGTTAGAGCAGAGGCTGTCAGCATCAATTTCTTACCATTACGTTTGAAATCAGGTTCCTTCTTCCTGAGATATTGCCGACAAATCGGCATTTAGAACGTTTTTAGTACGCTTTTCGCGCATTTTGCTCCTGCATTTCCCCTGGGGTAGTGAAAACAGATATAAAATATAGCCTATCTTGGAGCAAGATCTGTCACCATCATTTTCACACCATTATATTTGAAATCGGTTCAGTACTTCCTAAGATTGCATAGAAATCGCAATTTAGAACGTTTTTTACAGCGCTTTTTGCGCATTTTGACCCCCTTTTAAATTTCGATTTTTTTTAGGAAATCTCCTTAGAGATCATAGATATCTTATAACTAACTACCATTCAAAATTTCACGATTCTAGGCCCTTCCGTAACGCAAAAGCAGCAATTTAGAACGTTTTTCTCCTGCAGCCCCTTTGGGGTAGTGGCACCGACATAAAACATCACCTATGTTGGAGCAAGGGTTGTCACCATCATTTTGACGCCATTATTTTTTAGATCGATTTGGTATTTCCTCAGATTGTGTAGAAACCACCATTAGAACGTTTTTTAGAACGCTTTTCGCGCATTTTCACCCCTTTTAAATTTCGAATTGTTTAAGAACTTTTAATAGAAATCCTTTATATCTAATAAGTAGCTAATATTTCAAATTTCATATTTCTAGGCTCTTCGGTAACGCAAAAATCGCATTTTTAGAACGTTTTCTGCTCCTGGAGCCCCTTTCGGGTAGTGGCACCGACATAAAACATAGCCTATGTTGGAGCAAGGGTTGTCACCGTCATTTTGACACCATTATTTTTTAAATCGGTTTGGTATTTCCTGAGATTGTGTAGAAACCACCATTTAGAACGTTTTTTAGAACGATTTTCGCGCATTTTCACCCCTTTCAAAATTCGAATTGTTTAAGAACTGTTCTTAGAAATCCTTTATATCTAATAAGTAGCTAATATTTCAAATTTCATATTTCTAGGCCCTTCAGTAACACATAAATCGCATTTTTAGAACGTTTTTTGCTCCTGCACCCCCTTTGGGGTAGTGTCACCGACCTGAAACATAGCCTATCTTGGAGCAAGCGTTGTCACCATCATTTTGACAACAATATGTTTTAAATCGGTTTGGTATTTCCTGAGATTGTGTAGAAACTTCCATTTATAACGTTTTTTAGAACGCTTTTTGTGCATTTTCACCCCTTTCAAATTTCGAATTTTTTAAGAACTGTTCTTAGAAATCCTTTATATCTAATAAGTAGCTAATATTTCAAATTTCATATTTCTAGGCCCTTCAGTAACGCTAAAATCGCATTTTTAGAACGTTTTTTGCTCCTACACCCCCTTTGGGGGTGTAGGAGCAAAAAACGTTCTGCGCCCCTTTTGGCCTGCACCCCTTTTGGCCGGTGGCACCGACATAAGATATAGCCTATGTTCTAAGTTGGACTAACACCATCATTTTGATACCATTATTTTGGAATCGGTTCAGTAGTTCCAGAGCTTACCTCCTACAAATAAACAATTTTTTCCTCTTTATAATAGGAGTATAGATAGATGAGTATAGATGACTAGCAAACCCCGCGGCTTTGCTCGCGTAATATTTGAATTATGCAAAGTGATATTTATATGTCTAATTTTTATTAAAATGTACTAACTAAATTTTTATTTTATTAAAAGGTAATATTTTATTTTTTTAAAAGGTAATATTTTATTTTATTAAAAGGTACTTATTACTTTTAGGAATAATTAAAAAAAATTACTATTTAAAAAACAGTTTGATTAAACATCATTGTTACACTGCATAATGCAGAAATGAGACTTAAATTAATAAAACGAAATAAAACTAACTAAATAATAATTTAGAAAATATTTTGAAACTTTTATGCTCAATTAATACGCTCATTTCAGTATTCGTTTGAAGTTTTGAATTTTTTAGAAACCATCTTTTTACATCTTAAAATTAACCAACATGTCAAATTCCAAGTCCTACCACCTCTCTCAACATAAAGGGCTATATTGAAATAGAAACTGTCACCATTAATTTGCCAAAATTAATTTTGTTACTTCCTAATATTCCACAGAAACTTAATTTAGAAAGCTTTTAAAAGCTTCTTTTAGAACGTATGTTGTTCCAGTGAATCCCGCCAGGCGATAGAGTCATCGGCATAAAATATATCCTGTGTAGGATCAGAGACTGTTACCATTGATTCGCAACTATTACTTTTATATTTGGTTTATATTCCCTGAAATTGCGTAGAACTAGTAATTTAGGACTCTTTTAGAATGCTTTTCGTTCCTCCCCTTCACTTCAACCCTTTTTAATTCGAATTTATTTTCGACAGTCCTTCGAGGGCATTTATATTTTATAAGTAACTACCATGCCATATTTAAAGTTTCTAACCTCTTCAGCACGCAGAATATGCAATTTAGAAAGTTTTTAGCTTATGTGTTTAGCTTAAATATAGCTTATGTTTCAGCAGGTTCTATCTCCAAAAATTTGTTATCATTATTTTTTAATCGGTTTGGTATTTGATAAGATTACATAAAAATTGTAATTTTTAACGCTTTTCGCTCACGTCATCTTTTTAAATTTGAAATTTTCTTTCGACATCTCTTAGAAAGCAGTTGCATCTTGTAAGTAAATACCATGCCATACTTCAAGGTTGTTGACCCTTCAGTTATGCAAAAAACGCAAATTAGAACATGTTTTGCTTTTGCAACCCTCAGATGGTAGTGACAGCAACATAAAATATAACCTATGTTATAGCAGGGACTGTCACCATTGATTTGCAACCATTACTTTTAAAATAGCATTGGAATTTCCTGAGATTGAGTGGAAATCGCAATTTAGAACGTTTTTGGAACGCTTTTCGCGCATTTTCATCCCTTTTTAAATTTCCATTTTTTTTCGAAACTGTTCTTAAAAATCATTTATATGTAATAAATATGTACCTTGCCCAATTTTAAGTTGCTAGTCCCTACCGATCATAAAAATCGAAATTTGGGACGCTTTTTTGCTCCTGCAACGTCTAGGTGATAGTGACACTGACTTAAAATAGCGTCTATGTTACAGCAGAGGATGTCAGCATCAATTTCTTACCATTACTTTTGAAATCAGTTTGATTCTTCCTGAAATATTGGTGACAAATCGGCATTTAGAAGGTTTTTAGAACGCTTTTCGCTCATTTTGCTCCTGCATCTCCTCTGGAGTAGTGGAAACAGACATAAAATATAGCCTATCTTGGAGCAAGATCTGTTACCATCATTTTTACTCCATTATATTTCAAATCGGTTCTGTATTTCCTGAGATATCATAGAAATCGCAATTTAGAACGTTTTTTACAACGCTTTTTGCGCATTTTGACCCCCCTTTTAAATTTCGATTATTTTAGGAAATGTCCTTAGAGATCATTGATATCTTATAACTAACTACCATAATAAATTTCACGATTCAAGGCCCTTCCGATACGCAAAAACCGCAATTTAGAACGTTTTTCTCCTGCACCCCCTTTGGGGTAGTGGCACCGACATAAAACATAGCCTATCTTGGAGCAAACGTTGTCACTATCATTTTTACACCAATATTTTTTAAATCTGTCTGGTATTTCCTGAGATTATGTAGAAACTTAGAAACTACCATTTAGAACGTTTTTAGAACGCTTTTTGTGCATTTTGACCCCTTTTAAATTTCGAATTGTTTAAGAACTGTTCTTAGACATCATTTATATCTTATAAGTAACTAATATTACAAATTTCATATTTATAGGCCCTTCAGTAACGCAAAAATCGCATTTTTAGAACGTTTTTTGCTCTTGCACCCATTTTGGGGTAGTGGCACCGACATAAGATATAGCCTATGTTCTAAGTTGGACTAACACCATCATTTTGATACCATTACTTTTGGAATCGTTTCAGTATTTCCTGAGATTATGTAGAAACTACCATTTAGAACGTTTTTTAGAACGCTTTTTGTGCATTTTCACCCCTTTTAAATTTCGAATTGTTTAAGAACTGTTCTTAGACATCATTTATATGTTATAAGTAACTAATATTCCAAATTTCATATTTCTAGGCCCTTCAGTAACGCAAAAATCGCATTTTTAGAACGTTTTTTGCTCTTGCACCCATTTTGGGGTAGTGGCACCGACATAAGATATAGCCTATGTTCTAAGTTGGACAAACACCATCATTTTGATACCATTACTTTTGGAATCGGTTCGGCATTTCCTGAGATTATGTAGAAACTACCATTTAGAACGTTTTTTGTGCATTTTCACCCCTTTTAAATTTGGAATTGTTTAAGAACTGTTCTTAGACATCATTTATATCTTATAAGTAACTAATATTCCAAATTTCATATTTCTAGGCCCTTCAGTAACCAAAAATCGCATTTTTAGAACGTTTTTTGCTCCTGCACCCCTTTTGGGTTAGTGGCATCGACATAAGATATAGCCTATGTTCTAAGTTTGACTAACACCATCATTTTGATACCATTACTTTTGGAATCGGTTCGGTATTTCCTGAGATTATGTAGAAACTACCATTTAGAACGTTTTTTAGAACGCCTTTTGTGCATTTTCACCCCTTTTAAATTTCGAATTTTTTAAGAACTGTTCTTAGACAAATTTTATAATTTATAAGTAACTAATATTCCAAATTTCATAGTTCTAGGCCCTTCAGTAACGCAAAAATCGCATTTTTAGAACGTTATTTGCTCCTGCACCCCCTGTGGGGTAGTGGCACCGACATAAGATATAGCCTATGTTCTAAGTTGGACTAACACCATCATTTTGATACCATTACTTTTGGAATTGGTTCGGTATTTCCTGAGATTATGTAGAAACTACCATTTAGAAAGTTTTTTAGAATGCTTTTTGTGTATTTTCAGCCCTTTTAAATTTCGAATTGTTTAAGAACTGTTCTTAGACAAAATTTATAATTTATAAGTAACTAATATTCCAAATTTCATATTTCTAGGCCCTTCAGTAATGCAAAAATCGCATTTTTAGAACGTTTTTTGCTCCTGCACCCCTTTTGGTGTAGTGGCACTGACATAAGATATAGCCTATGCTCTAAGTTGGACTAACACCATCATTTTGATACCATTACTTTTGGAATCGTTTCGGTAGTTCCTGAGCTTACCTCCTACAAATAAACAATTTTTCCCTCTTTATAATATGAGTATAGATAGATGACTAACAAACCCCGCGGCTTTGCTCGCGTAATAGTTAAAATATGCCAAGTAATATTTGAATACCTTTTTTTTTATTAGAAGAATACTTTTTGAAATAATTCAAAAATTACATTAAGCTACAGCTTGACTAAACTTAATTATAAAAGTGCAATAGACAAAAATTAGATTTTAATTAATAAGAAGAACTAAAACTAATTCTAATTAAATGATAATTTAGAAAGTATTTAGAGACTTTTATGCTCATTTCAGTATTCATTTAAAGTTTTGAATTTTTTAGAAACCATCTTAACACATTTACATCTTAAAATTAACCATCATGTCAAATTCCAAGCTTCTTGTCTAACAGTCTACCACCTCTCTGGTGTTAATGGCACTAACATAAAATGCCGAAATAGAGTGTCTCGAAAAATGCTAAAACAAAGACTTTCACCATTAATTTGCCAAAATTAACCTTGAAATCGGTTGGCATTTCCTAATATTCTATAGAAAACGGAATTTAGATGTTTTTAAAGGCTTTCTTTTTGTTCCTGCCAACCAGGTGGCAGTAACACCAGCATAAAATATAGCCCGTATAGCATAAGGGACTATCACTCTTGATTCGCAACCAATAAATTCTGTAATCGGTTTATTATTTCCTGAGATTCCATAGAAATTATAATTTAGGACTATTTTAGAATGTTTTTCGCTCCTTCCCTTCGCTTCACCCCTTTTTTATTTCGAATTTATTTTCGACTGCTCTTAGAGGACATTTATATTTTATAAGTAACTACTGTTCTATATTTAAAGTTTCTAGCTTCTTCAGTACTGCAGAAATCGCAATTTATAATATTTTTTGCTCTTACAACCCTTGACATAAAATATAGCTTATGTTTGAGCAGGTTCTATCATCATCAATTTGCAACCATTATGTTTGAAATCGGTTTCGTATTTCATACGATTGCGTAAAAATCGTAATTTAGAACGCTTATAGAACGCTATTCGCTCACTTCATCATTTTAAATTTGGAATTTTCTTTCGACAATTCTTAGAAAGCATTTGCATCTTTGAAGTAATTACTATTCTAAATTTAAAATGTTAGACCCCCCTCAGTAACACAAAAAACGCAATTTAGAACATTTTTTGCTCCTGTAAGCCTCAGGTGGTATTGATAACATCTTGAAATATAGACTATGTTGGATCGGGGACTGTCACCATCAATTTGAAACCATTACTTCTGAAATCGGGTTATATTTCCTGGGATTGCGTAGAAATCGCTATTTAGAAGGTTTTTAGAACACTTTTCGTTCATTTTCACCTCTTTTAAATTTAAAATATTTAAGGAGCTTTTCTCAGAGAGTATTTACATCTCATAAGTAATTACCATGCCAAATTTCAAGTTGCTAGCCGCTTCAGTATCACAAAAATCACAATTTAGAACGTTTTTTTTAAAATGCAGCAGCAAGGTGGTAGTGACGCCAACATGATATAGATCCTGTATAGGAGCAAGGGCATGCATCATCAATTTCCAACCATTCCTTTTGAAATCGGTTGGTTACTTTCTGAGATTGCGTAGAAATCGCAATTTAGAGATTTTTTAGAACGTTTCTCGTCCATTATCATACCTTTTAGATTTCGAATTATTTAGGAAATGTTCTTAGAGATCATTTATATCTTATAAGTAACTGCCATGCCTAGTTTCAAGTTGTTAGCCCCTGCAGTATTAAAAAAAACGCAATTTAGATCGTTTTTTGCTCCTTCACTCCCTTTGGGGTAGTGGCACAGATATGAAATACAGCCTATGTTGGAGCGAGGGCTATCACCATCGTTTTTACACCATTACGTTTTAAATCAGTTCGGTACTTCCTGAGATTGCGTAGAAATCGCAATTTAGAAAGTTTTTTAGAACGCTTTTCGCTTATGTTCACCCCTTTTAAATTTCGATGCTTTAGGAAATATTCTTAGAGATCATTTGTATCTTATAGGTAACTGCTCTGCCTAATTTCTGGATTCTAGGCCCTTCATTAACACAAAAATCGCAATTTAGAACGTTTTTTGCTTCTACAACTTCAAGGTGGTAGGGACACCGACATGAAATAGAGCCTATGTTGGAGCAAGGGCTGTCATCATCAATTTCCAACCATCACTTCTGAAATAGGCTGGGTATCTGAGATTGCGTAGAAATTGCCATTTAGAACGTTTTTTAGAACACTTTTCGCGCATTTTCACCCCTTTTAAATTTCGAATTTTTTAAGAAATGTTCTTAGAGATAATTTATATCTTATAAATAAATGTACTGCCTAATTTCTGGATCCTAGGCCCTTCAGTAACACAAAAATCGTAATTTAGAACGTTTTTTGCTTCTACAACCTCAAGGTGGTAGTGACACCGACATGAAATAGAGCCTATGTTGCAGCAAGGGCTGTAATCATCAATTTCCAACCATTACTTTTCAAATAGGTTAGGTACTTTCAGAGATTGCGTAGAAATGCCCATTTAGAACGTTTTTTAGAACTCTTTTCGCGCATTTTCACCCCTTTTAAATTTCAATTTTCTTAAGAAATGTTCTTAGAGATTATTATATCTTATATGTAACTACCATTCCAAATCTCTTTTATCTATACCTTTCAGCAACACAAAAATCGCAATTTCGAACATTTTTTCTCGTGCACCCTCTTCAGAGGTAGTGGCACCGACATAAAATGTAGCCAATATTGGAGCAAGAGTTGTCACCATCATTTTGACAGTATTATTTTTTAAATCGGTTTGGTACTTCTTAAGATTGCGTAAAAATTGCCATTTAGAACGTTTTTTAGAACACTTTTTGCGCATTTTCACAAATTTTAAATTTCGAATTTTTTAAGAAATGTTCTTAGAGATCATTTATATCTAATAAGTAACTACCATGTAAAATGTCCCGTATCTGGACCCTTCAGTAACACAAAAATCGCAATTTCGAACGTTTTTTTGCTCCTGCATCCTCTTTAGGGGTAGTGGCACCGACGTAAAATGTAGCATAATGTTGGAGCAAGAGTTGTCACCATCATTTTGACACCATTATTTTTTTAATCGGTTTGGTACTCTCTTAAATTTCGTGACAATCTTCATTTAGAACGTTTTTTAGAACGCTTTTCGCGCATTTTCACCCCTTTTTTAATTTCGATTTTTTAAAGAAATGTTCTTAGAGATCATTAGTATCTTATAAGTAACTACCATTCCAAATTTTATGTTTCTAGGTCGTTCAGTAACACAAAAATCGCATTTTTAGAACGTTTTTTGCTCCTGCACCCCCTTTTGGCCAGTGGCACGGACATAAGGTATAGCCTATGTTCTAAGTTGGACTAACACCGTCAATTTGATAACATTACTTTAAGAATCGGTTCGGAAGTTCCAGAGCTTACTTCCTACAAATAAACAATTTTTACCTCTTTATAATATTAGTATAGAAGATGAGTACAGATATATATTTCAAAAATATGAAAAGAAAATCAGAAATTCCAACATAGTGGAGAATGTAACTGGTAGTATTTCATACGAAATTTACCTAAAAATAAAGTAGCATGCTGAGTCAAGTCAAACTACAAGGGTCACCACACCACGTGACCAACGCTTTTCTGTTTAACGCAGGAAAAATAAGACAAAACATCTGAGCATTAACCCATTTGTGCCTGAATTTTTGTTTACTCATTTTTTTTGGAAAAATCACTTTAAAATGTTGCAAAATAAACTGGAAAAATACTAAAAAAATTAACCTTTTTTTTTTTTTTTTTTTTTGCATTTATTTGATAAAATGTAAAAGAACTAAATATGAGTATTTCTAGTAGAATAATATGCATAATTATATATTTTGCCTATATTTATATTTAAAATGTTTTTTAATTGTATATTATGTACTATAATTAGTATTTTAATGAACTAAAAAATATATATATTTATTTCTTTGCAGAGACTACTAACGTTATAACTATTATTAATAATAAAATAAGAATAATCGTATTGCAGACTTAATAACAATTTATTTCATAAATATCTTCGAATGGAGATTGCATAAATAACTGTCTCCTAAATTTCTAACAAAAATATGTGCCCATTTGCGCCTAGAACCCTATATTTTGTATATTACAAAAATGCATAAAAAATAGGCTTGAACATTTAATTTCGCAATTTAAAAAAATATGTATTTCAAAAAAGTCCACAAGCTAAGATTATAACTTGTGATTTTGGGTCCATGATGGAAAAAATACAAATAAACTTACTTTTTACATTTCGCCCTCTTGAAAAATTAAAAATCTATGAACACCGAAAACTAGTATGTTGTGGCCATCACAAAACTTTCTTCTATATAAATCACATCAATTAAATCATTTAAATAGTACAAGAAATGACAACGATTTAGCACCAATTCATATCAAAGTGTATCTGAATTTGAAGTTGGATGAAAATTCGTGCATTAGTTCTTGAGATAGAGCTATAGCGGAAATTCTGAAAAAAATGTAGCATAACAGCGCCACCTGTTGAGCGATTTACACCAAAAGTAAACAGTACTAAACGATATCAAGGTATACCTGAATCTGAAGTTTGTTGAAAATCCAAGCATTAGTTCTTGAGATAAAGCTATTGCGGAAATCGCAAAAATACAGCATAGCAGCGCCACCTGTTGAGCGATTTACACCAAAAATTAAACAGCACTAATTTATACATCAATTCATGTCAAGGACTAACTAAATCTGAAGTTTGATGAAAATCCGTGCAATAGTTCTTGAGATACAGCTCTTGTGGAAATCGTGAAAAATTCAGCACAGCAGCGCCACCTGTTCAGCGATTTACACCAAAAATTAAACAGCACTAATTTATACATCAATTCATGTCAAGGACTAACTAAATCTGAAGTTTGATGAAAATCCGTGCAATAGTTCTTGAGATACACCTCTTGTGGAAATCGTGAAAAATGCAGCACAGCAGCGCCACCTGTTAGGCGATTTGCACCAAAACTTAAGCAGCACTAATTTATATCAGGGACTAACTGAATCTGAAGTTTGATGAAAATTCGTGCATTTTTTCTTGAGTTAGAGCTATTGCGATAATCATGAACAGTGCAGCATACCAGCGCCACCTGTTGGGTGATTTTCACAAAAAAGTAATCAGCACCAAACTATATCCTGGACTAACTGAATCTGAAGTTTTATGAAAATCCGTGCAGTAGTTCTTGAGATACAGCTATTGCAGAAATCGTTAAAAATGCCGCATAGCAGCGCCACCTGTTGGGCGATTTTCACCAAAAACTAATCAGTTCCAGTTTATATCAAGGTCTAACTAAATATGAAGTTTTGTGAAATTTCGTGCATTAGTTCTTGAGATAGAGCGCTCACAAAATTTGTGTCACATACAGACAGACAGACGGACAGACAGACGGACAGACAGACGGACAGACAGACGGACAGACAGACTCACAGACAGACAGACTCACAGACAGACATTTTGTAAAAACATGTTTTTTGGAATCTCTGACTCATAAAACGTGTAAATCCGTCGAAAACTGGAATTCGAAAATTTTCATGAAACCATTACTTTCTTCTTGTAAAGATAGAAGAAAGTAAAAAGACTTAATTTAAATAAATAAATATCCAACTTGTACTCCCATCTCTCGGTTATAGATAAACACATTTATAAATAATGATTTCATGCAATTTTCATGTTATAAAGAAGAAGAAAATTATACAAATGCATTAAAATTTGAAACGTCCCAAAAATGGGACGCTAGGCATAAATGGGTTAAAATTGTGGCTTGAGAGTAAAGATTTTTTTTTTTTTTTTTTTTTTTTTTTTTTTTTTTTTTGCAGGCATTGTATGCTAATTGTAATTCAGCTTGAAAATGGATAACTCAAATAATAATAATAGTAGTGGGGAAAAGGGTGTTCGATTCCGAGGGTGGATGGTGTGTGGTGAGTGGAACTGGAAATCGTACTATAGCATGAGAGGGTTTGAGAAGAGTGTTAGGAAAGGAGATAAGATAGGATAATCTGATAAGATAATCTGATAGTGAGATAAGAGTAAAGTGTAGGAAGATCATGCTATAGTAGGAAAATATTAGTTTAGGAAGAAAATTATAGAAAGTGTCTACTGGCAGCCCGCTTCTTTCTTCTCTGCTATCCAACCTGGAGAAAGTAAAAAGAGAAAAAAACGCATGTTTTTTGACACTAGCTATGGGTCCCCCGACATATATTTAAAAAAGTAACATATGCCGTATTAGCTGCTCAAAGGCAGGGGTATCATGAACGCAACTTCTCTCGCTGTAGCCCACATTGTGTCAAAAATCTGCATTTTTCTACTATAGTATGATAGGGTAGGAAGATGGTAAAATTTTTAGGCTTAATTTCTCGTATCATCTTAAGGTTTGAATGAATAACCATATAAGGTAATGTTATACTATAACATAAGGGGTTAGGTCTTTTTGAGAGCAAGCTTATTTTTTGGAATCGACATAGAATTTGGACATTAAAATGCTAGGTGGCGCCCTCTTTCGGCAGGAATTAGAATCTATTGTAATTAGGTTTTTTTCATAAAAATTTCACTTAGAATCGAACCTGTAACAAAATAGTCTTTTGACTTGATAATTTGAAGTAGGTTTAACTGATCAAGCCAAGAAACTATACCTGTAAGTCGAGATTTTAGATGTTTCAATGCAAAAATTGTGTTTGTCGGTTACTTAAGATAAGTCAACAGTACGTATTTTAACTACTACTACACTTTGAGAATTACTTTAATGTATAAGATTTTATCGATTTTGCATGCGAGAGTAGGGTCATTCTACCATACCTTAGTTTCGAACTTCGTAACAAATTTCCTTTTTTGTAATTGATACCCAACAAACACCTAACTTCGGGCCGCATGGCGTATTCGTTGCGGCCAGGGCCATTTGTAGCCAAACAATACAGTGCCATAAGTGACGCGCCGGTAATCACGGCAGCTATCACCAAACAGGCTAGGGATCGGAAGCGAGAAAACAGTTGCGTTTATTTTACTGGTCAATCATTGAGGGCAATTCCCCTCAAGCATTTAATGTATCCTCATCGTTTAGACAGTAGAGGGCTAATATTACCTAACCGACATATTTATTTAAAGAGAGGAAATGTATTTTTTCTCCATTTCTTTTAAATTAATCTTAATTACTTTAAATGCGGCTTTTAGTAAAAATATAAATACGTTATGAGATATATTTAATGCAGCAAAATAGATTAGATATTTTTATTAAGTTTTAACATATTTTTACAAAATATAAAATAATATTTCCAAACTAATCTTCGATATCTTTGCGTGGATATTTTTTTTATCGTCATACTGAAAACAATGAATGTAAAACAAAATAATATAAGATTTAAAGTTGTGAATTCAGTGTAAAGGTAAAAAAAAAAGATAAAATTCCTTGCCTCTATTAAATTCCTAATGATTTATGCATATTTATTTGCTTTATTATAATTATTTCACTAATAAAAGTTATAGTTAAAGCCATATATATTTTTTCATATGCATAAAAATAGTTAATTCAATGCCAGTTACATGAAAACAAATGTTAAGAAAACGGAAGAATTACAGAACAAATTTAGATTAAAAAAAATAACAATAAATAAGTAAAATGTCAGCTACAAGTGCTATTTGTTTAATAATAATAATAATAAATAAATAAATAAGTTTGGCTGCACATTTTTGCGAGAACCAAACACATATGTATATATGTATATATGAAGTACAAAGAAAGTCGCAAGCTAATGTTAAACCTATGGGTAGAGTAGAATTCAGGACGCTTTTCACCGGGAGGGATTTCTGCGGCTCTAGGGGGGGGTCGGGGGGGATTGTTCATATTGACCATTAAAAACACAAAATCTCAAATCTTTCGGGGGAGGACATCTCATTGCTCCGGGGGGAATGCCCCCCCCCCCCCATCGCCACCCTCTGAATTCAACACTGCCTATGGTACCGTTCTTTTCAAATTTGTAAAAATGAAAATAACTTTATAAAACAAAAATTCTGCAACCAAAGTCAGAAAAGTAAACACTAACCAGGTTAGAATTTAATCTCAGCTATTCAAAAATATATGATTTAAGAAACAAGTGAATTTTATTTATCATGCTTTTAAGGACTTCTCATAAAAATATCCTCCATCCCTTCCCCCCCAAAACAAATACCGCTTTCGTATTGCTAAGGCGGTAAAGCAAGGTCAAGGAGAATCTTTCCTAGAATTACTCTCCACCCCACCCAGCTTTGGATTTTTTTTTTTTTTTGCCGCGTCATTCGTGCTATTCGTGTACGGTTATAACAAATTTACAACCGGTCACTCACTTCATTTCAATATATAGCAATATAGCATTGCATTGTATGTTTGCGTCCGTATTGATTCGGTAAGTCTTTAAGTTATGTTTATTCATTGCAAATTTATTAATCGCAGAATCTATCTTTTGCATCATTTGATTTCATTATTATTGTTTGATACTTATATTTTAGTTTTTATGAATACGCAAGAATTTTTTACTCAGACATTTTGTGTCTTTCGGTTAAATTACATTAAATAATTTATTTTATTTTATAGTCTTTATGAATGCACAGAAATTTTATAAACATACATTTTGTAATCTTCGATAAAGTAATGTAAAATTCTTATCAATAGTTATTTTTCTTTATTTAATTATTTTTATTAATTTTTAGTGACTACCTAAATAACTTTTAAACGTTATAATTATCGGTATTACATTCTTTAAAATAGTTTGTATTAGTGCAAATATAAAAATGTGACTAAAAAGAAAGGTGTTTTATTTTCTTCTACCAGGAGAAAGTATTTCAGAATTTATACTCATACATTTTGTATTTTTCGGTTAAATTGCATTAAATAGTTTATTTTATTTTATAGTCTTTATGAATGCACAAAATTTTATAAACATACATTATATAATCTTCGATAAAGTAGTGTAAAATTCTTATCAATAGATATTTTTCTTTATTTAATTATTTTTATTAATTTTTAAGCGATTGCCTAAATAACTTTTAAACCTTATAATTATCGTTATTACATTCTTTAAAATAGTTTGTATTAGTGCAAATATAAAAATGTGACTAAAAAGAAAGGTGTTTTATTTTCTTCTACCAGAAAATATTTACGAATTTATACTGGAAAAAATTTGATTAACTAAAATTTTAATAAAATTTAGAAATATCAAGATTAATTTAATATATTTTTTAAATCAGTATTAAACTATTATTTACATTTCTAATAATTATAAATAATTTTCAAGGATTTTGAAAAAGTTCATAATATATTTTTTTCTAATGTTTGGCTATTAAACTGCAAGAGAAATATCTAAATATTATCTCATAAAAGCAAAATTTAAAAATATATGAGGAATATTACACTGTCATTCGATTACTACATAAAGATTTAAACTTATTTTTATATAATATTTGAATGAAAAATGATCAGAAATGATGCAAAAATTTAGATTATAATGATTTAATAAAACTTTGATGAATAAGCATAATCTAATAGATTTACCAACTAACCTGTGTAAAATATAGTGAAAATCTAAGTAAAAAGAATATCACAAACATGTCACATTTGAATATGAAATATATAATAAACTATGTTAAAACCATGTAAATTATTTAAGCATAAATTCGAAATTTATTATTTAAAATAAAATACTTTTAAAAAGGTTAATTGAATGATAAAATGTTTTGACAGGTTAAAAAAAAATCTTATAATTGTTTAGATATACTTATCAAGAAAATCAAGTTACTTTAACTTGAACTTTTTCAAAAATGCTCAAAATACAATATTTGGTAATGAATTAATTGATTAGTTATTTCTTCAATTATATACTTTATAAATTTTTATGAAATGCAACAATTTAAATATGCATTGCATATAAATTTTGTAAATATGTAAGTGAATAAATAAACAAAAAAATGAATGCATTATGTGAAGTATTGTGTTTTGGAATTTTTTTTTGAAAAAGTTCAAAGTGAAAGAATTTGAATTTCTTGAAAAGCGTACCTAAATAATTATAAGATTTTTTTAATCCTGCAAATATATTTTATCATTTAATTAGCCTGCTAAAAAGGTATTTTCTTTTATAGAATAAATTTTGATTTATACCTAAACAATCATTATGGCACAACCGTGGCTAGTGATTACATTTTAAATAACCATAATAGGCTTTTTTGTTGGCAGGTTCGGGCTAAATTTAATTTATTACAACCACAAATGGTAGGACAAAGGCTAGCTTCTGGTTAGCTTTTATTTTTAATGGCCAGTAAAATAATAATTGTGGGCAGTTTAAGGCTATCTAACACTTTTACTGAAAAGTTAGTGACACGATTGTGGGCAACTTCTTGTACTTACGGCCAATTTCCTTGCGGCCTTATTGTGTCCAGCGTGACACTTTTTTTACGGAGCCGTAACTTTCATTGATAACGGACCTCCACCGAACACTTTCGGCCAAGGCTAACGAAACCATCAGTGGCCCGAAAGTTCAGTGTTTGTTGGGTATGCTCTGCACTATTTGAGAATTAATTTAATGTATACGATTTTCATTTTAACTTATTTTATCGATTCTGCGCGTGAGAGTAGATTCATTTTACCAAACCCTGGTTTCGAACCTATGAACTATGAGTCAAATTTCATTTTTTGTGGGTGATACGCTATCCTCTGGGCAAACCGTGCCCCAACATTTACTAACATACATTTGAACACTATCATTTCTAAATACTTATCATTTTATTATGCATTCGTTTAATATTAATTTAACTTAACGGGAGTTATAATTGCATCACAACATTCAACATTATGATACTTTTTATTTTTTTTTATTTTTCTATTTTAATGTCCTTGTAACGCAATTGGATAGGCTGTTAACCATGGGGTTACCGGTTCGAGCCCGGTCAAGGGCGAACTATTGTTTTCTCTTAATAAGTTTAGAGATTTAAAGGACCCATTTTGAGAGAAAGTTATACAATAAGCAATTATTATAAATTAAATCAGCTCCTAGTTCGTTATTGCAATAGATAATTATTTAATGATTCTAAATTAGTTCTAATGAATTTTAAAACTAATGCTACACTTCCACTCATTCTTTTGTAGAGTTTAATAAAATTTAGTACCAGTTTAATCATTGGTTTAACTTATATTTCACTGAAATAATAAAATTAACTTGTAAAACGTTAGAACGATGAATTTAAACTCGTAATTCGAATAATCATATAGTTTCTAGACATTACAAAAGTATCTTTCAATATTTGATTGATCCACTTCCCGTGGACTTTGAACGTGACTCGAACACTTTGAAAAAATAAACACACAGATTAAAGAGGATAGGAATACGTTTTGTTTTAAATAATTCATTTTGGATGGTGGTTTTATCCTTTTTGAAGAATAGTATGGTAACAGTTTTTATATACAGGGTGAATGACATATATTATGTGAATGGTTTTATCCTTTTTTGAAAAATAGTATGGTAACACAAGGTAATAGTTTTTATATACAGGGTGAAGGGTATATATTACGTTAATGGTTTTATCCTTTTTTGAAGAATTGTATGGTAACATATGATAATATTCATTATTAATAAGAGAATAACAGCTGTTTATACAAACGGTGGGTGATATATTAAACGTTCTAATATATTAAAAGTATTGAAAATTAACTTATTTAATGGATAACTTCAGGAATTTAATATGAAATTAATAAAATAAAGTTAACTCAGTATTCATTTGATAAGAAATTGAAAAAAAAAATTAAGTGAAGTTGATTCAACAGTAATTTAATTAAACTACGTGCTTAAACACTTTGACTGATGTCTTCACTATTGTGTGATTTCTTTTAGTAAAATATGAATACTTAAAAATATTATTTAATTGAACACCATTACTTAGATAAAATTTGAAATATTATATATATATTTTTTCTTTTTAGTACAATATTAGATGAATGCTTAGACAATATTTGTTGAATACTTAGTAACTATTTCATTATGTTTGTATCTGAGTAACATTATTCAATATGCCGCAACTTTTTTTCTTCATAAACCAAAGTTCTTTTGAGTTCCCCTGTACGCGTAATGCAAGTGCTACACGTAACATATTCTGAAGTAACCATCTTCTTGTGACACTCATTATTATATAAAAATTTGATTATATTATAAATATTGTAACACTATTAAATATACAAAATATTATTTTTCCTCATAGACCATAATGTAACGGTGTACTTTGGAGTTCCCTATAAATGAACCATGAATGGTAATGGTACTCACTTCAATTTGAATAACGAACAAGCCATAATGATTCTAAATGCCGCATATCAATTAAATACAATCTCACTATATTTATGCGAGTTAACGCACAGACAGACAAACCCATATCATAAGCAATTTTCAACTTTGTGGGAATGTGCTAAAACAAAGGTTGTTGGGCTTTGCCGGAAAGAAACTGGATCTTTTCACTTAAATGAAATTACAACATACAGTATTAACTCTCTTGGAATTACTGAATTTTTTCATTTTTCTTTTCGTCTTACTTCTGAATTGTGAGGTAAGCAATTTTATTTCTAAATGTATATAAATATCGTAGTATATATTTATTTTTTAGTTCTGTTTATAAAAGCAGTTAAGTTTTTGGAAAAAAAAATTAGTGACTTACTTATTATAGAGTGATAGATTTATTTGAAATGAATTACTTTCAATCACGAAAAAACCTTAAGAGCAGAAAAGCTAAATTTCTGTAAACTACTCTAAAATATGATATGACCGAAAATTTGTATTTATTGTTAATTATTAATTATATTGCGTACACTAATATGAATTTACATTTTAAAACATATTGAAAAAATTCCTCACTTGATGAAAGAAATGCTCTCCAACAGTTTAGAAAATGTAAAAATATTGCATGAAGGCAAA
Organism: Maratus speciosus; assembly: GCA_963932465.1. Classification (NCBI taxonomy): domain Eukaryota; kingdom Metazoa; phylum Arthropoda; class Arachnida; order Araneae; family Salticidae; genus Maratus; species Maratus speciosus. Next base: position 428,093,610 of record OZ010795.1, on the reverse strand, counting down.
TTTTTTTATAATTAATGTGTAATAGATATTGAAACCAGATATTGACAACATAAAGTTTCCACAAGAAAATTTATATCATCATTTAACAATCTGGAATGTTTACAGAATATTGCTTAGCAATAGCCCAACTCATACAAGTTAATTTAATTTTAAATTTGTTGAATCAATTAAAGATGTTTAAATGTTTCTCAGACTAATATGACGTATTAAAAGTAAAATATATCTTCTTAGTCCAATATGACTTACGCAATAACCCCAGAACTGTGTTTTTATAGGCACGTTTCCTAAAATGATATTCTTAGCGATAGCTTCGTCGGAATTCATTTCAGTGGAATTCTTTAAAGTCTCTTCCTCATTAACTTTCGGTCATGTTATGTTATTTAGAGGAAATCTTTACAAGCTTTACTATTTTATGGTTTGTAGCTGTACTTGCAATATAAGTAGCTTTACTTTTTGCATAGTAGTGAAATCCGCGCAGCTGTTATGATACATAATATATTTCCAGCTGTCTATAAGTAGCTATTTTTATCAACGCAGAAACATATGTTTCATACAGAATAAACTGCAATTGGAAAAAAAAAATCAATCCCGATGGTTTTACCAATGGTAGTGAAATTTCCTTTCTTTTCCTCTTTTTAAAGAAATTAGCAATACTTGCAGGAAATGTTGAGATATATTGTGTTGTCCTCGGGAACAGATAGGGATGTAATCTCGTAGTTGATAAAACTTTGAAAATTTCTGCTCCACATGCTCAATCTTCAAGTCCTACATTTTCAATTGAAGAATGAATTTCGCTGCTACCGGTGTGTTCTACAAATGTGCTCTATCCAGAATCAGAAGAGCATAGTGTTCACTGCATAGTCTCAATTGTTTATGTTTTCAGCACATCCTCCACAAATAGAGCTGTATTCGGTCGGGCATTATCATGTATTAAAATAAAATAATTTATAGTACCTGCAACATAAGATGCGACAAGATTGCTGAGTATCTCGTCACATACTTTTGTGGCGTTAAAATATAATTTCATATAATGTGCAGGCCCGTAAATTTACCTACGCTGATTCCGGTCCATGACGTCAATCCACCCCATCAAAAGTATGATTTTTCCTAAAACAAAGCGTCATGTTATTTGCACTGAGCACCCCATATCAGAATATGTCGGTTGTCAAACTACACACTGAATCCGACATCAAAAATTAATAGACTTGACTCTAATTACTCTCCATCAATACGCGATAATTAATAGTCCAACATCTTGGGACGAACAGTGTTTTGAATTGAATTAATGCCCTTCATTGACAACGTACATAGAGGGTACGCTGATGTCACATATTTGGGCTGTTGGCTTTGGCACCATCCATTTTTATTTTCGAGAGTAGCATTGTGTGCTCTATTCCCAAGAACTTTCAACCTCAGATACCGTCAGTCAGTTGATAAAGTAGTACTTTGTAAAATTTTCCCTTTTCAACATTCGCTGTTTTGTCAGGCCCTTTGCCATTCCAACAGAAACTACTGTATTCTATTTTCTTTTTTCGACTATGTCATTAACATAATTTCTATATGAAGTTTAAATAGTCTACATTCTGCTACACATTAGGCTAGAGCTGATTAGTTTTCAGCTAACTACCAGTAAACTAATTTTTACAATTTCGTTACAATCAAGCCGTCTCTTAATTCATTTGAGGGACATTCTAATTAATGAAGTGAACTTATCTTTAAATAATCTGGTAAAAAACCATTTGAAAACAGGCACGTAAAAATTCCTAATGTGAAATCCCAAAACCTATTTACACATCGGAAAATGTTTCTGTATTCCGCACTTTTAGAAGAGCGCTATACATTTGACAATTGTTTGGGAATAGTAACTAACTTTCAGTACTGTACCTCTTCTGTGACTGAGAAAAATTCTGTTATGAAAAGCTCAGCAATTTCCTAATCCCAGAGGTTCGACAAAGCATACAGTTTCCGACAACTACTGTCCTACATGTATTATTGTAGTATATATGTTTCAATATCATATATTCACCATAGATTAGCAATATGCTTTTAAGACATTTGCAGTATTCCCCTTTTTTATTAACTTCTACTAATTTTACAAGTTTTTTAAAGAACAATATTTATCGAAGGAATCTGATCTTCGGTAGAATTTGCGAGTAAAACTATAAAATATAAATGCTTATTAAGGACGATTCATTGCGGTCAATGTTGAAATAATTACAATACTTAAATTTATCAATGCTCCGGAAATATATGTATTGTTACAAACAACATATGCACAGTCGTGGAAAAAAAAGTAAACACCCCCTACTTACTCCTTAACAATTTATCGTAGACGAAAGTTATTGGTACCGAACGATTGGAAATAAAGTCTTTTTTAAATGATGTATATAAGGGGGACATCTACATATTAAAACGAATCCAAACTTCATTTTCTTTCAATTGCAATACCCAATTTTAACCAGTTTTATCAAATCCTCTATTAAAACTATGCCTAGGCACCAAGTTTCAAGTCATTTGAATGATACGTTTTTGAATTATAAACATCAAAATTAGTGCTTTTAATGTTAAATTACAATTTCATATTTTTATTTATATCTCCTGAAATTATGCTCCTAATGTGCTAATTTTTTGTGTAGCAATAGAACTGAAATACCCAAACATAAATACGATGAAATTGCAATTTTGATTATTTTATGATATGAATTATGAATTATGAAATTAATATTCGAAAAAATTATAAATTGCAACCTACAGTTTTTTTAATGGATTTTGATTTATTAAGTCCTGCTTTATGGGAATCCAAAATTTCACAATTTCCTTCCAAGTAGTTTTCAAATTATAATTAAAACACGGTTGGACAGACTGTGACAGAAGTGACTCTCTGTCTGTGACAGAAGTGACTTATTTCGAAATTTCTTCTGCTGTCGCGTAATCTAGCAGGCTTCATTGACTGCTTGAGTGGTGCTTAATGTGCTTTGATCAAGAAGGTGGCTTTCTCGGTTAACAGTCGAGTATGGAACTTCAATTTGGATACAGTCCATAAAATACGCTCGTTTTAAAATAAATAATTTCTCGGAAACTTATGGTACGAATTGCATAGAAATTTGCTTTTATGCTAATTGAAGTGTGTAGAGTTCATTTAGGCTGTCAGAATTGTGTACTGCTATTGAGAAAAAAGCAAAGTTATGGTTCGTTTTAATAAGTAGATGACCCCCTAAGCAAATTTTATATACATCATTTAAAAGTAGACTTTATTTCCAATCGTTCTTTACCAGCAACTTTCTTCTACAATAATTTGTTGAGGAGTTAATAGGGGGTGTTTACTTTTTTTTCCCACGACTGTACATGCAATTTGTAACATGTAAATACGTTTTCAACATGTATTTTTTTTTGTTTGTGTGTTATAACGTAATACATAGCCAAAATGTTTTATTTTTTGCTACTTTGTAAACCTATTATGCGCCTATTTAGTTAACAGTTGCATAAAATTATTTCATTTTTAGGTTTGTGCGTAGTTACATAAATACGTATCACCTATAGTTGTCGTCTGGTCTGTCCGGCTCTCCGCATATAACAGCGCCAAAAACTATCCAAACGAATTGTTTAAAATTTAATATATATAATTATTGTATAATTTTGTCAAGTCATTTAAAATTTTATGAAAATCGAATCAAAATTCTAAATGATATTAATAAAAGTGTTCTTAATTCTAGTAAATACTATCACACGTATTTAATTCAATGATATCCCATAACGGGTAATGATTCTTGTTCGGTAATGGTGATAACGTCATATATAAAATGAAGTCATATAATTTGAGTATTACTGAATTTAATATGTATAATCGTAATACATTTTGTATTCATACATTTGTGAAACAGCTATTGTACAAATATATCATATCATATATATTAAACGAGCAAGCAATTTTCCCGATTATGAATGATATCGTAAACGACTGGGACGATTTTCACATGACTTGCATCCTATACTAAATCGAGCACGAGAAAAAGATCTAGCTAGGTACAGAATTTGAGAAAATTCTTTTTTACAGGGTAAAACAAGATCTGAGCTGAAACTTCTGCTTGCTGGAAATCGAAAAATGATCATCTACACGAAACGTTTTTTCTATACTAATTCGAGCAGGAGAAACACATCTATCTAGGTTTCGAATTCAAGAAAATTCGTTTTGATCTATTAAAACAAACTCAGCACTGGAAATGTTTTATATATCGAAAACGGCTCTAACGATTTTCACAAAACTTGACGCCTATACTAATTCGAGTTCAAGAAATCGATCTAGCAAGGTCGCTAATTCGAGAAAAATCGTTTTCTGTGGTTAAAACAAGCTCATCACTCAAAAAGGTGGTATCAATCGAAAACATTCGGACGATTTTTATTAAATATACTTTATTCGATTGCGAGAAAAACATCCAACTAAGTCTCGACTGCAGAAAAAAAAAAATGTTGGTAGGTTGAAAGCATTTTTTTTATATTTAATCTTCCGTAATCAAAATTACCGCCAATACTAATGTTCATTTATCATCAACAGGTTTTAAGGATGATCTCGAAGGCAGCACTTACTCCTGCCTTCTATACTAAATTGAGCACTAGATAACGGCCTATGTAGGTCAAAAGTATAGCAACATTCATTTTAACTGACTAGGAAAAATAAATTAATTGGTTTACCAAATGTTGATTTCGTGAATGTAAGTATTTTGATAAATACAATTGTAAATATGCTAATAATTTTGATAGATAACTGCGCTTATACTTTTTCTATATTTTAAATTACTAACATATTGCAAGAAATATCGCTGTAGCTTGATGCCATGGCCATACACCCTTGTGCAAAATTCGCAGCAGTTTTAAAAGCAAGATAATTTTTCTGTCAAAATTGCCACATAGTTCCCGAAATGTCTCATTTTTGCTGCCAACCATTGACTTGGACAACGATTGTTGAAGAATAATTATTTAAATTTTTACAGTCAGAATATGCCGGAGGTAATCGCATTAAAATAAAATTCTTTTAGTTTTATAAATGACAATCCAAATTTTCTTCTATATACATTTTTATTTATTTATTTTATTTATTTATTTATTTTTTATTTTTACAAAAATTTTTACAGCACAAAATTTAAATTCCACTCCCCCCCCCCCCAAAAAAAAACAAAAAAAAAACATTATATTAAAATAAAAACAAGCATTTTTATATTATATCTGAAACATGTCATTACTTTTGTCTTTGTGTCTACATGTCTTTTTACTGACACTGTGTTTTTTTTTTTTTTTTTTTTTTTTTTTTTCATTGACTTTCCACTTTCGACTGTGGTAAGAATACCAGCAGTAGATTTAAATATATACTCCAGGACTTATTGATTTTTTCCAAATAGTAACTTTTACCTTTTGATGTTTATAGGAAAATAAATATAAAAGTAAAAATAGCTTTTTTTAACACCTTTTTGGCTTAGATGCTGTATATTCCCGCGGCCGCCATCTTGGATTTATTGGCGATTTTTGTTGGCGCTTATCGATAAGGCAACCCCTACGAGTGACGTGTTCTGGCAACCCCTTTAGCCTAACATTCGCATAAATCGCTGCTTGGCGACATTTACTACTTGGCGAAAAGGGGTTTTCACGCCAAGAAAAATTCCAAGATGGTGGCCGCGAGGATAAACAGCATCTGCTCCACTCTTTTATAAACATTCAATGTTCATCCTCAAAATCAGGACTTATTTCTTTTTACTTATAATGCATTAATTTGGCGCGATTACCGGAATCAATTATGAAAACTTCACTTTTTTTTACGCTAGGTTAAAAGCGCAAGCAAGTGAATTAGTTTAAAAATGTATAATTTTTACACCTTTTCTTTCTTAAGATAGGGCAAAACGAATCATCATTTAAATCTTCTGTTTAGAAATTCTAAATTGATTTTTCAACATATTATTGGTTAATATTAGATTATTAATTGATAAAAGCGGTTTTTTTTTTTTTTTTTTTTTTTTTTTTTTTTTTTTTTTAACACAACCTGGTTTTTGCATGTAAATATAACATTTTGGACTCTTAAAAAGCTAGAATTGTTATAGTTATGTTCACAGCTGAGTTTTCGATAACGGTGCAACATTTTATTATTTTCAGCAATTAATAATAAATTAATACATTCATTTTAATGCATTTTAATGTCACCATGCCATAGGTGATCAGCCTCCAAATATTCTCTGTAATGCGTATAGCTCTACGAGAGTTAAAACAACGCTGGATTTAATTATGCACCAATAAACGTTCTCAAAAATAGGCCAAATTGTTGTAAAACTGCAACAATGAAACACTTTAATGGCTAAAGAGTAAAAAATAAATTATAAATCAAAAATAATGAATGTAATTTAAAAAAAAAAAGAATGTTTTTTATCAATTAACAGTTAATAACTTAATTAATTAATTATTATACGTTGAGCAACCAATTAAGAAATCCATAAAGCATAGTTTAAATAATGTTAATTTTTCTTTCATTCCCGTTTCTCTATCTTAAAACAGAAACAGAGTAAACATTATATAGTTTTTTTAAAAATTCATTTGCTTGCGTTTTCTAGAAAGCGTAAAACAATCCGTGATTTTCTTATAATCGAGGTCGGCGCCCACGCCAAATAAATGTATTGTAAAAGAAATTTTCGAAAAAAAAAAAAAAAAAAACAACAACAACATGAATTTGCTGTCAAACAAATAGACGAGATTTCCAAGATGAACATTGAATGCTTATAAAATAGCGGGTTTTTTTTTCTTTAAACTATTTTTGATTTTATACTTATTAGAATAGCACTCTTCATATTTTATTTATAATTTATTTTCTATTTTTTAGCCCTTAAAATGAAATGTATTATTGTTCAGTTTATGGCAACCAGTTCGGATATTTTGGCGTGCATTTGTTGGCACATAATTAAATCGATTGTTGTTTCAACTCCCATACAACTGTGGACGTCATAGAGAATATATGGCTATTTATCCTATTTATCACCTGTGGCGGGGTAATCAAAAAATGCCTAAAAATTAATGTATTAATGTATAATTAAGTTCTAAAAATAATAATAAGTTATGGTGTGATCGGAAACACGCCAGTGAACATAATTTCTATAATTCTAGCCTATCAAGAAGTGGGTTAAAAATCGATTATAAATTTCCATCTTTACATACAAAAATCTTATTGAGTAAAAAAAGAAAGAAAAAAAAAGACTATTAAAAAAAAAAAAAAAAATACCGAGCGAGGTTCGGTATAACAGGTAATGAATATTTATAAAACAATTTATTGTAAGATACAGGATTGCCAGTTTGGCCTGCAATTTTAATCGTAAATTTCAAATTCATACCGTGAATTTTGAAAGCAATAATTTTACTTAATGTAATCGCTAAATTTCTGTTATTAAATAAAGTATAAAATTCTATTTTTTTATTTCTGGTATAAACTCGAAATATCTGAATAAAAATGGTGGCCAAACTGTCAACCCTGGTTCGAAAGCAGCTCATTTGCCACGTTTCAGGCACAATTTCCGACTTGTTTGTCATTTCTCACCCCAGCAAAGTCCAAAAAATTTGTAATGTGCATCCTTGCATGGTATAGCATATACACTGACCTCCAAAAGATAAGGTACATGGACTGGATGCTTTCGATTGTACACGGTTTGTCGAATACCTTTATTAACATTATTGGCGAATTGTTCTTGAGCTTTTGGGATGTAAAGAACATGTTTAATTTCATATTTATCAGTGAAGATTTATCGGGGGTTACAATTAGGGGGCTAATAATAAATTTAATAATAAAATAATACTTGCGATCACCTATGTAACAGAAAAGGCTGTAAATGGTTTGTCACTGTGGTAAATGACTATTTGTGTCCTGTTCAACGTTTGTATGCATTTGTGTAAGCATAACACTCATATTCCTGAAGATGTTAACGTTTTTGTGAAAAATTCAAAAGTTTTTTGTTTATAGCATACAGAGTTTTCAACCAAATTTAACACAACTTTCCAAACACCTGACAAAGAACAGTAGCAACAACAGTATACTGCAATTAAAACATGAATATATTGAATGTTTGATGAGATATGGGCACTTTTATGACATAATTTTTAACTGCGCATGCGTGGAAGATGATAAAATTTTTATTTCGTAATTTGGTAGCCAGCTATTTTGGGTAACTTCTCTAAAAAGTGCAGTCAAATATTGTGAAAACTCAGAAAGATATAGTGAGTTGATTGAAAAGTTCTGGAAAAACAATTATAATAAAGCTATTTTTAGAGAACAACTCACTATATCGCTCCTATCTTTGTGAAATTTCTCGATATTTGACTGGACATTTTAGATAAGTTGCCCTAAATAGCTGTCTACCAAAATAGAAATAAAAATTTTAGGATCTTCCACGCATGCGCAGATAAAAATTATTTCATACAAGTGCCCATATCTCATCAAATATTCAATATATTCATGTTTTAATTAAAGTGTAAGTGTAATGTTGCTACTGTTCTTTGTCAGGTTTCGGAAAGTTGAGTTAAATTTGGTTAAAAACTCTGTATGCTGTATATATATATATATATATATATATATATATATATATATAAAACTTTTGAATTTTTCACAAAAACCTTAACATCCTTACGAATATGAGTGATATGCTTACACAAATGCACACAAAAGTTGAACAGGACCCACATAGTCATTAAATGCAGTGACAAACCATTTCCAGCATTTTCTGTTGCATAGCTGATCGCAAATATTATTTTATTATTAAATTTATTATTAGACGCCTAATTGTCGGCCCGACTACATCTTCATCGAGAAATATGAAATCAAACGGGTTCTTTACATCCCAGATGTTCAAGAACAATTCGTCAATAATGTTGGTAGATATTCGAAAACCGTGTGCAATCAAAAGCATCCAGTCCCTGTACCTTAACTTTTGTAGGCCAGTGTACATTACACTAATTGTTTCTATTTATATATATTAAAAAAAAAAAACTTTTCAATGTGAATGTTTCAAGTCTCATGTTACGCATTTAATATAAAAAATCTATGGTGCAAATGGTCATGTTCACAGTTTGAAAATATTGTGGTTTGATATAATGAGTTTGATGAAATCTGGAAAATTAATCACGTGAAGTACGTTTAGAGAAAATGAGCACATCAGATATAAACGCCGAACTTATTGAAGCTATGAACAAAAATTATCATAATGTTGAAAGTAACGATATCGATGAGAAATGAGAATATTAATTTTAAAGAAGAACTGAGTGACGAAAAAAAAAAATACCTGTTTGGTTCTCAGAGTTTTTCCAGGTCATCAGAAAATAAGGACTACCACTCTTTGTCCTCAACCTTTCATTTCTACCTCCAATTGCTAATGAGGACGAAATGTTTTTGTCATGCTACGTTGCATTTGCATCGACAGAATAATGCCATTTTAAAAAAATCATCATCTTTCTTTTTAACTAGTTTCTGAGTTTTATTTAATTAATTGGGAGTAATTAATGAAACATAAATATGTGCATCTGGTTAAAATTACATAGTAATAAATTTCATGTTGCTGATTAGTATTATTTAACACTCCGAAATTGTTGACAGAGCCATTTTGCAGAATTTTTTTTCGTGATTACATTGCATTTATTTACGAGCGATTGACGAACTAAAGTCAGCATTTCCTGCATTTACTTTGTGAATTATTCTCTTTAAGATTTTGACATGACTCTGGACCGTTTTTCTTTTCTCAGACGTTCGGAAAATACTTATTAAGACACTTACTACAAACATGAAAAGAGCAGTTCCAAAGTGCTTTATTTCTTATGATGTTGGAAACAATAATTTTGAGTACCCCTGTAGTAAAGTCTGAGTTTCTGAGTATAATGTTTCCAAGTTTTTCTCTCTTTTACTTTGGATTTAATTTCTTCTAAGAATAAGGAAGTATTTCATTATATATATATATATATATATATACTACAAATACTCGAATATTTTGTAAATGTATCCACTACTTAATCTGTAAACGAGTGTTTGAAAAATGCACAATAGCTGTATAAATCTGAGAAAAAAATTGAAAAGTAAATATCTAAAACTTGTATATTTCTACTTAATAAAAAAAATTGAATGAGATCCTTTTTACGTATTTAATCATTATTTTACAACAACTAGCAATGAATCTTCATTTTTTTTTAAGGAAATAATTTTAAAATATTTCTTGTTAACTTTTTTCAGTCATATATATTTAAAAACAGTTAAAAAATTACTAGCATAAAATACAAAATTCTTTTAACATTTAGTGGTTTTCCAATTGCAAACCATCTTTAAGTTATTAAATATTGTAATATAATATATTTTTTACGTCTTTGTCAATGTAAGATTATTTTCTTTAGAATGAAAATAAAAGTTTAAAAGTGCTTTTGTGTTGAATTATTTCTTAAAGAAAAATGCATTGATTGAAAATGAAAATTACAAGATACTTCCTTTTCAAAGAAATTCCTTTTACAATGTTACTTTTCTGTTAAAGCTTCATAAAATAATGTCTCGAGTTAAAAGCTCTTTATATCCAGTATTTTATTCGAGAAGGATTTTAAAGGAGAAACATTCCTTTTTGAAACTGCATAATAGAAAAAAAGTGCAAGATGTTTTCCAAACAAAATTCTAAAATAACATAAATTTTCAGACTGTTAGAAAACTTTTTGACTCTTTTTTTGCATAAGTGTATATGGTACTTGTATATTTTTTTTCACCAACCACTTTGTAAATATATACGTAAAACATATCGCCAAACAATATGCTTTAGCGCTAACAACACAAAAGAGTCATTACATTATGTTTGATCTCATACGCTGCACTAGCACTCGACACATATATTTAATCGTTATTTAATTTGTTATGAAAATTACTAAAAGTGTGTTTTACGGTTTTTTTTTTTTTTTTTTTTTTTTTTTTTTTTTTTTTTTTTTAAGTTTAAAGAAAATTATGATATTAAGTGGTGTTCAAAACTACTCATAATCAAATACAGAGCTAGGCAAATAAATTCGTAAGTATTACTGACTGTGAGAGTTAATTTTTTAACGCTTACAGGGCCATAAGGTTGATAAGAGTAAATATTAGTATGTCACTGATTATTTTATTTCGTTTATACCTAAAATAAATAAAAAAACATAACAATGTGAAAGGGTTTTTTTTTTTTTTTTTTTTTTTTTTTTTTATGGAATATATTTTTCCTAATGGACTATACAGAAAACGCAAGTTATACTTAGGTTTATTATGCAGTCCATTTTATTTCTTGGTTTATTAGTCGTATAACAATATGAAATACCAAAGAAATACAAAATTAGAAATAAAATTACTAAATAAAATGATGTGCTAATTATGATATTCTGCGAAGCATTTTTATTTGATTCCGAAGCAAAACGTACAGTTCATATAGTACATATATTATACGTCCTATTTTATAGGCCGCGTTTAGCACATTTTGCACGCATTGCGTTCGGCATACTTTCTATTTTGACATTCTCTATAAAAAAGGCAGATAAGGTGATGATTAAATACGACAATCACCATATTTAAAATGGGAAAAAAGGTTTCTTTTCGTCGTGAAAGTGTTAAGGGCAGTTTTTTTTAATGCGTTTTCTTACTGAACTATATTCAATATTCTTATTAGTCGAAGTAGAATGTGAATAAACGCATATACAGTTTCACAAAAACAATAACATATAGTGCCATTTACAGCTGGTAATTTTTAGAAGTTCGTTCTGAATTGTGTTATGCGTTTTTAAACTGAATTAAACTTTAGCTTAATCTATGGTGTATGCCGAAATCGTTAGATAATATACTATGCATTAAAAATAAATTGTAGAGTTTTTCCATCCAATTGTGCAAATTGCTTAAAATTGCATTTTTTAAATGAACTAAGTTTTAGAATTATATAATATATATGCAAAACTATATATAATACACATGTCTGTACAATGTAATTTCTCTACTTCTTTCACTGTGGAAGTCAATTGCTAAAATTTGATTTTATATGCGTTATATGTTTTCCAAACTGTTTACATATATATATTTTTACACCTATCAACAGGTGAAGTTCCATTATAAACTTCTGGATGTTTAGAAAGCGTTTCATAGTATTTGATTGATGCATGAGTTTTCTGTGGTGATTTTTCAGCGTTAAAATGTTCCGTCAGTCTTCAGTAGCCAAAAGCTCGAACATGCAATGAATGTGGCCTTAAGGTTCTCATACTTTTTAAAATTTCCGTCGACTGTGCAAAAGAGTTGTAAATTTAAGTTCTCATGGCTTTCTAAATACGTATTGAAATTACACAAAGATGTGTAATATATTTTAGCCACATTTAAGGCTTTATAAAATGTAAAAGAATATAAACACTTATATTATAATGTAATAAAAAATGCAGTTAAGTTAATATTGTAAAATATTTTTCACATGATATTTCACAATCAGCTCGATAATTCAATTTATAATAGATATGTAAACATAAAAAATATGTTAAAATAAGCTCTAACGTATATTTTAGAGAATAAATTCGTAATATTGAGATAAGTAAATATTTTCATTATTTTGAAATCATTAATTAAATATGTTTTTCAATATTTTTTTTTTCAATTTTACAAATTAAATTGAACTTTTCAAACTGTTTCTGTCAAAAAATTTATATGCCATTAATTCATTCTATAAAGTAGAACTTAATGTGAATTTTAACTTAGGTTTTTTGTTAATATATCAATTCGAAGTTAAGCTATTGTGCGGAAAGTGACGTAGAATGTGAAAAAAATTTGCAATATTAATTGAACTGCATTTTTTATTATATATTACAAGTGTTTATGTTTATACTTTTTAAGGCCCTAAATATGGCTTATACATATTACAAAGTTTCGTGTAATTTCAATAAGTAATTAAAAAGTTATGAGGATTCGAAACCGCATCATTTTTTAACTGGCTACGGTGATTATAAAAATATGAGACCTCAGTCAATGTAGCCGCTTTTATGCATTTTTGTTTTGGGTTAAATTTTTTTGTGATACTTGTTGTTTTATAGAATGTGGTCGACGAAAAAGATAAACACAATATATTTTTATATCTACACTAGGGATCTCCTCCCCCTGCAAGCTACGCTTGCTAACCACCGATCAGACTCCGCAGAATTTAAAAACATGCTAATCCGATCGCTTTCAAAAATAATAGAAAAGATTGAATTATACTGAAAATAGCTGTGCAGATCTCCCTGTAAACGGTTTTCCATTCAACTACCTTTGATTGCAAAAATTTAAGGCCGAATCAGTTTCTGTTAAAACATCCACTGGTTGTTTTCGAGTTTGATTAAAGCGGATCTGTTAACATTTGAAAAGAAGCTAAAATAAAATGAAAGTATACAGATTCTTTGTCTCCAGGTATTTTAAAACTATCTCTATAACAATAGCCTAAGCCATGTGAATATCATCAACAGTTCCAGGCGGACCACTTCGCTTTTTATATTCCAGGTGCCATTTTGGTACTTTAATGTTAGCCAGGCACAGGTGATAATTCGCCAAATATTATTCTATCGCCATCATTTAATCTATATTACGGTAGTCCGAGTCATATAACTGCCATAAACAAATATGGTCTGATCCCTTTGCGTTTCATATGAAAGTTTGGCACAGATGTCATATACGGACCCATATTGGCGCGATTCTTTTTCGAGGCCAATTTGAGGAAAACAACAGCATAAACAACAATATCCGGATTACCATATCAAGCAAAATAACAATATTTTGGCGCCAGTTAAGAACTCGTTGCGTATATGACATTGGCGTAAAAAAAGCCAATATGGGGCCGTATATGACATCTGTGCCGAAAGTACTCCATTTTGATTAAAAAATCATTTTTTTTTCAAATAAAACTACATAAAAGTTACCATGGTCGCAAAGGATTCGTGGTACTATTACGCTAGCCGGGTGCAAACCTCGCCAATACTTTTTTTCAACTCGCCAGTTAGCATTTTTTTTTTTTTTTTTTTTTTTTTTTTTTTTGAGTGGTAAATTAAAACATTGCTTTGAAGTTGAAATTAAATGTCATGGTTTGTTGCATTATTTAATATTTGGTTGGATGTCATATACGCACTGGGTATGGCGTAATTATTTTGCGAAAATTTGGCGGAAACCACGTTTTCGAATACGAGTTTCATATGTATTTTTGGTACTACTTAGTTATCCCGTCGACCAAAAATCTATCGCCAAACTATAATATTAATTGCCAATAATGGTTGATGGTAAATGTCACATTCACTTGACTTTAAGCAATTTAGACGTGTTTACGTGATCAAGTGATTTTTATTTCGACATTTTATTTCTATATTTATTAATATTATATTAATTTATTTGTTCTTTCGTTAAATAAAAATTATGTCAATCTCTATAGTTTGGCGAGTGGTTTGGCGACTTATATAATTTAGCGAAAGTGGTCGACGGAACAACTAAGTAGTACCGTATTTTTTAGCCCACGGTACGGTATGCTATTTCTTTCTCCCAGCTTATTTCTGCCATCTACAAAAAATAACGTTAACTTACAGAAGCCAGCCGTAAAACAAAGCAGTACGATTTAATAATCTATAGCAATTTTTTAAACTTCTAAGCATCGCACATTTTCAATTTTTATACAGGCGTATTGGAACAAAAATGTTTTTTTAAATGCATTTTGTTTGAAAACTGTATCACCATTAATTTTTTTGTAGTTTTTGGAGCCATTTTCTTAATAGTGGCAACGGCAGTACTCCATTTCTGTAGAAAGTAAAGGAAAAATAGTAGTAAATTATTAATTATATATTTTTGTTGCCATTTTTTTATAACAACCAAAAGAAAATGTAATTAAAATACGTGCTATTTTGAAAAAAATATATAAATGAATGATTTCTGATAAAACATGGAGCTATTATAAACTAAATTTAATTTTAAGTATTCATATTAATGTTGCAAACAAATGAAGGTTTATGAATAATTAGATGACCGATTTTCTTCGTCAAACTTCTTGAATGACGCCATCTTTTTACTTCATTTGTGTATTATTTCGCGATGCTGATGTCCTATGCATACTTTTCTGTACATGTTTAAGAGTGAATCGTAAATGTGCAATTCCTAAGCGGATGCGGATTACGTCATTTTAAATAAAATAAAAGCGTGTTCTGTAAGTCTTAAAATTGAAATATGTTTTGTACTATTTATATACAGTGTCTCCACGTATAACCTGACCGACCTTTATTTTCTCAACCGTTGGTCCTAGATGCATACTTCCAATTACAAAAGTGGTCAAAATTAGGTGTAGAGTTAAGATAAAAAAAAGTTTGAAGCAAAAAAATAATTTAGCGAAGAATTACAGAATCTAATTTTTTATACGGTCCCCCGGTCCTATAAGTTATATTTAGTAAAATTTTCCTGTTACACTGGCAAGTAAGGCAAAAAAAAAATCCCGTTAACCTACGATTAAAACTGACTGAGTAATAGCTGTTTAAAGTTGGAACATATTTTTTTCTGCAAATTAGGGGTCATTCACAAATTTAGCAGAAATATCATTTCGTCAGATATATTAAAAAAATGGTTGACAGTAAAATTAGCATTGCAATATACATTTGAAATCTTTAATCATTCTGTCATATTACTGCAAAATATACAATTTGTACTGAACATATAAGAGGATAAAAATAACAGAATTTTTACGTAAATTTTTATAAGTAAAACGGTGAAAAATAGCCTCAATTATTTACAGATGATACATATCTTAAAATGCTGTTTGATTATACTGTCTTTCAAATTTTGGGTTGTGCCATGTTTTTTAGCTTTTGAAACTAGATTCTTATGTATTTCTTAGCGCAGAATCCGAAAATGACATTCATTTTAAGCCATCAAGTCAGGATTTTTCTCAAATCGCAAATTTCAAAGTTAAATTTGTTCCCCTCTCCCCTCCCAACCTCATCAGCCCCCTGAGCTGTTTAGCTGTAAGAAACACAGTAAAAGCTAACAAACTGAATAAATTATTGAATTAAAATAATTAAACTGAATTAAAAGTCGTACATCTATTTATTTGTTATACATTCTTACATCGATTTTTCGCTATTTTTTAAACTTGAAATTTACGATTTCTGAAAAATCCTGACATGACGGTTAAAAGAGAAGGCAAATTTTTGATTCAGCGTTAAAAAATACATAAAATGTAATTATAAAAGTTAAAAAACACAACCATCGCAGGTTTATGTTATCTAATCTAAAAATCGCCCCACCAGTGGACGAGAGGTTCTGCTCTCGAAGCTGGTAGGCGGGATGTGCTGGGTTCGATCCCAATCGCGCCCGTCGGCCTAATCGTTCGGAGTTTTCGTGGTTTTCTTCGAACCTTGGTTCTCCAAGCGTTAATACGGGTTATGTTCCCTTAGAAAGACCTCCACGGAAGGCACTCCTCCCCTTAGGAATATATATCCCACGTGCTGATAATTTGCCGACATAAATACAACCAACCAACTAATCTAAAACTCTTTCTTAAACTTGTTGACAGTAATCTATCCGATTTTTTTTTCTTTTTGTTATCCTCTAGTATAAGTGTGTATAAGATGGTAAGCGTCGAAAATAATAATATCATTACATTGTCATCGGATTTAAGTCAGTATGTAAAATTTAACTTCTATCAACCATTTGAAAGTGGGTTAAAGTTCGAGTACAAATTTTAAACTAGAAAGATGATCGTTGCAAGTCAAATAAAACCTTATGAAAATAATATCATTTTTGTTAAAAGAAATCATAACCTCAAATCCTTACAAAATAATACATATGTTAAAATGCAATTATTTTAACTAATCTGAAACTTAACTAACAAAATTTAACTCAATCGTAACAGTTGTACGATATTTTTCAAAGCGCAGATATCTTGAAATAAGTTTAAGTACTTTATACATGAACCCTGAAAGAATCGCCGAAATCATCTGTTTTGATATGCAAAAGAGTGGTAGAAGTCATGCATTTTAAAGTTTCATAACTCGGTCAATTTTAATGTCAGATGAATGGGACTTTTTTGTCTTACCTGTTAGTGCCACAGTGAACATTTACTAAATATCACTTATAGGATCGGGGGACCGTATAAAAATTTAAATTTTGTAAATTTATAATAAATGTTTTTCTTGGTCCAAATTGCTTTAAAAATAATTAATTACCTTACTTAAACCATTTTTATAATTGGAAGTATGCATCTAGGACCAACGATTAAGAAAATAAAGGTCGGTCAGTTTATACGTGGACACACTGTATACATATATATATATATTTTTCTCATCGGGATGGACGCTAAATTCTGAAAAGTAGAATTTCTGATTTCTAGTCATTTTTAATTATTTTCTATTTTTAAAGGAAAGGGATCCAAAAATTAATTAATAATTATAGAACAAAACAATTTATATAATTAAAAAAAAGAAGAAAATAAAAGTAAATAAACATATATAACTAAATAAAGAACTATAGCCGTGTTACCATGTCCATCAAAATATTGCCATTTTGGCGCCAATTAGGTACCCCGGTGCGTATGTGATGTCTGTGCCTAATATTTTGTTCCTTTGTTTTGTTTTGTTTTGTTTTTTTTAAAGAAAGAAGTGAAAGCCCTCAGATTTAAATGATGCAGTTTTAAATGAAAGTTTTGTATCTTAAATAAAATGAATGAACGGATTATATTTTAAATAAAATTAATGAAATGCAAAAAAATGTGACGGGAAAAATGTTTGGCGATTGAAATGCCTGCATCCCGCTAACATAAAAATACCGTGTTCTTGGTTTCTCTATCAGAATCTTTCGATTTGCGAAAGATTGTTCAAGTAAATTGAATTATGAATAAAAGTATCATGACACATTTCATAGCATACATTGAAGGGAGGCCAAACTGGTCGCCAGTTTTAAAAAAAAAAAAAAATACCCTTTTCTAAAATATGAAAAAAAAAAAATCTGTTATGATTAAAATTTGAGTTGCCATCATTAGAGAAAAGTATTTAAAATTAGAAAAAAAATAATAATTAGAAAATTAGAAAACTAATTCGAATTTAAAAATTCTAATCTCAGTTTTGAGATCTGCAGATCAATATGGATTTTTGGTGTTAATTTCATCGCATAATATTCCCCAATTCAGAAGAAATCGCCGTGAAACATAATCAGTTTTTTAATCAATCGTTTCATGAAGTCGTTTCTTAAATTCGTTTCATTTCAGTCGTTTAAAAAAAATCGTTTCGCAAATTCGTTTTATTAGGATTTTATATATATAGGGAAGTTTAAAAAATGAGTATCTGTATAACGAGGCGCTGCCTTATTTTTAAATACTAATTTTGTTAATTGCACCAAATCTTTATTTCAAGACAAGAGTGTATTTTAAATTTTTTTTAATTAACGGGTTATTAGGTTATTATCGCATTTTTTATTATATTTAAAAGGTAGCGGAACTTTTTAAAAATTATAAAATGCTCCTAAATAGCAACATAAGGATACTACTTACGAGAAAAATTGTCCAAAAAGTGCTTAGGGTAACTTTGGGTAAGATGACGTTTTGGATATGATGTCGTGTCACTTGGTTTTCATATGCGCATTCACTGTAGGGAAACGCCTCTCAGTTGTAAGGAAGAGGGTTCCTTATTGATGCTTTAATTTCAATTCACATTTTATTTTTAATTTTATATGGTACATTTTATAGCTATTTTGTCTTTAGCACTTTTGGTATGTTACCAAAATCATTTACGTGACTGATTTATTTGCCTATATAACTCATAGTTTAAACACCAGAGAAAAATATTGGATATTTTAGTGAGTACTGATACCTGGGCTTTGTGCAAAGCGTAAATGGCGGCCATTTCCCGGTTCTTCACGTCAGTGGTGGGCCCAACGACTTCTGAGATATTTCGGGGTGAGTCGACGAAAATGTTTTGGGGGAAGTTGCCGCTTATTTTCCAATGGAATAATATGCTGGTTATTTTCTGTTGCGATCAAATGTCAAGTTCTTACTTCATTTTTTTTTTTTTTTTATTACCCTTGGATATTATGTAAGGTATGAACGATTTTAATCTGGTTATTTAAATGTGTGTTTAAATCGTAATTTTATTCGACTAATTTTAATAAAATCATTGATTAAAATGAAAAAAATAAATAAAAGTTGTTTAGATGTTTAAAATGACACAAAGAATTATTAAAATCTAAGGTGAACAGAATTTGGAAAACAGTTATATGTATTATACCTTATAAATAAATTTATATATGTAAACTTTACATAAACTAATTTTATATATATAATTAGAAATGTTGAATAATTATTAATTTTACTCACTGTTAAAATTTTAGTGTAAAATTTCGTTATTAATAATTTTAATAAATGTAAATATCGGCAGTATATAACATAGTTTTAAATAACTAGATGTCTTTGCCCCATTATGTGCTACGGTCGTCTACCACCATCGAGATATCGCAGACTCTAAAAGCACGCTAATTAAATCTGTTTTAAAAAGATAACGGAATATTAAATCGTAATTAAACAACTAGTGGCAAACTCTAGCAATCGGGTTTTTACTCATTTTCCTTTGACTGGGTGATTTTAAGGTCGAATCAACAATTATCGAGGCAGCAAACTGCTACTTTTGTGATTTATTAAATAAGATAAAATCAACAATTCAAAATCTTCTTGTACAAAATGGTAAACTGTTTATAAATACTTGTTCAGAGTGTCTATCAGAGCGCAATAAATCCTCGAAAAAATGCGATTGAATAAAATGCATTCAGTGAAAATTTTGGTTGCATAAAAGGTGCTCAAAGTTCTTAAACAAATGGGCAGTTTGTGGCAGATCTAAGATATTGATGAAAAGAACAGAGGGACATATGAGAAACATTAACAAGAAAACTGTACTCTAAAGCACTTTATCACCTTGGCTTTACCGTATTTACACTTGTTATGTTTTTAAAAAAGGCATACTGAAGGACCATAATTCATCTAAATGTTAAGTAAAACATAACCTTTTCGGTTGGAAATATTAGTTTATTTATTTATTTATTTATTTTATTTTATTTTGCGAATACTTGTTACATTCATATATTTTATAAATTCCTAAGATTAATTAAATTAACAACTGTAGCATATTAATGTTTACATTAGAACTCAGAAGGTATCTTAATCCTAGATAGTTGGTCATTTTATCCCAATATTGGTGTAAGATGCCCAAATGCAAGCGTTTACGAAAACGAAATTTTTGAAGTTTTCCATAATATCTGCAAAATGAAATATATTTTTAAAAGATACATAAAAGTATGAACATTAACAAAAAATCAATGAATAACAAATAAAAACAACAGGCGACTTAAAAAAAAAATAAGTTAAAAAGTTCTGCATCTTTACCCAATTTACCCTATATTTGTTACTGAGTGTAATCCACAAAGATAATTTCCAGGTATTTATTCATTAACAAAAATTATTTAAAAACAGACATGATAATTTATTATAATGGAGTTGAGTTTTTAAAATAAAAAAAAATAAATCTTGTATTTTATATTATTCTTTTTCTGAATAAAATCAATATTTTATTATCTAATCAGCAGTGAATACCGTTATTGACTAAGTAATTTTTTTTCTGCACAAAAATTACATGGTATTTAGGGTAGTCTTGCTATTTTAAGGCCTTCATATTTTAGGATAAAAGTAACGTCTTTCCCTGGAAATCTAATATTTTGATACATAAAAACGTTTAATTTTTATATAATCTAGTAATTTGTACCGGTTCAATTAATTAAAAAAAATAATAAAATAAATTAATTAATAAAACAAAAATCCGTTTGCACTAGAAACGCGTTCCTTTTTTACGAAAAATGTATGTTTAATTCATAAAATAAATCAGAACACGTTTTTTTGTATTTCTGGATAATTCATACATTTAAATTCAATAAGATTTGAAATAAATATCCTCTTTAAATACGAGAAATGCGCTTTATCATAGAAAGAAGAATAAAAAAATGGTAGCAAAGTATTCATGTTTCATCAGTAATTATATTTCTGGATTTTGCATTTTTATTAAATTGGAGATTTGTAAAAAAATATATACATTTTATATTGATAAACCCTTTTTCATTTTAAATGTGCAAACATTTTTTATTTTATTGTTTGCAGAACACATTCGAATCATATTTTGCATATTCATCAGCTTTTAAAAATGAAATGCATAGTGTTTTTCGTAATTTAATTACCTCAGATAAGGAAAAAAAATCAGGTTGGATGCATTATTTTCTTTATGAAGAAATCAAAATCGGGAGAATAAGAAATAGTTTTATATTTCAATTATAAAAAAAAATAGTACAACGTTGCAATTTTCGTTTCTTTTGTGTGTAAGAAATGCGATTGCGTTCTTTTTTTTTTTTTTTTTTTTTTTTTTTTTTTCCGACGTTTTTTGAAAGAATAAATTTTGTCTGTACGACTTTCTGTACTTCTTATGTTCAATGCTCAAAGAACTTCCAAAGTCTATAAAAAACATCTTTATATGCTTTCATTTATTTTTCTTTGCATATTGTCTGCTTTGATATATGGATGTGAATGCCAAACCTTGTATCAATCTTTCGGTTAAAAGCTGTTAACTTATAAAAAAAAAAAAAAAAAAAAAAAAAAAAAAAAATATATATATATATATATATATATATATATACATATATAAACATATAAACAAGATTATGTTTAATAAAATTGTGGTAATCAAGTACCTTCTAGCGAGTTCCGAATAAAAAATCATTCCTGTATAATTCAATTCGTATATTTAATGATCTAAATCAAATTATGCTGACACAACCACTAACTTCACCTACAGAGATATGTAAACCTAATTCTCTACATAAAAAATAGCATTTACTATTTAATGAAATTGTATTTTAAATAAAAACATGTACAATAGGGTGGGTCGAAAAAACCGAAATTTTTATAATCGAAA
Organism: Maratus speciosus; assembly: GCA_963932465.1. Lineage (NCBI taxonomy): Eukaryota > Metazoa > Arthropoda > Arachnida > Araneae > Salticidae > Maratus > Maratus speciosus. The sequence goes on along the minus strand of OZ010795.1, from coordinate 428,071,635 downwards.
TGTAATAGCGCGGAAAAGTTGCCTTTTGTAATACAGAATAAATTTCTAAAATATTACATCGATCGGTTAATATCATTTACCGCCGCAAGGGGGCCAAAGTTTCAAAAAATTGCAAAGAACATGTTTTTTTTATCATTTTTTTTAAATTGTCCAAACATACCAATACAATTTTTAATAGAACGCAATAGCTACTTGAAGATATGAGAAATGTCCCGGTAAATGTTCATTATGATGAAATCATATCTCTGTTTTCCGCAAAAAGACCATATTTTTTGTAAAAATTTCAAAAATTTAAATTTTTCATTTTTTTTCTAAATTTTTATAATTTCTATAATATGTCTAGAAATAAATAATTTTACTTTATATCTATTAATATATCATAATTTTTTATAACTATTTGTAATAGACTTGAAAATAAAGTTAATCCTTCATTTTTCTTGACGATCGCTTCATCTACTGATGTTTTACTTCATAACAGCCAATTCATGCCACAAAAATTATATAAAATGAGCAAAATGTTTTAGTATTTTATTAATTAAAATATAGAGATGTTTAACCGAAACGGGTTAAATAAACTTAAAATGAAGGAGAATTTAATGTAAATGAATTTTGTAATATAACTTGCTTTCAGAGGAAACCATTATTTCTCGAGAGGCCAAAACTGATCAGATGTGATCCTCCCTCTGTTCTAGTAAACAAACTTTATCAGTGCTTCAATGAATAATTTCACGCATCTTTCTAGTGATTGAGTGGGACAAGGAAAGTTATAATAGCTGGTATCTTTAATCGAACATTTTAAACCAGCGTTTTTAGCCGATAAAGAAACCATAACAGGTGGTTCCGTTAGTTTTCAGCTTTGTCAGTAGACTAAAGCCATACAATTTTAAGCTTCAGTGTTGAAGTCTGCTATGATAAAGTGACGGTTGGCACTATTCTAGTCCACAGAACTTCGTGCTTTTGCAATTTTCTTCATGGCTGGGGCCCTGATGTTCTCTTCTTCATATGCTATCATTCCAAAGAGGCTATTTGTATGATTTGCGAAATAGTCATTTCGTGAAAATACAGGAACTATGATCTTTCGTAGATTATCTGTCAAGTAACTTAAGTTACTAACTATAGTGCACAGATTCTGGAAAACATGAGTGATTCATTTTAATTCTGAACCAACTGATGCAGTACATTTTCAGGATGCACTCAAAGAGTATGGCAAGTTAAGAAGAGGGTTTCATTGTTCCAACGTAGAGTCTAAAAATTCGAGTAGCAGTAATGATTCACCTTGCGTGAAATATTTGTCCAGGGACTCAGCAAAAAAGGTCAATTGTATACATGCGTGTTGAAAGAGCTTACAATATTTCAGCATATACTTCTGGTCAGTTAACAAATCATCTTTATCAACAGCTAGGTGATCAGATTAAATTGGCTTAAATTTTGTAATTGGTAATAATTCGCAAATCGCAAGAGATCAACCAATTGGGCCACAATATGATAGAGAACCTGTTTTTTGTCGTCAAGATGTTTGAAAAGATGTCTCAGTGGAAGCTCATTAAAGTGAGGTCAAGGAAGCCAATAAATTGGTTTTTTAAAAGTTGTTCTCAACTAATCCTACTATAACACCACCTCTGCATCCTGTTTTGAAGACAGTTCCGCGAAATTCAACTGCAATTATTATTCCAGTCGGGGTTTCATTTTTCTTAAAAAAAATCTGTAATGTCATTGCATATGGAAGTCGCCTTGCCACACGATGTGGTCAAATGACGAAAATAATTCGGTCCTGGTTCTAGTACAAAGAGATATCCTCCTTGACTTCGCAAAGATGAAATTTTGCCACCTCTTTAACCAGGCAGATATTTCTATCTTTAGGGCCATCAAAGTATAGAGTAAAAGAAGTACATTACAAAAAAAAAAAAACGAAAAAAGTGAAACGTAGCCCTCTAGCAGCGAGAAATTAATTTTACGTGCAGGCAGCTGCAGGTGTTTCTATCATTAAGCAATTTTTTTTTATAGAATTACAGTGATCATGGTTAACAATGTGCATGAAATTAATAACATAAAATGCCTTTCCCAGCCTATTAGAAATGTAAAAAAATCTGAAAACATTACAAAAGTTATGAAAATTGAAAAAATGAAAAACTTTAATTTTTAACATTTTTTAGAAATTTTGGCCCTGTTGTGGCGGTAAAAGCAACGATGTCACAAAAATGAAATGTTAATGTTACATTACTAATATCTTGTCGCGGCTATTGTGTTCTATTAGAAATTGAATAAGTATGTTTGGATAATTTAAAAAAAAAATTGCTAAAAGTATGTTTTTTGTGATTTTTTCGAAATTTGGACCCCTTGCGGCGGTAAAAGATATTAATCAATGGGTGTAATATTTTACGTATTTTATCTTTTTTACAAAAGACAACTTTCCCGCGCTATTACGTTTCGATTATAAATGTTTCGGTTTTTTCGACCCACCCTAATGTACAAGTCGTGGAAAAAAATAGAAGTAAACACCCTTTACTAACTCCTCAACAAATTATTGTAGAAGAAAATTACTGGTACCGAAGGACTGGAAATAAAGTCTACTTTTAAATGATGTATATAACATTTGCTTAGTATATAAAATTTTACATATTAAAAGGAACCATAACTTTGTTTTTTTTTTCAATAGCAGTACACAATTCTGACAGCATAAATGAGCTCTACACCCTTCAATTATCCTAAAAAAAACTTTTATGCAATTCGTACGATAAATTTCCGAGAAATTCATTATTTTAAAACTAGCGTATTTTAGGGACTGTATCCAAATTCGGTAATCGATTATTGACCGAGATAGCCCTCTTCTTCATCAAGGCATCTTAAACGCCATTCAAGCAGTCATTGGAGACTGCTATATTACAGGAAATCATAAGAAATTTCAAATTATTTAGTCACTTCTGCTGTAGACGGCCCCTCAAACCATCATTTTTTCGTTTTTTAAGCATAATTTGAAAACTACTTGGAAGAAAAATGTGAATATTGATTTCCATATAGCAGGACTTAATAAATCTAAATCCATAATAAAAATCGTACGTTGGAATCAATATATTTTTTTTAGTATTAATTTCATAATCATCATTTTATGATAATGAAGTATAGTAGGATGCGCTTATATTTTTTTATCAGAAAAAAAAAATCAGTTTCGATTATTTTTAATTAACATTTAAGCTAATTATTTAAAAAAAAAAATTTAAAACTGAGCCTCAGGTGCATCTGGAACCGCCTTGGATCACCCTCATTAAAATTTTCCGACTTGTATCTCAGTAGGTTTTGGGGAACATCTCCTAAAGTGATACTACACACACATAGACAAAGAGAGAATTATTTTTTTATTGCCGAAATGTCAGCCACGGCTAACTGTGGAGAGACGAAAATTTTTTGGTTTCCGGGTGTCTGTTCGGCGATAAATGCCTCAGAAACATCTGATTAGCTCTAAATTAAGTGGGCATGTTAGTGAGGTGCCCGAATTGAGCTGTGTAGTTTTTTGTGAGATTTGGTTTTTTCGCTCTGAAAATATGAAAATATGGAATATTTTATTTTGAACCATAGCAATTATATAACCTATAGCAATTTAGAAGATTTTAAAATTTTCATTTGTTGAAAGAAATTACTCATTTGAATAATGGATTTTTATGGTAAATTATAGGTCAGGAAATGTTTAAGTAAGTGTCTTAAATTATTCCTATTATTTTGTAATTTTGTCAAGATATTTGTCAGAGTTGCGTTGTATAATTTTGACATTTAGTATCCATTTGTTTTCAAAAGTTTTTTTTTAATTTAATTTAAAATTAAATATAAATCTTTATGTTAACCCTACGGTGACGATAAAACGTAAAGCAATGATAATGTTTTTGATAATAAGAATATACAAGATCCCATATATACAAGACCCATTTATTTCAACCCCAATGCGTATTCTTTTTATTTCGATAAAAGACATATTCGCTGCTTTCTGTACTTTTTAAAATTCACTCACCTTATATTAATAAGAAATACTTCGGAATTTTAGTTTTATTTCCAATACAATGTCATATTTATTTATTTATTTATTTTTTATTTGTTTATTCCAGTTTCCCTTTTCAGGTGAAAATTTTACAAATTAAAATTAGCTCTTTGGGAGAAATTATTATTTCAATTTTATGGCAACAATAAAGAAATATTATAAAATGTAATAGAAAAATGTCAATTTATTCTGTATTAAAATAAAGACATTTTGCATTTGTTCGAAGATATAAAACATTTTATTCTATAAATTTACTTATTTTAAAAATACATATTTCATCCCTTTTTTTTTATACTTTACACAGGAACTGCATCTCACCTTGAAATATCATAAATGTGAAAGTATGAAGGGTTTTTTGGAGTTAAATCAACGTCAGAAGGGATGAATTAATGAATGTTTTTGTATATAGGTGGATCCACCCAGAAATGAAAAAAGATAATATTTTATTTATTTATTCAACTATTTTGCTTATAAATGCAAAATATATATTAATACAGAATAAACTAACATTTGTCTATTAAATTTTAATAATATTCTTTATTGTTGCCAAAGAAATGGAATAGTAATTTCTCTCAAAGAATTAATTTTAATTTGTAGGATCTTCACGTGTAAAGGGAAAATGGAATAAACAAATTAAACAGTAAAAAAAAAAAATAAATAAAAAATAAAAAATAAATAAATAAATAAATAAATATGACATCATTTTGGAAGGAAAATTGAAATTCCCAAATATTTGTTACAAATATAAAGTGAGTGAATTTTACTAAGTACAGAATGCAGCGAATACGATGTCTTTTATTGAAATAAAACGAATACGTTTTCATGTTGAAAAAAAATGGGTCTTGTGTTGTGATATTCTTATTATTAATGTATATATATATATATATATATATATATATATATATATATATATGTAGAAACTCAGGGCTTGTAATAACACATTAAATGCGACAAACACCATTATAAATTTGCTCCTGACACCGGTAACTTTTAAAGTGTATTATATTTACAAATTAACTATGTGCAAAATGAGTTATTTTATTATTAATATTAATATCTCAATAGATCAGATTTCCACTTCTCTAATACAGCTTTACCCTTCTTATACTAAATTTACTACAGATATTTAGAGACGTCTTACTTCCCGCGAACATCACAACATTCTACCTCCACATCGTCATTTCACTCCGATCAGTTCAGTTTATCAGATCAGTCAGTTCCCGCTCGCAACGAGCATGTGCCATTCCGAAGTCTGTCCCTGGAGCGCATGCGCATTGTATATGCTCAAGGAGAAAGGAAAGAGTGTGAAGGCGCCTTGATCGACAGTTACGTAAGCAGTTGATGGCGCTGTATATTCCAGGAGGCACGCAGGCGAATTTCGAAACTTCCCTCGTTTGGACCCCTTTGGCGAAAAAGTCTTGCGCCGGCTTTGGCTAGAAACGGTAGGGTTACTTTCAATCGCTGGTCGAAACGAAGGAAATTTCTAATAAAAGGGTGTGTTTTCGCCGGTGTGCTTCGTCTCGTCTGTACTGCGAGATTTGAATTTAGATTGTAGTTAGTAGTATTCTTTATGAAGAATTATCGGACACGTTGAATTATTTTCGATTAGAAGTTCAAATCGTATCGAGGTAATTTATTTTCTTTCTTTTGTCAAACATGTCCATTACTTATTTGCTGTGCAGCTTGATTTTGTTTGTTACTTCAATTACTAGTATAATTTCATAATACTGCTATATGCATAATACTTTCGCATTTTCATTGCTTATCCATGGATTCTATCTTTGAACGCAATCTAGTGTAATTATTTGGACCTTTCATTAAAATTCACAGATTTTTTGCCGTGTGACAGTTTCTCTTTACTCCCCTGTTTAAACTTTATTCTCATTGTCAAAAACATATTTGCATTATGTCAAAAAGCTATTAATCTTTGAATGAATGCAATGTAGTGTAATCCCCCCCCCCCCCCGTTTCACTAGTTTTAATTGTCATGTGTATGTCAAAAGTCAAATTTCTAAATGCCTATATTACAATGCAATCTAAGGTAATTTTTTTGTTGTAACCTTTTCTCCAGAGTTGGCTAGTTTTTGACCATGTGACAGTTTAATCTCCAATTGAAAGTCATACCAGTGGCCTATTTCTGTATATCAAATTTGACAATAATATAGTTTTAATGTATAGATGACCCCTATTTTTAAAATGGAATTTAACTTCTGAAGGCAATTCAGAATCTAATGATACCTGGCATTTTGCAATAAATTGAAAATATATTTTATTTTGTACAGAATTTATGATACTGACAGAAAGTGCTTAATTTTCTTTTCTCCGATTTACATTGAATATTTACGAGTATTCTTAAAACCATGTTATACCTTGTGAAAATCCAATAAATGGTTTATCACAGGGTTGCAAAAAAGCCGGCTAAAATTAAAAAAAGCCACGCCGGTGGCTTTTATTGGTTTTAACCGGCTTTTTTTGGCCAAAATTGGCCTTTTTTGGCCAAAATTGGCTTTTATACAGGGAAGCATTTTAATTATAGACTACACATTTTAAAATGTTTTTAATTAGTTTTAATGACATTTAGTTGATTTAAAGTAACCCAATTTCTCAACAATGAAGACATAATACTGAAAAAAAAAACACCTTAGATTGATCTGCTAGTGATTTGAAGTGAGAATTAGAAATATGTCAACTAAATTTTAAAAGAGCAATACCAACTGCTTTATCTGGTTTACACTGATCTTTAACCCCCCCCCCCCTTTTCTTCTTAATTTTTACTGCTTTATAAAATTAAAGAGGACAATGATTACTAAGTTACATGTTTTATTACTTAACAAATTTTAAGAGCTATTAATATACAAGTCTTATTTTATTTCTCATTAATATTTAAAGTCACATAATCATATAATAAAAATACAAGTTCTCACTATTAAAAACAATATTATGAACAGCATATGCATGAATATGTACTCTTTTAAATAGCAATAAACTTTTCAAAATTTTATTTCTATTTTACTTACAGAATGCATTTTATGTATTAATTTAATTTGCATAATTGCTATATTTACTTTTATACACTTATGTACTAAACTCTCCTTAAATGTTATACCCTTTTCTAATATCTCTTTTTACGATTATAACATAATCTCTCCATATGGACACGTAAGAATTAAGAACGTTTCCATTTTTATGTGCTACATTTTGCGATAGTTTAATTAAATATAATCTTTAAAATGTGTAGTATATGCGGGGCTATGTAAGATAGAATTTTAAAACACCAGTTTAAAGTCTAACTTATATTCTTTTCAATATTTATAATTTTTTTTAGATATAATCCCTTCTATGTTGAAATTTATAATTCTTTTAGTAGAAAATATTTATAAGTGTTTAAAAAAATAATTAATCGAAATTTAATATGAATTAGCTGTAAACGAACTTTTAATAATAAAAGCCGGCCTTTTTTAAGTGGTTAAAACCAAAAAAAGCCGGCAACCCTGGTTTATCAGCCCTAAAACTACCCACTTCTTAAAAACAATTCTACAGTTATAAAGATTTTTCTGTATAAAGAAATTTCCTCAAGTGAAGGTTTTATTCTCTTTATTAAACAAATTTAATTGCAAACATTTTTTTTTAAATATATATTTCATTTGGATAATATTCTAAGTTGTACATTTATTTCTTCATAAGTTATAAATTGAAAGTTCTCTTTTCTGTACAATTATAATTATGTACAACACTCATAAAATTTATCTGTGTTTTTCTGCTCTTTTGCTATTTTAAGATTAATAAAAATTAAAGTTTTTGTATTAATTTTTCTGGATGGCAACTGATTTTTAAAAAAATCAAGAATTTCAGCAATTGTCAAAGATGACATAGTCACTCATGACTCATACACTATTCAATCCTTCACCATTCATAATTTGATTATAATCTAAAACCTAAAAGAAAATACTGAAAATATTTCTTATAACTTAATATAACTTTATATAACTTTTTCTTTCCTTATCTCATCATGGTAAATAAATGACAAAATCCATCGCTGCACATATTTTTTCTGTCCTTATCTCATAATGGTAAATAAACGACAAAATCCATCGCTGCATTCTTTGATTCTAAACTGCTTCTGTTTTGCTTTAATAAATTTTAAACATAGTGTAACTAAAAGTATGTTTATGCTGTTAGCACACAAGGGTGCATCTGGAAAACACACGTTGTGTGTGTAGTGGTAGTTGGGGGCAAATGGGAGGGGGGGGGGGATTGTAACAGTCATTCATCTCAGATCAGAATATGGCTAAAATTTGAAAAACACACCCCAATAGCTTTTATTGGTTTTAAGGGGGGTTTATGGTGAGGGAGCAAAATTGTCTTTTATAACATTGAAGCATTTTAATTATAAACTGCACATTATAAAAATTTTTATCTAACAAATTTAACGTCATTTTATTATAATTTAATAAATAACAATTCCTTAATAATGAAGATATATTTGAATAACACATACTAGGAGCTGTCAGTGATTTATAGACAGAGTTGCAAATAACAAAGTCAATTAAATTTTAACATACCTGTTGCATTATTTGGTTTATGGGCTTTACCACCCCCCCCCTTTTTTTTATTTTTATTTATTTATTTATTTTTTTTTTTACTGCTTTAAATAAAATTATTTCTATGTGTTCTGGATGTGATATGAATTTTTTCTCTGTAATTTCTTATACTAACATTATGTCAAATTTGAGAAATTTCATTTGAGAAACAGCTTGAGAACAAAATTAGAGAAACAACTCGATATTTCAGCTCTTTGCCTCCAAACAAATGCCATGAAAGAGCATACAGTTTTGGGAAGATTGGAAAGAAATTATTGAGTATGAAATTGAATTATTCAAATACGCAATAATAATATGTGAAGCAAGATCTGCTATTTGTAAATGTAGCATGGCTGTCATGTTGCTGTATTATTGATAAGTAGTCAATATTTTTTCCCCTGTAATTAGATGGTGTGTATTTTGTCTTTGTTGCTCTGTTTGTGTTCATGCTAAATTAAATTGAGTGTGATAACATTATACTGCAATAATTTTAGTGCTTTCACAATTTTTATTTTATTAATATACTTTTTCTCACTCATTCCAATTAATGATTTAAAAAAAAATAACCTCTGCATCAAATATCAAAACATGATCTCCACTTATATAGACTAGGTATGATAATAATATAATAACATATCGTGTGACCAGGATTGTTTGGTTTAAACCAAATGTTTTTTAAAAACATGCTGGGTTTTTTTTCATCTGGTTTTTTTCTCTTTTCCCCTAATGTTTTCATTTATTTTACACATTATTGAAAAATGCAAAATCCAAGTTATGCAGAAGCTACAAGTGAAGCTTTAGAAAAAGGATGAATTAATAAATTTGTAAAGTAACAAAATATTTTTAATCAAACTTTTCTTATAAGCTTTAAATCTAGATGACAGACTAATTTTTCTAAAATTAGTTGGGAAGAAAAAAACATGTAGTAGCCAAAATGGCAGATTTGAGCTAAAAATATATTTTTACTACTTAGATTGCTTGATTAGTTAAGATTTACTAAGGATTGCATTATACCTCAATGATGACATAATCATAAGTATTTCTCTACATTGGTTACTCTTTGTTTTGTATGCTAATGAATGATTGGCTGTGAGTTTTCTTTGCTGTATGGGGTATGGCTATTGGGTTTAGTAAGCCTTTCTTTTTCTTGCATTTCTACATTGGGATTGGGGTTTTGCATTATGATTTTATTCTGTTACCATTAGGGTTGGCACGGTTTAAATCAATTAGTTAACCAACTGTTTTTTTTTTTAGAAAAAATCTAATATAATATTTTCTCATTTTTGTAATTTAAGTTTTTGAAATTATTGGATATAAATAATTTCTACTTTTAAGTCTTATCCTAGCTGTCACCGTGAGACATAGTGAGTCTGGGTTATATTTGTATGCATGTAGAATGCAAATTGCATGTGTTGATGAACATATTTGAAGCTCCAAAGAGAAAATATAAAACAGGTGAATTTAGCAAAGATAAAATAGATTAAAAATATTCAATATTTTGAATAAAATATTTTCCTTTGAGAAAACACAGATTATTTATAAATAACATAAAATGACCTTTTAAGATTTCAGTCAAGCTGTAAAAGAAAATTTTCTTGATTGGGAAGATTATCTTTTAGGGCTGCTCTCAACTGTTCTACTCAACAAGCACAAAACGCTTGTGCGACAGATGCACAAATTCCTTTTTTTACAGAAAGATATAAAATTGGACGGCCTGATTGTGGAAGCTATTTGGAATTGAACTGTGTTTTCCATTTTTGATAAATTAATTACCTATTGATTTATAAGCAATTTTGATCATGTGACAAAGATGTTTTTAATCTTCCTTGAGTGGTTATTCTTCTTTCATGCGGAAATTTGGTTCAAAACACCCACTTTGACAACATTTTCTGAAAGATCTATTGCGTTTGCAAAAAAACAAACAAACAAAAAAAACCCCGGAAAACACCATTCGATTACATAGTTTCTGAACAACAGCATCTGCTAGTTTCATGCATTTCCGAACAAAAATAAATTAAAACTTATGTCATAAAGTTGCCCTTTCGGATCTGAGAACAGCCTTAAAAATAAAAAAGAAATTCAAGATATGAAGTCAAATAAGAGGACATTGTTGTGACAAAATTGGGTGCTAGCGAAGCACCTGTTTACTTTTAACTAAAACGTGCAATAAGATATATTTAAATAGTCTATTGCATAATCAAATCCACTATTTACATCCGACAAAAAAAAGGGGGGGGGGGATTGAGATTAAGGTTCGCTTGAGACATAATAGAAAAAAGTCTCATAAAATGCTTAAAAAGATATATTATTAATTTTTAGTTTAGACATTTAAAAGTAATATATATTATAACATAGCTTAGAAAAAAAGCCTGTGTATTAAGTCTGATGGCTGTTTAAATGTTTTAGTGGATGACAACTTTTATAAATCTACTTTCCATTTTAAGACCAATGTTTTCAGTAGTCTAAAAAGCTGGTAAATAGGTATTTCTGTTTATTTCACTGTTGCCCTTTTTTTTTTTTTTTTTTTTTTTACCTGACAGTTTAAGAGAAGTGTCAAATAACAATACACAATAACTTCTTGAAACGTGTAAGGACTCTACTGCTAAATTCAAATCATTCCAGGAATTCTTTATAAAAAGCTTTACTTTCAATAAAAGATAATAATTGTCCATGTAGTGTTCGAACAGAAAAATCAGATGTCTCAGATTGCAAATATTTCAAAGAAATTATTTTGAATAGCCATGGGAAAGTATATTATATTTATGAAACTACATCATATATTTATTTATAGTACTAGTAATCAAAAAATTGTTTAAGATTTCCAAGGCATCAATGTTTCTCTATGTAGAGCATTTTATTCATGGAACATAAGACAGCTTTTACTAAAAATGTTTAAATATTAAATGATTTCAATTTTCTACATAATTGATTGTAATTATTTAATTTAAATTATTTTTAAATGAAGTTATATTACTTATATATCCAACAATGTTTATTTTTATCAATAAATATGAATGTATATGTAATACGAAAACTTATTCAAAAAAACCCGATTTAAGCCACAAAAAAAAAACCTGGTTTAAACAAAAAAAAACCTTTTTTTTTAAACTGGTTTTTAACCAACCCTGAATATTTCTATTTGTATATATTGAATTCTTTATTCTTAGAAATTTCTAATGTTCTGTCTAATTTAACAATCTATATGGTTAGAATTAATTTTAAAATAAAACTGCTTATGATTGATATAAGATTGAAAGGTCTGGAAACAAAGAATGCATTGTCAAAATGAGGACATGAGTTTCAAAAGTCGCCTTATTCAAAATTTAAAAAATCAGTTTTCTGTATAAATCTATTCTATTGGTGAACCTGTGTCAAAAAAAAAACAAAAAAAAAAACACAATCTGCAAAAAATCTAGTTTTATCGTGCATCTCTGCATTGTAAAACCTTGGCTTATAATAAAAACCAATGGATGCAGTCAGAGGTTTTTCGCGATTTCCCAAAATTCGATTTTCTGGATAAGGCGGCCTGAAACTCATTCCTGAAATCTTTTTGATACATTTTATAGTGTAATATAATATGTTTACTGAAATCTAAATTTCTATCAGAATTTGTGCACATATTTTCACTTATCAAGTGGAATACTTTTATTTTTTGGTGGTGGTGGTGGGGTGTCTTTTATGTAGACAGATTTTATCTAATGAGGAATGATTGATTTTAAAGTCCCACAGAAGGATTAGTCTACAAAACCTCTTTCTATACTAAACAAAATAGGAGTTGCTATCCAATGTACATTTTATTCATAAATTAAAAGTTGATATAAAGTAAACAGATGAATAAAATAAATTTCAACGTTTTGGTTTAATCTTCAAAACCATCATCAGGATTAAAATTTTCTAAAATATAAGTCAGCAAGAAAATGAACTATATGCTACATCTTAAAAATTAAATTCAAAGTGGAAACAGTTCAACGGAAGTTTTCAAAATCCATAAAAGCAACTCAGTGGATCTGTTATTCAAAGTAAAAATAAAAGAAAGGGTTGGAACAAATGTGGAAAATTCAAAGTCAAATTTTATTTCTCTGTTCTGGTAGATTTCACCTTAGACATTATTTCTGCATCTCATTTAGGTAAAAAAATTCTTTCTGTATTATATAAATATGAGATGATTGTTATATCCAGATAAATGGAAAAAGTAACAATTCTAACAAAATTGGTGTAAATTCTGCTGATAATTTTGCAAACTTATATTCATGGGATAATGCAGGGTTGTAGTGGGTAGCTGCCCGGGTACCCGCCCAGCTACCCACTCGGGCTGGGTTTTTTATAAAAAACCCGTTTTTTTTTTACAACCATAAGGGTTGTAGTGGGTAGCTGCCCGGGTACCCACCCAGCTGACTGCCCGGGCTGGGTTTTTTATAACCTTGGGATAATGTCTGACAGCTAGGTTAAAATTGATGTTGATTAGCATAAAAATGTCGCAGTCGCAGATAGTAGAATCATCACTATCTGTATGAAAAAACAAACCCACTGTAATGTATCCATTAAAGCAGTGGTTCCCATAATTTTTGACTCGCGGAGAAATTTTTAGAATGAATTTCTATGGCGGAGCACCTGAAGCCTACTGTGTCCTATGTTACAAAGAAAGGTTTTGTAAGTGCATTGCTACCGAGCACAGGAAATGCGAAGGAATAGTAATCTATAAAAGTATTTTGGAACTGTTACCGGAAAGCCGAATATATTTTCAATTACCTTCAACATACATCGAAATGTCAAAAGTTTATATACTTAAAAAATTTCCAAAACTCTGAAAATCATAATATTTTAAATTATTAGAGTGACTAACAATAACGCATAAGCTTTTAATGTGATTTGATTGGATTGTTTTGCACAAATGTCTGAATTCGGCTCCTTTGATAGTAGTGGCAGGCAGGGTTCGCAAAGCTGGGCCCAGTTCGAAAAAACCCGGTGGGTTTTTTCAGAATGGGCCCACTTGAAAAAGCCCACTGAAAAACCCATAAAGTGGGTTTTTTCAATTTTCAGATATAATTTAAAAATTTAAACAACATATACATTTAATGAATTTAAGTCATTTCAGTTAATTTTGAAAAAATATTAATATATAAAAGCCATTACACATCTGAAGTAAAATAAAAATGTATTTCAGCACATTAAAATACTTTACTAACATAGAACAAAGTAGGCAACATACATAGTACATAATTATAGGTATGTCTTTATATAAAAAAATTCAAATCAACTATATTCATGGAAATAAAAAATATGTATTTTTACTTTCTTCTATCTTTACAAGAAGAAAGTATTGGATTCGTGAAAAATTTCGACTTCCAGTTCATGATGGATTTATACGTTTTAAAAAGGTCCTGAAGTCAATTTGATAGTTTTTAGAAAATGACTGTCTGTATGTGAAAAAAATTTTGTGGGTGCTCTATCTCAAGAACTAATGCACATAATTTCACAAAACTTTAGATTGAGTTAGACCTTGATGTAAACGGGTGCTGATTAGTTTTTGGTGTATACTGCCCAACAGGTGGCACTGCTATGCTGCATTTATCTCAATTTTTGAAATAGCTTTATCTCAAGAACTAATGCACAGAGTTTCATAAAACTTCAGATTCAGTTACAAGTTAAGTTGATGCTTATCGAGTTTTGGTGCATATCGCATGCCTGTTTGTGTTCCGGGGAATCCCCGGAATTCCGGGGATTTGATAAAATGCGCCCCGGAAATTCCGGAGTTACACAGGCATGAGATTCTTCTGCGGATCCACGACGTTTCTGATTTTTTTGCCGTTTTTCGCATTGATGATTTGTTCTGAAATCGCTCGTCAGCCCGAAAATTCGGACATAAAATATCAGAAATTTCGACGTGATCGCTGGAAAAAAAAAAATCCGTCAATCGTTCGCAGAAAAAAGTAGCCAATTTCGCAAAATATCGCGGGAAAAATGCAATTTTGTCAAAGGATCACGGAAAACCTCCGCAAATTTCGTCATAGAATCACGGGGAAAAAAAACCCGCTGATTTCGTCAAAGGGTTGCGGGAAAATGGCAACTTTCGTCCAAAGGATCGCGGAAAAAACACGAATTTCGTCGAAATATCGCAGAAACACACGAATTGTGCCAAAAGATCGCGAAAAAACGCAGATTTCGTCTAAAGATCATGAAAAAACTTGGAGTTTTGCCTAAAGATCGCGTAAAAATAACAAATTCCGTCAAAGAATGAAGAAAACACGCAAATTCTGTCAAAGGATCGCGGAAAAAAACACTAATTTCGTCAAAAGATCAAAAAAAAAAAAACGTGAATTCTATGTGAAAGAATCACGTAAAAAACGCGAATTCTATCAAACGATCATGGAAAAAGCGCAAATTTTGTCAAAGGATCGCAGAAAAAACTCGAAATCATTCAAACGATCGTAAATTCTGTCAAAGGGCCGCAAAAAAAAAAAACGCGAGTTTCGTCAAAAGATTTCGGAATAATCGCCTATTCTCAAAAAAGATCGATTAAACAACGGGAATTTTGCCAAAAGATCGCGAAAGAAACCCGATTTGCGTCAAAAGATCGCAGAAGAAACGCAAATATTGTCAAAGGATCGCAGAGAAAAAGGGCGAAGTTTGTCAAACGATCACTAATTCTGTCAAAGGATCGTGAAAAAAACGCAAATTTTGTAAAAAGATCGCAGAAAAAACGCGAATTTTGTTAAAAGATTGCGGAAAAACGCAATTTTTGTAAAAAGATTGCAGGAAAAAACGCAAATTTTGTTAAAAGATCGCGGAAAAAGTGCGAATTTTGTAAAAAAGATCGTGGAATAAAGCGCATTTTGTAAAAATATCGGGGAAAAAACGTGAGTTTTGTTAAAATATCATGAAATAAACGCGAATTTTGTAAAAAGATCGCGATTAAACGCAAATTTTGTTAAAAGATCGCGAAAAAAACGCAAATTTCGTAAAAAGATCTCGGAAAAAACACGAATTTTGATTGCCGAAATCTTGATTTCCTAAAGATTGCTGAAAAAAAAAACGAATTTTGTCAAGAGGTCGCGGAAGAAACTGGAATTTTGTCAAGAGGTCGCGGAAAGAAACTGGAATTTTGTCAAGAGGTCGCGGAAGAAACTGGAATTTTGTCAAGAGGTCGCGGAAGAAACTGGAATTTTGTCAAGAGGTCGCGGAAGAAACTGGAATTTTGTCAAGAGGTCGCGGAAGAAACTGGAATTTTGTCAAGAGGTCGCGGAAGAAACTGGAATTTTGTCAAGAGGTCGCGGAAGAAACTGGAATTTTGTCAAGAGGTCGCGGAAGAAACTGGAATTTTGTCAAGAGGTCGCGGAAGAAACTGGAATTTTGTCAAGAGGTCGCGGAAGAAACTGGAATTTTGTCAAAAAGTCGCGGAAGAAACTGGAATTTTGTCAAAAAGTCGCGGAAGAAACTGGAATTTTGTCAAAAAGTCGCGGAAGAAACTGGAATTTTGTCAAAAAGTCACGGAAGAAACTGGAATTTCGTCAAAAGACTGCGTGACGCCATGAAAGTTCAGCCTTTTTTTTCAGGGGATTTTATCGGGCGTTACAGCCATGATATCGCCCAACAGGTAGTGCTGCTATGCTGCATTTTTCGCGATTTCAGCAATAACTCTTATCTCAAGAACTAATGTACGGACTTGAACAAAAATTTAGATTCAGTTAAACCTTGATATAAACTGGTGCTGATTAGGTTTTAGTATATTATCGCCCAAGGGGCGCTATTGTGCTGCATTTATCTCTCTTTTTGCAATAGCTTTATCTCAAGAACTAATAATGCATGGATTTTCATCAAACTTCAGATTCGGTTTCAGAAATTGTTACTGATCAGGTTTTGGTGTAAATTACACAACAGGTGATACTTATATCTCCTTGTTATATGCATCCAATTCAACAAATCTATATTTTACAATCCTCATGATGGACATAAATTGCCATTTAATTTTGGCACTGATAGTGAATTTTGAATTATTAACATGTATGAGATAGAAGAAACTTATGGGATTGGCACATCCGACTAGTTTACCCCTTTTTTTCTTCCTGCTTAATATATTTAAAATTTTAATATTCTATTCATTATTGATTTAAAGAAAATTAACAATTTTATATCTTCTATTATATTTAAAACTAATTTGTGAAAAACACTGACATTTAATTAATTTAAATTCATATAATTTATACAATTTATAACTTGTAAAATAGCATTACAATTACATTGTATATAAGGGAACAATGTATTTTTTTATGTATAGTGTATCTCTCTATTCTAAAAAAAAGTAACTACCGCTGTCACCGCCGCCACCGGTTTTGAATTTTTTGTGACCGGAGGTCTTTCTTCGTTAATATTAAGAAAAATAATGCATACAAAAATATGAAAATCGGTAGTATTATACAGAAATGTTTGATAAACACGCTGATGCAGACAGTTTTCAAATCTAAGAATTATTTTAAGAGATATTTAATGCTAAAGTTGGACAAAATCGTTCCACTAAAAAAGTTTTATAGTAGCAAAAACTATACATCGGAATTTTAATAATTTTTAGTTCATTTTATACGTTATAATTTCCTGGTGTGCAGAATTGATTTATTTTTTTAATTTGACTCATTTTTCGAGGTTTTATATCTATTTTAAATTCAAATTTTCAGCATTTCGAGACATATTTTTTACTTATTTTAGAAAATTGTACTAATTTAACCTGTTGCCAACTGTATAAACAACGGAAACAATAATGTTTGCTTCAAATTAAAAATTTATTTACACGTGACTATTATAAATTGTAAAGATACTTTCAAATTAAAATGAAATAATTGCGTATAAAAAGCAGGAACTTATTGAAAATTACGTCATAAAAAGTATACATGTGAATTTTAAGAGAAAGAATAGCTTGGTCAAAATTACATCAGATTAAAAACGATAAATTTAAAATGTCTCATTTAAAAGAACTTTCTTTTCGCTTTGTTAAAAAATACCAGGAGACAAAGACTGTTTACTTAATTCCTTTTATATTAGCTTATTTTGAAATGTTGTTACATGTGTCTACGTCATCAAGTTATTTTGATTTTGACGTTTTATTTGTATTTTTATTAATGTTGTACTAATTTATTTGTTCTTACGTTATTTAAAATAAAAATGATGTCAATTTGCATAATTTGGCGAAATTGGTCGACTGGATAATCAAGTAGTACCGCAGCGGATTTGGTGTTAAAATTCCCCAATCAAAGAGAAATGAATAGAAATCCGTTTATAGGGAGATCGCCACTGTTTCTTAAATTATAATTCAATCTTTCGAAATCTTTTAAAAGCCGATCAAATTAGCGTGCATTTAGAGACTGCGGTGTCTGGACGGGGGTTGGCGAGCGTAGCTCGTAGGGGGCCGAGCCCCCTAGTATAATATATAGAAAATATAGTATACAATAATGTAATTACGCATGTATTATACTTTTGAAAAAACCCGATTTTCCCCGGGGAAAATTGTGTTTTTCATGAAAAAACCCAGGTGGGTTGGGTTTTTTCAGAAAAACCCGGGTTTTTGCGAACCCTGGTGGCAGGCGAATATTTGGTTCTGCATTTAACCTCTTGGGGACGAGCGACAAGTATACGTGTTGCATGAAGTGCTCAGAATCCTTGTTTTTCCTCACCAGTAAAATTTTACTGTAAAATTTGCCTTATTTAATCAGCACATTTTCTCGATTCAAGAAGACACAAGTTTCTGTTTTTAAAAAACGGTGACAAAAGATTAAAAATTTCGTAAAAGGCTCCCGTCCCGAAGGGGTTAAAAGACTTCTGTATTTTGTTTTGGTTTTAAAGTAAGATCTTTAACATTAAATGTACCAATAATTTTACTCACGTTTTATGAAAATATTTTAGACCAGAACTTTTATTTAATTTTTTTTACTTTCCTACGTAACTTATTTCTCTTTGACTTATGTATTAGTTACTTTATAAAACGCATCTTTTGAATCGAAATATTTTCATTTGGTATCACTGAATAATCGGTTGTTCTATATTCGGTCTTAACTTCCTATAAGATATCAAATTAACGAGGACTTCGTGTTTCACTGAACTTAACGGGTAGAATGCATGAATAACCAGGGTAATGGTTTTTAATTTGCCACCAATAAATACAAATAATAATCATCACCTTATTTAGTTGGAGACAATTGCTACAAGTTCTGCGATAAATTCGCTTGAAGATTACTTTAAAAAATAGTGTGACACTTGTAAAAACCATACGCAGTCCGGGTCTATCAGGCCTGGCGCGCCTCCTCCCTGGTTAAGCTGGGTGTCTTTTTTACATCGCTGAACACATTCAGTACACATTTATAGTCGTCCAAAGCCTTTTCTATTCAGCTGTTGAAAAATGTTGCTTAAATGAATTTTTCAAAAATGTAGGATGTCCCTGAATATTTATTTGTATTTTTTTAGCTGGTGTTGTTTGCAGTCCTTCTTAACAAGATGGATATAATATAAATCGTTTCGCTCAGAATCGGACCAATACAGGTTTCACCTAAAAAGACGACACGTTTGATAAATGCATCGAAAATCGTGACAGATTATCATTGCAATGATAGATACATTTATTTCATTTTGCTAAACATATCGGACAAATATGCAATTTGCATTCACAATCTTTATTGATTAAAAGTTTTGGCAGTTTAGAGCTATAGTTCTTCTAACATCACCTCAGCGGTTTCAACAAGCGTGGAAATGCTATTCCTCGACAATACCATCTTACTTCGGTATGTAGTAGGAGGGATGGATGCTGGCTTTACAATAGCTTCACGCATAAGCATAAAAAGTTTGCTTTTAAGAGTTCGTGATTTTATATAGTTTATTATTTTAAGGGTGTTTTTCAACCTCTTCATAAGTTCAGAAGACATTTTCTCTGGGATAACGTGTATCTAGCATGAAGAGAGGAATAGATGGTGCTATAGTGCTTTGCCATTTGTTCAACTTTTGCAATGACTCTAGCATTGTGACCCATCATTGCTTTCGCCTCATCAGTGCATTCATGTTCATACGTGTTTTAATATGTATTCATCCAAAAATGTTTCGTCCATTAGTGTTTTGGTTTGTAGTGATCTACAAAAAATGCGATTCTGATAGCTTTTTGAAACCTCTTTCAGACTAGCGACAGTAAGGCACTTAATTTTAATCGAGTTAATGTTCTCAAACACTGTAGTGATAGAGAAATCTAGTCTTGTTGCGGATGCCAGTTTCAAAAAAGTAATTTAAAGCTCTTAACTACCCTGGTGTGAACAGGATATTATTATATGTAACTAAAAAATACTAGTAAAGCTGCTAATCCAGTGACGTCAGTAGATTCATGCATTTGTAGTGAAAATTTAGTAGATCTGAAGAGGCTGTTAAGTGTTCTTTTATGTCAACAGTCATATAGTTAATTAAAAAAAGAAATGATGTTATTTGACAAGGGAATACTGAACACTAAATTAAACTCTTTCATAAAGCAAATTCTTTACAATTATATGATCTTCATGAACTCAAGTGAAGCGTTAACCCCGTGAGGGGCAGTGGTATATAATTTATCCCACCTACGATAAATGAAGATTTGCATCAGAAAAATTTCATTAAATTTTACTTTTCTAAATTTCGAGGAAAAAAGTCGTACTATTGCTTTTCCTTATTTTGCAATAAGTCTTTTCGCGGATTCCGGTGTGAATTCGACATTACAGAAACACAATTGCTCGCCCTCCAAAGGGTTAAACTATTAGGTAGGCGCATTGGATCTCGGGTATGTGCCATCATGAGCACCCACTTAACGGGAGCGATGGAGTCAAAGCAGGCAAACTTCCATCACTAATTTTCAAACATTATTTTTCTCATAATTAATCACAGTGATTAAACAGGACAAAAGAGAAAATTTAAATTAGTGATAGAAATATAACTTATTGCCTATTTTGCAGGACATTTCATACTTGTTTTAACAAGTGGTGTGTTTGTTTCTTTCGAAGCATACACTATATGGCCAAAGGTGACCGGTCACTTGCGATTTTTGATGTTTTGTTAAATATCTAGAAAAATACATGAGGAATTAACCTGAAATTCCAGTTGTGTAAACAGTATAGGTCATATATTTCCGCGAAGATTTTTTCCCGAAACCCCATAGGGGACCGTCAAAAATTTAAAAAAGAACGAATATCTTTTGGATAACCCTGTAAAAACTAATGGAGCAAAAGCGTTTAAACTCGAGATTATTAATAAGTGGCTTATTGTAATATACTGTGTTCTTTTTAATGAGGATAGCATGTATACTCGTAGAGAAATTTAGGTTTTTGTAAAAACAGTCTCAAATTTTGCCAAGTTTTTTGCTTATAATTTGCAGCGTTCTTAATATAAAAAAATGTTCTTTTCAGAAAATATGACGAACAACATTGTACACAATTACCCTGCAATCAGAATGAAAAAATAATAAAAATTGGATGAAAAATGAGCAGGTTTAGTAAAAAATGTTTCACTGTGCATGCGTGAATGCAATCAAAATATAATGTGCATAATGTGTTAGCTAAATGTATAGAGCAACTTTTGTAAAAGTCTCAAAAACATACTTTGAAAAGTCTGATAATAATCGTTTATAGAATAAGCTCAAAATCCGTTGTTTCCAAAATGAAGCAAAAAGATGAGGGATTGTATCCAAATACAGTATTACGTGCAATATTGTGCATGCTAAATTGGCACTAATCAATGGATATATGGATACAACCCCTTATGTTTTTTTCATTTTGGGAACAACGGATTTTGAGCTTATTTTATAAACGATTATTATCAGACTTTTCAAACTATGTTTTTGAGACTTTTACAAAAGTTGCTCTATACACTTATCTAACACATTATGCACATTATATTTTGATTGCTTACGCGCATGCGCGGTGAAACATTTTTTACTAAACCTGTTCATTTTTCATCCAATTTTTATTATTTTTTCATTCTGATTGCGGGGTATTGTGTACAAAGTTGTTCGTCATATTTTCTGAAAAGAACTTTTTTTTATATTAAGAACTCTGCAAATTATAATAAAAAAACTTAACGAAATTTGGGACTGTTTTTATAAAAACCTTAATTTCTCTACGAGTATACATGCTATCCTCATAAAAATGAACACACTATATTACAATAAGCCACTTATTAATAATCTCGAGTTTAAACGCTTTTGTTTCATTAGGTTTTACAGGGTTATCCAAAAGATATTCGTTCTCTTTCAATTTTTTGACGATCCCTATGGATTTTCGGGAAAAAATCTTCTCGAAAATATGCGACCTATACAATACTGTTTACACACCTGCAATTTCAGGTTAATTCCTCATGTATTTTTCTAGATATTAAACAGAACGTCAAAAATCGCAAGTGACCGGTCACCTTTGGCCATATAGTGTATATACAATACTTTGCCCTTCATATAAAAAAAAAACTGAGGCGGTTTATCTTTCAAAATGGAATGATTTATTTCGAAATGATGACGCAGCTGAGCATGAAATGTGGAGTTTTTGGATAACGCTACACATCAAGTCACACTGAGAGGAGGAGTTGAGAAATTAAAATATCCAAATCTTCATTCAGAATACAATTTCTTGATTTCTTATATTCAATCTACAATTTGTTTTCCTTTTATTGCATTTTTTGATCGGAAAACGTAAACGCAGAGTAGAGTGCTAGTAGATATTAATATTTGCACCAGAAATTTTAAAAAGAAAATAGAATTTAGTTTATTAAAAAAGTTCAGATAGCTTAAGATCAATGTATAAATATTTTTGTAAAAAAAAAAAAAAAACAATCTGTTTACATTTTTGGAACAAAAAAGAAAAGAAATAAAACTTTCTTTAAATGTATTTTTTCGTTCAAATTTTCCTTATTTTTCCTAAACCGCGGAGGAGCCTCTGGAAAGTTCACACGGAGCCCCAAGGGCTCCACACTTTGGGAACCTCTGCATTAAAGTATAATTTTAATAACAGATTTTGAAAAAAATTGTAATTTACTCTTTGGTATTAAAAAAAAAAAAAAAAAAAAAAAAAAAAAAAAAAAGTTTTGAGTTGAGACATTTTGAAATGATAATGCAAAAATATTTTTATGAAATTTAAATTTTGTGAATAATACTTTAGAGATCCTGAAATTATCATCTATTTCATATTAAGTGTATTTGAATATTGTTATCGAACCGAAAATTTTATAAATATTTCTTAATTAAATTTTGACTTCAACCAACTTTTAAAATCTGAAATCTTTTCTTTTTCTACAGCCAATTTTGTTGAGATGCCACCTGGATGATTGATGTCTAACCAGTACCTGATGGTACCAAGTGAAAGGTGTGCCGTTTCCATTTGATGAGATACAACATAGACAGAAGGCAAGTCTTCCATCTCTTCATCTAAAAGTGAGAGGCTTTGCATGCCAACCTACAGCACTGACACTGTATACTTCAGGTGCCATTCTCAAAAAGTCTTATCTCATGCTGCACAGAATTGTTTCCATTAGCACAGTTGAATAAATATTGCCTGCTGTGTATTGGTCCATTTGAATCGTACACGCAAGCAATAGTTTTTCGACTATTGAAGAAATGTACACTAATAAATAAAAAGCAAAATTCTGTTTGCCAGCAACAGCAGGGTGAAAGTTTTGACAAAAGTATGTATTTGTTATGGTAAGTATAATTTTTATTAATGCTTTAGATTTTTTTTTATATTAGCAGGCCTAGCAGTGCTCCTATTTTTCCTATATTTTGCAGCCCTCCACCCTCGCAATTATTTTTTAAAGTCGAGTTCAGCAATCCAGGTGTGATTTTTCCGTGAAAATATTTTTAAAATTTGCCGAATTCTGCATTTTTTTTTTTTTTTAATCACGAATTTCAACAATTCTATAAAAAAAAAAAATTTCTTAGGTTTTGTTCTAGTACTAAAATTTCATCGTTCGATTGTAAAAATAATTTCGTCAATCGGTTGAATTAAAAAAAAATCTTGCTCTTCATCAATGGATCCCAGAAGAAATCTAATTTTAAATTTTGCCAAACTGTTGTTAGAAAAAAAAAAATGTGAATTTTGTCAATCGATCATTGAAAAAATTGTAATGTTTTTTTTAATATGTTGCTGATAAAAATCAAACTTATTTCTATCAAGTGTGGAATAAAAAATAGCAAATTTCTTCCATAAGTCACATTAAAAGTTCTCTGACTTTGTCAATTTGTTGCTGTAATGTATCGCAAAATTTGTTGATTGGTCAGTTATAAAAATCATAAATTTCGGAATTCACTCGCAACAAGAAATTTTGCAATATTCAATTGCGATAAAAATTCAGATTTCTTCAATCAGTTGCAGCAAAAATTCACTGATTTTGTCTGTTGGTCGTTGAAATATATTATAAAATGTGTGGATCATTTATTGATAAAAATCTTAATTTTCGGTAGTCACTTGTGGTAAAACAATCGTAGATGTCACCTGTCAGTCATATAAAAAAAAAATAGCTGATTTCGTCAATTGGCCATTGAAATGCATAACAAAATTTGTTGGTCATTTTTGATAAAAAAATCATAAATTTTGGCTTTCACACGCTGTAAAAAAAAGAAAAATCTGAGATTTCATCAATCAGTTGTGGCAAACAGAATCCTGAATTTCTTCAATCAGTCGCGGCCAAACATTGGTGATTTCATGAGTCAGTTGTTCTTTGATATCATAATTTTCAGCAGTCACTGCCAGTAAAAAAAAAAAGTCCTGGATTTCAACAATCAGTCACGGAAAAAATCTCTAATTTGTCAGTTTGTCGTTTTAAAAAATTCGACATCAGTTGGTTGCGAAAAAGGTGCAGGAAAAAAATCGCTAATTTCCTCAATGTATCTCAGAAGAACATCAATTGGTCATTAAAATAAAAAACTTAGATTTCATCTGTTGGTTGTTGACAAAAAAAAAAAAAAAAAAAAAAAAAAAAAAAAAAAAAAAAAAAAAAAAAATCAAGAAGTTTGTCAATTTGCGGCAAAAAATTGTAAATTTCTTTACTCAGTCGCGGCAAAAAATTATGAAATTTCTCGATTGGTCATTGATAAAAATCTTTTGCCAATCCGTTGCAAGAAAAAAAATCACATAATTAGTCAATCGGTCACATAATTTCACACAATTTTATTGATCGCGAACTTTTGCTCTCTAGGGATAAAACAAAGGTAATTCATTTTATATAAATTTATTACAAAAAAATAATTTATACTTTAAAAAAAAAGTAAATAAGTAACCTTTATTTCAATTATGTGTTTTGATATATGCAAATGCTACAAAGGGTATGATTCAGAAAATAATTGTAAAAAATATTTAAAAACATAGTTTAATAAAGAAAAATTGCATACAACTACTGAAACGCTAATATATTAATCCTGAAGAGAGTAAAAAATTCTTAAAATAGTCCAGAGTGAAGTTTAAATAGTTTTATCTTGATAATCCAATGTTTACATCTCTGATGTTACATATGTAAGCGTATTAAAACGTATAGGTGTATTTACATATAAATAAATATTCCTATTTTTTCTTCAAAACAATTCCTATATTTCCTATAATATTTTCAAAGAAAGTCACTTCTACGCCTGTATTAATAATATATATAAAAAAAATGTAGCATAACTCATTGGGTCAACCTTTGTTGCCCTTTCCTAAATGAAGCCCAAATAGAATGTAAATATAGAGTTGCTATCACATACATGTTACATTTAGTCCTTTCGTACACATCAATGTAACCATAAATACATTGTTTGAATAAATCTTTCAATAAGTGCACAGTTTTAAATTTTATGACAATTATTTCTTAGTCTATATTTTCAAATGGAGGTTCATTTTTATTACTGTTATAATTTTCTCCAAACTTATCGTTTTTATGCTTTAAAAAATGTAAACCATTGTGCATAAAAAGTACGAGATGCACCTAATTGCAACCCCCCCCCCCCCCCCCAAAAAAAAAAAAAAAATATATTTTACCCACTGAAGGATTAAACAGGGATTTTACTTTCACTTGACTTTCTAAAAAAAATGTTTGGGGGATAGCTAAGTTTTACACAAGATAATCGTCATCTTGGCTGTCTTTTTGCATGACTTCGGACCGCAGTATTTTAAAAGTATTAAAAAATTTTTTATTTAATTTATTTTTTATTTAAACCAGGATTTAAAATTGCCATTTAAAGTCAACCTGAAACCCGACCCGAAGGAAATCATAACCTGACAAAAATATTCCAAAGAACCATAACCTGATCCGAGCAAAACGAAATAATTTCCGTTGACAGGCAACCCCATCGGAGCAAGACAAAATAATGTCCGTGCACACGCACCCCAACCCGAACCAAATCTGAACCGACAAAAATATTCTAAAGAACCATAACCGGATTGAAGCAAGACAAATCAATTTCCGTGGACATACAAACCAACCCAAACCTAAAAATTTCATTTGAAAATCCCGACAAAAATTCCAAAGATATATCTGGGTAAAACAAAATAATTCGTGTGAACATACAAGCCGACCCGGACCTAAAAATTCCATTAGAAAAATCATGAACCAAATCTGAATCTGACAAAAATATTCCAAAGAACCATAACCCGATCCGAGAAAGACAAAATAATTTCTGTCTACAGGTAACTGCATCCGAGCAAGACAAATAATGTCCGTGAACACACACCCCAACCCAAACCTAAAATTTCATTTGAAAACAATCCAAAATATGATAACTGACAAAAATATTCTAAAGAACCATAATCCGATCCGAGCAAGACAATATAATTTTTGTGGACATGCAACACAACTAGAACCTAAAAATTCCATTTGAAGTCAATGTGAAACCCAACCCAAACAAAATTTTAACCGGACAAAAGTGTTCCAAAGAACCATAACCGATCTGAGCAACACAAAGTAGAAGTTCTAGTTGAACTCAATTCGAAACTCGACCCAAACCCAGTATATGGGAGGTTTTCGGGTTGACTTCAAATGGAACTTTTAGGTTTGGATCCAGTTGAATGTCGACAGAAATTATTTTGTCTTGCTCAGATCAGGTTATGGGTCTTTAGAATATTTTTGTCTGTTATCATATTTCAGGTTGAGTTGATAGACATGCAACCCGATCTGAACCCAAAAATTTCATTTGAAAAAAAAAAACCTGAAATCTCATCCGAACCAAATCTGACAAAAATGCCCCCAAAACCATAACCCGATCCGAGCAAGACAAAATAATTTCCATGGATGCACAACCTGATCCAAACGTTAAAATTTGGTTTGAAAAAAACCTGAACCAAATATGATAACCGACAAAAATATTCTAAAAAACCATAACCCGATCCGAGCAAGACAAAGTAATTTCTGTTGTTGATATGCAACCTGAACCGAATCTAAAAATTCCATTTTTAAAAAACTTGAAATCTGACCCGAACCAAATCTGAATCCGACAAAAATATCCCCAAAAACCATAACCAGATCCGAGGAAGAAAAAATAATTTCTGTGGATACGCAACACGATCCCAAACATAAAAATTCTATTAGAAAAAAACCCGAAATTTCACCCGAACCAAATCTGAATTAGATAAAACTATCCTCCAAAACCAAAACCCAATTGGAAACAAGACAAAATAATTCCTGTGAACATGCAACCCGACCCGAACCTAAGAATTCCATTAGAAAAAAAAACCTCAAATCTGATGTGAACCAAATCTGAACCTAACAAAATTATTCCAAAGAACCATAACTGGATCCGAGCAAGGCAAAATAATTTCCGTAGACACGCAAGTGACTCGAACCTAAAAATTTTGTTAGAAAAAAAAAACGGAACCAAAATCCGAAACTGACAAAAGTATTCCAAAAAACCATAACCAGATAAGAGCAAGATAAATTAATTTCCATTGACATGCAACACAACCAGGATTTAAAAATGCCATTTAAAGTCAACCTGAAACCAGACCCGAACCAAATCATATCCCAACAAAAATATTCCAAAGAACCATAACCCCATCCAAGTAAGATGAAATAATTTCCTTCGACAGGCAACCCCATCCGAGCAAGACAAAATAATGTTCGTGCACACGCACCCCAACCCAAAAATAAAATTTCATTTGAAAAACCCGAACCAAATCTGAACCTGACAAAAATATTCTAAAGAACCATAACCGGATCGGAGCAAGGCAAATTAATTTCCGTGGACACACAAACCAACCCGAACCTAAAAATTCCATTTGAAAAACCCGACTAAAATATTCCAAAGAACCGGATCCGGGTAAAACAAAATAATTTCTGTGAACACGCAACCTGACCTGGACCTAAAAATTCCATTAGAAAAAACATGAACCAAATCTGAACTCGACAAAAATATTCCAAAGAACCATAACCCGATCCGAGAAAGACAAAATAATTTCCGTCTACAGGTAACCCCATCCGAGCAAGACAAATAATGTCCATGGACACACGGCCCAACCCGAACCTAAAATTTCATTTGAAAACAACCTGAAATATGATAACCGACAAAAATATTCTAAAGAACCATAACCTGATCCGAGCAAGACAAAATAATTTTTGTGGAAATGCAACATGACTGGAACCTAAAAATTCCATTTGAAGTCAACTTGAAACCCGACCCGAACCAAATTTTAACCGGACAAAAGTATTCCAAAGAACCATAACCGATCTGAGCAAGACAAAGTAATTTCTGTCAGCAGGCAACACGATCCGAACCTGAAAGTTCTAGTTGAACTCAATTCGAAACTTGACCCGAACCTGGTTTTTTATGGAAGGTTTTTGGGTTGACTTCAAATGGAACTTTTAGGTTTGGATCCAGTTGAATGTCGATAGAAATTATTTTGTCTTGCTCGGATCGGGTTATAGTTCTTTAGAATATTTATGTCGTTTATCATATTTAATTTGGGTCATATTTTGGGTTGTTTTCAAACAAAATTCTTATGTTCAGGCCGGGTTGCATGTCCACGGAAATTATTTTGTTTTTCTCGGATCGTGTTATGGTTCTTTGGAATATTTTTGTCGGATTCAGATTTGATTCATGTCGGATTTCATGTTTTTTCTAATGGAATTTTTAGGTTCGAGTCGGGTTGCGTGTTCACAGAAATGATTTTGTCTTACCCGAATCCGGTTACAGTTCTTTGGAATATTTTTGTCGGTTTATGACTTGGTTCGGGTTTTTCAAATTGAATTTTTAGGTATGGGTTGGTTTGTGTGTCCACGGAAATTAATTTGTCTTGCTCTAATCCAGTTATGGTCCAGAATATTTTTGTCAGGTTCAGATTTGGTTCGGGTTTGGTCAGGGGGATTTATATACTTGTTTTACAAATCTGCTGAAATACGGAAGATTGTGTGTCACCCTTGTATTTGCTTTATTTACTTCTAAATTGACATAAAAAAAAAAGTTTTTTAATAACTTAAAAAAAATCTGTGTTATAAGCTGCCTCCCAAATTTAACTTATTTTGCTTTAGAAAAAGATGTGGCTTACAATCTGGATTTTATGGTATATTTAATGGCATATGCCATTTTTAGCACAAATTTTGTAACATTCTTTGAATTTTTATTTTACAGGAATTTTACAAGTGAATGCCAGATATCCAGCAATCAAATGTTTTTTTTTCTTTCTGCCAAACTGCCTTTTTAAAGTAGTTGAAAAGTGTTTATGAATTTGGGTTGTCTGTCTCTCTATCTATGCCCAACTCATGTAAACTCGGATTGTCAAGCAATTGATTTTTGTTAATGAGGTTTACTATTGAAAATGAAGTATGGAGCATTTATAGTTCATTTACAGATAGGGATACTCAAAAGAATTCTGTTACATTACAGTCTATGGCGAAAAGTCATTTGTGGTTTATTTTCATGATATTACACTGTTTTAAACATATTGAAATTGATATATATCACTGAGATGCACTACAAGGCCCTTGCTGTGGAATATGTTGTACATCGCTTTCACCATTCATTTATGACACAAAAAATTATTTGTTACAGTACCATTTAAGAACTATAATTGCTGGAAGTGCATTTTAAATTGTGGTTCGCAATTTTAAATCAAACAAATCTTTTGCCTACTATTACTTGGTCTGTATAAATTAAATAGATGATATACAGTGCAGCACAAAAGATTTCGACTGAAATTGTTGAAGGGAAATGTACAACTGTGCAATGAATTTCCTAACTGAACTACATTATTATAGCATTCTATGTAGTATATATACACAAATCTATAGATTATATATAGGGCTGCACAAAAGAATTAAAATATTCTGTGACTATTGATGGTAATTGCTGAATTTGGATTTTCAGATGTGTTAGGCATTTTCCAAATTGTTTACTTAGACATCATATTCTGGAAGTGTTGGAAAGTGTTTCATAATCTATTCTTGACACATGATTTTCCATTATTATTTTGAAGTTACTCCAGGGTGTGCGAAGATATATTATTTTTATAATAAGCATAGAGGGGATAGAGGCAAGAAAATATTAAATTCTAAAAGTTTAATCATTAAAAATAAAACAATACTAAACTTCTCAAACTTTATATATATTCTTTTTGTTCACAGGCATGAAAGAGTTCCACCTTTTTAAAAGCAAAAACGCAAAGAAAATATTAGAACCATATGGGGGAGGGGGGGGGGGGTCAATAATCAGACATTTTGTCTACTCAAACCTTTGGAATTTCTTTTTGAATTGCTGTACAAAAGAGCCATCAAATGAAAGGTAAACTTTTATTGTAAGCATCTGAAAAGTGAATTTTTTTATTTAGACTTTAAAAGGGAAAAAGAAGTTTCCATAAGTTTCTTTTCGTAATAGAATATTTCGTCTTAATTATACAACACTTTTGGGTAAAACATCAACTTGGTGTGCACGTAATTAGCATGAAGAATTTGTTTTTTCTTTTGAAAGAACGTGAAAAGTCTTTAACAGTCAAAATCATCCAAAATGTTTGTTTTGAAAAATTAATCATTGTATTTCACATCATTTTATCAGCTATATTTGGATTTACATCTTTAGCAAACTGTCAATTTCCTTTTTTGATTCAATAAACCTATACATTTATTGTTAGTCTAAATTTGTTTTTGTTACCTTCTAAGTTACAAAAAATTAACAATCATTTGTACAGTTATATTATTTTACTGTTTTAAATAACTGTTAAAAAGTGTCTAAATTGTACCAGTTGGCGCCATTGAATACATAAAAAAAAAAAAAAAAAAAAAAAAAAAAAAAAAATTCCACCTTTTTTTTTTAAATTTCCTACTTTCATGCCTGTGTTCACCAGTGTTCTATTGTGTAAAAAATTTCTTAGTTCCTTACATTACCATGTTTTGTATTTTAGTATGTAGTTTATTTTTTTGTAATTATTCAAATTTTTATATTTCATTCTTTGAATTCTAAATCTTTTTAGATGTTGTTTCTTAAATCAGGGCCGAAACTAGCCTTTTTTGCACCCAGGGCAAACATGGATCTTGGCACCCCTCCTCATGCATAATAAAAGTTATCAACCGCAGGTACGCTATGCAAAAAAAGAAGGAAAATCCTTAAAAAAAATCATTTAATAATTAAAATGCTAGCAAAAAATATGTAAACAACGCTCCCATAGGATTAACATTAGCTTGAGCATTAAGAGTCTACACAATAGGGTGGGCCGAAAAAAACTTTTTTTTTAATTTCGATGATGGGTAGTGCGGAAAAGTGGCCACTAGTGGCACCAAGTTCACATAAAAAAATTTGAGATTTTTAGGACAATTCCTATATTTGCCGCTTTTGGCTTGAAGTTTTACTAAAACACTGATTTTTGAATTTTTTAGCAAAAATTTAAAAAATGTTAAATTAAACTTATTTTAATCGTATTTACTTGAAAAGGCATAATTAATGTTCCAAATGTATAAATAAGCTCTGATAATGTATTATTTAATTGCTATGTGTATTTTAAATTAGACGATTTTTGTAGCCGTTTCGTGTTTAAGTGAGCAAAAGTTGCATGTATTGTTTGAATCTTTCAACGGTTTCTCTCTTTTGTCTTGTTTATGTCCCTTGCTCTTCCTTATTTTTTTCGATGCTTTAAGGGTCATATATTTGGGTGACGGACAGCAGAATCCCTCAGAAACAGATCTGGAAGGAGAGAAGAGGGTGGGGCGAGAACTTAAGCGAATGCAGTGACTGATCGCGATGATGGGGGAGTGAAGGAGGAAATACAAGAGGGGAGAAAGTGCGATAAGGGATGCTTATTATTTTCAGTGCTTAGTTTCCCCGAGACATGGCGGACGGTGTGTGAGACAGGAATATGCGTTTAGGAGTGTTTGGCTTTGAAGGGCCTGGTTCAAATTCAGATTCAGTCGAACTGCTTGCTTGAAAGCTCCCACTACTTGAATCTTCCAACAATATAACTGTCTTCCATCTGGATCTAACTCCACTCGTTGAAGGCTTTGTCGCAGAACCACTATTCCTCGTTGAAATTGTATCCCTTTTCATTTTCAGCGATATTTTCTTTGCAAGAGTTTTGCTTGTTTTTAAATCAATATTTTCGATATTTAAATCAATTTTTCGAACAGTTCTTTGATCTTTCAAGAAGTTCACCTCCCGATGGGGAACTTTACGTCTGATGTCGCAGCTACAATTGTTCAAGCCTCTACAGTTACAAGCTGCAATGTCAAAGAGAGAGGTTTCCGCATTTCGTACGAAATCTTCACGGATCGCCTTGCCTTTAACACCCGTATGATTACAAGTTTTCTCCAATGATCTACACTCATTGTAATAGTTTTTAATCTTTCCGTTAATTGTTCGTTGGGAAACCACTGGTATGGAAGATTTTATTCAGATTTCGGAAACTTTTTCACCTATCATTTTAATAATATCATCCACTGGTTGAAGATAAATATCTCGATTTTCTTCGATATCGCTTCGTAACCAATAGTAGTGGCGCATGATGTTAGCATTAGTTGGCAATTGCAAGTCTTTCTATTTGCACGGTGCCCCCAAATGGCTACTTTTCACGCTATCACATGTCTTTACATGATCATGAGCTTTTGCACTAGCCATTTCTAAACTCGTAATAAAACGCACAAAACACAGTAAAGGCACGTTAAACGATTCAAAAAGCAATGTATTGCACGAGAAAAAGGTTTTACTTTTACACTGAACAAATGTCACAGGGAAACCGAGCACTGAAAAATAATAAGCATTATTCCTTATCATATTTCTCCCCTGTTGTATTTCCCCCTTCACTCCCTCAACATCGCGATGAGTCACTGCATTCACTTAAGTTTTCGCCCCACTTCCTTCTCTCCCTCCAGATCTGTTTCTGAGGGATTCTGCTGTCCATCACAGCAAATATATGACCCTTAAAGCATCGAAAAAAATAAGGATGAGCAAGGGACATAAACAAGACAAAAGAGAGAAACCGTTGAAAGATTCAAACAATACATGCAACTTTTGCTCACTTAAACGCGAAAAGGCTAATAAAATCGTCTAATTTAAAATACACATAGCAATTAAATAATACATTATCAGAGCTTATTTATACATTTGGAACATTAAATATGCCTTTTCAAGTAAATACGATTAAAATGAGTTTAATTTAGCATTTTTAAAATTTTTGCTAAAAAAGTTCAAAAATCAGCATTTTAGCAAAACTTCAAGCCAAAAGCGGCAAATATAGGAATTGTCCTAAAAATCTCAAATTTTGTGTGTGAACTTGGTGACACTAGTGGCCACTTTTCCGCACTACCCATCATCGAAAATCAAAAAAAAAGTTTTTTTCGGCCCACCCTACTACACAAGTCACGCGAAGAAACTGGATCACTAGTGTTAAACCTATGGGAGTGTTTCTTTTAAATTTTCTCACTTGCATATTAGGGGTCGTTCAAGTATTATATAACCGGCAAGGAGAGGGGGGGGGGTCCAATGTTTGCTTATTTTTGCTGAGAGGAGGATCACAAGGATTCTTACATAAGCATTAGACAATGAAGCAACTATAATTTAACAACAAAAAGCAAAAGAGCATCATTTGTATGAGTATTCTGCAGATGTTGAACGACTTGAGAAAAAAGATATGGAGTAAACAAGGACCAGAAACGAGGAATATTCCAGCCCACCACTGCATTAAAAACGTAATAATAAACAATGCAGAAACATGGATTCAAAGACTTTAGACACCAGACTAGAAATGTGAATGCCAAACATAAATGAATGCCATATTCTTATGATTCTTGTTAAAAATTTTAGTTATGTGCCTGTTTTATTTCTTAGATTTTTATTTTTTCAATGCGATAAATAGTATATTAAAAACTAATTTGTATTCTATGAATTGTTTAATGCAATAAATAACAATATATTAAACCAGTTTTATTTTCCTTCGATACCACAACCCCTATATGTCTATTTATGTAAATTTGCTAGATTAATAATGTAATTTATTGCTAACTGTAATTTTTTATGGCAAACATTGTTGATGTTAGAATGTCATAAAATCTTGCATAAGCAAAGAATATGGGGTCTAGAATTTGACCCCCGGGATGCCCATGAATTCAACACTGATTTTAGCCCATGCAGACCTTTAGTATATTTATGTGACATTCGTTAGCAGGCGATCAGAGATCAGCCAAAAGCTAATTGAAATTATGTGAAATCAAGCAATTTTTAAAACAATTTAGTGTAGAAAATTGATAACTTCTCTCTGATAATTTAAACAGAAATATAAACAAAGATCATACTTAATATATTTATGCATTTGACTATGGGTAACATATAGACCCCATGGACCGATAACAGGGCTGCCACTATCAAATATTTTTGCATGTTATTTGTACTACTGTTAACGAAGAATCTTTTTATGATAGATTTCTCTTGAAATGGTCTTGGAAGCAAATGGCAATGATTATTTAAAAAAGTGTTATGAATAATTAAGAAAATAGTTGCCAATTACAATGTTTTATAATAAAAAATAAATTTGTAATAAAAGGATTAATCAATAAAATTACTTGATCAGCCCTCTCATATTATTCTAGTAATAAATGTGATAAGGATGAAAATTTTGACGTATAAACTCTACTCTTTCATTTCAATACGCTTGAAGTTTTTGACTTAATTAGCAAATATTAAACATGTCAAAAATTTTAATTTATTAAGATAAACAATCTGAGTCAAAGTCAATATTTCCTGAAATTTTCTTTTTCTAAGAATCTTTAAAAGCATTAACATTTCAGAATTTTTGTCGACTTTAAATCTTTAGTAGTTTAATTCTTAATCACTTGAGTTATTATTTACTATTTTTAATAAAGCAAAAAACCAACAGAATGAAAAAGTGTCTAGGCTAGGACTCTAATCTGCGCTACTGACATTGCGTACCAAACTGTTTACCAAGTTACCCAGGTGACATCCAGCATGGCACTCCTCGCTCTATAATATGTTGACAAGGTTGCACCTGCAGCACAAGATGTAATTCTTTCATGTGCCACAACTACTGTAGGCATGAGCGAATTAATTTGCCATAATTTATCCAAGCTTCGGTGAAATGTATAGTATATAATTTTGTAGAAATGACACATGCCTCAAGAAATAGCAATTGAATACTTAATGGCTTGAATTGTTATTCAATTTTCCTAATAACGTGAGAAACTAACATAGTGAAAAATAGAGGTGTGTGCCATTTCTACAAAATTATATATTTAAATCTTTGGGATCTTGTAACCTTGTCATCTTTACAACGACAGGACACATGTATGTATGTGAGCAGGAACATCAATATTAGTATAATAAAAAGAGAAACCAGGCTGCACTAGAAGAAAAGCAAATCTGTGTTGTTACATTACAAATAATTATTAAAGTAAAAGTGAACAGTTTGTCAGAATTATCAGCACCAACCTCTTAACGATTCCCATTCAGTTCATGCACCTGTCCAGATTTGTTGTGTACTTGGTGTTGTCTAAGCAAGATCATAACAATATTTGTAGATTGAATATAACCTATAAATAACACATTCTCTTCTCGAGTACCCACAACCTGCTTCAACATTTATTGATAAAACATTTTACACTTTTTAAATAAGTATGTTTAGGCATATAAATTGTATTATGAAATAAATTACTCGCAACAAAATGAGTAATAAATATTTAGCTATTTTTTATTAAATATTTTTCTTCCTGCGCAGCTACACCTTTTCACATGCCTAAGGATAGTTCTGCTTTACTGTAACCACTGCTAAAATAACACTGCTATATGTTGTACATATGAAAAATAAAACTATAAAGACAATACAATTTCTTTAATAAAATACATTAAGGTACAGTTAGAAAATATGAAACATTTTGTATTATTTAATGAAGAATTATTACACCAGCAGTAACAGTTTTTGATACAGATTTCAGGTATCAGAATGTGTTGAAGAACCAGTTTTTAATTTCATACTGGTTAATTATACTTTTACTGAACTGTTAAATGACGACTTTTTGTGTTGATTGTTGTTGTGACCCTTTGATATCAAGTTATCTGTTACATAGAATGCTGATGCTGATCTTTCATATTGGGTCTTTCATCACTTGAGATACTACCGTTTCTCAAGATTTGAAAATAAGGAAACAATTTTATAGCTTTTTTTCCACTAAAGCTATAGAAATAAAATGTTCCGAAGTTCTGGTACATATGCTGATTACAAATAAATTAGACGCAGTACAGAACCAATTATCCAGAATGCTGAAAATCAAAGATTAATCAGGGTATTGAAAGAAGGTAATTTAAAGGAATCCATCAGAAACAAAAATTCTTCTGCATAAAAATCAAAACACCTAATATGTAATTAAATATGTTTTCATTTCAAAT
The DNA here is from genome assembly GCA_963932465.1 of Maratus speciosus. Classification (NCBI taxonomy): domain Eukaryota; kingdom Metazoa; phylum Arthropoda; class Arachnida; order Araneae; family Salticidae; genus Maratus; species Maratus speciosus. The sequence goes on along the minus strand of OZ010795.1, from coordinate 428,035,217 downwards.
CCCAGGGCATCAAGTTATACCATGCATTTTGCAATGTTACAAGCAATACATGTCAAGCTGGCAGTATATGATACTTTTTTTCTGCAAAGATTCTGAAATAAGTCTATTAGAAATATCATTCTGATTTCTGAATAAATGGTTCCATACTCATATATATAAATAAATTCCACTGCCCTTCAAGGTATTAACAAAATTTAACATGTTTAATATAAATACTTTCATTTTTATTAACAGGATACTTTGATAGGTAAACTTTACCCTAAACAAAATCCATGCATTAACCCTTAGTGAGGTGGTGGTTCATTTTTGGACCACCTAATACCTAAATGCTACACTGGCATCAGAATTTTAAATGAAAATTACCTGTTTATTAAATATGTAAAGACTCGCTTTTACTTATTTTAAACTAAATTTTCTTGTGTCATTCAGTCATTTGAGCATTTTACGAATCTAAGTACTTTGCCCCTAGATGAGTTAAGAGATATTTATTCGGTACTTTTCCAGCATAGGGGTCTTGGCATATTTTTAAAAAGCTTGGTGCAACTTGGGCTCCAGAAAGTGAGATTTTTTTCAAATGATATAAACAGCTATAAAAACAAACCTGATGAGCTTTTCTGCTAGTTTATATATGTATTTATATATAAACATTTTATTTTATATACACATGCATACATGGTTCGTTGATATATATCAATCGATATATATCTTGATATATATCCGATATTTATTTTCAAATTATCAAGATTTTTGATATTTTCATATTACTTGTTATTTATTTTCAAAATATCACTGTGCAAGATATTTTGATATTTGCAGTCAAAACAGGTGCAAATGAAATTTCCAACTTATTGACTTTCCTTACTTATTTCCTTATTGACTGCGTTGTTCTGTATGTAAAGAATTTTTGTCTCTGATAGTGACTTTTTTAGCTGAAGAAGAAAACAAATATCTTTTCCAAACTCTGTTTGATTTTTTTACTTTTAACTGTAGGTTATGATGGACATAATTCAAAACAGACATCGAAAGATAAACTGTCTAATTTAGATACTCAGTTATATATACAGCTTTATTAAAAATGAATTTGTTCTGGTATTGATGTAGTTCAGCTTAAACTGTTACAGCATAATAGGGAATAAAAAATAAAATAAGCTTACATTTATGTTTAAAATTTTCAATTAAAACAATATTTTGTATTTAAAATTTTGTTTTATAAATTTCTTGATAGTTTATATTGAATCCTATAGCATTTGCTTTTTTTTTTATGTAAGTGTATAAAGCAAATTGTTTCTGTTTTCAATCAGTTTTTCTTCAATATTGGTCTGAGTAAAAAAAAAAAAAAAAGAAAAATGTGTTTTTAGTATATTGTTTAAGTTTTCATGTTAAGTGCAATATGTTTTAGTTTCTAATTTATATTTTGCTTGAAAATATTTATTATCAGCAGTAAATTGACTATTTTGAAAATATTGGATATATATCAAAATATCATGATATTTACGAACCCTGCATGTATAGGTCAAAATTGGAAAATTTCATTAGCGGCCATTGGCTGGTAGGACTAATTTTTTAAGTGGCCACTTTCATTAAACTAGCAGCCACTTTTTTATTTTAAAATGCTAAACAATAAAATTTCTATAAGTATTAATCTAACACTGAGTAGCTGAAATAAATATGTTAATATAACTATATTGGAACCAAAAAAAGTAGAATCCTTGATGAAATGCAAGAAATTTTTATTATCTCCTTGTAAAAAAGTGGCCGGTGGCTAGTGCTAATTTTGACCTTTACCTGCATGCATATGTATATATTATTAGCAGTGTCGAATGCAGACACTTTTCCATTGGAAGAATTTTCGTTGCTCCGTGGGGGACATTATAGAGTTCTGGGGGGGAAATTGCACTTTTTGACCATTGAAGACACAAAATCTCAAATCTTCTGGGGAGGGACACTTCATTGCTCTAGGGGAGGAATGTCCCCTCCCCCCTTGGGCCACTCCTTGAATTCAACACTGATTATTAGTGTTTTTTATATGCAATTTACCTCTGTTTATTCGTATGTAAAAATAGATAAGTGGCTTGTATGTATTAAATAAATTGGATAAATATGGAAAAAATGCTTGTGTATACGAAACAGTGAACAGGTTGCCATAAAGTATGAATGAAAAATTTCCCTCTCTTGCAATCCCATTTCCTTTTTCTCACCAAATCTCCCATACTGGAAAAGAAAGAAAAATATTAAAGCTTTGTACATGGAGAACTTGGAAGCAAAAATTTTTATTTTCACTTTTTAGTACATGTAATTGAAAAATTTGAATGTATTGTTTAAAAAAAAAAAATTAAATGTTTAAAATTTTTATATATGCCTGCATGACTCGATGTAGAACTATCCCAGCTTCAGAATTTAATAAATGAAAAATACTTTTAAAATATCATTAAAGACAAAACAGAGCATACAGTGTGTGTATAGAGTTTTTATCTGTTAACATTATCATCCCAAATATACAGGAACTTTTGAATCAAAATGTTTTGTATCTATAATTCTTGAAACAAACCTTATCTACCTGTAAAATTTTATGTTTTAGACATGACAATAAACATGGTTAAAACCTGTAAAAACTCATTATTGCTCAAAAACCTGATTTGTTTACACTAAAAATCACCACAAAAATCTACTACTGTCACTACAAAATCATAAGAGGAAAAATTAAAGAATAAGAGATTTTAAATTTTGTGTACTAGGTTAACAAAAGGATAGGAGAAAGTGGAAACTTCAAGAAGGATTAACAATATATATAACATAAACCACGTGTTACCAAGAAATTACTTTTATAGTTATTTATTAAATAGAAAATGATGAGTTATTTTAAAAGTTTTAATGAAAATCTCAAGTAAATATAACACAGTTTATAGTAATTTGAATACCCTAAATAATACAAATCTTTATACACATTACAGATACTGAATTAAAAAAAAGAAAACCCTTAAAATTAGGTAGAGAACGTGTGAATACAATCCATTATTTACCTTTGAAGCTGAATAACTGTCATTAAAAAATTAAAAGTGAGATAAAACAGTAATTTAGAATTATTATTATTAAATAAATAGAACTTCAATAATTCTTTAAAAATAAAATCCTGACAAATAAAACTAACAAGGGACAACTTCAACAGAATAAAATTATAAACGTAAACATAAACATTGTTTTTAAACAGCGCCATCTGGTGCTGCTTTAAAACAAGCATGATACGAGCGCCATCTATTAATGAAATAGTGAAACAGTTAAGATGGTTTAAAATATGAATGTTATATTACTTGAATAATTTTACAATTTTTGACGTAAAAGAAATTTAAATTCATAAATATAAAAATTAGATTAACTTACGAAAATTTATTATAAATAAGATAGTAAAAAAAGATGCATATATTATAATTTTATTTAATCTAATATATACTTTAATATGTTCAATATATAGGACTTAATTAAAATAACTTATACTTAGCTTAGATTTTAATAATTTCTCTTTAAAAAAATATTTCATTATCTTGATATTATCATTTAAAAATTAAACAATCTATAAAATAAAATGTTTTCTGTTTATATTTAATGGGTAAAAATCTAAAATTTTAGTTACCTCAAGAAAAATAATCATATATATTCTATTAAATGTTTTTATTATAAAGTTTAATGATTCATGGTTCTTAACCACATAAAAATCTTATAAATAATGGAAAATAAATTCCTACCCCAAAAAAGGCTTACCTTACTTTGTTGCAATAGTCAATATCTAAGAAATCATCCAGAGTTTAAATTAAAAGCAGAAGAAGAAGAAGAGAAAAAAAAAAAAAAAAAGAGTTCAGAAATAAGCATGTGTACTTGGATAATGATGACAAATAGTACTTTACGTTGGCAAAACTATTTTTCCTGAATACCATGTATACTGAAAAATTATTGCGAAAAACTGAGGTTTTGCTGCTGAGACAGGTAACAAAATTATATTTAAAGCAAAAAGAGTTTCTTGAAAGCCGAGACAAAATTATTGAAGCGTTTAATAAAACACTTTTTGTTGGCTATGAATATGATAGGAATATTTGTGCAATTTTGTTCTTAAATTTGTAGAATATTTATCTAGTAAACATTATTGTAGCAAACAAACAAAATTCAACAATTAAAATTTTTGTTTCCTTCAACACTGATGAAGATTTTGGTTAACATATCAAACTTTGCTAATACTAATTTTTTTTTAATTTGATCACCTGAGCAATTATGTGTTTCATTTCATGCTGAAAAAAAAAGAAAGTAAATGTTGTTTATAAAAAAAATTGTTTGTTCATTTTTTACCAAATTTGTATTTCAAAGATACAAGCGAAAATAAACAAACATATTTTCAAAATATAATGATCATATTCTGCTTTCTAAACTAGGCATGGTGCCAGAACTTGCCTGAAAAGGGTTCTCTGAACATGGTCCCTCACGGTTGTATGATGAAAGAGGGTAGATAATTGATTGCATTATCTATGCATATAATGTATATACAGGGTATATTTGATGGTCAGAACTGTTGCATGTCAAAACAAACAATTTTTGTATAAAAAAACCCAGCATCTTGGAATTATTTCTTAATAAAAAATACAATGGACATGGGTGTCAATTTTTTGTCTTTTTTCTAGTCAAACATATTATGAACTAGAAGACTCTTTTTTTTTTTTTTTTTTTTTTAATTCCAGTTTAAAACATGTTTGAAGTGAAAAAAAATGAAAGATTGACAACTATGAAATAGTTGTGATGCCCGAGTAAACAATACTGAGTGCTTTGAATTTTGATCAGTGCATACAGAGTCGAACGAATTACAGAACAATTTCAGTGCTTTCTTTGATGTCATGACATTACAAAAAAAAAAGTTAATTCATTAAAAGTTTTATTATTAAATTGAAAATATTGTTTCATTATTTTCTTTACTGTATCAGCCATAAACAGAAATCTGGATTTGATTTAGAGCAATATACATGGTGAGGTGTCATATTTGACAACCTTCAGATATTTTCCAAACCAATAAAGCATTTTAAAACCAGAAAATTTATTTAATTAAATATGCCTTGTTTCTATAGGGTAGTTATTTCATTTATAACATTTCTGTTTTAAAAAATGTTCAATTTGAAAAAACAACAACAGCAAAAAACAGAAGGCTGGTAATTATGTACTCCATATATTATATATATAAATATATTACACGGAGTAAAAGAGGTGAAGGGGAAACTTAATAGGCATTACTCACCAAAAACGCAAGTTGCATTTTGGTAAATAGTGAGGGCGCTGCAATCCGCATGTTGACCATTCTTTTAGCAGAATATCATATGATTGTATGCATAAGAGCTGTACGTTAGAATTAAAAAATATTTTATGTTATTAGTTTATTTTTTATTATTGATATTACAAAGCATAAATTAAGATGGGGTATAAGTGCTTTGTTCCTGGATTGAAAACAGGTTATACAGGTGACATAAAAAAAAGAAAAAACGAAGGGAAAATAAAATTGAGCTTGTTCCGTGCTTTACAGGCGAGATATTTTTTTAGGCTTTAATATAAAGCTATTTGCTTGTAATTATGTTTAAATTGAGAAATTTTTATCTTAAATCAATCTTAGTGTATATGTTTTTTAAATGTTATACTTAATGAACACTAAAAATTGAAAATGATCATGAAAAACCTAACAGTTACTTGAGAAAAGGCTATATTATTCAGAACTTCAACATTTAAAAAAATGATATCACATAGCATAAAAATAATAATTATTTTTTTTTTTGTCTTAAAGTTCATGTTAATCAAAGAGAGAATGCTAAAAAAGTGCTCTCTAGTTTAATAAAATCCGTGTTAAGTGAAGGATCTGGATCCAGTGTCTTCAGAATCATTATTTTATTCACCAAATGGTTTGAAATTTAATATATATAATCATTGCAGAATTTTGTCATGTCAAATTCTATGAAAATGGAATCAAAACTTAAAAAGATATTAATAAAAGTTTTCTTCATTCTATTAAATCCTATCATATGTAATTAATTCAATGATATCCCATGATAGGTAATGATTCTAGGTTGCCATGGTGATTATTCTATTAAATCCTGTCACGCGTAATTAATTCAATGATATCCCATGATAGGTAAAGATTCTAGGTTGTCATGGTGATTATGCTATTAAATCCCGTCACACGTAATTAATTCATCGATATCCCATGCTAGGTAATGATTCTAGGTTGCCATGGTGATTATTCTATTAAATCCTGTCACACGTAATTAATTCAATGATATCCCATGATAGGTAATGATTCTAGGTTTTCATAATGATTACATTCTATTTAAGATGGAGTCCTATTATTTTCGTATTACTGAATTTAATATATATAATCGTAATAAATTTTGTATTCATACATTTTTGCATAAGAGTGAGTCTAAAGGGTTATTAAAATTTAATATTCTGTATGCTCTGACTTGAAAATATATAGCAATCTAAAATGTACTGTTACATTTTTCCATAAATATTTATGAAGTATTCTGGAAAATAATCTTAATTGTATGTTAAGAAAAATCGGAATTTTTTGTAGAAATTGAGTCGGTCTTTTTTTTTTTGCAAGGGACGGGCCTGCTTTCACTGATTTTTACATGGGGCGGACCGGAGGGTGAATTGCGAAAAAACAAACGGGCCAGGTCGGGCCGAACTTTAAGTTTTTCCATCTGCCCGGTCCAGACATAATTATTTCTCTTTCGGGGCAGGGAGGGCCCGGGTCTGGAAATTCCAGTCCTCTAACCCCCCCCCCCCCCTTCCTCCTTATGAGTAAGATTATATTAAAATCAAACCTTACGACTTTAGTAAAAATTAGTTCCTGACCTATATAATTTACACATTTTCTTTCCCAAATAATTAAGATAAAAATTTGTTTTAATTCTACATTTATTAATTGCATAGATATCAAAAGTTATGAATTATTAAATTATTCAAAACTTATAAAATATACGCGACATTAAAATTTACTCCAAAAAATATTGAATAATACTTTTAATTTTTAAAAGTCATAAGTCCATTTTTTTCTTCGCGACAGAATAATCCCCGATATTCAATATTTTTAAATGGCCTACCTTCGCTTTTTTGTCAGAAGAATCTCTGATTTTAAGTGTCTTAAGAAGCAATCAAAAAGCCAAGTGCCTTTAAAATAATATGTATCTTATGAAGAAAACTGTAATTAATCAGATTTCTACTTGTACGACTTCCTTAAAATTCAAATTTTCTATTAATTTTTTTTTTTTAATCAGTGCTTTTCCCATTGAAAAGCATTGTAGAACCATTGATCGATAGCCTACATTCTACGGTATCGCCACCTAATGGGAGAAAAACTCCATAACAAAATTTCAACACTAGTTTTCCCTCCATCCCTTTTACTCCGTGATATATTAATATATACCATACAATCCTGATTGTAAGCCCACCCCACCCCTCTTTTCAAAAGAAAAATAAGGTAACTTTGGCATGAAGCTCATAATCGAGATTAAATATATATATAAAGACCCTTTTTTTACCATTAATTTAGAAGTAAATAAGGCACACATGGAGACAAGAATCTTCCGTATTTTGACAAATTTCTGATTTGTATGAAAAAATATATATACAACTTTCCCCCTTAAAATCTTCCCAACAAAAACCCCTAAGCAAAATTTTAAAACTTAATTTTTTTTTCAAATTTACTTGTTTATATGTTATTTTATTTATTGCAACAATAATCTAAGTCTCCCTCCCAAAAAAAGCTTTCTTCTTTGCCCCTCTCCGTCTGGTATCAAACATGCATAATTTAACGTATAAGACTATTTTAATTTTAAATTTCTTCTCTGACCTATTTAACAAATAAATAATACATCAACTAAATTATCACCTCCTTCTCAAATCTCTGCTTCTCTCCCCAACCTTTTCTTATCATGAGCATTAGCCCCGCCCCCTCCCTGCATCTCATGCATGTTAAAATCTGTAAAATTGTTAAGTTTTTTTTCTGCTTGATTGTAATTTTGTTTTGAAAATATTTAAATAACCACCTAAATTATTTCTCATCCTCCTCTGTAAAAATTACTACCGCCTTCTAAACACACAATAAAAAAATATTTTTTTTTGTGCTCTATGTAAACATAAAATACACATGTGATTCAAGGGTGAAAACAACCAAACAGAAAATTTATTGCTTTCCCTCCCATCTGTTTAGAATCTCCTCCCTTCCCATTTGAGGGGAATGGATGGAGCAAAAATTTCAAAGAGGATAAAGAGTTGAGATGATTGAGATTAAAAGACGTTATGTAATATGAGATTTTAGGTAAATCATCTAACTATAAAATAAGAAATATTGCAAAATTTAAAAAAATAATAATTTTAAAGATCTTAAACTTTGCAGAGGGGGGGGGGGGGGTCAGCGGGGAAAGAGGAACTTCTAGACAAAGGAGTGTAATTTAGATAGATTATTTACTAATTGTTACTATCGGACAACAAATAGAAAAAAAAAGAATTACTAAGATTTTCAAGATTTTAAAGTTTTTGTGTTGAGGAGGGAGGACAAAGAAGGGAAGTGGATATTTCATGTAATTTTATTAGGACAAATGAAAGACATGAAAATTCACCAAAAAAGTCAAAAGATTCAAAATTATCTCTCCCTTAGACTTTAAGAATTTTTTCCACAAAAAAATTGTGTGAAGAGGGAGAGGGCTTATACTTGGGAATGACAAAAAAATCAAAACTGCTTAAAAGTGGATGGAGGGCTTACAATCATGATTTTACAGTATATATATACTTTTTAAGTAAATTTTGACCCTGTTTTCCAATAAAAAAATTGTTGCATTGATTTGTATATCCCTTACAGATGAAGCAAATGTGCTTAAGAACAGCAGAACTATTACACGATACTATTAACTACTTTAATAAATTGCAAAAAAGCCAGCTTCTAATTACTGACAAAATTTTTTTGACTTATATTAAACAACAAAAATTAAAACTTCAGAAAAACAGCAGAAATTTTGGTTTTTTTACAAGTGAAGGAGCCGTCCTTCGGTACAATAAATATAATAGTAACCTAACATTGTAATCTTAAATACTATTTGTCTAAGCAACACAAGTCGCCAGAGACCGATAGTTGATTTTTATTAGATATACATAAATTTTGCAGCTTATCTGAGATTATTATTGAGATATAAAGTTGAAAAAAAAAAGCAAGCGCATAGTTCTTTATGAAAACACTAAAGTGGAAAAATATATTACATAAGATAAAATATTTTGGTACTTGTTAGTTATCCCGTCGACCAATTTTGCCAAACCACTTGCCAAATTATACATATTGACATAATTTTTATTTTAAATAACGAAATAACAAATAAATTAGTAAAACATTAATAAAAATACAAATAAAACATCGAATTAATGGTTTTATTGGCCATTATTGCCATTTAATCTTACAATTAATTGATTAGTGGCAACCATTATTGGCATTTAATCTTACAATTTGGCAACAGTAATTTGGTTGACGGGATAACTAACAAGTACAAATATTTTTTTACTAGCTGGCACATAATTTTGAAGAAATTACTTAACATTTACAAATTCATTTTTTAACGGAAAGATATAAAGTTGGAAAGCCTGACCATGGAAGCGATTTGGAATCGAACTGTGTTTTCCATTTTTTGATCAATCAATTACCTATTGAGTTATAAGCTATTTTGATCACATGACAAACACGTTTTTCGCCCGCTCTTGAGTGCTCTTTCTTCCTTCACACGGAAATTCAGTTCAAAATGCCCACCTTGACACTATTTTCTGAAAGATCTATTGCGTTTGCAAAAAAAAAAGGAAAAAACAACTCAATTACATAGTTTCTGAACAACACCACCAGCTAGTTTCTTGCATTTTCGAACAAAAATAAATTAAAACTTATGTCAGAAAGTTGCCCTTTTGGATTTGAGCCCTTAAGCTTTGAAAAATTTTCATGCTTTTTTTTGTTTTGTTTTACACATGACTTTTTTATTCATAACATGAGTATTTATCATTTTTTTAAAGTGTTTGTTTACTCTTAAATCCTCTCTGTTCTGCTATGCTAATATAATCATGGTGCACTTGCTAAGACAGATTTATTATGGATCAAAGAAATGTTGTGTTTCAGACAGGTTCGTGTTTTTAAGCAAATATATTTAATTTGCAAGAACCATGCAGTTTTTTCGTTTAAGAGATAATTTCATTCTAAACAGTTTCTGTTTACACAAAATTTACTGTATTTTAGGAAACAAGTGATTATACAGAAGTAATACATTTACAGCAAAATGAAAAATTCATTAAATTATAAATTACTTAAACATTAATATCTGCAAATTTCATGCACAAATAAAAATTTCTATGTTAATGAGCCATGAAGATTTACACTGAACAGCATTATTAGTATTAATTTTTTCAAGTACAATCTTAAATATAATTTAAAATATAGCAGAATTAAAAATCACAACTAATTCAATTTTAAATTGTGTAAATTTAAGTCATATAGCTAGGTTGTTTAAGTTCAAAGTGAGTGCAAATAAACATGTTTATATACATAAATGTGTTTCTTTTGCTATATGTTTGCATTACGCATTTAAAAAAGCATTGTAACTTTAATAAAATGCATAAAATATAGATTTCGTATTTCAAATTTCAAGTGCATTTTTTTTATATATATACCAACTCCTTGCAACAAAGATTTATCAAAAGGTTATTTCAAGGGGTATATCACTCATAGCATGGAACCATAGGCATTATGGGCTCCCATTTAACACTAAATGTAATAAAGGATAAAAATTCAGGTACATTACCTGAACACAATAACCCCTGATAAAAGTATGACTATATAGTAAAAATGAAGAATATTCTTTCCATGTGGAAATAACATGCCATCCTGACTTAACAGAAAATCAATTTGATATGTCTGTTTAAAAGGAAAAAATAAAATAAAACTTTTATATTGAAAAATGTCTTAAAAAAAAAATTAAGTACATTTAACACTGTTCATAATTAATTCTTATTTTAACTAAAATCTCTACAGATAAAATTATGCTATTAGTAACTTAGATTTGTAAAAGTCTTATTTTATTAAATTTATTATTATTTAAAGTCTTCAAGGTGTTTCAAATATTACATTAAGCTCTTAAAATCATACCAATAATATAAGATTTTTTATTTTACTTTATTTCCCATACATAAAAATTACATAGCATTCGGCTAAATAACTGTTTGGTACTTTCCTAATAATTATCAAACAGCTCACTTAAAAAAAAAAAAAAAAACATTTTTGTTGCTTTTTTTATTCAGAAAAATTAAGCATACATCCGATATACACGTACACAACGAATGTAATACCTAAGAAAACATTTTTTTAATAAGTTAAAAGCGAGCATTATTTACTTTTGTACTTTGAAAATACAAAGTAAATACAAGAATGAATAATCAGAGTAGCACATTTTTAAAAGATTGCAAACTGAAATTGTATTACATGCCGTTTGATGAAGTGTTAATAAAAATAAATGAAAAATTGATTTATTTTACAACATTATTGTCCATAAAGATTAGCAGTTTATTTAACATACACGTTTGATCAAATGGTAGATACGATAAAATAAAATAAAACACCTTACATTTTAAAAAATTATCAATAATAAATTAGTATTTGCTACTGCTATTAAAGTAACACCCTTTCCCCAAACGACAAATAAAAAATAATTAAATTTATAGTAACTGTACTCCATAATAAATTTTCTAAATATTTGTGCTTTTTTGTATATGCGGATGTGCGTGCATGTGCAATGAACAACAATCAACAATCGCCAGAAGCACGCGCCGAAGCAAGTTCTGTTCCACATTTTGAATTTCATCTCGAAATGCTTCTCTCGCCAAATTTTTTCGCCAAAGGGGTCCAAATGAGGGAAGTTTCGAAATTCGCGGCACGCAGGGCCTTCGTCTACGTCTTTTCTTTAAGCCATTTTCTATTAAGGCAGGGCTATTCCTTTCCTATTAAGGCGTTTGCAAATGCTTTCCTACACATTGTCCAGACTGACCAGTCGACTGCCCTCAGTTACGCTGTAGATCAACTGGTAGGAGCAAGAGGAGCACCTGAAAAGCCAAAAAGAAACAGCAGGACACATAGTTGTTAAAAAAAAAAAATCATCAGTTTATAGAGAAGCGCCAAAACGTTAGTACATTATCTTCAAAAAAGCAATGTTTGGCAGATTAAAGTTCTTTGGGTCTAAACATCTAAGGGTTAAACTTTTTAAAACTTCATCTTGAAGAAGCATATTCGTCATAAGGGCTTCTCCCATCATAAAAATTATTTCTTCTTCTTCTTTATCTTTTTTTTTTTCTCTTTACGTCCTTTTACCTATTTTCTACTTCTTTTCTTCTTTTACGTCTTTTTTATTTTATTTTTTTAACTACGTCTTTTCGTCTTTCATTTCATAGTCACTATCATATAAGGATTTTTTGCTTCTTCGGAATTCAGCATAATCTTCAGAATCAAGGAATTTATCAGGAACGATACCATATTCGTCAACATCAGTCAAAGTGTGATCTTCTGAATTATTAGTGTCATCTTCGTAATTTAAGTCAAATTTACTTGTATTTTCTTCTAAAAAGGATCTTCTATATTCAGGTTTTTTTTTTTAGTAAACTTCTGCTTAGTTTTCTTAACTTCGTATTCATTTATTTCAATTTCATCTGACGACTTAGGGAAATTCTTAATTTTCTTAGAAATATTTTTCTTCAACTTCTCGTTAGACATTTTCTTAAGATTTTCTTTTCTCAAATTTTCTTCATTTATTACAACGAATTTCTGGTTATTTTCATTTCTGAAAGAATACATTATATTTTCTTTATTTTCTAACTTAGTGGAATCTGAATCATTTTTGAGGGATTTATTAATGTTAGTCATCTTAATTTGCTTCTTTAACATAGTCACTTCTTGTCGTAAATTTTCGAAATCTTCCTGGGAATTACTCAGTTTTATCTGGATTCTTCTTTTGGACATTTTAAATTTGGAATACTCATCTTCCGATTCTTCTAACTGTTTTTTAAGATGTTTTGAATAGATATTTATTTTTATTATTCGTAATTGGTATTGCTCTGAACGTTTACTTTCTTCATCTAACGGGGGTTTTATATCTTGAAAACATCGCTCTAATTTTCTATACAATTTACTAATGGTATGTCTTTTTGCTACTTCTCGTTCTAATTTATCTTCTAATGATGGTATTGCAATTTTCGACTTTGTTTTTACTGACAAAAATGCTTCTTTTAAATCGATTACATCTAATTGTAACATTATGTATTTTCTTTCAACTTCTTTTACTTGGGCAGATAAATTTTAATTTTCTACGCGTAATTCTTTAATTTCTGAACTAGAATAGGACAATTGAGGAACAGGCAAATATTTATTTTAGTTTAGAATTTGTGGGTTGCTACTGTGTAAAGTGGAAGAATAAGGGTTATATTTAGGATTTACAGTTACTTCACTTGAATTTATAACATTAACTAAGGAATTATTCTGATTCTTATTTAGCTTAACATCATTACCAGTAACAATTAAGGAATCTTGTTGTATTACATCAGTACTAATAATTAAATCAAATTCAATAGATTTGTCATCAATCTCAAAAATAGATGTTTGAGATTTAGAATCATCAATTTCGATTTCGGCTTCAAAATAACCGATTGGTTTGAAGGATTTTTTTTACCCAATCCACTTAACAGCATATCTGTTGGTTCCAAGTTTACATAACTCTTAATTTTATCAAAATTACTTTTCTTTACAGAAATTCTTTTACTTCCTCTATCAATTAATGAAATTAAATTTAATGAATGCAACTTTATATCTTTAAAAATCAAATTATGAGAACAGCTTAGAACATTTACTGGACAATCATTGGGCAATTTTGTATCTTTAGTCTTACCACAATCGAATGATTTGTGGCCAGATAAATTACAAGAAAAGCAGAGGGGAACTTTATCTTTATTTCTACACTGATTACTTTTGAGGAATCTATCGCCACAATTATAGCAACGAATATCAGATTTAATGGGTCTAGTTTGTTTTTAAATTCAACTTCTGGTTTTATCTTAGGCCTAACATCAGCATCATGATTAATATCATAATTGACACGCAATTACCATAAATTTAAAGTTTTTCTTTAAATTCAACAATATTTGGGCAACCATACAAAAAGGATTTTTAAAAACAGGATCGTTTATTCCATTAATTACATACTGAATAAGTGAAAAATCTTCTATGTTGCCTTTTGAACATAACTGTTTCATACATAAAAAAATATTCGTCTAAAGATTCATTTGGTTTAATTTTCCTTTTAGATAACAGTTTATGTAATTCAGCTGAATAACACGTTTGCCCAAATTCAGAAATAAGTAATACTTTCATTTTAGACCACGAATTTATTTTTGTTTCACTTTCAATAAACAATTTAGCTTTGTCTGTCATACGGCGTTTAGTCAAAATCAATTTGTGCAAATCACTAACATTAAATACAGAAACAGTAACTTCAAAACCGGCAAGCCATTTTTCAACATTTTGAAATTGACTACCAGTAAATTCCGTAACAATATTTTCAATAACTTTAATAGAAATAGCAGGTTTAAGAACATAATAAGCAATTAGAATTATCTGATTTTCATTATTTTCACAACTAGAACTACCAGAATCATTTCTCAAATTATTTTCAGAACCACTCGAAATATCATTATTTTTATTCGAATCATCATCGCTCTCATCATCGCTAAGAGCACCTTCATCAGGAATTAAATTAGATATCAGTACATTAAAATCACATAAAGGAGAAATTATTCTGGCAGCAATTTCATCCAAAGTTCCAGAATTATTTAACACAAAACATTGCAAATAGTTATCAAATCATCTACGGAAAAACTCTCTTTAATTTCTTGCAATTTTGATTTATATTCATCACAATCAATTTCAAAGCCAAAGCCAGTAAAATTTCGAATTCTACGTCTATTATTCCTATCACCGACTTCTACAAATATTAATTTATGTAAGTTCTTAATTCTTAATGATTTTCAGCTTTTTGCGAAAGTTCTAATTCCCTAAAATCGACCAACTTTGACATATTGAATAAGAACAAAATAAACTCACTTCTTAGAATGGATATCCAGCTTCAGAGTAATCACTATATTGCCTCAAGATAGATCATTGCACTTAAATAGCGACCTCATAATAGTACTTGAAATAAGAAATTTGTGGGCATAAAGTTCTCATAACCTTTCTCGGCACTAATTGTAGAAACTCAGGGCGTGAAATAACACATTAAATGAGACTAACACAATTATAAACTTGATCCTGACACCGGTAACTTTTAAATTGAAATATATTTACAAATTAACTATGTACAAAATGATTATTTACATTATTAATATTGACATCTCAATAGAATGAATGATCTGAATAGAGAGTTATTCGCGGAATATGTACTTCTATACCTGGATATTTTCCTGTGATTATTTTTGCTTTGATTATGTTATTGCAAAGATTTTTAACAATTAGCCTTGTTCATTGCAAAGGCTTTCTGAAACATCTAAATTGCGTGATAGTATGACGATTGCGTTATTTTTAAGCTTCAACTCATGAGGTGGCAAATCAACTATTTCGATGGAATTGAGAAATTCCGTCGTAAACTGGACTGCTCCTTCAGGTTGATCTTTGACGGAATCGTAGCTGTGGTAGATTTTATAATCTCCAGGAAGCTTTTGAATAATTTCGGCGTTAATATTGCTGACATCTTTACATCTTTATTTAATGGGACAAGGATAGCTCGATCCTTCATTTCTTCATAACTTCCTTTCTTTGAGCAGTTTACAAAGACTTCATCAATGAAATGACCATTTGAAAGTATATCTACGGGTAGTTCGATTTCACCCATCGCGTTCTCAGCTCATTCTCTCCCCATTTCCACGTTTCAAAATATATTTAGCAAATTCTCTTTGTTCCGGATCAACGCGCATGTTATCTGTTAATGAAATTGAATTGAAGTGGTGCCACAGCTCACTTTTTTGATTGATAAATACAATATTTCACTTCTGTTTGCTCGTAGTTGGACGGGTAGACATTGACGGAAGCCCCCTCCTAGGACCATAATCTTTCCACCAAATGGCAAAATTGGATTTTCAATAGAGCGCAGCAATTGATCTATGTTGTGAACTCCGTATTTTGGAAGCATAGGAGCTTCATCCATCAAAAATGCATGGACTTTTCTGAGTTCGACTGCTTTAGCGTTTCTAGGTTTTATGTTGGAAATTGAATCCGATGTCAATGGAACTTTAAGTCCAAAAGTCTTTTGTAAAGTACTTCCATCAGGTAGTAGCAGAATAGAAGCAATCCCAGTGAATGCCATGCACTTTACTTTATGATTTTGTCCTGAAAGGATGTAATAAAGAGTTTTGCATACAAAAGTCTTTCCAGTGCCTCCAGGTCCATCAATAAAGAAACATTTTGATCGAGGGGATGAATCGTTTACTGAATGTAAGATGGTATCAACAATTTCAATTTGTCTCCTTTCAAGAAGTTGATACATATGCTTTCCAATATAAATAGACTCATTGGTGTTCATAGTTTCTTCATTTAGCACGTTCTCGTATCCATCAATATCTTTCATACCAAGTTGATGAACCCAGTATAGGAAATTCCTACCTTCAGTAGCTTCTGTATTTAACTTGAATGCGATAATTCGATAAGCAAGCTTAAGTGCTTCTTCGACAGAATTAACCATCCGTCCAGTTTCTCGGATGAAGTCTTCAGCAAAATATTTTTTAAGCATTTCCCATAGGCGTCTTGGATTTTCAGAGGATCCAAAAATGAGAATCTGTGTAAACAGCGTTCTCATGACTTTAGATATTTTCGACATAGCAGACACTCGCAGACTTTTAATCCATTGTTGGTCATCGTAAGTTAGTCCACGAATTAAACAAACTTGTTTATATGATGCACATTTAATGTCATCAACTGTTAGCATATCTTCGAAGATTGTTCATTCTTAACATGGTACAGCAACAGTCGTAAGTGGTAGAGTTCTGGCTGGGAGATGAAATTTATATTATGTATTTGATCAATAACGCGTAAACGGCGACTTCTCTGAATCAATTTGCTGGATTTTCCATCCCATTTGAAGTACTCAGGAATTTGCCAATAGTGATTTGTAGTGTGTATAACTTCTTGAGAATTTCCGTTCAGAAGATTATTTTCTTCTATTTGTTTTAGGCCTCGATTATGGCGGAAATATGCCTCTAATGTTAAACCTTTCTGACCCGTATCTGCTAAATCTTCTTCTGCTAGATCAATGTTTGCAATTCAAAATTGACCTGGTAAATGGATATCTAAACGTTGAACAGAATCGCTTTTCTTCTGATTCTCGTTGCCAAATAATCGCCAGCATGCTTTTGGTGGAGTGATACATCGACCTTCAATATAGGTGTCTAGTTCATTGTACATAAATTTTCTTTGGTTTTCAACAATCTTTATTGTTGCACAATCATGCCCTTTGTAGATATATTTGTAGAGATATTTTACAGCACGAATATTTCCTACATATTCAACGTTTGTATGACACTTGCATCTCTTCAACAGATAAGAAATGTATGGAACTACGTGACGACAATCTCTTGTTATTTTGCAATCATTTATATCCTTTCAATAAAGAGAATGCTCGTGCGAAAATTCTAAACTATGTTGATCCAACTGTGAATTATATCTACGTCGATAACTTGATTTTTCATCGTCCGCTAAAGAAATGATTTCGTTAAACATTTTAGGATAGTTAAAGCGACATTTCATGCACCTATTTTTATTAATCATACACGGTGCATTTGGGTTTAGTTTTCCACACGGATTGTGAATCAGCCATTTTAGCATCAGGTTTCGTAATTCAGGATCATTATTAATGAGAATTTCCGCTGAAATCAGGTCATCAAGTTCCTCTGGGTTACGGATTCTATCTTCAGGAGTCATAATCAGCAGCAGATGCATATGTGGGGGGCCACGATTCTGGAATTCTATTGTATAAACGTAAGCGGCAACCTTTCCAAATACATGTTTTTTTTGTCCAATTCTTCAATAATGTCATCGAATTTAATTTTACAAGCTCTAGCGAGGAGATCAGGTCTATCTTGAGCAGGTTGCTCATCTATTATACCATTTTCCAAGACACTCTTGGTGCCTCTTTAATTTCTGGCCATTAAGAATTTGATGTCACAGTGTCAAAGAAATCCTGCGATCCATATCTGTAGACAATGGCCATCGCATCTTCAAACTGTTCAACATAATATTGCGTCGATCCAATGAGTGAAGATGGTAGTATTATCTTTTCACCAACAACGGCATTTTTCTTTTCAGCGAGTGCCTTAATAATGTGGGTAAAACCAGAATATGTGTAAGCAAGAATTTTTTCTTGATTAGCCTTGATACATTGGATGCGATCGCGATCTACTCTGATGTATGTATCAACAAGGTATTATTGGAAAAGCCGGCCACCAAAATGCAAAGCGTTGAAGTGTATTTGGCGCAAATCTGCACCTATGATATCTGATTCTGGTGGAAGGTATTTAGTAAGTTGAAGTCGAAAAGCAATTCTATATTGTGCTAATTCTAGTCGAGTAAGAATAGCTAAATGTTCCTTTGGGGTAAAATAGTGGATACGTGAATGGTTCTATCCGTTTATCAATATTACGCAAATTGACATTTTTTTTTCCACGTTGATGTACCACCAATTCGTTATCTCGAAAGCTTTTATCGGCGTTGAGTGTAAGCACGGCGCATTCATCATTGGTCATAGGGTCATTGAATCTTCTGTAATCCGTATTTTCTTGCATTGTAAACAGAAGTTTGCCATATGGAGATTTTATTCCGTCTGCTTTAGCATGTCGATTCACTTCTTCTTCAACTTCTCGCTTCATCATAAATGATTGTGCAAACATATTTTGAGACCGAATAATATGCTCTAGAAGTTCCATTAAATTTCGTCTGATTCTATGGTTGAGAGGATATTCGAGTCTTTCGTTAACAGCATCTTCTGAACTTAAAAAGTACATTTGACCATATTGCGGTCGTTCGAATGAACGGTCTTCACTGTTTTGTGTTGGATGAGCTGCCATATTCATCTTATGATAAACTTTTCTTCCGGCAACAAAGCTGTAAATACCATGGCTGTTAACTGTTCGATCATCATGTGCCTTAAATGAAGCCAAAGCAAAGCATGAATTTAAATTGCGATTTTTTTTGTGGAAATTTTAAGCAAATGGGTGGCATTGTAAAAAGAGACGCACCAATTCATTTGGAAAAATGGGGAAGTCAAGCTTAATTCGTACATGTAAGCAGTAGTCGCTAAATAAGTCCTGGTTAATTTGATTAGACACACGCTCTTCTGGAAAATGAATTGCTTTCCAATGAATACATTCAGTGTTAAAATAACCCTATTTTTGATATGTTGCTTCTGTGTTAACTGCGCACTTCCACTTTCGCATTCGTTTCTTTACTAAAATTTGCAGGCGTCTTATGTTACGGCGTCTTTGTTCTTCTAATTCTTGATCTTGTCGATTATTTATTTCATTTGCTATGTGCTGAATGGAACAATGCTGCATTTCACGTATGGGTTGAATGCGGCTTTCGTTTGTTTTGCCAACACTTTTCCGTCTTTTTAATGTACACAATTAATCTAATTCTTGGGATCCAGATTCATTAAGATAATACATCATATCTGCGATCTTTTGTCGGCTTGTTTCTTTAGCAGCACGCATTGGTCTAAAAGTTGAAATATCATTTTCAATTTCAGTATTTCTAATCGGACTCTACATTCTTTCGTTAAAGTTGAATTCTCGTTTTTTAGGCCGTCCTGCAGACATAATAAATTTACAATTATACAAACTAAATTTCAAGAAAAATGAATACTTTAGTTCTAACTTGAACGTTTGTATTCACGGCTCCTAGTCTTAGCACGGTCAAAAACTAAAAGTCAGAGAAAATTATGTCATAGATAGGCAAAAGTTGATATTTCACTTTTAAATAGAATATTTACTTGTTTTATTTTAAATATAATGTCATTTATTCCGTGGGGTGTAGAAATATAAAATTTACATTTTTCATTCCGAAGCATTTATTCGAGTAGGTAAATAATATATTTTAAAGTAAAAAAAAAAAGAAAAGAAAAGAAAACTTTGCATATAGCCGGAAATTTGGATTATCATATACGAAAATAAATTATTTTTATATGCATGCGATTATCAAGCATATCCTGAATGCTATACTCCAAGTTTTATAAATTAAATTATTATTATCAAGATACGTTTTTCTAAGTCAATGTTTGGCGACAAAATTGAGCTATGTGGAAAGATTGACACAGAAAAAAGATCTTGTTTCTTTAAAATTGTTGCTAATTTTGCGCCAGGGTATATCGCCATGGCAACAAACTACACAGATATTTGTAACAATATGGCAGTTGTTTTAAACTTAGCAGAAGTATAAGCACAGTTATTTATCAAGAAATATTACTAATGTTTATGAAAATATTTAAATTCACAAAATATATTCATAATCAATAATTATAATCAATCATTTTTTTTTTTTTGTTCCAGCCAGTTAAAACAAATTTTACCGTATTTTGTATCTACATAAGCCGTTCTCTAGTCCTCTATTAAGTGTAGAAGGAATTATTTTAGTGCCATTTTCGAGATTACCTTTCATTCTCTTGGCGAGGATTCCGATTACGGATGATTAAATATAAAAAAATTGCTTAAAATTACATTTTTTTTTTCTACCTAAGTCGAGACTTAGTTGGAAGGTTTTCTCATATTAGAATAAAGTATATTTCATAAAAATCGTCAGAATTTTTTCCGATTAATACCCCTTTTTTGAGTAATGAGCTTCTTCTAACCACAGAAAACGATTTTTCTCGAATTAACGACTGAGCTGAATCGATTTTTTGAGCTCGAATTAGAATATGCGTCAAATTTTATGAAAATCGTTTGAACCGTTTTCGATATATAGCAACATTTTCAGTGATGAGTTTGTTTTAATCGATAAAAACGAATTTTCTCGAATTCTAAACCTAGCTAGATATGTTTCTCGTGCTTGAATTGGTATAGAAAACACGTTTCATGTAAATTGCATGAGAATGCTTCGATTTATAGCAAGCAGAAGTTTCGGCTAAGATCTTGTTTTACCCTGTAAAAACGAATTTTCTTGAATTCGGGACCTAGCTATATCTTTTTCTCGTGCTCGGTTTAGTATATGCGTCAAGTTTTGTGAAAATCGTTAGAGCCGTTTTCGATATACAGCAACATTTTCAGTGCTGAGTTTGTTTTAATCAATCAAAGTGAATTTTCTCGAATTCGACACCTAGCTAGATGTGTTTCTCGTGCTCGAATTAGTACAAAAAACACGTTTCGTGTAAATTGCATGAGAATTTTTAGATTTATAGCAAGCAAAATTTTCAGCTAAGATCTTGTTTTACACTGTAAAAACGAATTTTCTTGAATTCGGACCTAGCTAGATCTTTTTCTCGTGCTCGATTTAGTATAGGACGCAAGTATCATGAAAATCGATCCAGTAGATTACGATATCATCCGTAATCGGGAAAATCGCTTGCTCGTTTAATATATATGATATATATATATATATAATTGCTTTACGGTTACAAAAACACGCAAACATTTCATCAGCAAAATGATTCTTTATTCATAAGAAAACGATTTCCAAGAGCAACCAAGCGTATACTTATACGTGAAATAAAAAGTTTTTAGAGGCATTTCTTAGATCAGAGCCGTTATTCCATCTTTGAGTTTCTACTAAAAGTTAATTGAATTATCATAGAAACTCGACAGAGTTTCTCGCCAAACAAAAGAAATAACAGTACATTAAACCGTAAATGAAAGGAATTTCCGCTATTTAATGACAAACGATATTTCAAAATTTTTTTTTGTACTCTGTCAAGTTTATATTTTCCGGACTGACCAAAGCGGGATTTTGACCCCTCTATATCTCCGATTGTATTTATGATAGAAACAAAATTCTTGTTTGTATGGAATGAGGCGTGCCACGTGATTTAGAAAACGAAAATAAAGTGGAATCCGGCCAATAGGTTTTTAGTATATGCGATTTTAAAAGTGCTGTTTTTTGCGCTTTTGAAATTCTTGTTCTGATCAAATCTGTTGACAGGGCTACAGCAATGTGTAATTATCCGATTTTTACGCGGTTCACGGCATTAGAATTTTATTTATGAGTAGTTCAAACCTTTAAAAGTTTCATGTAAAAATGTTAATTGTCTGAGCGAAGCGAAGGCTAATACTCAGCGAAATATTACTGTCTGGACACATTACAGCTACGATGGATATTAACGCCATGTCCTACTAAAAATAAAGCCTAATAAAAACCTTTCGTCAAGCATAACTCAAAAAATATTTGTCGGATTTCGTTTCTGATTGCATCAGAAGGTACCTATGAGGGCCACCTACTGAATGCACCTACTATGAAAAATAAGTTCCAAATCGTTTAAAAATTATATTTAAAAAACTGATAAAAAAGCACAATTTATCTGCATACGTCACAGAAATTTGGTGTGCGTCACTTTCACCGGTGGATGTTTTCGTAGGCAACTGGTTTGAAATCATGGAGAAAAAAAAAAAAATACACACGACGTGATCTCAAACCTTGGAACAACCCGTGGCAAACAGTTTTGGTGGGCAAACAAATAATAATACAGTACTCAGTACCGCGGTGACCGTTTTTAGCCTGTTGTATAAAAACTGGCCTGTTGTATGACATACAGTTGTGGATGATTAAAACAAAAGACATGAGTGTTTATTGCTCCGGGAGGTTATCTTTCTCTGGATGTCTGTCTGTCTATAATACAGAATGCAATATTCTTGTAAAGGATGATATTATTTTGCAGTAAAACCTCCATAACGGACACACCCGATTAGTGGACACCTCTATTTAGCGGGAATTTTTCGATTACCAACCCTTAAATAACTGTACATTTTTTACTCTCAGTAGCGGACACCTCCAAATAGAGGACAAATTCTGCCCTCCCGAGGTGTTCGCTATTCAGAGGTTTTACTGGTAAAACCTCCACAGCGGACACACCCGATTAGCGAATACCTCTGTTTAGTGGACATTTTTTTGATTACCAACACTTAAATAACTGTACATGTTTTACTCTCAGTAGCGGTCACCTCTAAATAGAGGACAAATTCTGCATTCTCAAGGTGTCCGCTATTCAGAGGTTTTACTGTATATAATATTGATAGTTATTTTACAGGACCGCACAAAAGAATAAGAATATATGAAACGAATGTAAACTAAATTCGGGATTGGTAGATCGCTGATGGTAATGTAATTTTAGGATGTTGTTATAGTCATCCGCAGCATGTTTTTACAGTTTCGTTCATCTAACGGAACCCTACCTTTCTCACTCCTTTGTCTGTCTGTCTGTCCATCCGTCTGTCACAGAGCCCGTTCTTAGAAACTATATATGTCGGATACTTGAAAATTTGCATACTTATAGCTGAACACCACACATCAAACGGCAAATAATAAAATTTTGATAAAGTATAATATTTAACCCTCTGAGCTCTAACTTATATATTTTAAACAATTTTTCTAACTGAACCCCTAATTCAGTTGCAGACATGACATTTTGCATACTTATAGCTGAACACCTCACATCAAACGACAAATAATAAAATTTTGAAAAAAGGCCTAATAATTAACCCTCTGGGTTCTAACTTATTTATTTTATGCAATTTTTCTAACTCATCCCCTAACTAAGTTGGAGACTTGAAAGTTTGCATACTTATAGTTGAACACTTGCGATAACACGATAAATCATAAAATTTTCAAAATGTCATATTTAACCCTCCAGTCTCTAACTTCTGTATTTTAAGCAATTTTTCTAACTCAGTCCTGATTAAGTTGGAGACATGAAATTTTGCATACTTATAGCTGAAAACCTCACATTAAACGACAAAGAATAAAATTTTGAAAGAGTCTAATATTTAACCGTCTGGGCTCTAACTTGTGTATTTTAAACAATTTTTCTAACTCAGCCCCTAATTAGGTTGCAGACATGAAATTTTGCATACTTATAGCTGAACACCTCACATCAAACGACAAATAATAAAATTTTGAAAAAGGTCTAATATTTAACACTCTGGGTTCTAACTTATGTATTTTATGCAATTTTTCTAAGTCATCCCCTAACTAAGTTGGAGACATGAAAGTTTGCATACTTATAGCTGAACACTTGCGATAACACGAGAAATCATAAAATTTTGAAAAAGTCATATTTAACCCTCCGGTCTCTAACTTCTGTATTTTAAGCAATTTTTCTATCTCAGCCCCTAATTAAGTTGGAGACATGACATTTTGCATACTTATAGCTGAACACCTCACATCAAACTACAAATAATAAAATTTTGAAAAGTCTAATATTTAACCCTGTGTGCTCTAACTTGTGTATTTTAAGCAATTTTTCTAACTCAGCCCCTAATTAAGTTGGAGACATGAAAATTTGCATACTTATAGCTGAACACCTCACATCAAACGACAAATAATAAAATTTTGAAAAAAATCTAATATTTAACCCTCTGGACTCTAACTTGTGTATCTTAAACAATTTTTCTAATTCAGCCCCTAATTAAGTTGGAGAAATGAAATTTTGCATACTTTATAGCTGAACACCTCACATCAAACGACAAATAATAAAATTTTGAAAAAATCTAATATTTAACCTCTAATATTTTGTCTCGCGCAATTTTTAAATTTCAACTGATTTGCAATGCTATTTTTTGTCCATTTTGCATAATAATTGTAATGTGACGTAATTTCTTCTATTTCAGATTTCTAACGCATGTTAATGAATTTATTTTACAATATACTTTCTCTTTTAAAATTCACATGTAAATATAGTTTTTATGGCGCAATTTCCAATAAGTGCCTGCTTTTTATACCTAATTATTTAATTCTAATTTGAAGGTATTTTCTGTTTATAATAGTAATGTGTAAATATATATATATATATATTTTTATTTGAAGCAAACATTATTGTTTGCGCTGTTTATACAGTTGGCAACAGTTTAAATTAATACTATTTTCTAAAATATGTAAAAAATATCTGTCGAAATGCTGAATATTTAAATTTAAAATAGAAAAAAAACCCTAAAAAAATGAGTCAAATTAAAAAAATTAATGGAATCTGCACACCGGGATCTTCTATTGAATAAAATGATCTAAAAATGATTAAATTCCCATGTATAGCTTTTGCTCTTATAATTTTTTTTTAATGGAACGATTTTGTCCAACTTTAGCATTAAATATCTCTCAAAATAATTGTTCGATTTGAAAACTGTATGCATTAGCGTGTTGAACAAACATTTCGCAATAATACCACCGATTTTCATATTTTTGTATGCAATAGTTTTCTTAATATTAACGAAGAAAGACCTCCGGTCACAAAAAATTCAAAACCGGCGGCGGCGGTGACTGCGTTAGTTACTTTTTTTTTAGAATAGAGAAATATATAAAATTGAAAACTTGTCTTGCTGTCTGTTTGTAATTCTATAAAAATCCACAATTTGGAAACAATTTGGAAATTTACGTATATAATATTATTAATGCTTGTACGTTTGTGAGGTGTTATCTCTGAAACTACATAGCCAACTTAAAAAAATGTTGGTGGCCATCTCTGCTCCGAAAAAAAGACTATTTTATGTCAGTGAAAGAACCTACATCGCTGCAGGAGCAAAAAAGTTCTAAAATTGTGATTTCTGCGATATTGATTGGGTTAGAAACTTTAAATTTGGTGCGGTAGTTAATTTTAAGATGTAAATACTCGTAATGAACGCTCTCTAAAAGGTTCAATTTAACGGATAAACGTAAAAATTTCTAGAAAGGTTCTAAACTATGATTTATTTGGAATACTGAAATTTTTGGGATACTGTTGGGGTTAGAAACTAGAACTTTGGCATGGTAGTAATTAATAAGATGTAAATGCTCGTTGTAGAACGAATTCTAAAAAATAGAAAGACTAAACAAAGCGGAAAAAGATTTAAAGATGATCTAAGTAACGAAGTACATGGAATTGTTAGGCATACTATAAACATGAAAATTGACATGGCTGTATTTATCATGACGTAAATTCTCGCAATAGAACAATTTCTAAAAATGCCGCTATATAAAACAGTGCAGAAACAAAAAACTTTCGAAAATTTTCTACTTCTGTGTTACTGCTGAGCCAAAAATCTTGAAATTTTGCTTCGGGTTAGTTTTAAAATATGCAATTGTCTCTATGAATGGTTTCTAAAAATTTTAAAATTTAAAAAGATGAAATGAACGGAAAGCGATCTCAATTACCATTAATTTGGAATTATTAGGTACAGCAACTTTAAATATTTCATAATGCTGCATTTCCTCTGCAAAACATGCAATTTAAATGCAACAAAACTGATAGATACCCACCTAGCATTAAATAAATTGTGTAAATATTCAATAAAGCCCTGTATGAAACAGTGAGTAGGTTGCCCGAAAGTACTTGTGAAAGTGTTCCTTCTCTAGGCTTTTCTCTCTCTCGCCAAGGCCACTAACAGAGGGAAGTGCCGTTTTAAATGTGATATGAAATTTTTATCCGATTCATTTTTCTAGACATTTTATCATAAGGTCATATTCTCAATTATCATTAGTAGATTTTTTATATAGTAACTTATTCTGGTGAAATTTTATAATCAGGTTCATATTGGCGTATGTTAGTTTGCATGATTTGCTGAATAAATATGTATGATATTAGATGTAAATTTCCAAATGGGCGAAAAATGTCCGGACCAGGATTCGAACCAAGATTGGTTCGAATCCTGGTCCGGACATTTTTCGCCCAGTTGGAAATTTACATCCAATATGATTTGTTTACCAATTACAATAATTGGGTTAAAATAATCTAGTGTAATTTCGCATCCAGCGATTTCTGGAGTTCCATTACCTGAGATTTATTCTGTTGAGCTGAACCAGGTTTCAGACCAGATGCTGTAATCTTCACGGTTAGCTGGGTGAAAAAGTTCGACCAGAATCGTCCGGGATAGCTCAGATGGCAGAGCACTGGCGGCTTCAGCCAGGAGATCCCGGGTTCGAATCCTGGTCCGGATATTTTTCGCCCAGTTGGAAATTTACATCTAATATGATTTGTTTACCAATTACAATAATTGTGTTAAAATAATCTAGTGTAATTTCGCATCCAGCGATTTCTGGAGTTCCATTACCTGAGATTTATTCTGTTGAGCTGAACCAGGTTTCAGACCAGATGCTGTAATCTTCACGGTTAGCTGGGTGAAAAAGTTCGACCAGAATCGTCCGGGATAGCTCAGATGGCAGCGCACTGGCGGCTTCAGCCAGGAGATCCCGGGTTCGAATCCTGGTCCGGACATTTTTCGCCCAGTTGGAAATTTACATCTAATATGATTTGTTTACCAATTACAATAATTGTGTTAAAATAATCTAGTGTAATTTCGCATCCAGCGATTTCTGGAGTTCCATTACCTGAGATTTATTCTGTTGAGCTGAACCAGGTTTCAGACCAGATGCTGTAATCTTCACGGTTAGCTGGGTGAAAAAGTTCGACCAGAATCGTCCGGGATAGCTCAGATGGCAGAGCACTGGCGGCTTCAGCCAGGAGATCCCGGGTTCGAATCCTGGTCCGGACATTTTTCGCCCAGTTGGAAATTTACATCTAATATGATTTGTTTACCAATTACAATAATTGTGTTAAAATAATCTAGTGAAATATGTATGGATTTGTAAATTACTTCAAATGACACTTTGACAGCTCAAAAGTTATGCAGACGATTTATTCAGATCTTGTGTCATACTTTATGTTGTAATCATTGCCGATTTCTTTTATTTAATACATGCTAAATACAGCTCAACTTGTGCAGAATATGTTTGAAAACAAAACAATACAGCGTATGTAGGGGCCAGCATACACTCATCATTTAAATCCGATCGAGCATATCTAAAACACACTCTAACGAAGCATTGCATGCCACTGTTGATGTATTCGGTACTTTGATATTATATCAGATTTTGAGGAGAGAATTCCTTAAATGTTATCGACAACGTCATTGCATCCGTGGAAAACAAATATTGTACAATATTAACTATTCCGGGGGAGCACAGACCATATAAAGTATAGTCCATTCTTTTTAAACGTCATATATTTGTTATTTAAAGTTACTGAAATTGGTGCGGAGCGTCTGATTATGCTCTTCACATAATTTTATACAGTTAAAATTCCGATATAAGTAATTTAGTGTTTCATTTTCTATTTTAATTTTAATATATTGCGTACTTTCAATTTTATATCCATGCATGGCTGTATTGAATGGTTTGATTTCCCATTTTTTTAAACAGTGTATACGAATTTATATATAAGATTTTGTAATTCTACAATTCGTTTATTTTCATCATTTCAATTTATCGCAGTATATGGACAATTAAAGATAACATCTCATTTTCTTTGCTTCCAAATGTTATTATTAAATCTATGTTCTCAGCAATATCGCTCAGACTAATCCCTCTGAGGGAAGTCCTAGTTAGTTTTTGATTTATACCAGTTTAAAATCTCTTTATTTTTGCAGCGTAGCGTGCGTAATATGTGAGGCATTCTCGCAATCTTTTAAGTCCCGGAATAATAATTTTTATTTTAGTAAAAGAATTATCCTAATACCTGCTAGCTTCTTATCATTGCAGCGTGGCATACGTAATATGCGAGGCATTCTCACAATCATTTCCCTTTTAAGTCCCTGAATAATAATTTTTACTTTCTTCTATCTTTACAAGAAGAAAGTATTGGATTCGTGAAAAATCGATCCGAACAGGACAAAATAATTTCTGTCGACGCGCAATCAGAGCAGAACCTGATAACAGGAAACCGAAATCTCACACGAACCAAATATGATAACCGAAAAAAATGTTCTAAAGCACCATAAGCCGATCCGAGTAAAAGAAAATAATTTCCGTGAAAACGCAACCGGAACCGAACCTAAGAATTCCATTAGAAAAAAATTGAAATCTTACACGAACAAAATCTGAGACCGGCAAAAATACTTCAAAGAACAATAACCCAATTCGAGCCAGAGAAAATAGTTTCTGTGGACACGTAACTCAACACGAACCTTTTTTTTTTTTTTTTTTTTGAAAAAAAAAAAAAAAAACGAAATATGACCCGAACTTAATATGATAACCGACGAAAATCATCTAAAGAACCATAACCCGATCCAAGAAACACAAAATACTTTCCTTGGATGCAACACGACCCCAACCTAAAAATTCCATTAGAAAAAATCCGAAATCTGACACGAACTAAATCTGAACCGGATAAAAATATTCCAAAGAACCATAACCCGATCCGAGCATTACAAAATAATTTCCTTGGACACGCAACCCGAACCGAACCTAAACATTCCATTAAAAAACTTGAAATCTGGCCTGAACCAAAACTGAATCTGACAAAAATATCCCCCAAAAACATAACCCGATACAAACAAGAAAAAATAAATTCCGTGGATGCAACACGGCCCCAACATAACTAGTCCATTAGAAAAAATCCGAAATCTGACACGATTTAAATCTGAACCCGACAAAAACATTACCAAGAATCCTAACCGAATCCGAGTAAGACAAAATAATTTCCGTAGACACGCAACCCGACCGAAGCCTAATTATTTTTTTGAAAAAAAAAACGAAATATGACACGAATCTTATTTGGTAACCGACAAAAATATTCTAAAGTACTATAATAGTCCAGGCAATAGGGAATTTTACCTAGCAAAATTAATGGTAGTTCTGGAAATCGGCTTACTTTATGTTTTTTGGGTCGCTGAATCCGAATTTGTAACTTCCCACCAAAATTTCTCCCGGCAACCGCCCCCCGAATTTTGGTAAAAAGCCCCCCCCCCCCCCCCCAAAAAAAAAGGTTTTTATATAAAAAAAAAAATTAAATTTTTTATTGTTTCAGGGGAAAAGTATCTAAAATTTCAGAAAGTAGATAAAATTTGCAACAAATTAGATATATGACATTATGACTTAGGAAGAAGGGGAAGGGGGGATTTGCCTCGGAACATGCGCGCGGTGCTGCGTGGACTAAGTTGCGCAATTCCACTAAATCACTCACACGTTTACATTCGCCCTCCCATCTCCACTCCAAACTTTCCTTATACGGTTTACTTTAAGTTTTTTGGGTCGCTGATTCCGAAATTTTAACTTACCTCCAAAATTCCCCCCTCCCCCGAAAACCCCCCAAAATAGTTGTTATTAACTTAAATTTCTCATCGTTTTAGGGAAAAAGCATTACGAAATTCAGAAAATAGATAAAATTTGCAACAAATAGGATATATGATATTATGACGTAGGATAAACGGGGGGAGAGGGGGCTGCCTCGGAACATTCCCCGCGCGCTTTTCTCAAAAACCAATTTTTTTCAAAAAATCAATTTTTGGGGGAGTAGCCGGGTGAAATTTTGGTGGGAAGTTACAAATTCGGATTCAGCGACCCAAAAAAAGATAAAGTGAGTCGAAATCCAGAAGTAGTATTAATTTTTCCAGGTAAAATCCCCTATTGCCTGGACTTTATAACTTAGCGCACGTAGCGCCGCAGTGCATGTTCAGAGGCTGCCTTCCCCCTCCCCGTTCATCCTACGTCATAATGTCATGTAGCCTATTTGTTGCAAATTTTGTCTAGTTTCTGAATTTCGTAATGATTTTCCCCTAAAGCAATAAGAAATTTAAGTTAAAAACAACTATTTGGGGGGGGGGGGGGGTTCGGGTGGCGAAATTTTGGGGGGAAGTTGAAAATTCGGATTCAGCGACCCAAAAAACTTAAAGTAAACATTATAGAGAAAGTTCGAAGGGGAGATGGGAGGGCGATTGTAAACGTGTGAGTGGTTAAGTGGAATTTCACAACTTAGTTCACGCAGCACCGCGCTCATGTTCCCAGGGAGACCCCCCTTCCCCTTCATCCTAAGTCATAATGTCATATATCTAATTTATTGCAAATTTTGTCTACTATCTGAATTTCTAGATACTTTTTCCCTAAAATAATAAAAAAATTGTTTTTTTTAAATAAAAGCCTCTTTTGGGGGGCATTTTATTAAAATTTGGTGGGGGGGGGGGGGTTGCCGGGGAAATTTTGGTGGGAAGTTAAAATTTCGGATTCAGCGACCCAAAAAACATATAGTAAGCCTTTTTCCAGAACTACCATGAATTTTCCTAGGTAGAGCCCCTCTACGGTCTCTATTGCCTGGACTATAACCCGATCGGAGTAAGACAAATAATTTCCTTGGACACGCAACCCGAACCGAACCTAAAACTTAATTTAAAAATAAACCCTGAAATCTCACCCGAACCGTATCTGAATCCGAAAAATTATCCTAAAAAGCATAACCAGATATGAGCAAAACAAAATAATTTCCGTGGACGCAACACGACCCGAACCTTAAAATTCCTGTTGAAAAAACATGAAATCTGACACAAACAAGATCTGAACCCAACAAAAATGTTCCCAGGAACCATAAAACGTTTCGATCAAGAAAAGTAATTTCCGTAAACCCACAACGCGACCCGAACCTAATTTGTTTTTGGAAAAAAAAAACGAAATATGATCCGAACCAAATATGATGACCGACAAAAATATTCTAAAGAACCATAACCAGATCCGAACAAGACAAAATAATTTCCTTGGACACGCAACCCAAACTGAACCTCAAAATTCCATTAAAAAAAAACCCCTGAAATCTGACCCAAACCAAATTTCAATCCGACAAAAATATCCCCAAAAACCATAACCCTATACGAGCAACACAAAATATTATCCGTGGACGCAACACGACCCGAGCATAAAAATTCCATTTAAAAAAACCCGAAATCTGACACGAAACAAATGTGAACCCTACAAATAAACTATTCCAAAGAACCATATTCCGATCTGAGCAAGGCAAAATTACATCTGTGGACTTGCAACCCGAACCGAACTTAAAAATTTAGATTGAAATTAACACGAAATATGACAAAATCACGAAATTTGGAGAACAAAATATTATAATCGACAAAAATATTCTAAAGAACCATAACCTGATCCGGACAGGACAAAATAATTTCTGTGGACACGCAACCCGACTCGAACATTAAAATCCCACAAGAAAACCCTCGAAATCTTTACCGAACCGAACCAAATCTGAATCTGACATAAATATTCCAAAGAATCATAACCGGACCCGATCAAGACAAAATTATTTCCGGTGTCATGCAACGCGATCCGAACCTGAAAGTTCACTTGAAGTTAACCCGAAACCGGAACAGTACCCGAAATAAAAAAAAAATACATCAGGCCGTACCCCGATCCGAGCAAGGCAAATTAATTTTCGTGTACACTCAATACGACCAGAATCTGAAAATTCCATTTGAAGTCAACCTGAAATCCGACCCAAACCCGATCTGGAAGGGACAAAAAAAAATTCAAAGATCCGTAACCCGATCCGAGCAAGACAAAATTATTTCTGTCGACATGCAACCAGATTTATTTGAAGCCAACCCCAAAACCGACCATGAATTGTTTTCGAATCGAGTTCAGTTATAACTTTCTGGTTGGGATCGGGATGCCTGTCGACGGAAATTATTTTGTCTTGCTCGGATCGGGTTATAGTTCTTTGGAATATTTATCTCGAATTAAGATTTGGTTCGGGTCTGGTTTCAAGTTAACTTCAAATGGAATTTTTAGTTTCTGACCGTGTGGCGTGATCACGGAAATTAATTTACTTTGCACGTATCCGATTATGGATCTTTGGAATGTTTTTGTCGGGTTCAAATTTTGGGTTTCTTTCAAATGAAATTTTCAGATTCGGGTCAGGAAATTACGGAAATTATTTTGTTTTGCTTGGTTCGGGAAATTGTTCAATGGAATGTTTGTTGTCGAGTTCATATTAGGTTCGGGTCAGATTTCGATTTTTTTTTTTAAATTGAATTTTAGTTTCCGATCAGGTAACATGTCCAGGGAAATTATTTTGTCTGTTGGGATCCGGTTATGGTTCTTTGGAGTTTTTTATCGGATTCAGATTTGGTTCTGATCAGATTTCGTTTTTTTTTCAAAGGGGATTTATAGGTTCGAGTCGGGTATCATGTCCACGGAAATTATTTTGTGTTGCTCGGATCCGATTATGGTTCTTTGGAATATTTTTGTTGGGTTCAGATTTGGTTCGGGTCAGATTTCTGGATTTCTTCAAAGGGAATTTTTAGGTTTTTGTTGGGTTGCGTGTGCCGGGAATTATTTTGTCTTGATCGGATCGGTTTGCGGTTATTTGCAATATTTTTGTCTGCTATCAGATTTTGTTCCAGTCAGATTTCGGGTTTTTTCAAATGGAACTTTCAGTTCGGGTCGGGTTTCGTGTAGACTGAAATTTTTTTGGCTTACTCGGATCGGCGTATAGTCTGTTGTAATTTATTTTTTGGGTTCGGTTCGGGTTATGGGTTTATAAGTCTAAAAAATCACCCGAATTCGGAAATAAGTGGTTACTTGTCAATTAGACTAACCGCTGTCTAGGCTCTGTGCAATAGGTCTGAAAAATATTAGGCTAATTGGAAAATTAGAGATGATTCTCCAATTAACCTACGACATGCGTATCTGACATTGCATTAAATATTCAAAGATGGCTAGAACTCGCGCGATTACGGGTTTAACATAAAAGAAGGCAAAAATTCTCTAAAAACGTAAAATTAAAATAATTTATTCCAAATTTTCGAATTTTTGGCCCGCTTTATTAAAATGCTTCTAGATTTCAGCCCACATTTTTTTAAAATTCCAATACTACGGGTATTTTTGAACACAAAATTTAGATAACAGTTAAATGAACTTTTATTTTGCAGGAAATCGGGATGATTTTTGACGAAGGTACTGCGCACAATAATCATCACCGAATGTGCTGCTGATATTTGAGGAGAAACTGGATTATAGAAACGTGGCAGTGGCCCTCGATTATGGAAAGATTCTAGGTAAACACTGACTACGGAGAAACCACAGAACAGGCTCAGAAAGATAATGTGAGCACTTTAGTGAATCACAGAGCACTTATAGTCATGGAAACAATTCGACAGAACTTAAGGATCACTGAATTTTTGGCAGTTTTGTTGGACTTTTTCCTTTTCTTTTCATTTAAAAAGATTAATAAGGGGATTTATTAAACTAATCGATTCTGTTACTTTGGACTTGGTAATTAAAGAATGTTATCAATATGCCATAAATAGCTTTTAGTTAAATTTTAATCACATAATACATCTACTTAAAAATTTCCAAACATGACTGAAATTAGGAAAAGTCATTTCATAACGATGAAATATCGAATTCTGAAATTTTACTGAAATGAATTATAATTTATCATATGAATGATCCGAAATATGTGAGAAAATACTTGTAAAGCATATGACTTAGTATGTCCTGCTAGTCACGTGAAAAACAATTATGAATTTAGAAAGTATACGCATTGAAAATTAAGAAAATCCAACAAGTGTTGGAGCTTATGAAAACATTTTCTAAAAAAAAAAGAAGCTTAATCAGATAGTCTGAGTTTCTGCCACGCTTATCGGAGGGACATTGGATATCAAAATTATATATATATATATATATATATATATATATATATATATAAACTAATTTTATTTAAAAATTCGTTCAAGAACGCCCGGTGATATAACAAATGTTCATTATTCAATCTCTTTTTAAGACTTTACATATTTTGTGTAAAATGATGCGAATTTTGAACATTTAATGGCAGTTTTTCAAAAGTTATTAAAATAAAATCCTTACTGAGTTAATTTATGAATCACCCTATAGCTTATAGAACAAGAGCTAAAATATTGCTGGTTAATTCGACGCGTTTTATCATTTCTAAAAAATAAATGATTTCTTTTGAGATTTGTAAGGATCGATAAAATGTATTTGAATTGTTTTTAAAAAGTCCAACATTATGTCTTACTAGATATATTACTTTTGAAAAGTTTATAACCTCACTATTCAATTATTTTTTTACTTCTATCATCTTTCGTTTATCTTTTCTTTTCTGAATTAAAATGGAATAGGTATAATGGAAATGAAGTACCTTACAAAAAGAAGAGATATTTAATCAAAAACAACTCGTTGTAAATAATGCCGCCAAGCAACAAACCTAAGACATCAGTCATAAAAAGAAGTGATATCACATAAAACGAAGCGATATAAAAGTGCATACTCGAAGTGCCGTGTAAAAATCTATCACTACTCATAATGTTTCCAAAGGACTCGGAGTGAGGTACAGTATGTGAAAACTGCTTGGCGACCAGCAGGCGTATATTTAATTTATGCAGTACCTATACCAATTTCGAAAAATTGTGAAAGTGGAAAAAATTAATTTTAATTTCTCATAATATCACTCTTAAAAATGTTTGTAAAATGAAGATCTGTAATAAATCAGAAAATTTTTAAGACAAGCAGGAAAAGGTATGCAATTGTGGTATTTCTTCTGCTATTACAATTATCCTATTCGTTATTTTAAACATAATTTTTAATTACATAGATACGTTTAATAATACACTGTATTAAAATTAAAGGAAAAACTTTTAAAATGGATCCTGTTTATGACATATTTATTTCTTAAACGTAAAGTTCGTGTTTCCAACATAATGAATATTATATAATACTAGTAGCCTTACTATAACAGATTTTTTCTGCTGCCATGTGCTATTCCGTTTAGGCAATATTTACTGCAATATATCTTAGTTTAATTAACGTCTATTTTTAGGTGCATTGTTAGCAATATTAATATGATCATTATTTTTATTCTATTTTACAAACTCAAAATGTTTATTACATGTTTACTGAGAAAATACTCCCCATAAAAGTGGTCTTTCTCGTTCAAATAATAGTAATCAATAAATCGATCCCATGATGTTAAATAAGAATGGGCATATAAACACCATAAGATTCGAATTTTCACAGTTTAATGGGAGAAGTAATACAAGAAGAAAATTGTTAAATAAAAAAGTCGTATATATGTAAGTACAGAAAAATCAAACATTATATAAGCTTGCAGGTCTCCAAGCAGTTTCCAGATACTGTACATCATTCCGAGTCCTTTGGAAACATTATGAGTACTGATAGATTTTTACACCGCACTCGGAGTTTGCACTTCTATATCGCTTCTTTTTATGTGATATCACTTCTTTTTATGGCTGACGTCTTAGGTTTGTGGCCTGGCGGCATCAGTTACAACGAGTTGTTTTTGACTAGATTTATAGTTCCTGTTCAAAAACATAATTTCTATCAAAGCCTTTACAATTTTTCATTGATATACTTATTATATTCTAGAACTTTTTCTTGTTATATGTGCTTGATGTATGTTATTTACGTTTTTAATGAAGAATAAAAAATATATGTTACAAGAAATATTAAAATTAGATATATATATCAAGGAGAAAAAAGAGTATTAGAAATATATATATATATATATATATATATATAAACTTTCTTCAAATTTTCATTATTTCTTATAAAATATATGGCTATAATTTAAATAAATATATAATATAAATAAAAATATAATATAAATAAAAATATAATATAAAAAAATATAAATATCATTTTCCCTCTAAGTAGTTGATAATATTATAGATCAGTTGCATTTTGCAGAAGTGTTTGCTCTACTCGATCTTAAAAATGCATTTTATTACGTTGAAGTGGAAGAAAATAGTATAAACTGCACTTATTCCCTAAAACATTATGTAGAATTTGAATTTGCATAACGTAAAGCGAAGAGAGTCTGTGCACATTTAAAAAGAATAATAATAAAACGTCTAAATATTAATATTTTGCTAAACTATGCATGAATAATTTTGACTTAATTTGTTTTTTATGCATTTCCATTGTTATTTTGTTGTTATACTGTAATTTAATAGAAAAGCAGTAATAAAACCAGGAAAACTATTTTGCGCAATCTCTCCTTACAGAGTAGAAGAGATTACGCACATAGGTGGGAGAGATTGCGCACATAAGTAGAAGAGATTGTTATTAATAATAACTACAATTAAATTTTTAACAATAATAATTACACTTAATCGACATTGTTGAAAGGTTTTTGTGAGTAAATATTATTGTATTAAGAGTGAATATTTCAACCAAATGTTTAAATAATAAATAAAAGAAAGAATTTTAACAACAGTTAAAATTTTTAATTTAAATAGATTAAAATATCAGAAAAAGCAAGCCCTACTAAGATTACAAAGTAACATTAATCTAGTTGATAACATATTTAACTTGAAAATTACTTCATTTCCATTTCCACAGTTTCATTGTATTTTGTTCGATAACCGAAGTTGTCATCGTCCACAATCGATGCACTTATTGTTGTAAATCGTGCATCTTTCGTGCAATCACCTGCGACAAGCAATACATTGAATCCAGTCAGTTGTCGAAGTTGTCTCCTGGTATAGTTCCAGACTTTCAGTGCAATCATCCTCATTCACTTTTGGTTTTTTTCCTTGAGTATTTTTATCCCACATTTTGTGGAAGCACCTTATTTTCAGCTGTTTTTCTTTTGTAGCGGTATTTTTCTGAAGTCTTTTTTCATGTATATTTTGTGAATCAGTAACATTACTTGCACTCTGTTTCCTTTTATTTCGATGGCATTACACTACTTGGAATGGGTGAAAGCTTTTCCAAAACATTGTATTAGAAAATTTATTTTAGTTAACAAAATTAATTTATTAGCAAATTAATTATTCATAAATTAAAAAAATATATATATAAATAATTAATTAAATTATTAACAAATATATTATTAATTTATTACCAAAAATAATTGCACAAAATTAATTTAATTGTAACTGTATTATTAATTTATTAATAAAATTTTTATCTGAAAAAGTATTTCTTTGCAAATTAATTTGTTGTCATATTTAGTTTTGATAATTATGTGTTTTTCGCAAATTATTTCAAAATTGATTCATTCATATGTTTTACACGTAATTTGCAATTCATACAAATTTATATATAAGCTGCGTAATTTCTCCTAGCACTTAAACTTATGGGGAAATGGCCATCTCTCCTAAGTAGCAGATGCTAAAACTCTCCTATTTTGGTAGGGGAGATTGCGTGGACTTTTATTTAAATATCGCCACATCTAAAATGAATTGTTGGTGTTCGCATACTTTGTCCAGGTTAGTAGTTTATGAGAAATCGTTTAAGTTCAAAATATTTTGTATTACTGACGTTCTATAAAATTTCTGTCGAGCAGTTATGAAAATTCAAGCTCTTACTTTGGAAAAACAAAGCAAAATAGCACTGCTTTATCGAAAACGCTTGGAACAATCAATATGAACATTCATGTAGACACTGCACTAATGCTGCTTCACAAGACCATTTGAATAATTAATCATTAGAAAATGAAACAGAAAGGAGACATTTGACCTCTTAAGCAGTGCAATCGAAGAATAATTCATGAAATATAGTTAAGACCTCCGTAAAGAAAACAAAAAGAATGTTCTTAAAATTCAGCATGAAAACCGCAAGCACCACAATTTACAATGTAAAAAAACTTCGAAACTGCAACCTTGGTTACCTTGTTGTTATTAAAAGAATCCAGCAAGTTCCAGGAATAGAATGGATAAGACTTTATAAAGTAACTAAAGTTAAATCCAAAGATACCTATGATGTTGAAAAAATCTCAGCTACTGAAAGACCAATAAGCACTACCTATTGTGCCGACCATATGAAACCTTGACCCAAAGAACATTAATTTTGTGACGTACTGAACTATTTTTACTTACCCGTCATAGTTAGTATAGGGTAAGTCTTGTAATCGTTTTAAAAATTGAAAAAAAAAAATATTCTGACGGATTTACACGTTTCAGACACTGGAGATTCCGAAAACCATATTTTTAGAAAAAAAAAATGTCCGTCCGTCTAGGTGTGTGTGTAAACGCTCTATCTCCAGAACAAATTGAGATAGAGACTTGAAATTTGGTGTGTACTTAGGAATGAACAATGGAAAGAAGCCTATTAAATATCAGTAACCTCGATAATCCGAAAAAAAAAAAAAAAAAAAAAAAAAAAAAAAAAAAAAAAAAAACATAAATTTTTTATTAAGAATGAAGTCGATCGGATAGTTAGTTGCCGAGATATTTGTAACTATATTTTCACCCTTTTCAATTTTTCATGAACCTGTATTTCATTCAAATTTCAATTCAAAGATACATTTTAATAGGAAATGAGACGCTTGATCCAGCGCAGTAAACTGTTAGTTAATACAATTATAATTTTTCGAATTATAAGAATTTTGTTTTACGAAATTTGTACTACTTGATTATCCCGCCGACCCAAAAACTATCGCCAAACTATAAGATTAAATGCCAATAACGGCTTATCGTAAATGTCAAGCATTTAATGCATCACCATACCTAAAAGGGGGTTACCATAGGGAGGACCCTGTTCTTTCACCAAATGTTGCCAAGTTTGTAGCCAACTCGGCGATATGGCGCTTAAAGTGAAGCCAAATTGGCGGCATCTCTAATATTTCGCAAATTCCCACAGACTTCCATTGTAAACCTAGTATTTCTTGCTTACAGAAAATCAACAAATTGAGATATTTTAATGAAATAAAAAGTAATATTAGCTAAAGGTATTATATTAATTATATTTAAGGGAGTCCAAGGAAATTAAAATTATGAATAAAGTAACATGATACAATGCTTAGCATGTATCACATGTTTTATTTTCATATTTTATATTATGTATATCATGATGGGTAAGTATTACGGGGGCCCCCAACGACTAGTCTTATTTTCTTCCTGTGATAAATTAAAAAGTGAATGACTTTTAAGACATTATCCTGCGTTGTTACATTATTTAAACCGTGCTTATTGATCTCTGCGTTGTTCGGATCATATTTTTTACTTTTCTCTAAAAACAGTTATAGTTTTTTTTGTTGTTGTTTTTCAGATAGATGTCTGTATTTTGCTCCATGTTTCTCAGAGCTCCTAATGTCAGGACGGCCGGATGTAGGGCTCCGAGAGACCTACACTTGCATGCGATATGAAATATAACCGGCCACAGTGAAGTATTTGATGCAAAAACCTGTCCAGAAATTCAAAAATTAAAATTTTCTGAACAATTATAAAACGCATATTTTATAATTGCTGGCTAACTGGTGCATCGTTCTATGTCTCTTTCAGCAGTATTAGTCATATCCGACAACCCCTAGACTCAGTTAAAGAGGAGGTATAGTTGCGAGAAGACGTTCTTTATTGTTACATTGCAAATCCG
Organism: Maratus speciosus; assembly: GCA_963932465.1. Taxonomy (NCBI): domain Eukaryota; kingdom Metazoa; phylum Arthropoda; class Arachnida; order Araneae; family Salticidae; genus Maratus; species Maratus speciosus. Next base: position 427,994,800 of record OZ010795.1, on the reverse strand, counting down.
ATATTATGTTTAATTATGTTTAAATGTATAATTTTTGTTGCTTCATGAATTGATGAAATCAATAGCTTTATTTATAAAATAGCTATGGGATCGAACCCGAGCTCCTCGGGTTACAGAATATAGGTGAAAACCATTATTTTTAACTCTAATTATTTTTTTTTTACGTGTAATATATATTTTAGATTGCCCACTAACATCAAAAAGAATTTTTATATGAAAAATATCAATTATTCAATCAAATAAAGTTTTGAAATTTATTAAAAGCGATACTTTCACATGTCACCGCTTGCCAGGAGTTATTAACCCAAGATTTTGCGACTTACGTCAGACTTTCCGATCATTTCGGTGCATAAGCGCGTTTTTTAATCACATGTCTGTTAAATTTGTTTCTTACTTGCATTAATTTATTTATTTTTCTATAAAGGGAGTTGTAATTTTGTTATGAAACATTAGACAGAAACAAATGCTGAACTTTTTACATTGTTTTAAGGGCAAGCGGATAAACCTTTCGTAATCGAGCTACACGTCATAGAGATAAATTAAAAAATAACTTATGCTTGAAAATCTATATATATTACGCTATCGTACGTGGCACAGAAATTGCGATTATTTGTTAACTGTTTAATGGCAACGTCCGAATGAAACGCATCTCATTGGTTATTGTGTAATATTTTTAAAAAATTAAATAACAATAAATAAATAAAATGTTTAATTAATAACTATAGAACAAAACAATTTATATAATTAAAAAAAATAAAAGTAAATAAACAATTTATTAATAAATAAACATCAACATCAGGGTTACCATATCAAGCAAAATAACGACACTTAAGTACCCCGGTGCGTATATGACATTGGTGTCAGAAAAATGTCGCTCCAACGTAGTGCGTATATGACACCTATGCCGTCTTTTATTCATGTAATTTGAAATACAATAAATAAATTAATGTACTTTTCCGGTGTAGGTACTTGGCGAAATAGAGAAAATGTCCATGGCGAGAAAAGATTTTTTTTTTTTTTTTTTTTTTTTTCTGGCAACCGATTTAATCAAAATATTTTTTTCAAATAAATCTACATAAAAGTTGCCATGATCGCAAAGAGTTCGTGCTTTTATGTTAGCTGGGCAAATTCTCGCCAATAGCATTTTTCACTCGTCAGCAGCATTTTTTATTTTTCGAGGGGTAAATTAAAGCTATGCTTTGTTGTTGAAATTAAATGGTTTATGGTATTATTTATTATTTTTCTTTACTTTTTCTTTTTTATTTTTTTTATTTTTTTTTTTTAAGTGAAAGTCGTGAATTTTAATTGCTTCATTTTTAAATTAAAGTTATCCATTCTACATAAAATGAGTGAAAGGATTATATTTTAATCTCAATTAACGAAATATGAAAAAAAAATTCGACGGCTACAACGTTTGGTGATTTATCACATGTGCCCGACTAACATAAATGTAGTGAGTTCTCGATTTCTCTATCAGAATCTTCCAATTTGGCGAAGGATTGAGCAAGTAAATTAAATTATGAATAAAAATAACATGATAGAATTCCTAGCATACATTTTAAGGGAGACCAAACTGGTAGCCACGGGCGTTTAGTTATTTTAAAAACCCTAATAACTCATTCAATAAGATACAATTTTTAAACAAATTGCATTTGAAAGTACAATTTTTTTTCTTTTTTGACGGTTTAAAAATTTAAAATGCGCGATATTTAGAAATAAAAAAAAATCGCTGACATAGCACGTATTTAAATTTCAGTTTTTTTCTCAGCTTTTATGAGAATATGGCAACAGAAATGTACAGTAATATATTACTTTCTTTCCTCCGTGATTATTTCCCTTTACTTTCAATCCTCCACGACTTTCAACAGAAGTGGAGTTCTTCAGTTGCCACAATTACAAAAAATATATTAAAAACTACAAAAAAATTAATATCTCAAAATTAAATTGAGATACAGCTTTCAAACAAATTGCATTTAAAAGAGCATTTTTGCGTTATATGACGGTGTAAAATTTAAAATGTGCGATGTTTAGAAGTTTAAAAATTTTCAATAGATAAAATTGCAAAACCAAAATTTTATTTCAAATTTCAAAGTGTTGCCATTAGCAGAATGACGTACGCGCTACTCACAGATATGTTTGTCCTTTATAATAGATAATAAATGTGATCTTTTTTAGACTTTTTAGATATAAATTAGGAATATTGATTTAAATATATAGCTTTTTAAAGGTGTGCAGGGGTTTATCGGACCATTTCGACGTATTGCCGTATTGCTTATACACTGTATGGCCAAAGCTGACCGGTCACTTGCGATTTTTGACGTTTTATTAAATATCTAGAAAAATACATGAAAATTAACTTGAAACTGCAGGTGCGTAAACAGTATAGTACAGGTCATATAATTCCGTGAATATGTTTTTCCGAAAGTCCATAGGGCACTGTCAAAAAATGGAATAAGAAAGAATATCTTTTGGATAACCCTGTAAAAACTAATGGAGCAAAAGCGCTTACACTCGAGATTATTAAAAAGTGGCTTATTGTAATATACTGTGTTCATTTTTATGAGGATAGCATGTATATTCGTAGAGAAATTAAGATTTTTATAAAAACAGTCCCAAATTTCGCCAAGATTTTTGCTTATAATTTGCAGAGTTCTTAATATAAAAAAAAAAAAAAAGTTATTTTCAGAAAATGTGACAAAGAACACTGTAAATAATTCTCTTCAGTCAGAATTTAGAAAAAAATAATAATTGGATGAAAAATGAGCAGGTTACTAAAACATGTTTCACTGCGCATGCAAGAATGCAATCAAAATATAATGTGCATAGTGTGTTAGCTAAATGTATAGTACAACTTTTTTAAAAGTTTCAAAAACATAGTTTGAAAAGTCTGATAATAATCGTTTATAGAATAAGCTCAAAATCCGTTGTTCCCAAAATGAAACAAAAACATGAGGGTTTGTATCCAAATACAGTAGTACGTGCAATATTGTGTATGCTAGATTGGCACTAATCAATGGATAGATGGATACAACCCCTAATGTTTTTGCTTCATTTTGGGAACAACGAATTTTTAGCTTATTCTATAAAGATTATTATCAGACTTTTCAAACTATGTTTTTGAGACATTTACAAAAGTTGCTCTATACATTTAGCTAATACATTATGCACATTATATTTTGATTGCATTTGCGCATGCGCAGTGAAACTATTTTTAGTAAACCTGCTCATTTTTCATAAATTTTTTATTTATTTTTTTTTAAATTCTGACTCCAGAGTATTGTGTACAATGTTATATGTCATATTTTCTGAAAATATCTTTTTTTTTTTTTAATTGAGAATTCTGCAAATTATAAGCAAAAACTTGGTGAAATTTAGGACTGTTTTCATAAAAACCTTAATTTCTCTACGAGTATACATGCTGTTCTCATAAAAATAAACACAGTATATTACAATAAGCCACTTATTAATAATCTCGAGTTTAAACGCTTTTGCTCGATTAGTTTTAACAGGGTTATCCAAAAGATATTCGATCTTTTTCAATTTTTTGACGGTCCCCTATGAGGTTTCGGGAAAAAATATTTACAGAATTATATGACCTATACTATACTGTTTACCCACCTGCAGTTTCAGGTTCATTCCTTGTGTATTTTGCTAGATATTTAACAAAACGTAAAAAAATCGCAAGTGACCGGTCACCTTTGGTCATATAGTGTATTTGTGAAAGCAAATTTTAAAAGAAATACCTTCCGCATTCAGTTGACATTTTTAAATATAAATTGCTTTTTTAGTCTATTAATTATACTCGAAAACCAGAATCTCTATACTACAACTGAACTTTACGGTATCAACTTTGCTAAATACTAAATGCAAATAAAAAATATATTATTACTTTCGCTTATATAAATAATCAAAGTTTACATATAGTATAATTAACCACATTTAATTAAACATTACTTGTAGGAATTAGAACTCTATGGAACATTAATTTCCTCTTAGCTTATGAGTTGTAAAAATGTAATTAAACTTTGTATGTTATAATTAAAAACTCTTACGATACTCATATGCGTACACATAAATAAAAACTATATATTCATTTATTTTTAACTTTTTAAAACATAAACCTAAATCATGGTTAAGATACGTGAACGATGTTTTTGTAGTATGAGAAAAAGGAAGGCCAGCTTTAGTAGAATTTTTTTGAGATATTGAATCAACTCGATGACAGAATTAAATTTACCATGGAAAATGAAGTCAATAGCATTCTCCCATATTTAGACGATTTTGTTATAAAATAAGGTTCTTCGCTTAAAAGAAACGTTTTCAGAAAATCAATGAAGATAGATAGCATTATTCCTGTTACTGTTTCAACCCCATGGTGTTATAAAATGTCTGCGTTTAATTCATTTATTAAGAGGACACTTATTGTTTGCTCGGGTGAATTTTTAGAAGAAGAACTGAACTATATTGTCAAGATTGGAATAGATCATTGATATAACCCACAGGTTATCCATAAATTAATCGAAAAGTTCAATAGATATCCCCAAAGCGCTCAGTTAACTCGTCCTATTTATAGAAAAATTTCTTATATCCCAGTAATGTTTGAAAGATTAAAGAGAATTTTTAATAGATTCAGAATTCTTCTTGCTGCCTCCCCCTCAAAAAATCTGTTTACAGCTATTACCAAAAAGCAAGATCCTCTACCAATTTTGTTTCATTCTGGTGTTTACGGAATCCGTATGCAACTCAATACTGGTTTATTAACTTCATATATTGGAATGACAAAACGATGCCTGTTTGAAAGAATTAAAGAACATAAAACAGATTTAAAATTCAATAGACAGTCTACAGCTTTATCTAGATTAGCATTCAGATTTCTAATGTTTGCTTAAATATTTTAAAAGAAGTATATTTGTAATGTTAATTTCGGTTTTTCAAGTTTTCAGATAATAGTGTTATAGCCTCCCAACAGATGGCGCCATATCCGATGCAATATTGGTTTCAATGTTGAAGAGGCCACACGACTAACTCAAAAAGACCCGGATGATAATGTTAATCCTATGGGGAAGTTATTTTCCAATATCAGGCTTAAATTTTGATATTTTTGAATGATCTTTTTTGCAAAGAATAGCTGAGGACGATCGACATCTTGGCTAGTTTTTACTTTTTTGATTTTGGTTTAATATATTTTTTTAAATTACCTTTATTTTCGGAACAGGTTTGAACCGGTTCTGAAATTTAAACTATCCTAATATAAAAAAAAAAAAAAAAAAACTATAACCAAAATCAAAAAAGTTAAAACTAGCCCGGTTGTAGATCATCTTGAGCTATCCTATGCAAAAAAAAAAAATCACCCCAAAATATTAAAATCAAAGCGAGAAATTTGAAAATAACGCCTCCACAGACTTTACATTAGTGTTTTACTTTCTTGCCTTGACTAAAGTGCGTTCTTAATATTCAGTTATTGAAATGTTTTCAGTTTGATGTTATGAAAGTGACTGTGCTTTTTGTAACTTTGCTTCGTGGAGGTCAAGAAACCTCTTCCCTGATGATGGCTCATTAGAAAGGGCATGAAACGTTTCGATTAATTTTTAATGTGTTTTTAATATAGTTTTCATTTATGTGTACGCTGATGAGTATCATAAGAGTTTTTAATTATTAATTTGACAGCGTAAGTCTCAGTTTTTTCTAATTCTTTTTGTATTTTATATTTATTTTCTAAGTAAACGCATATTTTTATGAGTATATAAAAATAATTAAATATATTTTCTAATAGTAATTGCTAACAACAATAATTTTAAGTGTAAACTTAAGAAAAATAATTTTGGCTAGGATTTTCTTCAAATACTCCACTATGGACACAGGTATCGCGGTTATAAGACTTTCCCGACATGAGCACCGGGTATAAATATAAATCGAAAGCAGTTAGATTGATTTCGACGAGTAACATTCTAAGGAGTAGAATTTTTCTTTGATGTTGTGAAATTACAAATTTAAAGACATTAAGAAATTGAATATTTTTTGAAGTATGAATTTTGCTCAGAATTCAAATGATGGTCATATTAAAATTAAACGATGATGAAATTTAGTGTAAATAATTCGTGTTGTATGTTTTATTCTCGCCCTTCCTTGTAAATAAATGTCAATATCTCTGGTAAATTTATCATTATCATTGTGCTAGAGCCTCTTTCTATAGAGATGCAAAAATTATACAGTATATAAGCTACGGAAACCGAGTAAACAAAGTATTTGTATTATACAAAATACTAGTTCAAACACGTTGGAAACACAGTTTTTGAGAGTAATGGATACATTTTTAAAATACTAGAAAGTGATTTATTATGTAAATATGCTATTTAAATAGGAATGCATTCTGATTTATTTTTAAATATGCGGTTGAAGAGAAAACATTATTCCTCTTAGTGTTAGCATTATTATTAATATAATTAATAATTATTTTATGAAGAAAAATACGTCATTTTTAAATATAATTAAGTTATTTTCTTTTTTAAAGGATATCCTCTTAGTTGTTTTTCAAATGGGTATAAAATTATCTAAACATGTTTTAATTATACTTAACTATGAAGCAGTCTGATATTTCTTCCATAAAACTTACGTGATCTATAAGCTATATAATAGTCTGAATTTCTTTTGTACAAAATACTCTACAAATTCATCAAAAACGTTATTTTTCAGAGAGAGGTGTTAAAAGATCTGTATGTGACTTATTATGTGAATATATGATTTAAATATGAAACAATATGGTTTATTTACAGTATGAACATGAAAATGTGGGTTAAAAAAAAAAAAAAGATCTTTCATTGCCTTATTCTTGCTTTTTTAAAATTTATTTATGCTAATCTTTAGTTTATTTTAATGTTTATTTTTTTTTACGGCTAGCCTGTCAATCATTTATAGTTTACTGTAGAAACAGGAAGTAATATAAATATCTAAAGAAATCTGAAATTTCAATAAATGCAAAGACATCTGAAAAATTTGGACATATGATGATTTCCATTAAGATTTTTTTTTCAAAAATTATAATGATTAATATTGTCAACCTCAAATTATAATATGTTTATAAATTTATTTAAAAAACTCATAGTGTGACTCACGGCACCCCTCACTGTGGATCTTAAAAGCATAATTAGACATTAAGTATCTACACATTAATCTAAAGTAAAATCTAGCTAGTCTGTTTTTCTCATAATATAGTTCAACAATAATTATTTATAAATATTCATGGATGGTCCTTATTTTACCCTTCACTGGTCATGATGAAATACATAAATTCGGATTTTTTAAAATAATTTATTGAAAAAAGATCGCTCTATTTTATATTCACTTCTTCTATAAGTGATATTAATTATAGAAAATAAAAATTTATACACTTAATTATTTTTTTTATGTCTTAAGATAAAGCAATGTAATAAAGCAATATAACAAATTATTATAAACAATTTATTTTTTGAAACAAATAACCACTGGTATGTGTTTAATAAATATATTTACTAAAGTTATAAAATGTATCCATAAAATAATAATTACTGATTTTTTGACATTGCAATATGGAATAATCTACTTCAACAGATTTACATAAATATATTCTTTATCATCAAGTGGGGAGATTTATTTTGTATAAATGGTGAATGCATATTTAAAAATTAAAGGAGGCATGATACCTTTGTACATTCAAAAAATCAATGTTTGAAAAATAATTTTAAAAATAATTCAGAGACTTAAGAACATTTCAAAACAGTGTGGCTAATTGGCAGTAGCATTAAAATGCTCCAATATAAATAATTGTATAAAATATACAAACCCATCTTTAAACCTGGTTTTCTCAGTTCTAAATTTTTAAAATTTATCTGCAAGATTTAAAAAAAATAGTAATGGTTGTAGAGTTACATTATTTTACATGAATCTTTAACATATGGGTTTTAATTCACCGTGCCCAGAAATAAGTGAATAAAAAGAAAAGTGCCCAGTTAAACTGATGGCATTGAGCTCACAGACTATTCCCACTAATTGTATATTATACTCTTATTTGAAAGAATAATGCCCCTCAAAAAATAATTTAAGGAGGTCAGACCCGTTTCCCCCCTTTATACTTAACCAATGATCCTCCAAATCTAATCAGGGAAGCTCCTTAACATAGTAAAAGGGTATACCAAATTTGAAGAGGATCAGTAAATTCTGCATGAAAAAAAAAACACATCGCTAAATTAAGGGATATATAACCCCCTTTCCCCCCTTTATACTTAACTAATGAACCTCCAAATCTAATCAGAAAAGCTTCTTATTAGAGTGAATATAGAAAAAAAAAATTAAGTAAATTGGATAATTCTGAATGAAAATCCATTTATATAAATTAAAGGTATGGGACTTGACCCCCTTTCCCCTTTTTATACTTAACCAATGAACCTCCAAATCTAATGAAGCAAGCGCCATATCGGAGTAAACCGGTATATCAAATTTGAAGCAAATCGAATAATTCTGCACGAAAAACCAATTTATCCCAATTAAAGGCGGGATTAGGCTCCGCCCCCTTTTATAAATTATCAATAAACCTCCAAATTTAATCAAGGCAGCTCCTTAACATAATAAACCGGTATACCAAATTTGGAGAAAATCGAATAAATCTGCATAAAAAACCCATTTTCTAAATTAAAGGGGGTCGGCTAGCCTTCCTTTCCCCCCTTTATATTTAATCAATGAATCCCCAAAACCAATCAAGGAAGCGCCTTATCAGAATGAAACTGTAAAAAAAAAAAAAAAAAAAAAAAAAAAAAAAAAAATTGAAGCAAATCGGGTGTTTCTATCAAGAGTTATCTCGTTACGTACGTACCGTACATACATACATACAGAACAGGCGGACACATTAGCTCTCAGTCTTTGATAGCCTGTGAACTAAAAAAAGCAATACAGTTTGATATATAGCATTATAAATGTCAAAAAAGTTAAAAAATTCTAATTTCTTGAAAAAATTTAGAATTATTAATATATTAAAGATTTTAAAGTCTTCGGTTCAGTTTATAAAAATTATTTCAAAATGCAATTTCATACCAGACTATGTTTATTTTAAAGATTTATCTTGTGGGTAAGAAAAACTTTTTAATTTTCTGCATAGATTTTTTTTTTTTTGTAATTTTTAAATATATTTTAATTACATTAAAAAATGAATTAAATGCCTCATGTTATTAATTTATTATAGTGCAATTCCATACAAATGTCAACTTTGATCAAAAAGACATTTAAATAATTTTTATAAATTAAGTTAAAAAATATATTGAAATATATTCCAAGTATATATTTCAAATTAATGTTTTAGATTCAAAACATTTATTTTATTTGCAACTGGGAACAAACAGTCCAAATAAACAACATGTTTGAAAAGTAAAACTCTTCCAGTTGTGTACAAATATTATTCTTGAAGAACATTTAGAAAAATAATATATTTTTTGTTTATTTTGCATATATTAAATGAATGCATGTAATATAATATTTAATGGTTTACATTAGGCTTAAAGCCATATTCTTGGCAATTATACAAGCACAATAAAGTCTTGTTTTGCGTCATTACGTCACATGTTTATGTGCATTTTTTGATATAACAGATAGACTTAACAACCAAATTACACAAGTTTTTGAATTTAAAACAAGTACATAATGACTATTTATGTTATGTGTTTAGTTTTTACTAATAATATGATGATTTCACAAAAATAGTGTGACAGAATGACAATTTTCCTGTTACGGAATGGCAATGATTTGTGACGGAATGAAAAAACAGTGTTTCTTTGCAACGTAAATTGTCGCAATTATATCTGACGAGCTTTCTCATGATAAATATACTGTAGAATCATGCTTTCGACTAACTGTTTATTGGAATAAAGTCTCCCTATCCACAGATTGAGAAAATAATATTTTTTTCAGGAATTTCTTTGCAAGTGGTCATGGCAAACGACCGGTTAATGGAATAGGTGGGCAATTGAAAAGCCAATGTAGAAGATTACTGTTTGCTGATACTGCCTTAAACATTCAAACTGCAGACGAATGTTATGGTTTCATTAAATAAAAACAGCAAGTAATCAAAGTTTTGTACTTATCCAATCAGAGTATTAAAGCTAAGAAAATGAAGCCCGCTGGTTACTGGTTACAGCAGCAATTCCTGGCACAAGCTATATACAGTATCAAAGTGTTCTGAATAAATATTTTAAAAAATCAAATTATTTTCAAATTCAAATGAATTCCAAACACATGGTTTGAAAAAAGGGTACTTTATTTACCCATAAATAGTAGCCTGTAAGAAAGATTATGCTGTGGGCTTATTTTGCTTGGCCACATATTATGGGAAAAGAAGTAAACGACAAGATTGCACAAATAACTGTTGCAGAAAGCAACTAAGAAACTGAAGAGCTGAACTTGAGGAAACGGGACAATAAAGGACCTGCATTTACATTTCCAGAGAAAAAAGACATATGTATAGTTGATAAGACAGATTTGACACCTTTATATTTTTAGTCGGCATTTCAAATAGTAGGTCATCGTGCTCAATATGTTTTCGAAAAGCTAACAAATGTGAATAGTTATGCCATGTAATTTCTTACGATCACTCAGTACAATAAAACAATTATAAAATTTATTACTTTAGTCAATTGTTTAAAATAAATGTTTAAGAAACTTTCAGTCATTCCGTCACGTCAAATGACAATTAACAACATCAACCATAATACAGATAGGTTGTTCTAAATTATAATTTTGTACTGCTGATACATCATATTTAAGATACGTATTAGTTTAAAAACTGAAGGTTTTCCTAATTCACAAAAGTTTCCAGTTTTATGTAACAAGTTAGAGTCATGTTTAGAAAGATGCCATTCCGTCACACAAAAAGAAATTATTCAAAAATGAAAGAATAAAATATGTAAAAAAAAAAAAGTTTCAGTTTTTTTTTTAATCTTTTAATCCGTAACAGTCATGTGCAAACTGAAAAATCAATTTTTGTGGAAAATAGCTTCAGGGTAATTGCTTTAACTTTACTTGTACAACTCAAAATGTCATTCCGTCACATATGGAATTGCCCTATAAACACTGTAAACATTTCACTTAAAAATAAAGAAACACTCACTGATTTATGTCGAGTCACAAAAATAATCTTATAATGAACAGTTTTAGACTAGAAAGGAACGATGTCACCAGGCCATCGACATTAAAGGGTAGATGGGAAGAAGCTGTAATACGCAGCACATGCTGAAATGAACAAATGATAAATAAAACTTAACATTTAAGAAAAATATATTTACAATATCAGAAATTACTGTCTATAAATGTAAATAACATTATTCTTTTACTTTTAATTTTCCTATGTAAATAATTGTACCTTATATTTTTTTAATATGTGTTTGGAAATTTTATTAACAAATTACAGGAACTTCCATCATCTGAAGTAAACTTACACATCGGACTGAAAACAAAAATCTTTATTTCCAAAATATATGTCATTAACTTTATGTTACTTCTTGAAAGACGGGAATATATTTAAACAAAAATGCTTTGATTCGTGTATTTAATTAAACAGTTCAATTTCAAAAATTAAATAATGTTATTCTTCTGATAAGAAGATACAGACAATCTCTATACAGTCCATTTGTCGTAATATATTTTAGTAATAAAAATTTCTTTCAGACAATTGATAATTAGTTCATTAACCATTTTTACTTTCTTCTATCTTCAATAGAAGAAAGTATTGCAATCGAAAATTTTTTTAACTTCCGGTTTTCGACGGATTTACACGTTTTAGGGGTCAGAGATCCCCAAAAACATATTTATAGAAAATGTCTGTCTGTCCGTGTGTATTTCGCCATTGTAAGATCAAAAAGTGTATGAAGTTATGCATAGAATTGAACCAAATTTTTGGCTATAGCAAGCAGATCCTCCCTGAATTTGGAAACAATTCGCCGGCAGGGGGCGCTGTAATAGCGATTTTTGTGTGATTTTGAATATTGTACCATCCGAAAGTGTATGAAGTTATGCATAGAATTGAACCAAATTTTTATTTTAAGTTTTTGGATATGGCAAGTAGATCCTCCCTGAATTTGGAAAAAAAATCGCCGGTAGGGGACGCTGTAATAGCGATTTTTGTGCGATTTTGAATATTTTACCATCCAAAAGTGTATGAAGTTATGCATAGAATTGAACAACATTTTTATTTTAAGTTTTTGGATATGGCAAGTAGGTTTTCCCTGAATTCGGAAAAAAATCGACGGTAGGGGGCGCTGTAACAGCGATTTTTTGTGCGATTTTGAATATTGTACCGCCCAAAAGTGTATGAATTTATGCACAGAATTGATCCAAATTTTTATTTTAAGTTTTGGCTATTTCAAGCAGGTACTCCCAGAATTTGGAAAAAATTCGCCGGTGGGGGGCGTTGTAACAGCGATTTTTGTGCGATTTTGAATATTGTACCATCCAAAAGTGTATGAAGTTATGGATAGAATTAAACCAAATTTCTATTTTAAGATTTTGGCTATGGCAAGCAGATCCTCCCTGAATTTGGAAATCAATCGCCGATAGGGGAAGCTATTATAGCGATTTTTGTGCGATTTTGAATACTGTGCCATTGAAAAGTGTATGAAGTTATACATAGAATTGAGCCAAATATTTTGTGTTTGTTTTTGGTCATGGCACAAAGGTCCTCCCTGCATTTGGAAAAATTCCGCCGGAAGGGAGCGCTATAATTGTGATGTCTGTACCATTTTCATTATTGTACCATCGAAAATTGTATGAATTTATGCATAGAATTTAACCAAATTTTTGTGTACGTTTCAGGCTATGGCAAACAAGTCCTCCCTGAATTTGAAAAAATCTGGGAGGCGTTGTAATAGCGATGTTTGTGCCATTTTCTTTATTGTACCATCGAAAAATGTATAAAATTATGCATACAATTGAACCAATTTATTTCGTGCATTTTTTTGGCTTCGGCCAACAGGTCCTCCTTGAATTTGGAAATATTGCGCGGTAAAGGGTCTTTGTGATAGTGATTTTTGTATGTTTTTTCTTGATTTTTTGTAGTTCTGTTGTCCATCGGCGGTTCGTGCAAAGGCGGGAACTCGCTTTTTGCTAAACCGGCTATTCGCAAACATCTGATAACAACAGAATAAGGAAAAACTATTAATTTTAATAAATACCATGATATTGATTAATTCGTTTTTAGTCAGTTTAATTGACTGAAGCAGAAATTAAAAATGAAAATCAAAGTTGGTATAGTATTGAACTAAAAATATGGAAGTATTAACATGTGTAACTAGTTTTTAAAATATTATGTATCAGATAGAAGACAGTTTTGGGATTGGCACATCCAACTAGTTTTATATTTTAATTTTGATAGGATAATAATGTATTCCGAGAAATAATATATGACTGGAGTTCGAATTCCGTTTTTCGCAAGGTTCACTGGGAAAGTTTCACTTTCATCCCTTCGGGATCGATGCAATGAGTACCAGGCTTGCTTGGGAATTAACTTTCTAGAGTCTCAGTTTCGGCTGACCACCTGACCGAGACATAAGCTGTATAGCACTTCTATCCCCAAGGTCAAATAATCAGGTTTGGGCACTGTAGGTCCTGATACTTTATGGATTGTATAGCAACATTTTTAATTTAGATTAATAATGTATACTTTTGGAAGTAATTAAAATTAACATTTTCTTCATGTTAATATGGTATTAAGATTACGAAATAGAGATATATTGCACTGCAATAAAATCTCAACAACTAGTCATTTTATTCCACAGGTTAATAGAAGTAATATGAGTAAAAAAAACTAAACATATTTATTTAAAGAAAAAAATTATTATATTATCTTAAATTTTATACCACATCCTGAAATCCTTATACAGTTTTAATTTGAAATTATGAGTTACTATACACAGTACATAAGACAATTAATTGACGCATTGCTTTGTAAATGATACCATGATAGTGAAAATTATGCAAAAAACAAAAATATGTGCAATTTACAATTCTTCAGGAAAGGAAAATAATTGTATCCTTTAGTTAAATAGACTTTTAAATTTATGTTATTTTTACCATAATGTTGAGTCAATACCGTACAAATTCTTCTTTACATTTTAGTTAAAGTTAACAAATTCCATAAATAAAGTATGGGCATAATATAAATGTAGAAAAATTCTAAACCAAATTATACTCCAGGTACAATTACCCCTCTTTAATTTTCACGACATACAATCTACAATTTGCTTGCATATATATTTAAAGAGAGGCAAAGTTTTAATTATAAAATAATGTTAATGACATTTATGCCAGATTTCATAATAGCAGCAAACGTTTGTCAAGGAAGTTTGCTTTTGAGTTTGAAACTATATATAATAAATATTGAAATGCGTTTATAAATTTTACAAGTATTACAATTACACTTAATCATCACATTAAAAAATCTCACTATAATCATGTAGAATTATTGAATACCACTGCTATAAATACATTTATATATAATTATGGCAAAATGTAAATAAAAAAATTAACTTTCGTGACACTTATATCATATTTAATATCATCAGTATAAATATAACAAATAATTTTAATTTTTTTTCGGAAAACATAATAATAGCTGAAAGTATTTTATTAAACTATTATTCATTACTCATTTAAGTATTAAAATTTCAATTTTTTTCGTTCATCTGAATAAAATAACAAACAAACAATCTGTATATGTCTATGCTCAATAGCATATTAGCTGCTTTTTATGCCCTGATATATATATATATATATATATATAATAGCAATTATATTACAAAATACTTAAGGAGGCTTATAATAGTGAAAGGAATTGTGGGATTTTAAAATCCAACAAAAAATTTATTGGAAATAGAGTAAAATCGTGTTATAGAAAATCAAGATAAAACAAAATATTGCTACTTCTCCTTCTATTGTTCATGGTCCGGAAATTTCATAAAGATCCTGTAATATTTAGAGCTAGAACATATGTTCTAGGACTGTGGTGTGTGGAAAATCATATTTAAAAAAACAATAATACAGTTAACAGTTTTGTTAACGGGTTAAACAGCGTAGAAAGGTTGAGTTCAAATACAGATGATAGGTTAAGAGCTTCACGTATGGAATAATCAGGCACTGTCCTATGGTTTTCCTCTGGAAATTTTAAATTGATTATTGTATAACGTCGCAAAGTTCAAGAGTTATCGCAATGATATAAATAATTTATTAAAGCGAAGGGATGACTAAATTATCAGCTTAACTGCTCAGAAGTGATGTGCATGCTTAATGAAGTTTTGTCGATTTGTTACTTTTGTTGTTTTTGTTGGTTTTATTATTGCACCGGGTTAGTTCGTTTTTCCATTTGTTCTCGACAGGTATAGGGGAGTGTTATGCGCGCAAATCAAGTTCAACCCACCAGAGCATGTCACATGGCATGCCAACTGTCTACAATGGTTTAATTAAGTTATTTAATTTTAAGATATTTCATATATTTTAAAGCTTGCTGTTTGGGTGTAGAGAGATGCTGGGTTGTTTTTATGTTAATTATAATGTTGTCATATTGTTCAGTTTATTTTATTTTATATTAATTTTGGATCAGTTCATAAGTTCGGTAATTATATATATAATAGCGCTAAGTGTATAACAGTTCCGGAGTGAGCTCATCCGGAACCTGATAATCGCACTCATCCTTGGAAAAAAAATATCGCGCCCATGTTAGGGTTAAGCTTTCCGATCCCGTGAATAATCCACGTTGTATCACATCTTTTCTTCTTAATTTCCTCCAAAATCTTCAAAAACTATACAATTATAATGATTTTATGTCTAATTTAAAAATACTCAGCTACCAACAACAGATTATCTGTATAAACAAACGAATACCATCGCCATTCTTAAGCAGAAGTTCCAAATCTAGAAACAAAAGAACGACTCTTTGATCATTTCATTAAAAAAATACCGTTTAACATCCGATTAAGGTCTTAAAATGATTGTAAATGCATATTAAAGATTTTAATTATTTTGAAATGCGTTTTCCACTTTTACATACTGACTTATGCTTTGCGAAAAACGGAGTTGATTATTAAACAAGACAGCGGTCCCATGAATGAACTCATAGAAACGCTCTATTTCAACGCTGTTTTGGCGCCATCTCTCGGCAATGAATATGAATGATGGAACTTTTGACTAAAATTATAGTTTTTTATATATAAAAAAAAAAAAATGTTTTCGTTATGTAATTTTAAAATTTCGTTCAATATAAATAAAATGAAATTTTCTTTTGTTATGATACCTTTGGTAGAATTTAAATTTTGTTTTATTAATTTTTTAAGAGGTTAACATTTATCCGCTTTTTTAAGAATTTTGTTTGCATTATAAATAAAATGATTTTTTTTTCCCAGGTGTTATGAAATATAAGATGTTATGATTGCATTAGTATGAGAAAATTATTTTTTCACATTCTCTTATTAAATTACAATTTTGTTTTCACTCCAAGGTTATGTTCAAATTTTACAATGTCAAAAATCAAAATTTCATCTGCAATGATGTAATTAATATATGTAGTACATGGCATTGTATATTCCTTACATATTAGTTACATTAATGTAATTTGTACATTCATAAGAAATATAAATTTTATTTTCAATGCAAGCAAATTTCAAATGGATATAAACTAAGCTCTTAAACATTGATAAAATTAAATTAAAATTTTACAAAAGAAATAATAATAATAATAATTTTGATTTTGTCATTTTCTACAATACAAACCCTTTAATAATGAAACCTTCATTCTGTGTGTTTGTATGAAATCTTATAAAAATGAAACGCAGATCAACATTCCGTCATTTTTTGACGGGTTATATACTAGTTGTTAATAATAACTGGTTAACAATAACCGCATGTTTCGGTAAATATGATAAATATTGCATATTAATCATATTTACCGGTTATTATTAACAATTAACAATGAAGTTAGGTCAATATGATTAATTTAGCTTAGTAACGAATACGTGTTTTATTGAAACATGTGCTACTATAACTGTGAAGCTAATAGAAAAATAATTGTTAAGCGATAACAATACTCATTAAAAAATTGGGTCCTATTAATTGGATACGAAGTCCTAAGGGGTTGAAGAAAGTTGTTTTTATAATTACTGAATAAATTAGATAAATATCTTAAATACTAAAATAAGGAAAGAATAAATAATTCAGTTTTGAGTGATACTTTTGACAATGAATATTTTAAATAAACGGTCAAGTGCGAACATTACTCGCGTACAGAGGGTTCCGTAGAATAAATATGTGAATTTGTAATTGTACTATAAAAAAAAAAAGAAATTGCTAAAAGAATACTAAGATTTTGTAAAACAATTTACAACGTAGGGTTGGGTATAACTGTATATATTAGAAAAGTGTAAATGGGTATACCATGAAAGTTCAAAGAGATATGGAACCTTAATAATATCAAATATAGCTATTCGTATAACTCTTCTTTTAATATTATCCTAATCTTTTTATGATGAACTTAATTCGGTACTGACAATAAAAGAA
The DNA here is from genome assembly GCA_963932465.1 of Maratus speciosus. NCBI lineage: Eukaryota > Metazoa > Arthropoda > Arachnida > Araneae > Salticidae > Maratus > Maratus speciosus. The sequence continues at coordinate 427,977,241 of OZ010795.1, read as the reverse complement.
GTGCATAGTTAAACTTCATTTGGCATTTCATGAAACTAAATTCAGTGTAGTAATAACCTTTATTTCTACAGTGTAGCTAAATCAAAACCTTTGTTCAAAGTTTAAATTTGGCATTGTGCTAAGCGCGCTGCGAATTCAGGTCTCAAAGTTGCAACGCCGCCTTGGTCAGTGCCACGTTTTTCCTGATAGGTGTTTAATTAACTTTTAAAGTCACTCGAGGCGTATTGAGAGATACAATCAATGCAAATTATCGCGAATCCCACAGTATTTATGCGATTCATTCTATTAGGTCTCCAAGAAAATTCTGTCGTTTAAAGTTCTTTCTCGCCTACTTTTTTAAAAATTCTGATTTCATCATTAGTACCACTTTTCTGAAATGGTAAAATTCCTATAGTTTTCAAATTTTGCATTAATGTGAAAACAATGGGAATTTTACCATTTCAAAAAAGTGGTGCAAATGAATAAATCAACATTTAAAAATAGTAGGCGTGAAAGAATATAAAAACGACATAATTTTATATTCTCTCAATAAATCTTTCGAGGGCGATGCCCTTAAAAAACGGACACATAATTTTAATTCCAAAACAGACAAACGGCACCAAGAATATTCAATTAAAGTTTTCCTTTTATCATGTACGTAAAAATAAGCAAGTTCGCATTTTCTAATAAATTCGTTTATAAATACTGGTGTCAGTTCATTATTTCATATGTTTATAAATAGAATTACTCCTTGCCGGAAAGGATCAAGTGATCGCAGGACTCTTAAAGCTTCAAAATTTAAGAAATTTTAATTTATTTTAGATGTTAAACTCCTATTTTTCCTGAATATTTGGATATAATTGTTTCCTTGAAATTCACATTAGAACATAAGTTTTGGCTTTTAGAATTATACCCGCTCAACAGCTGAAGCGGCGTTTCCGAAACTTTAAAGTCATTATTTTCCAAATGGCGTTTTTGGGGCATAACGCGCAGGATACCTCAAAAACTTCTTAATACTTTTTCATGAAATTTTCAAAACATATATTTCATGTTAGTCTGCATAAACTGAACCTAAAATTTCTTTTTATTGTTCAAAAAAAATTTTTTTAGGTGATTTTACTTTTAAAATTTTAAAAATTTTGTATTAGCTAAATGCAACTTTGCATTAAAAATATAAAAATGCTTTAAATACAAATTTATTTAAGTTCAGGGAAATTATTACAATCTGAAGTATAAGTAAGCACCAAAATTTTCATTCTAGTTGCAATATTTATTTTGTAATCCTGCGCGTAAACTGTTATGCCAATTTTTTGTTCGACAAATGTCTAAGAGTTTCGAGCCCCCTATAAATACTAATTCTGTATCTTGAAATTTTTTAAATACATGAAACGAAATAACATACTTATATCTTTCATCTCAATTAAAATTGTGTTTTTAAATCATATACATTTTAAGACATTAAATATTGAAAATGGTCTTTTTTTCATTTTTTCCACTTTTTAGAGTCCCGAGACCCCTTAAATTAGTATATTTTTAACAATTTGACGTTTATTGCTTTTATACTGTTACTGGGCATTACATTACACATATATATCATTAAAAGTTGTTAACTAGGCATAGAGTACGCTGCCCCTGTCCTTGTGTATGTCCAAAGTGACCGTACCTTTAAGGGTTAATATCTCAGCTAATTACCGAAATTTTTTTTCGAAAATCATTATCAACAATGCTCTTATTCTTCTGCATTAACTAAATTAAAGCTTTCTTGAAGACAGTAATATCTTTCATTATGTACAGTTAATTTAAAATGCTCTGTTTTCTACTGAGTTAATATAATTTTTTCTTTTCCTTAGAATCAACAGCTGTAATATTTTGGCTATCAGAATCACACACATCTACTGCAGATATTCTTATTCGAATGGTTTCTCCTACAATTGAAATTCGAAAATTTAACTTTGAATGTAGTAACTTTTTTTTTGCTCGCTTATTTAATGACTATTTAGCAGAGCGTCGAGCTTCTTGAATACTTTTCGAGACTTCAAAAAATGAAAAATAAATCTTCCTTTTTTATTGAAAATCTTCAATTTTAACATAATCGATTTTTTTTTTAAATCTTTGCTTTGTCAAAATTTTGTTTATCTCTCTTCATTTTGGCAAACATTCTTATTACCATTTTTAACTGAACCTAGAACAGTTACAGCAAATATTCATTGAGTCTATAACCGCATCCTTAGTTAAGATTGCTGTCTGAAGTTGGATATCGTTAGTAGATTTCTTTCTAATATAACAAAAACTGCGTTACTAGTAATTCTTGACAAAGAACACGTGGGTAAACAACTATTAAACCTACATTCGCTTCATAGCCAAGTAAAGTTGCATATGAACTGTGTTCTATTCCCGAGTAATAGTCACTAATTTTGATAAATTTAATGAATTTTATTCATTTTCTTCAGTTTGTAGTATTGTCAGTTTCAAGCCAAGTGTATAACGTCTATTCAAAGTCTCGGTTTGCTCTTTCAACTGAGCCTTGTGATTGACTGTGTCTTGGTCTTCCAAGAAAAAGTTTGAGTAAATTCTACATTCCACAAACTTCTTCAATAACTTTAATTGCAAATTCTCGCCCATTGTCACTTTTCAAGGTTCACGGTGCACCAAATATTGTGAATACATCTATTATCTGATAAGTAACTTCATACGCTTGTGTTCCTTTTAACGCTCTTCATTGAATAAATTATGAATTCACAACAAAAATAACACTAAATTGACACTACTTGGCATGTAAAACATTCGAAACTGAGAAAAAAAAATATTAGTGAGAGTCCCGAAAGATTCGACCTCTCGCAACTAAAATAAACTATCAATTGATATCGTCAAGTTGTTGTCAATAGATAAAAACAAACTTGCGCAATCACAAAAGCTGTTATACGATTGCACAATACTGAGGCGAGGACTATGAGTAAATATAAGTGTACGTAATGAAAATCTCAAGCTAAAAAGTGATTTTTTTTATAATCACCAACCTTGATTGGTAATTATTAATCATAACCGGTTAATTTGATAAATTCTCATAAATTAACCATATTTACCGGTTTGTTTGGATACTGTTTGGCAATTATTAATAATAACCGGTTATTATTAATAATAAGCGATTAATCATATTTACCGTAACATATATATATATATATATATAATACACGTAGATGTGAAAAATTACTATGCATTTTAATTACTATGTATTTTGCGTGTATTTTACAACACTTAATAAACATCATTCATAATTTCTGTTAAAAAAAGGAACTTTTGTATATAAAAAAAAAAAAAAAGCTTTGCCTTTTTGTATAACCCATATTAAAAAGGATATATTATATATTTGTATTACATTTTTACTATAGAAAATAATTTCGAATGTGAAATTGAATAGCAGCATGAAATATTTAATACAGTAAACATATAAAAATTAAAAATACTTTATGAAGTTAAAAAATGAAATACTTTTCAAAGGATTTCTTAATATACTTTTTTTGCTATACATTGATATTGATGCATCTGTAGAAAGACGATTATGTGATCGAACGTCAAGTAATCACTAAATCAATAAACAGCTGATATTTGTTCTTCTGACCATCTGCGACCTTCTCAGAGAACATTACTTCTCATGGCACTACACATTATAGGTAATACTATTTCATAATGTTAAAATGCTTCCCCCCAAAATACATTTCTTCAGAAATTGTTGTAGTTTTCCTATCAAGCATTTAAGCGAATAAAAATTTATTTGCACAAATAACTACGAAACACACGGAACGTTCCATTTTTAAAGGATCTAGGAATCGATATTTATTAAAAATTTCATTGTTTTTTTTTTTTTTTTTTTTTTTTTTTTTTTTAATAATTTAAAAATATATAGAATTTTAAAATTCTTTTTTCCAAAAAAATATGAATTATTATGCATGATTTTTTTTTGAAATAGAAATAAATTTCTAGAAGAATCATTCCTTCAAATAGACCAATAAACGTTTGCATCTAATTCCTTTTAATATTTTTAAGTTATTTTTATAAAGTTTTTCGCGTTGTAATCTGTTTTAGAAGAAATTTAAAATTATTTTAACATTTGAAATTCCCCACTTTAAGCATTGAAAAATCCAAAATTACCCAACCTAATCACTTCTCGTTTCTTATCCTAAGATAATTTTTACCAGAAAATCCAAATACGATGTAGGAACAGTAATATTGAAAATTACCAAGTTTGATGCATTTTCTGCATGTAAAAGACGCCTTAATCAAAATTTATATCCAGCATTAATTAGTATGATTTATTTCTAATCGATTGATACAATTTCTATTTTTATACAATGACTGGTGGCGGAGTTACTAGTATGTGATTATTTTTCCCATGCCTGAGTGTTTAACTTATATGCATTGTAATATCAACTTAGACAGCGAGTTTCGTATCATTATTATTTTAACACTTTCCAACTCAGTTGAAAAGTATTTATGAATTAGGTTTATCTGGCCGTCTGTATGTCTGTTTGACCGAGCCCTGATTCCCATCTAATTGATACATGCTATTGAGATTTATTATGGAATGTGTGGTATTGAAAATGAAGTGTGTACAGTCGTGGAAAAAAAAAAAAAAAAGGAAACACCCCCTACTAACTCCTCAACAAATCATCATAGAAGAAAGGTACTGGTACCGAACGATTGGAAATAAAGTCTTCTTTTAAATGATGTACATAAAATTTTCTTAGGGGGTCATCTACTTATTAAAATGAATCCAAACTTCATTTTTTTCAATGGCAATACCCAATTTTAACGAGATATTTCAAATCTTCTCTTCAAACTATGCCTAGACACCAATTTTCAAGTCATTTGAATGATAAGATTTTGAATTATAAACATTGAAAGTTTAGTGCTTCTAATGTTAAATTACATTTTCATATTTTTATTTATATCTCCCGAAATTATGCTCCTAATGTGCTAATTTTTTTGTAGTAATAATACTAATATACCCAAACATAAATAAGCTGAATTTGCAATTTTTATTATTTTAAGATATGAATTATGAATTATGAAATTAATATTCGAAAAAATTATGAATTGCAACCTACAATTTTTTTGATGGATTTAGATTTATTAAGTCCTGCTTTATGGAAATTCAAAAATTTCACATTTTTCTTCCGAGTAGTTTTCAAATTATGCTTAAAAAACGGCAAAATGATGGTTTGAGGGGCCCTCTATGATGGAAGTGAGTAGACATTTTGAAATTTATTCTGCTGTACTGTAATCAAACAGGTTTCATTGACGCTTAAACGTGCCTTGATCAAGAAGGAGGCTCTCTCGGTTAACAATCCAGTACGGAACTTCAATTTGGATACAGCCCTTAAAATACGCTCGTTTTAAAATAATTAATTTCTCAGAAACTTATAGTACGAACTGCATAAAAATTCGTCTTTAGGCTAATTGAAGGGTGTAGAGTTCATTTATGCTGTCAGAATTGGGTACTGCTATTGAAAAAAAAATAAAGTTATGGTTCGTTTTAATATGTAGATGGCCCCCTAAGCCAGTTTTATATACATCATTTAAAAGTAGACTTTATTTACAATCGTTCGGTACCAGTAACTTTCTTCTACGATAATTTGTTAAGGAGTTAGAAGGGGGTGTTTACTTTTTTTTTTTTCCACGACTGTACCATATAAAGCTTGCTTTACAGGTAAGCTCATAAGTATTCCGCTAGAAAGTGTATGGTAAAAAAATAGTTAGCAATATATTTTAATGGTGTTACTCTATTTCAAACACATTGTATATTATATACATCACTGAAGGTCACTACAAGAAGCTTAGTGTAGAATAAGGTGTGCTTAGCATTTTTTCGGTCATTGACAGAGACACATAAATGAATTCAGTCACAGTCTATACGCGGTAATTCCCAGGAGTGCGTCTTGTGTCGAAGTGCCTTTTTTAAAGTAACTATTTTTGCATATTATTGAGTATGTATAAATTCCAAAAACTCGATACAGTGCTACGCAAAACTTTTCGCATACTCTCCAGGCTTATTGACAGAAATTCCCTAAGAGGTATTTTAAATTGTGTGATTCGTTTCCTAACTAAATAAATTTTCAGCATGATGGAATAATTTATTTGTATACAAATCTATATATCATGTCTTACCTTTTCTTATGCGCCATTTTATTTAAGGAAAATCCAACTTTGCGCTACAACAAACATTTATTTCGCCTTTTCATTCTTAAATATACGCTGCCATTTATGGATAAATATTGAAAACAAATACTAAGGATATATTTTACAAAGTCTTGAAAGGATATAATAATTTCATTTGTAACGGGAATTTTTTTAATAAAACGTTCCAAAATTAGGACGCGAGGCACAAATGGGTTAAAATACCTGACGCAGGCGGCACATATACAGGATATTTCATTTAGTCTAAAAAATCACATAGGGTGAGTTAGGCGGTTGTAGATTAGTACGATTAATATATATTGATCACCAAATGAATAACTATGAGAGATTTTTTATATTGTGGTATAAATTTTTCTGATGTTTTATAATTTTTTTTTTTTTTTAGAATGGCTTTTTGAAATCCAGGAGGAAATTGTGACACAGTCTCTCTGTATATATACATACATATCTTATATATATATATATATATATTTTTTTTTTCTTCTATAAAATGAAGAATAAAAACAATAGACATCTTGTATAAATAGATTTTAATTGTTCAATCTAAAAAATTATTGCATGAATTTTACGTGAACAAAATTGCTCAATTTGGTGTTCTTAAAAAAATTTAGGTACATAAAATTTTGTCAAGTCTCATTTTATTACTTTTTTAATAAAAAAAAATGTGGTATTTTCTAACACAAAATCTTTGAAAAAAAATGAGGCATCATTTTATATTTTTCATATACATTAATGTCTTTTTGCTTGCTTCAAATAACTACTTCATTAAAACATTTTTATTCATTAATGGTTAAAAAAAAGTCTTATTTGAATATATGTACCTTAAAGTTCTATATATTTTTTCGTGAACATAATTTATATACAGAAATCTTAAATTCGGAAAAAAAAAATTATTTTTTATACAGGGTAAATAAGTACCTTGCCTTCATTTTAAATTAAAATTATTACTGCACGATAAAAATTTCCAATTTTTTTTTTTCAGAGCAAAACATAATTTCAAAAAGAATTTTTTTAGCTTGTCGCAATGAATTATTAATTTAACCAAAGGTTATGAAATATGATAAAGTTACAGTTTTTCAGTTTCCTTTGATCTATGTCTTTTAAAAACATCAAAGCTCTCTAAGGATTTTGTTCTGCTAGTTTCTAGTTAATTTATTTTCTTAAACTTGGTGCTAGTACTAACTTTTGAAAAAAATAATTAAAATGTTATCATCAAGTTCTTTATTTTTTGTATGATCACAAAAATGACAGAAAAAAATTAATTAAAAAACGATTGTTTTGACTAATATGAAGACTGAAAATTGATTTATAAAATATTAATGGATACAATAAAATAGTTAATAAAATAAATCTAAAATTGTTTAATATGTTTTTTAAGATGCTCGGAAGTGAAGATTTTATTAAAAATCTAATAAAGAAATTGTGTAATAAGATAGCTAGAATGGAAGTGCTTATTAGAAAAACCTCTTTAGGAAACTAGTGTATTTATTTTATTGAAAGAGTATAGTCCGATGCGAACATTTGTGCCTGAAAGTGACATCTTTCAATAATTTTCCTTTATTTTTCTCAAGTGCATCGTCTCGGTATCTACAGTTCATTGTTCTTATATATAGTTTTTGTTAATTCTTGGAGCTGTGCTCTAATACAGAAATATGAGCTAACTTCATTTATTCTAGTATTGAAGCGAGCGGTAAGACTATGAATAGAATTCTCACTTTAAAAAATTCTCCTTCGATTGCGCTTTCCAGGAAATCTATATCAAAACATCTATGTCTCCCATTGGCGAAGGTATCTCTCTCAAAATTGTGTGATCTGGTTTCAGCTGACGAAAGAAAACGCCGTTTTAGCCCTCCGTTATATATTAGAACTCAATAATTTATGGCGTGTTAGTCAATATGCGATGTGTGGAAGTGTGTTACAGTCTGAGAAGATGCCATGGTTCTCTAGTATTTAAATGATTTTATGACAGTGCTTTCAGTAGGGCAGATTTTCTTCGATGTCCGAATCCCGTTTGGAATCGGCTTGAACTGCCATTTTTTTTTTTCTTTTGCATGTAAGTTAGTTGCACAGTTCAAAGTTTTACAATTACGTATATTGAGAGTAAATTTGGAGTTAATTGGGTCTAGTTGAGAGTAGCATATTTAAAAATCGGAAGCTCCACTGCAGCCCTGCAATAATTGATTTTGAATTAACAGTATTTTATTGCTTAATCTTGAGAACGTTGGGCTTGATAGGGTCGTCATAACTGATTTCAAACGAACTGATTACTTACACAGGTAGTTTGAAAGAGTAGAGTTTCTTTTAGTGGTAATGAGGAGGTAACAGACGTTATATCAAGAGCTGAATATTTTCTTTTTGATGATATACCAAAAGAAAAAAAAAATAATAATAATAAGTATTTAGCCTTTAAATGGTTTCTCAAAAATTACTCTAGACATATCTTTTTGGTATAGATAGATATCTATATAAACATTGGTAACTAACGATAATCAGTTTTATAATTAAAAGGTGACTGAACTTAAAAATAATATTTTGCATTCAGATATAAATGTTCCTTATGCCGATACATTTTTTGTACCAAACAGAGTTATATCAAAAAGATATAGAACAAACTCTAATCAGATAGTAAAATGAGTTGTAAGTCTTTAAATGGTCTCTCAAAAATTACTCTATACATAGCAATGAAATATAGATATATATCTGTAAAATCATTGTAACTAACGATAATCGGTTTCATAACTAAACGGTGACTGAACTTAAAAATAATGTTCTGCATTCAGACATAATTTTTCTTTATGCCGAGACGTTTCTTGGGCAAAACACAGTTATATAAAAAAGATTTTGAACAAAATCTAATCTATAAAATAAAGTGAGTATTTAGTCTTTAAATTGCCTCTCAAAAATTACTCTATAAATAGCCTTGAAATATAGATAGATATCTGTAAAAACATTGTAACTAACAATAATCAGATTTATAATTAAAAGATGACTGAACTTAAAACAATATTGCTCTGCATCCAGATATAAATATTCTAAATATCGAGATATTTCTTGTATAAAACAGAGTTACATCAAAAAGATTTTGAACAAACTCTAACTTAAAAATAAAGTTGGTATCGATGTAACTGTTAAGAAGTTAATAGATAGAATATTGCCTCTATTCACATTTCTGTTCAAGATTTTACATGAATGTAGGTGCAGTCAAACTTTTATGAACATTCTTAACTATTATTAAAGTATGAATCTCGTTATGACTCACATCGGAAGAAAATGGATAGCCACGACACAGTCACATTAGTCACTTTTGAAATGAGGTGGATGGAGAATGTTTGAGTAGGTGTAATCAAGGATTTTATAGATGGCTCTATAAATAAGGGCAGAAGTTATGAAAATTGTTAGGGGATCATTAGGGGGGGGAGCTAATCATAATTAGGATTCGCTTCGCTCATCCTCTACTAGTCTACTCAAATTACATTTTGTCGTACACTTTACAAAAAAACTATTTAGTATTTTGACTTGAAATTAAACTTAAAAATACATCATGACCTGTAGATTTGCACAATGTTATATTTTTTTTTACAGAGTAACCTTAAAAAAATTATTAATTTTAATTAATTTATTTTACATGTTATTCCATTACGGATGCATTTTTGCAAAAAAAAAAACAAAAAAAAATGAAACACGTATATTTTCAGACGAAAAATTAATAAATCATGGAGTCAGTACTTATAGATAGAATCATGATTAATTAAATAAATTAAATATATTTTCATTATTCCGCCAAAATATCTCAAAAACTGTTTTTTTTTAATTTAACTAGCTGTTTAACCCGTTCTATGCACGGGAGTTCATGAATTGAATTCTAAAACCAAAATTAAAAATAACTACTCGATTTAGTAAAATATTTTTCTACTACTGCTCATTTTTTCAAATAAAATTTAAATTATCATGTTACTATGGCAGCAGACGATAAAGCTGTATCTTTGGAATAAGGAATAAATAGAATAAAACGTTTTGTTGGAGTTTGGGATAAAATGTTTGCGTTTATAAAAAAAAAAAAATGTAATAATTAATCGGAATTAAATAATCTCTAATTATTTGCATGTGAGGTAAAAAAAAATATATATCGTAATACCCTCTGGAGCTTTTTAATATTGCAGCGTGGCATACATAATATGTATATCTCTAATTATTTGCACGTGAGGTAAAAGAATTATCGTAATACCGGCAACAGCTTTTTAATATTGCAGCGTAGCATACGTAATATGAAAGGTAAAATAATTATCGTAATACCGGCTACCGCTAAAACTTTACTTACATTAAACTTTCTTAGATTAGAAATGCATGTTATTTGAGAATAAAATATACATTTTAATAGAATATTTTATTAAGATTGGTTGGAGATGGTGCATATTTTGGCTCTCATTCCTTTTAATCATATAATAGTTTCACGATTTCTTTTGTAAAATTTTTAAAATAATTTTTAGGAAAATTATAGATCTCTAACCTCAGATAGATACTAAGCCTATAAATGAATTTTCATGCGATGGATATATTTGTAGAGCTTTTCCTACGTTATTTCCAACAGGACGAGGTGATCTTAGAGATGCTAGAGTTCGTAAAATTACACCAAACGAATACTTTAAATTTCTCATGATATATGAGGATGGAAGATTTGCACGGCATCCAAGATTTAGATTTTTTGCTTTCAATAGCATAATGCGTTGACAGCATTACAAAATGGAATTATTTGTATTTAAAAAAAAATTCTCGCCTACATGATGTTGAAACAGTTCAAAAACTCCAGGAACGGTTGCAGGAAGATCCTACATTGTACAAGTCGATTTTATCTTTCAATGCTTCATTTTTATGATCATCGACCTCTTATTGGTTTATCAGATCACGAGTGTTCTTAGACATGGTTGAGGAATTGGGAACTCCTACTGTTTTCATTACATTTAGTGCAGCTGATTTATACTGGCCTGAAAATTACCGCATTATTGATGCACTAATTTGTAAATTGTTTAAACTTAGTCGATATATTTCGTCAGAATAACCGAAATTCTGAATTCATCGGAAAATCAAAATTGTTGAAATGTAGTCCTTTAATCGTTGCTTACTTTTTTCATAAGCGGTTGGATTTTTTTATGGAACGTTTTTTCAAGAAATATTTCAAAGTCAAGGACTTTTGGTTTCGTATTGAGTTTCAACATAGAGGTAGTCCTTACATGCATGGTCTTTTCTGGTTTGAAGATGCTCCTGATGTGTAGTTCCAATCTTAGTTCAAATGATGATGAAAAAATACGTAAAATTGTAAAAGACTTTGACGAATTCATATCGACTGGGCAACCAGATCCTAATCAAGTTTATGATATACATCCATCTAAATTTCATTTTACGGAAGTGCCTGATGAAACTGCTGACTATAATTACTTAATACGTACAGTACAAATGCATAAATTTTCTAAAGCTTATTGTAAGAGAAAGAAAAAAAATTCTTCTGAAGTCACATGCCGTTTGCAATTTTCCAAAGAATTTCTCACGAAAGTAAAATTCAGTTCCTTATTAATGAACCAGAATACATTTAAAAAATAAATAGTCCTTATTTAAACAGTCATAGACCACAAATTTTAAAAATTTGGCGAGCAAACATGGATTCCGAAGCAGTCATTTCCATTCACGCAGTTCTAAAATATATTGCTAAATATGCTAGCAAAGGTAAACCCAGATCAGAAGGGATGAAAGATTTCATCAGGCAAACAGTTCAAGAATAACTCGATAATATCAATGTTCAGCAGATAATTCAGAATATTTTAATAAAAATGTGTGCTGAACGTGATTATTCTGCCCAGAAAATATTTTGGGTGTTAATAGGATGGCCTTTGTATAAGTCATCTCGTCAGTTTTTTACCGTTAATTTAGCAAGGGACGCATGGGAACAATTAGATATGAATAAGGAGGATGAAAGCATATCTGTTTCAAATATTTTAGAAAAGTACGAGCAACGCCCAGTGAGATTTCAAAATATGTCCTTGCAGAATTATTTCAAAAACGTTTATAAACACGGTGAAAATTTCAGTATCAGAAAAAAACCCTTTATCCCCAGAATTATACCGAAATTGAAATATGATCTACCAATAATGTAAATAATGAAGATTACTATACGCAAAAAGTTATGTTGCATATTCCTTGGCGTGATTTTCAAATTATGAATCCAAATAATACTTCATGGAAAGTTATATATGAACAGCATTTTGAGAATAATGAAATTCAGCGATTGGATTTGGAATATCTGTTGCAAAATTTAGAAGATGAGGAAGAATTTGAAGAAATCGAATTTACTGAAATAGATCAACCATTTGACTGGATGAATGTCGCTTCAAGAAAAAATAATGCACAGGATGAATTAGATTTGGGTAGAAGGGACATTGATATAAGGTATAACTGGCGTACAATTCAAACTCAAGAGTTGCTTAATAAATTACAGAATTTTATTGAAAATGAAAAGGTTAAAGAGATTGAAAAAAGTGGTTGTGTCACTGTTCTTTCTAATTTGCCAAATTTCGTCTTTTCCCATGAACAGAAAAAATAATAAATATTTTTGAAGAAGAGCTCAAATTCTTGCAATGTCATAGGCGAGAAATGCCAATAAAAAGAATTGTTGTCCAAGGAAAAGCAGGTTCTGGAAAAAGTACTTTAATACATTACTTCACTGCTCGATTAAGTGAAACTTTTGGTACATCTCCTTTTCAATCGCTTGCACCAACTGCTGTTGCCGCAGTCAATATAAATGGATCAACGATTCATTCAAATCTTTTATTGGGACTAAACCAAAAGCTAAGAGATCTTAGTCCATATCCGATTGGTCAACTTCAGGAGGAGTTTCGAAATTGTAAATTCATAATTATAGATGAAATCAGTATGATTGAATGCAGTTTTTTGCAAAAATATATTTACGATTACGTATTGCTGTGCCATCGAAACAAGATGAACCTTTTGGTGGAATGTTCTTATATCTGTTTGGATATATCAAACGACTACCTCCAGTAAACGACAGGCCTCTTTACAGTGACAAAAATCAAGGAAGTGAGTTTATTTTGGAAGGACAATTGTTATTTTCTTCGACTATTCAAAAATATTTTTTTTTATCATGATCCTTCCGACAAGATGAAACTCAACAAATATTTTGTAGCATACTTGATCGAATTAGCAATGGAGAATGCACTACTGAAGACTATGAAATATTAATGAATAGAAGCTTACAGTCTCTTTCAAAAAGCGAACAACATTTATTTAAAGATGCAATTAGGCTGTTTTAAACGAATAAAGACGTAAAAGTATATAATAATGAAAAATTAAAAGAACTGTGTCAACGTGTTGCCTTGATTCAAGCTCTTCATAATTGTACTAAAGCAAAGTTGGCCGATTCTGAAATGACAAACGGACTTTAACCATTTCTTACTTTATCAATTGGGTCTAAATTAATGTTACGTTCTTTTTACGTTTATTAAACGGAGATTTAGGCTATGTTGCAGATATTATTTATGAAGAAAATCCACCTGACCAGATGCCGCGAATAATCATGGTTAAATTTGAAAACTACAGTCATTCAACTTATGAGAATGGCTGCGTTTCGATTCCACCAATAACTAAATTCTGGAAAAATGGAAATATAAATTGCTCAAGAAAACAATTTCCTCTGCAGTTAGCTTTTGCAGTTATAAATCATAAATCCCAAGGTTTAACATTAGATAAAGCAGTTCTAGATATTGGGGATAAAGATATATCAGTTGGCTTAACGTACGTAACGTTGTCGAGAGTGAAAACACTTCAAAGTTTAGCATTCAATAGAAAATTTCCTTACAAGAGATTCTACAATATAAAAAATTCCTGTATGCTAACATGCAGAAAAAAAAGAAAAAATTAGAATGAAAAGTTTTACAGTTAATAATTCTTAGTATCAACAGGGGCATATTTCAAATGTTTTTCCAGAAAATAGGATTTTGAAGAAGTAACTCTCTTCAAGCTCTCTTCGAATATATTATTCTAAGATTGCTATCAAAGATTATTTGATGTGAATTACAAAGATTGGAAACATACCTTTTTTCAAACCATTTGAAAAACCGCCAGAGGCTATTGTAAAATGTAAAAACATCTTTAAAAGAGATTTTAGTTAGAAATTCAAAAAGATTTTGTAAAATTTTGCTTCGGTAATATTTTTATTTATACCAGTCTTATATCATAAATAATAAAAAAATCCCGAGGAAATTCTTAGTTATTTGGCTGAATTTACATTTCTAAAATTAAAATGCACCAAACCATAAAATAACATTCTTGCTTAATAAAGATGTAAAAATAATATAAAAAAATATTGTTACTTTCGAATATTTATCTTATTAAATAATGCTTCGCGAATCCAAACAAAGCATGACTTTTGCTAGTACTTTTATAGGTTATCGTGCTGATAGAAGTAATAGAAATAAATAATAAAAAATCACTTTTTCTCATTCTACAATAACAAAAAACAAATTAGAGAACTTTCATCGTAGAAGTAAAGTACTGATTGACGTATCATCTTGAAAATCCAAGGAAATCTATAAGTGCGCTTGTTCCTGCAACAAAAAAGTCCCTCTAAGAAAAACAAATTTCGCAATTCATCATAAGCGTGTTGCACGAAGCATTACTTATAACAGGAAATGAGTCATCAACAAGAAAAATATATACAAAAGAAAGTGACTACAAAACAGGAATTCTGCTTTTTTCAGAATTTAGTGTCTCCCCCGATAATACATACATACACACACACATACATACACACATATATATATATATATATATATATATATTTGTATGTATGTATGTATGTATGTATATAAATATAGATAATACAAAACATATTTCAGTTGTAAGACTAAAAATACACGTTTTTACTTTTTATAAAATGACGTCATTCGTATCCTCTGAAGAATTCCACATTTACGATCCAGTCTTAAACATCACCTACAGTAAAGTATGCATATGACGCCACTATAGCTGAATAATATACGAATAATAATAATAATAAAAAAAAAAACGGATGTTGTCATTCAAGAAACTCTACAAAACAAAATCGTCTATCTAATGATTCCCATGCCTTAATTTGTTTGTAAAATTAATATAGATACTTAAAAATAAATATAGTTTATAATAGATCCATGTTTTATCAGAAGTCATTCATTTATATTTTTTTCAAAATAGCACGTATTTTTTCTTTTTTTTTTCAGTTGTTATGGGAAAATGGCAAAAAAAGGAATAATTAAGTTTTTCCAACTATTTTTCCGTTACTTTCTACAGAAATTGAGTACTTGAGTTGCCAACATAAAAAAATGGCTCTATAAAATACAAAACATTTAATATCTCAAAAATAAATTCAGGTGCAGTTTTCAAGCAAATTGCATTTAAAAGTACTTTGTTTCGCTCATGGCCATTCAAGATCATGGCCTGCCTATACGCATAACATTTTTACTTATTTTTCTAAGATATATTTTATCTTTCTAAGTTGAAAACTTTTCAGAATTGTTTTCTCCACACCTGTTATAATTATCTAAATTAAACAAACACTATTATATGAGCATTTAAGTATCTTTGGTTAACAGTTATAGGCAAAACTATGAAATTCTTTTAAATATGAAATCTGAAAGGTGTTTCAGGCCTCCCCTATGGTAAACCATCCCAATATTCCACATGTGTATATATATATATATATATATATATATATCATCACCAACATCATCAACAACAGTTTTAAATCTACTGCTAGATGTAGATATCCCCCACATTTTCCAATGTTTCCTGTCTAGTGCTGTAGTCATCCAATTTACACCGGCTACTTTTCTGATTTCATCACACCATCTTACTTGAGGTCGTCTGCTTGGACGTTTTACATCTCTGGGATACCACTGTGGGTGTTTGTACCCCATCTATTGTTTTGTCTTCTTGCAATGTGCCCTTCCCATTTCCATTTTAGCCGTTTAATTCTTTCAATGATGTCAAAAACTTTCGTCTGATTTCCTATCCAGATGATTCTTTTTCTATCTCTTCTAGATATACCTTACATACATATTTCCATACTCATCTGTGTTGTTTGTAATCCTTGTACCATCCGTTATGTTAGCGACCATGTTTCTGCTCCATAAGTTAGCACAGGCAAAACATGTTGGTTAAACATGTTTCTTTTTAAACAAAGATGCATGTTGCTCTTCAGAAAAATATTGTTCTTCCTAAAAGCACTCCATCCATTTTTTTTTTGTTCTATTGATTTCATTCATGATACTGTGGAGAATTATATTTTTTGACGCCAAATGGGCGATAAATGGCGGCAATGGCTCTATTGTTTACGTAGGGTTACTCCTCCTGGGATCATCGCTCTCGCTCATTCTGTTCGAGGTGCTGAATGTTGAAAGAATGTTTTTAAGAACACGTTTCGTTTTTATTGTAAATAAATGTATCCTAGTGTAGTATAGCTGTAAATATGTGCCTTCCAATTAAATAGGTTAGAGAAAAATTGATATCCTGTGGAATTAATTGAGTGCCAATTGATTTATTTTAAGATAGTGTTAGTTAATTTAAGAAATCCACTGAACCAGAACCGGTCGCCATAGATACTATTATTCGATGATATTTCTAGCCCAAGGTACAAATATCTTTCCACTTTTTAATTTCAGTGGTGCTGTAGACGATTTTCTTTTTTGATGCAAATGAATTGAACATCACCTTAGTCTTTTCCAAGTTTATTTTTAATCTGACATTAATGCTAGCTTCTGCCAAATCTATTCGCATATTTTTCAATTCTTCAGGGCTGTTACTGAAAATTATAATGTCGTCAGAAAATCGGAGACGACTTAAAAATTCACAATTTATTCTAATCTCTTTGTTTTCCAAATCCAGCATCTTGGAAATATTTTCTAAGACAGCAGTAAAAATCTTTGCTGAAATGGTATCTCCTTGTCTTTTCCCTCTTCCAAGCTTGATCTTTATTTTTCCTTTGTGCAAGCGGATGGCTGCTGTTGCTTTCTTATAAATCTTTATTATATTAATGTAAGGTTTGTCTATATCAATGTCCTCCAGAGATTCTACTACTGCTCTACTATTGATGTGTAGACCGAATAAAATGCTTTCCATAATCAATAAAGGCAAGTCAGAGAGGTAAATTATATTCCTTATATTGTTCTATGAGTTTCAGACAGTTTGGATATGATTAATTGTGCTGAATCCACTTCGGAATCCTGCTTGTTCTCTAGATTGAGCTGAGTCCAGAGCTGATTCAAGACTTGTGGTCAAAACTTTGGAGAAAAATTTATAAATCACTGATAGTAAGCTGACCGGATGGTAGTTTTTAACGCTTTCCTTCTCTCCTTTCTTGTAAAGTAGCACCACCACAGCATTATTCCAATCTTCTGGTACATATGACTTCTTGAGACTTTTGGAAAACAATAAGGATAGCATTTTTGAAAATTCTTCTCCTGCTTCTTTGATAAGTTCGATTGTAATTCCATCTTCGCCAGGGCATTTACCTTTTTTTCAAAACTCTAATGGCTTGTAAAACTTCGTCTGTCATCACTGGGATTAGCGCTACGGTTTCTGTTAAATTTTCTTGTGGATCACGTAGGTTGATTTACCTGTAATATTCATATATATGTAGATCATTATAAAATTTTTCGACAATGTAATCTATTTCTTTATTGATTTGGATGATTGTTCCACCTGCCCTCTTTAGGTCAAAAATAACTTTTCTTCCAACACATAGTTTGCACCTAGCGGATTTTAAACTTTTGTTATCTTCTAGAATTTCCTCGACAAGATCTCTGTTAAATTTTCTGATATCTTCTGTAACACATTTTCTTACCGTTTTACATAATTCAGCATATTCAACTCTTGATTTAGGATCATTTTTCTTCATTTTAAATTTTCTGCGTTCTACATCAATCTTCTTGTTTCTTCTGCCTTAGTCTTCTTTACTTGTGCATCGCCGGCTATCTTCTTTGCAATATCTTATAGTGTATTGGTTAGTTTCTTGCTCAATACTGCAACATCTTGCTCTTATTCTAAAGTCGACTGAAGTACTTGGAAACGTTTTTTAAATTCGAAATGAAATTCTTCTTTATGTTTCTGGAGATTTATTATATCGATTGATTTATTTGAGTATTGCAAAAGCTGCATTCTTTCCACTTTAGTATTTAACAGTAATTTGCATCTAACCGATCTCTGCTCGCTTCCTGTATTGAAGTTATTGAGAACCCTGCAATCCTGAATAAGATGCTTTTTGTTTCTTAAGATGTAGTCTATTTCACTTGTTGAGTTTTTGCACAACGCCATGTCCATTTTCTTTGTGGATTTTACTTGAAAAATGAGTTCATGATATACAACTGTTCACATTCTGTAAACTCAATCAGTATGTCTCCTCTTTCATTGCACACCTCATATTCATGATTTCCTACTGATAACACGACTTTATTTTTTCCTACAATTCTAGCATCCCAGTTTCCCATTGATAATTTTATGTAGCATTTTCCCTTTTGATGCATTGAAGCTACTTCTTCATAGAAATCCTCAACTTCTTCATCAGTATTGCTTACTGTTGGTTCATAAACTTGGGCAATTTGCAGCTTGTATCTTCTGGACACCTGCATTACTAACCTTGCACCTCTATCTGATGCACTATCCTATTCTACGATGTGAATCTTCGACCTTTTATGAATCAGAAATCCAACACCCCTTGTTCTTCCAACTTATGTGCATCTGTAGTATAATATATATCCGTTGGCAAGATCAATCTTCTCTTCTCCTTTTCTTCTTACTTCACATAATCCTATGATGTCCCATATGATTCTTTCTAATTCTTCTTCAAGTTCCTATAAACGATTTTCCGAAGATAGGGATCGTCCATTATCCGTAACCAAGGTCATCAACTTATGGCAGCCAAGTCGAGCCCGGTGATCCTTAGCACACACTGTCTTCATGTCTTTCTGATCGGTGCCGTAACCAAGAACATGCTGACCAACGGGAATTAAGGGCCGTGATTTGTTTTGTGAATTCATGGCAAAATAAGGGGAGTAGGTGCACAAATTCTTCCGCACTGTCCAAGCGGGTTGGAAGAAGACCATCCACGTTCCTCCTCCAGGCAAGTGTACTAACAGGCTACACATGTGGAAGTTGCGGATTGGACATTAAGTCTTCGCTCCCAGTCGATTCCTTTATGTACTCCTCGAAGACAATGAAAGGGTCTTCTACTGCTTATTAAGAAGAAGTTATTAAACAGCCCATATATATATATATATATATATATATATATATACCCTATATATATATATATAATCCTAATGAAACGAATTTATGAAACGGAAGTATGAATCTACTGATTAAACAACAGATTATGTTTCACGGCGATTTCTCCTAAAATATGGAATACTTTGCGATGAAATTAACACCAAAAATCAATATTGACCCGCAGATTTCAAAACTGGTATTAGAATTTTAAAATTCGAATTAGTCTTCGAAATATTAATTTTTTTCTAATTTTATATAACATTTTTCTAATGACGGCAACTCAAATTTTAATCAAACAGATATTTTTTGTTCAGATTTTAGAAAAGTTTACTATTTTAAACTAATTTGGCGAAAAGTTTGGCCTCCATTAAATGTTTGCTAAGAAATGTATCCGTTAATTTTATTCATAATTCAATTTGTATCTCATTATCATTTTATTTAATACAAACTGAAACATTTAAAATAAATGGCTTTCAATTCTTTATTTTTTTAAACGAAATGAAAAGTAAAATATTAGGCACAGATGTCATATACACACCAAGAACCTAATTGGCGCAAAAATAGCATTATTTTGGTTGACATGGTAACCCGGCTATTGTTGTTTATTTAATAATAAATGTTTATTTACTTTATTTTCTTTTTTAAATTACATAAATTGTTTTGTTCCATAGCTAATTATTTTTTTTGGTTATTTTCCTTTAAAAATAAAAAATAACAGAAAATAATTAAAAAATACGGTACTACTTAGTTATTCCATCGACCCATTTCGCCAAATTATATAAATCGCCAAACCACTCGCCAAATTATACAAATTGACATAATTTTTATTTTAAATAACGAAAGAACAAAGAAAATAGTATAACATTAATAAATATACAAATAAAACTTCGAAATAAAAATCACTTGATGACGTAAAGACGTGTAACTTGCTTAAAGTCAAGTGAATGTGACATTTACGATCAACCATTATTGGCATTTAATCTTATAGTTTAATGATAGATTTTTGGTCGACGGGTTAACTAAAGAGTACCAAAAAATACATATGTAACAGGTTTTCGCCAAATTTCGTAAAAAAAAAAAATCCCGTCAAACCCGGTGCGTATATGGCATCAGGCCAAATATTAAATGATGTAACAAACGATAACATTTAATTTGAACTTCAAAGTAATGTTTTAAATTACCACTCGAAAAAAAAAATGCTAACTGGAGACTTGAAAAATAGCTATTCGCGAGATTTGCACCCGGCTAGCGTAACAGTGTTGGGGCGCCAACCGTGTAAAAAGAATTATTTGCGACCATGGAAAATTTTATGTAGTTTTATTCGAAAAAGAAATTTGATTTTTTAATCAAAAGGAAAGACTTTCGGCACAGATGTCATATACGGACCCATATTGACGAGATTTTTTTCTGACACCAATGTCATATACGCAACGGGTACATAACTGGCGCCATAGTATCGTTATTTTGCTTGATTTGATAAGCCGGGTGTTGTTGATTTTTTCCCCAAATTAGCGTCGGAAAAAAAATCGTGCCAATATAGGGCCGTATATGATATCTGGGACAAACTTCCATATGAAAAGCGAAGGGATCAGAGCGTATTTATTTATGGCAGTTACATGAATTGGACTATCATAATATAGATGAAATGATGGCGATAGAATAATATTTGGCGACTTACCACCTGTACCTGGCTAAACTTAAAGTACCAAAATGGCACCAGGGATATAAAAAACGAAGTGGTTCTCCAGGAACTGTTGATGATAGTCACATGACTTAGGCTATTGTTATAGAAATTGTTTTAAAATACCGGGAGACAAAGACTCTGTACACTTAATTCATTTTATTTTAGCTTCTTTTCAAACTTATTTTAGCTTATTTTCTGATCCTCTTTAATCAAACACGAAAACAACCATTGGATGTCTTAACAGCAACTGATTCGGCCTTAAATTTTTGAAATAAATGGAGTAGAATCCCGTTTACAGGGAGATCTGCATAGCTTTTTTCAGTATAATTCAATCTTCTATAATATTTTAAAAACCGATCAGATTTTCGTGTTTATAGATTCTGCGGTGTCTGAACGGGGGTTGGCGAGCGTAGCTTGCAGGCGCAGAGCCCCCTAGTATATATATATATATATAATCCTAATGAAACGAATTTATGAAACAAGTACATGAAACGACTGAAATGAAACGATTTTATGAAACGACTGAATAGAAAACTGATTATGTTTCACGGCGATTTATCCTAAAATATGGAATATTTTGTTATGTAATTAACACCAAAAATTTGTATTGATCCGCTGATCTCAAACCTGGTATTAGAATTTTTAAATTCGAAGTAGTTATCGAAATATTAATTTTTTTCTAATTTCAAATACATTTCTCTAATGCTGGCAACAGAAAATTTAATAATAGCAGATATTTTTTCATATTTTAGAGAACGCTATTATTTTAATTAAATTTGGCGGCCAGTTTGTCCTCCCATAAATATGTGCTAAGAAATGGAGGCAAAAACTCGCCCTTGAAGGGGTTAAAACAGCAAATTTTAGTAATTGTATTATGTCAATCGTTTTATAACGCTGTTAAAAAATACCGAGAGACAAAGATTCTGTTTACTTAATTCATTTTATTTTAGCTACATTTCAAATGTTTAACTAACCGTCTTTAATCAAACACGAAAACATCCATTGGATGTCTTAACAGCAACTGATACGGCCTTAAATCTTCGGAATCATAGGAAATTGAATAAAAACCAGTTTATAGGGAGATCGCTACAAGTTTTTCCATTATAATTAAAGCTTCTCTAATCTTTTTAAAACCAATCAGGTTAGAGTGATTTTAGATTCTGCGGTGTCTCAACGGGAGTTAGCGAGCATAGTTTGCAGAGGGCAGAGCCCCCTAGTATATATATATATATATATATATATATATATATATATACATATACATGTAATACTTTTCAAAACCAAAATATGCGAATTGATATATGTAGCTATTTTATAAATTTATATATATTATATAATGTATATATTTTATTCAGATGTATATATCATAAAAATGATAATTATATGCAATAGAACGTCGATGCATAGACTTACAAGTAGTATTTCTATTCTGCAATGAAAGGTGATTTTTGTCATAAAATGAGAAATCTTAAAAATATATCTAATCTAAAATTATGTGTATATATATATATATATATATATATATATATTTAATCTACGAAATTACAATTCAACTTAAAAAAATCCCTGCCGTCTCGGTCTACGGGCGGAGGTAGTACTAATTTCACCAACAAAAACTATATCAATATTAGAGATAAGTCCAGTGTTTAACAGTTTTATCTTGCAGGTTTTGACGAATTTTTAATTTCAATTTTCTGTAAGAGCTGGTTTTATCAGAATCATGTTATGGCGGTATTCAAAAAAATATTTTTCCACGCTGAACAACTTGAAATTTTCAGATTCATTTTCAGACTAATTTTTGAATTTAAAATCATGAAAATTACTGACGCTATGTTTTGAAAAGATTTATATACGACGATGTTTTTTTTTTTTTTTTTTTTTTTTTCGTTTAATTAATTAGAACTTTATTTGCAAACAATTATTTCCTCAGCACAACCATTTTTTTCTTTTCCAGCGCTATCGCTTCGGGAAATTTTGTTCAAAATGACCACTTTGACAGCATTTTTTTGAAATATATTCTTCGTTTACAGAGCATTGATCCATACGGCATGTTTGGATGCGCTTGAGATCAAAAATTAATTTAAAAATGAGTCAGAAAATAAGCAGTTTTGATTTGAGTACACCCTTACTACAATAAGTTTTTTGTCCATACTTTGTTCATACCATCTTCCAATTTGCACATTTAAGATAGTAAGGGCGTTTTGAAATAGAGCGTCTTCAAACGTCCGTAACCCGCTAGGTGTATTTCAAAACATACATGATTCCAGGTTACGAAGGTTTCATTCACACGTTACGAAACATAGGAAAACTTCATTATCAGGAACGCCATGACTTATTTTAAGCTTATGGTCTTTAAATGTCAATTCGATATCATTATGATTCAGACTCTAAAAACCCCTCCAGGGTTGCCAATTGAATACTTTTTTAAAATTCTCATTTATTGAATGCCACCACTTTTTTTAAATAGTAAATTTTGCCTTTATTATTGACATATTAATTAAAGCGAAAACAAGGGGAATTTTTCCATTTCAGAATAGTGGTGCCAATCAAGAAATCTGAATTTAAAAAAAGCATCAAACTGTCAACACTGAATTCCTCTATCTCGTTAGGACTGCATTTTCGGCACTGTGATTCCGAGTCATGCCTGTACCCTCTACACATCAGCCAGTTTGTCGTTCTGGTAGAGAAACACCCTGTATATATATATATATATATATATATATATATATATATAAATACACACATGTAATAATAAAAATTTTCGCCCTTTTATTTTAGTAAAACTATTCCAAATTCTTAATATTTACCCCTTTTTACTTAGCTTTAATAATACCTTAAATATCATTTATATTTTTTCCATGCTTCAAATGCGTATTCTTTTATTATTCTAAAAACCTCAATCCATTCGTCTAATCTTATAAAACCTATTAAATTACTTTTTTCATTTTATTCTAAAACTAAATTATTTTTGTTTCGAATGTTTTTAATAGCATTTGTTCTGTGATATTCTATTTCCCTTAATTCGATGGACAGCCTCCCGCCAACATTTGTTTGCGTAATGATTCTGACGCCGAGGCTAAAGAGTTCACATCGTCGTCACGCGTGCTTTCACCCGTTTCCCCAGGAGCTAAGACCTATCGTATTCTCCATCTCATTGCGTCCTTCCGGCTACTTGATTTCCGGCTATAGATTTGTGTTTTCACTTGTAATGTATCCATCCGCGTTCAGTTTATTTGAGTATTTATACTGTTGCATCGACGAGGAGCTAGCTATTTTTACGTTTTTCGGTTGTTTAATAAATCCACGTCACTTGGGGTGAATGACTTTTAATGTATAGATTCTAATAGTTTTAAGATCATAAGTTTATTATGAAGTGGATCAGCGATTATTCGAGAGTTGATGGATAAGCTACTGAAAATGTTACGAGTTGTGTCTGCAAATAAACAACGTTTAAATTACGATGACTCTCTATTAATTATTCGTTGGGAAATGCTTTCAATGTTTATGGAGCCTGTCTTCTAATTCGTCACCCCGACTGCACTCCGGTTGTCTCATGATAACGGAGGGTTGACCTTGATTACTATACTACATTTACTTCGATATATACGATATATCTCCGGAATGTCACAAAAGTCGACAGCAACATACAACATACATATATAGTTTTAAACTGGGGTGATCTTGGGTTCTAGTGATCATGATCGGCGTAGATCTGCAAAAAATTTTCAGAAATTCCAACACAGGGGAGAATGTAACAAGTTGTTTTTCTTACGATATCTATACAAAAGAAATTAGGGTTTTCCAACAAAAAATGTTTTTGAAATTTTGAAATTATTATATTGCTATTATTTAATATGTCTCTCAGCAAAATTTATATATTTCAATGAATGTTTTACATAAATTAATAAAAATCGTAGCGACATATCTTTTATAATTTTTTTTTTTGTAAAAATTGCCATTTTCAATTTTCGGTGTTTATACAACAGGTAAAATTTAAATGCTACTCAACATTTTTGAAACAATAGTTTAAAAATTCAACTATTTTTTTATTGCTTTTGAAAAAGAATTTTTTTTTTTCATTATAGAATTATCGTAATAGAAAATTCTCCTGAAAAGAAAGACATTTTAAGGTTCAAAATATAAGCTACTCCCTTATCTTTCTAAATCGTTACATCTTACATATATATATATATATATACAGGGTGGTTATAAAAAAAACTTTGCCGATATATGGAGCTCAAGTGGCCGGACCGTTCAACCAATCGTGGTGAGATTTCAGATATAGTTATTCAGAGTATGAGCTCAGGATTCTGTGAACGGCAACAAAGTAGTGCTCACGGTTACGGTTATAGGTGAAAAAAAACCTCTAAATTTTCCAATGGCAACTCCCATTTTTTCCGTCGGAAAATGCTCAACGCATGCGAAAAACCTAAAAAACGTTGGAACGGTACGTGAATCGCAAGAAACGGACGCATTATGCAAGCACAAAAAATAGCTCTGCAAACGGCAAAAAGAAAAAAAAAAGATCACGAACTGGACGCACGAATGAAATTTGCGTATGATAGTTAATACACCAGTCACTGATTAAAACACAGATCATATAAAAGGAACCTTTTATATGGATTACACATTTTCCACATGGGTACAATCACATGCAATTACACGCTGCATGCGGGCGACTGTGGACAATACACCTGTACGTAAAATAGCATGAGGGACGTTTGTAATCTCACGTTTGATAGAATCTTTCAAATCTGGCAAAGTTTGAGGATTGCACATGTACACTCTTGATTTAAGATATCCCCAGAAATAGAAATCCATATGAATGAAGTCGGGGGATCGCGGGGATTCACAATGGCGTGAGATGACACGTTCGTCAAAATGCTGTTCTAGGACCCTGCGAATAGACTTCGCTATATGTGGAGGTGCACCATCTTGCATCCAAACGATGTCATTCAGTGCATTTCGCTTCAGGAATTCTGGTATAACGTAATTTTGCATAATGGCTGTATAGCGGGAGCCTGTCACAGAGCAAGTTATCAATCTCGTTGGTATCGCTTCCTCAAAGAAGTACAGCCGGAGAACAATTGTGCCTGCAATGCCGCACCGTACAGTAACTTTGACGCCATATAAAGGTACTGATGCTACAGCGTGCAGATTCATGTCTTCGCAGTGCACACAATGTTTGGTGTTGACGTTGCCAGTTAACGTGAAATATGCCTCGTCAGTCCATAATATGCGAAGAGGCCAGTCGTTATCGCTATCATATCGGATAAGAAATTCCTTTGCAAAGTCTGTACAATGTTGATGGTCCCCCACGTCCAACATCTGGACACGCTGGTGCCGGTATGCAAGCAAGCGGATTACAGAGTGCAGTAGCTTTAGGACCGTTTATTTCCGTATATCCAATACACGAGCTGCACATCTGGCAGGTTGCATGTGTCCTCAAGTCACGTGTGATGCATTTCCATGACAGTATCCTCAGGAACAGTTGGTCGTCCGGATCGCGGTCTATCACAGTTACAGCCAATTTCTTCGAATTTCTTTACTAAATCAGAAATAACTAGCGGTCTAGATGGGCCAAGTTTTTGGCGATTGTTTCGACGGTATCGTCGGCATGTGCGAGCTCCCGACTGAAGAACTAACATTACCACCAAGCTTTTTATTCATTTTCTTTGCTGAATATTCTGTGATTTGTTGATATCTGTTGTTGGTCTGTGATTTGTGATTTATTGATTCGGCGTTTCTTGTCTCTGTTATATGGGAATTTCCTCCGTGCGCCTCGATCGTGTTTTTTTTGGCCGTTCCCAGAGTTGTTTTTTGTGCGCACATAACACGTCCGTTTATTGCGATACACGAACCCCGCTCCAACGATCTTTACGGTTTTCGCATATGCTCAGCATTTTGAACGAAAAAAATGGGAGTTCGAAAATTTCGAATTCCTACACCTATAACCGTAACCGTGAGTGAAAATTTTTTGCCGATCACAGAATCCCGAGCTCATACCCGTGAATAACTATATCTGAAATCTCATCTTTATCGGTTGAACGGACCAGCCGCTAGAGGTTCATATATCGGCAAAGTTTTTTATGACCACCGTGCATTTAAATATTAAAAAGTCCTTCCGGCCAGTACCGGGAGGAAGAGGTAGCTTTCATATTCCTTATTTTTAAAAAGCAAGCTTATATTATTTAAACACAAGAAGCTCAATTTAGTGGAAACCGATTATAGGCGATGCAATACTAATTTTTATCAATACTAAATCATTATGAATGATAATTTCGCGAAATTAGCCAGCTTTATCCAAGATGCTTTTATTGAAAGTAACTTATATTTGATTGACAAATTCGGCGATATCTTGAAGTTCCTGCCATTTTAAGACAACATGGTGGATGAGGCAAACGAGTGAACTTGGTCGAAACCTTAGTAATCCTGTGAAAATGCTCTCTCACATCGGAATCTGTTGATATATACAAGTGCGTTTGACGGCAAAAAATAAGATTTTTCAAAATGTCACCAACATTAGAAATTGAAACTGCTATATCTGAGCCATTTTTTAAGATAAAGACAAAACAAAAAAGTGTTCCGGAATCCTTATATCATGGTCAAATATTTAAGAACGAAACCTTTTTCAATTTCTAATTTTTTTGCACCTCACTTTAAATATATTTTTATATTTAATTTAACCATCTCACCGCCGCGAACTGATATATACGTTCACTAAGCTGTATGTTTCACAACAATAGATGTATTATTTAAATTAATATAATTCTATAGATATAATCTAGTTTTAAAAATTAATTTATGATTAATGCTGACAAGTCTTATATGTCAAAAAAAAAAAAAAAAAAAAAAAAAAAAAAAAAAAGTATCATGTTAGAGAAAACATATTTTTTTAGAATTTAAAACTTATTGAGTGAAAACAACATTAAAATTTTGCCCTTTCGCTCGGCTGTCAAGAGGTTAATGATCTCCATTTTGAATCAAGGTGGCTGATGAAGCTGGCCAGCGAATTCGGTCGAGACATTACGATATACTATCCACATGCCTTCTTACATCGAAATAGGTTAATAAATACGCGTGTTATCACGTGAGAAATATCAGATCGTTTCAAAATGTCAAGTGTAGAAACTCAAAGTGCTATTGTCCAACCATTTTTTAAGATATATACGAAACAAAAAATGCTCCGAAATCTTTGTATCAAGGTCAAACACATAAAAAAAATCTTTTTCATATTTCAATTTTTTGATAACTCATTTTAAATTTAAAATTCATTTTTTTTTAAATGGCAGCCCTTTTGAAATAAGATGGCGAATGAAGCTGGCCAACGAACTCGATCGAGACATTCGTATGTACTATGTACACACCAAGTTACATCCAAATCGGTTCATAGATACGCCTGTTTTCGCGACAAAAATCAGGTCGTTTCAAAATGTCAGCTACAATAGAAATTCAAAATGCTATAACTCAGCCATTTTTTTAGATATAGACGAAACAAAAACTGTTCCGGAATCTTTGTATTAAGGTCAAACACATACAAAAAAATCTTTTTCATTTTCCAATTTTTTGGTACTTCATTTTAAATTTTAAAAGTTTAAAAAAAAATTTAAATGGCCGCCATTTTGAAACAAGATGGCGGATGAAGCTGGCTAACGAACTCGGTCGAGACATTGGTACGTATTATGTATACACCAAGGTACATCCAAATCAGTTCTTGAATACGCTTGTTATCGTGTGACAAAAATCAGGTCGTTTCAAAATGTCAGCCACGGTAGATATTCAAAGTGCTATAACTCAGCCATTTTTTATGATATAGACGAAGCAAAAACAGTTCTGAAATCTTTGTTTCAAGTTCAAACACATAAGAAAAAACTATTTATCGATTTTCAATTTTTCGGTACCACATTTCAAATTTAAAATTAAAAAAAAAAAAAATGGCCGCCATTTTGAAACAAGATGGCGGATGACGCTGGCCAGCGAACTCGGTCGAGACTTTGGTTCGTATTATGAATAAACCAAGGTACATCCAAATCTATTCATAAATACGCCTGTTATCGCGTGACAAAAATCAGGTCGTTTCAAAATGTCAGCCAAGCTAGAAATTCAAAGTGCTATAACTCAGCCATTTTTTAAGATATAGACGAAACAAAAAATGTTCCGGAATCTTTGTATGAGGTCAAATACATATGAAAAAAATATTTTACAATTTTCAATTTTTCGGTACCACATTTCAAATTTTAAATTAAAAAAAATTTAAATCGCTGCCATTTTGAAACAAGATGGCGGATGAAGTTGGCCAACGAACTCGGTCGAGACATTACTATTTACTATGTACACACCGAGTTTCATCCAAATCGGTTCATAAATACGAGAGTTACAGTGTGACAAAGATCAGATATATATATATATATATGGATATATATATATATATATATATATATATATATATATATATATATATATATATATATATATATATATCAACTTTTGAACGGAGGGTGGTTTCGGGGTCTGGGGGTCATGATCGATGAAAATATACCAATTTTTTTTTTAAATCGCTTTCCTCCGAACGGCTGCAATAGGTAGCTTTTTGTAATGAAAGCTACCTAAAAGAATAGGAAAACATTAGATTATTTTGTTTAGAAATGTCTATGTCAGTATTTCAGAATATTAGACTGATCATTAAAAAGTAGTTTACTAAAAGTTTCATTAGTACTACATGTAGTCATCACTTTATCAAATGCACTACTATGTAATGAATTTTAAAACTTGTCATTTGATACAAATGAGCGTATTGTGATTTTTTTTCCTTTTTTTAAGTTTCTAATTTAGTTTCATTGAAGAGCAGAGGTAGAACATAAATCTTCTTTTCACGTATCTTTCAACATTATTTAAGAAAAATAAGTTGTCACTTTAAGTTGTAAGGTTCTGACATATTGTTCGAAAAATAAACGATAGTACCTGTATTAAAATCGATATTTTAAAACTATTTTATTATGACTATGACTCTTTGTTAAGAATTCCATTCAGTCATAAACGACGGTTTGAAAAATAGAGTGTATAACCATTGACTTTCTTTAAAAAAATGTAAAAAAATGAATCTGTAAGTGAAAAGTTAAACAAATCTTTTAAATATTCTTATAAAATACACTTACATTGAAAAGAAATATTTGAATGAAGTATTAAACTTGTTTAACATTCATTATCATTAAAAAAATGGCTTTTTAAATAG
Organism: Maratus speciosus; assembly: GCA_963932465.1. Taxonomy (NCBI): domain Eukaryota; kingdom Metazoa; phylum Arthropoda; class Arachnida; order Araneae; family Salticidae; genus Maratus; species Maratus speciosus. The sequence continues at coordinate 427,946,846 of OZ010795.1, read as the reverse complement.
TGTTTATTATGAGAAAAAAATAGTTGTAAAATTTTGAAATGCATAAGTAGACATGAAGTAGATACGAATAAAATATTTAATTTTATTAACTCGCTTAAAAAAAAAAAAAAAAAAACAAAAAAAAAAAACATAAAACGCAATTTCTGAAAAAACATAAAAAGCTTTTTCTGAAAACATTCTTTCATTAATCTGCACTATTTATTTGCAAAATTAAACTATTAATGAAAATATTTATTAGAGTTCCTTTCGTCGTTGAATTTCGTATAGGAATTGTGTGTTTTATTTCGGTTTCACTGCATTGATTACTTAGCAGTGATATTTCGGATTTCCATATGTCTAATAGTGAGGAGTACGCGGTTGCTGAACCGAAATGTCAAGACAACCAATTAAAATTTGTTAGAATATTCTTGTATTGATAGAAGCCAAAATATTTATACCTTTTTACCGTAACATAAGCAGAAGATGGCGTGTAGATCCAGAAATGCTGACGCGAGAGTTTTGACCCACAAATGCGATATACGCTCGTATGTATCACTTTTGTTTCTAACAAAAGCGGCTCTAGTTCCGATTTTTACTAGATAGTCATGGATATTATACAAAATCTTAAAGCGCCATGAATAGTGAAAATAATCAGTATCAGAGAAAAGTCTTTTTTTTATTACATTCTCCGTGTTTCTACGCATCAAATTTATGCGTGGAAAGGGAAAAGTGTTCGAAAGCTGGTTTGATCCACTTTCTCCGAAAAACAGTTTAAAGCAAAGATGCCGTTTCCAGAATATATAAAATAAACACATTTCTACTTATTGGCTTTATTGTTGAACCAATATATTTTTTTTATGTTTCTGTTTGAGAATTACACAATTAAAGATTTTTTAGTTATTTTCTAATTTTATTTATTTATTTATTTTATGTTATTTTCTTTTGAGTAACGCCTAGTGCAGAAGTGTTTGAAATCATTTTTTGACTGATTAAATAGTCGTGCTGTCAATGCAAATTACAACATCGGATAATTCCTCTCCATAAATAAAGATGAAAATTATAGACAAATTTAAGTTAATGTTCTAGAAATATCCTTCTGATTCCAGTTGTGATTTCAAAATGCCAGAACGAGAAAACCCATATGGTATTTCATCCTCTACTTAAGTTACAAATGATGATTCTTTTTTTTCAAACTCGAGTGAATAATACTAATATTATTATAAAAATCAAGAAGTTATTCATAAATGAGATCGATTTTGTAGAACTAGGAGCGGAATGGATAGACCTCAATCATATAAATTCGACATAATGATAAAAAAAAATCTGTTGAAAAATAGTTAATTTAAATTGCATAGAAATGCTTACAATAAAATACTTATGGAAGACGGCCATTGCGTAATGTACTGCGTAAAAATATTGATTTATTTTCTTATACTAAAATCAAAATTAGTTTTGAAAATATAAATCGTGCCTTTTCTAAATGAAAACTTTTTGTAATACATACAACTATACACAAAGATAGAAGAAACACGTTAATTAGTAAATAATAACTGGAGTATGTGATTAGATAAATTTGATACTTTTAATTCTTTTCTATATATCCGTGATGCTTTATGCGGAAAAGGAATTTATATCAGTGTGATGTGGTGTAGCAAATATCAAAACTCTTACAAAACAGATTCAATGAAATAACTTGATGTCCGCGCTTCAAAGTTAAATAAAAAAAAATAAAGCGTTGGCATGATGAGTTCACAAAAGCCATATTAGTAAATATTATCAAAGATTTAAACAGTTTTAAAAGCTATTTATTGTGTTATAATCCTATTTACGAGAACAACTCGTTGAGCTCGTTGGACACCATTCTTGATAAAAAATTATTCTTGAATAAAGCGAGAAGTAAACGCATTCAGTAGATGCCGAAATGGTCCGATAAATTGAGTATAAAATTTTCGTTATCCAATGTTTTATTTCTGAAGTTTGTTATGAATGGTATATGTATGTAATATTTGGGAATGGAGATAAGATGCCATAAGAAGACACGTGGTATCGAATTTAACAGCTGTCGATTCCTTTAGAAGTTTATATGGGGGAATTCTGAATGTATTGGACACAAACAGTATATAAAAAAAAAAGCACCGTCTAACATAAAAGAAAATATAAACTCTATTCTAGAAAAATAGTTGAACCTTATAGTATAACATTAATTGAAATTAACAATAACAAAAAATTATTTGAACTTAGTTCATTGCATCGGAATTTGAATGTGCAACAAAAAAAATCCAGAGGTCATTACAATTTATAAATTTTCTAAACATGTTGTCGGTTTTAAGACCAAATGGTCTAAATATTTTCTGAAATGTCCTTTTATAGACTATGGCCCTTCTATGTTTTATTTTTTAACATGCTTGACCTAGCTACAAAACTCAAATGTATAATATACAAAGAAACATTTGCCGCTAATATAAATATACAGTATTATGTTTTGGAAATATCCAGTGAACTCCGTGAAAATTACTTATCATCAGCAAAACAGATAACAAATTAATTGCATTCAAATTAAAGTTAATTCTGCGACTCAGAAAAAAAAGCTGTTTCAAATTTTCAAGTGTTCTAACCTACATAACAGTGAAAACAATTTTAATATGTCAGAAACGCGTTTGAGAAGCATGCGCTGCAGAATATATTAGTATTTTTTGCTTCCTTTGTTTGTAAAACAAAACAAAACAAAACAAACTGATATATATATATATATAACACTTTTTATGAAAAAATGTTTGTGATATTGTGTTCTATTTTACTTAGAAGTTTGTACTATGGCTACAGATTAACTGTGATTGAGAACATGCTTTAAATATACTTTAATATATAAAAGCTGAAAGAAAATATGATCACAACTAAAATACCTGGAATACTGTCAAATTTCTAAGGAAAAAAAATGTTTTAGCTATAAAATAAAATGTTTAACATTCAGTGACTGATTAATTTTCCGAATATTTAGAAATCATGTCTATGTAGGCTTCAATATAAAATTTTTATAATAATTATTAAAGTACAGTTATTGAGTAGAAATATAGTTAATTTTATATAAACAAATAAGTTTCGAAATTTAGACATAAGAACAACAAAATTTGAAAATAAAAAGAAGAATAGATTATAATTGCCAAAAATATATTACACATTAAATCTATATTGTAGTAAATCAAATATTTATATACTGTAAATAATTCAAAATATAACCGATTAAAATTATAACCGAAAGAAAGAAAATGAACTTCACCATTTTTTTTAAACGGGAATTCATTTTTAAAAGCATGTGATATGTGATTCGAAACTATCAGCTACATCCGAGTATTTTTTAGTTATACCGCACATTTTTGATATAATAAACGTTTGAAGGACCATATGGTTATGGAATAAAATAAATTTCATTAAGTCTATTAAATAAATAATACAAAAGGCATTCTCATATTTATTACTGGATAAATATATATAATTTTTTTTTAATATTTTGCTACAACTAAAAATAATTCCATTTAAAAAAGATTTATTTAATCTTATCCATAAAAAAAAAGTCAACTAAGTAAAACCCCAAGTTAGTACATTATTTATATTACATACTCCCTGACAATAACCACTGTCACTCCGAGTTAGTTTGAGAGTGGTATATTTGTTAAAATAGTTATATTTTAAGAGTTCACATTTACATTCTCCTTTCAAAATTAGGTGTGCTTACTGAACACTTTAAAGTTTGTTATTATTCAAATATGGAAAGAGTCATTTAAACTTTTTTTCAAGGTATCATTCACAATAAAATTGCTATTTTCATTTTTCTCTGTAATAATTTGGCAATAAAATCAGTGGATTGATCTTTTTTAATACTTTCCAATAAAATTGAAAAGTGTTTATACATTCGGTTTGTCTATCCAACTGTCTGTCCGTATACGATCTAACTTGTGTAAATGTACAGTCGTGGAAAAAAAAGTAAACACCCCCTACTAACTCCTCAACAAATCATCATAGAAGAAAGTTACTGGTACCGAACGATTGGAAATAATGTCTACTTTTAAATGATGCATATAAAATTTTCTTAGGGGGTCATCTACATATTAAAACGAATCCTAACTTCATTTTTTTCAATCACAATACCCAATTTTAACGAGATATTTCAAATCTTCGGTTCAAACTATGCCTAGACACCAAATTTCAAGTCATTTGAATGATAAGTTTTTGAATTATAAACATTCAAAATTTAGTGCTTCTAATGTTAAATTATATTTTCATATTTTTATTTATATCTCCCGAAATTATGCTCCTAATGTGCTATTTTTTTGTGGTAATAATACTAATATACCCAAACATAAATAAGCTGAATTTGTAATTTTTATAATTTTATGATATGAATTATGAATTATGAAATTAATATTCGAAAAAATTATGAATTGCAACCTACAATTTTTTTGATGGATTTAGATTTATTAAGTCCTGCTTTATGGAAATTCAAAAATTTTACATTTTTCTTCCAAGTAGTTTTCAAATTATGCTTAAAAAATGGCAAAATGATGGTTTAAGGGGCCGTCTATGATGGAAGTGAGTAGACATTTTGAAATTTATTCTGCCGTACTGTAATCTAACACACTTCATTGGCTCCTTGAGTGGCGCTTAAGGTGCTTTGATCAAGGAAGCGGCTCTCTCGGTTAACAATCCAGTACGGAACTTCAATTTGGATACAGACCTTAAAATACGCTCGTTTTAAAATAATTAATTTTTCGGAAACTTATGGTACGAATTGCATAAAAATACGTTTTTAGGCTAATTGAAGGGTGTAGAGTTCTTTTATGCTGTCAGAATTGGGTATTGCTATTGAAAAAAAAAACAAAGTTATGGTTCGTTTTAACATGTAGGTGGCCCCCTAAGCAAATTTTATATACATCATTTAAAAGTAGGCTTTATTTCCAATCGTTCGGTACCAGTAACTTTCTTCTACGATAATTTGTTGAGGATTTAGTAGGGGTGTTTACTTTTTTTTTCCACGACTGTACTTGGATTTGCATGTAACTGATAAAATTTATTTAGTAACTAGTTATTTAGTTATAAACTAGGCATGTTTGGTATTGTATTATGTGGGATTAATAGTTCATTTACAGGGGCATCCAAAATAATTTCAGTACATTATAGTATATAGGATAAATAGTTTGCAGAATATTTTAATGGCACTACGCTATTTCAAATGTATTAAAGCTGATAAAAATCCCTGAATTTCACTACAAGATGATTTGGTATTCATAGCATTTGTTGTTCTTTTACAGGGACACACAAAATAAATCAATTACGGTACCGTATTCGAATAATTATTGCTGGAAGTGAGATTTCAATTTCGGCAATTTAACAGTTTTTTTTTTCCTTTTCTTTTACTCATTGTATATAAATTCTATAGGTCATATACAGGGCTGCACAAAAGAATTTACGTACCACTCTCCTTATTAGCGGAAATTGCTGAAGGGCAATTTTCAACAATATACGTGTTTTCTATATATGTATTTCTTAACTGAATTAAATTTTGGTATGCATGTAGTTAATAGATGTAAAATTATATGATATATACAGCGCTGTTCAAAGAATTCGGATAATTTTCCGATTGTAGATGGAAACAGCTGAAATTGGGTTTTCAAATCCGTTATGCGTTTCACGTACCATTCTCCTTATTAGCGGAAATTGCTGAAGGACAATTTTCAACTAATGTATATATGTATTTCTTAACTGAATTAAATTTTGACATGCATGTAGTTAATAGATACAAATTTATATGCCATATACAGTGCTGTTAAAAGAATTCGGATAATTTTCCGATTGTAGATGAGAAGAGTTTAAATTTGGTTTTCAAATCCGTCATGCGTTTCTTTATGGTTGAATTGGACAAAACATTTTAACTTATTAAACGATGCAGTTTTGTTAAATTATTATGAATGTTTTCGAAAATATTTCATAATCTAGGCTTGCCGCATGATTTTTTCTTTCGTGTTTTTTTTCCTTTTCCGTTTCTTTTCTTTTCTTTTTTTTCGTCATATGTGCATAATATTGTATATACGACATTTATATATGATGTAAAATTTGAGGGAATTTCACAATGATTAAACTTTAAATATTATTTTGTCTTGAATTTTTTTTCTTTTTCTTCCAAATCAAAAAATTATTTGTGGAAATCTATATTAATAAAAGAAAACATCGCTCTTTGTCTGGGTGTTTGTGTCTGCGATGGTTAGCGAAGCCTACCGCTCGTAGAATCCTGAAACTTTAGGTGAGGATAGTCCAAGACAGGTCCTGATTCACCTGAGGCTCAGATTTTTAATTTTTTAAGGACCAGGTCCCCTGGGTCACTTTAAATTTTTATGCACAAAATTGTTAATAACTTGCCCCCTTTTTATCCAATCTTCTTCTATTTTGGCGAGCTTTAACCATATAGTTATTCTCGCCATTCTACTTTCCAGTTATGGCCCTGAACCATTGGGTCCTGATACATGGCTTCTTGAAGTTTTTGCTCTAATAAATTATTAATAAATTGCTGCATATTAATCCAATTTTCATTTTTGGTATCCTTTTTCTCATTTAGTTATTCTCATGTTTCTGCATTCCAGTTAAAACGCTGCGGCCCCTTAAAACCCCCTCACTGACAAGCCGTGTTAATACGTTCACAAAGCTCCAGTTTCACTGCAATACAAGCAATATTTAAAGTAATATAATTCTATTGATTTAATGTATTTTTAATACATTGAACAATGATTAATACTTCCAAGGATTGCATTCATATTCGTTATTAAGTTGTTTTTTTATATAAAATGTTCAAAGAATCATTTTTTTTAGCATTTAAAACAAAATACAGGTATTTAAAACAAAACGGTACAGGGACCTTTGAAGTTTTTGCACTATAAATTGTCAGTAAATTGCCCCTCTTAATCCGATCTTTATTTTTGGAACCATTTTTCCATTTAGCTATTCTACCGTTCCTCTATTCCAGTTAAAATCTTGGGGCAACCTTGTGTCTCGTAGGCCCCGATCTGGGGCCCCTTGAACTTTTTGTGTGCCAAGCATTTTTCACCCCCTAATTTTATCACCTTCTCATTGCATAATTTAAAAATTGAGTCTTGAACTCTTCTCCCTCGACCAACATGACAACGTAGTATTTTTACTGGGTCCCTAGGGCCCTTTTTAAGCATTTAACCCATTTTCTGAGAATTTCTTTAAAATAATTTTCTAAAAATTAATCCATACTCTATGCTTATTTTTGGCTAATTGAATATCTAAAACGCTAAGTACTAAAACATTTAAACATGTTTTCATGTTAGGGCCATTTCTTAACTATTAGTAAGAGCCTCTTGGGCCCCTGTTACATCCCCCTTAAAAATGGTCCGATTCACAAACTTTTTTTTTTCTAACAATTTCTTAGTTTCACCAGCTACTACATGAACGACAAAAGAATAAAAAATCCAGACTTCAGCTACTACCAATTTTGAATATTAATCGGCTTCTTGGAGCCTTTGTTGTAGTTTCTTTAAAAAATATCCAATTCTATTGAAATTTTCTTTAACATAGATTTAGCGTCTTCCAGTTACTTTAAAACCATTAATTTTTTTTTTCTTATTCCCAACTACATTCCAGTTAAGACTCTGGCCCACAGTGCCCGTTATTTCTTTATTTCCTCAGCTACCACCTTTTTCGAACATTAATCTCCTTTTTTAGTATCAACTTATGTCTACTCACTACAGCTGTAAATTAAAAATCGCGTTACTTTGAAGGTAACTTTACATAAGGGATTTCATCTGTTTATTAAATATTGAGTTAATTTTAAAAGTAATTCATGAAATTTTCAACGGAGGAGGCATTTTCCACCACTTGGGGACGCATTTTTTCCTCGGGTTCTAAGGGCCCAATTTCAACGGGATTTGGTTCATTCTCCTTAGATTACAATTCAGCTACTCTCTGTATTATGGAATTTTATCCTTAGATTTCGGTTACCAACATTTTCTAACATTAAGGGTACATTCTTTTTTTGGATTCTATCGGCTTGACAGCTACGAGGTTTGGTTCACTCAACTTGGTTTTCGACTGTCTCCGGCACGTGCGGGGCACATCCGGTAAATTCTGCCATACTTAGCGGGGGCCTAGGTTACAGGTTCGTTCGGAAAGAAATTTGTTGGGAACACACTAGGAACACACTAGACGAGGCAATGGGAACTTCGAAGTTAGATTCTTTTAAAATAATTTCAAAATTATATACAATCATACAAACTTGACTTTTGTTTAAGGTTATTATTTACAAACCCCGGGCAACGCATGCGGGTCTGCTAGTTTATAATATTTAAAAAATACACGCATTTTAAGATAAATATTTCGAAATATTTAAACTTAGATATTAATGTCTAAGGATATGCCTACTTCACAAATACTATTTTGCTAAAAAATATAACATTTATATTATGGAAATGTCGTCCGTTATGCGTAAACAAGTGTCATCTCTATAATACTCCTTCATTCATAACAAAATGATTTTCAGGGCGCTGAAGCATACATTTATGCAAAGAAGAAAATCTTGAAATTTCCAAAAACATTCTTCAAAAGCAAATTTTACTTTTCCACAATGTAGAATACATATTTTTTCTTTTTGATAAACAATTTCACACTGTGTTTATGATGTGGGTAAATTTTAATTCATTCATAGTTTAGTAATTTATTTTCACGAACTTTACGTCTTCTCAAAGTTTTAATATTTAATTATGGATGTCAAAGTTTTAATATTTAGTTATAAAGCACTTCTTTATAGTTTAGATAATTAATTTGTTACGTTATTTCTATTTCTATTCATACTGGCAAAAAAAAAAAAAATTGAATATATATATATCTAGTAGTTAATTTTAATGATAAATAAGTATGCCAGTTAGAAATATGGTTTCGATTATTTAATAATACAGCATTTCTTGTTAATGAATATGAAAAATTTCGTCTCTATTCAACCATACGAATTTAATAATATGTTTGTATGGTCTGAAAGTTTAGTGCGTTCGTAAGGTCCGTAGAAGTAAAAAGGAAAAATGATGTAATATAGAAAAACAGCCGCATAGAATTCTGAAAGTGATCTGTCAAAATAAGGAGCAAATAAACTTCAGCAAACAAGGAACAGGAAAAAAACACTCTATAGCTATTTACATTTTTCTTTTAACTTGCAGTTATGTTTGTATGTGGAAATCAAATCTTGTAACTAATTTTCCACACCTTTCTTGTTGACAAAGCGCTTTGAAATTAATAATATGTATGTATTTCAGAGGGTAATACATGGATTGGACATTGATTCCATGAAATTCGATCGCTAAGAATCGCGACGGGGCAGTTGCAGGATTGATTTCCTATGGAGAGATGGGAATCAGCTTAAAAAATGTGCATTTGTTTAAAAGTACTACCGGCAGGGTTACCACAATAGCGGCAAATTTTGTCAGCTTGTCAAAAAATAGTAATAAGTTGCCATATATGAAGCCAATTTGGTGACAGATGGCTAATTTGGTGAATTTCCCATTTCACCTTTTTAATGCAGTTAGAAAAATATTATTCCTAAATTTTTGTGAATTTAATGTACGCATGTTTTTATTTATTCATTTATCTATTTTTTACATTGATTCTTTTAAGAACATTATATGATCATATTTGCTGACATTTAATACAATTTTTTTTATCAAAGTTTGAGAAGCAATGTTTTATGTAACATATTTTTTTCTTTTCTGCAAACCCACAGTGAAGGTACATTCTTTATAATATTTCTTTATATACCTTCATACAATCTTACGTTCTGTTTATCAACAAATCGTGTTTTTTTAATTAAGAAGCGTTTTGATATTACAAATCTGTAACGCCATTTTTAACACTACGTAGTTCATTCAAAAAGAAACAGCGATGCATGCTCAATAGAGGGTTGTTTTGATGCATGACAATGCATGTCCACACGCGTCTTTTGTAAACAAGATCTCATTGCGTTATTTGGATGAAAACAATTGCATCACCATCTGTATAGCTCTGAACTAGCACCAAGAGACTACCACATGTTTCTGTCATAGAACAATCTTGGTGGTCAGCGCTGCCACGACGATTACGAAGTCAAAACGACGGTGATGCAATGGTCAGAACAGCAGGTAAATATTTGAATGAGGATGTGATACAAAATCTTTTCGTTCCATACTACAAGTGCCTTAATATAGACGAAAAATACATGGAAAAGAAGATCAAGGTCTGGACTATAATGCAAAAGTGAAATTACTAAAAAAAGTCTTAAATTTCTGAAGAATTAAACGTGAAATTCCTTACCACTTTAAACTGATGTAAAGGATTAAATTTCCGAAAGTGTTTTTTAACACTGAAGTGGGAGGATTTGCCGGGCACTTTTGTGAGAAAACTTAAGCGTGCATATACTTACTTCCGAACATGGACAATGTTATTTGTGGTTTTAAGAATCATGACAATGCATTATGACATGTATTTACGTTTGGATATTCATTGAAGAGATTCCGAATAATCAAAAGCTTTTAAGTGTAATAAAACGAAAAGGAATTGCTTTCTGTTCATAAGAATATGAATGGAAACCTCAAAAAAAATTTACTGCGAAGAAGAAAATGATAAAGGAATAAAATATGTACTGGACAATGAAATCGAGAGCCAGAAAGAATAATTCATAAATAAAAATGTACTCCGTATTTCGACAGGTAAAAATTTATTAAATTTTTACTTTCTTCTATCTTAAATAGAAGAAAGTATTATAATCGACATTATTTTCGACTTCCAGTATTTAACGAATTTACAGATGTTAGGGGTCAGGGCTAAAAAAAAACATGTTTATAGAAAATGTCTGTCTGTCCACGTGTCTGTCGCCATTGTACCATAAAAAATTGTATGAAGTTATGCATATAATTTAACCAATTTAATTTAAAAGTTTTTGGCTATGGCAAGCAGGTCCTCCTTTAATTTGGAAAATTTCTACCGGAAGGAGACGCTGTAATAGCGATTTTTGTGCCTATTTGAATAGTGTACCATCAAAAAGAGTATGAAATTAAGCATAAAATTGAACCAAAATTTTTGTGTATGTTTTTGGCCATGACTAGAAGCTCCTCCCTGAATTTGGGAAAATGCCGCCGGAAGGGGGAGCTGTAATAGAGACTTTTGTGCCATTTTCAATATTGTACCATCGAAAAGTATATGAAGCTATGTAAAGAATTAAACCAAACTTTTTGTGAATGTTTTTGGCCATACTAAAAGGGACCTCTCAGAATTTGGAAATATTCCTCCGAAAGGGAGAACTAAGCGAATTTTGTGTAATTTTCTTGATTTTTCGTAGTTCTATTGTACACCAACGTCTGGTGAATCGAAGGGAACTTCCCTTCCCGATAAGCCGACTATTCGCAAACAGCTGATATACAACAGAATAATGAAAAAATAATTGCAATCAATAATTTTATAAATGAAAAAATAATTGAAATTAATAAATATCATGATCGAGATGAACACGTTTTTATTCCGATTAATTGACTGAAGCAGAAATATAAGATTTAAGTCAAAGTTGCTATGGTATTGAACTAATAAAAATGAAATATCGACTTTTGAAATATTAAAACAGGGGAGACTAGGGACGGTTGACCATACGGGAAGCTTGAGCCAAACCGTCTATTTTCATATTTAAAAGAATTTTATCAATAGGTGCCAACCAAAGCTACCGGAATGCTCAAACAATAGTCTTGGTTTCATAGAGAGAATCGAAATGGTTGTGGAAAAAATCAATTGTGAGGCGTTTAAACCTTAAAAGTTGTGTTTTTTAGAAATATTTTGTAAGCTTTTTTCAGATAACTTTTATCATAGAAATGTAAGTAAGTAGGTTTAAAGTAATGCCGATATATCAAGCTATCATTCTAAGTATAAAAATTGTACAGTAAGTTAGACTTAACATGACAATATGCTATTATTTAGAAAAGGTCTATGTAGGGAGGCTTGACCCAGTCAATGTGAGGTACGGTTGACCAGATGCTCAAGGCTTCCTTAATTAAATGGTTTTGGAAATATTTGTATTATAAATAGTGCATAATGAAAAGTTAATGGTTATACATATAAAAGAATGTAAATTTATTCTCTAATGCTGCAGTAAAATAGCGTGATGGAAAAGATAATGTTTAAAACTGACTAAAGAAAGTTGTGAAAAAAAGCTAGAAAATGAGAAAATTGATAGAAACGTTTTCTTCCCATTTAAATATTACTTATAATAGGTAAATAGAATCAGCGGGAAAGGACTGGATAGGAAGCAAGCAGCAGTCTTAACCCTTTCAGGGGCAGTGGTATGTTTATAAAACCACTTAAATTTTAATTACGAAACTTCACAATGACACCAGAATTTTGCTCAAATTTTTTCATGTTAATATGTAAGTGAAATTTAGCCCTTTTTATTATTTCCAAATAAATTTGTTCCTAAATTCCGGTGCCAGTCATTTAGTTCAACATCTTAGTATTGAAAGTACTTTGCCCATTAAAGGTTTAAATTATGTTAATGATAAGTTAAGTGCTCATGCGGCTGCAAAAGAACATAGCATCGATCTAAAAACTTTCGGAATGTATGTAGACAAATTTTACATGAGTGAATACAGTGAGATGAAGCCAAACTATGTGTCAACTTGAGTTGTCAGGTCCAGTGTCACAAAAATAAGACAAGGAGACAAAAAAAAAGCGGGACAGTGGCTCCTAAATCCGGACATAATAACATGAAATAGTATGAGAACGGAAATTATCTCTAACAGAATACTTCCTTAAATGTTAAAATTTCCTTTTTCCTGCTGTACAATTATACCTGCTCAGACAAAATCATGTTTAAAACACATTTTTCTCTTCTGACTTGCGAATGCGTTTAAACAGATTTGTTTAATCAACATATTTAAAAAAAATACTTTTTTATAATAATTAAAGCATTTAGCACAAAGATATTTTGCTCTTTTAAAACTGATTTTATTTCTCTTCACAAATATTGCAATATAAAAGAAAGTGGGTCAAGTCTCTCATAAAGTGGGTCAACCCTCCCATATGTGCGGAGCACATATTGGAATTCCGTATATTTATTTACGGAATGAATATTCAGTAAATATAAAGTGCCACAGAGAGTTTAGAAAAAAAACGCATATCCACATAATTTACAGAATTTTTTTTATGCCCATAAGTTAACAAAAATATATTGTAATGACGAATGGAAAAATCTAAATACTTTTAGGTACGTTTTAAAAAAATAAATTCTGAAAAAATTAAACAGCATGCGTCGCATAAAATGTCATTTAAATAAATGATGGCATTGTTTTTAAATAGCTAAATCGTAATTAGAAAATATGAACATTTATTTAAAGTAAACTTTATTTAAAATAAACGATATGTTTTTACGATAATTATGAACAATGCGGCTGAAATGTTTTTAATGAGACCAGGCCACATTTAAATTACGATAACCGTCTTTGATCCATGAAAAATATGCTTATTTTTTTCCTTTCTGAAAAAACATTATAGCAAGAAATATATATTTATTATTGCAACATACATATAAAATAAAGTCAACATTCATTATCTTACTTAATTTTTTTAGAGGCGATAAATAACAGTGTCGTACAAAATCTATGTTTTCATCATTGTTCCATGAATGCGAAACACTTTTTTTCAAAAAAGGAAGAACATTTTGAAAAATGAATTCTAGAATAGAATCTCTTAGAAATAAAAATGGAAGTAAATATTGCAGTTTTTTGTACCACTTATTTTCATCTTTGAGAAAACTCTCATAATTCGAATGGAAAACCTGGCCACATACTTTCAATTCTCCTTCAGTATAATAAACTTTTTTTATATTTTGTTTTTAAAAGTTTATTTTATTTTATTTTTTATTTTATTTTTTATTTTATATTATTTTTTTTTTTTTTTACGTGAAAACCATTCTTACGCAATTTGGAACCTGACATATCTTCTCACATGGAAGTGGGGAAATGATTTAAAAAATCAATCAGATGAAAATGACGTCTCGTTTAAAAGAAAAATCAGAAGTGTGAAATAAGGTTCGTTGTGGAAATGATGCCATTCTCAAAAAAAAAAAAAATAAAAATAAAAAAATAAATAAATAAAAATAAATTTTAATCCATAAAAAAGAATTTTTTCGGCGTTGTATTCAGTTAGTGTGCGTAAGGAATTTTTATGTATATACATATATTAAACCTGTGTATTTTATTAAAATATCATAATATTTCAAATTTTAATTACTTAAAATGCGTTTAGAAAACAGATTGAAAAAGTGTCCAAGCCGGGACTCGAACCCGTGGCATCGGTATAGCGCACCGACATTTTACCTATTGAACCCCTTGAAACGATACCCATAGCCTGGCCCTTCTCACTATCATATGTTTGCAAAGGTACAACCGCAGCATATAATGGAATATCTTACCTTGAGACACCGATTCTGGGGAAAACATGAAACTAAGATGAATCCAGCATCGATGAAATTGAATCTATCTATATTATAAAGGACAAACATATCTGTGCGTAACGCATACGTCATTTTGCGAATGGCAACACTTTGAAATTTGAAATAAAATTTTGGTTTTTCAATTTTCTCTACTGCAAATTTTTAAACTTCTAAACATCGCACATTTTAAATTTTTACACCGCCGTATAAGGAAAAAAATGCTCTTTTAAATGCAATTTGTTTGAAAGCTGTATCTCAATTTAATTTTAAGATATTAATTTTTTTTTTGTAGTTTTTATTACTTTTTTTTGTAATTGTGGTAGCTCTATTTCTGTTGAAAGTAAAGAGGAAAATGAAAATAGTAGATTGCTGTATCTTTTTGTTGCCATTTTCTCATAAAAATCGGAAAAAAATTGAAATTAAAATACATGCTATGTCAAGAATATCGTCTGTTATAAAACCCAATGAGTTTTGGCTTTATTTAGTTTTTATTTATCAATTAAACGATTTTGCCGTGCCGGCTCCATTGCGAAATATTAATAAGCAATTTGCACATAAAGAAAGTTCAGAATTTCACTCCCGCTAATTTTCTACAACGAAATTATAGCTTCATCAATCAATGAATAAAAGAATATTATATTAAAAAGCACGAATTTAACATATATGTAATCGAACAATTTAAATTTTTAGAGCCAAATTGGGAAAAATATGTGCTTTTAAATGTAATTTGTATAAAATAGAGTTGCTAGGCAACTGTTAAAGTAAAAGAGGAAAATAATCTATATATTGAAAACACAAGATAGCTTTTTTAGACATCTTCCCTGAACTTTCTAATGTACCAATTTTGCTAATAATTCTTTTTTTAAATGAAAGCTGTTCATTTGTAGATGTCCTCGCACTAGCTATTTTTCTAAATAATTACACTTTTATATTTTTAATTTAATTTGAAAAGTTTTTTTTTTTTTTTTTTTTTTTTTTAAATTTCCTCAAAATGGTAGCAATCGTATTATTTCCACTGTTGCAGAAAAAAAGAAATATTGGGGTTTATTTTTCCTTATTGATACCATTTACTCATTACAATTAAAAATAAATTTATTTTAAGTCTGAACAGAAAATGACGTCACTATTTAAAAACATTTTCGCTCATAAAGCTAATGTTACAATATATTTTCATTCGGCAGATACCGAATTTGAGACACTTGGCTTAATGCTTCAGTAAGTGCCATATAAGAAAACAATCCTTTTCTTTGATAAAATTTTATATTTTACCACGAATAAATCTAAAAGACATCAGTTCTGAATAAATTCGCCCAAACAAATTCATTTTTATGTAAGTTGACCCAAATGACATCATTTCTGCCAACTCCGAAATTCGAAGCAAAATCTTGGAAGAACGAAAAGCTCTAGGCAAATAAAGTTATAGAATATGTGCATTATTATTGGGAAAGCTTTTGAATTAAATTGTAAATATAACTTATTATTTGAAATATTGTATTTAATAAAATTAATATTGTAATGGCTTTCTAAATTTACAATAAAGTTAAGATTTCATTTTTCGCAAAAAGATCGATTCTCATGCAAATCGAAAGCAACAATTCCTTAAAAATCTGATTTTATAGTTATTTTTCAACTGATAACATATTTTGGTGTATTTTTGTATGCTGAATCGAATGGTAAGTTCGAGAGATATTTCATATTTTTCTAATTTGGCACTATCTTTGGCACCAAAACCTGAATTTTTCAAGTGATAATTTATAAAAACTCATTCTTTTCATTCTGTTACTATAACAAAGGAAAAAAATCAAATTAAATAATTTTTTAACCAATCCTTTTGGTTAAATAAAAACAACTTCGTCAATTAGGAAAAAAAATTCAAACGCCTCAAAAACTAAAACTAAATAAAAAGAAAAACTGTGGTAGTATTTCATTCTAATTTTCGTCGCGATACCATGCCAAAATGTATGGTATCGCGCCATTTATTTCAGCCCTAATCGTGCAAACGATTTTTATTGCAAACCGTGCCACACATTAACATTTGCTAATTATTGAACGTGAATATTTTCATGCAGGAATTTTTAATGATGGAATTTATTTTATTCCATCATAATCTCGCAAAACTTATTAATTTGTTATTTTTTGAATAGAAAATATTTATTACTGATACTGATATATATTTTACCATTTCGCAGTTATCTGATGATGAGGAAGCTACAATAAAATTATTTCAGAAGTTAGGAATTATACATATAAAAATGTTTTGTTCAAAAAAAAAAAAAAAAAATGAATGTTCTCATTGAAAGAATGAAATGTTTACTGCAATGTGAGACATACGTATTACGTACGTCATGCTTCAGTAGTAAAAAACATTTACAATTTCAAGGCTGCAGTTTAAATTGACTATATTTTATTACTTGTAAAATATTTATTTATTCTTATATTTTAAGCATTTATTTTGGTACCCGTCGACTAGTTTCGCCAAATTATATAAATTGCCAAACCACTCGCCAAATTATACAAATTGACATAATTTTTATTTTAAATAACGAAAGAACAAATAAATTAGTACAACATTAATAAAAATACATTTAAAACGTCGAAATAAAAATCACCTGATGACGTAAATACGTGTAACTTGCTTAAAGTCAAGTAAATGTGACATTTACGGTCAACCATTATTGGCATTTAATCTTATAGTTTGGCAATAGATTTTTGGTCGACGAGATTTATTTATTTATTTATATAATAACAAACATACGCCTTGTGTGCTTGACATGAGAGACCGCTGGTTGACGAGATAACCAAGTAGTACCATTATTTTTATTGATTTTAAAAAATGGTAGGTCAAAGTCTGTAATTTTGAAAAGTTATATTTTTTAAATGCTCATTTTTGTATCAACATTTTTTTTTTTTCAAATGTATCATTTCATTTTTGTGCCAACTATTACGCTTGGTGACAAAGGTGTTGGCATAACAGGGAAATACCAAAACAGTTACTGATTTTATTTCAAATGTAAATAAAAAAGTTTAATGGGCAATAAATATTGTAAATATGATTATAAATCAGATTCTACTGAACAGAATTCTGGATAACTTACACTGTTAAATAGTAAATTTGATTTATAAATTATTTATAAAAATCATCATTCTAAGATGCTACGTGAGTTCTAAAATTAGGTGAACTCGATTATGAAAGATTTCATGTCAACTAATTAAATGCACTGTAAGTTAGATAATATTTCAGGGTTTTTTCAATATTTATCATATCATTCTGTGTTGTTTAGTTACGGAGGGAGCTTAGTGCGGAAAAAGTTCTCAGTGGTACAGGAAAGAAAATTGGAAAATATACCCTACAGAGATAGGGTATACTAGAGAGTATATATGATATAGTTATGGAAGTTGAGCTGAGTTCCTTAAAAATTCAGAAGTGATGCAGTATAAACATACTCCTACCTCCCAGAGAGTTCTATAACCAGGTTAACGCGATTATGAAAGTCATATTTAACTATCTCAATATATATATATAATGCAAAGAGAAATTTGATTCCTACCGCTTATATCTTGAGTTCTGCTAAATAGATTTTGACGGGACTTACATTGTTAGTTAGAAAATTTTTCAGAAAAGATGTTAGTATAAAACATAACGTTCTACGTTGCTTAGTTAAATAATTATGAGGAAAGTTCTAAATCAGATGAACCCAATTTGGAAATATTTGCTTTTTTTAAAGGTCCCACTGAATGAATTTTTATGGGATTTAAACTGTTAATTAGATAATTTTTAGGGGAGGTTTCGGTATATTTTCCGGTTTAAAAGATTCTGCTAAGTGGATTTCGATGCAACTTGATCGGTGAGTTAATTTTTCAGTGTATGTTTCAGTATAAAGCATATATCATTTGCTGTTGATTGGTTGTTAGGTTGCTTGATTGTAGAATTATAGATGAAAGTTCTAGAAACAGGCGAACCCAATTATTATGAACGATCAGCCTTTTCAATAAGTCCAATTAACAGATTCTGATGAGACTTGCATTGATAATTTTTCATGAACGCTTTTAGTATATTACGTATTGTTCTATTGTTCTTTAGCGAATCATACACTAACAGATCAACTAAAGAAATTGGTCCTTAACAGTCTAAATTTTGTATGACTCAATAAAAGATATAATAGCGTAATGACATTCATATTGCTTTCAGCAATTCGTTTGTATGCACCAGGTAAATGTTCATATTGCTTTGAAACGCATGATCAAATTCACAGATATATTTTGTTTCATTCAAGATTTCTTTAGAAAAACCGACCAGCGTAGCGGGCGAAGGCGGCTAGTAAATCTATAAAATTCTTGGAACTTTTTCTGCAGAAAGTTTCTGACCACATACATACACTCTAAAAACGACATTTTCAAAACTGAGTAAAAAATACTCAAATCTGAGTATGTCGCATAGTCAAAATGGCTCCGAAACAAAATTACTCAAGTTTGAAACATGTATATACTCATTTCTGAAAACGTGGACATATTCAAATATGAGCACATAACGCTTTATTCATGATGTTTATTCACGATTATACATGATGTTTGTATTTATATATTGTTGATAGTTGTCAAATCCTATCTGCGAAGTTTTTCCCTTACGAATTCATCCATTCTTCGATTTCGAAGATTGAAGAATAAAATTTACACTTTCGCTATTATATTACGACGGCTATTAAGTCTTCTTCCGCGAACACGGTAAAAATATAGTTCGCCACATTTCACGTTATAAATTCTTACTGAAAGGAGCGTTTCGTTTGAAATCATAATAAATGATATAATATGAATAAATTCAACTACCCTGGTAAAATTTACTACGTTTAACGAATGAAAAGTAATTTTGTTTGAAACTGAGTATTTTTGATGTTTCAGAATTGAAAGCATTGGGTCGTTATATTTGAAACAAAAAGTTTCATAACAAAATGAAAACATAGATTTACTCAGATTTGAAAGTGTCATTTTTCTCAGTGTACAGGGCGCATAGGAAAGTCCCTTTAACCTGAAAATACTTGCGAACGGAGAGAGCTACAGCTATGTAAGTGAGGTAACGGTATAGTAAAACCACTATGCCCGACATAATGCAATCGACAGCAGTACCCCTGGTGGCGAAATTTGGAAGATAGCCATTGCAAATCGAAAAAGAAAAGAGATAGATCAAAATGCCCAATTAGAAAGTTTTATAGCATCAATTATTTAGTACGAAACGACATTTGGTTTCAACGGATAAGATAAATTGTCGCCGGTAAATTCAAAAATGTCCGAAATCGATACGTGACGATTCTACTCTGCATATTCACATTTCGGAATTTATCAGTGCGCAATCGCAGATTGTGGCGTTGTATGGTACTGTAACGTCTGTAATATTTTAATTTCCAATGTATTTAAAATTTTAGTTTAACCCATTAAAGAAGAGACACACTCCTTTTAACACTCCTTACACACTCCTTACACACTCCTTTTACACTCCTTTTAATTATTCGACACCAGCTTTTTCCACATTGTAATTTTGTTACATTAAATCGCCCAAAATTTGAAATTAGATAATGTGAAAATTTCCAAACTAAAATACTGGTATTCAAATTTAAATGTTTTGTTCACCTTACATGGCAAGTTTTCTTGCTAACCGGCTTTAATGTGTTAAAATGTGTTGGCACTCGCTTAATACAAATAGCCTAATCTCATAGCATAAGCTTATTGATGGCAAATGATAATTTTAATCCAAATTCGCAAGCGCTTTTATTTTCTGTGTTGTGACAATCTTAATCTTTGCCTATCGACGAGTTGAAAATACGTGCCTTTTTTTTGAGAGTGACAAAGTGACTGGAATCCTGAATGATCCTAAATGAATCAGATCCTACAAAAGGTACATTTCCAGGGTTCGTGTGGGTCTTGGAATTGCCAAACCAGAAAATTCTTAAATACCAGTGTTTTGTTATAGGTAATTTCTCTTTAATTAAGGCTAAATTTCGCGCGTTTGAACTTGATTTATTTTTTATAAGAAAATACTGATATTTTGCTTTGAAAATAACGGTACCCGTACGAACCATGATTTCTTAGTGTATTAAAAATAATCTTTTCTTGTAGTTTGAAGTTAGAATTTTGGAAGTGTATAAGAATGGTGAACTTCACTGATTTCAAATATTGCGAGATGGTACTTATTTACGCGAATGCCAACGAAATGCGACGCATGCTGCACGTGAGTGTGCAGTTCGTTTTCCAGCTGGGCCCCATCCATGTGCAGTTATCATCGCAAATGTAGTGCAACGTCTCAGAGAGACAGGAAGCACTAGATGTCGTCCGCGTTCTGACAGACCAGTGAGTGCAGGTATGCGTATTGCGCCAGAGAATATTTTGGCATATGCACTAATCCATCCACACAGCAGTACAAGAGATATCAGTATGGCTTGTGGCTTAACACGGGGCCGAGTATGGCAAATAATACGTAATCAACATGCACATCCATATCGTATCACTCTGCAGCAAGCACTGTTGCCACGGGATAATGAGCGTCGATTTGATTAATGCAACTGGGCGTTGATTAATGTTGAAGGTAACTCAGAATTTTTGTCCAACATTCTTTGGTCAGATGAGGCACAGATTCAACGTACTCGGGTACCAAACCGACTCAATGCCCACTGCTGGGAGCTGGAAAATTCTTCGTGGGGACTATCAACCAGACACCAAGTGCGCTGGTCCATTAACGTATGGTGCAGTATTTGGAAGAATCGCTTACTGGGACCTGTGTTCTACGAAGAACATTAAACGGACAAAGGTACCTCCAGCTATTACAGAATATCATACCTGACTTTGTAGATGATATTCCCCATTCCGCATTACGGGACTTGTGGTTCCAACATGACGGTGCCCCTGCACATCAGCCAGCTGCAGTGCGAAGTTTTCTCAAAGATTGTTTTGAACAACAAATTAACGGGTATGGTGGTAGTGTTGAATGCCCTCCACGATCGCCGGACCTCACTCCATTGGATTTCTTCCTGTGGGGTTACATAAATGATCAGGTTTATGCAACTCCAACTACAAGTCTGCTGGACCTACGTCGTCGTATTGAAGATGCTTGGAATAGTGTGACACCTAACATGCTGAGAAATGTGCATGCATAGTTACTCTCACGAATACAAACGTGTATCGTGAGCAATGGCGAACTTTTCGAACATACTGAACATTAACATTTTATCACTGTGAGACAGTTTGTCTTTATTGCTTTTTTTGTGTGATGTTATCAAAATGTATTGACATAATTTGACGTAAGTACGCATTTATACCATCAATTGTGCCTATTTCTTCATACTTCATGATATTCCTTTCAAACGTATACACAAAATGGAGTACATCGTTTTGGGACATTTTTGGGTATACCGGCGACAATTTATCGTATCCGTGTAAACCATACGCCGTTTTGTATTAAATAATTGACGCTCTAAAACTTTCTAATTGGAAATTTTGCTCTATCTCTTTTTGTTTTCGATTTGAAATGGCTATCTTCCAGATTTCGCCACCAGCGGCGCTGCTATCGATTGCATTATGTCGGCCATAGTCGCTTTAGTATGCCGTTACATCACTTACATAGATGTAGCTCTCTCCGTTCGCAAGTATTTTCAGGTTAAAGGGACTTTCCTATGCAACCTGTATAATAACATTTCAAATTTTAATTGCTTAAAATGCATACAACCAGGAGGGTGAAAAAGTGTGCAAGCCGGAACTGGGTTCACTCTCTTGGTTGTATGCCTTTTAAACAATTCAAATTTTAAATATTATTGAAAGCATGGCGTGAGAAATTTTCTACAGAAAAAATTCCAAGAATGATACAGATTTATTCAATTTCATCGACGCTGGATTCTCTTTAGTTTCATGTTTGTCCAAGAGTCAGTGGCTCACGGAAAAATATTCCAATATGTGCTGCGATTGTAGCCTTGCCAAAATATGGAAGAGAGAAGAGCGAAATTCAGTATCGTTCCAACTGGTTCAGTGTGTAGAATGTCAGTGCGCTATGCCGATTATTCGGGTTCGAGTCCCGGATTCGACATTTTATCACTCTGCTGTACGCCTTTTAAGTTATTAAAATTTTAAATATTATTAAATGCATGTTGTAAGAAGCATGTTTTCTACAGAAAAATTTCCAAGAATTATACAGATTTATAAAAAATATATTCGTATGTTCTTACGTATACTTTATACTGTAAGAAACTCATGAAAACCTCGGTTTAAAGCTCGGTAATAGGGTTTAGCAACCGATGTTTGGTCAAGGTGAAGTAAGGTTGACAAAAATGCACTTGTAAATATATGAGAGCACTTATATAAACAAGATGCAAATGTATATGTATATGTGTAAATTATAAAAAAAAAAACATAATTTTGGTAATTTACTGTACATCCATCATGATAATAAATAATTATATTTGCATACATATAATTTAAACGCATACATATGAGCAAAAACCTGTTAAAACCTTGAAATAATTTTTTTTAAAGAAACAAAAACCAATATCTCATTTGTAAGCAAATTCGATTACTGAAATTAAGTTCCTTCAAGGTTATTGCGAAGGTGGTAACCCGATCTCAGAAGATCACACCAGACAATTTTAAAACCGATTTTTGTCAAGTTAAAGGCAGCGTGTTTGTAAAACCTGAGCGTTTTGTTATGTTTTTATGTGTGTGACACACACATATAAAAACCTAAACATAATGCAACAATGAAGTTAAATTTTATTAACGCCATTTGACAGATAGAGAATCTTTCCAGATTCTTATGTTTAATTTTATAATTCATAGCATCTATTTATTGAAATAAATTCAGTGAAGGAGTTCTTCTGAGATAATTAACTCATGGTGATATGCATTAGTGCGATTAGCCATTTACCAATATTTTCCTCCATGTCATCAAGAGATGTAAAGTCTAAATGTAGTAATATATCAATGTTTTCGTCTCTGCAATATCAATTCGTTTTTAGTCGTTATATTTTTAACCGCTAGATGGAACTCCAAATTATTACCTTCTGATATTCAACATTTATACGAGTTGTGGCTATTTCGTAACGAGACTAATGCTTCTACAGAAGAACTGTCCATGGCCAAATTTGTACGACCAATATTTGTGTAGTGCAAAGCCTCCCGTACCGATTACTGCCATTAAATGTGTTGTATCAATTAATTTGGTCGTGACCTTAAATTGTTCTGTACCTTGTTTTAATGTTTTCCCGAAAGACGTTGGGTGTTTTAAAAGAGCAACAAATTAAAGTTAATTTTCATTTTAAACATTGTAAATCCACTACTGAATCTTATCATTTGTTAAGGGAAGTATATGATAATGAATGGTTATCATGTGCGCGGATTTTTGAGAATTTGCGTTTCCAAGATGTTACAGAATACTTTCAAGTTGATGTTCGCCTGGGTACACACTTCCATGTCAACAACGCAGACAATTTTCGATATTCATCGGATCATGTACCTTCACTGGGTTCCTGAAGGTCAAACTATTTATCATATTTATTGCCTTGAGGTACTTGCTCAACTCCATAAATAAATACGAAAAAAAAAGGCCCGAATGGTGGAAGAACAAGACATGGGACTTCATAAGGACAACGCACAGCCCCACATCGCTCTGTTTATTAACACATTTCTAGTCAAGTATAACGGCGCTGTGTAGGACCATCTGTCTTATTTGCCTGACGTGGCATCGTGAGACCTTTACTTCATCCCCTAGGTTAAATCCCTATTAAAAGGGAAATAAATCCACACCGTTGAACCTGTGAAAGAAAACAATGCACACGCCATGAAAGACTTCACAGAAGAAGATTTCCAACACTGTTTCAAAAAAGGAAAAATTCGAAAGGAGCGTTGTATTAGTAAAGGAAGGGTGTATATTGAAAGGAATAGTAATAAATATGTATAAAATATTTTATTGCTAGTAGTCGATATTTAATTATAGATTGTTTTTAAGTTTACAATAATAATAGCTGCATGTATATAAAAACCATCTTCGAAGTCTGATTAAGTCAACAAACATAAATTATAAATAAATCGTGACAAGTTTATGATTCTTAACGCAATACAAATGCATTAATAACACAGGCCTGCGATGAAGAAAGATACGCGTTAACTGATAGCTGAACTGCTGTATTTTTTGGTGCTAATAAAAAAAAAAAAATAATGAAAAAATTCTATCACGTCACGTTGTCTTGAAAAATTCAATTTTATTTGGATTTTTATGAAATTTCTATCATCCATACACCCCGTTCCTCATGGACCTGTTGTGCCAGTGCCTTTGCCTCCAATTGAATTGCAAAGTCATCTCTTCAAGGTCTTCAGACTCGGAACATCCAAACGTACAAGGCTCTGATTATGAATATAAGCCCTATGGAAGTGATTCACCTCAGTCCATCTCTCTGGTTGAACTTAGTAATCTGACAAGATCTGGGCCTTTTGAAATAGGCAGCAGCATTTTTGGGCTCGAGAGTGAAAGAAAAAGAAGTTCTTGGTCAAAGAAACTGCTTTTTATTGGTACAGGAATAGATAAAAGGAATTTGTTAAGTACTACTTTGAGGAAGGAGAGAACCTAGTCTATTGTTCTGATGTTCCTGGATTGATGAGAAATTTTAATATCACTTACGATAAAGATGAATGGAGGCCGTTTCTAGATTCATAGAAAAGGAGCCTTAAAGCTGTCCTTCTTCATCCAGTATGCATCTGTACCAGTTGGACACTCGGTGCACTTAAAAAAACGCTATGAAAATCTGGCTCTCGTCCTGAACAAAATTAAATATGCCAACCTCGGTTGGACCGTTTGTGGTGATTTGAAAGTTATCTCCACGCTTCTTGGTCAACAAGGGATACACAAAGTACCAATGTTTCGTGTGTGAGTGGGACAGCTGTGATAAGACTCAACATTGGGTCAAAAAGGAATGGCTAAGAAGAACAAATCTTAAGCCAGGCACTAAGAATGTGAATTGGAACAGTTCAGTTGAGCCAAAAATTGTATTATTTTAAATGATTGCGATTGTTTCAAATACCTGTGAAAAAAGTTTCAGGTTTATCCGAAGCCAAGTTGACAGAGGAAATCTTTGTTGGTCCAGATATCCGGAAGATTATGAAGGATAAAGAATTTGAGACTACCATGGCAACGAAGGAAAAAGAAGCTTGGGTTGCCTTGAAAGATGTCGTCAGCAAATTTCTGTGTAATTACATGAATCCTGACTATAAACCAATGGTCATGAATATGATGGTCAAATTTCAAGCGTTGGGTTGCTCCATAAGTGTCAAAATACATTTTCTTCACTCACATGTTGACTTTTTCAATCCGAAAATTTAGGATCAGTTAGCAAAGAACAAAGTGTGAGGCTCCATAAAGACATCAAAAAGATATGGAGTGCTCAAGTAAGATGGGATAAGAACATGTATGCCGACTACTGTTGGATATTAACACGAACACGAGATAGCCCTCAGATTGAACATAAAAGAAGAACATCAAAAATAATTTTCTTAGGAAAAAGAGTTCGTACTTAAATAGAAAAATTTTGTTTTCTTTTCTTTTTTGCTCAATTTAAAATTTGCTTGAAAATTTCATGTACACATACATAATATTTGATCCTCTTGGTCAGTCGTCTATTTTATGTACGTTGCCTTAATAAAAACAAATTAAAATAGTATGTAGATGATTTTTTTCTAGAAACTGCACCATGATTTGATGTAAAATGTTTAAATTGAGGGAACTTTTCATTTTACCCTCGACCAGAGGCGTCTCCTTCGATTTGGGAACAGTTGTTTTCCCCCATTTAAACCTATCAAAAATAATCGTTTACCGAAAAATCAATTTGCCTCACCGAGGATTGATTATTTTACATACACTTGGATAAAAACCACTGTTGCCAAATAGTAGCTGCAAAATTGTTCGAAAGAATTCCTTTTCAAATACGATTTTAGAAAAATATCCATATCGAATTACAAAAAGTCTTGATGTGATGGGACAAAATGGAGGTCATTTTCGAAATCAGCACACCAAATAACATAAGAATTAGCGAAAACTTCTCTTGTATTTTTCAACAACTTCAATTTCGCAGGCCTGTGTAAATTATCTGAAAATTATGATAAGTATTGAAGAATATTTGAAAATTATCCATTATATTCATGTTTTTTCCGTTATTAAAAATAACTGTTTGACTTTCAGACAGCCGGTATCAAGACTTTTTTTATCAGTAACAATTTTTATAAAAAATATTTTTTGTTGTTTGTTCATTTATTGAAAAGCTAAAACAAAATTCATCTTTTTACTGTAATTATTCAGTCACGTGTGAGACAACTTTTCTACATATTACTATTTTTTTTTTAACAATGCTATTTTATCCTCCAAATAAAACAATTATGCTATTATGAAAACCTAGGGAATTTTCTTATTTTTAATGTATAATTTTATTTTAAAAAACTAGGGGCTCTGGCCTCTACGAGCTACGCTCGCCAACCCCCGTTCAGGCACACCAAAATCCAAAAAGCACGCTAATTTGATCGGCTTTAAAAATATTGAATTAAAATTAAAAAAAAAAACAAAACAAAGAGTAGCGATCTCTCTGTAAAAAGGTTTCCATTCGTTTCCTTGGATTGGGGATTTTTAAGGCCAAATCTGCTGCTGTTAAGAAATACAATGGTTGTTTTCGTATTTAATTAAAAAAATTAGTTAAACATTTGAAAATAAGATAATGTAAAATGAATTAAGTAAACAGTGTCATTGTCCCCCGGTATTTTTTAACAGCGCTACAAGATAGTTCTTTTAAATAATTCATTTTAAATGTATCGTTTCAAATCTGACGTAATTTACACCAAAGTTTTATTTCTCTTATTAATATTCACGTGAAAATACTTTTGTTGTTATAAGGAAATATTATTTGCGCTTTCTTCGAATTCACGATAATAGTTGAAAAGATTATCTCAAAATATCTCGCGCAAATATATTTTTAAATTTAAATTGTTTTGCTATATTTTTTGCCATTTTAAATATGACGTAATTTCCTCAAATAACAAGTTTTAACGCATAATAATGATTTTTGTTTTGTTTTAAGATTTTGTTTCTCTTTTAAAATGTGTAAATATGGTTCGGCAGAGATGTCATTGACGCAATTTTTTTCTGACGCCAATTTCATATACGCAACGGGTACTTAATTGGTGATAAAGTGTTGTTATTTTGCTTGATATGATAGCCCGGATGTTGTTGTTTATGCTATTGAGGCTTTCGCCAAATTGGCGTCGGAAAAAAAATTGCGCCAATATGACATTTGTGCCTATGGTTCTTATGACGTAATTTTCCTGCTTTTAACATGTAATCATTTAATTCTAATTTTGAAGTTTTTTTCTGTTTGTAATAGTCACGTGTAAATAAATTTTTAATTTGAAGTAAACATTATTGTTTGCGCTGTTTATACAACTGGCAACAGTTTAAATTAATAACATTTTCTAAAATTTGAAGAAAAAAAATCACTCTCGAAATGCTGAAAATTTGAATTTAAAATTAAAATAAAGCCTCAAAAAATGAGTCAAATAAGAAAAGTAAATACAATCTGCACACCGGGAACTTATAACGTATAAAATGATCTATAAATGATTAAATTCTCATGTATAGTTTTTGCTCCAATAAAACTTTTTTAATGGAACGATTTTGTCCAACTTTAGCATTAAATATCTCTTAAAATAATTCTTCGATTTGAAAACTGTCTACATCAGCGTGTTTATCAAACATTTCTCTATAATACCACCGATTTTGTATGCAGCAATTTTTTTAAATATTAATGATGAAATGCCGTGCTTAAGCATTCAAACTGGATGTCAATCTACCCGGAATATCTACGCAGATTTTCATTGGTCCTTTCCCACATCAAAACTTTTTTTTATATAGAGAAGGATTATCATTTAATTCATATAGGTATTTATGTAAGTGTCAGGTGCAGGAAATTTTTTTCGCTTTATATGAAATCGCCCTGATAACTGACAGATTGGATCTAATGAATATAATGCGAAGATTGCTTAAAATAGTAAACACGAGTAGATTACCTAGGTCAAGGGTAAAAAAAAGTGGAGATTTTTAAACCTATTTACGGCCCATTATATATCATGTGTGGGGCATATTTTCTACATAATGCTGCTATTTTAACCATACTATTATATCCGCAAATTAACACAACTATGCTAATATGAAGATATAGGGGTGTTTGTTATTTTAATTGTAGAGTTTTAATTTTAACAAATATATATAGGTATTTTTGCAAGAGCCACTTGTATGCAGTGGTGGGATTCAGCCGGTTCGCACCGGTTCGGCAGAACCGGTTGTTAATTTGTGTTGTGTTTGGCGAACCGGTTGTCAAAATTATACTTCAAATACGAAAATCACATTTACATTAATTTACTTTCTTTAAATGCTTATCTGCACAACGGCGTTTTATAAACTTCAGACTGTGACATGTACTAATTTATTTCATTCAATAAAGTGATATTTCATTTGCAAAAATAATGTCTATACTTATTTTCATCAGTCCTGTAAAAAGAAATTTCAACTTTAAAAATAAGATTTGAAGAATTTTTTGGATCCAAATCGGCAGACTACGTTAACCCTAATTATGCGGCATGCTTATTCAACATTATATTGTCTAAACTTGCCGAGTCATGGTACTTTGTATTTTACGCATTTCCAGCGTTGTCAGCACTTTTCTTGTACCAAGAAATGGTAAAAATTACTAAATTTCTATAGAATGTTATGATATTTATAACTTAGGATTATTAGTCGAGCAAAAATATTTTGCACTGTCTATAGATAATTTTTTTTCTGAATATGTTATAGGACTGAAAGGACCGCATAAAATAAAATTTTGTAACTTTTTTCTAAAATGAAAATGGTTTCTAAGGTAATGAACAACATTTGAAATATTTTTGAAATTAAAAGTATTCTAAATTTCAACCACTTAGGAATTAGCTCTTTGCCAGTATAAAGAAGGGACGGACTACATATTTTATAACTGATATTGCCTTGATGACTGCATATTTTAAATGAAATATCTCGTCTTTCAAAAGCAATGCGAACAAGACGTATAAGCATCATAATACATCAAAAAATTTATTAAAACAATTAAAATGCTTCGGTAAAAAAAAAAAAAAAAAAAAAAAAAAAAAAAAATCCATTCAAATGAAAGCAGTTTTATGGAAGGTTTTTGAAATGTTTCGCATGATTTTAAACTGAGCTAAATTTTATTATTGATAATTTTCAGATACATCTTCTTTGCGTGTGCATTATTGTTACTATATAAGATTCATTTGGGACTAATTATAAAAGTGAACATTGACGAGTATCTCCTTGAAATTTGCGACTTCGGTGTAAAAACCTAATATAAAACACTCTTTAAAAAATCCGGAAGTCAAGCACCTACCAATAAAATGAGCTGATTTATCGATATTAAATTTAAAGAAATTATGTGTATATATCACCCAAGCAAGGATAAAAATTAGAATTATCGGTTTTAAATGAGCACTAGATTCAAGATTTCAGTAGGGGTGAGACTTTTTCAAATTTTCAGAAAATTTAAGGTATTCATTTCGGAAAAAAAACCACCGAATATCCGTAAATTCGGACTTAAAAAACATCGCGAATTTCGACAAATGGTCGTCGAAATCAATTTCGTCAATCGTGCGCAAAAAATCGCCAATTTCGTCAAAGGATCGCGGGCGAATTTCGTTAGAGGGTCCCGAAAAAAAAAACGCAAATTTCGATAAAGGAAAAAAGGTAAATTCCATCAAAAGATCGCGAAAAAACCATAAATTCAATCAATAGAACGCGTAAAACCCGAAAATCTCGTCAAAAGATCACGAAAAAATCCGTAAATCTCGCCAAAAGATCGCAAAAAAACGCAAATCTCTCGTCAAAACATGGCGAAAAATTCAAATTTTGCCAAAGGATCGCCATAAAACGCGAATTTCTTCAAAGGGTCTCAAAAAAATGTTAGTATCAAGAGTGGATCTCTACTGCCCCCTTCCCCCCTCTGTTGTAACTTTTCAAAAATTTGCTGTGATTTTCAGAATTTTTTTTTACTTCGAATCATTCCTGGCTTTCAGCAATATCTGAGCTCCTCCTAAAATTAGTGTTTTTAATATCTAACTTATTGTAACTTTAGAACCTTGGACATGGGTCAATTCTTAAGCTTACATTTCTGCTATTTTTCTATTGTCTTTACATTTTCTTATTGTATTATACTGTTTTTATGCATTTTCCCGATACCACTTTTAACCAGAGTTTCATAATTGTCAAGTCTTTTTGTAAGGAAACATATTTCAGGATTTTTTTTTTTCACTCTAACAAAAGATCAAATTTTTTAGCAACATTCTCATAATATTGGAAAGTGTTTCATAATCTTATGTGATGCTTCCTTTTCCTTTCGTGTTTATGCATCAAAAATCATTCCGGCAGTGAACCGGTTGTTATCTTTTTTTGAATTCCACCACTGCTAGTATGACCATTTTTCCGTTTTTCATGGAATTCTCCAAATGTATAAATCATATACAGCAACAAATGCACATTTAAATGCTCAAAACACTTAAAAATAAGGGTATTCACAAAGTATTTTCAAAGTTTTTTTTTCATCAAAATAAATTTATTCAGCTCTTCTAATAAATCTTCTGCAAATATTTTGGAGTTCTTCAAACTAACAATGCTGCAAGAAACAATTTTCATTTGCACTAGTAGAATTTTACATGTATTATAGTTAACGTACCCATATGTTATTTTTCAATTCCTACTATTAGCTCACACTCTCCCTATATTTATTTATCTACCCTATATATATAAAATCCGAATGAATCAAATTGAAACGAATTTATGTAACGATTCTATGAAACGACTGATTAAACAACTGATTACGTTTCACGGCGATTTCTCCTAAAATATGGAATACTTTGCGATGAAAGTGACACCAAAAATCCGTATTGATCCACAGATCTCAAAACTGGTATTAGAATTTTAAAATTAGAATTAGTTTTTGAAATATTATTTTTTTCTAATTTTACATAATTTTTTTTCTAATGATGGCAACTCAAATTTTAATCATAACATATATTTTTTTTTTCATATTTTAGAAAAGGTTATTTTAAATTAATTTGGTGACGAGTTTGGCCTCCCTTAAATGTATGCTAAGAAATGCATCATATTACTTTTATTCAGAATTAAATTTGTATTTCATTATCATTTTATTTAATACAAAACTTTCATTTAAAATTGAAACCTTTAAAATAAATGGCTTTTACTTCATTCTTTTTTTTTAACGAAACGAAAGGAAAAATATTAGACACAGATGTCATATACGTAACGGGGTACCTAATTGGCGCAAAAATGACGTTATTTTGCCTGACATGGTAACCCGGCTATTGATGCTTATTTATTAATAAAAGTTTATTTGAATTTATTTTCTTTTTATTAACAAAAAATGTTATAAATTGTTTTGTTCTATAGTTATTAATTATTTTTTATTTATTTATTGTTATTTCATTTTAAAAATAACAGAAAAAAATTTAAAAATACAAATGTAACAGGTATTTGAAAACGAGGTTTTCGCCAAATTGTCTTAAAAAAAAATCACGCCAAATCCGGTGCGTATGTGACAATGCAACAAATCATGAGATTTAATTCCACTCCAAAGCAACGTTTTAATGTTATTACTACTCCCGCCGACCAATTTCGCCAAATTATATAAATAGCCAAATTATACAAATTAACATTTTTTTTTTTTTTTTTTTTTTTTTTTTAAATAACAAAAGAACAAATAAATTAGTATAACATAAATAAAAATACAAATAAAACGTTGAAATAAAAATCACTTGATGGCGTGAACATGTGTAACTTCCTTAAAGTAAAGTGAATGTGACATTTACGATAAACCATTATTGGCATTTAATCTTATAGTTTGGCGACAGATTTTTGGTCGATGGGATAACCATGTAGCTACTCGAAAAATAAAAAAAAATGCTAACTGGCGAGTTAA
Source organism: Maratus speciosus (assembly GCA_963932465.1). Classification (NCBI taxonomy): domain Eukaryota; kingdom Metazoa; phylum Arthropoda; class Arachnida; order Araneae; family Salticidae; genus Maratus; species Maratus speciosus. Next base: position 427,914,323 of record OZ010795.1, on the reverse strand, counting down.
AAAAAAAGCTATTGGCGAGATTTTCACCCGGCTAACATAAAAGTACCAAGAATTCTTTGTGATCATGGCAACTTTTATGTAGTTTTATTCGAAAAAATAATTTTGATTCTTTGATCAAAATGGAAACCTTTCTTATGAAAAGCGAAGGAATCATCCCGTTGTTTACGGCAGTTACATGCTTGGACTATTATAATATAAACGAAATAATGGGGATAGAATCATACTCGGCGACTTATCACACCTGTGACTAGCTAACATTAAAGTACCAAAATGGCCGCCTTGAATATAAAAAGCGAAGGGATCCGCCTGGAGTTGTTGATGTTAGTCACATGACTTAGGCTATTATTATAGAGATTTTTTTTCAATTTTAAAAACAGCGGAAAGAATAATATTTCCTAACGATTAAAAATTTATTTTCACGTGAGTATTAAAAAAAGAAAAAAAAAAACCTTTAAAATTACTATTAAATGAGTACTTCTTAAAGGCAGGAAAATATTGAATATTATGTCCTGAAAATCGTATTTACACGTGAATATTGAAAGGGAAAGGAAACTTTAAAATAATAAATACATTAATGTGCGTTTAATCCTTTCACGGACAAGGCACTTCTGAATAAATCATGAAATTCGTAAAATCTTGAAATCAGTGAATGGCACAAGAATTTACAAACAATTTTCGAAATACAAAAATGCTTTTGTTCACTTAATAAAAGGGAAATTTTCATCCGAATATTCTGATGATAATGTGGCATTTAAGAATTAAAATTAAGTGGTCCAAAAATGAGCCACCGCCCTTGAAGGGGTTAAAGCAGCAAATTTTAGTAATTGTATTATGTTAATCGTTTTATAACGCTGCTGTTAAAAAATACCGAGAGACAAAGACTCTGTTTACTTAATTCATTTTATTTTAGCTTCTTTTCAAATGTTTAACTGATCTTCTTTAACCAAACACGAAAACAACCATTGGATGTCTTAACAGCAACTGATTCTACCTTAAATTTTTGCAATCAAAGGCACCCGTTTACAAGGAGATCGCTAAAGGTTTTTTCAGTATAATTCATTCTTCTCTAATCTTTTTTAAACCGATCAGATTAGTGTGCTTTTAGATTCTACAGTGTCTGAACGGGAGTTGGCGAGCGTAACTTGCAGCGGGCAGAGCCCCCTAGTTTATTTATATATTTATCTTGTTCAAATTTTCAATCGTTAATAAAACTAGGGGATCGAGCCCGAGCTCCTCGGATTACAGAATATAGGTGAAAACCTTTTTTTTTTTTTTTTTTTTTTTTTTAATCTAATTATTTTTTTACATGTAATATATATTTTAGATTGCCCACTAACATCAAAAAGATTTTTATATGAAAAATTTTATGCAATCAAATAAAGTTTTGAAATTTATTAAAAGCGATACTTTCACATGTCACCGCATGCCAGGTGTTATTAACTCAAGATTTTTCGACTTACGTCAGTCTTTCCGATCATTTCGGTGCTTTAAGCGCGTGGTTCAGTGGCATGTCTGTTAAATTCGTTTCTTATTAACATTATTTTACTTATTTTTCTATAGAGGAAGTTTTAATTTTGTTATGGAACATTAGACGGAAACAACTGCTGAATTTTTTACATTGTTTTAATGGCAAGCGGATTAACCTTTCTTAATCGAGCTACACGTGATAGAGATAAATTTAAAAATAATTTATGCTTGAAAATCAATATATATATTATGTTATCGTACGTGGCACAGAAATCGCGATTATTTCTAATGGTTTAATGGCAACGCCCGATTAAAACGCATCTCATTGGTTATTGTGAAATATTTTTTTTAAATGGAATAACAATAAATAAATAAAAAGTTTAATTAATAACTATAGAACAAAACAATTTATATAATTAAAACAAATAAAATAAAAGTAAATAAACTGTTTATTAATAAATAAACAACAACATCCGGGTTACCATATGAAGCAAAATAAGGACACTTTTCGCCAGTTAAGTACCCCGGTGCGTATATGACAATGGCGTCAGAAAAAGTCGCACCAACGATGTGCGTGTATGACACCTGTGTCGTCTTTTATTCATCTAATTTAAAATACAATAACTAGTAAATCTGCAGATCAGGAGCCTCAACGTCATCTTTGCAAGTCATTGTTTTTTAACACTCATTGCATAATATTCAACTTCCTACAAATCGCTGTTTAAAGTTTTCAAATTACATAAATATTTATGAGCATACAAGATACTTCGTAAAGTTTCAGAAATTAAAAGTGTTAAACAAGTGGTTGTACATTGATGTTCTGAAATTCTGATGAGCTACTTATTCTGGTAACTTTTTAAATCAAAAATTGCATTTCTTCAGGGGGACTCCGCCCCCCTGAACTTCTATTATATATGTATTCTATTTAAATTTACATTCGTAATTTTTTATTGATTGTGCGGATGGTTATAGTATATCTTAGATTTTTTTTACGCTGTGATTTATAAGGATAAGCATATTTTTTTTTATAAATTAATAAAATTTAAATTTAAAATAAAATATTCATGTTAACCGTACACAGACAATAAATTTTGAAGTGACGCCAAAAATGTAACCCTAAAATCCGCTACATTCGGCACAACACAACGACGTGCTTAAAAAAAAAAGAATAATATTTTTAGTAATACAGTTTTTAATTCATAATACAATGAAATGCTACCTTAGAATGCTTATTGCTTAAATATAAACAGATCATTTTCATTTTACAGAAAAAATGCACGGATGAAGTCAAAGAATTCAGTCCCTGTTCCACGTGCTTGTTTTGTTTGGGCCGAATGAGGGCATTTAAATCTGAGCGATAACGCACATCGTATTGCAAACTGTTTTTACGGCATATTGCATCTCCATCTATCTCTTTCCTCCGTGAATAATAGTTAATTTTATTTTACCCAAGATCTTTTTATTCCAGCATCTTTGTTTTCGATAAATGACGTCTAATTCACCTGCTATGCGTACTTACTCAAAACTTTTCATCTTGTTATATTAAGAAATACTCGAGAGTTTTCTTTTTATTTTTAATATGCCGCCATATTAATTTTTCTATTCTTACTTTTATTTTTCATTTTCCTGTTTCACGACAAAACATTTCAATTGAAAATTGTTTAAAAGAAAATATTATTCAGGGTTTTTATTTTCTTGGCAACAATTAAAGAAATATTGGTAAATGTTATGGGAAAATGTTACGTTATTCTCTATGAAAATAATGAACTTTTGCATTTTTAAGCAAAACATTTCAATAAAATAAATGAAATATTGCCTATTTTTATTTCTGGGCTAAAATCCTTCTATATGCAAAGATACAAATGCATTAATTCATCTGTTTTGACGTTGGCTTTACTCAAGCATTATACACGCAATTATACTAATATTATTAGGACCAATTATACTAATATTATCTCAACGTTGCTAGGCAACAGAGAAAGAAAAGGAAAAAAATGAAATATGCATTATGTCAATTTGATAAAACAAAATCCTTTATATTATTGGAAAACATGCATAAAATTCCCCCCAATATTATAAACCTAATTAAAAAAATCTCGCAAATATATTGACATAATTTATTGGAATAATTTAATGTTATTTAAAAATTTCAGCATCAAAAATTTACCATTTAAATCCATTTTTCATATGAGCCATTTCTTTCAACAAATGAAAATCTGAAAATCGTCTGACTTGCCATTGAAAAGCACTATAGAGCAAAATAAAATGTTCCATATTTCCCGAACGAATGAACCAAATTTAACCAAAAACTATACAGCTATGTCCGGGAACCTCATCAACATGCCCAGTGAATTTCAAGCCGATCGGATGCTTTTTGCGGCAGTTATCGCGGAACAGACAGACAGACTAACAGAAACCAAAACTTTTCGTGTCTCCACAGTAAGCCTTCACTGACGTTTCGGCAAATAAATGAAGGTAATTTTCCTGCATAGGTACTTGGCGAAATAAAGAAAAGATCCATGGCGAGAAAAGAAATTTTTTTCTGGCAACCGATTTAATCAAAATATTTTTTTTTTTTTTCAAATAAAACTACATAAAAGTTGCCGTGATAGCAAAGAGTTCGTACTTTTATGTTAGCTGGGCCCAATTCTCGCCAATAGCATTTTTTTAACTCGCCAGCAGCATTTTTTTATATTTCGAGGGGTAAATTAAAACAATGCTTTGATGTTGAAATGGAATGGTTTACGGTATTGTTTATTCTTTTTGTTTTTTTTAAGAATGTTTTTAAGTAATGAATTTTAAAGGTTTCATTTTTAAATCAAAGTTATCCATTCTAAATAAAATGAGTGAAATGATTATATTTTAATCTGAATTAACGAAATATGGGAAAAAAATGCGACGGGTGCAATGTTTGGCGATTTATCACCTGTGCCTGATTAACATAAAAGTAGAGAGTTCTCGATTTCTCTATCAGAATCTTCCAATTTGGCGAAGGATTGAGCAATTAAATTAAATTATGACTAAAACTAACATGATACAATGCCTAGCATACATTTAAGGGAGAACAAACTGGTCGCCACGGGCGACTAGTTATTTTAAAAACCATAATTACCCAGTCAATTTAGATAAAATTTTCAAACAAATTGCATTTGAAAGTAGATTTTTTTCTCCATTTGACGGTTCAAAAATTGAAAATATGCGATATTTAGAAATTTAAAAAAAATCGCTGACATAGCACGTATTTTAATTTCATTTTTTTTTCAGTTCTTATGAGAAAATGACAACAAAAATGTACAGAAATAGAATATTTTCTTTCCTCCGTGATTATTTTCCCTTTACTTTCAATCATCCACGACTTTCAACAGAAATGGAGTTCTTCAGTTGCCACAATTACAAAAATGTATTAAAAACTACAAAAAAATTAATATCTCAAAATTAAATTGAGATGCAGCTTTCAGACTAATTGCATTTAAAAGAGCATTGTTTTCCTTGTACGACTGTGTAAAAATTTAAAATGAGCGATGTTTAGAATAAAAATTTGCAGTAGAGAAAATTGCAAAACCAAAATTTTATTTCAAATTTCAAAGTGTTGCCATTCGCAGAATGACGTATGCGTTACGCACATATATGTTTGTCCTTTATAATATAGATACTCATTATTCATCCTATCAAGTTGAAATAATTTTTTTTTAACTTGTACTGGATGACAATTGTTGTCAATACAGTTTTTTCAAATATTAATTAATTAATTAAATTTTAATTAATTAATTTAATTTTGCATGGGAAAGAAAATGGCGCCATTGGTTGTTGAAGATCAATTAAAGTATTTTCAATAAGGGTTTACCATAGGGGGGACCAAGTTCTGTCGCCAAATACCGCCAAGTTTGTCACCAACTTGGCGTTATATCGCCAAATTTGGCGTCCAATATGAGTCGCCAAAAGTGACGCCAACTTGGCGATATCTCTAATATTTCGCCAAATTCTCATAGAATTCCATTGTAAACCTACTTGCTTATAGAAATCAACAAATTGAGATATTTTAATGCAACAAAAACTAATATTAGCTTAAGGGATGGTATTAAATTTTTCTTTGATGACCTAAGTAGGAATTGACTTTAAAAATAAAATTTTTATATTACTTGTTTAAACGTAACTTATTAAAATTTAATCATGCAAATATGGAGTTTCGCATTAAACTTGTCGCAGTAAAATAAACACAAATGTTTAATAAATTGTTACTAGAGGAATCGTACAAATTTTTAAAAAGTGCAAATTTTGGAATTTATTCAGAAAAATATTTTATTTATATAATAATTTCCCATAGCTTATTTTAAGAATTTTCTTTTATCTAAAAACTAAACTCAGCTCTTCTAATAAATCTTAGCTCTTAAAACTGACAATGCTGCAAGCAACATTCATTAGTTGCACTAGTTGAATTTCAGATATATTATAGTTAATGTAACCGTATATTATTATTTTTAAAACGTAACTCATTAAAATTTAATCATACGAATATGGAGTTTCGTATTAACCTTATTGCAGTAAAATAAACACCAGTGTTTAAAAAAGTGTTACTAGAGGAATCGTACAAATTTTTAAAAAGTGCACATTTTGGAATTTATTCAGAGAAATATTTCACTTATATAATAATTTTTCATACATTATTTTCAGCAATTTCTAAATTAATATTGCCTATTAACAGGTAATATTTATTTTCGGATTACGCAAATTAGAGTGGGATTTGTAAAAAAAGAAGATTGGATTCCCTGGCTTCTTCAAGTATGTAATAGGAATCATTAAATTATATCAGTCTCTTTCACATAAAAGTGGAAATCTATGAAAAATAATTAAATAGAAAAATGTTATGTATTTACGGAAAAGTCACGTCACTTTACCTGTAAATTCTCGGTTAACGTCAGTACAATGCTTACTTTTCAAAATATTTATTATATTAGATTAAAAATTCGGATTTAAAGAAGATAGTGCATATAATAAATTATTATACCTCTTTAAAAGAAAATACGCTCTCATTAGAGATTTGTTACTAAAATAAGTTTCAACCACGCATGAAGAATAATTCTGCGTATATTAACTTATTAAAGTCACATTAGAATTTTTTTTAGCATTAAAAATCACTTAATTTCTGCTAATTTATTAGCGATTATCATGCAAAATACATTACATTCATTGAAGTTATTAACGATGTAACTCTAAATATTCCCTTTAGCTTATCATTTCCTTTAATTCTTGAATCTTCTGTTGAAACTAAAATATCGTTGAAACAAAAAGTTAGTACATAGCATTTATCTATACAATTTTATAAATATTTCAATTTTTGTTTGTGGTTTATACAAATATATATATATATATATTATGAAGTATTGCATATATGAAAGACCTTTAATACTTTTATAATTCTCCCAAATGTCTCGGTTTTGTAAACATAGAACAAATATCGCATTGATATGCATAACGAAAAAGAAATTCCTAAAGCTTTTCTTCCAAATAATAAATATTTTACATCAAAAAAATTATTACCTCATATGAGCATGTTAATACAAACCCATTTTTAAGAATAATTATTCTGGAAGTTTCACAATAAAGAAGCTTTAGTAAAATATTTAATAAAACATTTTTATTCTTGTCAAATATGTAAATATTTAAATTATTATGAAAATTAAAAAAACATAAAAAAAACATATTGGATTTTCAAGATACACATTTCATCATTATACGCCAAATAGTTAAATACACATAGGAGATCATTAATAACTACGATTCTCTGGTAACCAAATTTAACAAATGCATATATATATATATATATATATATATACACATACACATATGTCCGGGGATTATTGAAACAAACTCTGAGTGGAGGTAGGAAACATCACAAGTATTCAGATTTGCATTGAAATACGTGGTCGGAAACGTCAAGGGAAAGTAATATGACAGGTACAAGAAACGAAAAGACAAAAGACTGAGACCATCTGAAATAATTTATTGGTCAAAGATACTACATGTGATGTGGTAGATGATATGTGAAAATGTCACAAAAGATGTTCAAAGTTTCCACCATTGCTAGCGTTGAACACGGAACATGGATTGGCGGACTCGATCGAATCCACCTGTATTTTTTTTGGATATCCGCAGTAGCGCAGGCGAGTCTTGCAACCAGATACACATCGGAATCCACAGGACACCCAACATACACAGTACTTTTTACTGCACCCAAAGGAAAGGATCATCCAATCAGGAGAGTCTGATCGCCAATAGCCTTGTCAACAACACCACCTAACAGCGACCTAAGCCATTTCATACTATGTGTTGCTACGCAAATCTGAATCTCGTCCCCAACCTCCGCTTAAAATTGGACCCAATTATCCTGGGACACTCTGTATCTATACATATTATGATAAATATTATGATTTAGTAAATATGACATTATCAATAACTTGATAGTGTGTAGACGGGGTCGCTTGCATGAGAAGGCAAATTGTAAAACGATGTAGTTGCATTAATGCTGCTTGTCACTCTGTTTCCAAATTTCCATCGGTAGAGCTATGTCTATGGGCGTTTGACACATTCTTATATTTAAAATGTTTTTTCAGAATAGGGTAACTCCGGGAGAGTCGCCGCATACAGGATAGATGCCATAACCCTTGTATTTCTTGTAATCATCGATAGATGATCGCAATGAGATTATTTTAACCAGTGTATAGCGTGAATCCCATTTCGATGTTTACTTGTAGAAGTACAATCCTTAATTTGACGTAAGTGCATGATTTCATTGTCCAAACTTTTAAGCACGCTACGTTTAAATACTTTTCATACACTAATTACTAAATGCATGCATGATTTCGAAGTGAAAACTAAGTGTAGCGTTTGTATGGAGTACTGTGTGTATGCTTACGCCATTCCCCTTAGCGATGGCAGGTAACTGTGATGGCCGATGTCTGAAACATGGAAAATGAGATACATGCTACACTGATATTCTGGTATACATGCCGCAGTTTCTTTTGTACGGGACGATTAAGCGTTATTAACTTTTCCTTTTCTACATAAAAATAAAATTCATACATTATGATACTTAAAACACCCTAAAAAGTTAGATTTCTTTCAAATGAAATCGAAATAAATCTTAGACCTATTTTTTTTTTTTTTTTTTTTTTTTTTTTTAAGTTTTGTATTTTGCATGCATCTTATTATTTTACGTACAATTGTCATAAACAAATTACAAAATCTGCAATACAAGAATATTCAATTAAAAATGGAAGAAGTCTAAGGTTTATTTCGATTTCATTTGAACATTTGGTAATATCATGCATATTTTTGACTAACATATATAAATCATTAAATCTCTAAAGCATCAAGAAAAAGTGCTAAGAAGATTATCGATAAAAAATGATACATTTAGAAAAATAACTTCGGATTTAAAAAGTGTTTTAATAATTCTTACAAATTACTTTTCATAGAATATTTTGTGTTAAAAATTTATAATATTCAATTAATTACAAACATATTAATTTTTATTAAACGTTTGTCTGATCTTCATAAAATAATAAACATTCTAATCATAAATTATACATTTTAAACCTTTTTTTAGATAAAATGTACACATTTAATTAAAAATGTTATATATAATTGGGAAATATTGCTAACTAATAATATCCGCCAGTATTCAGAAACTGACGGTTTTTTTTTTTTTTTTTTTTTTTTTTTTTTTTTTTTTTTTTTTTTTTTTTACGAGGGGACTCCACTTGCTAACACTGCCGGTTTTTTTTTTTTTTTTTTTTTTTTTTTTTTTTTTTTTTTTTTTTTTTTTTTTTTACGATGGGACTCCACTCGCTAACACCCGTTCAAACTCCACAGCCTCTAAAAATATGATAATGTGCACTATTTTTGAAATATTTTCCGGATATTGAAGATTGAATGATTGTACGACAAACAATGAAGATCTTCTGTAATCGGATTTTCATACTTTTCATTTTGTCTGGGGCATTATATAGTTTCCATGACCTCATCCACAGCTATCGCTAAAGCTGACGGCGGTCTTTATTATTTACAAGTAACATCAATCAACCATTCGAAAATCAACTTTTATAAAATTTTTAAGAAAAATATGTCACTGCCACTCGGACTTTTATAACGACAATATGAACAATATTCTTCCATTGATTTCGAGGTTGAAAAGAATTCGCTGCTTGGGATTAACTTAAAAAATCCAAAGGTAGATTTCGAAGTAAAGTATAGTAATTTCGCGAACAAAAACTAAATCATGATTAGAGATAAACCCATTTTAATAATTTTATCTGCCCGCTTATGACGGATTTTTATTTTATTTTTATATAATAGCTGGTTTTATCAGAATCATGTTAAGGCGGTATCCAAAAAATACTTTTCCATGCTTAACAACTCGAAATTTTATGGCACATTTTCAGATTCATTTTTAATAGAAAATATATGAAACTTGCTGACGTGATTTTTGAAGAGATTTCTAAGCGACCTGTGTATTTATGTTTTGTTCAATTAATTAAAACTTGATTTAAAAACAATTATTTTCTCAGTAGGACATTTTTTTTTTTTGTTTCTAACACAATCGCTTCGGGAAATTCTGTTCAAAATGCCCACTTTGACATCATTTTTTGAAATATATTCTGCCTCTATCAAAAAATCAATCATTACGGTACATTATATAGTTTCTGAATAAGAGAATCCACTAATTGTATGCGTTTGACAGGAAAAATGAGTTAAAAAATGAGTAAGATAATGAGCAGTTTGGATTTGAATACACCCTTAATAAGATGATTTTTTTCTTCAATCGCTATGTATTTTTAATTTGTTTCTTGTGTAAGAATTGGTCCTATCAAAAACTGGTCTATATAAATGTTGTAGACAATAAGAATATATATGATAAATTCATGGGGATTTTATATCTTGTGAATTGACGGAGTTATGGATTTTTTTCTTCTTTAACCCCTCCCCCCTTTTTTGTTTTCGTTTTTATTTTATTTTATTTTATTATTATTTTTTTGCGGTACGAATTGATCATATCAAAAACTTGTGAATATAAAAGTTGTACATAATATTAAGGAGATTTATAATAAATTAATTGAATTTGATATCTTGAGAATTGACGAAGTTATGATTTTTTTTTCCCCAAAACACCCTATATTTGCGCCCCTTGAACCCATTTTTAATTTTATCAAAATTATGTGATTCAATTAATTTTTTGCCCTATTTTTAGAAGTAATAAAAAATTTAAATTGATACGAACAAAAATTAAGAAGTTATGGTTTTTTTTCGGTTTTCACAAAACCCCTCCCAATTTTCCATCTCCTTGGTCCGATTTTGCCCATTAACGAAATTGACCGAGATTTTATGCCCCTTGATTTTATGTATCAGTTTGGTAGAGATTTGTGCAGAATTGTGAAAGGTATTGTGTCCAGAAGAAAGTGATATATATATATATATATATATATATATATAAATGAAGTTTTTTACTGAGGGTGATTTTGGGCTTTAGGGGTCATGATCGGTGGAGATCTGCAAATTTTTTTCAGAAATTCCAACATAGGTTAGAATGTAATACGTAATATTTCATACGAAATCCACCTAAAAACGCGGTATTGGAATGCATTGTGTATAGAAAATTTACTCTGTTGTTTTGTTTATATCGAGTTTCAGATATTGTCTGGAACATACGTGGCTCATGCATAGGTTTTTTCTCTGTTTTAGTGCACATTAATGCATATTTTCATATTATTTTTAAAATGTAACTTTTTTAAAATTAATAAGTTGATACAAATAGTTTAATATGTAATTATCGATTAGTAATCTGTACAAAAACAGTATTTAATGTAACCATTTACCTGTACTTTTCCTGCGTCAAGTGTTGAATTATCGAAACAAACTTTCTTGCAGCGCGACTTTTACGTCATGTGATTCCCACAGTGACGTCTCAAGAATACTGTCCATAACAAATTCGTTTTAAATATATACTTTTAATATATGACGTAATTTTTACCACTGCATGTGTTTCATATGTAATTGATTAATTACTTTATGGTTTTGCTCATTCTTAACCATTTCCAACAAAGTTGAAATCACTTCGGCTTGTGTGGCTGTCTGTCCGACTGTCCGCGCTCTAACTTTCTTAAATATACTCCGATTATTCTGAACTTTTTGGATGTTATTGATAGCACGATCCCTTTTTGAAATGTAGCTTGTAACATGTTTAGTTCATTTACAGGGACAGTCAAAAGTAGTCCGTTTCATTACGGCCAATGGGACAAAATCGTTTCAAATGATTTTCAATGGTATTACACCCTTTCAAAAATAATAAAATTTATGTGCATTTGTGAAGTACACGAAAATATGCATTCTTCAGAATATTCGGTGCAAAGAATATATATATATATATATATATATATCACGCTATCGTACGTAGCACAAAAATCGCAATTATTTGTTAAATGTTTAATGGCAACACCCGATTGAAACGCATGCCATTGGTTATTGAACAGCATTACGTATAAGTAAGTAAGTAAGCACCCACCCTATCACATCTACGTATGTATAAGCAGGGACACAGAACAGAACAGGGCAGTACCCTGTTGTGTTGCAAAATGCCGCCAAGTTTATCGCCAACTTGCTGTTATATCGCCAAATTTTGCGACCAGAATTATGCGCCAAAAGTGACGCCAACTTGGCGATGTCTGTAATATTTCACCAAATTTGAATAGCCTTCCATTGTAAACAAACAGGGTTTACTTGCTTGCAGAAAATCAACAAATTGAGATATTTTAATGCAAAATAACCAAACTAATATTAGCTTAAAAGATTATATTAATTATATTTAAGGCAGTCCAAGTAAATTAAATTATGAATAAAAGTAATATGTTGCAATGCTTAGCATGCTTTCAAAAATAAAAATTTTTAGGGCGGTCAAAGTGGTCGCGAAGCGCGTCTAGTAGTTATTACTCATTTACAGGGCCACACAAAAGAGTTCCGTTATATAATGGTATAAGCGGGATTGTTTGCGGCATATTTCAGTAACTTTAAAATAGTTCATATATAATGAAATTGATATACGTCACTGATGTTTACTATAAGTTATTTCATGTATAATACGCAGTGCATAGCATTTAAAGGGACACACAAAATATTTAATATACTTTGTATCCAAAATACTGTACAATAGCGATGATTGCTGTAAATGCTTCTTTAATTATGATATTCGCTTTTACATTTCATTATATTTATGCATACTACATAGTGTGTATAAAGGCTAAAATTCATATACAGGTCTACAGAAAAGAAGTGAGTATGAGCTTAAAATGCTTAAAGGTGGATTTTAAAAGAGTTATGCATTTGTACGCTGAACTGCATTTAGTTTGCTAAGAAGTGTTTGAAATGATATACAGTGTCAAGGAACGAATTGGATACATATCCGTCTATGGATTAAAATTTCTAGAAATGTGATTTCAGTAGTTTTAAAAGTGCTTTTATTTTGAATAAAATTTTAGCGTGTAATAAAGGTACTAGGTAAAGTACAGGGCTGTACAAAAGTATTCAAGTATGTTTCCATCTATTAGTATAAATTGCTGAAAGAGTAATTTTAACCTGTTATGCGTTTTCTTTCTAAACTATATTTTCCCATTATATGGTATATACTTCAATCTACAGATCAAATACAGGGCTGTTCAAAACAATTGACATACATGTTTAGCTATGGACGGAAACTGATAAAATCACTTTTTTCAAATGTTTTATGCGTTTTCTAAAATGGTTATTTAGTTATCTTACTTACCTTATTTCCCTAAATAATGAAGTATTTTAAAAGCATTCAGAAAGTGTTAGAAAGTGGTTTATACTCTATGCTTAACGCGTGATTTTTCTTTCTTGTTTAATATTTATCTAAATAAATTTTTATGACGAATTGCACTATATTCCAGCTTTTGACATATGATAATTTAATTATCATTTTAAAGTTTTCTTTTTGAATTTGAAGCAGCCATTAATGTGTCAACTGCATTTTGCCAGTGGTTTTGCACTTATCAAAAACATCACATAGATGAGGAATAAAAAATTGCAATGTATCTTGTGTTGCTGACACCATTACTAAAGTTACTGTTGGTGATATTTGCTGATCGATAACAGATGAAATTTAACTGTCTTAGTCACCATTACTGAAGTAGCTGCTTTATATATAATCATGAATTAATGATGCTGAAACAGACGAACAGTAAATTTGGTTCAATTTCTTCAAAAGTCACTTTTTTCCTGGACGTGCTCAACGTACTGCGCTTCAGTGCTCGTTCTTTCTTGTGTTTCAGTTTTTCCACTACACCAATCATGGAGCAGGTCTAAATTTTTGTGCTGAAGTTTAAGATATTCTTAACCTCTTAAAATTACATCTATTCCAAAGCATTCGAATGAGCTATAGATATGTTATCGTCAATCAATTCCACAAAATGTTTTTTTTTCTTTTTCAAAGGTTGATATTCTTGTTAAAATGTTTTGTAGATATTTTTCATTCATCGTAGGGTTTGATTAACGAATCAACGCAGCAGTCCGTTTTTGTAGAAGGATTTCGTACTTTTAAGCAAAAAAGAAACCTATTAAACAACAGTGCTACACTATCCTTCTCTGTAAGATTTAAAACGCTCAACTGTGGAAAACAAATTTTTAATCTAGTTTATAAGAGGGTAGTATAGCTTCCACCATTTGACTGGAAATGATGTGATCAAGTGCAACAATAGAATTCCAAGTTGTGTGATGAACTAACTGAAGAGTTTGATGCCATTTCAGAGGCCACGTCATAAAAGTACATTTACGCCTGTACAGTAAGCCTGTATAATGCACCTAAAAAATAAAGAAAATGGTAAATCAGTCATCAAAGTCTTGATATTTGACTACAAAGTAAGTATACAAAGCACATAACGTAACAAAAAAAATATATATAAACATGTTTTTCCAAAAGTGTAGGGACCACCAAAACAACGCAGAAACGTTTACATCATAATAGTACAACAAAATGAAGAATTGCCTCTTAATTTTTAGAAATAAAATCCCTTTATTAACAAACAAGAATGACGGAGAAATATATGCGTTTGCCCTAGACTTTTTTTCTGCCTCCTACCTTTGCAAATTCTTCTTCCACTTATGTTTATTATAAGTTATCCTTCTATTACTAAGAATAATTCTGAATATTTTTTTTATTTAAAAGAAAATTATAAATGAGATAAAAACATGTTACCTGAAAAAACTGACTTTTTTGGAAAAATTTACAAAAAATTCAGTGTCAATGGGTATCGGCTTGTCCAATTGACCAAAAACTTTGTATACATTTTTCTTTGTTGTTGTTGTTAATTGGAAGAAGATAGGGTGTTGGGAGTTAAACTTTTTGAAAGCTGAAAAGTTAGAGCAACACTTATACACACACACACACCTATATATATCACACTTGCCTTTTTAAACTTATTAATCCATTTTTTTAGTATCTCTATTTTATCTGTTAACATACAGATGTTTTTCATTTTGTGTATTGAGAAATACTTTTTACAAATAAAAAACAATCATTGTTTTCAATGCTGTAACAAAGCGAATAAAAGTATCAAAAAATACCTTTTATTTCTATTTTTTATTGCCAAATAATATAAGTAACACGAATCCAGAAAATTGAAACTCTTTGCATTTATTTATTTTAATATTTATATCGTATGTACTGTGCAATAAAAAGTTTAAAAGCCAGCAATCGTACTTCATATGTATCACATGTCAAGAAGGGTGACAAGTAGTTTTTTTTATCTAAAAGCAGTATATGCTACAAGATTGATATTTAATATTACTTCAGATTGATTCGTGCTCTAAAGCTTTGATTTTAATCGAGTTATAAGCTGTTACAGAAATCAAAACTACTGTTTCACTTTCAGAATGATTCTGTTTGGGGTTAGTTCGACTGAATGCGTAGGATAAGAAATTAAAAATCATTGTTTAATATTTTATTTAATGATTTAAGCCGCCAACAAACATTAAAAATTATTATTATTATCATTGTTTTCATATTTTTTAGCTAAAAGCGGTATATGCTACGAGTTCGATATTTAATATTACTTCATATTGATTCGTGCTATAAAGCTTTGATTTTAATCGAGTTATAAGATGTTACAGAATTCAAAACTACTATTTGACTTTCAGAATGATTCTGTTTGGGGTTAAATCGACTGAATGCGTAGGATAAGAAATTAAAAACCATTGTTTAATATTTTATTTAATGATTTAAGCCGCCAACAAACATTAAAAAATATTATAATTATCATTGTTGTCATATTTTTTAGCTAAAAGCAGTATATGCTACGAGATCGATATTTAATATTACTTCAGATTGATTCGTGCTCTAAAGCTTTGATTTTAATCGAGTTATAAGCTGTTACAGAATTCAAAACTACTGTTTGACTTTCAGAATGGTTCTGCCTGGGGTTAAATCAACTGAATGCGTAGGATAAGAAATTAAAAACCATTGTTTAGTATTTTATTTAATGATTTAAGCCGCCAACAAACATTAAAAATTATTATTATTATCATTGTTGTCATATTTTTTAGCTAAAAGCAGTATATGCTACGAGATCGATATTTAATATTACTTCAGATTGATTCGTGCTCTAAAGCTTTGATTTAAATCGAGTTATAAGCTGTCACAGAAATCAAAACTACTGTTTCACTTTCAGAATGATTCTGTTTGGGGTCAGTTCGACTGAATGCGTAGGATAAGAAATTAAAAACCATTGTTTAATGTTTTATTTAATGATTTAAGCCGCCAACAAACATTAAAAATTATTATAATTATCATTGTTGTCATATTTTTTAGCTAAAAGCAGTATATGCTACGAGATCGATATTTAATATTACTTCAGATTGATTCGTGCTCTAAAGCTTTGATTTTAATCGAGTTATAAGCTGTTACAGAATTCAAAACTACTGTTTGACTTTCAGAATGGTTCTGCTTTGGGTTAAATCAACTGAATGCGTAGGATAAGAAATTAAAAACCATTGTTTAGTATTTTATTTAATGATTTAAGCCGCCAACAAACATTAAAAATTATTATTATTATCATTGTTGTCATATTTTTTAGCTAAAAGCAGTATATGCTACGACATCGATATTTAATATTACTTCAGATTGATTCGTGCTCTAAAGCTTTGATTTTAATCGAGTTATAAGCTGTTACAGAATTCAAAACTACTGTTTGACTTTTAGAATGATTTTGTTTGGGGTTAAATCGACTGAATGCGTAGGATAAGAAATTAAAAACCATTGTTTAATATTTTATTTAATGATTTAAGCCGCCAAGAAACATTAAAAATTATTATTATTATCATTCTTGTTATTGAGCGTTTAAAAATGTTGTACATTTAGTCCGAAAAAAAATATACACATATAATTAAATTATTGAATATTTTAAAATTTGTCTTTTGTGAGCAGTAAATGGTTGAGCTTCGAATATGGATGATGTATGCAATTCAAACTTTAAACTTAATTATCGTTATACTTTCTTTATCAACGATGTATTTTCGTGTTATTTTTTTTAATTAAAGGAAATTAATAATCTAAGAACTATACCATAAATCTATTAAATATACCTGGAAATAAACGATTATTTTAAGTTATATATATATATATAAAGGTAAATGATTATGAATTTGAATTTTTTCTTATATTAATATATTTTATTGCTTTTTGAACAATACAAGTGAGACAACTTATTAATAAAAATAAAACAAAAGACATGACAACACAAAATTATGACATTTGTAATTCAAAATCGCAGCAAAACTAATTTTCAAAGACCAGTTTTCTTGTAAAGTATTAAATCATTTCTTATTGCTTCTTTACACTTAAACAAGTACTTGCTATTTATGTTAAGCAGAAACATTAAAATCAAAAAAGAAATGATTGGATAATTAAATCACAAGTCTATTAATCAACCATCAGATTTTGGTCAATTTGTTTCATTTCAAACCTTTCTAAACTGTTTGAAATTTTCTACTTTTATGATAGGAAAAGTGTTTGAAGACCCGTTTTTCTTTACAATACATAATAAAAATAATATTAAATATTTTGATTTAAGTCTGTTTAAGTGAAAGCTATGCTTTATATATATATATATAATAAGTTAGGCATTTTCTGGTACTACAAAAAAAATATTTATTTGCCTGAAAACAACAACAAAAACAAGTGAAAAACAAATTAAAGCCTTCTATTACAGTGATTTTTTTTTCGAACTAAAACATAAATTTTAATGTTTTACATATTAAATAAAATACAAGTTTTTGTTTCAAATTACTTATTACAACCCGTAGACGTATAAAAAATTAACTTAATATTTAACATTTAATAAAAAAAAACTATTTTGACATAAGTGATTTTCGTATGATATAGAAGACATTTAAAATTTTAACTAAATCTTTTAACCTTAATGTTTTTGTATTGGCTATTGTTTAGCAATACGAAGGACCAAACCAACGCATGCACACATAAACACGCATATATACATGTGAACTACGGCCGATTAACGTATTTGTTCCGTCAAATATGGAGGTTTGTAGTATAAATCTAAGTTTTTTGAGCAGAAGTATTAAATTAATTTTATTCGAGTCTGACTTTTTGAAGTAAAACATCGTTTATTTTGTAGTTCAGTGGTAATGGATATATATATATACCGGGTGTCCCAAAAAGGACTGACTGATTTTAAAATTCAATAACTTGCAAACGGTGACAGATATTTAAAAAATTCTTTCAGGAGGGTTATGCATAAGGTCAAAAGTTTTTTTACAGTGATTTTCGATTTTAGTTCGAATTACAAACAATAGATGGCGCTGTAAGCAATAGTCGCTAAATACAGGCTCGATTTCTAGTCCTTTCTCTTGTTCCATGCTGAAAAAGGAGATGGAAATGTATTATCCGGGCCACGAAGTACCAAAAATCGAGCCTGAATTCAGCGTCTATTGATCGCTGCGCCATCTATTGTTTGTAATTCGAACTAAAATTGAAAATCACTGTAAAAAAACTTTTGACCTTATGCATAACCCTCCTGCAAGAATTTTTTAAATATCTGTCACCGTTTGCAAGTTATTGAATTTTAAAATCAGTCAGTCCTTTTTGGGACACCCGGTATATATATATATATATATATATATATATATAAGGGATGTTCAAAAAGACACGAGCCGGAGTCTGGAATGTGCAAACCGGTGTGAGAATGGTAATATCATTGCGTCAGAAACAGTGAGGGTTTACGACAAGAGAGCGGAAGTCCGCATGCCCGCCGCTAGAGGGTCACGAGTGCAAGTCAAGTGACTACAAAGCTAGCAGAAGCATGCATCAGTCGTTTAACGCTCAATCGTTTTGTAAACAGTGAAATGGAGGCGTCAAAAGAAGAACAAACAGGTGTTGTTCCTTTTCTGACAGCGGAAAGAGTAAGGTAAACGGTTATTCATCGAAGAATGTCACAGGTGTACTGTGAACACTGCATGTCCCTTGCAAGATTCAAGGCGTGGTACAAGCGCTTCAGGGAAGGACGGGTTTCCTTAGCCGATGATGCACGGTATGGAACACGAAAACGAATTACAGATGACATCGTCCAGACCTCTCTCCCTGCGATTACGCCATTTTGGTCCCCTAAAAATGACTCTGAGGGGCAAACTATTCACCTCGGACGATGTTGTCAAGCAGTACGTGCGGAACTGCTTCACATCGCAGCCCCTGGAATTTTATGAGACAGCCATTCACCGCCTTGTGTCTCAAAGGGACAAGTGCATCAACAGTCAGGGCCAATACTTCTGAAATACATGCACTAATTTCTATTCCTAGCCCTCCGGCTCGTTACTTTTTGAACGTTCCTAATAGATAATAGATAGATAGATACATGTACATAAAGTATTTAAATATATATATATTCTTAAAGACTGGCAAACATATTGGACCACTTCAACAAAAGGTCAACACACTTATACTATAATCCCAAAAGTATTCTACACACTATTCCACCTCCCTCCCCACACTACAGCCTTTCTTACTGGTCATGGTCCATTTCGCCAGTACTTTTAAAAATGCCATTGTGCTTCTTCAGACCGATGCGAGGGCGAGAACAAGGTACAGTGTCACACCCATATTTACACTGCACACTAACAAGCCAAAGGTACATCAGATATATTCAAAACCCTTCTAGAAATTGGCATACTAATATCTTCAGACGTCCAACTATTGAGAGAAATTTGAAAACATATGTGGCATTTTCACAATCTTTTGACTTTTCAGGAAAAACAATCTGGTGAAATTAAGCTTACTAAAATAACATTTTAAACTTATAGACGAATGCATAATTAATCCAAATAAATAAAAAATGTTCAGTAGCGAAAATGTTTTTATTTAACTGAGGTTTAAGTTAAACTTGCGAGTTTAATTTTACTTACCATTTTATCACTACAGCTTTTAATTTCATTCTAAATTTTACTTATAATGAATTTCATAGTACCCACATGACATTCAAGTAAAAAATAATAACAATGTAGTATTTTTTGTACAAAATTTTGGTAAAACATTGTCTTAAAGGGGGTGTTAAAGAAGGGACGGTTAGGACAAAAATGATACAGTATAGGAAAAAAGTGATAGCCGCGATGTGCATTGTTTTTTAGAAACAGTTATTTACATTGGATTAAATTTAAAAAATATATATTTACCTCGGACAGTGCAGGAATAAACCTTCGGGACGATAAGACTACCAATAAAACCAAGATGTTTGAAATTGATATTTAAATGCTGATTTAAATCCTAAAGTAAACTTCCGATCAAAAAATTTTAGACAATCTTTCTCTAGCATACTTCTGCACGAGAAAAAAAATGAAAAAAATTCTGTGGGTACATCTTAAGTGATATTCTTTATAAGTTTATCAAGAGAGATGATAAGGAATCTAAAACCCAGGGGCAGAGTTAACATAATAATAGCAACCCTAAAAATGTGTCCATGTTAATTTTTTGCAACATCTATACTTCTATACTCCTATTATAAAGAGGAAAAAATTGTTTATTTGTAGGAGGTAAGCTCAGGAATTACCGAACCGATTCCAAAAGTAATGGCATCAAAATGATGGTGTTAAACCAACTTAGAACATAGGCTATATTTTATGTCGGTGCCACTACCCCAAAGGGGGTGCAGGAGCAAAAAACGTTCTAAAAATGCGATTTTGGCGTTACTGAAGGGCCTAGAAATATGAAATTTGGAATATTAGTTACTTATAAGATATAAATGATGTCTAAGAACAGTTCTTAAACAATTCGAAATTTAAAAGGGGTGAAAATGCACAAAAAGCGTTCTAAAAAACGTTCTAAATGATAGATTCTACATAATCTCAGGAAATACCAAACCAATTTAAAAAATATTGGTGTCAAAATGATGGTGACGACGCTTGCTCCAAGATAGGCTATATTTTATGTCGGTGCCACTACCCCAAAGGGGGTGCAGGATTAAAAAACGTTCTAAAATTGCG
This sequence comes from Maratus speciosus, assembly GCA_963932465.1. NCBI lineage: Eukaryota > Metazoa > Arthropoda > Arachnida > Araneae > Salticidae > Maratus > Maratus speciosus. The sequence goes on along the minus strand of OZ010795.1, from coordinate 427,893,305 downwards.
ATTTATGTGTTACTGAAGAGCCTAGAAATATGAAATTTGAAATATTAGCTACTTATTAGATATAAATGATGTCTAAGAACAGTTCTTAAACAATTCGGATTTTAAAAGGGGTGAAAATGCGCAAAAAGCGCTCTAAAAAACGTTCTAAATGGTAGTTTCTGCATAACCTCAGGAAATACCAAACCGATTTAAAAAATATTGGTGTCAAAATGATGGTGACAACGCTTGCTCCAAGATAGGCTATGTTTTATGTCGGTGCCACTACCCCAAACGGGGTGCAGGATCAAAAAACGTTCTAAAAATGCGATTTATGTGTTACTTAAGGGCCTAGAAATATGAAATTTGAAATATTAGCTACTTATTAAGTATAAAGGATTTCTAAGAACAGTTCTTAAATGATTCGAAATTTAAAAGGGGTATGAAAATGCGCGAAAAACGTTCTAAAAAACGTTCTAAATGGTGGTTTCTGTACAATCTCAGGAAATACCAAACCGATTTAAAAAATAATGGCGTCAAAATGACGGTGACAACCCTTGCTCCAACATAGGCTATGTTTTAGGTCGGTAACACTACCCCAAAGGGGGTGCAGGGTATAAACGTTCTAAATTGCAGTTTTTGCGTTTCGGAAGGGCCTAGAATCGTGAAATTTCGAATGGTAGTTAGGTATAAGGTATCAATGATCTCTAAGGGCATTTCCCAAAAAAATCGAAATTTAAAAGGGAGTCAAAATGTGCAAAAAGGGTTGTAAAAAACGTTCTAAATTGCAATTTCTATGCAATCTTAGGAAGTACTGAACCGATTTCAAATATAATGGTGTAAAAATTATGCTGACAGATCTCGCTCCATGTTAGGCTATATTTTATATCTGTTTCCACTACCCCAGAGGAGATGCAGGAATAAAATGCGCGAAAAGCGTTCTAAAAACGTTCTAAATGCCGATTTGTCAGCGATATCTCAGGAAGAATCAAACTAATTCAAAAGAAACGGTAGGAAATTGATGCTGACAGACACTGCTCTATCATAGACACTATTTTATGTCGGTATCACTATCACCTAGACGTTGCAGGAGCAAAAAAGCGTTCTAAATTTCGGTTTTTGTGATCGCTACGGGCTAGCAACTTAAATTTTGGCAAGATACATATTTATTAGATATAAATGATCTTTAAGAATAGTTTCGAAAAAATTAGAAATTTAAAAAGTGGTGAAAATGCGCGAAAAGCGTTCTAAATTGCGATTTATACTCAATCTCAGGAAATACCAAAGCTATTTAAAAAGTAATGGTTGCAAATCAATGGTGATAGTCCCTGCTATAACATAGGTTATATTTTATGTTGCTGTCACTACCATCTGAGGGTTGCAAAAGCAAAACATGTTCTAATTTGCGTTTTTTGCACAACTGAGGGTCTAACACTTTAAAATATGACATGGTATTTACTTACAAGATGCTACTGCTTTCTAAGAACAGTCGAAAGAAAATTCCAAATTTAATAAGATGAAGTAAGCGAAAAGCTTTATAAATTACTATTTTTAGGCAATCTCATCAAATACTAAACCGATTAAAAAAATAATGATGACAAATTGTTGGTGTTAGAACCTGCTCAAACATAAGCTACATTTTACATCTGTGCCACTAACACCAGAGGGTTGCAGGAGTTAAAAACTTTCTAAATAGCGATTTCTGTGATACTGAAAAGGCTAGAAACTTTGATTATGGCATGGTAGTTACTTATAAAATATAAATGCCCTCGAACGACTGTCGAAAATAAATTCGAATTAAAAAGGGGTGAAGCGAAGGGGAGGTAGAAAAGCATTCTAAAAAAGTCCTAAAATACGGTATCTATGCAATTTCATTGAATATAAACTGGTTATAAAAGTAATAGTTGCGAATCAATGGTAACAGTTTCTGATCCTACACAGGCCGATGATTCTACCACCTGGGGTTTACAGGAACAACAAACGTTCTATAAAAGGCCTTTAAAAGCTTTCTAAATTAAGTTTCTGTGGAATAGTAAAAATAACAAACCAATTTCAAAATTAATGTTGGCAAATTAATGATGTTAGTTCCTAATTCAACATAGCCCTTTCTGTTGAGAGAGATAGTAGGACTTGGAATTTGACATGATAGTTAATTTTAAGATGTAAGAAGATGGTTTCTAAAAAATTCAAAACTTCAAATATATACTGAAATGAGCGTATTAAATGAGCATAAAGGTTTCAAAATATTTTCTAAATTATCATTTATTTAGTTTTATTAATGTAAGTCTCCTTTCTGCCTAATGCAGTGTAATAATGATGTTTAATCAAACTGTGTTTTAAATAGTAATTTTTGAATTATTCTTAAAAGTAATAAGTAAAAAATTATTTAGTACCTTTTAATAAAAATTAGACATATAAATATCACTTGGCATATTTCAAATATTACGCGAGCAAAGCCGCGGCGTTTGCTAGTCTATACTCATCTATACTCATATTATAAAGAGGTAAAAATTGATTATTTGTAGGAGGTAAGCCCTGGAACTACCGAACCGATTCCAAAAGTAATGGTATCAATATGATGGTGTTAGTCCAACTTAGAACATAGGCTATATCTTATGTCAGTGCCACTACCCCAAAGGGGGTGCAGGAGCAAAAAACGTTCTAAAAATACGATTTTTGTGTTACTGAAGGGCTTAGAAATATTAAATTTGGAATATTAGTTACTTATTTAGATATAAAGGCTGTCTAAGAACATTTTCTAAAGAATTCGAAATTTAAAAAGGGGTGAAAATGCACAAAAAGCGTTCTAAAAAACGTTCTAAATGGTGATTTCTACACATGCTAAGGAAATACCAGACCAATTTAAAAAATAATGGTGGCAAAATGATGGTAAAAATACTTGCTCCAACATAGACTACATTTTATGTTGGTGCCACTACCCCTAAAACGGGTGCAAGAGCAAAAAAACGTTCGAAATTGCGATTTTTGTGTTACTGATGGGCCCAGATACATGGGATTTGGCATGGCAGTTACTTATTAGATATAAATGATCTCAAAGAACATTTTTTAAAAATTCGAATTTTAAAAGGGGGTGAAAATACGCAAAAAGCGATCTAAAAAACGTTCTAAATGGCGATTTTTACGCAATCTCAAGAAGTACCAAACTGATTTAAAAAATAATGGTGTCAAAATGTTAGTGACAATCCTTGCTCCAACATAGACCCCATTTTATGTCGGTGCCATTACCCCCAAAATGATTGCAGTAGCAAAAAAAAGAAAAAAAAAAAAAAAAAAAAAAAAAAAAACGTTCGAAAATGTGATTTTTGTGTTACTGAAGGGCCCAGAAACATGAAATTTGGAATGATAGTTACTTATAAGATATAAATGATCTCTAAGAACATTTCTTAAAAAATTCAAAATTTAAAAGGCGTGAAAATGCGCGAAAAGAGTTCTAAAAAGCGTCCTAAATGGCAATTTCTACGCAATCCCAGAAAGTGCCCAACCTATTTCGAAATTAATGGTTGAAAATTGACGATGACAGCCCTTGCTCCAACATAGGCTCTATTTCATGTCGGTGTCACTGCCACCTAGGGGTAGCAGAAGCAAAAAACGTTCTAAATTGCGATTTTTGTGTTACTGAAGGGGCTAGAATCTTGAAATTATGCATGGCAGTTATTTATAAGATACAAATGACTAAGAACATTTCCTAAAAAATTGAAATTTAAAAAGGGGTGAAAATGAGCGAAAAGCGTTCTAAAAAACTTTCTGAATTGCGATTTCTACGCAATCTCAGGAAGTACCGAACCGATATAAAAATTAATGGTATGAAAACGATGGTGACAGCCCTCGCTTCAACATAGGCTGTATTTCATGTCGGTGCCACTACACTAAAGGGGTTTAAGGAGCAAAAAATTATCTAAATTACTTTTTTTGTAATACTGCAGGGGAACAAACTTGAAACTAGGCATGGTAGTTATTTATAAGATATAAATGATCTCTAAGAACGTTTCCTAAATAATTCAAAATTTAAAAGGGGTGAAAATGGACAAAAAAGTTTTAAAGAACATTCTAAATTGGGATTTCTACGCAATCTCAGAAAGTACCCAACCTATTTCAAAAGTAATGGTTGGAAATTGATGATGACAGCCCTTGCTCCAATATAGGATCTATTTCATGTCGGTGTCACTACCACCTTGCGGTTGTATTTTAAAAAACGTTCTAAATTGCGATTTTTGTGATACTGAAGGGGCTAGCAACTTAATATTTGGCATGTTAATTACTTATGAGATGTAAATACTCTCTAAGAAGAGTTCCTGAAAAATTTGAAATTTAAAAAAGGGGTAAAAATGAACGAAAAGCGTTCTAAAAACGTTCTAAATAGCGATTTCTACGCAATATCAGGAAATATAAATCGATTTCAGAAGTAATGGTTTCAAATTGATGGTGACAGTCCCCTCTCCAACGTGGCCTACATTTTACGTTGTTGTCACTAACACCTGGGGGTTACAGGAGCAAAAAATGTTCTAAATTGCGTGTTTTGTGTTACTGAAGGAATCTAACATTTTAAATTTGAAATGTTAATTTCTTCAAAGATGCAAATGCTTTCTAAGAATTGTCGAAAGAAAATTCCAAATTTAAAAGAATGAAGTGAGCGAAAAGCGTTCTATAAGCGTTCTAAATTATGATTTTTATGCAAGCGTGTGAAATACGAAACCGATTCCAAACATAATGGTTGCAAATTGATGGTGATGTAATCTGCTCAAACATAAGCTATATGTTATGTCGATGCCACAACCCCTGGAGGGTTGCAGGAGCTAAAAACTTTCTAAATTGCGATTTCTGCGGTACTGAAGAGGCTAGAAACTTTAAATATAGCACGGTAGTTACTTATAAAATATAAATGTCCTCTAAGAACAGTCGAAAATAAATTAAAAAGGGATGAAGCGAAGGGAAGGAGCGAAAAGCATTCTAAAAGAGTCCTGAATTACGATTTCTATGGAATCTCAGGAAATAAACCGATTACAGAAGTTATTGGTTGCGAATCAAGAGTGATACTGATAGTCCCTGATCCTATGCGGGCTATATTTTATGCCAGTGTCACAACCACCTGGTTGACAGGAACAACAAGAAAGCCTTTAAAAACATCTAAATCCCGTTTTCTATAGAATATTAGGAAATACCAAAATATTTCAAGGTTAATGTTGGAAAATTAATGGTGACAGTCTCTGCTTCAACATTTTTCGAGACATTCTATTTCAACTCTGTTTCGGCATTTTATGTTGGTGCCACTAACACCAGAGAGGTGATAGACTGTTAGACAAGAAATTTAGAATTTTAAAGGATGGCTAATTTTAAGATGTAAATGTGTGAAGATGGTTTCTAAAAAATTCAAAACTTCAAAGGAATACTGAAATGAGCGTATGAAAGGAGCATAAAAGTCTCAAAATACTTTCTAAATTATCATTTATTTGGAATTAGTTTTAGTTCTTCTGATTAATTAAAATCTCATTTTCTATCTATTGCTCTTTTATAATGAATTTGTGTCAAACTGTGGCTTAATTTTTAATTTTTGAATTATTTCAAAAAGTGTTCTTTTAATAAAAAATATTCATGCAAATATCACTTGGCATATTTCAAGTATTGCGCGAGCAAAGCCGCGGGGTTTGCTAGTCATCTATACTCCTATTATAAAGAGGAAAAAATTGTTTATTTGTCGAAGGTAAGCTCTGGAACTACCGGACCGATTCCAAAAGTATTGGTATCAAAATGATGGTGTTAGTCCAACTTAGAACATAGGCTATATCTTATGTCGGTGCCACTACCCCAAAGGGGGTGTAGGAGCAAAAAACGTTCTAAAAATGCGATTTTAGCGTTACTGAAGGGCCTAGAAATATGAAATTTTGAATATTAGTTACTTATTAGATATAAATGATTTCTAAGAACACTTCTTAAAAAATTCGAAATTTAAAAGGGGTGAAAATGCGCAAAAAGCGTTCTTAAAAACGTTCTAAATGGTGTTTTCTACGCAATCTCACGAAATAGCAAACCGATTTAAAAAATAATTGTATCAAAATTATGGTGACAACCCTTGCTCAAAAATAGGCTATGCTTTATGTCGGTGCCACTACCCCAAAGGGGGTGCAGGAGCAAAATAGTTCTAAAAATGCGATTTTTGTGTTACTGAAGGGCCTAGAAATATGAAATTTGGAATATTAGTTAATTATTAGATATAAATGATTTCTAAGAGCACTTCTTAAAATATTCGAAATTTAAAAGGGGTGATAATGTGCGAAGAGCGTTCTAAAAACTTTCTAAATGGCGATTCCTACGTAATTTTAGGAAGTATCAAATCGATTTCAAAAGTAATGGTTGGAAACTGATGGTGACAGCCATTGCTCTAACAAAGGCTCTATTTTATGTTTGTGTCACTACCACCTGGGGGTTGCAGGAGTAAAAAGCGTTCTAAATTGCGGTTTTGTGCTATGGAAGGGCCTCGAATAATGAAATTTGGAATGGTAGTTACTTATAAGATATCAATGATCTCTAAGAATATTTCCTAAAAAAATCGAAATTTAAAAGGTGTGAAAAGGCGCGAAAAGCGTTCTAAAAACATTCTAAATTTCGATTTCTATGCAATTCAGGAAGAACAGAACCGATTTCAAACATAATGTTTTAAAAATGATGGTCACATCTCTTGCTTCAAGATAGGCTATATTTTATGTCTGTTTCCACTACCCCTAAGGGGGTGCAGGAGCAAAAATCGTTCTAAATTACGGTTTTCGTGCTATGGAAGGCCCTAGAATCATGAAATTTAGAATGGTAGTTACTTATAAGATATCAATAATCTCTAAAACCATTTCCTAAAAAATCGAAATTTAAAAGGGGTGAAAATGCGCGAAAAGCGTTCTGAAAACGTTCTAAATTGCGATTTATACACAATCTCAGGAAACATCAAACCGATTTAAAAAGTAATGGTTGCAAATTGATGGTGACAGTCCCTGCTGCAACATAGGCTATATTTTATGTTGCTGTCACTACCATCTGGCGGTTGCAAGAGCAAAACATGTTCTAATTTGCATTTTTTGCACAGCTGAGGGATCTAGCATTTTGAGATTTGGCATGATAATTACCTACAAGATGCAAATGCTTTCTAAGAACCGTCTAAAGAAAATCCAAATTTAAAAGGTTGAAGTGAGCGAAAAGCGTTCTAAAAACGTTCTAAATTACAATTTTTATGCAATGTTATCAAATACCAAACCGATTTAAAAAATAATGTTTGCAAATTGGCGGTGATAGCACCTGCTCAAATGTAAGCTATATTTTATGTTGGTTCCACTAAGACACCAGTGAGTTTCAGGAGAAAAAAACATTCTAAATTGCGATTTCTGCGACACTAAAGAGGCTAGCTACATTACATATGGTATGGTAGTTACTTGGGATATATAAATGCCATGGAAATTCGAATTAAAAAGGGGTGAAGCGAAAGGGAGGAGCGAAAAGCGTTCTAAAAAAGTCCTAAATTACGATTTCTATGCAATCTCTGGAAATATAAACCGATTATGGACGGACATATGACGATGACTCTACCACCTGGGGTTGGCAGCAACAACAAACGTTCTGAAAAAGGCCTTTAAAAACTTTCTAAATTCGTTTCTGTTTAATATTAGGAAATACCAAACCGAATTCAAAATTAATGTTGGCAAATTAATGGTGACAGTCCGTATTTCAACATAGCATTTTATGTTGAGAGAGATGATAGACCGTTAGACAAGAAGCTTAGAATTTGACATGATGGTTAATTTTAAGATGTAAGAAGATGGTTTCTAAAAAATTTAAAACTTCAAATGAATACTGAAATAAACGTATTAATTAAGCATAAATGTTTCAAATATTTTCTAAATTATCGTTTATTTAGTTTTAGTTCTTTTTATTAATTTAAGTCTCATTTCTGCCTAATGCAGTGTAATAATGAAGTTTATTCAAACTGTGTTTTAAATAGTAATTTTTGAATTTTTCCAAAAAGTATAATTAAAAAAAAATAAACATATAAACACCACTTGGCATATTTCCTATTACGCGAGCAAAGCCGCGGGGTTTGCTAGTCATATTATAAAGAGGTAAAAATTGTTTATTTGTAGGAGGTAAGCTCTGGAACTACCGAACCGATTACAAAAGTAAAGGTATCAAAATTATGGTGTTAGTCCAACTTAGAACATAGGCTATATCTTATGTTCGTGCCACTGTCCTAAAGGGGGTGCCGGAGCAAAAAACTTTCCAAAAGTGCGATTTTTCTGTTGCTGAAGGGCCTAGAAATATGAAATTTAGAATATTAGTTACTTATTAGATATAAATAATGTCTAAGAGCAGCTCTTAAACAATTCGAAATTTAAAAGGGGTGAAAATGCACAAAAAGTGTTCTAAAAAACGTTCTAAATGGTAGTTTTTATATAATCTCAGGAAATACCAAACCGATTTAAAAAGTATTGGTGTCAAAATGATGGTGACAGCGCTTGCCCCAAGATAGGCTATATTTTAGGCCACGACCCCAAAGGTGGTGCAGGATCAAAAAACGTTCTAAAAATGCGATTTATGTGTTACTGAAGGGCGTAGAATTATGAAATTTGGAATATTAGATACTTATTAGTTACAAAGGATTTCTAGGAACAGTTCTTAAACAATTCGAAATTTATAAGGGGTGAAAATGCGCGAAAAGCGTACTAAAAAACGTTCTAAATGGTGATTTCTAGACAATCTCAGGAAATACCAAACCGATTTAAAACATTATGGTGTCAAAATGACGGTGACAACCATTGCTCCAACATAGGCTATGTTTTATGTCGGTGCGACTACCCCAAAGGAGGCGCAGGAGCAAAAAGCGTTCTAAAAATGCGATTTTTGTGTTACTGAAGGGCCTAGAAGTATGAAATTTGAAATATTAGATACTTATTAGTTATAAAGGATTTCTAAAAACAGTTCTTAAACAATTCGAAATTTAAAAGGGGTGAAAATGCGCGAAAAGCGTTCTAAAAAACGTTCTAAATGGTGATTTCTACACAATCTCAGGAAATACCAAACAGATTTTAAAAATAATGGTGCCAACATGACGGTGACAACCCTTGCTCCTACATAGGCTATGTTTAATGTCGGTGCCACTACCCCAAAGGGGGTGCAGGAGCAAAAAGCATTCTAAAAATGCGATTTTTGTGTTACTGAAGGGCCTAGAAATATAAAATTTGAAATATTAGCTACTTATTAGATATAAAGGATTTCTAAGAACAGTTCTTAAACAATTTGATATTTAAAAGGGGGTCAAAATGCTCAAGAAGCGTTGTAAAAAACGTTCCAAATTGCGATTTTTATGCAATCTCAGGAAGTACTGAACCGATTTGAAATATAATTGTGTAAAAATGGTGGTGACATATCTTGCTCCAAGATAGGCTATATTTTATATCTGTTTCCACTACCCCAGAGGAGATGCTGGAGCAAAATGCGCGAAAAACATTCTAAAAACGTTCTAAATGCCGATTTGTCAGCGATATCTCAGGAAGAATCAAACTAATTCAAAAGAAACGGTAGGAAATTGATGCTGACAGACACTGCTCTATCATAGACACTATTTTATGTCGGTATCACTATCAGCTAGACGTTGCAGGACCAAAAAATCGTTCTAAATATTGATTTTTGTGATCGGTAGGGGCTAGCAACTTAAATTTAGGCAAGGTACATATTTATTAGATATAAATGATCTTTAAGAACAGTTTCGAAAAAATTGGAAATTTAAAAAGGGGTGAAAATGCGCGAAAATCGTTCTAAAAACGTTCTAAATTGCGATTTTTACTCAATCTCAGGAAATACCAAAGCTATTTCAAGTAATTGTTGCAAATCAATGGTGACAGTCCCTGCTATAACATAGGTTATATTTTATGTTGCCGTCACTACCATCTTAGGGTTGCAAAAGCAAAACATGTTCTCATGTGCGTGTTTTGCACTACTGAGGGGTCAAACACTTTGAAGTATGGCATGGTACTTACATCCAAGATGCAACTGCTTTCTAAGAACAGTCGAAAGAAAATTCCAAATTTAAAAAATGAAGTGAGCGAAAAGCGTTATCATTTACAATTTTTATGCAATCTTATCAAATACCAAACCGATTAAAAAATGATGATGACAAATTGTTGGTGATAGAACCTGCTCAAACATAAGCTATATTTTATGTCTGTGCCACTATCACCAGAGTGTTCCAGGAGCTAAAAAATGTCTATATTGCGGTTTCTGTGATACGGAAAAGGCTAGAAACTTTAAATATGGCATGATAGTTGATTATAAATTTAAATGCCCTCTAAGGACTGTTGAGAAAAAATTCGAATTAAAAACGGGCGAAGTGAAAGGGGGGTGCGAAAAGAATTCTAAAAAAAGTCCTAAATTACGACTTCTATGCAATTTCAGGGAATATAAAAGTAATAGTTGTGAATCAATGGTAACAGTCTCTGATCCTACACAGGCTATATTTTATGCCGATGATTCTACTACCTGGAATTCACAGGAACAACAAAAAGTCCTTTAAAAGCTTTCTAAATTGCGTTTCTGTGGAATATTAGGAAATAACAAACCGATTTCAAAATTAATGTTGGCAAATTAATGGTGACTGTTCCTATTTCAACATAGCTCTGTATGTTGAGAGAGGTGGTAGGACTTAGAATTTAGATGGTTTCTAAAAAATTCAAAACTTCAAATGAATACCGAAAGGATCGTATTAATTGAGCATAAAAGTTTCAAAATATTTTCTAAATTATCATTTATTTAGTTTTATTTTGTTTTATTAATTTAAGTGTCATTTCTGTCTAATGCAGTGTAATAATGATATTTAATCAAACCGTGGTTTAAAATGTAATTTTTGAAGTATTCCTAAATGTAATAAGTACCTTTTAACAAAAGAAAAAACCTTTTAATAAAATAAAATATTACCTTTTAATAAAATAAAAATTTAGTTAGTGCCTTTTAATAAATAATAGACATATAAATATCACTTGGCATATTTCAAATATTACGCGAGCAAAGCCGCGGGGTTTGCTAGTCTATACTTCTATACTTCCTATTATAAAGAGGAAAAAATTGTATATTTGTAGGAGGTAAGCTCAGGAACTACCGAACCGATTCCAAAAGTAATGGCATCAAAATGATGGTGTTAGTCCAACTTAGAACATAGGCTATATCTTATGTCGGCGCCACTACCCCAAAGGGGGTGCATGAGCAAAAAACGTTCTAAAAATACGATTTTTGCGTTACCGATGGGCCTAGAAATATGAAATTTGGAATCTTAGTTACTTATAAGATACTAGCAAACCCCGCGGCTTTGCTCGCGTAATATTTGAAATATGCCAAGTGATATTTATATGTCTAATTTCTATTAAAAGGTACTAACTAAATTTTTATTTTATTAAAAGGTAATATTTCATTTTATTAAAAGGTACTTATTACTTTTAGGAATAATTTAAAAAAATTACTATTTAAAACACTGTTTGATTAAATATCATTGTTACACTGCATAAGGCAGAAATGAGACTTGAATTAATAAAACGAAATAAAGCTAAATAAATAATAATTTAGAAAATATTTTGAAACTTTTATGCTCAATTAATACGCTTATTTCAATATTCATTTGAAGTCTTGAATTTTTTAGAAACCACCTTCTTACATCTTAAAATTAACCATCATGTCAAATTCCAAGTCCTACCACCTCTCTCAACATAAAGGGCTATGTTGAAATAGGAACTGTCACCATTAATTTGCCAACATTAATTTTGAAATTGGTTTGTTATTTCCTAATATTCCACAGAAACGTAATTTAGAAAGCTTTTAAAGGTCTTTTTTAGAGCGTTTGTTGTTCCTGTGAATCCCAGGTGGTATAGAATATCGGCATAAAATATAGCCTGTGTAGGATCAGAGACTGTTACCATTGATTCGCAACTATTACTTTTATATTTGGTTTATATTTCCTGAAATAGCGTAGAAATCGTAATTGAGGACTTTTTTAGAATTCTTTTCGCACCTCCCCTTCACTTCACCCCTTTTTAATTCGAATTTATTTTCGATGTTCCTTCGAGGGCATTTATATTTTATAAGTAACTACCATGTCATATTTAAAGTTTCTAGCCTTTTCAGTATCACAGAAATCGCAATTTAGAAAGTTTTTAGCTACTGGTGGTAGTGGCACATACATAAAATATAGCTTATGTTTGAGCAGGTTCTATCACCAACAATTTGTTATCATTATTTTTTTAATCGGTTTGGTATTTGAAAAGATTACATAAAAATTGTAATTTATAACGCTTTTCGCTCACTTCATCTTTTTAAATTTGAAATTTTCTTTCGACAGTTCATAGAAAGCAGTTGCATCTTGTAAGTAAATAACATGCCATACTTCAAAGTGTTAGACCCTTCAGTTATGCAAAAAACGCAAATTAGAACATGTTTTGATTTTTCAATCCTCAGATGGTAGTGACAGCAACATAAAATATAACCTATGTTATAGCAGGGAGTGTCACCATTGATTTGCAACCATTACTTTTGAAATAGCTTTGAGTAGAAATCGCAATTTAGAATGTTTTTAAAACGCTTTTCGCGCATTTTCACCCCTTTTTAAATTTCCAATTTTTTCGAAACTGTTCGTAAAGATCATTTATATGTAGTACATCTGTACCTTGCCTAATTTTAAGTTGCCAGCCCCTACCGATCACAAAAATCGGAATTTGGAACGCTTTTTTGCTCCTGCAACGTCTAGGTGATAGTGATACCGACTTAAAATAGCGTCTATGCTAGAGCAGAGGCTGTCAGCATCAATTTCTTAACATTACCTTTGAAATCAGTTTGATTCTTCCTGAGATATTGGTGACAAATCGGCATTTAAAACGTTTTTAGAACGCTTTTCGCTCATTTTGCTCCTGCATCTTCTCTGGGTTAGTGGAAACATATGTAAAATATAGCCTATCTTGGAGCAAGATCTGTCACCATCATTTTAACACCAATATATTTGAAATCGGTTCAGTATTTCCTGAGATTGAATAGAAATTGCAATTTAGAACGTTTTTTACAACGATTTTTGCGCATTTTGACCCCCCTTTTAAATTTCGATTTTTTTAGGAAATGTCCTTAAAGATCATTGATATCTTAGAACTATCATTCCAAATTTCACGATTCTATGCCCTTCCGTAACGCAAAAGCCGCAGTTTAGAACGTTTTTCTCCTGCACCATCTTTGGGGTAGTGGCACCGACATAAAACATAGCCTGTGTTGGAGCAAGGGTTGTCACGATGATTTTGACGTCATTATTTTTTAAATCGGTTTGGCATTCCCTCAGATTGTGTGGAAACCATCAGGTAGAACGTTTTTTAGAACGCTTTTCGTGCATTATCACCCCTTTTAAATTTTGAATTGTTTAAGAACTGTTCTTAGAAATCCTTTATATCTTATAAGTAGCTGATATTTCAAATTTCATATTTCTAGGTCCTTCAGTAACACATACATCACATTTTTTGAACGTTTTTTGCTCCTGCACCCCCTTTGGGGTAGTGGCACCGACATAAAATACAGCCTGTCTTGGAGAAAGCGTTGTCACCATCATTTTGACGCCAATATATTTTTTAAAACTGTTTGGTATTTCCTGAGATTATGCAGAAACTACCATTTAGAACGTTTTTTAGAACGCTTTTTGTGCATTTTCACCTCTTTTTAATTTCGAATTGTTTAAGAACTGTTTTTAGACATAATTTATATCTTATAAGTAACTAATATTCCAAATTTCATGTTTCTAGGCCATCCAGTAATACATTAATTGCATTTTTAGAACGTTTTTTGCTCCTGCACCCCCTTTTTGCCAGTGGCACGGGCATAAAGTATAGCCTATCTTCGAGCAAGCGTTGTCACCGTCATTTTGACACCAATATTTTTAAAATCGGTTTAGTATTTCCTGAGATTATGTAGAAACCAACATTTAGAACGTTTTTAGAACGCTTTTTGTGCATTTTCACTCCTTTTAAATTTCGAATTGTTTAAGAACTGTTCTTAGAAATCCTTTATGTCTAATAAGTAGCTAATATTTCAAATTTAATATTTCTAGGCCCTTCAGTAACACATAAATTGCATTTTTAGAAAGTTTTTTGCTCCCACACACCCTTTCGGGTAGTTGCACCGACATAAAATATAGTCTATCTTGGAGCAAACGTCGTCACCATCATTTTGACACCAATATTGTTTGAATCTGTTTGGTATTTCCTGAGATTATGCAGAAACTACCATTTAGAATGTTTTTTAGAACGCTTTTTGTGCATTTTCACCCCTTTTTAATTTCGAATTGTTTAAGAACTGTTCTTAGACATAATTTATATCTTATAAGTAACTAATATTCCAAATTTCATGTTTCTAGGCCATCCAGCAACACATAAATTGCATTTTTAGAACGTTTTTTGCTCCTGCACTCCCTTTTTGCCAGTGACACGGGCATAAAATATAGCTTATCTTAGAGCAAGCGTTGTCACCACTATTTTGACACCAATATTTTTTAAATCGGTTTAGTATTTCCTGAGATTATGTAGAAACTACCATTTAGAACGTTTTTTAGAATGCTTTTTGTGCATTTTCACCTCTTTTAAATTTCGAATTTTTTAAGAACCGTTCTTAGAAATCCTTTGTGTCTAATAAGTAGCTAATATTTCAAATTTCATATTTCTAGGCCCTTCAGTAACACATAAATTGCATTTTTAGAACGTTTTTTGCTCCTGCACCCCCTTTTGGGGTTGTGGCACCGGCATAAAATATAGTCTATCTTGGATCAAGCGTCGTCACCATCATTTTGACACCAATATTTTTTAAATCGGTTTGGTATTTCCGGAGATTATGTAGAAACTACCATTTAGAACGTTCTTTAGAACACTTTTTGTGCATTTTCACCCCTTTTTAATTTCTAATTGTTTAAGAACTGTTCTTAGACATAATTTATATCTTATAAGTAACTAATATTCCAAATTTCATGTTTCTAGGCCATCCAGTAACACATAAATTGCATTTTTAGAACGTTTTTTGCTCCATCACCCCCTTTTTGCTAGTGGCACGGACATAAGATATAGCCTATGTTCTAAGTTGGGCTAACACCATCATTTTGATACCATTACTTTTGGAATCGGTTCGGTAGTTCCTGAGCTTACCTCCTACAAATAAACAATTTTTATCTCTTTATAATAGGAGTATAGATAAATGATGTCTAAGAACAGTTCTTAAACAATTCGAAATTTAAAAGGGGTGAAAATGCGCGAAAAGCGTTCTAAAAAACGTTCTAAAGGGTATTTTCTACATAATCTCAGGAAATACCAAACCAATTTTAAAAGTAATGGTATCAAAATGATGGTGTTAGTCCAACTTAGAACATAGGCTATATCTTATGTCGGTGCCACTACCCCAAAGGGGGTGCAGGAGCAAAAAACGTTCTAAAAATGCGATTTTTGCGTTACTGAAGGGCCTAGAAATATTAAATTTGGAATATTAGTTACTTATCAGATATAAATGATGTCTAAGAACAGTTCATAAACAATTCGAAATTTAAAAGGGGTGAAAATGCACAAAAAGCGTTCTAAAAAACGTTCTAAAGGGTATTTTCTACATAATCTCAGGAAATACCAAACCAATTTTAAAAGTAATGGTATCAAAATGATGGTGTTAGTCCAACTTAGAACATAGGCTATATCTTATGTCGGTGCCACTACCCCAAAGGGGGTGCAGGAGCAAAAAACGTTCTAAAAATGCGATTTTTGCGTTACTGAAGGGCCTAGAAATATTAAATTTGGAATATTAGTTACTTATCAGATATAAATGATGTCTAAGAACAGTTCATAAACAATTCGAAATTTAAAAGGGGTGAAAATGCACAAAAAGCGTTCTAAAAAACGTTCTAAATGGTAGTTTCTACATAATCTCAGGAAATACCAAACCGATTTAAAAAATATTGGTGTCAAAATGATAGTGACAACGTTTGCTCCAAGATAGGTGGTGTTTTATGTCGGTGCCACTACCCCAAAGGGGATGTAGGAGCAAAAAACGTTCTAAAAATGCGATTTATCTGTTATTAAAGGGTCTAGAAATATGAAATTTGAACTATCAGCTACTTATTAGATATAAAGGATTTATAAGAACAGTTCTTATACAATTCGAAATTTAAAAGGGGTGAAAATGCGCGAAAAGCGTTCTAAATTGTGATTTCTACACAATCACAGTAAATACCAAACCGATTAAACAAATAATGGCGCCAAATTGATGGTGAAAACCCTTGCTCCAACATAGGCTGTATTTCATGTCGGTGCCACTACCCCAAACGGGGTGCAGGAGAAAAACGTTCTAAATTGCGGTTTTTGCGTGAACGAAGGGCCTTGAATCGTGAAATTTAGAATGGTAGTTAGTTATAAAATATCAATGATCTCTATGGACATTTCCTAAAAAAGTCGAAATTTAAAAGGGGGGTCAAAATGCGCAAAAAGCGTTGTAAAAAACGTTCTAAATTGTGATTTCTAGCAATCTCAAGAAATACTGAACCGATTTCACATATAATGGTTTAAAAATGATGAGGACAGATCTTGCTACAAGATAGGCTATATATTATATCTGTTTTCACTACCCCAGCGGAGATGCAGGAGCGAAAAGCGTTCTAAAAACGTTCTAAATGCCGATTTGTCACCAATATCTCAGGAAGAATCAAACTGATTTCAAAAGTAATGGTAAGAAATTGATGCTGACAGCCTCTGCTCTAACATAGACGCTATTTTAAGTCGGTATCACTATCACCTAGACGTTGCAGGAGCAAAAAATCGTTCCAAATTTCGATTTTTGTGATCAGTAGGGGATAGCAACTTAAAATTAGGAAAGGTACATATTTATTACATATAAATGATCTTTAAGAACAGTTTGGAAAAAATAGAAAATTCAGAAAGCGGTGAAAATGCGCGAAAAGCGTTCTAAAAACGTTCTAAATTGCGATTTCTACTCAATCTCAGGAAATTCCAAAGCTATTTCAAAAGTAATGGCTGCAAATCAATGGTGACAGTCCCTTCTATAACATAGGTTATATTTTATGTTGCTGTCACTACCATCGGGGGGTTGCAAAAGCAAAACATGTTCTAATTTGCGTTTTTTGCATAACTGAAGTGTCTAACACTTTGAAGTATGGCATGGTATTTACTTACAAGATGCAACTGCTTTCTAAGAACTGTCGAAAGAAAATTTCAAATTTAAAAAGATGAAGTGAGCGAAAAGCGTTATAAATTACAATTTTTATGTAATCTTATCGAATACCAAACCTATTAAAAAAATCATGATGACAAATTGTTGGTGATAGAACCTGCTCAAACATAAGCTATATTTTATGTCTGTGCCACTACCACCAGAGGGTTGCAGTAGCTAAAAACTTTCTAAATTGCGATTCCTGTGATACTGAAGAGGCTAGAAACTTTAAATATGGCATGGTAGTTACTTATAAAATATAAATGCCCTCGAAGGACTGACGAAAATAAATTCGAATTACAAGGAGTGAAGTGAAGGGGAGGTGCGAAAAGCATTCTAAAAAAGTCCTAAATTACGATTTCTACGCAATTTCAGGAAATATAAACCAAATATAAAAGTTATAGTTGCGAATCAATGGTAACAGTCTCTGATCCTAAACACGCTATGTTTTATGCCGATGATTCTACCACCTGGGGATCACAGGAAAAACAAACGCTCTAAGAAAGGCCTTTAAAAGCGTTCTAAATTACGTTTCTCTGGAATATTAGGAAATAACAAACCAATTTCAAAATTAATGTTGGCAAATTAATGGTGACAGTTCCTATTTCAACATAGCCATTTATGTTGAGAGAGGGGGTAGGACTTGTAATTTGACATGATAGTTCATTTTAAGATGTAAAAAGATGGTTTCTAAAAAATTCAAAACTTCAAATGAATACTGAAATGAGCGTATTAATTGAGCATAAAAGTGTCAAAATATTTTCTAAATTATTATTTATTTAGTTTTATATCGTTTTATCAATTTAAGCCTCATTTCTGTCTTATGCAGTGTAACAATGATGTTTAATCAAACTGTGTTTTAAATAGTAATTTTTTTTAATTATTCATAAAAGTAATAAGTACCTTTTAATAAAATAAAAATTTTGTTAGTACCTTTTAATAAAAATTAGACATATAAATATCACTTGGCATATTCAAATATTACGCGAGCAAAGCCGCGGGGTTTGCTAGCCTATACTCCCATTATAAAGAGGAAAAAAAATTTTATTTGTAGGAGGTAAGCTCAGGAACTACCGAACCGATTTCAAAAGTAATGGTATCAAAATGATGGTGTTAGTCCAACTTAGAACATAGGCTATATCTTATGTCGGTGCCACTACACCAAGGGGGGTGCAGGAGCAAAAAACGTTCTAAAAATGCGATTTTTGCGTTACTGAAGGGCCTAGAAATATGAAATTTGGAATATTAGTTACTTATAAGATATAAATGATGTCTAAGAACAGTTCTTAAAATATTCGAAATTTAAAAGGGGTGAAAATGCACAAAAAGCGTTCTAAAAATCGTTCTAAATGGTAGTTTTTACATAATCTCAGGAAATACCAAACCGATTTAAAAAGTAATGGTATCAAAATGATGGTGTTAGTCCAACTTAGAACATAGGCTATATCTTATGTCGGTGCCACTACACCAAGGGGGGTGCAGGAGCAAAAAACGTTCTAAAAATGCGATTTTTGCGTTACTGAAGGGCCTAGAAATATGAAATTTGGAATATTAGTTACTTATAAGATATAAATGATGTCTAAGAACAGTTCTTAAAATATTCGAAATTTAAAAGGGGTGAAAATGCACAAAAAGCGTTCTAAAAAACGTTCTAAGTGGTAGTTTTTACATAATCTCAGGAAATACCAAACCGATTTCAAAAGTAATGGTATCAAAATGATGGTGTTAGTCCAACTTAGAACATAGGCTATATTTTATATCAGTGCACCTACCCCAAACGAGTTGCAGGAGCAAAAAACGTTCTAAAAATGCGATTTTTGCGTTACTGAAGGGCCTAGAAATATGAAATTTGGAATATTAGTTACTTATAAGACATAAATGATGTCTAAGAACAGTTCTTAAACAATTCGAAATTTAAAAGAGGTGAAAATGCACAAAAAGTGTTCTAAAAAACGTTCTAAATGGTAGTTTCTACATAATCTCAGGAAATACCAAACCGATTTAAAAAGTAATGGTATCAAAATGATGGTGATAGTCCAACTTAGAACATAGGCTATATTTTATGTCGGTGCCGAGCAAAAAACGTTCTAAAAATGCGATTTATGTGTTACTGAAGGGCCTAGAAATATGAAATTTGAAGTATCAGCTACTTATTAGATATAAAGAATTTCTAAGAACAGTTCTTAAACAATTCGAAATTTAAAAGGGGTGAAAATGCGCGAAAAGCGTTCTAAAAAACGTTCTAAATTGTGATTTCTACACAATCTCAGGAAATACCAAACCGATTAACAAAATAAGGGCGTCAAAATGATGGTGAAAACCCTTGCTCCAACATAGGCTATGTTTTATGTCGGTGCCACTACCCCAAAGGGGGTGCAGGAGAAAAACGTTCTAAATTGCAGTTTTTGCGTGACGGAAGGGCCTTGAATCGTGAAATTTAGAATGGTAGTTAGTTATAAGATATCAATGATCTCTAAGGACATTTCCTAAAAAAGTCTAAATTTAAAAGGGGGGTCAAAATGCGCAAAAAGCATTGTAAAAAACGTTCTAAATTGCGATTTCTAGCAATCTCAGGAAATACTGAACCGATTTCAAATATAATGGTGTAAAAATGATGGGAACTGATCTTGCTCCAAGATAGGCTATATTTTATATCTCTTTCCACTACCCTAGAGGGGATGCAGGAGCAAAATGAGCGGAAAGCTTTCTAAAAACTTTCTAAATTGCCGATTTGTCACCAAGATCTCAGGAAGAATCAAACTGATTCCAAAAGTAATGATAAGAAATTGATGCTGATAGCCTCTGCTCTAACATAGACGCTATTTTAAGTCGGTATCACTATCACCTAGACGTTGCAGGAGCAAAAAAGCGTTCAAAATTTCGATTTTTGTGAGCGGTAGGGGCTAGCAACTTAAAATTAGGCACGGTACATATTTATTGCATATAAATGATCTTTAAGAACAGTTTCGAAAAAATTGGAAATTTAAAAAGGGGCTAAAATGCGCGAAAAGCGTTCTAAAAACGTTCTAAATTGCGATTTCTACTCAATCTCAGGAGATTCCAAAGCTATTTCAAAAGTAATGGTTGCAAATCAATGGTGACAGTCCCTGCTATAACATAGGTTATATATTATGTTGCTGTCGCTACCATCTGAGGGTTGCAAATGCAAAATATGTTCTAATTTGCGTTTTTTGCATAACTGAAGGGTCTAACACTTTGAAGTATGGCATGGTATTTACTTACAAGATGCAACTGCTTTCTAAGAACTGTCGAAAGTAAATTTCAAATTTAAAAAGTCCTTCCGGCCAGTGCCGGGAGGAAGAGGTAGCTTTCATAATCCTTATTTTTAAAAAGTCAACTTATATCATGCAAACACACGAAGCTCAATTTAGTGGAAACCGAATATAGGAGATTCAATACTAATTTTTATCAATATAATGAATGAGAATTTCGCGAAATTAGTCAGCTTTATCCAAGCTGCTCATCTTTAAAGTAACTTATATTTGGCTGCCAAATTCGGCAATTTCTTAAAGTGCCTGTCATTTTAAGACAACATGGTGGATGAGGCTAAGCAGTGAACTTGGTCGAGACCTTAGTAATTGCTGTGCACATGCTCACTCATCTCGGAATCGGTTAATATATAGGAGTGCTGTCGCATGCAAAAAATCAGATTTTTCAAAATGTCACCCACAATAGAAATTGAAACTGCTATATCTGAGCCATTTTTTAAGGTAAAGACAAACAAAAAATGCTCCTGAATCCTTATATCAAGATCAAATACTTAAGAAAGAAACATTTTTAAATTTCTAATTTTTTTGCACCTCACTTTAAATATATATATATATTTTTAATTTAATGGCCGCCAATTTGAAACAAGATGGCTGATGAATCTGGCCAACAAACTTTGTCGAGGTGTTGATGTATACTATCCACATGCCTTCTTACATCGAAATAGGCGAATACGTGTGTTATCGCGTGACAAATACAAGATCGTTTCAAAATGTTAGCCATGCTAGAAATTCAAAGTGCTATAAATCAACCATTTTTTAAGATATCAACAAAAGAACAAATTTTCAGAAACAAAAACTGCTCCGGAATCTTTGTATCAAGGCCAAACACATAAAAAAAATCTTTTTCCTTTTCCAATTTTTTAATACCTCATTTTGAATTTTAAATTTAATTTTTTTTAAATGGCAACCCTTTTGAAACAAGATGTCGAATGAAGCTGGCCAACGAACTCGGTCGAGACATTTGAATGTACTATGTACAGACCAAGTTACATCCAAATATGTTCATAAATACGCCTGTTATCGCGTGACAAAAATCAGGTCGTTTTAAAATGTCAGCCACAAGAGAAATTCAAAATGCTATTACTCAGCAATTTTTTTTTAGATATAGACGAAAGAAAAACTGTTCCGGAATCTTTGTATTAAGGTCAAACACATACAAAAAAAATCTTTTTCATTTTCCAATTTTTTGGTATCTCATTTAATTTTTTTTATTTTTTAATTTTTTTAAATGGCCGCCATTTTGAAACAAGATGGCGGATGAAGCTGGCCAACGAACTCGGTCGAGATATTTGTATGTAGTATGTACACACCAAGGTACATCCAAGTCGGTTCATAAATACGCCAGTTATTACGTGAGAAAAATCAGGACGTTTCAAAATGTCAGCCACGCTAGAAATTCAAAATGCTATAACTCAGCCATTTCTTAAGATATAGACGAAACAAAAACTGCTCCCGAATCTTTTTATCAAGGTCAAACACATAAGAAGAAAATATTTTTTCAATTTTCAATTTTTGGTACCACATTTCAAATTTAAATTTTTCTTAAAAATTTAAATGGCCGCCATTTTAAAACAAGATGGCGGGTGAAGCTGGCCAACGAACCCGGTTGAGACATTGGTATGTACTATGTATAAACGAAGTTACATCCAAATCGGTTCATAAATACGCCTTTTATCGCGTGACAAAATTCAGGACGTTTCAAAATGTCAGCCACGCTAGAAATTCAAAATGCTAGAACTCAGCCATTTTTTAAGATATAGACGAAACAAAAACTGCTCCGAAATCTTTGTATAAAGGTCAAATGCATAAGAAAAAAATATTTTTCCATTTTCAACTGTTTGGTACCACATTTTAAATTTTAAATTTTTTAAAAAAGTTTAAATGGCCACCATTTTGAAACAAAATGGCGGATGAAGCTGGCCAACGAACTCGGTCGAGAGATTGGTATGTACTATGTACACACCGAATTACATCCAAATCGGTTCATAAATACGCCTTTTATCGCGTGACAAAATTCAGGACGTTTCAAAATGTCAGCCACGCTAGAAATTCAAAATGCTATAACTCAGCAATTTTTTAAGATATAGACGAAACAAAAACTGCTCCGGAATCCTTGTATAAAGATCAAATACATATAAAAAAAATATTTTTCCATTTTTAATTTTTTGGTACCACATTTCAAGTTTTAATTTTTTTTTTAAATTTTAAATGGCCGCCATTTTGAAACAAAACGGCGGATGAAGCTGGCCAACGAACTCGGTCGAGACATTGGTATGTACTATGTACACACCGAATTACATCGAAATCGGTTCATAATTACGGGAGTTACAGTGTGACATAGGTCAGATATATATATATATATATATATATATATATACATCAATTTTGAATGGAGGGTGGTTTCGGGGTCTGGGGATCATGATCGATGAAAATATACCAAAATTTTTTGAAATCGCTTTCCTCCGAACGGCTGCAATAGGTAGCTTTTTTGTAAAGAAAGCTACCTAAAAGATGAAGTGGGCGAAAAGCGTTATAAATTACAATTTTTATGTAATCTTATCAAATACCAAACCGATTAAAAAAATAATGATGACAAATTGTTGGTGATAGAACCTGCTCAAACATAAGCTATATTTTATGTCTGTGCCACTACCACCAGAGGGTTGCAGTAGCTAAAAACTTTCTAAATTGCGATTTCTGTGATACTGAAAAGGCTAGAAACTTTAAATATGGTATGGTATTTACTTATAAAATATAAATGCCCTCGAAGGACTGTCGAAAATAAATTCGAATTAAAAAGGGGTGAAGTGAAAGGGAGGTGCAAAAAGCATTCTAAAAAATTCCTAAATTACGATTTCTACGCAATTTCGGGGAATATAAACCAAATATAAAAGTAATAGTTGCGAATCAATGGTAACAGTCTCTGATCCTACACAGGCTATATTTTATGCCGATGATTCTACCACCTGGGGTTCACAGGTACAACAAACGTTCCTCTAAAAGGTCTTTTAGAAGCTTTCTAAATTACGTTTCTGTGGAGTATTAGGAAATAACAAACCAATTTCAAAATTAATGGCAATTTAATGGTGACAGATCCTATTTCAACATAGCCCTTTATGTTGAGAGAGGTGGTAGGACTTGGAATTTGACATGATGGTTAATTTTAAGATGTAAGAAGATGGTTTCTAAAAAATTCAAAACTTCAAATGAATACTGAAATCAGCGTATTAATTGAGCATAAAAGTTTCAAAATAATTTTCTAAATTATTATTTATTTAGTTTTATTTCGTTTTATTAATTTAAGTCTAATTTCTGCCTTATGCAGTGTAACAATGATGTTTAATCAAACTGTGTTTTAAATAGTATTTTTTTAATTATTCCTAAAAGTAATAAGTACTTTTTAATAAAATAAAATATTACCTTTAATAAAATAAAAATTTAGTTAGTACCTTTTAATAAAAATTAGATACATAAATATCGCTTGGCATATTTCAAATATTACGCGAGCAAAGCCGCGGGGTTTGCTAGTCTATTATAAAGAAGAAAAAATTGTTTATTTGTAGGAGGTAAGCTCAGGAACTACCAAACCGATTCCAAAAGTAATGGTATCAAAATGATGGTGTTAGTTCAACTTTGAACATAGGCTATATCTTATGTCGGTGCCACTACCCCAAAGGGGGTGCAGGAGCAAAAATCTTTCTAAAAATAGGATTTTTGCGTTACTGAAGGGCCTAGAAATACGAAATTTGGAATATTAGTTACTTATAAGATATAAATGATGTCTAAGAACAGATCTTAAACAATTCGAAATTTAAAAGGGGTGAAAATGCACAAAAAGCGTTCTAAAAAACGCTCTAAATGGTAGATTCTACATAATCTCAGGAAATACCAAACCAATTTAAAAAAATGGGTGTCAAAATGATGTTGACGACGCTTGCTCCAAGATAGGCTATATTTATTTGGGTACCACTACACCAAAAGGGGTGCAGGAACAAAAAACGTTCTAAAAATTCGATTTTTGCGTTACTGAAGGGCCTAGAAATATGAATTTTGGAATATTAGTTACTTATAAGATATAAATGATGCCTAAGTACAGTTCTTAAACAATTCGAAATTTAAAAGGGGTGAAAATGCACAAAAAGCGTTCTAAAAACGTTCTAAATGGTAGTTTCTACATAATGTCAGGAAATACCAAACAAATTAAAAAAAAAATTTTGGTGTCAAAATGATAGTGACAACGTTTGCTCTAAGATAGGCTATGTTTTATGTCAGTGCCACTACCCCAAAGGGGGTGTAGGAGCAAAAAACGTTCTAAAAATGCGATTTATGTGTTACTGAAGGGCCTAGAAATATGAAATTTGAAGTATCAGCTACTTATTAGATATAAAGGATTTCTAAGAACAGTTCTTAAACAATTCGAAATTTAAAAGGGGTGAAAATGCGCGAAAAGCGTTCTAAAAAACGTTCTAAATGGTGATTTCTACACAATCTCAGGAAATACCAAACCCATTTAAAAAATATTGGTGTTAAAATGATAGTGAAAATCCTTGCTCCAACATAGGCTATGTTTTATGTCGGTGCCACTACCCCAAAGGGGGTGCAGGAGAAAAACGTTCTAAATTGCGGTTTTTGCATGACGGAAAGGCCTTGAATCGTGAAATTTAGACTGGTAGTTAGTTATAAAATATCAATGATCTCAAATGACATTTCTTAAAAAAACCGAAATTTAAAAGGGGTCAAAATGCGCAAAAAGCGTTGTAAAAAACGTTCTAAATTGCGATTTCTATGCAATCTCAGAAAATACTGAACCGATTTCAAATATAATGGTGTAAAAATGATGGTGGCAGATCTTGCTCCAAGATAGGCTATATTTTACATCTGTTTCCACTACCCCAGAGGAGATGAAGGAGCAAAATGAGCGAAAAGCGTTCTAAAAACGTTCTAAATGCCGATTTGTCACCAATATCTCAGGAAGAATCAAAGAGATTTCAAAAGTAATGGTAGGAAATTGATGCTGACAGCCTCTACTCTAACATAGACGCTATTTTAAGTCGGTATCACTATCACCTGGACGTTGCAGCTGCAATAAACGTTCCAAATTTCGATTTTTGGGATCGGTAGGGAATAGCAACTTAAAATTAGGCAAGGTACATATTTATTACATATAAATGATCTTTAAGAACAGTTTCGAAAAAATTGGAAATTTAAAAAGGGGTGAAAATGCGCGAAAAGCGTTCTAAAAACGTTCTAAATTGCGATTACTACTCAATCTCAGGAAATTCCAAAGCTATTTCAAAAGTAATGGTTGCAAATCAATGGTGACAGTCCCTGCTATAACATAGGTTATATATTATGTTGCTGTCGTTGCCATCTGATCACTTGCCATCTGAGGGTTGCAAAAGCAAAACATATTCTAATTTGCGTTTTTTGTATAACTGAAGGGTCTAATACTTTGAAGTATGGCATGGTATTTACTTAGAAGATGCAACTGCTTTCTAAGAACTGTCGAAAGAAAATTTCAAATTTAAAAAGATGAAGTGAGCGAAAAGCATTATAAATTACAATTTTTATGTAATCTTATCAAATACCAAACCGATTAAAAAAATAATGATGATAAATTGTTGGTGATAGAACCTGCTCTAACATAAGCTATATTTTATGTCTGTGCCACTAGCACCAGAGTGTTGAAGTAGCTAAAAACTTTCTAAATTGCGATTTCTGTGATACTGAAAAGGCTAGAAACTGTGCATGGTGTATGGCATGGTAGTTATAAAATTTAAATACCCTTGAAGGACTGTTGAAAATAAATATGAAATAAAAAGGAGTGAAGAGAAGGGAAGGTGCGAAAAGCATTCTAAAAAAGTCCAAAATTACGATTTCTATGCAATTTCAGGGAATATAAACCAAATAAAAAAGTAATAGTTGCGAATCAATGGTCACAGTCTCTGATCCTACACAGGCTATATTTTATACCGATGATTCTACCACCTGGGGTTCACATGAACAACAAACGCTCTAAAAAAGGCCTTTAAAAGCTTTCTAAATTATGTTTCTGTGGAATATTAGGAAATAACAAACCAATTTCAAAATTAATGTTGGCAAATTTATGGTGACAGTTCCTATTTCAACATAGCCTTTATGTTGAGAGAGGTGGTAGGACTTGGAATTTGACAGGATGGTTAATTATAAGATGTAAGAAGATGGTTTCTAAAAAATTCAAAACTTCACATGAATACTGAAATGAGCGTATTAATTGAGCATAAAAGTTTCAAAATATTTTCTAAATTATTATTTATTTAGTTTTATTTAGTTTTATTATTTTAAGTCTCATTTCTGCCTTATACAGTGTAACAATGATGTTTAATCAAACTGTGTTTTAAATAGTAATTTTTTTAATTATTCCTAAAAGTAATAAGTACCTTTTAATAAAATAAAATATTACCTTTTAATAAAATAAAAATTTAGTTAGTACATTTTAATAAAAATTAGACATATAAATATCACTTGGCATATTTCAAATATTACGCGAGCAAAGCCGCGGGGTTTGCTAGTATTTATATAAAATAGTAATCCCAGTTTCGGAAAAAAATTACATCGAATTAATTGTATTCAAGCAATTTTATACAGACAGCTTCAATCTTAAAAATCAGCTGTTGTTGATTTTTATGTTTCTAGGACACTGGACGGTATAAGAATTTCGTGGTATATTTGGACACACAACATCGTCCAAAACTTATTTATCTCGTTAATATTGTTATGAATTCATGCAGTGGGTTGTTTGCCATTATATACACATATACATACATACATACATATATATATGAATATATATATATATATATATATATATATATATATATATATATATGTGTGTGTGTGTGTGTGTGTGGTGACAGTTTGAACTCTGTACTGCAAAGCCTAGCACATTCTTAAATGAGGCTCGGGATTATCCACCCCAACCTCTGAGTCAACGAAAAAAACTGCTGCACTGACACAAACTATTGTGAAAAGATAGAGATGACTGTTGGTTGCTCGTGAGAGAAGACGTGTTGAAACGTCGCTGTTCGACCGAATACCGGGTCACGGCGGAATGTCGCCGGCCAGTTATAGTTATCATGTTTAATCTAACTGTAAATACCCCATCTGTAAATACTTCACCCACAAAATCAAGAGCATTAAAGTTTAAGATTCCATCAAGAATCGGCCTGAACTTTACTTCTAGACACCGACCACAGTGTACACTTATTCGTTAAAATAAATGTGCATTAAATTTCTACAGATTGGCGGTCTCGTCCGAGATATTTACATGCAAAGTGAAATTTAACTTGTGTGAAAAATTATCTGATGTCCTAAAGTAATTCTCTGAAAAAGAAAAGAAAAAAAGTTGCTTTCATCGAATGTTCCGTGAATTGCTGGAAAGAGAAAAAAAAGAGGGAAAATTATCATGCAGAAGGAAATATAAAAAGTCGTTTCTGTCTTGTGTGTCGATAAAGTCCGTTAATGAAGGAAGAAAGTCGGATTTTCAACTGGGTATTTATTTCATCGAAGGATAGAAGTGAGCTTGTTCTGTGAGATGAATCATTTGTGATCATCGTGAATTCTGAGTGCTGATAAAATAGGGTGACAAAATTTTTGAGTCTCTGCAAGAAGAAATATACGTTGACCCAATTTCAGCTTCTTTTTTTGTGATAAAATGGGGAAGTGTTTTTTTTTTTTTTTTTTTTTTTTTTCCCATAAGTGCTTGAATTGTGTTAATAAAAAATGTACAGTAAGTTTCTGTTGTGTACACCAGAAGAAAAAGTATATTTAGTAATTTATGCAGAAGTGGATTTTTTTTGGTCTGCATTTTTTTTAATAAAAGAAATAAGGCACTTGCTTAGACGTGTCTGCGAAGAGGAAATATAGGAAGGTGTTTTTTTTTTTTTTTTTGCTTCCTAAGAAATACATGTTTTTTTTTTTTTTTTTTGCTTTTTTGAAAGAAAAAAGTATTAACGATATAATTTTTTTTTAATCTTGTTATTTTTTTATGTGAAAAGAAAGAAATATATATTCTGTGAGAATATTTAGAGGGAAGCAAGTTTTTATAAAACAGGTGTTAAATAATTATTTTTTTGTATTGTTATATTGTGAAGAATATATATATATATATTTTTTGTGAAAATATCAGGTACAAAGTAAGTCTGTTTTAGAAAACTGTTAATATTATTATATATATAGATATATTTGATTTATCGGGTGCTTATATAGTATTGATTTATATTAAGATATTTTATTTATGTGTTAATTCGTTAGATATAACTATGGCACACTTAATAAGGTCTAAAGTGATAGATCTGGTTACTGCGGTAATCGAATTAGGTTTAAGTCCTCCAGATGGTGCTAATAAAAGTCAACTGACTGATTTAATTTTAAAATCCGAAGGGTATAATGAGGATTTAGCAAAAAATTTGCTAGCGGGGATTATAAGCGAGAGGGAAGAGAAAGAGAGATTGTTGCAACAAAAAGAAATCGAGAATCGTGAATCTGAATTGAAAAAATTACAATTGGAAAATACACAAAATACCCAATTGCATAATCCAATATCTACAATCGCCGGAAAGGGTTCCGATGTTCTAAAATTGCTAAATAGATATAATAATTAGGAAAAAATTAGCATTTACTTAACCCTTTTCGAACGGCAAGCGAAGCGTTTTGTGATAGGAAAAGATGAATGTGTTACATATCTGTTGGCACTGTTACCGCTCGATATTGTTAGTTTAGTAAATCGTGAAAGTGAAGAACTATCCAGTGATTACGACTGTGTAAAGAAAATACTTTTAAGACGTTTCAAACTTACACCAGAACAATTCAGGCAAAAATTCTTTTTACATAGAAAACAAAATTAAGCGTCATGGAAAAATTTTTCATTTGAAATCGCAAATTTTCTGAATGAATGGTTGTCGGGATTACACATATCAACGTTCGAAGAGTTAAAAAATATTTTAATCATTGACCAGATTAGGCGAAAATTGTCCCTAGAAATGAAGGAACACTTTTGTGATGAACTACCAAAAATTACAAGTGTAGAAGATTTGACCAATAAAT
Organism: Maratus speciosus; assembly: GCA_963932465.1. Lineage (NCBI taxonomy): Eukaryota > Metazoa > Arthropoda > Arachnida > Araneae > Salticidae > Maratus > Maratus speciosus. The sequence continues at coordinate 427,863,693 of OZ010795.1, read as the reverse complement.
TGGATGATTTTGAAACCACCAGAATTAACTTACGGAAAACTGAAATTAAGCCCCCAAACACGGAATTTAGAAAACGTCAAGGTAGTGAAAATAATAGAGCGTTCCATCGAAATGACATTAGTCGCGTACCATATGAGAAAAACTACATACCTACCCCCCAAAAGAATTTAAATACAAAAATCCGTTGTTTCAATTACAATGACCTTTCCCACCGTTTTAGGGATTGCCCCCGAAAAAAAGAAAGTCCGGTCTGCAGGAGGTGTAAAATTCCTGGCCACAGGTCTGACCAGTATACAAATAATTCTCCTAAAAATGCAAATGCTGCCGTAAGCAATAACTCAAATCCGGTTGATAAAATAATAAAAAGCGTGGGGATTGTATGGGAAAATATGGATGCGTTAATTGATACAGGAAGTGACGTCATTATGCGTAGCAACGATACTTATACAGCCCTGGGATGCCCTAAATTGCATGAAAATGACTTGGTTTTATCAGGTATTGGTGGTAGCCAAATTACACCCATAGGATTTAGGACTGTAAAAATTGAAATAGATGGTTACACAGTGAATGCAGATTTATCCTCCATACAGGGAAACGGAAATTGAAGGAAGTTAGGGTGAATTACGTCACTGCTTTCCCGCAAGAAACAATGATGACAAAAACCAGACGCGTCATCTATGTCACACCCAGATTTCATGCGATGTTGCGGTCAGAAAAGAAGAACAATCCCACGATAGGAAAAACGATTGCGACAGCTGAATTGGTGAGAAAGGAACAAACTAGTCAAAATGAAACAGCTTGCAACTTCAGTGAAAAACTAAACATGCAATTAAGCTCTGATAAAAATTATTTGTTGGAAAGTGAACAGTGTTCCATCCCACAGTTAGACTCAACGAAAACCACAGATATTTATTTAGCTGAGACAGCTAATTCTATTAATTTTCAGGAAGTTGAGCTAAACCATATTACAAACGACACTATTAAGAAAGAGTTAACGGAATTGATCACTAATTATAAGCCAAACAAGGTTAAGGACACTGAGTTAAAAGTAAATATAGTATTAAGTGATGATATTCTGATTGCGCAACGACCGCGTAGATTAGCATTTTCAGAACAGGAATTTGTAGACAAACAAATACAAGAATGGATGGAAATGGGAATTGTAACGGAGAGTAAGTCTAATTATGCATCGCCTATTGTGTTAGCGAAAAAGAAAGATAATTTCTGGAGATTGCGTGTTGACTATAGACCCCTCAATAAAAAAAAAATATTTAGAGATAATTTTCCTTTGCCAAGAATAGAGGACGTTTTAGATAATATTGAGGAAGCGAAGGTTTTCACAACATTGGATTTAAAAAATGGTTTTTTTCATATAGACGTAGCAGAGGAGAGTAGGAAATATACAGCATTTGTCACACATAACTCCCAGTACGAATATTTAAAGCTTCCATTCGGATTATCGACTGGCCCGCAGAATTTTCAGAGATATATTCAAGCTGTTTTTAAACAGTTAATTAAAGAAAAAGTAATATTAATTTACTTAGACGATGTCTTAGTACTTGCAAAAACTGAAGAAGAAGCGCTTTTAAAACTGAAACGCGTCCTAGAAGTTGCTTCGGATTACGGACTTGAATTTAATTTTGCAAAATGCCAATTCCTTAAACGGAAAAATGAATTTTTAGGCTATATTATCGAAAACGGAACTACTAGGCCCTCGGAAGCCAAAACTTTGGCAGTAAAGAATTTTCCTGAACCCCGCACCCTTAAACAATTACACAATTTTCTGGGTTTAACTTCTTACTTCATAAAATACATCCCACATTATGTAACTATAGCGAGACCTTTAAGTGATTTATTAAAAGCGGGAAATACATTTAAATTTGAAATCCTCGAAAAACAAGCTTTTGAGACTCTTAAAGAAAAATTAGTCAACCCCCCAGTATTGCATACATTTCGACGAGGCGCTAGACTAGAATTGCACACCGATGCAAGCGCCATAGGTTTTGGTAGTGTCCTACTTCAGGAAGATGAGAGCAAAAACTTACATCCTATTCATTATATGAGCCGTAAAACTACACCTACTCAAGCAAAATATTCGAGTTACGAATTGGAAACACTCGCGGTAATAGAATCGGTTAAAAAATTCCAAAACTACTTAGGCACGAAATTTAAAATTGTGACAGATTGTTCTGCGTTTCAAAAGACAATGGACAAAAAAGACATTACGCCAAAAGTAGCCAGATGGGCTCTATTCTTACAGGAATTTGATTATGAAATTGCCCACCGATCAGGATCCCAAATGAAACCTGTAGACGCATTGAGTAGAAATACAGTTCTAATAGTTAACCGATCGCATGATGAATTAACATTAAAAATAAAGAATGCACAACAAGAAGACGAACAATACAAGCGATAAAAAAATTAATTGAAAGAAATGAAAGTTCAAAATATTTTATAAGAAACGACATCGTATACAAATAAGAAAATGATAGAGAACTTCTGATGATTCCTACCAATAGGCAAAAGGAAATAATACGCGATGTTCATAACAAAGGTCATTACGCAGTGGCTAAAACTGAAATTATTTTAAAAGAAAATTATTTTATACCCCAATTAAGAAAGCAAATTGAAAGTGTCATTGCCAACTGCATAGAGTGCATACTTTGCAATAAAAAGCAAGGAAAAGGAGAAGGTCTGTTAAACCCGATTCCAAAACAAAATATGCCCTTCGAGACCTATCACATAGATCACATTGGTCCCATGCCTTCTACGAATAAAAATTACAATCACATTTTTACTGTTGTGGACGCATTTACTAAATTTGCTTGGCTATACCCCGTTAAAACTACAGCCGCTAAAGATGTCATCGATAAATTGACCAGACAACATGATATTTTCGGAAATCCATCGCGAATCATTACCGATAAAGGACCAGCATTTACCTCTGCTGATTTTGAGAAATATTGTAAGGAAGAGAACATAGAGCATATTCCCATAACAACAGGGATACCTAGAGGAAACGGTCAAATAGAGAGAATGCACAGAATTCTTATCCCAATTTTAGCAAAACTTAGTCTACAAGACCCCCACTAAATGGTACAAATTTGTCGCGCCCGTGCAACATATCATGAATAGTATCGTATCGAGGAGTACAAAATTTACACCTTTTGAATTGCTGATAGGAACGAAACTGCGGCGGAAAACTGATCTGCAAATCGAAACGCTGTTAGAGGATGAGGAATTAAATTCGTTCATATCGGAAAGAAATTCGAATAGAGAAATAGCTAAGCAAAACATACTAAAAATACAACAGGAAAACATGAAAACGTATAACAAAAAGCGAAAAAAGGCCAACACATATAAACTCGGTGATTTGGTGGCCATTCAAAAAACACAATTTGGGACAGGTACCAAACTAAAGCCTAAGTTTCTTGGTCCCTATGAGATTACTGCAGTAAAAAGAAACGATCGCTACAATGTGAGTAAAGTTGGACACCATGGGGGTCCAAATACGACCTCGACGGCTGCAGATCACATGAAGCCTTGGACTTCTACTGTCTAAGACGAAATATTTGAGCTTTAAGTGATTTTTGTGTTTTTATATATATTTTTTTTTTAAACTGTGTATTATTGATATCTTTTTTTTTATTACTATTATGAACAAACTTTGAAAAGAACTGCTTCCAAGTGACAAGCAGAAAAACTTTATTATTTTTCTAACTCTAAAAATATTGGTCAAGGACTGAAAACTTTTAAAAACCAGTATTTAGTTGTTGATTTTACTATTATTTTGTTTTATATATTGTTTGTGAATTTTTTTGTGTGTATATTATACGTTCTGGAAAAAGTAGTCGAGTACCAGTCAGGTATATAAAGGGGATGGGTGACTGGGAGGACCCAGCCCTGTCAGGTAGGCCGAATTGTGGTGACAGAGTTTGAACTCTGTACTCCAAAGCCTAGCACATTCTTAAATGAGGCTCGGGATGATCCACCATAACCTCTGAGTCAACGAAAAAAACTGCTGAACTGACACAAACTATTGTGAAAAGATAGAGATGACTGTTGGTTGCTCGTGAGAGCAGACGTGTTGAAACGTCGCTGTTCGACCGAATACCGGGTCACGGCGGAATGTCGCCGGCCAGTTATAGTTATCATGTTTAATCTAAATGTAAATACCCCATCTGTAAATACTTCACCCACATAACCCACATATACCCACAAGAGCATTAAAGTTTAAGATTCCATCAAGAATCGGCCTGGACTTTACTTCTAGACACCGACCACAGTGTACACTTATTCGTTAAAATAAATGTGCATTAAATTTCTACACACACACACACACACACACACACACACACACACACACACACATATATATATATATATATATATATATATATATATATATATATAAAGATAAAAAATATATATATATATAATGGATATAAAGTCAAAAGATTGTGAGAATGCAATGTATATGACCACTTAACGTATCTCTCTAATTTAACCTAGGGAGCGCGTCTGTAAATTCACACTTATAATTTCCGTCACCTGTCGTTATTACTGAATATGAACAGTTTTTTAGATGACTGGTAAATAAACCCAAGAAAACATAAGGATAAACTCAACGATTGAAAAAAAAAAATTCTTTTCACTTGCATGTAAGGGCAAATAAATTTTATTTCTTATCTGATAGTTTCCAAAAGAGATCATATATATAATTTCAGTTGCAAACATTCATTTTTCACAACTAATATGTTGCGCACAACTATGAATGATGTATCATAGGATAGAATGTTTTGTCACAATATAACTCAATGGAGTTTCTCTGGGAGCGCCCAGAAAATACCACCACCAGAAAATACCACCCTGGACACATAGCTGCCCAGTTTCCCGTGGGAAATCTGTTTTCTGGCACGATTGCCAAATTCTGTAAAGCCACAGCCAGACTGTTCCTAGTTCGCGTTTGGAATTCCCCTGGCATGACCGGACGTAGGTCCAAAACTCTTCTCAGGAAAATTTATTGAAATACCGCTCACTGTATCGTTTTCTGGCGGCTTTAGATCTGGCTGAAAAATGTATTTTTTAAGATTTCAACAAAGGGGACCGGGGAAAGCTGGGTCGCAAATGAGGTCCATATGTTTTCTGTCAAAATCTGAAGACGCATGACTTCAATCTGAGCTGAAATTCAAACAAATGTAAGATATTTTAAGGATATTTATAACTGAATTTACTTTATATGGGAAAAATGTGCTGAAATCACAAAAAGTACTAAAACTATACATTAATAGAGCCGTTGCACCGTAGGAATGTCAATTGTCTAATTTAGTGCTGATAAGATGTGAATAGTATAAACATAAACAAAAACACGCGACGCTGTATTATTTAATAGAAGACAAGACTGAGTGCAATCATATGGAACATATGCGACATTTATGACCCGTTTTCTCGGAAACTACAAGACGGATTTTGATGAAATTTGGAAGCCATATTCACTGGATTATTCTCAAGACTTATGGCAGATATTTTTTTGTCTAAGACAAAATCTTTTTATTTTATAGCAGCGGCAAATTTTCAGAATTTTTTTTTTCTGAAACTAATTATTTTTTTTAACTGTCTGTCACATATTATCTTATATTTATACTCTACCACAAAGAAAAAGCATCAAAATCACTCGAGTAGGTTTTGAAATAATAGGATTTTCACCTGAAAAGAAAGATTTTTCGGGAAACCCAAGAAAACCTACTTCCCGCTCTTTGCGAATGACAAATCAGTTTTCTTGTTACGTATTGACAGTATAGACGTTGGGAGTGTTGAAGGTATGTAAACGTAGTCGGTCAACTTAGTGTAAACCTTTTTCATGACTAAATTGGGTGCAATTATACTGAAAATATGCGAGCTTGAAGATCTGCTACATCGAAAACTACCAGACCGATTTTGATGTAATTTTGAATCCCTATTCACTGGATTATGAATAAGACTTATGGCAGCAACTATAGAGTTTTTTTTTTCTGCGACTAAAATATTTTATTATATAGCAATGGCAATTCGTGGAAAGAAGATGTGAAAAAAAAATATATATATAAAATTTGCTTTTTTAAAACATTCGAAAAAAATAGCTTCTCTTAGATTATTACAGTTTTGACAGCTGATAAAGTTCATGAAGCGACCAAAAACTTTAGATTAAAATTTTGAATGAGATTATTATTGATATACCCGTATTAAAATTAAAAGGAAATTGAATAGGAATAAATAATAGATATTATTGAGAAATAGGGAAACAGTGAATACACAGGAAAATTAGAATAATTTAAGGTATTAGCGAAGTAAATTTCTTTTTAAGAATATACATAGATATATATAGATATAAAAAAATATCTCTTAAATGATTAAAATATTATTTATCAGTAGAATTCACATAATTTATAGTTAATCGTAATTAAATTTGTCATGTTGAAGTATAAGAAGAACATAAGATATTGCGAATAAAATTTCTTTTTTAGATATTTTCGCAATATCTTTTCGGAACATAAAAATATCTTTCAATCTTTCGTATAAAACGCTATTTTGATACAATTTGCAGCGTTGAAGGAACTCCCGCTGTCTTTTTGGATCAAAGCAAATTGCTCTTGATCTCTTGAGGCAGGTCTTTTAAATCTAACAATACAAAACGTGCAGAAATTTGAACAAATATATCTTCTTGGCCTAAAAAAGGAAGCCTATTTTTGGCAAGAAGAAAAGACGGGGTGAATCCTCTTTTGTGACTACATACGTGATAACAGTTCATCTCTCTTTGAAACATTTTATATCCTAAAGCATTTTGGGACACATTTTCTAAAAAATCAGAAAGACTGCTGTAAGAAATATGATTTTAGGAAATATTTAAGCACAATAAAATACATCATATTTCGTATGTGGAAAGTAATATTATCTAACAACAGTTGTTATTGAATTCTAATTGAATGTTTAAAACTTTCAAGCAAAGTTGTAAAAAGGTTTATGAATTCAGTTATTCAGTCAATCTGCCCGTCTGGGAGACACGCCGTGTTTTAGTCCTTGTAAAAAATGTGATTTACAAATAATTATTATATGTTATTGAGTTCTGCCTGTGTTTTCTAGCGACCATGTTCTAACTCTTGTAAATAATCTGATTTATACATAATTATTATATGTTATTGAGGTTTAATATAGAATGTTTGGTATGGAAATTAAGTACGTATCATTTATAGTTCATTTACAGGGATATCTAAAATAACCTTGTTACAATATTGTCAATAATGAAAAACACTTTACAGTGCATTTTATTAATTTTACAATAATTTAAGCATAATGAAAATAATATAGGGGATACTGGGGTAGGTTGACCCATTTTTTAGAAAATTTTCTTTTTATTTTTTAAATACTGAACCTAGAATAACGTTTCATATGTCATTTTATTTTTTATACAATCAGTTCTAAAAATAAAATCGATACATAAGTGCAAAATATAAGAACTTAGTTGCCATATTGTAATCTTGAAAAATGATTGATCTTAATCATGAAAAAATAATGGCCCAAGCCTCTCGTATATATGTGAAGCTTAAAACCACTTTATTTTGTATTGAAATATTTGTTATAGAAAATAAAGTCAGTTTAAAAAAAAGGCAGAATAACTTCATAATAAAAGTTTAATTATTATTTAAAAATATTTGGGAAAATGTGATGTGCAAAGAATCCTGCTTAGTAGGAAATCAAGGCACAGGAGAAAAATTCCTTTTTAAACGGCCGTTGTTTTTTTACACTCAACCTAGCAACACTAGTCGTCACATAGTTTAACTTCATCTCACAGTGTCCATTTTTGTGAAATTTGTCTACATAACACTCCCAAAGTGTTGTGATCTATGTTATGTATTTTTGCAGATTGATGAATGTCTAACATTTCTTAAGACTACTAATTTCATCCCTTTTTAGTCCTTTCCATTCTTTCTATTTACCTACTGTAGGTACTATTTAACTGAAATAGAAGTTTCTATAAACTTTCCAATTTATATTTAATTAAATGTTTTCTTGCTTCTTTAGCAATTTCTCTCATCTTCATTTAATCAGTTAATTTTTTTCTTTCTATTAACCACCCTAATTTACTGTAGTTTTACAGAAAAAAAAATTACATTATTTTAGAAATATAACCATTCCTTTCATTATGTACAGTGTGTACTAAAAGGCTTTCCAAAAATACAAGGAGTTTTGATCATCTGGTCAACCATCCACACATACCCACTTTTTAAAGTACAGCACATGGGTATGTTTAGCCAAATTTACTGTACAACCTTTATGCCTGGGATAAAAGCTCGGTATTTCTACATTGCTTAAAACCTACTTACTTAAATTTTATGATATATTTTATTTGAGAAAATGTTACAAATTGTTTCTAAAAAATACACTTTTTAAGCTGAAAACTCTTCACACTTGATTTTCCGACAGCTAGTTCAATTATCTTCATGCAACAAAGACTATATATATATATATATATATATATATATATATATACAGTGAAACGTACTTGAACGATCACCTCTAAACAACGACAACCTCCGAATACTGTCCACATGTTGATGAAACCAAACACGTTCCATAGTATTAACATTAGTACGAACCTCTAAAAAAGGAATTCTGAACAACGGCCACTCAAAAGTCACGATAATTTTTTTTTTAAACTGCTCCTGATACAATTTTATATTTATTTCAAAATGTGAAGCAAAGGAATCAAAATTTACTTGATATGGCAATAAACAGAAAATGAAGACAATAATGGTGGAGAAAATTTAGATAAATTTCTAGAACGGTAGGCATAACAAACATGAAGACCAGTGAGCTTGTATGCCTGGACCTTTACCCTCTGACAAAGATTTGGCAATTGATTTCACATTTGATTCCATACAGCAAATGGTGGAAGAAAAGAAATGTGGTGAGGAAGAGGAAATGAAAGAGATTATAGAATCACCCAAAATTTCCAATATTAACATATATACCGAAGATTAGACGAACCTTCATGAAATCCAAAATTTTGCATTAAATCATAATGATGATGAGTTATATAGTAAAGCAACTCGTATTGTTACTTCTTTGGAGAAAACTATTTGAGGGGGAAAAAACAAAGCAACTGCAAATAACTGATTTTTAGATGTATTAAATCAATAAGGATTAAATAAATGACGGTGTATTTCTATTTAAGATTATATACTTTTGAATTTTTTTGAAAACGAAACCTCTGAATTACACCCACCTCTGAAGAGCGGTCACTTTTCACCGGTCCCACGGGTAACGTTACTCAGATGTTACACTCTATTACATTTTTTTAAACAATGAATTACGCCCTAGAAACGTTAAATCTGAAATGTAATTCGTGAATTTTAATTCCCATTGCTAACAAGGAATAAAACTAATAGAATGAGAAATGTAAACCCTGACCTGGATAATTTTCCACTCTGTTAGTTGCTCGCCTTGTTAGAAATGTGAATTAAATTTCAGATTTACAAATAGTATTGTTTGAGTATTTCAGCAGCTTCGGTTGAGACCTATTGGCACAACTCTGAAATTCTTTGAAATATGAAAACTGAAGGTTGTGTCAATCCTCTCCAATCTTCCCTACTTCACAGAGGTAGACTCCCAAACAATTTTTGGGGGTAATAAAAAAGCATTTATAGTTCGTTTACAGGAACCCACAAGTAATTCCGTTACTTAATGATCTAAGGGATAAAATCGGTGATATGCATTTTACTGATGTTATGATACTTTAAACATAATGAAAATGAAAAGGATCCCTCGCATTTACAACAAAATATTTGTATAAATTACGGAGTTCATTGAATTTGTAGAGATGCTCAGAAGAATTCGATTATATCACTAATTATAAAAGATAATTGCTTGCAATGCGTTTTTTTTGTGATTTACAGCTAGAAATATATATTTATTTACTATATTACAAAGTATGTACAAATTGTATAAATCATATGCAGGACTGCATAACAAAATCTGCACTAATTACTGCATACAGCAGAAATGACTGAAAAAGGATTTTTAGTGAATTGTGTGTTTTTTAAATTTATTATCAATATCATTTGATTGTATCTAAAGATGAATTAGTTGATAATATTTTGCTATTATTGGAAAGTTCAGGGGTATACAGGGAGAATAGAGGGGGGTTTGTTATTGTTATAGTTAAACGAATCTTCATTGCTAAGCATGCGTTCATAAATGTTGCTTTTACCTGTTCGACATTCGACCAATATTTAAAATTAATAAAATTGATTTTTTATGTTAACTATAGTTAATTAACATACATTTGTATGATATTTTTCTAAATATTAATTTTATACTCATTAATTTTGTTTATAAAAAATATAGTTATATGAATTTTGCGATGTATTATCTTTTACGTATTTTCTGAAGATTTTTTAAACAATTACAGCATTTATTAAACTAGGGATAATAAGCAAAATTTTATAATACTGGTCTATTGCTGATTCTTTTGGTTAATTAAATGTATTATTTTGCGTAACTCATTCTCTATTCTTTCTAATACCTTACTCTAGCGTTTTTTAATATGTGACAAAAAATTTCAAGTGTTGATGAATTTGGTTTGTTTGTGTACCGCCGGTGCCTCTGCTCATCTCTCCGTGCTCTAACTTTTTTAAGTATCCTAATAATGACTTGTAATAGTTGCATGTTATTTATATTTAATATAAAATTTTCGGTTTTACGAATGAAACATCTTGAATTCACAATTTATTGACAGGGACATATAAAATATTTCAGTTACTCTATGGCCTATCTTGAAAAATCGTGTACACTTCATTTTATCGATGATACGATATCTCAAACATAATGAGATTTATATGCATCACCCAGGTGGGTTACAGCATGCTTTTTCAGTAGCATAGACTAAGTAGAATTTCCAATTTATATACTGAGACTTTAAAAAAATATTTCATTACATTATTTATAAGGAGGAAAAACCACTGCACATTAATAATGCTATGATACTTCAAATATAATATATATATATTTAAAAACCTGCCACTAATTTTGTTGTAAAAATGCCAGAGTGCATAACTTTATTTGAGGGCTATATCTTTATTTCAGAACCCGAGGGTAAATCGAATTTTTAAACGTATTCAGAAGGTTTATGATGTACACCCTCGAATATTCTCAAATACATCCCTGTCCACCGAGTTTCAAAACAGAATGTTTGCTTACATTATGGAGAGCGTAGCCTTTATCGTTCATTTACAGATATAGAAAAATAATTCTGTTACGGGACTAATTATAATCGATAATTGATTGAAGTACATTGTCAACTTTGGTATTAATTTCTAAACTAATCTAAAGTTTAGCGTATTACGTGTAGTGTAAAAATTCTATTGATCATAAAGTGAGCTGTACGAAAGAAAGTGCATAAAAATGGGTATAAAAAGTGATTGCTGAAAAATTATCTTTACTTAGTTAAATGGGTTTTCTTAATTGCTTATTTATATATATCATTACATTGCATGGAAAAATGGAATTTCTTAATAATATTTTGTTAAGTTTGGAAAGTGTCTCATAATTTTTTGCACCTCTTCAATTTGGGATGGGTTTGGGCTTCAGGAGTTTTTCAAATGAATGTGTAAAAATTACCAAATTTTATATCGTTGTTTTTAAAAAAAAGATTGTAATCACATACAGAAAAAAAAAAATATTTAAAATATTTCCAAATAAGCATTAGCACAATACATATCACAATGTTTTATCTATAGACATGAAATATCTATACTATATATTTAGAGCACTGACATGAACCCTAAAAAATTAGCCGATTTATGATGCGACACAGAAGGATATGTTTGAAAGAAACGGCTTATAAGTGTGTGGCGATTGTTTCACAAATAAACAAATACATAATTAAACACTTTTTTAAAACAAAGGATATGTTTTAGCCTTAGACAAGTTTACTGCAAATAATGCAGATTATGACTATTAACACGTTGGCCAATAGTGACACATATACGAATCGCATAAAATGTGCTAATCGTTTAAATTTGACACATGCAATTTTGAACAGAACATTCACTCTTACTTAATCACTTTTTTTTTTTTTTTTTTTTTTTTTTTTTTTTTTTTACGAAACAATGTTTTATTACTGAGCAAGTAGACCCAATAAAGATAAGAATTGTAATTGACGCTCGCGGCGAATGGGTTAATGGCTGACCTTATGATAGTAGTCTTCAGTGATTACAGTGTTTTTGTCTATACTATGATGGAAACATCATTCGCTTTTCGCGAAAGAAAGAAAATTAAAATAAATATTTGACTTTAAGAACTTTAAAATTTGCATTATAGATTCTCTGAAGCTTATTTTAAGCCATTCAGTGACCGGTGATTCCATGACATGCTATCGTTAAATATACTCAAAACTTACCTTCTTAGAGAACAAAAGCACGAGAAACCATGCGGTAGATCCTAGAGTTTTAGTTTTAATGTTACAAAAGCGTTACCACGGCAATTGAAAAACAACCGCGTGATTTAGCATAGGGTAGATAGAGTGAAGATGCCGCAGTTTTTGAATTAATTGTTTTTAAAATCACCTATTGCTTTTATTTGTCATCCATTGATTTGAAGTTAAAGTTTGTACTTATATGTATAATTTTAAAACGTATTTCTTATTACAGGTACTATAGGAAACATCGAAAATTTTGTTTTTATAAGCGTTTGCCTTTTCGGCATATTACTCCAAGCATGGGTTAAGATGAGCTACTAACGAGGGGTAGGATGCCTTTTGGAGTTTCAACGTAAACAATATATTTATATATAATTTTTTTTTTTTTTGAAGCAGCATAAAACTTAATGGGACGAATAAAAGTAAATTCACTATCTTAGAGATACTAAAGTTGTTAACTTACGAAAATGAATTTCGGCGAAAGTCAGATTTTGGACCGAAACTCAACTGAAACTATCAGTATTCCAAAAAACTCGTTTCTTCCTTCGGAAATTTTCAGCATTTCTCATTGATTTGAGCTTTATCGGCCGAGAGATGAGACTGTTTATTGCTACGAAATTCGTTGTTTGTAATTATCAGTCATGACTGACTCAAGACGTGAATGCAAATTATAAAGCAAGCAATGTATATATAACTAAACTTTTTCACGTGCTCATTAAAAGCTGCAGACATAAAAGTAATAGAAAAATTTCAGTTTGAAACCGCAGAAGCGTTTCGAATACTCTAGTAATTTCTAGTAAAACGGATGATCATTTACAGAAATCATTATAAAAGATAAATCAAGGTGTGTATACATAAATCTAAAACATTTTTTTTATTAAATGAAATTCGTATAATTAGAAAATGTGCCGTTGATGAATTAATTGCGTTTTAGTTTATATATATATATATATATATATATCTATTATATATATATAATCCAAACGGAAATTTCGTTCCGAACGCCGAGATTTCGGGTTCTACCGCATGGATTTTGACGGAACTTATACCGTTAGATAGGTATCGTTTCAGGGAAGGTTTTAAGCTATAACACATCATTCTACCTAGATTAGTTATAGAATTATTACGGAAAATTCTTTTATATTGAACTTTGTAACTTCATATTTCCTTAAATATCTGGGCTCCTATTGGTCGTAGAGCTTAGATCTCGCGCCAAAAGTAGCTCCGAAGCACCCAAGCAAACTTTTCCCCGCGATTATTTTGCCGTCTTCCGATTTCCTCTAGCTCTATTAGGGGCCCGCGTAGGGCCCCTTTAACATATTTTTCGTAGTAATTTCAGCAATTATCTTACATTATTCGTTAAGACCGCCACCCTCCCGATTCATGTATCTACGGAAAGGTTGCACGAAGGAGTTTCGTTCGGATACGCTTTCGTTAAGAATAGAGTGCGCTCCCTGGTGGTGGAATGTGGAACTAACATAACGCGATATTGTTAAAATTGGGAAATCTAACAATGCGATCTGTTTTAAACTTTGAGATAGTTCATAACACATAATCTATTATCTATTCTATTATATATATATATAAAATCTATTATCTATTCTATTATCTATTATATATATAAAATCCAAACGGAAATTTCGTTCCGAACGCCTAGATTTCGAGTTCTACTGCATGGATTTTTACGGAACTTATACCGTTAGATAGGTATTGTTTCAGGGAAGGTTTTAAGCTATAACACATTATTCTACCTATATTAGTTTTAGAATTATGACGGAAAATTCTGTTATTTTGGGCGATAAGGTCACCATTTTATTTCTTGGCGAAATTCATCGTTGATAAAAAAAAATTGAAACGGCTATTAAACCTCGAAAAATAAAAGAAAAACTGTTACTAATTTTATTTAAATGAAAAAAAAGGAAAAAAAGAAAAAGAAAATCCGTTTCAATGAGTGATAATATTAAAAAACGGAAACATTTAATCAAAACCTGAAAGAAATATTTGTAATGCTTAAAAATTAATTTAATAAGAAATATTACACTTGATACGCAGTATTTGGCTCTTTATCGCTTGCGTTAGATATGGAAACGAATCAGAAAATTTGATTAGATGAAATTTTAACCACATTTTCTTTCTGTTCTGCTCTTTTCTTTTTTCTTTTATATCTAATTGTCCCATCACGTGTCTTAAAGAAGAAACAAGCAGATGTAATTGTGAGTCACATGTGTAATTACTATTTGTTTCTTTACAATTTTTTATTTTTCTTTTGTCGCCAAACGATGTGATTTTAAGCCAAAAATGCATAAGCGTGACATTAGCTTGAGGATGTTCTCACAAATGGTGTTTTTTTAGGTGAAAGAGATCATTTTTTGGGTACATTTTCATATTCAATTGTAACTTATATAGATATCAGTTCTTATTTAAAAAATGGAATCGAATGCTTAAATTTCAGTGTGAATCTCTGCCACACATACATATTGTAAAATAATTTCATACTTTTTAAAATGTTTTTCGCCGTAATTCCGAAAGCATGTGATATTTATAAACTCGAACTCAGATCAACGAATATTACCCATTTTATATAAGCAAATATTATCTATTGTTTATTTCATTTTTTCTCAAGTCATATCGCCAATTTCATTTATAGGAAAATTCACAGATTCGAAATCTAGGAAATAAAGATAATTTTTAAGGAAATTTATGTTTTAATACGTTATTACTATCGAAAAATTCAACATTTTGAAAAAAAAAATACAAGTCTTTTGTAATTCGTCATTTCTTCTTCGTCTTTCTTCGTACTTTCTCCTCTGTTATGTAATATTTCAAATGATATTGGACTAATTTTCGATCATCGATTCACCGCAAAATGGAATATCTAATATAGTATATAAAATAAAGTCTGGATTAGGTGACTAATTAACGCACAGCGCAAACTACTGAACCTAAAATCTTGAAAATCGTGGTAAAAATACTTCTTATGACATAGACTTCTGCTAAGAAAGGACTTTCTAAAGTGTCACCCCTAATGGTTTTTGCACGTGGAGGGGGAAAAAATCGAATATAAAAATTATGCGTCAAATGATAGCATATTTTAATGTAGTTTTGTATGCTGAATCGAATGCTACCAAATAAATTTTTATAAGCCAACAGTTCATGGCACATTTCATATTTTTCTAATTTGGCGGTGTCTTTGGCATCTAAACCTCAAAATATCTATCATTACATCCGTTACTCTAGCAACGGAAAAAATTCAAATCAACCCTTTTGGCTAAAAAATAAAAACGGCTCTATGAGTTTGAAATAAAAATGCAAGCATCTTAATTTTTTAAAAAAAATAGTGATTTTATGTAAAATAAAAGGAAAAAAATTACTGAGAATTTAGCGTTATAAAACAAAAAAATCCCTGCCGGCTCGGGCCTACAGGCGGAGGTAGATTTCGATGTTAAGTTCTAAATTCTCCAACAAAACTTAAATCAAGATTAGAGATAAAACCCAGTTTCTTCACAAAGAGCGAGCTGTAGGGAGCTAAACATTCTGTGAAAATTGTAATATACACGAATACACACACACATATATATGGAATAGGTTTAAAAAATGGCTACAAAAAATTCAGAGAACCTTAAAGTGTTAAAATATGTTAATATTTCCATAGTCGGGTTTTTATCATGTTTTAATACGTTTCTTCAAACTTGCATGGCGTTACATATTCACCTGCTGAGGTCCATTATATTTCCAATATGACGCAATATACATATTTTTTTAATTCGTCAAACTATTTATTTTGAGTTTTCATGCTGAAATCTTGCTCTAGGAAACTTATGACGTAATATTCAATTTGTTTTCAATTTGTCAAACTATTTAATTTTACACGTGAAAATTTTGCAAAAGAAAAGTAATTGTTGTGGTGAGAATTTTATTATTTGTTTTTTTTTAATTGTTGGCAACAGCTATAACGAAAAACTTTTATTTTTTTCCTGCCATTGTTGTGTAAGAGCTGGTTTTATCAGAATCATGTTAAGACAGTATTCAAAATTTTGAACCCTCCCCATTTCCACCCTCTTGGGCCGATTTCGCCCATTTTCAATCCCCGCCGAGATATTAGCCATCTCAAAGTTGTTGGCGAGTTGGAAGATGATTCGTGCATAATTGCGACTTTTATCGTGCGGACAAAATTTAGTACATACATACATACATACATATATATATATATATATATATATATAAACTTTTTAGGTGGGGGTGGTTTTGGGTTCCTTGGGTCCTATAATGAAAAGTTATGAAGGAATTTTTCAAAAGTCGCACCATGGTAACGATTGCAATAGGTAGTATTTCTTACGAAATCTACCTAAAATGGAAAATGTACTACTTAGATATTCCGTCGACCAAAAATTTATCGTCAAACTATAAGATTAAATGCCAATAATTGTTGATCGTAAATATCAAATTCACTTGAATTTAAACAAGCTACACGTGTTTACGTCATCAGGTGATTTTAATTTCGACGTTTTATTTGTATTTTTATTAATGTTATACTAATTTATTTGTTATTTCGTTATTTAAAATAAAGATTATGTCAATTTATATAATTTGGCGAATGGTTTGGCGATTTATATAATTTGGCGAAATTGGTCGACGGGATAACAAGTAGTACCAATGAAAATATTTAAGTATGAAAGCAATGTTTGTAACGACTTAAAAATTATTTTCATATATATAAACTCGGTTTATGGCGTCAGATGCCGTCATCCGAAGAATCTACAAAAGTCTTTTTCCATTTTTTCCGGTCATAGGTTCCTCAATGAAAGAAATTGGAATTGGAATAATATTGTGCGATTTATAAATTGCTCCTCGATAAGAAGAAAAAATGGTTACATTTATAACAACCGTGCGCACATTTCGCTGATAGCATTTTTAAAATTCCCAGTAGCAGTAGTTACATTTTGCGTATGTAAATTAAAAATATTTTTTTGCTTTTAATTATGGCATTATTTCCTGTTATTGTTTATCTTTTCAGTTTTTTAAATGAAATTAGTACAAGGCATGCATTTTAAATTAAATGAGTGAAAGGTTTGTGTTTCAAATGAAAATAATAAAATAAGAATATGCAATGAAAACAATCTTTATTGATTTATTACCTGCGCCCGGCTGACATAAAAGTATCACAAAAGTCACATATTCACTTTTCTTTGAGTAGTTGCTCATGAGAATTCAAGTTAACCTTCCGTAATCGGATACTTCACATATTGGTGTATTAGCTTTAATGTTGAAAGCATCGTTTTTGTTTGAAGCGAAAACTTTACTATTACACAAAATCGCATCATCATCATCTACTATATATTTACAACGGAAATTTGTATTTCATTCCGATTGTTTATAATACTTTCGTAGGATATACCACAATTAGTTAGGTAATAATTTTGGAAAGGTTTTAGTGTATACATATTGTTCAAGGGTACTTAGTTATAGAGCAACAGTAAAAGTTCAAAAATTAAGTGAACCTGATTATGAAGGTTTAGCCTTTTTAAAAAAATCTACAGAACATATTTTGTTACAAGTGGCCCTGTTGCATCACTTTTAGGAATGGTGTTTGTATATACGATTTCATTATATGTTGATTAGTTACAGAGGTATTAATTCCTGTTGTCATAACGGTCTCATTACCCGACCATAAGTGCGCTGTTTATAATCAACTAAAACAATTACTTCTTAATTGCTAAATTTTGTCCAACGCTTAAGATAACATTATATCGCAATGGCGTTCGCATCGTTTTCAGTAATGTGCAAGGTCAAGCTGAAGATCCATATTGTTTAAAATACAAGTTCAAATTCACCATTTAGTTTAATCCAAGGTTCATTTGGAAATATTGACCAGCGCAGCGGGCATAGCCTGCTAGTATATATATATAAATGTTTTGTATATAAGGCACAGAGTGACAATTTGGGTCACACGTATAATTTAATAATAATTATTATGCATATTTAATAAATACTCATAGTTAATTATTTATTATGCATATTTAATAAATATGTATGATTAATTAATAATATATTTATGTGTGTATTAATTACTTTAATACATACAATTAAAGTACTTAAAAATTTTTTGGACAATTTCGTTTTCGTTTTCGGCCGAAAATAGGGAGATATTCGAAATTCGGTCTCGGTTTCGGTTTCGGCATTAAAAACCTGTTTCGGTCGATCCTTAATAATAATTATATATAACATATCTATTAAAAAAAAATACTGGTGTCCTTAAAGATTATACGCAGTCAAAAATAGCATTTTTTTGCATAATTATGATTTTTTCACAATAAAAAGAACACAGATAAATTCTGTTGACATTTATATTAGAATTTCAACTTTATTATCCACATTAAATTACCATTTCACTTGTCGCATTTTCAATTTATCAATTTTTTTTACAATTTTTTGCTGTCCTTAAAGTTTTTACACGCACTGTAATATATATATATATATATATATACTAGAGGGCTCATCCCCCTGCAAGCTACGCTCCCCAACCTCCGTTCAGACACCGCAGAATCTAAAAACACGCTAATCTTCGCTTTGTATACTGTAGGTGCCATTTTGGTACTTTAAATGTTAGCCATCACAGGTGATAAGTCGCCAAATATTATTCTATCGCCATCATTTCATCTATATTATAATAGTTCAAGTCATCAAATGCCATAAACAAATACGGTCTAATCCCTTCGCCGTTCATATGAAAGTTCGGCACGAGTGTCATGTACGTCCCATATTGGCGTGATTTTTTAACGACGCCAATTTGGGGAACGCATCAACAGCATGAACAACAACATCCGGCTTACCATATCAAGCAAAATAACGATACTTTGGCGCCAGGTAAGTGCCCGTTCTGCATATGAAATTGGCGTCAGAGAAAAATCACGCCAATATGGGACCTTAAGTTTTCCATTTTGATTAAAAAATCAAAATTTTATTTCGAATAAAACTAAGTACAATTTGCCATGGTTGCAAAGAATTCTTGATACTGTTACTCTAGCTTGATGCAAATCTCGCCAGTAGATTTTTTTCAACTCGGCAGTTAGCATTTTTTTTTTTTTTTTTTCGAGTGGTAATATTTGGCCAGATGTCATATACGTATAGCAGGTTTGGCGTATTTTTTTTTTCTTTTTTACGGAAATTTGGCGAAAACCTCATTTTCAAATACCAGCTACACATGCATTTTTGATATTACTTAGATATCCCGTCGACCAAAAATCTATCGCCAAACTATAAGATTAAATGCCAATAATGGTTGATCGTAAATGTCACATTTACTTGACTTTAAGCAAGTTACACGTGTTTACGTCATCAAGTGATTTTTATTTCGACTTTTTATTTGTATATTTATTAATGTTATGCTAATTTATTTTTTCTTTCGTTATTTAAAATAAAAATTACGTCAATTTGTATAACTTGGCGAGTGTTTTGGCGATTTATATAATTTGGCGAAATTGGTCGACGGAATAACTAAGTAGTACCATATTTTTGAATTATTTTCTATTATTTTCTAAAGGAAATATTAAAAAATAATTAATAATTATAGAACAAAATAAATTATATGATTTATGAAAATAAATAAAAGTAAATAAGCATTTATTATTAAAATAAACAACAATAACCGGTTTACAAAGTCAACCTCTTCTGAAATGTGAAAAAAAAAAAATATGTCTGTTTGATTAAAATTTGAGTTGCCATCATTAGAAAAATGTATATAAAATTAGAAAAAAAAATAATATTTCGAAAACTAATTCGAATTAAAAATTCTAATACCAGTTTTGAGATCTGCGGATCAATGCTAATTTTTGGTGTTAATTTCATCGCAAAGTATTCCATATTTTAGGAGAAATCGCTTTAAACATAATCAGTTGTTTAATCAGTCGATTCATATATCCGTTTCATAAATTCGTTTCATTAATTCGTTTCATTAGGATTTTATATATATAGGATAGATATTTAAAAAAAATATGTATATCTTCTTCGTGTTCCTTTTTTAGATAGCTGTTTATAGCGTTTTGCGACAAATCACACATTTTTAAACCCGAAGTGCAATAAGCATTTATAAAATCCTCAAGATTACTACAAGGAACATGTACCAAAGTTTCTTTGCAGAAATAAATCTAAATTTTGAAGGTGCAATGCGATATGTGAAATGCGTCATAGAATTTTATTTCTTGCATAAAAATGCATTTGAATCATATTCAAAATTGTTTGATTTAGAAAGTTTGATTTAAAAAAAAATCAAAGTAAATCTTTACGAAGAAACAACAAATCACGAATAAACAAAAAGAATGGAAGACGGGCGGATTTACAGCAAATTTTAAAATATACACACGTGGTCTTTAAGGGGACAGTTCACGTTGAGCAGTTAGTAAATGACCGTATTTAAAGTAGTACGAAAAACTCTGCACTTTCCTAACCAATGAATGAAACGCAACAAATTTTTCCTTTACTTTCACACATTCTTATAGTTTGATAAAATATTCAAACACACATATATATTTGGTAACATTAATTAAATACATCATAACGACAAAAGTGCCTTTTGAAAAATATGACTATTGAAATATACATTTTGCATGCATGATTTTACAAATTCTACTGCAGATATATGTTTAATGTTTCATATTCTATTACTTATAATGTTCTAATTTATAGGGAACCTCAATTTGAAAGTATATTCAAATTCTTTAGCATAATTAATGACTTTTCTAAACTTATTCACTATATTTCACCAAAAAATGTATACTTATTTTTTCAATCCATAATTTTATGTGACAATTAGACTAAATTGAGGTTCAGCATAAACTAATACGTATAAACTAGTAATATACATAATTTCAAGTTTCTATGATAATTAGTTTTTTAAATGTGAGTGTACTCAATACCAAAAAATATATTTTTAGAAAAAAGGCTTCAACGTTGGCTTATAACATTACAGCAAATGCCTTTATGCAGTATATTTTTAGTCATAACTTCTGTTCTAATTGGTATTTTTGTAAAGTTCTTTTTGCTGTGGATTTGAATCTTTTGAAGATATCCATTCTGGAATTTGTGAAAAATCCCTTGTTTTAACCGACAACATTATCTGCCCCCATAATTACCATTTACATAAAAAATATGAGATCCTAAACTCTCCGTGTAACAATTAAAAGCAATTTTTATTTATAATTTCATATATTTTGTTTGAACAGAAAAGTCAACAGACCGAGTCAGCAGAATTAGACATGTAGATGCTTTATTTAAAGTTTATAAAATGTAGTTTGAAATTATATTTCAATTCTATACAATTATTGATATTTTTTGTATATTAAACTCCATATACTAAAACCTGTGGGTAAGACGACTGAAAGACAGAGAAAAATAATTTCCATAGTGAATTCTTAAAAAATTATTTTCCTAAATTCTTAAAATTCTAACTTTCTAAAAAAATAATAAACAACAATGTAAAAATGTAAATGAGGAAAACAAATATATTCAGTTTAGATATCGATTCATACAGAAATAAATATAGAAATCTTTTTCTTGCTCTGATAAATACAAATTCTTTAAAATAATGCAACTGTTATCATTCAAATGTGTTTATTTCCAATATTAATCTCATAGTGAAAAAGAGATAAAGTGGAACATTTTAACTTTGAAATCGTCAGTCATTTTTTATAATGATATATATCTATATTTTTCTATTAAATAGTTTTAAAATATTGGAAAATGAAATTATTGGAAAAATTTTTAAAACGCACCATTCTAAACGCATTCTTGCACCTTCGAAATATAAATGATACTTGAAATACAATTATCGAAAAAATAATTTCAAAACAAGTTTTTTAAGTTGTCTTTACATTGTATATTGTAATTTAGATTCTTTCAAAATAGCACTAGATTTATCGAGAATATCTTACTTAATATAAATATGTACAGCTAACTATATGGATTTAAATAGTCACATTAAATTTTAATAAAATTTTTGTATGTCTTTTAATTTCAAAAATAAGATTTTTTTTTAAAAAATATTCATAAATTTTGTAAGATTTCTGAATATTTTGAACACAAATTTAAACTTTAATCTAATACAAAAAACGTCAATTTATGATTTCCGCATTAAGAAACTCTTGCGTTGTCAAAGATCCTTTAAAAATTTGCACTCTTATTCGACATTAATAGATATTCTCTTCAAAATCATTTAAATGCTAGAAATATAAAGGACATTTTTCATTAAATAATTTTAACATGTAAATGCATTTTAATACTTTTAGAGCATGGAAAATTCTACCATTGATGTCACGAACGTGGCATTTTTTTTTTTTTTTTAATGAACTGTGTACATATATTTTAAGAAAAGAAAAAAAATTGTTTATCCTTAAAATACTTGTGTTTCAGCGTATTACTGTTTATTTCTGTTTATATCGGTATGCCGCTTGCGACCACTACAGTTCTTAATATGTTTCTGCAGAACTCATATAATGATCGATGTAAACGCCCATGAATCGTTTTATATTGGAAAATGAAGAATGAAATGCTTTTATATCAGATAATATAGAATGAGAATGAATTTCATCGGGACACATCTGCACATGTAAGTCGATTTGTGAAGCTCATGATGTCGCACTGCCTTTACATTTTATTGAATAAAAAAAAAGCTAATCAATTTGCAAACCTCCAAACGAAGTAGTTTTCGTTATCTTAGTTTAGCAATTTTTTAGAATGTTAATATTGTTGATAGAAAGAAATTTTCTTCACAACACACATTCCATTTATTAACTTGTGAGAATAAATACACATAAAAAAGAAATGTTGCATTTTGAGAGCATACTATTTATGAGTTGAAATATATCTCAGAAAATTCACAAATATCATGTGTTACTCCATTATCTCGACAACAGCAACACAAAAAAAAAGAAAACCTTTGTGATGATAAGAAAGAAGATGTAAAATGCTACCATAAATAAACTTTTCAAAATATTTAAATAAATATATATATATATATAATGTAAAAAATGAGGTTAGGCTTTGTAAATATGACTACAAATATTAACAACATAATGATATGAACAACGTAAATATTAACATAATATCATATCAATATATTAAGGTTTGAACCTTTGGCTGTACATATAAATTCATAACGCCAACCTCTGAGCTATCCGGGAGATGTCGTCAAGTAGATTTCTAACTAATAAAGGAAATTCGATGACTCTGAAGCCAGTGTAAATAAAGGAAGAAAGATACACGAAATCATATAAGTAATAATTAATATCTTACATCAATTAATACGAATAGCAAAAGCAGCATTACACATGACGCCATCGCCGAAAGCAGCTCGATAAAAACAGTCTAATGCAACAATACTTCCACATTCATAACCAGGGAACACCTGTCCTTAGCGTGGAATTACTTCAAACACCAACATCTTTATCTTTCTTTTATGTTTTATCCTCTGACTAACGTACACCTACTATTGACATACATATTCATATAAGCCGACGTGTACGCCATTCAGATGTTTTGTATTGTATGTTTTCAAGTTAAAATTGAAGAAGATGAAAATATTGTGCACATCTTTGACGCTTATAAATATCTACATAATACGAGTACATCAACAAAGGTTTACTGATTGTATAAGTACTCATTTCTAAACATTTATCCCTTCTAACGCAAACTAATCTGTTTTACATTGCTTATGCTATACAGTGTTGTTCAGAACTATATGTCAAAAATGCAAATCCGCTCACAGGGGGACATAAATAAGTGTATTTCTTAGAAGAATGTAGGAGCAAAATTGCAACCTTGAGACAGTAGCCGGCGCTGTTAATTTTCTGTGGATGAAAGTGCTTCGCTGATTTAAATCGTCAATCCCTCACGGATTTCAAGCAACCTGCATCAGTACACCAATGCGGAGATTGCCGACGACTCTACTGGAATCCTCTACTGGCAGTAATAATTATTATTCTACAGCAGGAATCCTGCGATACATTACATTGTCCTTATCACGCCTGGAAGCATAATCCACTCGCGCACAACGCCTAATGAAGACGCTCGGGGTTCATCAGAATCCTACCCGGGAATCGTTAAACTAAATGCTTCGAGCAGCCAATCCACTTCCTTGCGCAATCCCATACATGAAATGCATTTCAGCCAGCTCCGAATTCGTGCAATAATGCATATTGCTCGAAATTCTTGCGAGAAAGTACGATTAAAGACAACGAAGAGAATTAATCCGCCGCTTTCAACAGCGCCCTCTACTGCCTCAACACTGCATATCCGCACTCACATTCATACAAATCTGCTTATTTAGATCGCCTATACATGCTTTTACATTTTTAATATAACGTTCTGAACCACTCCGTACATACAACCTTCTATTAATCTCTTTTTCAATTTTGCCAGTACACTCTTCGTGAATGAATTATCTAAATAAGATGATCGAAAATGCGACTCGAAACACAACAAAAAAATTTAATACATTGTATAATTAAACATGAAGTGAAAAATGCAGCATTGCATTTGCTGCCAGCACAGAAGGCAGCTCAAGAAAACTATCTTATATTTTAAATTTTAGAAAAGTAAATTTAGGAAGTTATTAAAGATTATATGTATGAAAATATATCAAACATCTTTTAAAAGTTTTCAGTTTAATCTCATAATATTCGTCTTAAAATACGGTTTTAATATTTTCAAATTCCAATAGCCAACGACTTCTAATTTTTCTTTCAATTTATTCGATTTCAAATACTGTATTTGCCATCGGGCTATTTTATTTTCCTTTGAGGTTCTTTAAGAATATTTTTTACTTCTCAATCAGGAACGAAGCACTCATGTTTCGCCATCTTCCTTAGAAACTTAAGAGAGCAGGTTTTTATCGATTAGAACACTTACGCAAATCCGTCTAAGATATTCTTGCGTTTTATCTATATTGCGATCTGCACCAGATTACACGCGGCGTTTTGAGTATTTCTTAATGCAGTAAAAACGCCACAACATTGTTTTCTCGTAGAATTTCTTATCTTCTATATTAATTCATCATTATAAATGTATTTGTTACTGAGGTGAATGCATTTTCTATAGATATTTTTTTACTAACAAACCGCGCGGCTTTGCTCGCTAATAGTTCAAATATGTCAAGTGATATTTATAGGTATATTTTTTATTAAAAGAAATGATACATTTATTAATAATTCAGAAATTACTATTTAAAACACAGTTTGACAAAACTTCATTATTACACTGCATTAGGCAGAAATGAGACTTAAGGGGACCAGGTAAGCGAAATTTGGAGGAAAAAATCGATTTTTTTTATATCATTAAATAGTTTAAACTTTTATCTTTGCAATGATGCCTCACTATTGTTTATTTATAAAAAAATAAAAATAAAATAAAAATAAGTCTTGGAACAATTCATTCTTTTTAAGAATACTTCACAGCTTAATGGCCATTTAAATCTTTAACTGACTTTTCTCAAAAACTTGGATTTTTATGTTTGTGTTCCTTTTTTTTCAATATCTATTAAACTTATGAACTCAGATTTTTTTTTTTTTTTAATACTTATGTTATATTTATACTTTAGCACAGGGATTTAATGATTTGTTGAGAGTTATTATTTTTAAGCAGTGAAATCTTACCAAAATTGCTAATTTAAAAATGACTTTCAATAAAAAATTAATAATTAATTTTCAGTTCAACTTCAAAATAAATTGGCCCTTTAAATTACGTAAAACCTGTTATTCTAACTACTCTAAAAAAATTAGGCATCTTTCTTTCACCATTTCTCAGAAAAAGGTACATAAAGTTGCTTTATTTAACATGGCAGAGATAAGACTTCCCCGGTCCTCTTAAATTAATAAACAGAACTAAAACTAAATAAATGATAATTTAGAAAATATTTGATAACTTTACGCTCAAATAATACGCTCATTTCAGTATTCATTTGAAGTTTTGAATTTTTTAGAAACTATCTTCTTAAACCTTAAAATTAACCATCATGTCAAACTCCAAGCTGCTTGTCTAACGGTCTACAATATCTCTCAACGTAAAATGTTATGTTGAGGAAAATACTAATAGGGACTGTCACCATTAATTGGCCAAAATTAATTTTGAAATCGGTTTGGTAGTTCCTAATATTCCACAGGAACGTAATTTAGAATGTTTTTAAAGACCTTCTTTAGAATGTAGGTTGTTCCTGTCAACCGCAGATGGTAGAGTCACTGGCATAAAATATAGCCTGCTTTAGGATCAGAGACTATCATCATTGAATCGGTACTATTACTTTTATAATCGGTTTATATTTTTTTGAGATTGCATAGAAATCGTAATTTAAAACTTTTTTAGAACGCTTTCCGCTCCCCCCCCCCTTTTGCTTCACCTTTTTTTAATTCAAATTTACATCCGATTGCTCTTAGAGGGCATTTATATGTTATAAGTAACTACCATGCCATATTCAATGTATCTAGCCTCTGTAGTATCACATAAATCGCAATTTAGAATGTTTTTAGCTCCTGAAACCCTCTGATGGTAGTGGCGCCAACATAAATTATAGCTTATGTTTGAGCAGGTTCTATCACCACCAATTTGTAACCATTATTTTTTAAATCGGTTTAGTATTTGATAAGATTGCATAAAAATTGTAATTTATAACGCTTTTCGCTCACTTCATCCTTTTTAAATTTGGAATTTTCTTTAGACGGATCATAGAAAGCATTTTCATCTTTAAGTAATTTCAAAATTTCAAAATCTCAGACCCTCAGTTGTGCAAAAACCGCAAATTAGAACATGTTTTGCTCTTGCAACCCCCAGATGTTAGAGACAGCAACATAAAATATAGCCTATGCTAGAACAGGGACTGTCACCATCAATTTGCAAGGATTACTTTTGAAATCAGTTTGATATTTCCTAAGATTGTGCAGAAATCGCAATTTAGAACGCTTGTCGGGCATTTTCACCCACTTTTAAATTTCCATTTTTCTTTAAACAGTTCTTAAAGGTAATTCATATCTAATAAATATGTAACATACCTAATTTCGAGTTGCTAGCCGCTACCGATCTCAAAAGTCGCAATTTAGAACGTTTTTTACAACTGAAACCCCCAGGTCAAAGTGACACCGAGATGAAATAGTGTCTATATTAGAGCAGAGGCTATCAGCATTAATTTCTACCAATACTTTTGAAATCAGTTTAATTCTTCCCGAGATTGCTCACAAATCGGCAATTAGAATGTTTTAGAACGCTTTTCCTCGATTTTCCAACTTTTTAAATTTCAAATTTTATGTGCTGTTCTTTAATGAAATGTTCTTAGAGATCATCTATAACTAATAAATATACACCGAAGAGCCATTATATTATGACCACCCACCATATATTACAATAATCTCGCCCAGAAACAAAACCACGCCCTGTGTGTGGTTGATGTTGTCGTATATAAAGCGCCTATGCACAGTATTTCAAAACGTAGCGGGATTAGCGACATAATTTCAAACACAGCAGAATTATCACATTTTGATAAAGGTCAAATCGTTATGGCTCGGCGACTGGTAACGTCGATATCGGAAACGGCGCGTTTGGTGGGCTCTTCACGTGCAGTCGTTGTGAGCACGTATCGAAATTAGTGTATGGATGGTGAAACAATAAGTCGCCGGCCAGCGGCGTGTCGTCCGCGGAGCATTGATTCCTGAGGAGAGCAGAGATTCTTTCGCATTATTCGTCGTGACCGAAGAGTTGCAACAGCCGAAATCACCAACAGTTACAACAGTGGCGACACAAACAGTGTTTCTGAACACGCAGTATCACGTGCATTGCTGCGTAAAGGCATATGCAGCCAGAGACCGAAGCACGTTCTTGCGCCCACGGCACGTCATAGCCAGCAACGCCTGCTACGGGCCCATGAACATCTGAATTGGACAAAAGGAGAATAGATGAAAGTTGCATGGTCTGACGAATCATATTTTCTGGTCAATCACATCGACGGGCACGTGTGAATATGGCGATTTCAAACGGAAACCCTGGCTCCAGGATGCACAGTTGTTCGGAAGCAAGCCGGTGGCGGCTGTATTTTCGTGGGGGCGATGTTTTTGTGGAGCACATTAGGACCTACAATCCCCATAGAACAATCCCTGACGTCTGAGTGCTACCTGAAAATCGTTGAAAACCAGGTGCAGCCATCCATGACAGTGGTGTTTCCGGAGGGTAATTGCATTTACTAACCGGATAATGTACCATGTCATACGGATCTAATCATCAGAGAATAATAAGAGAAACATTACAGTGAGTTTCAAATCACGCCCTGCCCTCCAAATTCACCTGACATGAATCCAATAGGACATACCTGGTTCCACATGGAAATCCCAGTTCGTACTGCCACGATGACATCTCGCAATCTTCGAGAATCACAGGACCAATTGGTGAGCGTTTGGTACGAGATACCTCAAAGTACCTATAAGCACCTTGTCGAATCAATGCCAAGCCAGATGCTGGCGTTTTGGGGGCGAAAGGTGGTTCTACGTCCCACTAAACAGGTAGTAATCATTTAATGACTCTTCGGTGTATACCATGTCAAATTTCATGAATCTACGCCCTTCTATAACACAAAAATCGTATTAGGTAGCATTCATTACAAAAAGCTACCTATTGCAGGCGTTCTTAGGAAAGCAATTACACTCTAAAAACAAATGTGTAAATTTACACACAAAAACAGGTATATCGATGATACAAAAACGATTTGTCTATACGTGTAAATTGGTGTGTAAATTGCCAAAAATGTGTAAATTTTAAAACACACATTTTAATGTGTAATTTGATGATAAGTCCAAATGTGTAAAAATTAGGTGATAAGTCTTGAAATACACACTTTAATGTGTAAAGTGTACAAGAATATACATATTTCTGTGTAACATTCTTACACACATATCTGTGTAATATTCTGTTTTTACGCATATTTTTATGTAATATGCAAAATACACATATATTTGTGTAATGTATAAAATGCACATATTTTTGTGTAATATACAAAATACACAGATATGTGGGTTATATTTTATTCATACACATATTTCTGCGTAATCTACAAAACACAAAATTTATTTTAATATTCAAAATACGGAGATTTCTGTGTACAAAGTGTTATATTTATACTTTGGTTTGTATTAATTGCGAATTAAATGTTTTATGATAGTAAAAAAAAGAAAACATGGAAAACAAACTCATAGGGTTGATGTGTTTGTTCTTTCTAATAAGCAAAATGTGTATTCATATTGTCATTACGCAATTAACATACCACATATAGACAAATCATTTTCTTATCATCGATATACCAGTTTTTGATAACACAAGAGGAAATCAAAGATGAAATATTTTTTTTTTTTAATTGATTCAGAAAAAATTATTGAAATCTCCTAAAAAAAAAAAAAAAAAAAAAAAAAAAAAAAAGTTAATTTCAAGCTCTGATAGCCAAGCATTGCCACAGCAACAGTATTTCGCGCCTGGTACGAAAAACGTTGTTATTTTTTCTATAGACTAGGGGGCTCTGACCCTTACGAGCTACGCTCGTCAACCCCCTTTCGGACACCGCAGACTCTAAAAGTACGCTAATTTCATTGGCTTTAAAAAGTTTTCGGAAGATTGAATTATAATTTAAAAAACAGTGGCGATCTCCCTATAAACGGATTTCTATTCATTTCTCTTTGACTGGGGAATTTTAATGCCAAATCCGCTGCGGTACTACTTGACCCGTCGACCAATTTCGCCAAATTATATAAATCGCCAAAGTACTCGCCAAATTATACAAATTGACATCATTTTTATTTTAAATAACGAAAGAACAAATAAATTAGTGCAACATTAATAAAAGTAGAAATAAAACGTTGAAATAAAAATAACTTGATGACGTAGACACGTGTAACTTGCTTAAAGTCATGTTAATGTGACATTTACGATCAACCATTATTGGCATTTAATCTTATAGTTTGGCGAATGATAGATTTTTGGTCGACGGTATAACTAATTAGTACCAAAAATACATATGTCAATCGCTGTTTTCGTCTTTGGTTAAGTAAAATAAGTTAAACATTTCAAAAGAAGCTAATATAAAAGGAATTAAGTAAACAGAATCTTTGTCTCCCGGTATTTTTTAACAAAGTGAAAAGAAAGTTCTTTTAAATGAGACATTTTAAATTAATCGTTTTTAATCTGACGTAATTTTGACCAAACTATTCGTTCTCTTTTTAATATTCACGTGAAAATACTTGTGTTAGAAATTAAATATTATTTGCGCTTTCCTAACAAAAATAGTTGAAAAGTATCCTCTTAAAATATCAAATAAATGTCTAGCGCAATTTCTAAATTTAAATCGTTTTGCAATATTATTTTATGTTCATTTTATGTAATAATTGTAATGTGACGTAAATATGACGTAATTTCTCCTATTTAAGACTTCTAACGCATGTTAATAAATTTATTGCTTTACAAATTCCTTTCTCTCTTAAAATTCACGTGTAATTATAGTTTTTATGACGTAATTTTTAATAAGTTCCTGCTTTTTGTACATAATTATTTAATTCTAATTCCAAATGTTTTTTTTTTCTGTTTATAATAGTCAGGTGTAAATAAATTTTTAATTTATTTACACGTATAAATATTTTATTTTTTTTAAGCAAACATTATTGTTTCCGCTGTTTATACAGTTGGCAACAGTTTAAATTAATATCCCTTTCTAAAATCTGTTAAAAATATCTCTAGAAATGCTGAAAATCTGAATTTAAAATAGAAATAAAACCTCAAAAAATTAGTCAAAATAAAAAAATTAATGCAATCTGCACTCCGGCAAATTCTAACGCATAAAATGATCTAAAAATGATTAAATTCCTATGAACAGTTTTTGCTCCTATAAAACTTTATTAGTGGAACGATTTTGTCCAACTTTAGCATTAAATATCTCTTAAAATAATTATTCGATCTGAAAACTGTCTGCATCAGCGTGTTTATCAAACATTTCTGTATAATACTAGCGATTTTCATATTTTTGTATGCATTATTTTTCTTAATATTAACGAAGAAAGACCTCCGGTCACAAAAAATTCAAAACCGGCGGCGGCGGTGACAGCGGTAGTTACTTTTTTTTAGAATAGAGAGATAGTTGACGCATCAGTAACTGATGACGCGAACAAAGCCTGCCAGAGCCTACTTTATCTGGCTCCGTCTGCGCCCGCACCACTATTGTGTCTCTGTATTTTAGTATAATCAGCTTGCTCTGAAACAGCTTAAATTAGGTATACTGCAGACAAAAGTCTTTTATTAAAAGTATCTTCTTAGAGGCTATACATCTATAACGATCAACTTTTTTGGCGATTTTCGACAACTCCCCCTCTCTTATGATATCATACATCATTCTACCAGTCCCCTCTTCCTAATGATATCGTTATCAGTGTCTAAAAATTCTTTTTATTACAATATTTTTGTTTTTCTTTTTATACGTTTGCAATGATATACAAGTATGATTATGCATTTATTACTCCCATATATCCCGTCCACAAAGGATGCCACGCTTGGAGGGAGGGGGGGTCGTGAAATTGTGACAGTTTGTGACAAGGGGGGGGGGAGAGGGGTAAAAAATATTGATAAAAGTGTGACATCATTTATGGACAGCTCCATATATATTTTTTTACTTAAATGAAGAAAAGAAGTTAATAAGATCACTATTACATCTGAAATAATTTTATAGCAAATAACACTTGGAAATGCGTACTACTTAAAATTATTTAATAATATATTTTTGTTGCATAATGCATTCAACAGTAATAATATCTTCTTGCACTTTTTCTTGCGCGGGGGAAAGCATAACTTCCTGTAAACGAAACAGGTGAACGATATTCTTTCCCATATTTTCTATTAAACATAATAAGTATAATTTCGAACCTGATTTCTCTAACAACGAATTATATACTAGAAGAACAGGAATCGCGAACGTTAGTATAATCCATATTTTGGAATGAAATGATTTAATAATCATTTAAGGGTTTTAATAATAACTTTGTATTTTCATAAAAATAAGTAATATACTAAAAGGGGGAAAAAAAGATAATAGTTTATATTGATGTAAAGAAAAAAATACCAAATTTTTTTTTTTTTTTTTTGGTTGGATCAAAAATGATAACGATGTCAAAAGACTTCCCCCCTCTTCCCAAAGAGAAATCTTATGATATCCATTGCCAGACCACCCCTGCCTCCTAAATTGATAAAGTTATATATGTAAAGCCCCTTGAAACCGTTTCAGATTAAGAGATATTTGTTGTAGCATCAAACAGAAAAAGAAAGTTATTCTGAGTTTTAGAAGCATTTCTATCAAATGGAGGAAATTTTTCAAATACTTCTGAAGAAAATTTCTTTTCCTACACAATATTTAGTGTCAGTTATAAACAAAGTTTAAACTAGGCAATTGTGGGAAAAAAAAATTCATTAATATTTCTGAAAAATATTCTTTAAAATATTAAAAATGATTCAGAATTGCAGATTACTTTGAAAGCTTTCCAATTAGAATGTTTAAT
The DNA here is from genome assembly GCA_963932465.1 of Maratus speciosus. NCBI lineage: Eukaryota > Metazoa > Arthropoda > Arachnida > Araneae > Salticidae > Maratus > Maratus speciosus. Next base: position 427,830,687 of record OZ010795.1, on the reverse strand, counting down.
TTGATTGAATGAAATTTTCTCAACCGCCACGTATATATTTTTATAAATTTTATAACATTTCTCAATTAAATAATACTCACTGACATTGATTTTTTTTCTTAATACTACACATCTTGATTTCTTTTAATAGTACTTTTCTATTGTGTCCACAAATTCTTCTTTTTTAAAAATTCATCTTCTGAATAGATATTATTTTTTTAGTAAAAATATGCACTGCAAATAGTTCAATACCATTACTTAATACAAAATTTAAAAAAAATAAGCTTGCAAACAATTTTATTCTACAAGAAAGCTTTTTTATTCAATAATTTAAATATCTTTAAATATCTGCTAATTATGTTAAACTTTGAATATATTTTTTTCCATATAATTTTAAAACTTGAGGAAAACATGTGATTTTAACGAATGATATTTTAACAGTAAACAAATCTTATTAAAATGTAATTTAAATAATTGATTTTTATCATATGATTACAATTGTAGACAAGTGCAATTTAGACAGTTATTTATTTCAATAAAATTTGCTATAATTTAAACAAAAGCAAACAGGAAAAATAATGTTTTTACATACCAAATCTCCATTGACGTAGTTTTTCATTTTTTGAAGTAATCCATTTATTGTTTGATGAACAAATATATATGTTCCGATCATAAGTACACTAACAATGACATGAATCCTTTTAAACATGCCAAAGCTATTGTGCTTTTCACGGACACATATTTAACATGGAAGGGTTCCTGCGAAGATTTTTGGTTAAATTTTTATATTCAGACTGAAATTTTGCACATTCTGCCGTTTTGCACATATGCAAAACGGCCATTTTCCCCTTTGCAAACTAACTCACTTTGCTTGTTCCAAGACGTTCTAAATGTAATGTAGTTTTTTATTTGAATATCGTTTGCAATTTCCAGTTTGACTTTGAAAGCACGCAGATGGACATTTTTTTTCCTTTTTTTTTCCCACATCAACTGTTCTTGTATATTTCTTGTACATGTTTTTGATGAAGTTTTTAATTTCGTTGTGGAATATTAGCCCGAAACATTATCCCGAATTATTTTGTAATTGAAATGCAGACAAAAGTTTTCTTGTTTTAAAACTCATGCTTGAAAATTATTTTTAAACCCATAGAAATCAGTAAATCGGGGTACAATTTTTAAGCAAATTGCATTTGAAAGAACATTCGACGGTGTAAAATATAAAATTTTGCAATGTTTAAAAGTTTTAAAAATCGCAATAAAAGGTAGATTTATGCGTCTGGTGTTGTCTTGCCACAGCCAATCACGCATATGTTTTCGCTTTATAATAATGATTGCTGTTGTTAATTTAAGAAAAAATATACATTTTTTATATAATATAAAAAGCAATTAAAAAACTCCCTTACTAATAAAGTGTTTTGTTTCGTGTATTACATGCAAAATTATGTTTGCATCATGACTCATAGTATTGCATATCGATTGAAATTGATCTATGTATGAAGCATTTTCCATTAAGTCGGTAAATAAATTAAGGTATGTAGGTTAAATAGCAATGACACACACACGCAATATATATATATATATATATATATATATATATATATATATATATATATATATATATAACCATTAATTAAACATTACCGACCACCATCATATATATGTATATATCAGTCAGATCCAGATCTCAGAAGTGCATTCAGACAATCCTGATTATTATATTTCTCCTCTTTTACAAATATCTTTCAAATTCACATGTCCGTCAAAATATGACTTTACAACATACGGGGTGGGGTCTTTTCATTACACACGTGACGTGGCTTTCACAGGCGTCACAAAAATTTAAAAATTTGTCAGACATGTATTTTTCACATTGAATAACATATTTTGCACTTTTTAAATGTTTCTAAGCAATTCGCATTGTGACGCCACCGGGTGGTGGTATTTTAGTCACAGATATGACTTGGCCACCGTGACCTACAGTGACGTCACAGAGACTATGCTTGATATATGGGTAATGGCAATGAATATACCAAAGACAGGTAATCTAATTAAAAATCTTACTCAAACGTTTACTTCTGAACATTACGGTTCTTCTTCTGTAATTATAAATAGCCGTTGGATAGATTTTTTTTCAAAAGAACATATGCACTTTTCACGCTGTCTTTTCAGATAACAACTTATAATCAGAGCTAAGGAGTCAGAGTCTGAGTTAAAGCCCATTTTTGAGCAAAAGAGACGGGAGTCGGATCTGTTAAATTTCCTGAAATCGGAGTCGTCCATTTTACAAGCAGGTCTGCGTTGTCGGAGTCGCAGTCGGCCCATTTTTGAGCGAAAGAGTCGGAAACGGAGTCAGAGTCGTATCTGTTAAAATTCCCAGAGTCGGAGTCGTCCATTTTTCCAATCGACTCCGCAGCCCTGCTTATAATTATGTGCCACACGCCCGTTTGTGTAAATCCAGGCATTTTTCTACATTTACACACTTGTCTGAGTTTATCAAGAGATAACAAATTGCACATTTATTTCATAAGTTAGATACTCATAAAAACAGGTAAATTTTTGTTCAAAATATGTATTTTTTATGAAAAGTATGTAATTTAAAAAAATTACACACTTGTCTGTGTATATATATTTATGTTTAAATTAGAATAACTCGCAAATTCGTGTAAATAAAGTCATTTTTCTACATTTACACACTTATTTGAGTTTTTCAAGTGATAACAATTTACACACTTACTTTCATAAGCTAAATACACATAAAAACAGGTAAATTTCGGAAAAAAATGTGTAAATTTTACGACAGATGTGTAATTTTAGAAATTTACACATATGCATGGGTAAAATTCACTAATTTACACATTTATATATATATATATATATGTACATGTATATATATATATATGATTTTTGTAAAACTGTAACTCTGGTATTTATGAGCCGATTTGTGTGTCTCGACCGAGTTCGTTGGCGAACTTCATCCGCCATTTTGTTTCAAAATGGCGGCCATTTAAATAAAATTTAAAATTTGAAATGTGGTACCAAAAAATTGAAAATTAAAAAAATATTTTTTCTAGTGTATTTTACCTTGATACAAAGTTTACGGAGCAATTTTTTTTTCCGTCTATATCTTAAAAATGGCTGAGTTATAGCCCTTTGAATTTCTAGTGTGGATGACATTTTGAAACGACCTGATTTATGACACGCGATAACAGGCGTATTTATGAACTGATTTGGATGTACCTTGGTGTGTACATAGTACATATCAATGTCTCGACCAATTTCGTTGGCCAGATTCATCCGCGATTTTACTTCAAAATGGCGGTCACTATTTTTTTTTAATTAAAATTTGAAATGTGGTACCAAAAAATTGAAAAAAAAAATTTTTTTTCATGTCTTTTACCTTGATAAAAAAATTCCGGCGCAGTTTTTGTTTCGTCTATAACTTAAAAAATGGCTGAGTTATAGCACTTTGAATTTCTAGCGTGGATGACATTTTGAAAAGACCTGATTTTTGTCACGCGATAACAGGCGTATTTATGAACTGATTTGGATGTACCTTGGTGTGTACATAGTACATATCAATGTCTCGACCAATTTTGTTTGCCAGATTCATCCGCGATTTTGTTTCAAAATGGCGGTCATTTAAAAAAAATTAAATTTAAAATTTAAAAGCTGGATCCAAAAAATTCGAAAATGACAAATATTTTTTTATTATGTGTTTGACCTTAATATAAAATTTCCGGAACAGTTTTTGTTTCGTTTATAACTAAAAAATGGTTGAGTTATAGCATTTTGAATGTCTATCATGGCTGGCATTTTGAAACGACCTGATTTTTGTCATGCGATAACAGGCGTATTTATGAACTGATATGGATGTACCTTGGTGTGTACATGGTACATATAAATGTCTCGGCCAAGTTCCTTGGCCAGATTCATCCGCGATTTTGCTTCAAAATGGTGGCCATTATTATTTTTTTTTTTAATTAAAATTTCAAACGTGGTACCAAGAAATTGAAAATTAAAAAATATTTTTTCTCATGTGTTTCACCCTGATAAAAATATTCCGGAGCAGTTTTTGTTTCGTCTATATCTTAAAAAAATCCCTGCCGGCTCGGGCCTACAGGAGGAGGTAGATTTCGATGTTAAGTACTAAATTCTCCAACAAAACTTAAATCAAGATTAGAGATAAAACCCAGTTTCTTCACAAAGAGCGAGCTATAGGGAGCTAAACTTTTTGTGAAAATTGTAATATACACGAATACACACACACATATATATGGAATAGGTTTAAAAAATGGCTACAAAAATTCAGAGAATCTTAAAGTGTTAAAATATGTTAATATTTCCATAGTCGGGTTTTTATCATGTTTTAATACGTTTCTTCAAACTTACATGGCGTTACATATTCACCTGCTGAGGTCCATTATATTTCCAATATGACGCAATATACATATTTTTTTTATTCGTCAAACTATTTATTTTGAGTTTTCATGCTGAAATCTTGCTCTAGGAAACTTATGACGTAATATTCAATTTGTTTTCAATTTGTCAAACTATTTAATTTTACACGTGAAAATTTTGCAAAAGAAAAGTAAATTTTGTGGTGAGAATTTTATTATTTGTTTTTGTTTTTTTAATTGTTGGCAACTGCTATAACGAAAAACTTTTATTTTTTTCCTGCCATTGTTGTGTAAGAGCTGGTTTTATCAGAATCATGTTAAGACAGTATTCAAAATTTTGAACCTTCCCATTTCCACCCTCTTGGGCCGATTTCACCCATTTTCAACCCCCGCCGAGATATTAGCCATCTCAAAGTTGTTGGCGAGTTTGAAGATGATTCGTGCATAATTGCGACTTTTATCGTGCGTACAAAATTTAGTACATACATACATATATATATATATATATATATATTATTTCATATATAGTTTTTTGTTTTTGTATGGTTAATATTATGTTTGTTAGTTTTTAATTTGAGTTGTTTTAGTTTTTTATGGAATTATATTAATAAAATGACAATAGTTTGCAGTATTGAATGCGGGTGAACATGTTTTCATAAACCTGCAAATTTTAAAAGTGGGGGGTGGAGTTAGTTTTCTGTCTGTCCTTTCACTGATGAGGAACAGACTGTTTTTGTTTTTTTACCTGTCTTTCTTGTTTTTATAAATATTTTATAGTTAAAAAATTTCTGCAGATATACACCTTCCTTTTGAAGTTATGGTGTTTTAGCATTTTGAAATGATGTAATATATATATATATATATAAACTTTTTAGGTGGGAGTGGTTTTGGGTTCCTGGTGTCCTATAATGAAAAGTTATAAAGGAATTTTTCAAAAGTCGCACCATGGTAACGACTGCAATAGGTAGTATTTCTTACGAAATCTACCTAAAATGGCTGAGATATAGCACTTTGAATTTTAGCGCGGCTGACATTTTGAAAAGACCTGATTTTTGTCACGCGATTACAGGCGTATTGATGAACTCATTTGGATGTACCTTGGTGTGTACCAATGTCTTGACCAAGTTCGTTGGCCAGATTCATCCACGGTTTTGTTTGAAAATGGCGGCCATTATTATTTTTTTTAATTAAAGTTTTAAATGTGGTACCAAAAAATTTCAAATTAAAAAAAAATTTGACTCATGTATTTGACCTTAATACAAAGATTTTGGAAAAAGTTTTTGTTTCGTTTATATCTAAAAAAACGACTGACTTATAGCATTTTTAATTTCTATTGTGGCTGACATTTTCAAACGAACTGATTTTTGTTACGCGATAACAGGTACATTTATGAACCGATTTGGATGTACCTTGGTGTGTACATAGTACATATCAATGTCTCGACCACGTTCCTTGGCCAGATTCATCCTCCATTTTCTTTCAAAATGGCGGCCATTTAAAAAAAAATTAAATTTAAAATTTAAAAGCAGGTACCAAAAAATTCGAAAATGACAAATATTTTTTTCTTATGTGTTTGACCTTAATACAAACTTTCCGGAACAGTTTTTGTTTCGTTTATATCTAAAAAAATGGTTGAGTTATAGCATTTTGAATTTCTAGCATGGCTGACATTTTGAAACGACCTGATTTTTGTCACGCGATAACTGGCGTATTTAAGAAACCATTTGTATGTAACTTGGTGTGTACATAGTACATATCAATGTCTCGACTGAGTTCGTTGGCCAACTTCATTCGCCATCTTGTTTCAAAAGAACCGTCATTTGAAAAATATTAAAAATTAAAATGAGGTATCAAAAAATTGGAAACTGATTTTTTTTTTTTTTTTTTTTTTTTTTTTTTTTTTTTTTTTTTTTTTTTTTTTAGTCTTTGACCTTCATACAAAGATTCCGGAACAGTATTTGTTTCGTGTATATCTTAGAAAAGTATTGAGTTATAGCCCTTTGAATTTCTAGCATGGCTGACATTTTGAAACGATCTGATGTTTGTCACGCGATAACACGCGTATTTATTAACCTATTTGGATGTAAGAAGGCATGTGTATAGTATATAACAATCTCTCGACCAAGTTTGTTGTTCCAGCTTCATACGCCATCTTGTTTCAATATGGCAGCCATTAAATTAAAAGAAAATTATATTTAAAAATAGGTGCAATAAAATTAGAAATTGAAAAAACTTTCTTTCTTAAGTATTTGACCTTGATATAAGGATTCTGGGGAATTTTTTGTTTTGTTTTTATCTTAAAAATGGCTCTGATATAGCAGTTTGAATTTCTAATGTGGGTGACATTTTGAAAAATCTGATATTTTGCCTGCGACAGCACTCGTATATATCAACCGATTCGGATATGAGTGCTCATGTGCACAGGAACTACTAAGGTTTCGACTAACAAGGGAACCACTTCAGGTGTTGCTCGCACCTAGTATTGAAACGTGGTGCATTTTAAAGCTCTATATTAGGAAGTTTGGGAATCGATAAAATTTTTTTGTTAAAATAATATTTTTTGATTTTACAGCAGATTAACTTTCTGAAAATGCAATTTTCTAGACCACTTTTCGGGCTTTTAACGTAAGTTTAAAAAAAAATAGTTAAAAATATAAATTAGTCAATAATAACTATAAAATGTTGAAAAAAGTTTTAAAATTCCTTCATGAACTGAACGAATTTGATTTCCAAAAAATACAATACTATATTTACATATTTGGTTGGGAAAGATTGGCGTCTTTTTCGTCCCGTACAGTTTTCCGGCAACCCTAGCTCAGTATTTTCGCTACGTACCGTGTTGTAATGGTTTGGACATAAACCTACAGGTATAAAGCTAGTGAAAATTTTAAAGTGCCATAGCTGGCGACTTAACTCTCTTTTGGTGTAAAATTAACAAATAAAAATCCAATAATAAAAAATTATAAATATAAAAAATATATATAAAATATGATTTTAACAAAGAATTTTTATCGGTTCTCTAACTTTTATGCATAGGGCTACAAAATGCACCAGGTCTCGATTCTAGGTGCGAGCAACACCTAAAGTGGTTCCCTCGTAAGTTCACTGGTTAGCCTCATCCACCATGTTGTCTTAAAATGGCAGGCACTTAGAGATATGGCCGAATATGGCAACCAAATATAAGTTAATAAAATCAAAACACTAAATTAACTAGTGCCGTGAAGGAATTTTCACCTTGTTATCAATATAAAAAGTTAAAACCAGCATTAAAATTCCTTAAAAGGTGCCAAGACTCACAAAGATGTTATTGTATCCCGAGATCTTTCGAACGAAACCTCGTTCATTTTCAAGGGAAAAATGCGACTCAATAATATAAGCTGGCTTTTTAAAAATAAGGAATATGAAAGCTACCTCTTCCTCCCGGCACTGTCAAGAAGGACTTTTTTAGAACGTTTTTTGCTTCTGCACCCCTTATGTCATAGTGCAAGCAGGATAAAATACAGCTTATCTTGGAGCAAGAGCAGTCATCATCATTTTTACATCATTTTGTTTGAAATCGGTTCAGTATTTCCTAAGATTAAATAGAAAAATTTATTTAGAACGTCTTTTACAACGCTTTTCGCGCATTTCAACCCCTTTAAAATTTCGATTTTTTTTTTTTTTTTTGGAAATGTTCTTACAGATCATTGATATCTTATAAATAACTATCATTCCAAATTCCATGAATGAAACTTCCATAACACAAAAACCGTATTTTAGAACGTTTTTTGTTCTGGCAACCCCCAGGTGGCAGTGACAGAAACATACAGTAAAGTCTATGTTAGAGCAAGGTTTGTCACCATCAATTTACAACCGTTACTTTTGTAATCGATTTGATACTTTCTAGAATTGCGTAGAAATCGCCATTTATAACGCTTTTTAGAACGCTCTTCGCGTATTATCATACCTTTTAAATTTCGAATTTTTTAAGAAGTGTCCTTATAAATCCTTTATATCTAATAAGTAACTAATATTCCAAATTTCATATTTCTAGGCCCTTCAGTAACACGAAAACCGCATTTTAAGAATATTTTTTGCTCCTGCACCACCTTTGGGGTATTGGCACCGACCTAAAATATAGCCCATTTCGGAGCTAGGGTTATCACCATCCTTTGGACACCATTATGTTTTAAATCAGTTTGGTATTTCCTATGATTGAGTAGAAACCATCATTTAGAATATTTTTTAGAACAGTTTTTGCGCATTTTCACCCCTTTTATATTTCTAATTGTTTAGAAATATTCTTGGAGATAATTTATATCTCGTAAGTAACTAATATTCCAAATTTAAAATTTTCAGACCCTTCAGTTGAGGAAAAAGTGTAAAAACGAGCACAGGTGTAAATATGGGTAGCTTTGCAGAAGTGACCATTGAAGGTGCTGGAGACTGGCAACCAGGAATGTATATGATGTAATCGCTTTCTTTTCATGTCCTTATAGTTAGTTTAAAATAGTTTCAGAGTGATATTGGGGAAGCGAGGATCCTAAGATTCTTTTAGAAGCACGCCTCTAATCATGCACGTCTTTAGGTTACATGTGAAAGTGCCCATCTTTCTTAGTTGGGGTTGGTGTAAATATGGGCAGGGCACCCTTTCTTGGTGTAAATATGGGTCCCCTCTTTTTAGGTGCGTTCGTAGTTATATAAATACGTAGCACCTATAGTCGTCGTTCAGTCCGTCCGTCCGTCCGTCTGTCTGTCTGTCTGTCCGCATATAACAGAGCAAAAACTACCCAACCGAATGGTCTGAAATTTTAAATATATGATTGCTGCAAAATTCTTTCGAGCCATTTCAAATTTTATGAAAATCGGATGCATAGTTTAATTACAGGGACAGTCAAAAGTTTTTCTTTACATTACGGCCAATGGGAAAAATTATTGCAAGTGCATTTTAATGATGTTACAGCCTTTCGAATGGTCTGAAATTTTAAACATATAATTATTGCAAAATTTTGCTGAGCCATTTCCAATTTTAGGAAAATCGGATGTATAGTTTAATTACAGAGACAGTCAAAAGTGTTCCGTTACATTACGGGGAATGGGAAAAAAGTTACTGCAAGTGCATTTTAATGATGCTACAGACTATGCACTTTATGAAGTGCAAAAAATTATAATATGGGGTGTAAAAAATAATTATAAACTAGTTATAGTACGAACGCACCTCATTTGCCACGTTTGATGAGCAATTTCCAACTTGTTTGAATTATCTTGACACAAAAGCACATTTAACTCTAACTATTCTAATTTATGAGACTGTTGAAACACCGCAATGTTCCCGGGAAAATGTAGTTTCTTCGGACGACATATCTCCTGCCCCCAACACGAAGAAGATAACCACTACTCGTGGACGTAAGGCAGAAATGTTCAGCGTCATCGCTGGATACCCATGTAAGAATCAGTTGACCAAGTCGCTTGACAAAAAAGCTACCATGAAGACATCCTTGAGTTTTCCCGTAGTAACAGACAGGTCACGGGGTAGGGGTAGGAAGGCCAAAGGCCTTCAAAGAAAAATCAGCCACGAAATATACGATTTATCTTCTGACTCATCACTGACCCTCCCCTTTTGGACAGTGATGATATATGAACCTGGATATCAACGATGGAACAAAACCAGTCTCGAATGATTCAACTTGTATCTTTTTGTGATGGAAAGACACTCGCAGAGAAGTGTAGGTTAAATGTGCTATGTGCCAAATGTAGGCACACTAAGATTGTGCCGGGTGCTGGGCTGAAAGAGCCAGTTATACTTTCGATTTCTGAAAATAATTTGTTTATGTAATAAATAAATTCTCTACCATTTTGTATTGTTTTATTCACTTTTTAAAACATTTTAAACTAGTTTTTATGACCTTATTTGGAGAGGGCCCAATTTGCTAGCACTTTTTACCAAGCTTTTTCTAAATCTTCGTGTTTGAATTGAAATAATTGATATTAAACATAGTTCTGCATCCTCTCATTTAGTAAACTTGTTATAGGTGTTCATGAAGCTAGAAAATCTAAAAAAAATTAAAATGAAAGTCACTTTAAGTCACTAAAAGAGGGTGTCCATATTTACACCTTTTCCTCTAACACAAAAATCACATTTGTAGAACGGTTTTTTGCTCCTACACTCCCTTTTGGGGTGGTGGCAGCGACTTAAGATATAGCCTATGTTCGGACGGACTAACGCAATCATTTTGATACCATTACTTTTGAAATCGATTCTGTAGTTCCAGAGATTACTTCTTACAAAGAAACAAACCTTACTTTTTTATAATATTATTATAGATTAAAATGCCTTCAAGTTACAAATTAAAATTCCTATTGAATTATAATTCCAGAATCACTGTCTGCAAGGAAATGTGTTTTGGAGCAAAACACAGCCTATCTTGCAGGAAGGATGACTATAAATTTTAGGGAGAAATTTTACCTTTCGTTTTGTCTAATTTTCTAATCGGAGCTTTATTATCAACGACAGCAAATCTGGTATACGAACGGACCAAAGTTTTTTATCAACAATAATTATAAAATCTAATTCAGAATAAGTGATGTATATAAATACACAGGTTGATCCAAAAAACCCTGGCACATTTTAAAATTTTATACAAAACGAAGCAATTTTGTTTAGGGTGTGCATTTAGGTCTAAAATACGTCCAACGATGGAAAAGGTTTCTGAAAGCGAATTAAACAAAAATAGTGAAAACATTTGCCCATAGAGGGGACATCCCTAAATTATCAGTTAGAAGCATATAAAACTCAACAAAATCGGTCAGATATCATTCATTTTCTCAAAAACAGATAAAATTTTTATCTCGAGCTACAATGGGCGGACGAAGTTTTGACATTTTTTTTTTCTTTTTATTCTCTTGAAGAAACTTTTCATCGTGAGAAACATTTTATTTCAGAAAGCACACTCGTAAGACAATTAATGGATTTTGTATTAAACTTTAAAATGCGTCAGTGGCGTTTGGACCTTATATATATAACTTCTGGGGAGAACATGCTTTCTTTTCAGCTTACTGTTTGAGTTTCGTACCGTTTAATAAAGATTTCATTTTGAAAGATTGTTTAATTTAATAAGAATTTTTGTATACAAAGGAAAGTTGCTTTTATTATTACTACGAATTTCAAAGTTATACAAATACATTTTCATTGGCTAAATACGTTTAGATATTGCTAGTACATTTCTTTCTCTATTAGTAAATACATAAAGCTATAGTTTAATAAAGATTTGATTATCAAGTAATGTTTATTTTTAACAATAATATTTATATACAATGGTGGATTGCTTGTTTTTTACTACAAATTTCAAATTTATATAAACACCTTTTCATGAGATAAATACGTTCAGATATTGTCAGTACATTTTTTTAATCTGTTAGTAAATACAAATAAAATTATATTAAACAACATGAAGTAAAATAAGCGCACGTATGAAAAGTCGGTAAAACACATCTTCTTTATTTTCAAGTTTTAAATTGCACTTTCTCAAAGAAATATTTTAAGTAATAATCGATTTGTGCATTCTATTCGACTCATACATATTTACTAGTGCATTTTTCACTTTTGTATCGGATGCGAAATTTGCAAGAGGAAATGGGAAAACTTATTTATTTGAAGCGTAAATGTGATATCTGGGAGTCATTAAGTGAAAAATGCTGAATTTTTTGTTGGGAAAAACATACAGAAAAATTTTCACCTCGGGGTGCAGATCAATTTCTTGGTAATTTAATTTCTATTAATGCGTAATTGAAATTCTTCTTTTAGCTTGCAACATTTTTTTTTTTGTGTGTGTGCATGTAAACTTAATTAATATAAAAAATGCATTTGTAAAATTTATTTATATTTAGCATATGCCTGGAATTGATATTTTATCTGTCAATGTTTAAAACTACTTTAAATAAAATACATAAATGTAAGTTTATGAATAACCTTTTTTCTATACATAAAAAATAAATATTTGATACAACTGAATTAATTTTACCTTTCGAAAGTAAAGGTATTGTATAAGTTCATAACAAATAAAGTGTTAGGAGGAAAGCGATGATAACCAAGATGATAGTCATAGGCTGTTAGATAATATTTAGGGGTGACTGGGGAGGGTTGACAATAGGGGAAGCTTGCCCCACCCTTCACGTTTCATATTTAAAAGAATTTCAGAGCTTTGCCAATAGGTGCCAACCAAAGGGACTGTAAATGCTCAAACTATAATCTGTGTTTTATAAAGATAATTGAAATAGGTGTGGAAAAATCCCTTGTGAAGCGTTTTCAGCTTAAAAGGTGTATTTTTTAGAAATATTTTGTAAGATTTTCTCAAATAAAATATATCATAAAAATTAAATAAGTTGGTTTTAGGTAATTCAGAAATGTTGAGCTTTCATTCTATGCATAAAAATTGTACAGTAAATTATTCTAAACATAACCATGTGCTATAATTTAAACAGTGGTTATGTGTGGAGGCTAGAGCCAATCAATGTGGGGGGGGGGGGGGCAGACAGTCAAAGCTCCTCAATTAAGTGTTTTGGGAAATATTTTTATTCCACACTGTACTTAATGAAGGGTTAATGGTTATATTTCTAAACTAATGTAAATTTATTCTCTAAAGCTACAATAAATTGGGGTGATAGCTAAGAAACAGTTTAAAACTGATTAAATGAAGATGTAAAACTGCTAGAGAAGGAGGAAAAAATTAATGAAATATAAATTGGAAAGTTGATAGGAACTTTTATTTCATTTAAATAGTACTCATAGTAGGGAAATAGAAAGAATGGTAAAAACTGAAAAGGATGAAAGGAGCAGCCTTAAGAAAAGTTAGGTATTCATCCCTTTGCAGAAGAACATACCATTGATCAAAACACTAAGAAAGATGTGTACACGAATTTCACAATTTTGAACACAGTCAGATGAAGTCAAATTATGTGGCAACTATCATTTATAGGTCAAATTTGACAAAAATTGTGTGTTTAAAACGGAATTTTTCTCTTGCGCCTTGAATTCCGTCTAAGCGGGTTTGTTTACACCTCACATTTTACCAAATAGTTTTTAATGATAACTAAACCATGTTGTATAACGTTATTCTGAATTTTTTTTAAATAATTTTTTTTTATTTTATAAATTTTTTCTAAATAAAATAAAGTGGGTCAAACCTCCCACGGGTGAGGAGCCTTGACTCATTATTTTCTCATGTTTAAATTAATGATTTTTCAAATTTTTTATGTAGTACACATATTTAGCTATTTTATTTTGATAACTGATTGTATATCATATAAAATTACAATTGAAACTTTTTCTAGGTTCAATATTTAGAAACAAATAATTTTGTAAAAAATGGGTCAACACTCCCGAGTCTCCCCTACATTTGTTCTTTCATGTATGTCGGTTTTCATTGTTGTTGCTGTTTCATAATAATCTTTAACTTTTGTTTTGCAAAGAATATTCAACGTTCTTTTTGTTTATGCGCATCTGGAAATGTTTTTTTTTTTTTTTTTTCGTATTATAATTTTCATTTCCTTCCTCAATCCATAGTTGACAAATGGTAGTAGAAATATCAAGTTTACAGTTAGAGTTGTCGTCTCGATTTTCACGATTTTTCAATTTTTCGGATTATATTTTCCATTTCCTCTTACATAAGCATATATTCTTCTTTTAAGGTATATGATTACGTTCGAAGATATTTTTCTGATGCGCAATATTGATTAAATATACATATTTATAGTTTAATTGTAATATAGAAAGATAAAAAATCATAATATCACAGCAGTATCTTCATAACCTTTAAAAAAATTGAAGTTTCATGCCATTTTTTAGCATACTTTCGTGCTTAGGCAAGACATCGTGAACCTCAGTTTAACTAACACATTTAAATTTCCTTTGTAATCCAGACTACTATTACACTTATATGTGCAGGTGCACTGAACTAGAAGTTATAAAATACATTCAAAGTTAACTGAAATATTTAAATAAATACATACTTTTATTAAAAAATACCATTTTTTATATTCTAGGATCTATAAAAATATTACATTATCACGTAGAGCTTAGATGCTAGTTCATGATGTAGTGAATAATACGGAAAGCATTCCGAGATAATTTTACAGAAATATATTTGAAACATTGTGTGTACAGTCGTGGGAAAAAAAGTAAACACCCCATACTAACTCTTCAACAAATTATCGTAGGCGGAAGTTACTGGTACCGAACGATTGGAAATAAAATCTACTTCTAAATGATGTCTATAAAATTTTCTTAGGGGCCCATCTACATAATAAAACGAACCCAAACATCATTTTTTTCAATGGCAATACCCAATTTTAACGACATATTTCAAATATTCGGTTCAAACTATGCCTAGACACCAAATTTCAAGTCATTTGAATGATAAGTTTTTGAATTATAAACATTCAAAATTTAGTGCTTCTAACGTTAAATTACATTTTCACATTTTAATTTATATCTCCTGACATTATGCTCCTAATGTGCTACTTTTTTGTGTAGCAATAATAATAATATACCCAAACATAAATACGCTGAATTTCCAATTTTTATAATTTTATGATATGAATTATCAAATTAATATTCGAAAACATTATGAATTGTAACCTACAATTTTTTTGATGGATTTAGATTTATTAAGTCCTGCTTTGTAAAAATCCAAAATTTCACATTTTTCTTCCAAATAGTTTCCAAATTATTCTTAAAAAACGGTAAAATTGTAGTTTAAGGGGCCGTCTATGATAGAAGTGAGTACATATTTTGAAATTTCTTCTGCTGTCTTGTTATCTAACAGGCTTCATTGACTGCTTAAGGTGCCTTGATCAAGAAGGGAGCTCTCTCGGTTAACAATCGAGTACCGAACAGCCCGAATACAGCCCTGAATTTGGATACAGCCCTTAAAATACGCTCGTTTTAAAATAATTAATTTCTCAGAAACTTATGGTACGAATTGCATAAAAATTGGTTTTTAGGCTAATTGAAGGGTATAGAGTTCCTTTATGCTGTCAGAATTGTGTATTGAAAAAAATGAAGTTATGGTTCGTTTTAATATGTAGATGGCCTCCTTAGCAAATTTTATATACATCATTTAAAAGTAGACTTTATTTCCAATCGTTCGGTACCAGTAAGTTTCTTCTACGATATTTTTTTTTGAGGAGTTAGTAGGGGGTGTTTACTTTTTTTTTCCACGACTGTACATAATATAGTTTATAGATGATGGATATGTAGGAAAAAATGATTTTGCAGAAATCGCATTTAAAGATTTATTTATATATTTCAGATACATATATAATTAATCTAGAAGTATCAGTTAAGTTATTTTTAGTGCTTTTATGTAAAAAACGTAAGAAAAGGATTCTTAGAAACATTATTTACAATTATCCTGTCCTTCCTGCGTCCACTTCCGGTATTTGACTGAATACTCCCTGTTTATTAAATTTGTCATAAATAACTTTTCATCTGCTGGGCACATGGAATGCATGCTTTGAATTTATTCCTTGATGAAATTAATAAGATCCATTCAAGTATAAAATTTACAATAGAAATTTAAAATGAGGGGAGTCTACCTTTCTTTCATGTGGATGTATTAAAAGCCGGTCAAACTCTTCCATTTAACGTTTACAGAAAACCAATGAAGTCAAACATTGTCATTCCATTTCAATCTGATCATCTATTTAACTACAAGATTTCTGCATTTTTTTTCATTTTTAAAACGGGCTTTTCAGATATGCTCCGGTACATCCTCCCTCAGCTTATTAGAAGAATCGCAGTTGAACATGGTTTCCCTGCAATATTTATTGATAAAATTATTCTAAAGCCTATTAACACTCCACCCCACCTTCACCCCTCCTATCAAGATTCAAGGCGATTCTAAATCTAAAATTATCTACAGAAAATTTGGTTAAGTCACAGGTATTTGCGAAATGTTGAAAAAGTGTTTTAGAGCGTTTAATATTCACCTTATAGCAATTCCCTGATCTGACATTATTAATTAAATTTCAAGTAAAATTGACCCTACCCTTCTTCTGAGTTTAGCTGGTGTTTATTGAATTCCAATTATTTTAGATAACAGTGAGAAAATATATTATATAGGTATGACAAAAAGAAAATTTTAAGGAAGAACATAAAGCAGATATAAAATATAGTAGACAATCCACAGCTCTTTCTAAATTTTGTTCTAAAACTCAGATTAAAGTAATAGATTATGAGAATGCAAAAATTATTTGGCCGTGCACTTATCCTCAAAAAATTATAATTAGAGAATCCCTAGAAATCGAATTGAGAATTGGAGACGTTTGCAATGAAGAAGTTTCTTACGGCATACATAGGTTGTGGTTTAATTATTTTGAAACAAAATTTAATTCAAAGTTAAAGAGGTCTGACGCAGTTATTGACATTAATAATCTGGTTTTCTTGAAGGTTTTTTTTTTTTTTTTTTTTTTTTTTTTTTAAGTTGGATGGTTTGATTGTGGCTGTACAGATGGCGCTGTTATGCTGACTTGTTCAACACAGCATTTTTACTTTTGAATTTTGCTAACTAATAAATATTTCTCTCTCTTGGACTGAAGTAAGACACTAATGATGGCGACAGGCGGCTTAAACTTGTCAGTTTTAAACTTTCAAAAATTTATCTAATGTTTTGAAAGTTTTACCATTTCTGTGTAATATACGTCTTTCAGTAAATCTTTTTATTTTATATGTGATGTTGGTCATAACTTTTCTTCTAATAATCAGAGAAGGGAAATTAAAACAGATTTGGATTCGCAAACGAATGATCGTTCAAATAAAACAATAAAAACAACATTTTCACCTAAAACGGAAATTTTAATGTATGCTGATTCCTTAAATCTCTGACAAAAAACAAATGACAGAACAGATAGAAAATGTGTATCAAAAGACTTGATATACGAAAAGTCGTTTATACAAAAAGCCAATATTTAGCTGAGCACCTGTTAATAAAAAAAGTTTCCGTTATTTACTAGCACAATTTCCCTGTTTATACACAAATGTATGCTGATTCCTGAAATCTCTGACAAAAACAAGTGATCGAACAAATAGAAAATTTAAATCAAAAGACTATATTTGTCAAAAATGGGTAATAAAAAAGCCAATATTTATATATATTCTTTAGGACCTGAAAAAAAAAAAAATTGCGCGTACAATATCCCTGTTTATATACAAAGCATATTCACTGTAAAATTATTTCTTGAATGGGTCTAAAGTAATGAATATGTATTCACGAATGCCCCTAATAAATAATAATAGTGAAATTTGAGTAATATTGCCATTCTCCCTAAGCATTGATTTTTTTTTTTTTTTTTTTTTTTTAGATTTTTTTTCTATTTGTAGAGTATAATAATGCCAAGAGATACGGAGAAAATGTAAACTTATTATTATTTGTCAAATATACTTTCAAATCCATTTTCGCAAGAGTTCTTAACTCACTAAATAACTTTCCTCATGAAGAACAATCCATAAAAACACAAAACTTTTACTGGCATTTAAAGGAATTTTTTTAAGTGAATAATTATCTAAATAAATTTAAATAGTACAATTTATGAAATTTAAATGAGTTTCTATAGCAATATTGCTAGAAAAATCTTCTGTAAAGGTACATTATAATTGACAATTAACTTTTAACGTAAAATATAAGAGTAACTTTTTTTGTATTAAGGGGACCGGGAAAGCCCTATCTCCGCCATTTTAAATTCACCAAATGTATGTACCTTTTTCTCAGAAATGGTTAAAGATAGAGGTCTAGATTTTTTTTAAGTAGTTTGAATATCATGTTTTACGTATTTTAACAAACCATTTTCTTTCTAAGTGAAACTGAAAATCAATTATTAATTATTTATTGAAAGTCATTTTTAAATCAGCATTTTTGGTAAGATTTCACTGCCTAAAATAAATAATTCTCAACAAATCATTAAATCCTTGTGTTAAAATATACAATATAACATAAAATATGTATTAAAAAAAATCTGAGTTCTTACATTTAATACATATTGTAAAAAAGAAACATAAACATGAAAAATCCAAGTTTTGAGAAAAAGTGAATTAAAGATTTAGAAAGATTAAATGGCCATTAAGCGGTGAAGTACTTATAGAAAAGAATGAATAATTTCAACACTTATTTTTTTACCTATAAACATGTGTGACACATCGTTGGAAAGATAAAAGTTTAAACTATTTAATGATATAAAAAAGTAAAAATTGATTATTTGGTTGAATTTTGCTTTCCCGCTATTCTTAACATATTGTAGTATTAGGCTAGGAATTTTTCTATTAACTAATCATGCTGTAAATTTAAAATTTTAAGAGTGCTGATGCGTAGGTTTCATACAATTACTTTTATTTGTAAATATGAAAGCTATTAAATATGTGTCAATGATATTTTGTTTTTAAATAACCCCAATAGAAAAGATAAATAAGCACAAAAGTGGGATGCGAAAAATAAATATAAATTTTTATTTAACTTTATATATATATAATTTAAATAATAACATAATTATATTTTAATGTTTTAGTTAATAAAAAACTTACGATATTGCATTTTATTGTAAATTTTATTAGTATAGATGACCGTTCATTTATTTATACAATTTTTATTTTGTTTATACAAACACCATTATTTCAGCTATGAATTGGTTTAAGGAAAAAAAAAAAAAAAAAAAAAACAGAGATACTCATTTAAAAATTTATAAAACAATAGAAAATTATATTGAAATTACTTTGATTGAAAAAAAAATATTACAATTTTAAAATATTTTATTTGACCTACTGAGACTATATGGCATATTGCGAATAATGTCTGTCTTACAAGTTCTATAAAAAAATTTTGGGTGCAACGTTTAACACTTTTTGTCAAGTATGCATGTTCGCACTCATACATGTTTACAAGTAAGGGGAGTAAATATCTTTTTACTTAATGAATGTCATGTCTATGAAAAGAAACTTTTTTTCTAATTAGATTGGGATTAAAAATAAAATGTAGGGGAGTACCATAATTAGACCGCCGCTATGGACCGCTGCAATTCTGACGTTAATTATATAAAAAAACGCCATCTACAGCTGAAATCCTACTCATCAGAATGACATCATGTATGATTAGAAGAAGAACCCGCCTTTCACGTTCTGTCTTTAGACAATTAAAAAAACTAAAATTAGCTATTTTGATCTAATGTTTCCTACTTAACGTAAGAGAATCCTTATAAACAAAGGTAAATTGTAAAGTTTGCATATACATATCTAAATTCATGTGTTTATTGTGCATATTATTCACGCTAATTTCTTTCTTGTTCTTAGTCTCCGGATTGTATGTTTAAAAAAAATGGCCTAGTTCCCTAAATTGGACCAATTTCAGTTGCTTAAATTGGACCAGATATATGATCATAAATTTTAAAAGCAAGTAATGAATTTCTGTGAAAACTATTATATATATATAAATAAATATATATATATATATATATATATATATATATATATATATATATATATATATATATATATATATATGTGTGTGTGTGTGTGTGTGTATGTATATATATTAGGTTGATTCGTTATTTCTGCTGCTGGTGCGATTTCGTAGTCAGAGTCTGTAATCATGAAACCTACTAAAACTAAGGAAGTAAGAAAGGATGAAAACGACACAGCCAAACGGTCTGGAAGAAAACATAAGTGACAGAAAATTTTTTAAAGATATGGGAAACGAAAGGGACAGAGTAAGTTCAGTAAGAGTACCAGAAAATGACCCACAGAAATGCTGCAACTACACCCCCCCCCCAAAAAAAAAAAAAAAAAAAAAATCCAAAGAATCATTATAAAATTTATCTCCCTTGCCAAAATCAGCTAAGTCATAATGCAGAGGAATTCAAGAAGAGAGTTGTATTAACATCTTCGCCATATAAAGAAACCTTGAAATAGAAAAAAAAAAAAAAGACAAAATGGAAGCTGTCAAAGCGCAGAAGCAATTGAACGTCAAGTTAAAAAAAATAGACAGAATTCAGTTTGAAAGAAAATGATGGTAAGGAAGATCTACAGACATATTGTAAAGAAAATTTCTGGTGAAAAAAACATGTCTAGTGATTCAGAATCTAAAAGGAAAAATCAAGACCGTGATGCTCTGTTTTGCCTAACTTGTTAAAAAATAAAATAAAATTGCAGTAATGATTCAGTGTTCATAATTCCAAATATGGTTCCGCGTTGTGTGTGTTGGATTTAAAAAAAATAACAAAATAAAATCATGTGTAAACCTTGCACCACTTCTTAAATGACATTCAAGTAATTGGCAATTAGTTCCATAATTTCTATTCATAATTACTTATAATTTTGATTTATATTTTGAATACATTTTTATTTAAATCAATTACTCTTACTTTCAGACATTTGATTTCATTACATTTCATTGCTGTTGTTTTGTTTGATCATTTGATTAATCGCAAACTTTGCTTTTAATAAAATTCGTAATATCCCTCACGCATTAAATTGTTTGGTCCAATCTGTGTGACTTGGGTCGAACTTAATTGACAGTCGCTGAATTTGTACCACTTTTGACAAATCTTTCAAACTAAAATAAAAATTAAGATATTCAAAAAGAAATCATTCTAAAGATTTATTTAGTTAGGAGATAAATAGATTGACCGCGTGTAGTGATATTTTGCAGATATTCCAGGAAAGAAGTGATTTACCCTTGGAAATAAGTGAATTGGCCCAAATTTGGCTACTCTCCCCTAATTATAAACATAAATTCCCGAGAAAAAGTATTAAATTCACATATGAACCATTAAAAGTGAATGATATTCGAAATAGTTAACACAAAAAATTATGTACATACCTTTAATATCTAATAATACACTTTGATGTTTTTGGGATTATATATGTATTCTAGTGAAAAGGTTAAAAACAATGGCAACATTTAGTATTATTTGACTTTTGATTTTTAATTGACTCGATTTAAACGAAAATAATATTTCAATATTTAGACGGTAAAAATGAATATTTGAACAGTTATGTATTTAAAACTGTATTTTCTTAAATTTCAAACATTAAAAAATTAAAATTTATTAACGTAGATTTGTTTTAAACGCATCCAGTTAGCACCTGGCTTATATTAAACTAAATTAGTATTAAATTAATATTGAAAATCCGGGCATTATAAGATAGAATATATTAAGTAAGTTAATGTTTAATATTACTTCTTAATGTTTCATATTTTCTTTTCATGAAAAATTTCATTATTTTTTTATGTTGGTGTAGCAACGGTGTAATTTTGTAAATATGTCATTTCATTTTGTTAAGTAATAATATTATGTAGTATTAATATTAAACATAAATTTAATTTAGGATATAATTGGTACTTGTTTATTGTTGTAAGATATATTTTTTACTTTCACAGAAAATAAATGTTCAGTTAAAAACGAATGTCTGTTTAACCCTTAGACGACGACGAGCACACGAAAATTGTCTATCTGAGTCTATCCCCTAACAGTACGAACGCGCTGCTCGAGATTATCTGATTTTAAGATGAAATACAGACTTGGAATTGTCCCACCAGTAAAGTTAAAGAAAAAAAAAACTTTTGTCTTATTGAGAAGCGCTACTGACGAAATATTACTGTCATGAATAAGAAAGAAAAAAATATTTTTTTAATTTTACTGGTGGATGTTTTCCCGGTTGGCAATGATGCGTTTTCCAACGTTTCTAAAATATGTACATCCGAAATGAAGCCCGACGCTGGGGAAAGAACATAAAGATGAAAACTCAATGGCCTAAGAGTTAAATAATCTATTACTATAATTACAAGGAACTGATTTAATTTACTCAATGCAATTTACACATAGGAATTGTAGATAACAAATAAACGTTAATGAAAAAAAAATATGTAGGTACAGAATATTTCATAAAATTGCTTTCAATTTGTTCAATATAACGGAAATATATAAACAAATAAATTTAATTAAATATACAAAAATTTTATTGTATTTCATTTTATTGTTAATAGCATTTCATTTATTTATAATCTTTTTATTTTGTTTAGAGTAACAGTATTCTTTGTGTTATGATTTTTTTTTTCTTATAGAATGATTGGACAATAGACGTAAAACATACAACAATAAAACAACAACAAAATAACATAAAACAATAGACACTTAAAGGGCAAGTACTTTTAATAAAATTACAATATTGCAATTGAAAAATAAATATTACGATACCTGCTGACACTATTGCGAAAATATCCCGCAAATTTACTGTTTATTGACCAAGAAAAGTAGTATAAAATCATATTTCAACATAGTAAACTCAAGTAAATACTTTAAAATTATAGATTTTCCCAAATCAATTTCCTGTAATCAATGTTCAGTTTCAGAAATCAAAGGAAAATTACGAACGAGTTTACACTGAGAATAATAATGAAAACATAAAAATATTATAACTGTTTCATATAAAATGTCTATAAACTTAGACACATTGGACTTCAATCCCAATTTCAATAGTCTCAAATGTGTAAATGAAAACATTTCCATTGACATGTGTGACCATTTTTTGTGACGCGAGGAAAAAATCGTATATTAACAGGAAAAGTAATGGATTCATAAAGATCGTAATGTGTTTCACAATGTGATAGCAAAAAAAATTACATTTGAAAAAAAGTAATTAGAACATGTATTTGAGATAATTGTGGCAGCAATTATATCCAAAATTATTCAGTCAACTAATAAATTACCAGAATTAAATTACATAAAATGAAAAAAAGAAAATAATTAGAACTCTTTCTTTGGCAATAGAAAATATAATAAAAACTGGAAGGTTAGACTAATGTTTAGATTATAAGTTAATTACTTTTTTCAACCGCTTAAATTATGTTAGATAAATAACGAGGTATAGTTACATAGATTTTAAAGATAACTATTATTTTTTTAAATATCTTAAGAGTGTTCTCAAATTCCAAAGGGCAACTTTCTGACATAAGTTTTAATTTATTTTTGTTCGGAAATGCATGAAGCTAGCAGGTGTTGTTGTTCAGAAGCTATGTAATCGAGCTATTTTTTTCCGTTTTTTTTTTTTTTTTTTTTTTTTTTTTTTTTTTTTTTTTTTTTTTTTCAAACACAATAGATCTTTCAGAAAATACAGTCAAAGTTGACGTTTTGAACCGAAGTTCCAGAAGAAAGCAGAAAAAACAGTCCGTGAAGGGCGAAAATCGTCTTTGTCACGTGATCAAAAATGCTCATAACTCAATAGGCAATTTGTTGATCAAAAAATGGAAAAAACAGTGCAATTTCAAATCGCTTCCATGGCCAGGCTTTCCAATTTTATATCTTTCCGCTAAAAAATGAATTTGTAAATATGTCAAAACGTTTTGTGCTTGTTGAGCAGAACAGTTAAGAACAGCCTTAAGAAATTCTCCATATGATAAATAATAACCTCTCTTTTATTTTAAATCGAAAGAATCTCAAATAATTATAATAATATGTTATGTGGACTGTTATATCCCAATCAAATCAGAATTAGTAGCGATCTTTATTAAAAGATGGCAGCACCATAAAGAGTGAGTTTGAGATTTGTGAGGCTTTGCATGTAGTGAGAATATTCTGCGCAGTTGTAAGAAATGACCTGTTCTGAGAGCTGCGTTTAGCAGCCATTGTAAATATGTATCAATTAAAAAACCCTTAACGGTTTAAAAGTTTGTGACGCAGCACTTTATCTTATTGCTATAAGAATTTTAAATATGGAACTTAAAAATAATGATATCAAATTTTAAGTGACGCTATATTATTTATTTCATCATTTTATTTTTGTTTTATTTATAATTGCATGTGTAAGAATTATGTTAAATTTAAAAGGACGTATAAAAATTTATTCATTGATGCGTTATCATTCACATTTTTCATAAATTCAAACTATGAGTTTTAAAAGATATGATATCAAAATTTAAGTGACGCCTTGATGCAGCCTTAAAAAATTTGTTTTAAAATTCAATTTTAATTGTTTTCGATTTGGCTAAATATATTTACACATCTAACCAAAACTTTTCATTTCCCAATACACTGTTAAAAATACCACTTTCACTGAACCTGTACAATGCACTGTAATGTATTTATATGAATAAATTGATTTATCTTTTGTGCGACGCTATCCAAAATCAAAAGTAAAATTTGTGTAAATGATTTCTTTGCGTCATAATATCCATTTGTATATATTTCGCTTAGTTTGGATACAATGACGCAAAGAAATCCCTTACATAAATTTTACTTTTGATTTTGGATAGCGTGGCACAAAAGATAAATCAATTTATTCATATAAATACATTACAGTGCATTGTACAGTTTCAGTGAAAGTGGTATTTTTAACAGTGTATTGGAAATCTAAAAGTTTTGGTTAGATGTTTAAATATATTTAGCCAAATCGAAAACAATTAAAATTGAATTTTAAAACAAATTGTTTAAGGCTACATCAAGGCGTCACTTAAATTTTGATATCATATCTTTTAAAACTCATAGTTTGGATTTATGAAAAATGTGAATGATAACGCATCAATGAATAAATTGTTATACGCCCTTTTAAAATTAACATAATTCTTACACATGCAATTATAAGTAAAACAAAAATAAAATGATGAAATAAATAATATAGCGTCAGTTAAAATTTTATATCATTATTTTTAACTTCCATATTTAAAATTCTTATAGCAATGAGATAAAGTGCTGCGTCACAAACTTTTAACCCGGTAAGGGTTTTTTAATTGATATCATTCTTTTTTTAAGTTAATAATAAAAAGATAAAAAAAAATAAAGACTAATGATAGGAACTCATAATCGTGATTTCCATTCACCTTTAATCCCCCCCCCCCCCCTTCAAAAGAGCATACCTCATACTTCAATTGTAAAGAGTGTTGTGCTATTTGATTTTTTTTAAGAACTTTTTAGTAACATATGGAAGTAATATACAAAATGTGGGGGGTTATGGTTTGTTTCACAGATATAGAAAGCTTTGTTAAAACTTACTATGTAAAAAGTTTACTTTGTTTAAAAATATAAAAAAGAAATATTACTCTTTAAAACTTTTTATTTAAAATACAATAAAATTGTAAGAAAAAAAAAAAAAAAAAAAAAAAAAAAAACTTTCAAATAAAATTTATTTGGGAAATTACTGATTTTTTTTTTTTTTTTTTTTTTTTTTTTTTTAAGAAATAATTTTCCATCATGTAAGTTTTTAATCTATCAACATCTAACATAACACTAACATGTGACATAACATTTATTGCTACTTTAATGTAAATGTTCAATTTTTAGTTGTATTGGGCTGGTAGGATATTAGATTTACTGGATACAACTGTATAAAATGCGTAAAATACATTATTATTGCTCCCATTATTGAAAAGAAAATGTTATTGTAATATCCCCCCCCCCCCATTTATTGTTAATGCTGAATTTAGCAAATAGATGGCGATACCATGCAGAGAAGCATTTAATTATTGATGAATTTAATTAACCATGTAACAAACAACTTAAATTACTTCAAAAACAGATTTTAATTATATTTTGTACCTTGAAATTTTTAATGATAGGCAACGGTTTAATAATTTAGTTAGCCAACTGAATTATTTAATTTGAATTTTTATTTCACTTAATTTTTTCTGTGAATACATTTCCCATTTATGCTGAATTTAGCCAACAGATGGCGATACCATGCAGAAAATCATTTAATTATTGATGTATTTAACTACCAACTTAAATTATTTCAGAAACAGATTTTAATTATATTTTGTACCTTGTAATTTTTTAATGCAAGGCAATGGTTTAATAATTTATTTAGCCAACTGAATTATTTAATTCCAGGTTTTATTTAGTTTAATTTTTTCTGTGAATACATGGGAAGTTTGCAAGGTATATTTTTGTTGTTGTTGTTGTTGTTCTGAAAGTAAAAATTAATTTAAATATATTTAAAAAAATAAATTTACATGACAAATTTTGCATTTTATGTTCTTTTGATTTATAGAGATGGTTTAATAAACCTTTGTTTGAGCCCCCTCTCCCTCCCCCAAAGATAAAATTATAAAACTGCAATATATTTGCACTTTTTTGCAAAATTTTGAATGTATGACATTTTTTAAAAATCTCGTAGTCTTCCATGTACAGTTAGAATAACAGCACGTATTTATTATTATTATTATTATTATAAAGGTAATGGAAGAATGACAGCCTGTTTTTTTTTCTTTTTTTATTATAAGGATAAAGGAAAAAAATAAAAACACATAATTTAAATTTACGTACCGTAGAAAAACAGAAATTTATTTGTGTTAAAAATTGTAAATGCAAAGAAACTGTTGTAGATTGAACAAATATAAACTGCGTATTTTCTTTTCCTTATCATTAAATCTGAAAAATTTCAAAATTAAAATTCTCTCTCTGTAAACAAATGATTGCATAAAAAATGTGCTTTTATTTATATTGTATTTTATATGTATTTATTTATTATATGTATTTGATCTATCTATCAGTTTTAATGTTCCCTTTACCGAATGCTTTTCGGTATTAAAATATTCTTTTCTCCGTCTTATGTAAATTCGAGCCATGGATTTCCATGCGCAAATACGGGTTAGGTTCCCTTAGAAAGACGCCCACGAAGGGCACTCTCCCCTCGGGCCTATATCCCTTGTGTAGATAATCGGCCGTCAATAATCAACCAAATCAACCAATCATCTTATGTAAAAATTGGCTTTCAGCGGACCTTAAAAACCTTTCCGTTTCCGCGTTAGGCAGATTCCGGCTTATGGAACACGTATTAATGTTATTTTGAATGGATTCGCCGGTACTTGAAAGTCTTTCCGCGGTAGGCACATTTCCGGCTTACACAAAGTCCGCCTTAGACAGATTTTATAGTATTTTTATTGTCTGAAAAATTGTCACGAAATAGTGATACGTGAAACTCTTAAAGAAAAAAATCAAAATAAATAAATATATTTTTATAGAAACAAAATCAAATGTACTTTGATAAAAAAAAAAAAAAAAAAAAAAAAAAAGTGCTTTCTGCTTCAAAGAGGACAGACCTCGCAACCTATGTATTGCGAGGCACGCACTTAACCGACTGAGCTACGGATGCTCGTAAACTTTTCACTAAGCGTTGGTCAGAAGAAATTAAGCGCATGAATACAATAGGCACATTTTCGGTGAAATTCCCATAAATACACTCTAAATTAAAATGTCTGAAATTCAGACACTTAAGTGTCTGAAATGGAGTGTTCAATTTTCAGACATTTTAAAATGTCTGAATTTTTTCAGACACTTTTTGCGTCTGAATTTCAGACACTTCAAACGTCTGAATCGCATCCATTTTTTTGTAAGCATCATACGTAGCCATGTTTGACCACGTTGAATCCTGGAAAAATATTTGGCTGTGGTCCTGCCCCCCCCCCCCCCCCAATACAGCCTGATTTTTTTGGTGCTCTCAGTTTTGGTATACAATTTTCGTTACGTTGATAATTTAAATCTTTTACGACATTGTACTGATTATAATCAATATCTTGAACTTTAGGAGTAGAACAAGATTAAAAAACAAAAAATATTTATCTAAATATTAGATTTTTTTAAATTTATTTTGTTTTTAACCTTATTTTACTTTAAAAGTTCAAAATATTGATTATAATCAGTACAATTTCGAAACAGATTTAAAATATAAGCTTTACAAATATTGCACATCACATTTGGGGACACTACAGTCGTAGGGGGACGGGGCACTTCCCAGTTTGCCCTTCATTTAATCAAGAAGTACTTTTGCAAAAAACGCAACCCTGCATTATAGTTGTCTAAATTGAGATGTCCGGTATTCGGGAGTATCCGTTGTGGAGGTTAATGGACATTCTCGAATAGCGAACACCTCTATTTAACGAATACTTTTTTAATCAGCAGACATACATATTTGTATATTTTTACCTCAAAAAAGTAGACATCTCCAATTATCGGACAAATTCCGCGGTCCCGAAGTGTTCGCTATTAAGGGCTTTTAAGGTACATAGATAAATATATATATATATATTTTATAATCTTGTCCTACTCTAAAAGTTCAAAATATTTATTATACTCGGTTGAATGTGGAAAAAGATTTAAAATATCAGATGTACGAAAATTGCAAAAATCCCCCCCCCCCCCCCAAAAAAAAAAAAAAAAAAAATGAAAAAATAAAAAAATATATTGCCACATAGGCAATTTTACATATACATCACTTGATAATCACAACAGCCATTTAACTATGAATAATGAAAATAAATAAATAAATATTCTACTTTAATAACATTGGGGAAAAAATGACTTTGGTATTTTGTTAAATATATTTGCGTTTTTAAACTTGTCCTACTCTAAAAGTTCAAAACTTTCATTATAATCAGTGCAAGATTTAAGATATCAGCTTTACAAAAATTCATGCAAAATCCCCCCCCCCCCCCCAAAAAAAAATGAAAATACTTATTTAAAAATTATGTTTTTAAAAAATTTATATTTCCACATCGGCAAGTTTTTAAGCTATTCAACTATCAATAAAAACAAATAAGTACATATTCTATATTAAAAACATGAGGAAAAAATAGCTTATGATTTCCAAACTTCTTTCGTCTTAAATATATACAGTAACATCTGTCATTTTTGTATTTTTCGTATAAGTGCATATAAATAAAGTTACCACAATTTTAAATACGAAATCTAGTTCTAGAGGTTTTTAATTTTCCCATTATAAATTTCAAATTACTTTTTTATTAAAAATAATAAAAAAATCAGTATTAGAGTTGATTGCAAATCAAATACATATGTATATTTTTACAGGCAGCTTCATATAATAGACCAGTCTCATTTACTTTATTTATCTTTTTTTAATCTGCGGTTTTATGCCAGGAAGTAAGAAAGCATTAGGTCATCTTTCAAAGTTTTTTTTTTCTTTACTTCCTTGTGGCCGTCATTTACTGCGAGATAAAAATTATCCATTGAAACTAAGAACTGACATTGAATATATAATTCGTAATAAAAAAGAACGTCATAAGTTTAAAAATATATACTTCTAGAATTAGTGGGGTTTTTTGCGAACAGATACAAAACTAATTAAATTTCATGCAGGATTTTGTTTAGTACAATAAATAAAATCATAAAATACACTAATTTTACTACTATAAAGAAACTTACTTGAGTTGCTGCAAGAGGTAAGAAATATTCCTCGATTTGAAATTTTAAAAACTACCACAACCACAGTGAGGGAGAAAGACTTTCATCAGTTTAAAAGGTAATCCCATAATACATCCGACTAGCCATATTTAAAGAATGAGATGTTTCATCCTAAAAACAGGACCCGCCAGACAAAAGTTTCTTTTTTTTGCCAGCTTCGACAGGACGAAGATGAATAACACAATATTATTGATATAAATTGATACGAGTTAACACTAAGCCCATTGCACACGCTTTGTAGAATTTCCGGGTGTAATCTTCAACCGTCGTCTACTTCTGTTCTGTGTCTATCCCGCCCTTGTATCGACGATAGCTTCTAAGAGACATTTGATGTCGAGCACACACGTCAGATGTATGTATTCAATAAATAAATACTCCAAGTTAATACGAATTAAAATCACAGTACTTCACATTTCGCAAAAAACGAATTAAAATACACGCGTACATAAAAACAAACTTTGTTTGAATTACAACGTATACCACTTCGAACGAAGACATCTAAAACGCATGCGCAACTGGGAGTGCTAGTGCCCCCTGGTGGTTATTGCGTCGGAAGAATCAAAACGTCTTAAATTAAGACACGTTTAAAGCAATGAATTGTCTTAAAATAAGACGTTTGCGGATATTTTAGACATTATTCTCAGTTCGTTTACACCATGGTCATAGTAAGACGCTTATGTATCTTAAATTAAGACATCTATAGTGTCTTAATTTTCAGATTAAGACACTTAAGTGTCTAAAATTCTTTTTCAGCCACATATGTGTCTAAATTTAAGACGCTTCTATTTGCAGTGTAGTGGAAAAATATAGTCCGATTTTTCATGCTTATTATAAAACGAATAAGAGTCTTCTTGGAAACAAAAAAGATCTTATTCGGTTCATCTAAAATAGATTTATATTATATATTTATTTTAATAAGATCTTTTTCGGAGGAAAATAAAAGTGAATTAAAAAGAAAATTAGAGTTTTCCCGGAAACAAATGTTATATTATTCCCTTAACATAAAACATATTTCTATTATATATGAATTTAGAGAAAATCGTTAGAGCCGTTTTCCAGAAATGGAAATTAGGAACTTCTTACATACCAAGTAACTTTAAAAATGGGTTTCGAGATCTCAAAATATACTGCACGTAGAAATGTAAAAATTTCAGAATAGCATTAGACTGCAGAAATAAGACTGTTCTGAAAAAATCAGAATAATAAGAGCTATATTCGCAGAGTTATTGAAAGGCAGCTTTTCGCGTTTTCTTTGAAGTCGAGTTAGTTGTATATATGAGTTCCGCCATCTACGAATTCTACGATACGATACGATTTTAGGCTTAAGGCTGCGTCACTGGAATACTATCGTCTTCCATGATAATAAACTATAAGTAATATTATAGTTATGCCTTCTTCCTTAGTTAAGAGCAATTAGTTAAGAATATTAATAAGAGAGCGGCGATGTAAAATGGACCAATTCGATTCGATTTAAAATTTATCAATATTAGTACTTTGTACTTTAAATCAGGAAGTACAAACGCAATATTTACATTTAGTTAATTTTTATTTATAATGGCATTTCCTAATATTAAAAGACAAAGTGACTATGGAATGAAGGATAATTAAGATTATAATATTTATTATTATTATTATTATGAAAAGTATCATTACTTAATTTATTGTATGACAGAAATTGTTTATATCAGTTACATTAATACTATTATTATATATATTACTATTATTATTATTATTATCATTATCATCATTATTATTATTATCATTATTATTATTATTATTATCTTTATTATTATTATTATTATTATTTTATTAAAAAATATATAATTTGAGATATTTATGTATGAAACATTCCACATAAATTACTACGTGCTTATTTACTTTAAGCTATATCATTTTTAAAAATGGAAATTTATACATTAAAAACAATAAATGGAAATAAAATTTTTCAATCGCAGTGAAAGGTGATATTATCCCTTTAGAATATGTGACTATAATAAAAATTAAACAATGTTCATATCATCTTCTATTATTTGTTAAAAGGGAATTTCATATATTTTTAAATACTTTTCTAGTCTATGTCACAGAATGTAATCAATCAATTTCTTTTTTTAACGATGTAAGAATTATGCCGGGAATTGAGGAAATTCTTACTGAAAATTTCAAGTGATCGAGGGATTGAAAAATAATTTTTGTGTAAAATAAGAGGAGTGTAATGAACAAATATTGAGAAATTTTTAAATGTTTATGTACATATAAAATATTATTTTTATAATAAAAATGTAGCAATAATTTTGTAATTAAAAAAAAAAAAAATATTTCACTAAATAGAGAAATATTTCGTAAAAGATATAGAAACGATAGTGGTAAAATAATAACATATCGATATATTTTAGGGAATGAATTATTATTATCTTTCAATTATTACGAAATATTCTTAATTTTTCATACATAAATATATCGCTGTTATATGATGAGAAAAAAAAAATATATTGGTCAAAACCTACCTATGCAGAGACGATGTTCTAATATATGCAAATTAAAAGAAAAATAATAAATAAAAATAATTTCGAAATTTAATATTACCGTAAGGGGGTTGAATTTTTGAAAATTAAATTAGAAAAAACCTAATTTTGGTTAGAAGACTTTTGACACATAATTATTGTTATCATATTAATCAAAACCTACATACGAGAAAAAAAAAAAAGGGTGTAGTCTATGGAGATTAAGAAGAAAAAACTTAAAAAAAACTAATACTGGACCTTAATTTTTGTTAGATGATTTTTTACTCAATTTTTTTTTTTTTAATATTACCTAAAACTTACAAATGCTTAAAAGATGTTATATTCTATGGATTAATTAAAAATCTCTCTATTCTAAAAAAAAAAGTAACTACCGCTGTCACCGCCGCCGGTTTTGAAGTTTTTGTGACCGAAAGTCTTTCTTCGTTAATATTAAGAAAAATAATGCATACAAAAATATGAAAATCGGTGGTTTTATACAGAAATGTTTGATAAACACGCTGATGTAGACAGTTTTCAAATCCAAGAATTATTTTAAGAGATATTTAATGCTAAAGTTGGACAAAATCGTTTCACTAAAAAATTTTTATAGCAGCAAAAACTATACATGGCAGTGTAATCATTTTTAGATCATTTTATGCGTTAGAATTTGCCGGAGTGCAGATTGCATTAATTTTTTTTTTTTTTTTGACTTATTTTTTAAGGTTTTATTTCTATTTTAAATACAAATTTTCAGCATTTCTTGAGATATTTTTTAAAGATTTTA
The DNA here is from genome assembly GCA_963932465.1 of Maratus speciosus. Taxonomy (NCBI): domain Eukaryota; kingdom Metazoa; phylum Arthropoda; class Arachnida; order Araneae; family Salticidae; genus Maratus; species Maratus speciosus. Next base: position 427,797,814 of record OZ010795.1, on the reverse strand, counting down.
GAAAGTGATATTAATTTAAAATGTTGCCAACTGTAATAACAACGGAAACAATAATGTTTGCTTCAAAAAAAAAAAAAAAAAAATATATATATATATATATATATATATACGTGTAATAAATTAAAAATTTATTTACACGTGACTGTTATAAACAGAAAAAAAAAACATTGGAATTAGAATTAAATAATTATGTACAAAAAGCAGGAACTTATTAAAAATTACGTCATAAAACTATAATTACATTTGAATTTTATAAGAGAAAGGAATTTGTAAAATAATAAATTTATTAACATGCATTAGAAGTCTTAAATAGGAGAAATTACGTCATATTTACGTCGCATTACAGTTATTACATAAAACAAACACAAAATAATATTGCAAAAAGGTTTAAATTTAGAAATTGCGCTAGACATTTATTTGATATTTTGAGCGGATACTTTTAAACTATTTTTCTTAGGAAATCGCAAATAATATTTCATTTCTAACACAAGTATTTTCATGTGAATATTAAAAAGAGAAAGAATAATTTGGTCAAAATTACGTCAGATTAAAAACGATTAATTTAAAATGTCTCATTTAAAAGAACTTTCTTTTCGCTTTGTTAAAAAATACCGGGAGACAAAGATTCTGTTTACTTAATTCCTTTTATACTCGCTTATTTTGAAATGTTGTTACACGTGTCTACGTCATCAAGTTATTTTTATTTCGACGTTTTATTTGTATTTTTATTAATGTTGTACTAATTTATTTGTTCTTTCGTTATTTAAAATAAAAATTATGTCAATTTGTGTAATTTGGCGAGTGGTTTGGCGATTTATACAATTTGGCGAAATTAGTCGACGGGATAATCAAGTAGTACCGCAGCGGATTTGGCGTTAAAATTTCAACAATCAAAGAGAAATGAATAGAAATATGTTTATAGGGAGATCGCAACTGTTTTTTAAATTATAATTCAATCTTTCGAAATCTTTTTAAAGCCGATCACATTAGCGTGCATTTAGAGTCTGCGGTGTCTGGACGGGGGTTGGCGAGCGTAGCTCGCAGGGGGCCGAGCCCCCTAGTTGTTTAAAAAAAATATTTCAAAATTTAATACTCCCTCAACAGCGTTAAATTTTCGAAAAAATGGCAATTCCAGCTTTTTCAGTCTCCCGTTTTATCCTTCCACCCCTCCAGCAGTCGGAATCGCTAGGTTATGGAACGTGCCCCACATCATGCGACATATTACTGCACCATGACGACGTTAATAATAGCTATGATTTGCCCTATACTTGTGCCTGACTGTGATATGCCAATGAATGTGCTTCCTAACTAGGAAAATGCAACAGAGTGCATATGTTGGCATTAAAAAAAAATAATAAATAAAATAAAAGCAAGGAAACAGTGTCTATATATACACATTTCGCCTCGTGTTAAGAAGTTGATAATAAGTTAGAACTGACCTGGGATTGAGTTTCAATCTCAATAATTCTCCACTACAGTATTTTGAGAAAAATCGTTCATACAACGACAAATATCGCGCTCTTCTTAAATCTTATAAAGTAAGAAATGAGAAGCTGATTGAAAGCTACCGCAATAAATTTTACGCTTTCCGAAAAAAAAAAAGCAAATACTCTATTTGATGTAACAACATGCACTTATAAATCATTTGAAATTTGCTGCTGTATGAAAGAACGGGAATAACCAATGAACGATAGATAATTTCTATTAGACAAACGAACTGAAAGAAAAATGGTAATCGGGTCACTGGATCGGAAAGTCACTTTATAAATAATAAGGGTAAGAAGGGAAAATTGAATCAAGAGCGATATGTGGAGCGAAACAAAACACTGCCTAATATTTCTTCAAGTTCACCAGATTAAATATGAATAAAGTTTTTCTGTAGCCTTCGTGCACAATGCGAGAACAAAAACGTGCGTTTTATTAATTAAACATATCATATGATAAGGGTGATATATAAGGGACAAAAATAAATTAGTTAATCATATGAATGAATATATTAAATTGTACCCTACTATTATTTGTTGAAAAAATAAACAGACAAAAAAGGCGAGTCTGGATCTAATTGAGTATACTGAGTGACATATTTACAAGAAATACAACAGCAGAACTGAAACAGCGAAAAAAAGTATTTATAGATTTTGAAGTGCCCGTGATAGAAAGGTAATGAACGCCGAAGAGAGCTATCATGCTAGCTTAAATAACCAATGTGAAAAAGGTTAAAAATTTAGATTTTTATTGTCTTGAAAGAAGAATGAAACAGCGTGGTGTTTTCGAATACTGTTTTTTAAATACTTACAATCTCCATTACTTCTATTTGACAAAATATTTAATTTCAATTGCAAAATATTATTACAGACATAAGCGGTTAAACGGAAAAAAGAAGAAACATAGTCTTTTGTTGTAACAATCGTACGCAATTTGACAACAAAAACTGACATTTTTTATAATTAAAGGTCCTAAATGATAAAGGTGGCATGTAGCAAAATATAATCAGTTAATGACATGATTGAAGATAATCAATCTTCCTCTGTCATCATTTATTTACGATTTAAAAAACATAATACCTACAGTAATTGTAATTAAATAAAGAAGCATTTGACAATAACAAATTGTAATTTTGGTAGATAAAAGTGTTTCAAATTGTGTTGTCTCAAACCGATTATTTGTCACATACCACCTTTTTCATCTGAGCTATTCAATTAGCGAAGTAGGATATCCCGTTTCGCTATTTTCTTTTCTCCCTACAGTGCAACACATATTTGAAAAATAGTAATTTTGTAATCTATTCATGTTAAAGACATCCAAATCGTCAAATATATGCACACATATAGGAGAGAGTAGCCGAATTTGGACCACTTCACTTATTGTCAGGTGTAACTCACTTCATTTTTGGAATATCTGCAAAATATAACAACACTATTCATCTGCTAACTAAATATATATGTAGGGCATTTTTTTTAAATATTAACTTTTATTTTAATTTGATGTTTTTTTTCAAAAGTGTTTCAAATTTAGCGACTGGTTGCTTAAGTTGAACACCCCCCCCCCCCACACACACACATAGTCTCCCTCATTGAACCAAACATTATTCGTCTGTTTCAATGAGTATGAACTATAACAAATTTTATTAAAAGCAACGTTTGAGATTAATGAAACAATCAATAAAAACAACAGACAAGAAATATAATGAAATGGATAGTCTGAAAATAAGAGTAACTGTTTTAAATAAAATGTATTAAAAATATAGATAAAGGGTATAATTAACTAAGAATAGAAATTATGGAAGTAATTGCCAGTTACTTGAATATCATGTAAGAACTGATGGAAGGCTTACACATAAATTTATTTTGTTCATTTTTTTTATTCCAGCGCATACAACATGGAGAAATATTTGGCAATATGAACACTAAATCATTTCTGAAATTTTATTTTTCTTACAAATTAGGTAAAAACAATCATCAATGTCTTGATTTTTCTCTTTAGATTCTGAGTCATTAGACATTTTCTATTTTTTAAAAAGAAGTTTTCTTTTCCTTATATGTGTAGTTCGTCCCTTCCATCGTTTTATTTTCAATTGAGTTACAACTAGATATATTTTAAGTTTGTATAGACCGAAACTGTATCATGAAATTTATCTAGAGATAAGAAAAAAAATAAAATATTCAAAATCTTGCATAGAGATAGTAATCCATCGTAAAAAAAGTGTCCAAAGAGTTCAGTCATACAAATTCATTACTTACTTTTTAATTTTATGATCGTATATCTGGTACAATTTAATCAACTCAAATTGTTTCAATTAAGGTAACTTCGTAATTAAAAAAAATATTTAATCTCAAGACAAAGGACAAAAGCGAAAGCAAGCAAATCCATTTGAAATATATGTGCAATAAACACATAAATTTGGATATGTGAATGAAGACATAACAACTTACCTTAATTGTAAAGTATTCTTTTACGTTTAGTAGAAAAAAAAATATATATCAAAATTGATAATTTTAAGTTTTTTAACATAATCTGAAAACAGCGCGTGGACAGCCGGTGCTTTTTCTAATCATAAATGACATAATCCTTATGAGTAAGATTTCAGCGGTAGATGGTGTCTCTTTCAGTAATTAATAGCAGAATTTACCTGTGCAGTTAAAGCGTCTGTTCAAATATAGCTACTTTCCTCTACATTGGTGTAAGAATTGAGTACTAGTAAAACGATTGACAATACTAAATTTTTTTAGTACTCTTCGCGTAGTTAAAATTTTTAATAAATTTTAGGCAATGATTACTAATAAAATTTAGTATTGAAATCGTCACACAGCCGCTTAATTCTTACGCACCGGTATCTATGTAATAAATAATATATATTATTTTCTATTAAAATTCTTTAGGATAATTAGATGCTGAATAAAATTTGGTATAATGTGATGATAATAAAAAAAAAAAAAAAAATGTTTATCATTAAAAACTAATTGGCATAAGTTAATGATAAAACATATTTATTAATGGATGTAAGTTTTCATGAATTTTAGTATTATAAAAGTTTAAAACATTTTTTTTTAATTTAGAAAAATGTCTGAATTATATTATTTTAAATTTAATATTTATTCTTTTCAAAGTGGTATGATAATATTATATCAAAAATCACATAAATTTGGGACAATATTGGGTATAATATTGAGGCATCACTGCATACCCATAGAATATTTTTAATGTAATGTTTTTTACAATTTGTTTTATTAAACTATAGATAACAGAATTGTATTTATATTTATAGATTTAGTACAGCTATTTGATGCTGTTTTAATCTATATTTAAATTGTATCATTATTGTTATTGTTATTTGTAATTTTCTTGTATTATTAAGTTATGTTTATTATTGAAATAAGTTTTATATTAGTAATTATTTTTAAATAACTTTTTATGCGTGTTAAATAATTTAATGTTTTGTTTTGACAAAATTTCAACATTTAACTGTAAATTGATCAAGCATGCTCAATAGTGTAAATACTTATTTTTGGCACATTGCCAAGAGTGAAAGTGTTGAATGCTGATTAATATGTGACTAAAATTTGTCTCCAATCATTTTTAGGTGCGTTCGTAATTATATAAATACGTAGCACCTATAGTCGTCGTTCAGTCCGTCCGTCTGTCCGTCCGTCTGTCTGTCCGCATGTAACAGAGCAAAAACTACCCAACCGAATGGTCTGAAATTTCAAATATATGATTGTTGCAAAATTTTGTCAAGCCATTTCAAATTTTATGAAAATCGGATGTATAGTTTAATTACAGGGACAGTGAAATTTTTTTCTTTACATTACGGCCAATGGAAAAAATTATTGCAAGTGCATTTTAATGATATTAGAGCCTTCCGAATGATCTGAAATTTTAAAGATATAAATGTTGCAAAATTTTGTCGAGCCATTTCAAATTTTATGAAAATCGAATGTATAGTTTAAGTACAGGGACAGTCAAAAGTTTTTCTTTACATTACGGCCAATGGGAAAAATTATTGCAAGTGCATTTTAATGATATTACAGCCTTCCGAATGATCTGAAATTTTAAAGATATAATTGTTGCAAAATTTTGTTGAGCTATTTCAAATTTTCGGAAAATCGGATGTATAGTTTAATTACAGGGACAGTCAAAAGTGTTCCGTTACATTACGGGGAATGAGAAAAAAATATTGGAAGTGCATTTTAATGATGTATCAGACTATGCGCTTTATGAAGTGCAAAAAATTATACATTCAGTACAATATGGGGTGCAAAAAAAAATAATTATAATGCTAGTTATAGTGCGAACGCACCTCATTTGCCACGTTTGACGAGCAATTTCCAACTTGTTTTTTTGTTTCCTTTTGTTTATCTACTTTCAATGCAATATACCTGCAGTAACAAGCAATTTAGCCAATTTGATATTCTTTTATATGAATTATTGAATTTTTCTAACATGTTGGTTGTTCTGCCGAAAGACGATTAGACATCTGCATATCATCATAGTCTGTCATACATTAATCCTGTTTTACTAAATTTACTTTTGTCTCAATGCATGTTTAAGTTACATTTATTTCACAATTTTTGTCTTTATATATCATAAATTATTATTTTTAATTTGATTTCTCAGTGGGTTTTATTTAGCTAATTTTGTTCCATAATTTTTCCCCTCTATGTAAGTATCTCTCTATTCTAAAAAAAAGTAACTACCGCTGTCACCGCCGCCGCAGGTTTTGATTTTTTTGTGATCGGAGGCCTTTCTTCGTTAATATTAACAAAAATAATGCATACAAAAATATGAAAATCGGTGGTTTTATACAGAAATGTTTGAAAAACACGCTGATGCAGAGAGTTTTCAAATCGAAGAATTATTTAAGAGAGTTATTTAATTCTAAAGTTGGACAAAATCGTTCCACTAAAAAAGTTTTATAGCAGCAAAAACTATACATGGCGATGTAATCATTTTTAGATCATTTTATGCGTTAGAATTTGCCGGAGAGCAGATTGCATTAATTTTTTTTTATTTTGACTCATTTTTTCAGGTTTTATTTCTATTTTAAATTCAAATTTTCAGCATTTCTAGAGATATTTTTTACAGATTTCAGAAAATTGTACTAATTTAAACTGTTGCCAACTGTATAAAAAGCGCAATCAATAATGTTTGCTTAAAATTAAAAATTTATTTACACGTGACTATTATAAACAGGAAAAAAACTTTTAAATTAGAATTAAATAATTACGTATAAAAAGAAGGAACTTATTAAAAATTACGTCATAAAAAGTATACACGTGAATTTTAAAAGAGAAAGGATATTGTAAAATAATAAATTCATTAACATTCGTTAGAAGTCTTAGAAGAAATTACATCATATTTACGTCACATTATAGTTATTACATAAAATGAACACAAAATAATATTGCAAAAAAGTTTAAATTTAGAAATTACGCTAGACATTTATTTGATATTTTGAGAATTAATTTAAAATGTCTCATTTAAAAGAACTTTCTTTTCGCTTTGCTAAAAAATACGAGGAGACAAAGACGCTCTTTACTTAATTCCTTTTATATTAGCTTATTTTGAAATGTTGTTACACGTGTATACGTCATCAAGTTATTTTTATTTCGACGTTTTATTTGTGTTTTTATTAATGTTGTACGAATTTATTTGTTCTTTCGTTATTTAAAATAAAAATTATATCAATTTGTATAATTTGGAGAGTGGTTTGGCGATTTATATAATTTGGCGAATTTGGTCGACAGGATAATCAAGTAGTACCGCAGCGGATTTGGCGTTAAAATTCCCCAATCAAAGAGAAATGAATAGAAATTCGTTTATAGGGAGATCGCCACTGTTTTTTTAATTATAATTCAATCTTTCGAAAACTTTTTAAAGCCAATCAAATTAGTGTGCATTTAGAGTCTGCGGTGTCTGGACGGGGGTTGGCGAGCGTAGCTCGTAGGGGGCCGAGCCCCCTAGTCATTTAATATAAGGTACTTGTACCCAATATGGACACCCCTAATATCTTTAAAAGTAACAATTTTGATCGAGAGATGGCACTACATATGTCCGTGAAGAAAAACATTTGAAAAGATAATTAAGCCCGGAAAGTGCAAGAAAGCACGCTGTTTGCCATGTGGAAGGAAACATGTTGTTTTATGGTGTGCTGATCGTAATTACAGATAAGTGTAAATTCTTATTAGATTTGGTAAAATTACTTTTAAAACATAGTTTCGATTGCTATTGCATACATTGCTTTAAAAAGTTTTGAGTGTTTATTTATGACATGATTTAGAAAAACTATGCCCGATACTCAATATGGACACCTTATGTCCACATTGGAAATACAGCAAATTAATCTCCAGGTTCACAAATTTGTAAAATATCTGTTTAATGTCATCTGAAAAATCAACCAAGAAACTTCCTCCAAGAAAAAAATCCTCCAAAAATCCGTTCCAGAAAAATCAAAAGAAGCCTCCCCTCAATAGGGTATCTGTTGGCGAAATTGCAGATACCAGCGGTATGAATTCCTTAACAAAGGAGAGCTGGTACTACTTCTTATGCAATATTGATGATGTTGCAGACATAAGGCTATGCATGTCTGCACATGTCCACGAGGACTGTGTGGGACTTACCGCCCATGATGAAGTTTTTATTTGTCCATCCTGCGAGGACTGAGTAATAACAGATGTAAATTCTGCAGACATATGCAATAAAGCTAAGCAAAAGTACCTATATTATTTCATAATATTTTGTAGGAACTTAGATGCACTGCATGGGTCTTCGAAGAGCCACAACTGAAAATGACCCCCTTCTAAAGTGCGTGTTCTGAAGATATTTACTGTGACTCCTTTCCATCGCAATACTTTAAGATATATTTGTTTTATCTCCTCTCCTCTAAAATCTCTTGGAAGAGTGGCTCTCCCATACACCCTCTGTAGTAGGTCAATTGGGAGCAACCTGTCCCTATTATGGACATGCATGTCCATAGTAGGTACAGATGGTTCCTTATATGGACACTTGTAAACATTTTTTATTTTAATCATTAAAATTAAACCAGAATAATTACAAGGTCGCGAATTTTAATAATGATAGCCAACAGTTCAGGGATAGTGGTCATATATTTTTGGAGTCCTATGATGTGAACACGGTTGTGAAAAAAATCAATTTTCCTTAGGGTGTCCATACTCGGTACAGTTATTAATAAATAACTTCTATATATGGAGCTTTGTCAGTTTAGGATTCAATTTTTAATTTACTTTTTAATTAAATGCATTCTATATGTATATTAATACACGATTTATATTATATATTAATACACTATTTATTAATATGCATATTAAACTTTCTTTAATAAAATATTTTATCAGATATTATGGGAAGAAATTGTTTAATGTATTTTGATTTTAAAAGGTATTGTATATATATATATGTGTGTGTGTGTGTGTGATACATTTATTATTTTTTTTATTATATCCCAGATAAAAAGCAAAGGCCTAAAAATAACTTTAATAACAGAATGCATTCCGTTTTTTAAAGCTTTTAACACTTAGAAAGTCGTAAACTAATGAAATCTTGTACAATAGCAGAAATAACCCATGTGAAAATTCTTTCGATGTATTAATACAGAAATGCTTTTCAGCGATCCTGTTTAAAATCTTCGAAATTGAATGAGCCTAGTGAGATTCAATTTTTCAGAAGATTCCTGACAATGATTTATGACGCCTGAATCCAATTCCTTTTTGAATTAAATTTTTCCTCGGAAATTTTCTTCATGAAAAAAAAAAAAAAAAAAAAAAAAAAAAAAAAAAATTGGAATTGGAACTACTAAGTTTCAATCGAGAAAAAAAATCAAATTACATTTTATTTGGTCTGTACTTGTGAATGATTAGAAAGAAGTTGATAGAAGCTTTGACCATTTTTTTCTATAGTGAAATTGCGTTTCCGTGTAAACTATGTCTTTAATATATATTTAATATATATATTTTTTACTATTACTAGGGGGCTCTGCCCCCTACGAGCTACGCTCGTCAGACACCGCAGACTTTAAGAGTACGCTAATTTGATCGGCTTTAAAAAGATTTCGGAAGATTGAATTATAATTTGAATCTGACATTTATAATCTGACGTAATTTTCACCAAACTTTTCTTTTTCTTTTTAATATTCACGTAAAAATACTTTTGTTAGAAATGAAACATTGTGATCATCTTAAAAGATCAAATAAATGTCTTTTTAAATTTAAACTGTTTTGAAATATTAATTTTTGTTCATTTTACGTAATAAGTGTAATGTGACGTAAATGTGATGTAAATTCTCATATTTAAGACTTCTAAAGCATGTTAATGAATTTATTACTTTACAATATTCTTTCTCTTTTAAAATTCACGTTTAAATATAGTTTTTATGACGAAATTTTCAATGAGTTCCTGCTTTTTATATTTTCTGTTTATAATAGTCAATTGTAAAATAAATTTTTAATTTGAAGCAAAAAAATATTGTTTGCGCTGTTTATACAGTTGGCAACAGTTTAAATTAGTACAATTTTCTAAAATATGAATAAAATATCTCTCGAAACGCTGAAAATTTGAATTAAAAAAAATAATAAAACCACAAAAAATGAGGCAAATTAAAAAACTAAATACAATTTGCACACCGGGAAATTCTGACGCATAAAATGATCTAAAATTGATTAATTTCCTATTAACATTTTTGCTTCTATGAAACTTTTTTAATGGAACAATTTTGTCCAACTTTGGCTTTAAATATCTCTTAAAATAATTTTTCGATTTGAAAACTGTCTCCATCAGCGTGTTTATGAAACATTTCTCTATAATACTACTGATTTCCATATTTTTGTATACAACAGTTTTTTAATATTAACGAAAAAAGTCATACTTAAGCATTGAAATTGGATGCCGATCTGCCGGGAATATCTACGCAGATTTTCATTGGTCCATTTCCTCACCAAAACTTTTTTTTTTTATACATAGAAGTATGTTTTGAATGAAACAATTTATTAAAGTTTAAAATTGTTCATTTTCATATTTAATTATTTAAAACACTAGGGGGCTCTGCCCCCTACGAGCTACGCTCGCCAACCCCCGTTCAAGCACACCAAAATCCAAAAAGCACGCTAATTTGATCGGCTGTAAAAATATTGAATTAAAATTTGAAAAATAAAAAAACAGTAGCGATCTCTATGTAAACAGGTTTCCATTCATTTTCCTTGGATTGGGGATTTTTAAGGCCAAATCGGCTGCTGTTAAGAGATACAATGTCTTTTTTCGTATTTAATTAAAAAAAATTATTTAAACTGGTACTTCTTAATTATCCCGTCGACCAACTTCGCCAAATTATATAAATTGCCAAACCACCTGCCAAATTATACACATTGACATAATTTTTATTTTAAATAACGAAATAACAAATAAATTAGTAAAACATTAATAAAAATACAAATAAAATGTCGAATTAATGATTTTATTGGCCCTTATTGGCATTTAATCTTGCAATTAATTAATTAATGGCAACCATTATTGGCATTTAATCTTACAATTTGGCGACAGAAATTTGGCCAACGGTATAACTAAGAAGTACCGTTAAACATTTAAAAATAAGCTAATGTAAAATGAATTAAGTAAACAGTGTCATTGTCTCTCGGTATTTTTTAACAGCGCTATAAGATAGTTCTTTTAAATAATTCATTTTAAATGTATCGTTTCAAATCTGACGTGATTTACACCAGAGTTTTCTTTCTCTTATTAATATTCACGTGGAAATACTTTTGTTGTTAGAAGGAAATATTATTTGCTCTGTCTTCGAATTCACGATAAGAGTTGAAAAGATTATCTCTAAATATCTCGCGCAAATATATTTTTCAATTTAAATTGTTTTGCTATATTTTTTGCCATTTTAAATATGACGTAATTTCCTCAAATTACAAGTTTTAACGCATAATAATGTTTTTTTTTTTTTAGATTTTGTTTCTCTTTTTAAATTCAAGTGTAAATATGGTTCGGCACAGATGTCATAGGCGCAATTTTTTTCTGACGCCAATTTCATATACGCAACGGGTACTTAATTGATGCCAAAGTGTCGTTATTTTTCTTTTTTTTAACCCGGATGTTGTTGTTTATGCCATTGATGTTTTCGCCAAATTGGCGTCGGAAAAAATTGCGCCAATATGGGGTGTATATGACATTTATGCCTATGGCTCTTATGACGTAATTTTCCTGCTTTTAACATGTAATCGTTTAATTCTAATTTTAAAGTTTTTTTGTCTGTTTGTTATAGTCACGTGTAAATAAATTTTTAATTTGAAATAAACACTATTGTTTGCGCTGTTTATACAACTGGCAACAGTTTAAATTAATAACATTTTTTTAAAATTTGTAAAAAATATCTCTCGGAATGCTGAAAATTTGAATTTAAAATTGAAATAAAACCTCAAAAAATGAGTCAAATAGGAAAAATAAATGCAATCTCCACACCGAGAACTTATAACGTATAAAATGATCTAAAAATGATTAAATTCTCATGTATAGTTTTTGCTCCAATAAATCTTTTTTAATGGAACGATTTTGTCCAACTTTAGCATTAAATATATCTTAAACTAATTCTTCGATTTGAAAACTGTCTGCATCAGCGTATTTATCAAACATTTCTCTATAATACCACCAATTTTCCTATTTTTGTATGCAACAGTTTTTTATTATTAACGATGAAAGGCCACGCTTAAGCATTCAAATTAGATGCCGATCTACCCGGAATATGTACGCAGATTTTCATTGGTCCATTTCCAAATCAAAACTTTTTTTATATACTAGGGGGGCTCTAACCCCTACGAGCTAAGCTCGTCAACCCCCGTTCGGACACCGCAGACTCTAACAGCATGATAATTTGATCGGCTTTAAAAAGATTTCGGAAGTTTGAATTATAATATGACGTAATTTTCACCAAACTTTTCTTTTTCTTTTTAAAATTCACGTAAAAATACTTTTGTTAGAAATGAAATATTATGATCATCTTAAAATATCAAGTAAATGTCTCGAGCAATTTTTAAATTTAAACTGTTTTGCAATATTATTTTTTGTTCATTTTATATAATAAGTGTAATGTGACGTAAATTCTCCTATTTAAGACTTCTAACGCATGTTTATGAATTTATTATTTTACAGTATTCTGTCTCTTTTAAAATTCACGTGTTATTACAAATTTTATGACGTAATTTTCAATGAGTTCCTGCTTTTTATATTTTCTGTTTATAATAGTCACGCGTAAAATAAATTTTTATTTGAAGTCAACACTATAGTTTGCGCTGTTTATACAACTGGCAACAGTTTAAATTAATAACATTTTCTAAAATTTGTAAAGAATATCTCTCAAAATGCTGAAAATTTGAATTTAAAATTGAAATAAAACCTCAAAAATGAGTCAAATAAGAAAAATAAATGCAATCTGCACACCGGGAACTTATAACGTATAAAATGATCTAAAAATGATTAAATTCTCATGTATAGTTTTTGCTCCAATGAAACTTATTTAATGGCACGATTTTGTCCAATTTTAGCATGAAATATCTCTTAAAATAATTCTTCGATTTGAAAACTGTCTACATCAGCGTGTTTATCAAACATTTTTCTATAATACCACCGATTTTCATATTTTTGTATGCAACAGTTTTTTTTAATATTAACGATGAAATGCCATGCTTAAGCATTCAAATTGGATGCGGATCTCCCGGAATATCTACGCAGATTTTCATTGGTCCATTTCCAAATAAAAACTTTTTTTTTATATATAGAAGGATAGAGGGATTTTGAAATTCCATTTCTACTACTTATTACTGAAACATTGGAATACGAAATATATTTGGATCAAAAAGTTTGCAAATTGTATTTAATATTCTGTGAAATAAAAGTAATTAATTTTTGAATAAAATTGTGGTAGAAATTATATCTGTTGCTAATTTAGTTGGATAAATAGCAAATATTATGATCTCATCACTTAAAGTAAAAGAATATTATTAATATATAACGTTCTTTCTGATATTCAAAACATTATTATTTGTATTTTTACAACAAAATATGTTCCATATGAGCCAAACATCTTGTGCATTCTACATTAATATTATTCTATTTTTATTATTTTGGATCCATGCTATTTACTTCAATACGGTATATTTTCTATAATGAAGTGATGAAGTAAAGCATCTTATAAGCATCTTTTAAATAAAATATATCTATTGAAGTGTTACTTAAATGCACATAAGTTACATAGCAAATGACGCCGCACGTTTTTTAAATTAATAATTTAAATCGAACAATCGAAATAAATAAGAATAGAATTATTTTCTTCATGATATTCAAATCCTGATGAATCACATTTTGATTACATTGAATTTTATTTAGATAAGTAACGGCAATCTCTTGCAATATTGCTTCAGGGAGATTTAATTCAGGGATAAATTTTAAAAGGATTGTCATCGAAACGGTCCTTTACGTTCAAGTAATAAGAATATATTGAATACCTTAAAGGTTCACTCCACCAAGATGGAGTAGCTACTGAAAACGTAATAATCGGTCAAAGCGCCTTACCAATGTTAACCACCGGATTGAGTGGGCTCTTAATCATATTTTGAAAATTCAAAGATCCAAGCTAGAATATTAAACCATGTGCTTTCTGTATGATGATTAATCATCTTCAATACATTGACAGCGGGATTATATGCCTGAATTTGTATTTTTTTTTTTTTTCGAAAGTCATTTGAATTATTTTCAGTAAAGTATTTCATAATTATACATTATTAGACAGCGGAGTCATTCTGGGTAAGATATGAAGGAATTTCTTGTACAATTATATTTTCCTGGCGTAAATGAATTTCAATTTAAAAAGAAAAATGTATTTTTCTTATTTCTTATTTCTTTTTTTTAAAGAAAGGAAAGGTTTATTAGGCAAAATATGGTTCTCGTATTTAGATTGAGGACAGTTCCACTGGAATACCTCATTGCTTAATTATATCAAATTAACTTATGGTTGCTATGTTAATCATACTCAAGACTGCCTCATTGAGTGAGGTGTCGGACACAATTGTAATAATACAAATACAGTATAACTCCAATTATCCGAATTCCAACTATCCGAATCGCTGATTATCCGAATCGCTCTCATAATTCCAGAAAAAAAAAATTAAGACGGAAACTACTGCAAATTCAAATTTTAAATGATGATGAACTTGTTGAAAGTCTGAGAGAAGAAAGTGTAGAGGAAGAAGATGACATTTATATCAAAGTTGAAGCAGACACGAGACCATCAGAGTGAAGCATTTGCGGGCCTTGAAACTGCGTTGAAGTGGATGAAGTGTCAGCCGGAGTGTGACCAAATGCAACTTCTCACTGTCAAGCGGATGCGCGACTTAGCTGCCCGAAAACAGATGAAGACTGACAAACAGCTTACTCAGACCGAGATTTTCAGCAAGCAATGACTTTCATTTACAGTACGGTACACACATAATGCACAGCACTTATAAGTACGCTTAACATGTAAAGGTGTTGCCTTTTCTTTTAATTAATTAAAAGCTCTTTTTTTAAAAATAGTTTTTTTCTCCCATTTTCAACATACATACAGTAATTAATTAAAATGGAACCTTTTTTCGGATAAAATCCAAATATCCGAATTTTTGATTATCCGAATGGAGTTTGGTCCCAATTTATTCGGATAATTGGAGTTCTACTGTAGTATAAGTAAAGAACTGAAATTTTGGAGAAAGTAAATTTCTAGAGTTATATGATCCTGTTTTAGTACATTGTTGTGCCTATAATTTTAGCATACTTTTAGCAAACACCTTATCTGTTAATTAAATATATTCTGGCTTATGAAATTCATGAAAGGATTCTTATATTTTACTTGGTTGTTTCATGTAAGAATTCTGAATTTATGAATAAAATGGAAGGTAAAGTGTTAAAATCTTTTGTGTAGTTTTCCACCCAGTAGCAGAATTTTCGGTGTCCATCTGCAGCAAATCAAAACTTATCTGTGATCCAACAATGCTGAAACAAGATGCTAGCATAAATACTTATAGTAAATCATAAGAAATGCAAAAATTACATTTACAAAGAAAATGTAATAAGAAACACTATAACCCTTAATACGGAGTATTTAAGTGAATTTTTTAAGCCCAGTGTTTATGTTTAAGATTGTAGATTAATTTACAAGGTCTAAAATAATCTGCAGCACTGCTGCCGTGTTGCACAGTTTCTGCTATGGAGGAAATGTATATAATTGTCTCGAAATCGACTGACTTCTGATAGTAATAGGCGTTATATGGGCAGTTTTAGCTATGTTAAGCAGCACAATTGAGATGGATGACTTTTAGACATTACAAAAATCAAAACTGATATAGGATCAGGATTAACTGGCCAGAATGCAGATTCAAATGTTGAATGTACATGTTGGCCTGCTAAACTTGATACTAAATCTTGAACCTGCATAGAAAAATAATTAACAACTCAACATCTTCAATAGGGTGGGTCGAAAGAAAGAAATATTCTATTTTCGAAACTCTTTAGTGCGGAAAAAATTACCTATTGTAATAAGAAGAAAAACGGCATAAAATAAAATAAAATTGCATAACATCTTCCATTCACGCATCGTACTTAAAATTATTGAAAAATTTCAAAAATCTCGCCTTTTAGTATTTTTTTAAATTAATTAAAACTTAAAAAAATAAACACTCTTTTGTTTTTTATGCTTGTTAATTGGTCTAAATAACATAAATAAATAAATTCTAAACAATAATATAATTTTTTTCCGTTCGTGCAACATCTTAGAATAAACAAAATTGTTCCAATATTTCGAAATTTTCACTATGGAACTCCTTGTTCGTTTTGCTTGAAGAAAACGAGACAGAACTCCCTTCAACTAGATTAAACGATTAAGAATAAAATTTCGTGAACTTCAAAGGAATTACAATTTGGGTAAAAATCGGATCTTCTGACAAAACAGTTACTAAAAATTTAAATGTGAAGCAGAGTGGAAAGCTCGGGATCTTCAGCGAGCATTTCGTTCCTAAAATAGGAGAGTACACGGAAATGGATGAATACAAACACAGTTCTATTAAAGTTTCGGAGTATGATGAAGATGAATACAAGCCAAGTACATCGACAGAAAAGCCTATATAGCAGATGAGAATACAACTTATCGCAACAGCGCTAAACAGTGATCGGTTCGAAGTTTCTGATCGTGCAACAGCTGTCATAGCTTCGAGTGTTCTGCGAGACGTTGGGATGACAACCTATACAGATTCTACTTATGTGGTTTATAAGTGTAAAATTAAAAAAGACAAGAGTCGTGTTAGGACGAAGTTGAAAAGTCAATTCACACCTCCGAGAAAAGTTGGATCTTTTCTTTTACAGACGAAAATAGGATACTTTGTATGCTTTTTCGAGTTCATCAAATGATATAACTCAAAGCATTATTTCTCTTTTGTCTGAACTATCATTATCACTAGGAAAAGTAGAAGTAGTAGAGTGTGATGGCACTATAAATAATACTGCATGGAAGAATAGTGTCAACCACCGATTAGAAAATCATGTAGGACGCTCGCTACCGGGGAGTTTATGCCTCCTGCATTTTAATGAGCTTCCTTTTCGAAACATTTTCCAGCATATTGACGGTCAGACTGCTGGGTCTAAATCTTTTAGCTAAACAATCCGGCAACAGCTCAGTTGCTGTGAAAAACTCCCTGTGGTCGATTTGAACCCATACATCATTCGATTCCTGATATAGAGAGAAATTTGTTTAGCAAAGATCAATTGTATTTGCTGGACATTTAAAATGCAATCACCTTTTGACATTGTACAGAAAACTTGGGAAATCGGGGTCCTGGTCATTTGTCCAATTCCAGATGGCTAACTGCGGCCAACCGAGTCCTTAGGTTGTAATAAGTTCGTCAGATCCATCCAAAAACCTAAAAGAAATTGCTGGTTTCATTTTAAAATGATACATGCCTGTGTGGTTGGCCATAAAAAAGAGCAAAGATTTTACTGGCGGACCAAAACATGTCTTTCAAGCAATCAAAACATCACTCTTTTTATCCGACGAATTACTTAAAGTTGTCGATCCAGTAATAAAAAAAAAGCTTACTTTGCGCACCCTGAGAATGTTCTGTTGGCAATGAATTTCGATGAAAGAGAAAATATTCGGAAGCTCGGTTTCAGAATGATCTTAAAAGCAAGACAATTAGTTCCAAAGAAGAAGACTGTTAGAAATTATGTACCACCGAAGATAAACTTTCAAGCTTCCGATTACATTGAAATTATTAATTGAAATTTTGTGTGGTGTATCTTCCACCAATGCTGCGGGACCTAAGTGAAGATGATATTAAATCACTCATCAATTCTGACACAACGCTCATCAGAGAAATACAAAAGTTTCCCTGTCACACCCAGGACATTATCGTCTCAATACTTCAAGGCTTCCGAACTGATTTCGTGAATTACCAAATGAAGATTAACCCCTTGAAGGGCAAGCAATTGCGTTTGTGTAATGCTTAATTCCCACCGGAAATTTAGAAGAAAAATATTTCAAAATAAGGAAAAGCAATTTTACGACTTTTCTCCACTAAAGTCAGAAAACTAAAATTTCCTAAAATTTTTCTGGTGCAAATACTGATTAATCGTAGGTGGTATATAATATATACCGCCACCCCTTAACCCCTTGAGGGGCGGTGGGATATATTTTACTCTACTACCCCATTAATAAGTAAAAGTTTTATTTTATTTTTATCGCTGAAAGAATTTTATTTTTGAACGCCTGTTTACTTATTTATTAATTTTATTTCAGCCTCTGACAACGATTTTCTACAGTTTTTATGTGAAAATGTCGAAATCTTTATAGGTAATTAACAGTGTTTTCGAAATCATTTGGTATTTGTTTAATCGGAATTTAAAGATGATGAGGCAACATGTACAAATGATAACTTTCTGGGAGATGACGAACATTTTGTGAAGCGTTCAGATCAAAACATAGAATCGAAGTAAGAATCTGAAGAAATATTCAAACAAGATACTGATGCCGAAATACATTCGGTCTCTCCATATTACTTAGGAAACGATAAAATCACCAAATGGTACAAAATAGGTAAAACTTCTTTAAATACTCGTTCTGCAAATGCAGTTAGTCCTTTGCCCCATGGCCCCACCAGTGGCTGAGAGGTTCTGCTCTCGAAAGCTGGTAGACGGGAGGTGCTGGGTTCGATCCCAATCGGGCCCGTCGGCCTAATCGTTCGGAGTTTTCGTGGTTTTCTTCGAGCCATGGATTTCCATGCGTAAATACGGATTAGGTTCCCTTAGAAAGACCCCCACGAAGGGCACTCCCCCCTCGGGCCTATATCCCTAGTGTAGATAATCGGCCGGCAAAAATCAACCAACCAAACAACCAACCAACCTTTGCCCCATGCTAGAGGTACTGCTATGTCACTTAAAATTCTTACCGAATTCTCCAAACTATTTATATGAGATGACACAATCGAATTTGTAGTTAAGCACATAAAATAGATGGAGATAAAATATAATCTTTCTTTACAAAGACAGAGTATATTAATAGCTACTAAATAATGAAGTTATTGTAATTCATTAAATTTAAAAATTGTGATAAAAAATTTGGTGTTTAGAACACTTCCGTAAGTGATCGAGAGGCAAAAAAAACACTAATAATGGTATGTTAATTTTCTTAACATTGTAAGATTGATCAAACTATTTGTTCTGATTTTTTTTATTATAGTCTGTTGTATATTTTCTAAATATAACTTATGGGAAACTAAATTCAGAGTTGGGCGAATTTTTAATATCAATTATCTTCAAGATAATTAAAATTTAATTGTATGTAATTAATTCTAGTTAAAATTATATGCCGTAAAATTTCTTGCAGCACGGTATCCGTAACTCACCCCATCCAATTATTTGAAGAAATTTCTGCATTTGAATGTGTGTAACTATAATC
This sequence comes from Maratus speciosus, assembly GCA_963932465.1. NCBI lineage: Eukaryota > Metazoa > Arthropoda > Arachnida > Araneae > Salticidae > Maratus > Maratus speciosus. Next base: position 427,778,331 of record OZ010795.1, on the reverse strand, counting down.
AATTAAATGTAATTAACTTATAATTACATTGCGGGTATTTGGAATTGCAAATTTGCTCAACTCTGTCTGAATTTGCGTTATAGTTGACATTTTGTAACGATTAAAATAGTTCTTTTGAGTTAAATGTCGTTAAAGCGGATCTAGAAAACATCTGAAACAGTAATGTGGGATTCATGTAGAGTAGATGAGGTTTATTCCAAAAGAGCGAAAAATATCGACACCAATACTCGAAGCGGAAAGCTTTGTCTTGCGGTGGCATTGCTTTTAAATATATGTCTGACATTATTCACTCATACATGTTAGGCATAGCTGCGATCTCCAATGCTATTTTTATTCATTCGAGGAAAAACTATAGCATTTACATGATGTCAAGTGGAAGCATGATGAAAGTGTATGATAATATGGAAAATCACGAATAAAAGGTAATTAGGGCATAATGAAGAGAAGGATTTTTTTTAAATAAGTCATTTTGAATGTTGGAGTAGAACTGTTGACTTTTATTCATTCTAGGAATAACTGTAGCATGTGCATGATGTCAATTGAAAGCATGATGAAAGTGCGTGGTAATATGAAAATTCACGAATACCATGTAATTAGGGCATAATGAAGAGAAGGATTTTTTTTTAAATAAGACATTTTCAATGTTGGGGTAGAATAGTTGAGAATTATTCCAACAGTGAGAAAAATTTCCAGGCCTACACAATCCAATTAATGTCATGCCGTGGTAATTCTTGGCTCTTAAAAAATCTTAACTATGTTAGCTTGAAGATGATTTATCTATTTAAAAGAATTTATTTACCTTATCATGGCATAATTACATGGTATACAGGATTTTCCGTCATATCACACACTTTCTTCATGTAAATTCTTTAGCTATATCTCGGATAAATGAAACAAGCACGGTAGTTTGCAGCCATGTCCAACAAATAACAGTGATATCTTCCAGCCAGGTTTCGCCCAGGTCAATGCTTTTGTACAACGCTGTAGTTTACCTAGTACCTTAGTTACGCGCCATAACACTGAAATACTTTCCAACACCTCCTGAATGCTTTAACAAAACTTCGTTATTTAGGGAAATAAAGTAAATAAGATAACTAAGTAAGCAGTTTAGAAAACGCATAAAAAAATTAAAAATTTGATTTCATCAGTTACCGTTCATAGCCAATAGTACCGTCATTACACGCCAATATTTATCTAAAGTTTAATTCAAACTAAAACTCTCTTAAAACTACTAAAATCACATTTGCAGAAATTAACATTTGTAGACGGCTATGTATCCAATTCTTTGCACGACCCTAAATATCATTTTATCTACGTTCTACAAACATTTCTTTGTAAACTAAATGCAGTTCATAACACATTTAAAAACAACATTTAAGAAATTTGCGCTCATAACTAGTAACCATTACGAACTCTTTTGTGTAGCCCTGTATATAAATTATAGCATTTATACATACCATATACTATGTATAAATACAGTGAAACATAAAAGCGCATAACATAATTAAAATGCATTTCCAGCAATCATCACTACTGTACAATACTTCGGATAAAATGTAGTTTCTGAAATCTTTTGTGTGTCCCTGTAAATGCTATGCACTTCATATTATACATGAAATAAATTCTAGTAAATCTCAGTGACGTATATCAATTTAATTATACATGAAATAATTTAACATAATTAAAATACGCCGCAAACAGTTCCCTCCACACCTATATTACTTTTTAACGGAAATATTTTGTATGACCCTGTAAATGAATATTGAATATTCTTTGCGCCGCATTTTCTACAGAATGCATAATTTAGTTCAATTCAAAATGCATATAAAATTTATTATGTTTCAAAGCATGTAGCATCATTAAAAATCATTTGAAACGATTTTTTCCATAGGCCGTAATGTAACGGAAAAGTTTTGACTGTCCCTGTAAATGAAATAAACATGCTACAAACTTCATTTCAAATAAGGAACGTGGTATAGTAAACATCAATAGCATCCAAAAATTTTAGGGCAATCCGAGTATATTTACGGGAGTTACAATGCGACAGACGGCCAGACGAACAGACAAACCGAAGTCTTAACAATTTTCAACTTGTTGGAAAGTGTTAAAAATGATTCAGAAAATAAGCGTTTTGGATTTTAGTACACCCTTAATACGAAAATTTGTTCGTCAACCCCTATTTTTTTCTGTAAGAGTTGCTCCTATCAAAAACTTGTCAATATGACTATTGTAGATAATATTGATAAGATGTATAATACATCTAAACGGATTGAATATCTTGTGAATTGACGAAGTTATGAATTTTTATCTTCTTGAACCCGCGCCCCACCCTCTTTTTTCCCGTTTTTATTTTTATTTCTTTTATTTATTCATTTATTTATTTTTCAGTAAGAGTTCGTCCTATCAAAAACTTGTCAATATAAAAGTTATAGACAATATTAAGATTTATATTAAATAAAAGATTTATAATACGTTTAAGCGAATTTGATATCTTAAAAATTGACGAAGTTATGATTTTTTTCCCCTAAAACCCCATTTTTTGTGCTTCTTGAGCTCATTTTTAATGTTATCAAAAATCCGTTACACATAAATTTTTGGTCTTTTCCTAGCAGTAATAATAACTTTAAACTGATTTGATATCTATAAAAATTAAGAAGTTATGTGGGATTCTCGGTTTTCACAAAATTCCTTCCTATTTCTAACCCCTTAGTCCAATTTTGCTTATTAACGAACTTGAACGAGTTTTTCTACCCCTTGATTTTATTTATCAGTTTTTCGAAGAAATTTGTGCAGAATTACGGAAGTTATCGTGTCCATAAAAAAGTGATATATATATATAGAGAGAAACATATGGGGCATTCTCTCAATAGTTTGACTTTCGTGAATAAAAATATGGTGAAATTAAACTTGCTAAAATAACTTTTGAAATTTATAGAGAAATGCCTTAATGATTCTAAATAAAGAAAAAATGGTCAGCATCAAAAATGTTTTATACAACTAAGGTTTAAGTTAAACTTGCGAGTTAAATTTTATTTACCATTTTACCGCTATAACGTTTTATTTTCTTCTAATTTTTTTCTTATAATGAATTTGCATAGTACCCACAGGGCATTAAAATAAGAAAACAATGCAGTATTTTTAGTACAAAATTTTCGTATAACATTGAGTTAAAGGGATGTTAAATAGGGGATGGAAGGAAAAAAAAGGGGGGGGGGGATGATATAGGAAAAAATGGATAGTAATGGGAAAAAAAGGGGATGGTAAGAATGGGACGGTAAGGAAAATTACCACTATTTTTAGGCAAATCATGTTAAGACTAAGTGATAGCCAGTATGTTCATTGATTTTTAGAAACAGTTATTTACATTGGATTAAATTGAAAATAATAATAATAATTTACCTCGAAAAGTGCAGGAATAAACCTTGGGGACGGTAAGACTACCAATAAAGCCACGATGCTGGAAACTGATATATAAATGCTGATTTAAATTCTGAAGTAAATGTTCTATCAAAGATTTTTAGACATTCTTTCTCTAGCATACTTCTGCATGAGAAAAAAAACTGGTAAAAATATCTGTGGCTGCATCTGAAGTAATTTTCTGTATAAGTTTAACGAGAGGGATGGTAAGTAATCTAAAACCCTGGGAAAGAGTTCAAAAAATAATATCAACCGTAAACATGTGTGCAGGTTAATTTTTTGCTACATATTTATGTAAAACAATTGTCCCAGTTTCGGAAAAAAAAAATTACATCGAATTACTTTTATTGAAACAATTTTATACAGACAGATCCAAACTTAAAATTCAAAATCAGCGGTACATACAGGAGTTTTCCTGGTATTTGGACTCTCCCAACATCGTCCAGAACATATTTATCTCGTTAATACTCGTTAATATTGTTATACAATCATGCAATGGGATGTTGCCCAGTATATGAAAAAAAAAAAAAAAAAAAAAAAAAAAAAAAAAAAAAACCACAAGATTATGTACTAAAATAAAAATTATTATTCAGGGACTTAAATGTCAATATATTGAGAAAATGCCCCATAAATAGATATAAAGTTTTTTACTGAGGTAGGTTTTGATTTCTAGGGGTCATGCTTGGAGTAGATCTGCAAAAAAAAATTCAGAATTTCTTACATAGGGGCGATCGCAATAAGTAGTTTTTCAAACAAAATCTTCCTAATAGATAGGTATATGAACATAAAATATGAGTTAAAATAAACTTTAATCTATATTTAATAGAATTATTTAATTATATAAAAATTCTTTGACAGTAAATATTTAAAAAAAATCAATTGAATATTAATAACTTTAAACATTTTGAAAAAAAGTCCTTCCGGCCAGTGCCGGGAGGAAGAGGTAGCTTTCATATTCCTTATTTTAAAAAAGCCAACTTACATTATTCGAACACACGAAGCTCAATTTAGTGGAAACCGAAAATAGCAGATTCAATACTAAATCATTATGAATGAGAATTTCGCGAAATTATTCAGCTTTACCCAAGCTGCTTTTATTTAAAGTAACTTATATTTGGCTGCCAAATTCGGCGATTTCTTAAAGTGCCTGCCATTTTAAGACAACACGGTGAATGAGGCTAACCAGTGAGCTTGGTCGAGACCATAGTAATTGCTGTGCACATGCTCTCTCACATCGGAATCGGTTGATCTATACAAGTGCTGTCGCAGGCAAAAAATCAGATTTTTCAAAATGTCACCCACATTAGAAATTGAAACTGCTATATCTGAGCCATTTTTTTAAGATAAAGGCAAACAAAAAATGCTCCTCAATCCTTATATCAAGGTCAAATACTTAAGAAAGAAACTTTTTTCAATTTCTAAATTTTTTGTACCTCACTTTAAATATATATATATATTTTTAAATTAATGGCCGCCATTTTGAAACAAGATGGCTGACGAAGCTGGCCAGCGAACTTGGTCGAGATATTGATGTATACTATCCACATGCCTTCTTACATCGAAATAGGCGAATACGTGTGTTATCGCGTGACAAATACAAGATCGTTTCAAAATGTTAGCCATGCTAGAAATTCAAAGTGCTATAATTCAACCATTTTTTAAGATATAAACAAAAGAACAAATTTTCAGAAACAAAAACTGCTCCGGAATCTTTGTATCAAAGTTAAACATATAAAAAAAAAATCTTTTTTTCATTTTCCAATTTTTTAATACCTCATTTTAAATTTCAAATTTATTTTTTTTCATGGCAACCCTTTTGAAACATGATAGCGAATGAAGCTGGCTTACGAACTCGGTCGAGACATTGGTATGTACTATGTGCAGACGAAGTTACATCCAAATCGGTTCATAAATACGCCTGTTATCGCATGACAAAAATCAGGTCGTTTTAAATTGTCAGCTACAATAGAAATTCAAAATGCTATATTTCAGCCATTTTTTTTGATATAGACGAAACAAAAACTGTTCCGAAATCTTTGTATTAAGGTCAAACACATAAGAAAGAAATCTTTTCATTTTCCAAATTTTTGCTATCTTATTTTAAATTTTAAATTTTTTAAATTTTTTTAAATGGCCGCCATTTTGAAACAAGATGGCGGATGAAGCTGACCAACGAACTCGGTCGAGATATTTGTATGTACTATGTACACACCAAGGTACATCCAAATCGGTTCATAAATACGCCTGTTATTACGTGACAAAAATCAGGACGTTTCAAAATGTCAGCCAAGCTAGATATTCAAAATGCTATAACTCAGCCATTTCTTTAGTTATAGACGAAACAAAAACTGCTCCCGAATCTTTTTATCAAGGTCAACCACATAAGAAGAAAATATTTTTTTCAATTTTCAATTTTTTGGTACCACATTTCAAATTTAATTTTTTCTTAAAAATTTAAATGGCCGCCATTTTTAAACAAGATGGCGGATGAAGCTGGACAACGAACCCGATCGGGTTGGGTTGGGTTGATTTTTGACGGCCAATTATCTACACTAGGGATATAGGCCCGGGGGGAGTGCCCTCCGTGGGGGTCTTTCTAAGGGAACCTAATCCGTATTAACGCATGGAAGATCCACGGTTCGAAGAAAACCACGAAAACTCCGAACGATTAGGCCGACGGGCGCGATTGGGATCGAACCCAGCACTTCCCGTCTACCAGCTTCGAGAGCAGAACCTCTCGGCCACTGGTGGGGCACGAACCCGATCGAGACATTGGTATGTACTATGTATAAACGAAGTTACATCCAAATCGGTTCATAAATACGCCTTTTATCGCGTGACAAAATTCAGGACGTTTCAAAATGTCAGCCACAGTAGAAATTCAAAATGCTATAACTCAGCCATTTTTTAAGATATAGACGAAACAAAAACTGCTCTGGAATCTTTGTATAAAGGTCAAATACATAAGAAAAAAATATTTTTCCATTTTTAAATTTTTGGTACCAAATTTCAAATTTTAATTTTTTTTAAAAATTTAAATGGCCGCCATTTTGAAACAAAATGGCTGATGAAGCTGGCCAACGAACTCGGTCGAGACATAGTATGTACTATGTACATACCGAATTACATCGAAATCGGTTCATAATTACGAGAGCTACAGTGTGACATAGGTCATATATATATATATATATATATATATATATATATATATATATATATATTGAACGGAGGGTGGTTTCGGGGTCTGGGGGTCATGATCGATGAAAATATACCAAAATTTTTTGAAATCGCTTTCCTCCGAACGGCTGCAATAGGTAGCTTTTTGTAATGAAAGCTACCTAATAATTATATAATCATTAAAATATAAAGAAAACATTTAACAATTTAATAATAATAATAATTCATTCTATAGATAATATATTTATGTATCCAAATATAAGTTTTTATAGAGATTGCAAGAATGGTGTTTTTTTAAACTCACGAATCTCTGATTTTTTTTCTTTTTTGGAATATTAATTAAACTGCATTTTTCTTATTATTTGCGTTTATTTTTACATTTTATAAAATTGGAAATATGGATTAAATATACTGCAGAATTTTGCGTAATTTTTATCAGCATTTAAAATGTCTCAGAACTCCAAACCATATTGCATTTCACTAGCGGCGGAAAAGATTCAGAAAGTGTGAGCGCCATGAACTGTATGATATAGTATGTTGTGGCCATCACAAAACTTTCTTCTATATAAATAACACACATAGAACTAATTGATATCAAGGTATACCTGAATCTGAAGTTTGGTGAAAATTCATGCATTAGTTCTTGAGATAGATCTATTGTGAAAATACTGAGGCATAGTAGTGCCACCTGTTAAGCGATTTGCACCAAAATATAAATAGCACTAACTCATATGAAGGTATACTTGAATCTGATGTTTGTTGACATTCCAAAAATTATTTCTTGAGATGGAGCTATAACGGAAATCGCAAAAAATGCAGCATAGTTTGATTATCTGTTGAGTGATTTATGCCAAAATGTATAAAACGTCAAATCATGTCAAAGGCTAACTGAATCTGAAGTTTTATGAAAATCCGTGATTAGTTCTGGAGATTAAGCTATTGCGAAAAATCGTGAAAAATCGTAACTGAGAGACATGGCAAATAAAATCTTTGTGAATTCAAATCATAAACAAATGATATCTCCGGCATTTTACCTAGTATGATGTCATAAGAATATTGTCCATTGATTGTTGGAGAACTCACTTTGTGAATGATTACCTCAATGGTTTAATATTTTTTACAGTTCACGATGAATGAATCACTTGTGTTTGTTCAGGTTTATGGGATGAGATATTAGGTGCATAGCAGCGTCACCTGTTTAACGATTTACACCTAATCGTACAAAACGTCAAATCATGTCAAATGCTAGCTGAATCTGAAGTTCGAGGAAAATCCGTGCATAGTTCTGGAGATTGAGATATTCAGTAAATCGTGAAAAATGCTGCAAAGCAGTGCCACTTGTTCAGCGATTTATACCAAAAACTAATCAGCACCACTTTATATCACGGTTTAACTGAATATTAATTTTTAGTAAATTCCTTGCATTAGGTGTTGATTTAGAGCGCACACAACATTTGTGTCACATACAGACAGACCCAGAGACTATCTGACAGACATTTTGCAAAATCATGTTTTTCGCAATCTCTTGCCCCTAAAACGTGTAAATCCGTCGAAAACCGAAAGTCGAAAAAATTTACGAATCCAATACTTTCTTCTTGTAAAGATAGAAGAAAGTAAAAATGCACAACAATGATCTCTTATACATAACTGAATTTTAAATTTTAATTAAATTTAACGTTTTACAGAAAAAATGGCTTTGTAAGTTAATGAAGCAAAATAATAAAGGAATGTGATTCTTATTTACTGAAATTTATCGATAAAGTCGACATAGAAGTAGAGTTTTTAAAAAAAGAATCTATCTTCGTATATTGTAAACACATTTTCACTCGCCTTTTAATCTAACTTTTATGTACTTTTGGTAACTTTTTTTGATGTATCATTATATTATTCTTACTTTCACGTAGACAGTCTTATGAAGCTGTAAAAATGTACCCCGGATATAGATAAATATAAAATCATAAATATAAAATCAATCAAATATAAAATAGGAAAAATATGTGTTCGTTCCTTACCAAAGATTATTAAATACATTCCAGTTTTGATAATAATTTGTATCAGACAGTAATCTTTCTCGATAGATAAACATTTGAAAACAAGCTCTGATTTCTAAAGATATAAATTATTATTTATATAAAAATAACCGAATATTTATATTATTCCAATTTAACATGAAACTATCTTAATTTTTTTTTATTCATACTAGAAAGGTAGCCCGTGAAAAATGTCGAAAAATTAGATATAAAAATATACATAACTCATGTGCAAGAATATGAGTTTTCCTCGCTAATTCTGAAGTGATAGAAGAAAATAACACATTTTAAGAACGAAACACATTTATGAAAAACTGTTTACAGTAGAAGATCACTAATCTGCACAGTTTAGTTACAGGTGTTGTGCGGATTTTAGGCTTTTTGTTGTCATGTCTATTCAATCTTTGTTTACATTTTTTTTTTCATACATTTCAATACAAATCAATACATTTTTCATTCATTGGGCAATTTAGATTGTTAATTCTTAAAAATAAATACAAAATACACTTTAAGTAAGGTAAAAACTATTAAAATATCCTATAGGATTTAATGGAATGATATTATACGTGCGTGCTTCACGATCTTGCTTACGACGTTGTTGAAATTGGCTACAACTTGTCATAATCATAATTGTGTGGGTCACTTAACAAAGGCGTAACCAATTTTTAATGAAATTTCTGGTATAAAGTAGTTTTCAAAAACGTGTGTAAAATTGCCGGCCGTTCTGATGTTATGTCAGTCCTAGGAATAATATTTGTAACACTAAAGAGTTTCAATGTATATGTGGAATTTAGAAAAGCTTCTCCAAAAGAAAGGTCCTGAAGTGACATTGTAATTCTTCGAACTTTAAAGCTTAATCGGGCCCCGATGTTGCTTACTGAAATCTAATAAATACAGTTATTTTGAATATTACAACAGAATAAAACAGTTACACTTATTTCACTTAAACCCGCTGTTACGTAAATGTTATTTTTTAATATTTAAAAAAAATTATTTAATTTTTTTCAAATCATGCATTTATATATTATTTTATTATTTAATAATTAAATAATGAAAAAATTTGCTTTTGTTCTGAGTTTATAAATATGACAATAAAGTAATGTAACTGAGAGACATGGCAAATAAAATCTTTTTGAATTCAAATCATAATCAAACGACATCTCCGGCATTTTACCTAGTATGATGTCATAAGAATATTGTCCATTGATTGTTGTAGAACTTACTTTGTGAATGATTACCTCAATGGTTTAATATTTTTTACAGTTCACGATGAATGAATCACTTGTGTTTGTTCAGGTTTATGGGATGAGATATTAGGCTGTCAACTTAATTTCAACTTTTTAATCGAAATTATAAACAATGCTTAGATCTCGAAATAAAATGTTTTATCATACTCCTATTATAAAGAGGAAAAAATTGTTTATTTGTAGGAGGTAAGCTCTGGAACTACCGAACCGATTCCAAAAGTAATGGTATCAAAATGATGCTGTTAGTCCAACTTAGAACATAGGCTATATCTTATGTCGGTGCCACTACCCCAAAGGGGGTGTAGGAGCAAAAAACGTTCTAAAAATGCGATTTTAGCGTCACTGAAGGGCCTAGAAATATGAAATTTTGAATATTAGTTACTTATAAGATATAAATGATGTCTAAGAACAGTTCTTAAACAATTCGGAATTTAAAAGGGGTGAAAATGCACAAAAAGCGTTCTAAAAAACGTTCTAAATGGTGGTTTCTACACAATCTCAGGAAATACCAAACCGATTTAAAAAATATTGGCGTCAAAATGATAGTGACAACGCTTGCTCCAAGATAGGCAATTTTTTATGCCGGTGTCACTACCCCAAAGGGGGTGCAGGAGCAAAAAACGTTCTAAAAATGCGATTTACGTGTTACTGAAGGGCCTAGAAATATGAAATTTGAAATATTAGCTACTTATTAGATATAAAGGATTTCTAAGAACAGTTCTTAAACAATTCGAAATTTGAAAGGTGTGAAAATGCGCGAAAATCGTTCTAAAAAACGTTCTAAATGGTGGTTTCTACACAATCTCAGGAAATACCAAACCGATTTAAAAAATATTAGTGTCAAAATGATGGTGACAACGCTTGCTCTAAGATAGGCTATTTTTTATGCCGGTGTCACAACCCCAAAGGGGGTATAGGAGCAAAAAACGTTCTAAAAATGCGATTTACGTGTTACTGAATGGCCTAGAAATATGAAATTTGAAATATTAGCTACTTATTAGATATAAAGGATTTCTAAGAACAGTTCTTAAAAAATTCGAAATTTAAAAGGTGTGAAAATGCCCGAAAAGCGTTCTAAAAAACGTTCTAATGGCGGTTTCTACACAATCTCAGGAAATACCAAACAGATCTAAAAAATAATGGCGTCAAAATGATGGTGACAACCCTTGCTCCAACATAGGCGATGGTTTATGTCGGTGCCACTACCCCAAAGGGGGCGCAGGAGAAAAACGTTCTAAATTGCGACTTTTGCGTTACCGAAGGGCCTAGAATCGTGAAATTTGGAATGGTAGTTAGTTATTAGATATCAATGATCTGTAAGGACATTTCCTAAAAAAATCGAAATTTAAAAGGTGGTCAAAATGCGCAAAAAGCGTTGTAAAAAACTTTCTAAATTGCGATTTCTATGCAATCTCAGGAAGTTCTGAACCGATTTCAAATATAATGGTGTAAAAATGATGGTGACAGATCTTGCTCCAAGATACAGGGATAACTATGATTTGTGGTAGTAAATTTCGTATTTTATTGATATTTTGAAGGAAAGGGTTGCCAGTGATTATATTTTGGCGAAAATTTTGTTGATTAGAGAATTGAAATGGCTATATCCGTTAGACAATCACCTCGCAAATAAATGAAAAAAATACTGATATTTAATTTAAAAAGACAACAAAAAATGTTTTAATAAGGCATAATATTATGAAATATATACATAATTTTTAATTTAAACAGGAAATAAATATTTGTAATGCTTAAAATATAATTTATTGTGAAATTTTACAATATTTGGCGAATTATCGCCTGCCTTACGTTAAAAAAAGGAATCTGAAAATTTCATTAGACTAATTTTGAATTACATTTTTTTTTTCTTTTTTTTTATTTAACTATTTAATCCACGTAATGTGATTTACAGGAGAAACAATTCGATTATAAATTATATAGATATCAGTTAATATTTTAAAAATGGAATCTAATATTTAAATTTTAGTTCGAATTTCTGCCACACAGACATATTGTAAAATCCTTTCAGGCTTAGATGCTGTATATTCAAGCGGACGCCATCTTGGATGTTTTGAGATTTCTTTGCGATATTTTGTTGACGATGTTTTACATTTTATTTTCATTCAGCCTTTCATGCACATAAATCGCTGCTTGGCGACATTTATTACTTGGCGGAAAAGGGGTTATTACGCCAAGAAAAAATCCCAGATGGCGGCCGCGGATATGACATCTGTTCCTAATTTCATACTTTTTAAAATTTTTTTCGCCGTAATTACGGAAGCATGTGATTTTTATAGACTCCAACTCAGATCAATAAATATTATCTCTTTTTTTTAAAGTATTATTGTTTATTAAATATTTCTTTGGCCATAACGCCAATTTTACGTACAGGAAATTTCACAGTTTCAAAATTTAGGAACTGAAAATTATTCTTAAGGAAATTTATGCAATCATGTGTTATTACTATAAAAAAAAATTCTACACAGATGTCATATACGTATCAATTTGGCGAAAACATCAACAGCATAAACAACAACATCCGCGTTACCATATCAAGCAAAATAACGATAAGTTGGCGCCAGTTAAGTACCCGTTGCGTATATAACATTGGCGTCAGAAGAAAATCGTGTTATGACAATATGACATCTGTGCCAAAAATTCAACATTTTGAATTAAAAATTACTTGCTGAAAAAAAAATTGCAAATCATTTTAAATTCGTTATTTTTTCATGTTTTCCGCTCTGTTAGGCAATATTTTAAAAGATATTGGACTAATCTTAGATATTTAAAAGCACATAAATTAACATCTGAATTCCAGTTTTATATAATTATTATTATTTATTAATTGTTTATTTTTATTATTATTATTTATTTATTGTTTATTATTATTATTATTATTTATTTTATAGTCTTCGCTAATCAAGTCACCGCCAAATGGCATATTTACTATATCATTGGAAGTTTTGGTTGCACAGATACGCTTCATGGTACCTAATGGGCTCCAAATTGGCGTTATTTTGCCTGACATGGTAACCCAGCTATTGTTGCTTATTTATTAATAAATTGTTTATTTACTTTTATTTTCTTTATTACAATTATATAAAATGCTTTGTTCTATAGATAATAATTAAACATTTTTTTTTTATTTATTGGGTACTACTTAGTTATCCATCGACCAATTTCGCCAAATTATATAAATCGCCAAACCACTCGTCAAATTATACAAATTGACATTTTTTTTAAATAATGAAAGAACAATTAAATTAGTATAACATTAATAAAAATACAAATAAAACGTCTAAATAAAAATCACCTGATGATGCAAACACGTGTAACTTGCTTAAAGTCAAGTGAACGTGACATGTACGATCAACCATTATTGGCATTTAATCTTATAGTTTGGCGATAGATTTTTGGTCGACGGGATAACTAAGTAGTACCATTTATTGTTATTTCCTTTTAAAATAATAGAAAATAATTTAAATATATATATATATGTAACTGGTATTCGGAAACGATGTTTTCGCCAAATGGGCGTGAAAAAAAATTGCGCCAAATCCGGTACTTATATGATATCTGTGTCTTACAGTCATTTACATTATTGTGATTACTTAGTATCAGAAAATAGATTGAAGAGTATTTGGTATATTTTTACTATATGGGCTTTGGCGAGATAGAGAAAATGGCCTTGGTAAGTGAAGTGAATTTTATGTATATTTACTGGCAACCTATTTACTTTTCATATACATATAAGCATTTTTTTTTTCAATATTTATGATATTTATATATTACAAAAAAGAGCTATTATCTACTTTTAAATACGAATAGAAATAATTTGTGGTTCTACTTGATTATTCCGTCGACCAAAAAAATATCACCAAACTATAAAATTAAATGCCAATAATGGGTGATCGTAAATGTCAAATTTACTTGACGTTAAACACTTTACACGTATTTGTTACATCATCAAGTGATTTTTATTTCGACGTTTTATTTTTATTAATGTTTTACTAATTCATTTATTATTTCGTTATTTAAAATAAAAATTATGTCATTTGCGTGATTGGCCTAATAGTTTGGCGATTTGTATAATTTGGCGAAATTGGTTGACGGTATAATCAAGTAGTACCTAATTTGTAATTAATAATAATAATAATAATATAAATAGATAAATAAATTGTTAGACATACATATATATATACGTCTTACAAGGGAAACTAGCAGAAGTAATTGTAAAAATGAATAAACTTATGCGGTGCATTCTATTCGTTTATTACCCTGGCGCCAAACAAAGCGATTTTAAGTTAAACATGCAGAAGAGTGACATAATCCCGAACAACGCTCACAATAATAGTGTTTTTTAAGTGTATGAGCACATTTGAAAGTAGAGTTTTATATTTAAATATAAATTATATAAAAAGCAGTTAACATTATGATTGTTGAGTAAAATACTTAAATTTTAGGTTAAATGTGTGCCCCCCATCTCTCATAAAAATATTTTTCAACATGCTTTACTGTAAAAACACGCCGGTTTGTTGCCGTATTGTCCTATTGGTTTGTTGTCCTTTTGTCCTATTGGTTTGTGATCTACGTTTTTCATTCTATTTACTCTGCTGGAATAGACATATGGAAAACAGTAGCAGACGTGTCAGAAGAGGAAGTTTATTAAAAAATATAATGTAACATGTAATGCGATTGAATTTAAGCTACCAGAACCACATATAGCGCAAGTTGAGATGCTGGAAGTTCAAGAACAAACAAATGAAAATGAACAATCCGAATGTTCTTAAAGTTCAAAATTCAATCTGCGCAATCATTGTAAAATGCTCTCTAATTTAACAGTGTGATGACTAGAGAATATTTTAATTCCGGTTGCCATAACTGTCTCATTTCCGTACCAAACTGTACTTTAAATGATCAACTAAAAGAGTTGTTTCTTAATTGCCCAAAGTTTGTCCAAGGCATACGATAGTATAATATCTCAATGAAGTTCGCATCGTTTTCAGCAAGGAAATTGCGGAAGGACATTCCAGGTGATGGTCTTTATTGCTTTAAAATAGAAGGTTAAATTCACAATTTCGTTTGATTCAAGATTCGTTTGGAAAAATGGACCAGCGCAGCGGGCATAGTCTGCTAGTAGTTTATATAATTGGTTATTTTTATTAATTATTTATTTAGGTACTTTTAAATTATAGCTCATTTTTTAAAAAAAGCTTGGCGCAATTCGGAATTCAGAAAGATATGTTGCTAAAATATATAAGCAGCTATGAAAACAAACCTGATGAATTTTAGTTATTGTATATACTTATATTTATTACTAACAGATCTACCCACTCGTGTCAATAATAAGGTTCCTCCTGGGTAAAATACATTAAAATGAAATAATACGAAAATGACAATAACTGAGATTGGTACATCCCCGTCCACGAATCGTTAAAAAGACTAATAAGAAATATTTAAATTGTATTAATGTCGTCTACTATTAACTATACCATAATAGTATATATTACAAACAAATGTCATAACATATATTAAAGTACAATTACTGGCTTAAAAAGCGTCATTTCAATTAAAAAAAAAAAAAAAAAAAAAAAAAAAAAAAACATTGAAAACTTTAAAAACTACATGTTTCGATTGTTTCATTGAGCCATCTTCAGAATATAGAAAAATAACTACAAACACAATGCCAATTGTGACATTATACTGATGACGGCAATGACCTAGCATTACAAAGAAATGGGAAATAAATTGTAGCAGCCGGTTTTTAGAACCAGTTTGAAATTATATTGACGAAATTGACGTCATTTGTAGCAGACGATTTATTATTATTATTATTAATATTATTATTCCCTTAATTTATTTATTGATATTGAAAATACTTTATTAAATTATATTTTTTAACTTCAGAAATATTGAAAAAATGTACTACGTCACTTTTAAATATGCTTAGTTAAAGTTTTTACATAAATATATGAAAAATGTGCATTTTCTTCTTTGAATGACGTAAATTTCAAAAACAGCAAAAATATAGTGAGACAATCCGAATTTTTATTGACTGATAAAATAAAGTACTCGAGTTACAATTTTTTTTTTAAACTTATTGAGCTGTTTTTTAGATGTATGGCAACAGGAAAGAAACTATTGAATTTGAAAGTTTAAGAGATATTTCTACAATGTTAAATTATGAAAAGTAATAGAACAAGTCGGAAATTGCTCGTCAAACGTGGCAAATGAGGTGCGTTCGTACTAAAACTAGTTTTATAATTATTTTTTGTACCCCATATTGTACTGAATATATATATTGTTTAACTTCATAAGTGCATAGTCTGTAACATCATTAAAATGCACTTGCAATATTTTTTTTTCCCATTCCCCGTAATGTAACGGAAAACTTTTGACTGTCCCTGTAATTAAACTATACATCCGATTTTCATAAAATTCTAAATGGCTCAACAAAATTTTGCAACAATTATATATTTAAATTTTCAGACCATTCGGAAGTTTGTAACATCATTAAAACGCACTTGCAATATTTCTTTTTCCCATTGGCCGTAATGTAACGGAAAATTTTGACTGTCACTGTAATTAAACTATACATCCGATTTTCCCAAAATTTGAAATGGCTCGACAAAATTTTGAAACAATTATATATTTAAAGTTTCAAACCATTCGGAAGGCTGTAACATCATTAAAATGCATTTGCAATAATTTTTCCCATTGGCCGTAATGTAAAGAAAAACTTTTGACTGTGCCTGTAATTAAACTATGCATCCGATTTTCATAAAATTTGAAATGGCTCGACAAACTTTTGCAACAATCATACATTAAAAATTTCAGACCATTCGGTTGGGTAGTTTTTGCTCTGTTATATGCGGACAGACAGACAGACGGACAGACGGACGGACTGAACGACGACTATAGGTGCTACGTATTTATATAATTACGAACGCACCTAAAAAGGATAAATCTTGGTCTGATGATTTTTTAAAGTAGACAGTGATCTTTTCCACGTTTTAAAACGCCTGTTCAGCAAGTTTGTTGCAAATCTGTCTAAAATTGAAGATTTGTATAAAGGACATACATACAGAGAACGGCTTTTATATATGTAGACTAGCAGAACTACCCGGCTTCGCCCGTGTCAATTATTACGACCCTTCCAGGTAAAATAAATTAAAATGAAATAATATCGAAATCACAACAACTGAAATTTGTGCACTCCCATCCATAAACCATTAAAAATACAATCAGAAAAGATGACGTTATTGTGGCGCAACCACAGTAAAATACCTGAGCTCTAATAACAGAATGCGCTTTTTTTTGGCGGGTGTAAGAGAAAAATATATGATTTTCCTGACAATACGAAAAAAAAAAAATTCCAACAAATCGCCCAGCATTTAGTGAAAGTCTCGTTTGCATGACATATATCTACATTGTAAAGTAAAAACATTGACATCATACTGATGATGGCAACGACTTATACCATAAATTGTGCCTTTATTACAATTTTTCTAACTTCTAAACATCACACAATTTCACGTTTTACAATGTCGAATAAAAAAAAAAGTTCTTTCAAATGACATTTGTTTGAAAATTGTATCTGAATTTTCTGATTTTAATGGATTTTAAAGTAATTTTCAAGCATGGATATTTTTAAAGGTGCGTGCAACCCGATTACGAAAGATGAACCCGTTTACTCTTAATGCAATAGTATAAAGAAAATACATGTCTATGGATAACCCTGGCATCATATTTTAGGTGGCCACAACCTAACACAACAATTAATTTTCCATTTACGGCAATTTAACACTAGAACGCCCGATGGAGTCGTTTCGACTCCAAATGCTCTTAAAACACCCATATCTCTGAGAAATTTTGATTTTTTTTTCTCCGCTTCCGTGACTTTTATTATTATTATAATCTCTATTTATTCTGAAATTTATAAATTATTTGCACATTTAATAAATCGATAATGAGGCATTAACCCTAGAACGCCCAACGGAGTCGAATCGACTCCAAAGTAAGATTTGTAAAATGCTTTCATTATTTTTGCGTAACATGACCTTGGGATTCATAATATTTTTATCTGTTATGAGGAAAGTAAATGTTTTTGCTCCTCTTTTCTCTACACCCCTTTTGTTGAGAAAAATTGTTAGTTTCATGCACCTGCTGAAATGATTGCGTACTGCTTGCGAAATTCTTTGTATCATTCGAATTGAATTTTTGTTTCAATTTTTATCAGTCTTGTGTTTCATCTTAGCTAAGCAACTCCGTTCTTCCTTTTTATTAGAAATAACACATAATGTCACGGAAAAAATTTCTAACACCGGACGAAATAACTGCTCTATTACGAGAGCTTTCAGATAATGAATCTGAAGGTGGTGAGTTATCAGAAAATGAAAACGAAATTCAAGAAATTATTATTGGAAATAATTCTTCATCAGATTCCAATACAAAATGAAGATGCGCTAATTATTGCATCTGAAAGAGATGGAATTCATGTCGCTCCAGATAGCACACAATGGAAAATTTGTGCAAATAAGAAAATTTCTGGAAGACATCCGAAGCAAAATATCATGTGTCACACTACTGGACTAACTATTTATGCTAAGAAATTCGTGAAATCTGAAAGCGTTTTGAGTGCATGGCTGTTATTTGTAGATAAAAAAAATGCTGGAACAAATACAAAGATGCACAGAAACAGAGGCAAGACGTGTTCTTGAAACCGATAACTGGACAGTTACATTAGACGAGCTGTATGCCTTTTTTGGAATTTTGTATGCCCGAGGTGCATGTGGTGCAAATGGAATTGATATTCATTCTTTGTGGTCAAACTCATGGAGTTTGAATTTTTGCACTGAAACTATGGGAAGAAATAGGTTTTGTGAAATTTTACGCTTTTTGAGATTCGATTTGAAATCTACCAGATCTATACGCTTAAAAACAGATAAATTTGGAATGATATCTGGAGAAAATATAACATTAGATGAACAGTTATTTCCAAGCAAAACGCGTTGTCCTTTCACGCAATTCATACCTTCAAAACCGGATAAATACGGACAAAAGTTTTGGCTTGCAGTAGACCTTCGAACAAAGTTCTTACTGAATGCGTTCCCTAATTTAGGCAAATGTGAAGAACGGCCTTCAGATCAAACTTTATCAGACTATGTAGTTATGCGTTTGATGCAGCCATTTCTAAACAAAAGCATTAACGTCACTGTTGATAATTATTTCATGTCACTGCGTTTAGCTGAACAACTGAAAAAGAAAGGTACTAGTTTAGTAGGCACTATGAGAAAAACTAGGAGAGAAATTTCAAAAATTTGAAAGATTCGAAAGATAAATTATACGAAACAAAATTTCTAAAACACGAAGAACCGGTACTACTCTAACTGCGTATCAAGGAAAGAGAAAGAAAAATGTTATTATTCTTAGCACTCGCCACCCATTCATTGATATTGAAAACAACGAAAAGAAAACCCCAGAAACTGTTAGATTTTATAATGAAACTAAGTGCGGGGTTGCCGTTATTGATCAAATGGCTAGGAAATATTCAGTGAAGGCGCCCTCCAGAAGATGACCAGTGCATACTTTTTACAATCTCTTAGATTTAGCAGCAATAAATGCCTGGATCATTTATAAAGAAGTTACCGGAGAAACAAAAATAAGCAGACAACCATTTATTCAGTTATTAGCAGATGAATTGCGTCAAAATTATACATCTGCTAAAAATAAACCAACAAGAAAAAGACTCGCTGATACATCATCTGAAACAAAATCCCTAAAGAGAAGAAAATGCGAAGTAAAACTATGTAAAGGCAACATGACTTTCAATGATTGTATAACATGCAAGAAAATGGATTGTGGAAAATGCTTGGCCAAAACTGACTACACTTGCAAAAACTGTATTTCAGATTGAAAATTCGAAACGATTCTGTGAGTATTTCCTTTGAAAATATTTTCCAATTTCTTAAAAATGCGTATATAAATATTGTTCTTTCAATTGTAAAATATATATATGAATCTTAAATTCAAGTATAAATATTATATATACAGTCTTCTATTCATTTCTATACGTTTCGTTTACTTTTTCTCTTTTGAAACAGACAGGAGTCGAAGCGACTCCCGCGTTGTTCTAGGGGAAAAATGGTAGCGGGCGTTCTAGTGTTAACCAATAAAAATCGCACATTCGATTGATCCAACGTCTTATAGAAAACAAACTTATAGATATCAAATCAAACTATTCAAAATAATCTGATATAATAAGTATATAAACTGCAAATGGGAATTTCGTTCTTGGAACATATAACTTGAATTCTTGAGAACGGATTTCATAAAGGACTTCGATATTTGGAGTACTTGAACAAATGTAACTTATACCTTTTATGGAACCTATTGCTTACAAAAGTATAACGCCATTCATGTTTTTAGCGAATTCTTGACATGTAACTTGATTACAGAATATTAACATGCAATAATGCTTAACCTGACGTTTATGAAAAGCCTGAATTTTTTTTAATTTAATTTTAAATCTCGCGAAATTGAATTTTAGGGAAAGACATGCTATTTTGACGTAATTATAGTAATGTGCTTCAGCTTTGAAAACCTGAATGCTTGTTTTCTTCAGTAAGTATAACTGAAGTATACGATTTCTCTGACAATACGCGGAAAAAACAATAAATACACCCAAATGAGCTAACATTTACTGAAATTATAAATTCGCGTGTCTTAAAAATATATTTTCAACTTTATGGATGGTAATAATAAGGATTAAATTCAAAAGATCAAGAGTCTCTCTTCAGAATAATACAGCATTAGAAAGTAATGTCAGTTAAACAGAAATTGACGTCATATCTAGCAAACGATTTTTTTTTCTTTTCCTAAAATGTTTTCTTGAAATTAAAACTCCTGTATTAAAATAGATTTTTTAACTTTAAAATCATCCAATTACTTGGATACTACGTCATTTTAACACGTGTTTAGTTCAAGATTTTACATATGTATAGGAAAAATGTTCATTTTCTGATTAGAATGACGTCGATTTCAAAAAATTAAAAATATAGCGGTCGAGTCTCAATTTTTATTGGCTAATAAAACAAAGTACTCGAGTTATCAATTTTTTTAAAAATTATTGAGCAGTTTTTTAGATGTGTGGCAACAGGAAAGAAACTATTGAATTTGAAAATTTAAAATGAGATATTTCTATAATGTTAAATTGATGATAGAAAAAAAGGATAAGTATTGGTCTGATGATTTTTTAAAGTAGACAGTGATCTTTTCCACGTTCTAAAACGTATGTACAAAAAGTTTCGTGCAAATCCGTCTAAAATTGAAGATTTGTATAAAGGACATACACACAAAGAACGGCGACATTAAACCTTATACAACAATTTTTATCAACAATTTTGATTTTTATCAGAAAATAGCATGAATAAAAATAAAAATACCTCATTATTTCTCTCTTGTCTGCAATAATGAAAGCTATCTAATTTTCATCATTTTGAAGAAATTTCACAAAATGCATTTAAAATTTAAATATAAAAGTGGGGATATTTAAAAAAAACACACATAGTGCGATCACATCTGAAAAGGAAGAGCTTTCAGTTTTAAAAATATATATATTAGTAAAATTGGTTCAGCAGAAAGATCAGGGCAGATCACTAAAAAGCACACTTGTGTTTTAAATATATAGATTATATAAAATTAGGAAAAATTAAATTAAGTAAATAATGTTATTTTGATAAAATTATAGTAGAATGTCCTAAAGAATAGCATTAAAATTTTATTATTCGAGAGAATTTTCGACAAAAACTTCAGGAACACGATATTATTTTAAACCACGAATTATTTGTTTGCTTGTCTAACTCGGCGGAGCAAACCCACCCAGGCGAGAATCATCAATTTCTGTAATATAAATCGCTATTATTTGCATGTCACCTCTCTTTTTTAAAGACACTCTAACTTTTTAAAAAAAACATTGCGTTTTATCACTGTGCGATTTCGATTACATTATTTTGAAAAATGAAACATTTTCACCTGTGAAGAATTTCAAAGCAGCTGGGCTGTAAAAATGACGCACTTCTACAAAATATAGTTCAGGTTTAACAATTAAAATACACTGTTTTCATAAAATGACGTCATTTGCATCCGCTAAAGCAATTCACTTTTACAATTCAGTCTTAAACTTCGTCTATAGAAAAGTGTGCATATGACGTCATTATCACGAAATAACAGACAATATTCTTGACATGGCCCATAATTTAATTTCAAATTTTTTTTCAGGTTTTATGAGAAAATGGCAACAAAGTGATACCGTATCTCCTATTTTTGACTATTTTCCGTTTACTTTCAATAACTTTCAATAGAAATGACGTACTTTTGTTGCCACGATAAGAAAAATGGTATTAAAAACTACAAAAATAAATCTCAAAAATAAATTGAGATACAGCTTTCAAACAAATTGCATTTAAAAGAGCATTTTTTTCCTTATACGACGGTGTAAAAATTTAAAATGTGCGATGTTTATAAGTTTAAAAATTTTCAGTAGAGAAAATTGCAAAACCAAAATTTTATTTCAAATTTCAAAGTGTTGCCATTCGCAAAATGATGTATGCGTTACGCACAGATATGTTTGTCCTTTATAATATAGATAAATTATTCGTTATTTATTTAGGTTCTTTTACACTATAGGGCACTTTGCATTTAAAAAAAGCTTAGCGCAATTCAGGCATCAGAAAGTGAGATATGTTTCCAAAATATATAAACATCTATGCAAACAAACCTAATGAACTTTTATTTTTTGTTTATCTGTGCACTTATATACATTAAAAAAAATAATTTCTGAATATATATATATATAACTTTATATATAACTGTAAATAAAACCTTTATTTGTTGTTAGTTCCTTTTCAAAATAATAGCAAATAATTCAAAAAATATATATGTAACTGGTATTTGAAAGCGAGATTTTTGCGAAATTTACGCCAGAAAAACAAAAAAAAAAATCACGCCAAACCCGATTCGTATATGACATCTGGGCAAATATTACTTCTGTTTCTTTATAACAAATGGATAAATAGCTTTTTTATATTAAACAAATGTTACTACTTAGTTATCCCGTCCATCAATTTTGCCAAATTTTATAAATCCCCAAAACACTCGCAAAATTTTACAAATTGACATAATTTTTAATTTAAATAACTAGGGGGCTCTGTCCCCTACGAGCTACGCTCGCCAGCCCCCGTTCAGGCACTCCAAAATCCAAAAAGCACGCTAATTTGATCGGCTTTAAAAATATTGGATTAAAATTAAAAAAAAAAAAAACAGTAGCGATCCCTCTGTAAAAGGGTTTCCATTCGTCTTCCTTGGATTGGGGATTTTTAAGTCCAAATCTGCTGCTGTTAAGAGATACAATGGCTGTTTTCGTATTTAATTAAAAAAATTGGTTAAACATTTGAAAATAAGGTAATGTAAAATGAATTAAGTAAACAGTGTCATTGTCTCCCGGTATTTTTTAACAGCGCTATAAGATAGTTCTTTTAAATAATACATTTTAAATGTATCGTTTCAAATCTGACGTAATTTACACCAAAGTTTTTTCTCTCTTATTAATATTCACGTGAAAATGCTTTTGTTGTTAGAAGGAAATATTATTTACGCTGTCTTCGAATTCACGATAATAGTTGAAAAGATTATCTCAAAATATCTCGCGCAAATGTATTTTTCAATTTAAATTGTTTTGCTATATTTTTTGCCATTTTAAATATGACGTAATTTCCACAAATTACAAGTTTTAAAGCATTATAATGATTTTTTTTTTTTTTTTTTTTTTTTTTTTTTTTTTTTTTTTTTTTTTTTACTTTAAGATTTTGTTTCTCTTTTAAAATTCAAGTGTAAAGATGGTTCGGCACAGATGTCATATACGCCCCATATTGGCGCAATTTTTTTCTGACGCCAATTTCATATACGCAACGGGTACTTAACTGGTGATAAAGTGTCGTTATTTTGCTTGATATGGTAACCCGGATGTTGTTGTTTATGCTATTGATGTTTTCGCCAAATTGGCGTCGGAAAAAAATTGCGCCAATATGAGGCGTATATGACGTCTGTGCCTATGGTTCTTATGACGTAATTTTCCTGCTTTTAACATGTAATCATTTAATTCTAATTTTAAAGTTTTTTTTTCCGTTTGTAATAGTCACGTGTAAATAATTTTTTCTTTGAAGTAAAAATTATTGTTTGCGCTGTTTATGCAACTGGCAACAGTTCAAATTAATAACATTTTCTCAAGTTTGTAAAAAATATCTCTCGAAATGCTGAAAATTTGAATTTAAAAATGAAATAAAACCACAAAAAATGAGTCAAATAAGAAAAATAAATGCAATCTGCACATCGGGAACTTATAACGTATAAAATGATCTAAAAATGATTAAATTCTCATGTATAGTTTTTGCTCCAATAAAACTTTTTTAATAGAACGATTTTGTCCAACTTTAGCATTAAATATCTCTTAAAATAATTCTTTGATTTGAAAACTGTCTGCATCAGCGTATTTATCAAACATTTCTCTATAATACCACCGATTTTCATATTTTTGTATGAAACAGTTTTTTTTAATATTAACGATGAAAGGTCATGCTTAAGCATTCAAATTGGATGCCGATCTACCCGGAATATCTACGCAGATTTCCATTGGTCCATTTCCAAATCAAAACTTTTTTATATATATACTAGGGGGGCACCGCTCCCCTGCTCGCTACGCTCACCAACACCCCGCGTAATCGCTTAGCTATTCCATTCGGTATAGCGAAGCAATTCCTATTTTCTAGCCAACCCCAGATTATTGTTTGTGCTTAAAAATAATGTAAATAGTTCAATTAAGCACTATTCATAAGCTAATATTAGTTTTTGTTGCCTTGAAATATCTCAATTTGTTGATTTCCTGCATGCAAGTAAACCCTATTGTATTTCAATGGGTGTCTATGGAAATTTGGCGAAATACTGGAAATAGCGCTAAGTTGGTGTCACTTTTGGTGACAGAGAGACGGGTCTCCCCTTGGTAACCTCCCTTATAGCGTCATAAAGCTCTGACCAATCAGTTGCATTTCACGGTATCTACGCAGATTTTCATTGTTCCATTTCCAAAGCATTACTTTTTGCAAGGCATACTTAGATACTACTACCGGCAGACCGATTTGCGTTTAATGTATGAAGTTGCTCGACAGGGGACTCTGATACGCTGCCCAAAACAGAAATTTGACTCTGACCGTAACTTCAACGACGAGAACCAATCAAGCCGCTCTGGGCAGGGTTCAGAGAATTCCAATGTGCTTACTTTTTTTTCCGTATAGATATGATCCAAAAGACTTTAATAAAAATATTAACTCTAATCATTAAAAAAAAAAAAAAAAAAAAAAAAAAAAAAAAAAAAAACATTTTAACATTTATCGGAATAATAAATGGTGCGACCGGAGGATACTTCCAAGGTTGCTACTTAATACCAAGTTAATACTAAATACCAAGGTTGCCACTTTGGCGCCTTTATCGCCAGGTTGGGGAGAAGTAGAGTATTCTACAATTCACCCCAATAAATAAAAACATGCATAGTCTAAAAACATCAATGTCACAAATTTATTTGCTATATTCACTGCTGAAACATTAAAACTAATGGAATTTCTTTTAAATATATTAAAGTACTCATAAAATTAATTGTAATAATTAATAAATATAATTTATTCAGTAACAAATACACTTACATGATTTAATCAAAATTGCTTCGATAACTTAAAATATTGCAACGATATTTAAATCTGCTATCACCATTTCTTTCTATGATTAAAAATAAGAATATGTAATGTTTAAGGAAGATCGTCTTTTTTTTTTTTTTAACTATTATTATTATTTAGTTCGGACGATATCAATCACAAACATTTTACGGGTAGCAATAAATTCGTCAAAAATAACTGCTTCAAGCCAGTTATGAGAACTGTAGTTTGATAAAAAGCAAATTTTAATTTTGAAACGTGTATATGAAACACAAGCTATTTTTATGTAAATACGGGAGATTCAAAAAAGAATAACAGAATGAACCAAACGATCAAGTAAACAATAAGTAATTTAGTTAATCTTAAAAGTATGTGAACACTAAAATACTCCAAGCTGTATAAAATATCCTTTTAAATCGAAGGGAATCGAAGAATATAAGTATTTAATTTATTATTCTTAAAATACGATCAATGATTCTGAAACTTCGACGATGAGAAACAAGCCGCCGCTATCTGGGAAGGGTATAAATCTAAACAAAAAAGAGCACGTTGTGATGTTTTTGTTCAGAGTTTGAAGCTGAATCCGACTTCACTTTTTCGACGGTTTTCGGAGAAATGCGTTGGCGGTATATATCATAGTAGGTTATGCTTTTTGGTACCTTACCGTTATACGGACAACATTGTCGCCAAGCGCAATAGTTGGCGCAAAATGAAAATCACGTGAATTGAAACATTTGAAAAATAAAAGAAAAACATTGTCGATAGTAAAGTGAGCATTTTAAAAATATAACATTTGAAAATTACAGAATTTTACGAACTATATTATTAAATCACAAATATATAATTAAAATAAGTGAACAAATAACTGTTATACAATAAAGTAATAAAATAAAAAAACATATTGAACTGCTGCCATAAAATTACAAATCTCTTTGGCACAGATGTCATATTCGCCCTATATTGGCGCGATTTTTTTTCGGTTGCCAATTTGGCGAAAACATCAACAGCATAAACAACATAGGTACAGATGTCATATACGAACTATATTGGCGCGATTTTTTTCTGACGCCAATGTCATATACGCAACGGGTATTTAACTGGCGCCAAAGTGTCGTTATTTTGCTTGATATGGTAACCCGGATGTTGCTGTTTATGCTGTTGATATTTTTGCCAAATTGGCATCGGAAAAAAATCGCGCCAATATGGGGTATATGACATCTGTGCCACAACATAATCCGGTTTACCACATCAAGCAAAATAACGACACTATGGCGCCAGTGAAGTACACGTTGCGTATATGACATTGGCGTCAGGAAAAAATCGCGCCAATATCAGGCGAATATGACATCTGTGCCATATCTTTTAGCATTGCAATAAACATTTCATTTTTTGAATGAAGACGTCGCCACATAAACTCTATGAGATACGACTCTAAATGATGACGAACCCCCGATGTCTTTTGTTGCGCCATTTTGCGATGCCCCATAATCACTCAACATTTTGAGCATGACATCCAGTATTAGGGTCGACAAAATTGTATTTGTGATTTACTGTGAAATGATCATAACCAGCACTTCGCAGTTCATCTGTTTTATATCCTTTCCAGTAATCTGTATAAATAATACTTCCATCAGCTACGTTGTTTTCTATTGCCGCCATTAATGTTTCAGCTGTGCGATCGGAAATAGGAGTAAGGAAATATACCGTGTTTCACGGCATAAACTATCTAACACCCATTGAATGAGGAAGAACACGCCTTACGTTGCTTTTTCTTCTGGTAAAAATACTTTCATCTACTTCTATAATTTTATTAGGTCCACCGATTTTTCTATTTGGTCATGAACATAAAGCATTTGCACAAACTTCTCTAAAATATCTATTCCAGTCCACTGTTGTGTTATGGTTCATATCAAGTTGCAGCTCACAAAGCTCAATCGATGTCAACTCTTGGCACAATAAATATATAAACCTCAAAGCGTTAAGAAAAGGCAACCGCGATCTTTCAAACCATGTTTTTTGTCGTATTCCTACGCTTTCTTCGCATGATTGTAAGCTACATCTCCATTTCGGATTTCCAAAACTCATCCATAACTTCATTTCATTGTTGTTTGAACACAACCTTTTATTATGCAGAATTCCAAATTTCTGAAAGAGTTTTATCGCAACTTTCTCATCATCTGGTAATTGACAAATGGTAAAATCCATCTCAGCGTCAGCAGTAAAAGTAAATTATAATTTTATAAAAAAAAAAGCTTTTTTATTTCGAATAATAGCAAATTAAAAAGCTTTCCAATGTTAAGGTTAAATAACAATCATTCACGTAATTCACGTTTCATAAATAACAAATCACAATGTTTCGCATGGTTTACAAGAAAAATCCTTTTCACGATGAAGGCTGAAATAATTGTCGCATTAACATACATTTTGGCATGCTGTCCGTATAACGGAAAAGTACCCTTAATTTTGGCGAAATACTGGAAATAGTGCCAAGTTCGCGTCACTTTTGGCGACAGAGAGACAGGTCGCCCATTGGTAACCTCCCTTATAGCGTCATAAAGCTCTGACCAATCACATGCATTTCACGGTATCTACGCAGATTTTTTATTGGTCCGTTTCCAAATCAAAACTTTTTTTTATATATAGAAGGATAAGGACTAAAGATCAAATAAATTAGTATTAGGCGAGTGTTCATATATTTATATTGAAATAAAAAGGCATTTCTGATTCACACCACAACGTTTCATAAAATATTCACAAGCCGAACAAATAGAACATGACGAATAGATAATATCAACCGCAGATATCGTTTGTTGCCATGCGGCTTGTATAAAATCTCAAGTTTCAAAAATGACGATTCCTTCATCAGTGGAGTGATGAGATTGTAAGATACACGCGCATGCAAATAAATGTATTAGAGAAATTTAATTATTAGAGAAATTAGAGGAATATTACAAGTAAAACATTAATAAAGATACAAATAAAACGTCGAAATAAAAACCCTTGATGACGTAAACACTTGTAACTTGTTTAAAGTCAAGTGAATGTGACATTTCCGATCAACCATTATTTGCAATTAATCTTATAGTTTGTCGATAGATTTTTGGTCGACAGGATAACTAAGTAGTACCTAAAAAAATTATTTTAAGTATGGAAAAAATTGCTTGTGAATATGAAACAGTAAATAGGTTATCAGAAGATACGTTGCCAAACATCTTCTTCGTCAAGAAGCTTTTCTCCGAAGTACTGTACATAAGACATGATTGCTGGAAATGCATTTTTAATTGTGATATGCGCTTTATGTTTCACAATATTTATGCATACTATAATGTGTGTATAAATGCTACTGTTCATATACAGGGCTACACAACAGAATTCGTAAGGGTTATTGGATATGAGAGTAGATTGCTTAAAGGTGATTTCTAAAGGAATTATCCATTTTTATGCTGAACTGCATTTAGGTTACTATGAAATGTTTGTAGAATATAGGTAAAATGGTATACAGTGTCACGCAAATTATTGGATACATAACCGTCTATGGATAATAATATCTTGAAATGTGATTTCGGTAGTTTTAAGAGTGTTTTAGTTTAAATTAACTTTTAGCTAAATAATGGCATGCAGTAACGGCACTATTGGCTATAGATGGTAACTGCTGAAATCAAATTTTGTGCATATTATAAATTCTTTACTTAGTTATCTTTTTTATCTGATTTCCCTAAATAACGGAGTTTTGTTAAAGCATTCAACAAGTGTTGGAAAGTGTTTCACATTTTATGCTTAACGCATGATTTTTCTGTCTTGTTTTGCCTTATTTTGCATTTATTGTATTCTTATTTTTTTAGTCTTATACTGCTTTACAGAAACTTTAATATTTAATAATTAAACTTTTACCCCCCCCCCCTTTTCATATAGTACAAACTATAGCGCAGATAGCGTAAAATACTAGACAATTTGGTACTTATCCACTATTGGGTCTTTGGCGTTTTTTTTTTAAAGATTGGTGTAATTCGGGCATCAGAAAGAGAGATATGTTGTCAAATCATATAAACAACTATGAAAACAAACTTTATGAGCTTTATTGTTTGCTTATATATGCATTTGGCAGTACTTAGTTATCCCGTCGACCAATTTCGTCATCATATCTATATATATAAAAGTCGTTCTCTGTGTGTATGGCCTTTATACAAATCTTCAATTTTTGACCGATTTGCACGAAATTTCCTGTACATACGTTCTAGAACGTGGAAAAGATCGCTGTCTACTTTAAAAATTCATCAGAAGACTATTTACCCCTTTTTTCTATTATCTTTCATAATTTAACATTATAGAAATATCTCTTTTAAATTTTCAAATTCAACAGTTTCTTTCCTGTTGCCACACATCTAAAAAACTGCTCAATAATTTAAAAAAAAAAATGATAACTCGAGTACTTTGTTTTATAAGCCAATAAAAATTCAGATTGTCTCACTATATTTTTGCTGTTTTTGAAATTGACGTCATTCAAAGAAGAAAATGCACATTTTTTTCTATATATATGTAAAAACTTTAACTAAACATGTGTTAAAATGACGTAGCACATTAGTTGAATGCTTCTGAAGTTAAAAAAACCTATTTCAATGTAGTCGTTTTAATATCAAGAAATTAGGAAAAAGATAATAAAAAAAATCTTTTGCTAGCTATGACATCACTTTCTAATAATGTTTTATTCTGAGGGGAAACTCTTGATCTTCCGAAATTAATTCTTATTATTATCATCCATAAAGGGAAGGCTTTATTTTTAAGCCACGCGAACTTAGATTTCAGTAAATGCTAAGTCATTTGGATGTATTTATTGCATTTTTCTGCGTATCGCATATTTCTTTCACACTTGCTGAAGAAAAAAAGCGCTCTGATTTTAAAAGCTGAAATACTTTTCTCTAATTACGTCAAAATGATGTATTTTTCTGAAATACAAATAGTTGCTGCGTTTTATTTCTTATTTTGTTAACATGCTTTATCATTAATTACACCATTTAACTGTTTGAATACCTTAAATGCAATGAGAGCATTCTGCGATTTATATTATTACAATTACATAAAATACTATTTTTCTAAGGTTTATATTACATAGAAAATGAAATTTAGCAAATGTTTCTAATAGTTAGATCTTTCTCTTTTAAAAGAAAGCTGCAAAATTAGACATCAGGACTGAAAGCTTCCGGAATTTGATGACATTTTCAGGTTCGTCGCTGTAGATTTACTTTTCATGAATGAAAATTTCCGCTTAAAAATAATCAGGCAATCCACCCTGGAATATCCGTGGTTAAAGATGGGCCATATACTGCCCGTTCACAGCGCAGAAAAAAAATCGCTTTTAATTTAAAACACTAAAATATTTTTTACATTTACTATATATTTTAGAATGCCCAAAATGTAAACCAAAAAGCATTTTCAGTACTTTAGTATTAACAAGCTGTTAATCATGATTTTTTTTTTTTTTTTTTTTTTTTTTTTTTTTTTTTTTTTTTGTTTATAGCGACTTTTTTTAATCTGATAATTTTGAAGAGTCGATTTATTTTATTTTATTTTATTTTATTTTATTTTATTTTTATTTTTTTTTATTTTTTTTATTTATTTTTTTTTTGCAGGGTTTTAATTTTGTTTGAAAATTTAGTTATGGAATATTGCAAGAAAAAAAAATGCTGAATTATTTACATTGTAAGAGCAATCGGATTCATCTTTTGTAATTAGGTTGCACGCATATTTAAAAAATATTCATGCTTTAAAATTACTTAACAATACATATAAAATCAGTATATTGAGATTTACTTTAAAAACAAATATCACTGAACGTATTTTTTGTTTTTCATTCGACGTTGGAAAAATTGAATGTGCGATGTTTAGAAATTAAACAAATTGCAGTAAAATCAAAATTTATGGGTGAGGTTTATTGTTACCATAAATATGATCCCAGCGTTACTCATGGACATGTCTTTTCCTTATAATACTGCGTTAAGTAAAAACGGATTCATCTATCGTAATTCGGTTGCACACAAATTTTAAAATATCCATGTCTTAAAAATACTTTAAAATCCATTAAAAATCAGAAAAATGAGATACAATTTTCAAACAAATTTCATTTGAGAGTACTTTTATCTATCCGACAATGTAGAAAAGAAATTGAGCAATTTTAAGCAATTAAGAAAAAATCCAGTATAGGCACAGTTTATGGATTAGGCCGTCGTCACCATCTATATGATTTCAGCATTACTAACTGACATTTTTTTGCTTTAAAATTTAGATAGTTGGCATGCTAACGAGAATTTCACTAAACTATTACTACTAAACTGTAACCAAAACTGCTACGCCATTTGATTAATTTTTCTTTTTTCGTATTGCCTTTAAAATAATATATTATTCTATTACACCCACCAAAGAAAATGCGCATTCTGATGTTTGAAGTTGAGGGATTTCACTATTGTTGAAACATAGTAACGTCATATTTTCTTATTTATTTTTTTTATCTTTTACTGACGAGAATGCAAAAAGCTCCATTATTGTGATCGCCATATTATTTCATTTTACTTTATTTTACCTGGAAGGCCCTTATGTTTAACACGGGCAAAGCTGGGTAATTCTGCTAGTCTATATTATAAAGGACAAACATATCTGTGCGTAACGCATACGTCATTTTGCGAATGGCAACACTTTGAAATTTGAAATAAAATTTTGGTTTTGCAATTTTCTCTACTTCAAATTTTTAAGCTTCTAAACATCGCACATTTTAAATTTTTACACCGTCATATAAGGAAAAAAATGCTCTTTTAAATGCAATTTGTTTGAAAGCTGTATCTCAATTTATTTTTGAGACATTGATTTTTTTTGTAGTTTTAATACCATTTTTCTTATCGTGGCAACGAAAGTACTTCATTTCTATTGAAAGTCATTGAAAGTAAACGGAAAATAGTCAAAAATAGGAGATACTGTATCATTTTGTCGCCATTTTCTCATAAAACCTGAAAAAAAGTTGAAATTAAAATATGGACTATGTCAAGAATATTATCTGTTATTCTATGATAATGACGTCGTATGCTTACTTTTCTATAGATGAAGTTTACGTCTGAATTGTAAAAGTGGATTGCTTTAGCGGATGCAAATGACGTCATTTTTTTTTAAAGTGTGTACTTTAATTCTTAAGCCTGAATTATGTTTTGTATAGAAGTGCGTCATTTTCACAGCCCAGCTGCTTTGAAATTCTTCACAGGTGAAAATGCTTCACTTTTGAAAATAATGTAATCGAAATCAGACACTGATAAAACGCAATGTTATACAAAAATTTAGAGTGTCATTATAAAAGAGAGGTGACATGCAAATAATAGCGATTTATACTACAGAAATTGATGATTCTCGCCTGGATGGATTTGCTTCGCCGAGTTAGACAAGCAAACGAATAGATCGTGGTTTGAAATAATATCATGTTCCTGAAGGTTTTGTTAAAAATTCTCTATAATAATAAAATTTTAATGCTTTTCTTTAGGACATTCTACTACAATTTTATCAAAATAACATAATTCACTTAATTTAATTTTTCCTAATTTTAAATAATCTATATATTTAAAACACAAGTGTGTTTTTTAGTCATCTCCCCTGATCTTTATACTGAACCAATTTTGCTAATATATATATATTTTTTAAACTGAAAGCTCTTCATTTGTAGATGTAATCGCACTATCTGTTTTTTTTTTTTTTTTTTTTTTTTTTTTTTTTTTTTTTTTTTTAAATATCCCCACTTTTATATTTTAATTTTAAAAGCATTTTATGAAATTTCTTCAAAATGGTGAAAATTAAATAGCTTTCATTATTGCAGACAAGAGAGAAATAATGATTTATTTTTATCTTTATTCATGCTATTTTCTGATAAAAATTCAAAATTGTTGATAAAAATTGTTGTATAGGGTTTAGTGTCGGAAAATCCCATTAGGAGCAGAATATTGTATTAGGGGCATAATAACGGAACATAACATACTGCTTTTTAAAACACGCATTTTTCTTCATAAACTTTCCATATTGTTTTTCTTTCTGCATGTGTTCCATACTAAGTTTCAGACACTAGGCAAAATGCTTATTTAAGCGAAAATGAAGTCATGTTTAAAAGAAAACGACCAATTTCTTACATAAAACTAAACATTTTAACACAAATGCGTCTAAAAAACATAAAATACGGAAAATTTTACTCTCCGGAATTGAGATTTACTATCTCAAGTAAAGGGTGCGTCTGTTCACATAAAAGATGTTGCTGACAATCGTGACTTCAAGGTTTGAGTTAAAATGGTTTTTAAATGATCAAACAAAATACACATTTGAAAAAAATTATGAATATGGATATCAGAAGTGCGTATGCCAATTTTGAGAAGGTGAAAATTGCTGTTTTTCATTCCGGAATACCAAGCATAAGAGTCTTAATTGATAACCACATCCTAATAATTGATTTTTATTACAATTTACTGATTAAGTATCTATATTATAAAGAACAAACGTATCTATGCGTAACGCTGGCGTCATTTTGCGAATTGCAACACTCCACGATCAAATTTCGGTCTTGAAATTTTCACTACTGCGATTTTTTTAATCTTCTGACCATCATACATTTTCAATTTTCGTCGCATAGGGAAAAATTTACTTTCAAATGCCGTTTGTTTAAAAACTGTGTCTTAATTGACTGATGTATTATATTTTCTAAAATAATTTTTAAGCATGATTTTTTAAGTGTATTTTATCACGTGACGGTTTCAATACATAATAATAATAAACATTTTGCACATAAAGCAACAACTATTTTTGAGCATTTGTTTCTGACTATTTTTGCATAACGAAATTAATACTTCCCTTATAAAAAAATAAATAAAAGAATAATATTTAAAAAACCACCAATCTAACATATTTGTGAAAGACAAATTAACGAAATTAATACTTCTTTTATAAACAAATAAAAGAATAATATTGTAAAAACACAAATTTGTAATCGTACAATTTACTTTTAGATCACCAAATATGATTTTTTTTTCAAATGGAATTTGTTTGCAAAGTTTATCTCAGTTATTGATTGTCTGTGGTTTTAAAAACAATTTTAAAGCATGAAATATTTTTTAATTTATCTATATCGCGCGGAGCTCGATTACGAAAGATTAATCCGTTTACCCTTAAAACAAAATAAAGAGTTCGTCATTTTCTTACGGCTAATATCCATTAAAAAAAAAAAAAAAACTTCCCTATGAATAAATAAATAAAATAATATAAATAAAACACAAATTTAACAGACATGTATAAGCTCTGAAATTATCAGAATATAAAAGGATGCCATAAGTAGCAAAATCTTGGTCAAATAACTCTTAGCATGCGGCTAATAAGAAAATGTCGCTTTTGATGAATTAAAAAAAAATTATTTTATTGTATAATTCGTATTTCCCATATGAAAAATGCGTTTTTAATGTAAGTGGGCAATCTAACATATTTATTCCATATAAAAAAATTATTAGTTTTCAAAAAAAAAAAAAAAATGTTTTCACCTATGTTCTTTAACCCGGGTAGCCCGTGTACGATCCCCTAGTATATTATAAAGCAGCAAGATCAAAAAGTTCCGCTCGAGTGTTTTCAAAATCTACTCGGTGGATTTCTTTGCAAGTTATATCATTCGATAAAGAATATTCACTTGGTGGTTTATGAGAAAATATACAGGGATAACTATGATTTTTGGTAATAAATTTCGTATTTTAATGTTATTTTGAAGGAAAGGTTTGCCAGCGATTTTATTTTGGCGAAAAGTTTGTTGATTAGAGAATTGAAACGACTATATCCGTTAGACAAACATTTCTCAAATAAATGAAAAAAAAAAATACTGATATTTAATTTAAAAAGACAACAAAAAAATGTTTTAATAAGACATAATATTATAAAAAGAAAATATTTAATTTAAACATGAAATAAATATTTGTAATACTTAAATACAATTTATTGTGAAATTTTACAGTTGATACAATATTTGGTGAATTATCGCCTGCCTTACGTTAGAAAAAGAAATCTGAAAATTTGATTAGACTAATTTTGAATTACTACTTTTTTTTATTTTTAGTTATTTTCTTTTCATTTTTATCTAACTATTTAATTCACAAGCAGATGCAACTATAAAATATACTGTAATTACTGTGAGTTACATATTATGTGTTTCTTCACGATTTCTATTTTTCGTTTGTCGCCAAACAATGTGATTTTAAGCCAAAAATGCATAAGCTTGACGATTTGTGGTTGTTCAAGTGGACGAGATAAACATTGTTTTTTCGATTATAAATGATATAGATATCAGTTAATATTTAAAAAATGGAATCAAATATTTAAAATTTTGTTTGAATTTCTGTCATACATACATATTGTAAAATTCTTTCAAGCTTAGATGCTGTATATCCAAGCGGACGCCATCTTGGATGTTTTGAGATTTCTTGGCGATATTTTGTTGACGATGATTTATATTTTATTTTCGTTAAGCCTTTCATGTGCATAAATCGTTGCTGGGTGACATTTACTACTTGGCGGAAAAGGGGCTTTCACGCCAAGAAAAAATCCCAGATGGCTGCTGAGGGAATATATGACTTCTGTTCGTAATTTCATACTTTAAAAAAAAAATAAAAATTCGTCGTAATTACGGAAGCTTGTGATTTTTATGGACTCCAATTCAGATCAATGAATATTATCCCTTTTTTTCTTTTTTGAAAATGTTATTGTTTATTTAATATTTCTTTGGCCATAACGCCAATTTCACGTACAGGGAAATTCATAGTTTCAAAATTTAGGAGCTGAAAACTATTCTTAAGGAAATTTATGCAATCATGTGTTATTACTATAAAAAAAATTAACATTTTGAAATAAAAATTTGGTACTTTTTGGTTAGCCGGGCGCCACTGTTATATTTACATGTATATGTATATAGCAAATGTATGTATATGCATCTATATACATATACAAATATGTGGATACACATGTATATATGTGTATATATACAATATATGTATATATACGCATCTATGCATGTATATATACCGGGTGTCCTAAAAAGGACTGACTGATTTTAAAATTCAATAACTTGCAAACGGTAACAGATATTTAAAAAATTCTTGCAGGAGGGTTATGCATTAGGTCAAAAGTTTTTTTACAGTGATTTTCGATTTTAGTTCGAATTACAAACAATAGATGGCGCTGCGAGCAATAGACGCTAAATTCAGGCTCGATTTTTGGTCCTTCGGGACCCACTTAATACATTTCCATCTCCTTTTTTCGAATGGAAGAAGAGATCGACCAAAAAATCGACCCTGTTTTTAGCGCCTATTGCTTACAGCTCCGTTTATTGTTTGTAATTTGAACTAAAATCGAAAATCACCGTAAAAAAAATTTTGACCTTATGCATAACGCTCCTCAAGAATTTTTTAAATATCTCACACCGTTTTCGTGTTATTAAATATTAAAATCAGTCAGTCCTTTCTAGGACACCCGGTATGTATATATAACACTGGCGACCGGTTAACTGGAAAGTACCAAAAATTGCTTGCTGAAAAAAAAAAAAAAAATGCAAATCTTTTTTAATTCGTTATTTCTTCTTTGTTTTGCTTCATATTCCCCCATCTGTTAGGTAATATTTTAAAAGATATTAGACTAATCTTCGATATTTAAAAGTACATAAAGTAACGTCTGAATTCCATATTATTATTATTTTTATTATTATTATTATTATTACTAGAAAGGTAGCCCGTCAAAAATGACGGAAATTTAGATATAAAGATATATACAACTCATGTGCAAGAATATGAGTTTTCTCGCTTGTTCCGCAGTGATAGATGAAAATAACACATTTTAAGAACGAAACACATTTATGAAAAACTGTGTACAGTAGAAGAAAGTTAATCTGCACAGTTTGGTTCCAAGTGTTATGCAGATTTGAGGCTTTTTGCGGTCATGTCTATTCAATGTTTGTTTACATTTTTTAAAATTCATATATTGGACAATTTAGATTGTTGAGCCTTAAAAATAAATAAATAACACACTTGAAGTAAGGTTAAAAACTATTAAATTATC
Organism: Maratus speciosus; assembly: GCA_963932465.1. NCBI lineage: Eukaryota > Metazoa > Arthropoda > Arachnida > Araneae > Salticidae > Maratus > Maratus speciosus. The sequence goes on along the minus strand of OZ010795.1, from coordinate 427,740,603 downwards.
GTATACGATTTCATGAAATAGTATTATATGTGTGTGCTTCACGATCTTGGTTACGACGTTGGCGAAATTGGCTGCAACTTGTCATATAATCCTAATAGTGTGGGCCGCTATAACAAAAAAGTAACCAGTTTTTAGTAACATTTCTGATATAAAGTAGCTTTCAAAAACTTGTGTAAAATTGCAGGCCGTTCTCGTGTTATGTCAGTCCTAGGAATAATATTTTTAACACTGAAGATTTTCCATGTATATATGTAATTTAGAAAAGCTTCTCCAAAAGAAAGGTCCTGAAATGACATTGTAATTCCTCTAACTTCAAAGTTTAATCGGGCCCTGATGTTGAGTACTGAAATCTAATAAATACAGTTATTTTTAATATTACAACAGAATTAAACAGTTAAACTTATTTAACTTAAACCTGCTGTTACTTCCCGATGTTATTTTTTAGTATTAAGAAAGAAAATTATTTAAAATTTTCAAATCATGCATTTATGGTTTTTTCCGTCTTTAATAACTAAATAATGAAAAAAATAGGCTTTTGTTCTGAGTTCATAAATATTACAATAAAATAATGTAACTAAGAGACATTGCAAAATTAAATCTTTGTGATTACAAAACCATAAACAAACGATACCGCCACCATTTTACCTACTATGACGTCATTAGAATATTGCCCATTGATTGTTGGAGAACTTAGTTTGTGAATGATTACCTCAATGATTTAATATTTTTGACGTTTCACGATGAATGAATCACTTGTGTTTGTTTAGGTTTTTGGAATGAGATATTAAGCTGTGAACCTAATTTTAATTCAAGTTATCCAAGGATATATGTATTTTTAATCAAAATTAAAAAAAATGCTTTGATCTCGATCACTTGTGTTTGTTTAGGTTTATGGAATGAGATATTAAGCTGTGAACGTAATTTCAATTGAAGTTATCCAAGGATATATGTATTTTTTATCGAAATTAAAAACAATGCTTTGATCTCGAAATAAAAAGGGTACTTCTCGGTTAGCCGGGCGCCAGTGTTTTATTTTCATTCATATATACATATATATGCACATATATGTACATATATATATATGCATATGTATGTATATATTTATGTATGTATGTGTACATATATATATGTACATATATGTGCATATATATGTATATATGAATTTAAATAAAACACTGGCCCCCGGCTAAACGAAAAGTACCATAAAAAGTTTTAGTTTGTATAATTTGTTATTTCTGTTAATTATTTTTTTAAGTACTTTTCCATTATAGCGCATTTTTAAAAAAAGCTTGGCGCGATATACGGGCATCAGAAAGTGAGATATGTTGCGAAAATATATAAACAGCTATGAAAACAAATCTAATGAACTTTCATCTTTGTTTATATATGCACTTATATACATAAAAAAATCGTTTCTAAATATATATAATTTTTTTTAATATACAAATTACGGCACAGATTTCAGATATGAACCGGGATACCTAACTGGCGCCAAAATGGTGTTATTTTGCCTGCTATGGTAACCCGGCTATTGTTTTTTATTTATTAATAAATTGTTTATTTACTTTTATTTTCTGGTTTTTAATTATATAAACTGCTTTGTTCTATAGTTATTATTCAAACTTTTATTTATTTATAGTTATTTCCTTTTCAAAATGACAGCAAATAATTGAAAAATATATAAGTAACTGGTATTCGAAAGCGAGATTTCTGCCAAATTGGCGTCATAGAAAAATCACGCCAACCTCTATGCGTATATGACATCTGTGCAAAAATTACTTCTGTTTCTTTATAAAAATGGGTAAATAGCTTTTTTTATATTAAATTGTCGGCACAGATGTCACATACGCCAATATGGGCGTATATGACATCTGTGCCGACTTTTTCTTTTACGCCGATGTCATATACGCACCGGGTGCTTAAGGTGCTTAACTGGCGCCAAAGTGTCGTTATTTTGCTTGTAATGGTAACCCGAATGTTGTTTATACAGTTGATGTTTTCGCCAAATTGGCGTCGGAAAAAAATCGCGCCAATATATATCGCGCCAATATATGACATCTGTGACAAATTGTATACATATGGAAAAAATTGCTTGTGAGTATGAAGCCGTAAATAGGTTGCCAGAAAATACGTTGGCAAACTTCTTTCTCGCCAAGAAACTTTTCTCCGAAGTATTGTGCATAAGCAATGATTGCTAGAAATGCATTTTTAATTATGATATGCGCTTTTATGTTTCACTACATTTATGTATACTATACTGTGTGTATAAATGCTACAGTTCATATGCAGGGCTACACAAAAGAATTCGTAAGGGTTACTGAGTATGAGAGTAAATTGCTTAAAGGTGGTTTTTAAAGGAGTTATGCATTTTCACGCTGAACTGCATTTAGTTTCCTAAGAAATGTTTGTAGAATATAGATAAAATGATATACATGGTCATGCAAAGAATTGGATACATAACCGTCTATGGATGATAATATCTGGAAATGTTATTTCAGTAGTTTTAAGAGTAGTTTAAATTAAATTTTAGCTAAATAGTGGCATGTAATAACGGTACTATTGGCTATGGACGGTAACTGCTGAAATCAATTTTTAAAATTTTTTATGCGTTTTCTAAAATGTTTACTTAGTTATCTTGGTACTTCTTAGTTATCCCGTCGACCAAATTACTGTCGCCAAATTGTAAGATTAATTGCCAATAATGGTTGCCATCAATTAATTAATTGTAAGATTAAATGCCAATAATGGCCAATAAAACCATTAATTCGACGTTTTATTTGTATTTTTGTTAATGTTTTACTATTGATTTGGCGATTTATATAATTTGGCGAAATTGGTCGACGGGATAGCTAAGAAGTAACGTAATCTTATTTACCTTATTTCCCTAAATAACGAAGTTCTGTTAAAGCATTCAGGATGCGTTGGAAAGTGTTTGGTATTCTATGCTTAACGCATGATTTTTCTTTCTTCTTTAGTCTTATTTTGCATTTATTTTATTCTTAATTTTGTAGTCTTATACTGTTTTATAGAAACTTTGGCACAGTTGTCATATACGTTATCATATATTGGCGCTATTTTTTTCCGACGCCAATTTGGCGAAAATATCAACAGCATATACAACAACATCCGATTACCATATCAAGCAAATTACGACACTTTGGCGCCAGTTAAGTACCCGTTGTGTATATGACATTGGCGTCAGAAAAAAATCGCGCCAATACAATCGCGCTAATGACATCTGTGCCGAAACTTTAATATTTAATGTTTAAACTCTTCGCTCCACTCCCCTTGCATATAGTACAAACTATAACACGGATAGCGCCAAATAATAGACAGTTTGGTACTTTTCCACTGTAGAGGCTTTGGCATTTTTTTAAAAAAGCTTGCTGTAATTTGGGCATCAGAAAGTGAGAGTTGGGTACTTTTCCGTTATGCGGACACCATTGTCGCCAAGCGTAATAGTTGGCGCAAAATCGTGAATTGAAGCATTTTAAAAATAAAAGAAAAACCATTGTCGATACTAAAGTGAGCATTTAAAAGATATAACATTTGAAAATTCCAGACTTTTACGAACTATTTCATCAAATCACAAATATATACTTAAAATAAGTGAACAAATAACTGTTATAAAATAAAGCAATAAAATAAAACTTATATTAAACTGCTGGCATAAAATTACAAATATCTTTTAGCATTTTGAAATAATTGGCGCAATAGCATACATTTTGGCATGGTGTCCGTATAACGGAAAAATATCGAGATTTGTTGTCAAATCATATAAATAGCTATGAAAACAAATTTGATGAGCGTTTTTGTTTGTTTTATATGTATATTATTGATGTTTTTATGTACAAATTACATCTGTTTCTGTATAAAATTAGAGAAACGGCTTTTTTATGTTAAATAAATCGTATAAATATCGAAAAAAATGCATGTGTATATAAAATGAAACAGTGAATAGGTTCCCGGAAAATATATTATCAAATTTCCTTTTTCGCCAAGGCACCTATACTGGAAAAGTACCTAAAGAACATTAAAATCGCGCAGTTAGGAGCTCACACAGTACACCGTTGTCTGTTGGCGGTTATTTTATTAGTAGCATCGGGAGGAAGATGTAAAGGAGTACTTTAAATTCTCGCCCATAGATTTCGAAAAAATATCTTAAAAGAGTGGAGTTTAAATTAAATTTCGGTGACCTCCATTATGAAAGATTAATGGTTTTAAATGGGAATTTCGCCAAATTAGCCAGCTATCACCAAGTTGGCGAACATTTGGCGTACTGTGGTAACCCTGCATTAATATTTTTCAATAATTACTCATTTCAATGAGGCGGTCCTACCGGAATAGTGAGGGACACACCGAGACTTGGATTTTATATAAATAGATTATTATTATTATTGGCACGGAATTCATATACGGTCCAGGATACTTAATGGGCTCCAAAATGGCGTTATTTTACCTGACATGGTAACTAACAGGGCTATTGTTGTTTATTTAATAAATCGTTTATTTACTCTTATTTCCTTTAAATAAATTATTTTCTGTCTATAGTTATTAATTAATTTTTTTATATATTGTTATTTCCTTTTAAAATAATAGAGGTTTTTTTTTTTTTTTTTCTTTTTTTTTTTTTTTTTTTTTTTTTTTTAAATAAGTATACATATATGTAACTGGTATTATAAAACTATGTTTTCGCCAAACAGTTGTGAAAAAAAACGCGCCATACCCGGTACGTATATGACATCTGTGTCTAATAGTTAGGCAAGTGTTCCATTTCCTGTTCTGGTTTTTTGCGAGCTTTTTTTTGGTGATACATGTTTCAATGTGACTGTTGCGATCTTCAGCATTTTGCGTTGCGTTTTTCTTTGAATGCTACTGGTGGATAAGTAATAATTTTGTATGCATATTTCTTATAATTATTTTTTGAAATTTATAATTTTCTGGATTTTGTTGTTGTTGTTGTTGTTGTTTAAGCAATATTTTTCTGTGAATGTAAATGTTCTTTAACGTAAAAAATTCTTTATGCAAATATATTTTTCGTGGGGTACTATTTGATTATCGCGTCGACCAATTTCGCCAAAATATTCGCCAACGACAAATTATACAAATTAACATAAATTTATATTTCAAATAAGGAAAGAACAAATAAATTAGTAACACCTTAATAAAAATGTACGTAAAAAGTCGAATTAAAATTAATTTGATTACGTAACAAATACGTGTAAGGTGTTTAATGTCAATTGAATATGACATTTACGATCATCCATTATTGGCATTTAATCTTATATTTTGGCGATAGTTTTTTGGTCGATGGGATAATCAAGTAGTACCTTTTAATTTTATTCAAAAAATTTAGCTTTAAAAATCCACTTTTTTTTTTTACTTCACTGTTCGAATAAATATGATTAAATGCTGATCTTTGTCTGCAAATAATTCTTTAATTTTTTTATTCTATTTATTCTGCTGGAATAGACAGATGGAAAACAGTAGTAGATCTGCCAGAAGAGGACGTTTATTAAAAAATGTAATGTAACAAATGTAATGTAACATGTAATGAGATCGAATTTAAGCGACCAGAACCACATATAGCGCAAGTTGAAATGCTGGGAGTTCAACAACAAACAAATGAAAATGAACAATCGGAATGTTCTTAAAGTTCCAAAATCAATCTCTTCAATCATTGTAATGCTCTCTAATTTAACAGTGTGATGACTAGAGAACACTTTAATTTCTGTTGTCATAACTGTCTCATTTCCGAACCAAACTCTACTTTAAATGGTCAACTAAAAGAGTTGTACCATAATTGCCCAAATTTTATCTAAGCCATAAGATAGTATAATATTCCAATGAAGTTAGCATCGTTTTCAGCAATGCAGAAGAACATTCCAGACTATGGTCTTTACTGCTTTAAAATAGAAGGTTAAAAATCACAATTTCGTTTGGAAAATGGACCAGCGCAGCGGGCATAGCCTGCTAGTATTATATAAATCGACGAACTACTCGCCAAATTATTCAGATTGACATAATTTTTATTTTAAATGACGAAAGAACAAAGGAATTAGTATAACGTTAATAAAAATATAAACAAAACTTCGAAATAAAAATCACTTGATGACGTAAACACGTGTAACTTGCTTAAAGTAAAATAAATGTGACATTTACTATCAACCATTATTGGTATTTAATCTTTTAGTTTGGTGATAGATTTTTAGTCGATAGGATAACAAAGTTGTAGCATGTATTTTATATGAATATTATTGTTGTTTTTTATGTCCAAATTACTTCTGTTTCTGTATAAAATTAGATAAATGGCTTTTATATGTTAAATAAATGGTATAAATATCGACAAAAAATGCGTGTCAGGGGATAGGTTATCGTAAAATATGTCGACAAATTTAAATCTTCGCCAATGCCCCTATACTGAAAAAATAACTACAGCACATTAAAATCGCGCAGTTAGGAGCAGAGACAGGAGCACAGCGTCGTCTGTTGGCGATTATTTTATTAGTAGTATCGGGAGGGATAAGTAAAGATGTACATATTTGCATATTACACTTTAAATTCTCACCCATAGATTTTGAAAAAAATAAATCTTAAAAGGGAGGAGTTAAAATTACATTAAGGTGACCTCCTTTATGAAAGAATATTGGTTTAAAATGGCAATTTCGTCAAATTAGCCAGCTATCGAAAGTTGGCTTCATATATGACAACTTATTTTATTCACCAAATTTAGCGATATTTCACCAAATTGGCCAACATTTGGTGCTACTGTGGTAACCCTGAATTAGTATTTTGTAACAATTACTCATTTCAATGAGACGATCCTATCGGAATTGTGAGAGAAACACAGAGACTTGTATTTTATAGAAATAGATGTACGTAATTTTTTAACTCATTTGAATATGTTATTTGTAAAAGTTGGTAAGGTATTGAATATCATTAATTTATGTGCGTTCGTAATTATATAAATACTAAGCACCTATAGTCGTCCTTGGGTCCGTCTGTCTGTCCGCATATAACAGAGCAAAATCTACTCACCGAATGGTCTGAAATTTTAAATATATAATTGTTGCAAACTTTTGTGGAGTCATTTCAAATTTTATGAAAATCGAATGTACAGGGTGGCCATAATTAAACTGCAAGTGTTCAAGGAGTGCTGGAGAGGAAACTACCGGGAATATTCCAGTGACATTTGGTATCCACACCTTTCAGAACAAGCGCAAGTCAAATATGCAAAAAAAAATCGCCATTTTCACCCGATAGATGGTGCTATACCGTGGTTCAAAGCTTATTGACGGCATATATGCAAATTTTAAGCCCATCGAACAGTATAAAAACATAAATACACTGAGTAAAGGCCAGTCATGACTCTGAATAAGAAGGAACGTGCCATTGTTAGATATGATATTCTATCAGAATGGTAGCAATTATTCAGCTACTCTGAAAGTATACCTTCGTATGAAACGATTAAGAAGAGGTCCAATGAGTGTCAGTGTATTGAAAAATATGATTTTAAAATTTGAAGAATCAGATGAATTGGGCGTTATTCCAGGCACAAGAGGGCGACGTTCCGTAAAACCGGAAAGAGTGCAAGAAATTGATGACGCCATTGCGACTACGAGTAGCAGTTCAGGAACCAGTATGCTGCAACAAGTGAGCGCAAGAAGTGTGGCTCGGACATTATCTATTCCCTGGTCAACTGTGCATAAAGTGTTGCGCCAGATTCTTCGGCGTTATCCGGATAAAATTAAAATTCTTCAAGAATTGAAACTTCATGATGATACCCTAATATTTGATTTTGCAAACCTTATCCTGTCGAAAATCAGTGAAATCACTTGGATACAGATAATATTGTGGACAGACAAGGCGCATTTTACACTATCGGGTAGTATAAATGCGTATAACTGCAGGATATGGGGAACGAACAAACAATACGCTAAACGTGAAGAACACCTCCATTCCGATTATGTAACTGTATGGTGTGGAATGACTTGTGATTTTCTTGTGGGCCCATATATCTTTGAGATCCCAACTCTAAGTGGTCCTAAACGCTGTAGTGTTACAAGGACTAGCTACGGTGCGATGTTGAGACAACAATTGATTCCAGCATTGCAGGAAAGACATTGTCTAGAAACCACGGTATTTATGCACGCCTCACATCGCTAAAGATGTTAAAAAATTGCTGCATGATACCTTTGGTGCGGACCAAGCCAGCAGAGGTTCCGAGAACGCTTAGCCCCCTAGTTCACCGGACCTTAATACTTACGATTTTTATCTGTGGGGACATCTGAAAGAGATATTTTATAGAGAACGACATGCTTCTGTTGCTGAATTGAAATCTAGCATAGCGAGACACGTGAGGTGTATTACACCACAGATTTTGAATGCGACGGTGGACCATGCTGTTTTACGTTTTCAGCATGTGGTTGCATCTGGTGGTTCACATATTGAGTACATCATGTAATAATTTCATTGAATAAATAATGGCTTGTTTTCTAAATCGGCTTTATGGATTGTTTAATTTGACCTTATTTACGCTAATTTTTATCATATGATACTGTAAAAATTTAATTACTGAAGCGAATTGTATGGAATTTTGATAGACTGTAAATGATATTTTATATTGTTTATATGCCTCTTAGAATGTCATTATGCTCTGTCTATCGATTTTGGAGGTTGTGTATGCCACCGGTGAACGTTTAAATACGGTACAGCGCCATCTATCGGGTGAAAATGGCGATTTTTTTGCATATTTGACTTGCGCATGTTCTGAAACGTGTAGATACCAAATTTCACTGGAATATACCCGGTAGTTTTCTCTCCAGCACCCCTTGAACTCTTGCAGTTTAATTATGGCCAACCTATATAGTTTAATTACAGGGACAGTAAAAAATTTCTGTAACATTACGGCCAATGGGAATAAATTATTTCAAGGGCATTTTAATGATGTTACAACATTTCGAACAGAAAGAAATTAATATGCACTTATGAAGTGCATTAAAATAGACATTCAGTAAAATATGTGGTGCAAAAATATTTATAAAACTAGTTAGAATATGAACGCACCTCATTTGCCACGTTTGACTTTCAATTTCCAGCTTGTAGAATAATGTCATAGATTCTGCTCTTATCCTTTTAGGTATTGTAATTTATTTTTCGAGTTCCATAATAAATATGATTTAGAATATTTTTACGTTAGCTAAACTCTAATATTAAAATAAATATTTACAAATATTTTATTTTTATTTTTGAAAGACTTTCACTTACAGTTCTGAGTTTTCATGTAACCTTCCTACAATAAAAAATATTTCTCAACATAAAATTTGTATTTGTTCTACAAAAATATTTTTCAATAAAAAACATTAGATGCAAATATTTGTTTATGGAATTTTTTTTTTTAATATGTTATGATTTTTTATATTAAATATTTGACATCTGATAAGTAAATACATTTATTCAAATTGTTATTAGTTTTTATTAAATCAACATGACCCGCATATTTCAAATGTGCATATTATTCTTAAAAAAAAAAAAAAAAAAAAAAAAAAAAAAAAAAAAAAAAAGTTCATAAGAAAATACATTTGAATCGAGATAATATTTTTATGCAGAAATATTTATATTTTTCTTATATAATGTCATATGTTTTTATACTAAAATGAATTTTTGAACACACACATACTTTTGAAGATTCTTTGTGACTTAAGCAGGTATTCGTGTCGTCTTAAAATATAAAATGCCTGCGTATATATTATTTCTCTATTCGTTGAACTGTTTTAAGATATATTTTTATCTATCCTTTTCAAAATGAAAAAAAAATATATTGCAGGATATTATTTTTAATGCATTGCATATGGTTTTTAAAGAATCCCATTATATATGCGAGGGCAATTCGAAAATTAACCTTAGTTTTGCAGTAAATAAAAATCCCACATACATTCAACCAATTTTTTATTTACATCTGAAACATAAAGCTCCAATATACTTGAAAATAGTCATAATATGCATTCAAGCATTTGTCATAGAATTTAACTAACTTACCAATCCCTTCTGCATAAACTTCACCCGCCTGCAAATTCAACCAATATGTCACAGCGGTTTGAAGATTCTCAGCGTATGCCTCAAACCACTTCTTCATTTCAATGAACATATGATAATCAGAAGGAGCCAAGACCGTGCTGTAGAGGTTGGTTTATACACGTCCCATTTGTATTGGCGCAAAAGGTCTTGTAGGGGAGACCGGGGGAATCCCGCCAACCCGGGTTATGCCGCCACCTCACCTAGTTTAAAAACTAAGGGCAGTTTGAGATAGTGAAAGTGCCTTCACTATAGCGGCCAACAATATAAACAGTGCTTAAAGTGAGAGTGACTTTGCTGTACGTCTCTGAACTACTGAAAAATGTAGTTTTCATATAGTTGCTTATTATTTTGGAGCTTCAAATGAGTAGAGATAAGCACCTTTTATTGTAAAATTAGGTATTATGATAATATGACCCTAGGCATGTTCTCTTCGCCGACATTTTGATGCAATGTGTTGAACAAGATCGGTTCTTCTTTCGGCTTTGCTTGGGGATTTCCGCCATATTGTCCTCTCGGGGTAATACCGCCGCCATGCAAATCGGGTGAGAAATGGCCTCATTTTAATGTAGTGGAGCCGATTCAGCAGAGTGACTTTTGCAATATGAAGTAAATTGTAAGCTTAACCATTATTCTGATCAATTACGTTGCTTTCTAACTATTTTCAGTCGGTTCTGTGTTTCCTAGTATTCATTTGATGCATGTATAGGTCATTAAAGAGTGGCGGCATTACCCCGGTACAATGGCGGAATTACCCCAGTGTCCTGGGTAATCCCGCCACTGTGCAGAGGTTTAATTTTTTTTATGTATGCTTACTTTACAGTTATGATTACGGTTAAATTTATACAGATACTAAACATCATGATTCAGCTTTAGAATTTTTACTATTAAAAAATAAACAGTTTTTCGAGGTGAAAAATTTTAAATTCCCTTAAGGTGTCGCCATTCCCCCGGGCTCCCCTATTCGCCGAGCACTCACTCATAATGTTTGGACCGTACACGTCACACAATTCACGATGATTTTCTGCCGTTGACAGTTTTTTTTTTCTTTGCCCAGAGGAATAATATCACTGCACGTACCTCGCATTCGTCGGGATTTTTAATGACAGCACACATTCTGTGACGTTATAACCAGCAAAAGTGCTGCAGCATACTCTCATTAGAGTTGCTGGAAGCTTACTGAATCACAGATTGCTTGATGTTAACATTGGTTGAGCTCCACAAACTACTACTAGCGTCACGTGGTAACGGATGTTAGGTTCCGAATTGATCTCGTATGACGATAGAATACGCTTTTCAAAAAATGAGACAAGTATCATTTCATTAACAATATATGTATCACGGGAGAGCATAATGTTTGAAATCTAAAATATATCAATCGCAAAACATTTTTATATATGTATGAGGAGAATATATATTTGAGTGCAATGAAAACTGCTTTTTATTGTTCAGGATTCTAATAAAATAACAAATTATATATTTTTTATTACATTAGTTTCATTTTATGCATCAGTTTATTAAAGTCTCTGCGTAGAATCGTTTTATATGTTACTACATTATTGCAGATAAGTGTGATTTGAAAAAATATTTTTTTTTTATCAATATTAATGCAAAATATGGTATTTTCTTCATGCATGAATTTTCCAGATATAGTCTTATCAATTTTAATAATTAAAAATGTATGTATCAGACAAAAAGCAATGAAGAAAAAGTAATATCTGAAATATATAGAAATATACTACCTTCTTCCAACCTGTAAGTCGAATATTCTATACATTGAACTCCAATTAAATGTTTTATAAAAAACAACACGAATATTATATTCATTCCATATACTAAAATAGCCTTCCAAGTATTTACTCTTAAATACAATCAGAAAATTGTATATTCTTAATTATATACTTGTAGAAAATGTATTACACATTTCTAAATTATACATATATTTTTTACTTTTCTAGCAAAACTTTAATTGTTCAGTTTAGCAGAGCTAGTAATAAAAAGTTATCGATATGAATGGGTTTTGTAATTAGTTTAATTGTTTTGAATCATGGGAAATATAAATAGAAATTAAACTGGTGTGATTATGTCGTAGTATTAATATTCATTAAACAGATGCATCTGTGCCATCTCTTACGAAAGCATTCATCTCGACAATTTGGACATATAGGTAAACAAATTGCTGTTATAGTAAGTCATGATATAAGATATAGAAAGTCATATATTAAATCTATTTCACATAGTCATGAAGTAGAAAAAATGGGATTTTTCAAATTATGTTTTTAATGAAGAATTTTCTTTTTAGTTTGATTTTGTTTCATAATAAAATACTTAGACATAACTTTGATGTACTATTTAAAATAAATATATATGTATATTTGAAAGTTGTTCTGTCTGGTCATTTTCTTTTATTATTTGTGCAGCGTGGTTGTCCTTCTGTGGCCACTTCAGCTTTTTTTTTTTATCGAACAAAAAATAATTAGCGTTTATTACCCGACTGAAAAGAAGGGTTATGTGTTTCACGCGTATCTGTGGATGTGGATTTTTTTATACCCTCGAAACATCCCAACGGCTGGATGGATTTTTATGAATGAGGTTTCTATCGATTCGTCTCAATCTTCCGATGGTTATAGGATAAGTTTTGTTTTTATAAATTCAAAATGGCGGCAGTAAAATAAAAAATGGCGGTAGAAACGAAAAAAATAGGCACCATATTGAGTGACATATCATTGGATAGATATTTCAAAATGAAGACGATGTTTCATTGACAATTTTGTAGTCAGAAGCTCCGTTTAAATATTACACAACCTGGAAGTTGTGTTCTTTGGATCGCTACCTTTACTGTAACTCTAACCTTCATAATAGACATCTATAGGCCTCATCAAAAGAGTGTTTGTATATAGGAACTAATAATTAAACACAACTTAAAAGTCATCAATACAAGTAAATAAAAAAGAAAGATAAGTAATATAAAAAATAGTTTCATATTGACGAGGAATAATTAATTAGTTCGCTTTTTAGGCTGTCGAGTTTTTTTTATTTTTTAAATTTAATATATTATTACAAGAAATTAGAATTAAACATTAAATAAAAACTCATTTACTTATACAATTATCTGGCGTATCGGCAATTTTATAAGTAATTTTTGCCGCGGAACTGCAACAGGGGACCTGTTCAGCCTTTGATTATGCTAATGCATGCACAATTTCAGAACACGTGATTTTGTTTTACCTTAAAAATGTCCATTAGAATCTTCTGTTATTGTAACATGGGTTTGAAAATAACCTATGATTCTGAATATTTTAATAAATGATAATTTAAAAATTAAATTTCCTCATTCATCCACTTTGAACGCGGAATAAAATTATCCTTCTGAAATGAATTTTAATTATCGCCAAAATATTATGCATATCTCGAAAAGAAATCTTTAAATGGAAACTACTTAATTTATTGGCTTTTACAGGGAAAAAAAATAATACTATTAGTAAAATCTTCATTTTGGCAGCGGTAGGATTCGAAACCATGCCTCCGAAGAGACTGGTGCTATAAACCAACGCCTTAGACCGCTCGGCCACGACACCTCGATTGAAGTGGATGCAATATCTAGCGAATAAAAAAATCTATAAAACGATTAGATTTTATTATTACCCGACTGAAAAGAAGGGTTATGTGTTTCACGCGTATCTGTGTATGTGGATTCTTTATACCCTCGAAACATCCGAATGGCTGGATGGATTTTTATGAATGAGGTCTTTATCGATTCGTCTTAATCTTCCGATGGACGATAGGTTTAGGATAGGTTTTGTTTTTATAAATTAAAAATGGCGGCCGTAAAATACAAAACGGCGGTAGAGACGAAAAAAAAATTACGCACCATATGGAGTGGCATATCATTGGAGATATCTTTCAAAGCGAATACGATGTTTCATTGACTATTTTACAGTCAGAATTTCCGTTTAAATATTACACAACCTGAAAGTTGTGTATGTAGGTTTTGTAGTTTACTGCAACTCTAACCTTCAAGGACATCTATAGGCCACATCAAAACAGTTTTTATAGATAGGAACCAATAATTAAACAAAACTTAAAATTCAACAATACAAGTAAATAAAAAAATAGGTAAGCAATATAAAAAATAGTTTCACATTGATGAGAAATAATTAATTAGTTGACTTTTATTCAGTCGGGTTTTTTTTTGATTTTTTAAATTTAATTACTTGTTTTTTAAATAATGTTTACTATAAAACTGGTCGAATTCATACCTGATTTTATTTTATTTTTATTTTTTTATTTTTATTTCTTTTTTTTATGATTCTTATCTTTATAAGAGAATGCTAAAACTTTATATTTAAAATGAATAAACGGTCAAGTGCGAGCATTACTCGCACTCACAGGGTTCCGTAGAATAAATATAAGAATTATTAACTGTATCTATATTATAAAGGACAAACATATATGTGCGTAACGCATACGTCATTTTGCGAATGGCAACACTTTGAAATTTGAAATGAAATTTTGGTTTTGCAATTTTCTCTACTACAAATTTTTAAACTTCTAAACATCGTACATTTTAAATTTTTACACCGTCGTATAAGAAAAAATATGCTCTTTTAAATGCTTTTTGTTTGAAAGCTGTATCTATATTTATTTTTGAGATATTAATTTTTTTGTAATTTTTAATAACATTTTTCTTATTGTGGCAACAAATGTACCTCATTTCTATTGAAAGTCATTGAAAGTAAACGGAAAATAGTCGAAAATATGCGATACTGTATCTTTTTATTGCCATTTTCTCATAAAACCTGAAAAAAAGTTGAAATTAAAATATGGGCTATATCAAGAATATTGTCTGATATTCCGTGATAATGACGTCATATGCATACTTTTCTATAGACGAAGTTAAAACTGGATTGTAAAAGTGGATTGCTTTAGCGGATGCAAATGACGTCATTTTATAAAAAAAGCGTGTATTTTAATTCTTAAACCTGGATTATGTTTTGTAGAAGTGCGTCATTTTCACAACCCAGTTGCTTTGAAATTCTTCACAGGTTAAAATGCTTCACTTTTGAAAATAATGTAATCGAAATCACACACTGATAAAACGCAATGTTTTACTAAAATTTAGAGTGTTTTTATAAAAGAGAGGTGACATGGAAATAATAGCGATTTATAATACAGAAATTGATGATTCTATGCTGGATGGATTTGCTTCGCCGATTTAGACGAGCAAACAAATAATTCGTGGTTTAAAATAATATTATGTTCCTGAAATTTTTTTCCAGAATTCTCTCGAATAATAAAATTTTAATGCTAATCTTTAGGACATTCTACTATAATTTTATCAACATAACATAATTTGCGCAATTTATTTTTTCCTAATTTTATATAATCTATGTATTTAAAACACAAGATTGTTTTTTAGTCTTTTACCCCGATCTTTCTGCTGAACCAATTTTACTAATATCTTTTTTTTAACTGAAAGCTTTTCATTTGTAGATGTGATCGCACTATCTGTTTAATTAATTAATTTATCTTTTTAGTATCCCCACTTTTATATTTTAATTTTAAAAGCATTTTATGAAATTTCTTCAAAATGGTGAAAATTGGATACTTTCATTATTGCAGACAAGAGAGAAATAATGAGGCATTTTTAATCATTATTCATGCTATTTTCTGATAAAAATTCAAAATTGTTGTACAGGGTTTAGTGTCGCAAAATCCCATTAGGAGCAGAATATTATATTAGGGGCATAAAATGACATACTGTTTTCGAAAACACGCATTTTTCCCCATAAATTTTCTATACTGTTTTTCCTTCTGCATGTGCACTGATACTAAGTTTCAGACACTAGGCAAAATGCTTATTTTGTGAAAATGAAGTCATATTTAAAATAAAATGATCATTTTCCTAGATAAAACTAAACATTTTAACACAAATGCGTCTAAAAAGCATAAATTACGGAAATTTTCACTCTCCGGAATTGAGATTAGGATTTCAAGTAAAGAGTGCGTCTGTTCATATAAAAGATGTTGCTGACAATCGTGACTTCAAGTTTTGAGTTATAATGATTGTTAAATTATCAAACAAAATACAAATTAACAAAATTAATACTTCTTTTATAAACAAACAAAAGAATAATATTGAAAAAAACACAAATCTAACATATTTATAATCGTACAATTTAAATTTTTAGATCACCAAATAGGATTTTTTTTTTCAAATGGAATTTGTTTGCAAAGTTCATCTCAGTTTACTGATTGTCAATGGTTTAAAAAACAATTTTAAAGCATGAAATATTTTTTTATTTATCTACATCGCGCGGAGCTCGATTACGAAAGATTAATCCGTTTGCCCTTAAAACAAAATAAAGAGTTCACTTTCTTGCGGCTAATATCCATTAAAAAAACTTCTCTATGAATAAATAAATAAAATAATATAAATAAAACACAAAGTTAACAGACATGTATAAGCTCTGAAATTATCAGAATATAAAAGGATGCCATAAGTAGCACAATCTTGCTCAAATAACGCTTAGCATGCGGCTAATAAGAAAATATCGCTTTTGATAAATTTCAAAAAATTATTTGATTGTATAATTCGCATTTTCCATATGAAAAATGCTTTTTTAATGTAAGTGGGCAATCTAAAAAAATTATTGCATATAAAAAAATTATTAGTTTTCAATATAAAAAAAAAAATAAAAATGTTTTCACCTATATTCTTTAACCCGGGAAACCCGGGTACGATCTCCTAGTTATATTAATAGAAAAAATCGTCGCTAAAAGAATAATAAAACTTTGTAAAAAATTATACATTGTAGGGTTAGATATTGCAGTATATACTAGAAAAGTATGAAAGAGTATACCATAAAATATAAAAAAAAAATATCAAACCTAAATAATATCAAATATTGCTATTCTGTATAACTCTTTTTTTTTTTTTTATCTCATCCTAATCTGCCTATGATGAACATAATTCGGTACTGACAATAAAAGTACTTCATATTTAACCACTTGTATTCTGGCGCTGTTAGCGGATGTACATCACTAGCCACCAGTATTGCAGCGCCTGGCAGTTTTTTATTATTATTATTATTATTATTTTGAATTTACGCCAAAAAATTTAATTGGTAATTTTCTTTTACTTTATTTATTGAAAATCAAAATCAATCATCTTGCAAAGCCAAAATAAGAGTAAATATAAATTTCTGGTGAGAATCCAGAATGTCTAATTAAAAAACCAGCCATATAAATGGCCAAAATACCATGACGTACGCTGTACAGCGCAAGACGTTAAACTTCATTTGGCATTTTCTGAAACTAAATTCAGCGTGATAATAATCTTTTCTTTTTATAAAGTGTATTAAACCAAAACACTTGTTCAGAGTTTAAGCTTGGCATTGTGTAAAGCGCGCTTCGAAAAGAGGTCGCAAAGTTACGACGCCGCTATGGTACGTACCGCATTTTTCCAGTAAGTTTGTTAATTAACTTTTAAATACACGCGAGGCGTGTTGAGAGATCCACTCATTGCAAACAAGCTGCGAATCCTACAGTATTTTGGTGATTAATTCTAATTAAATTAGTCTGTTTTCACAATTTGACATTTTTAGCTTTTATACAGCTACTGGGCATTGCATTTCTCATATATATCATTAAAAGTTGCTAACTGGGCTTTCAAAGCGGATTTCACATAGCGTGCGCCGCCACTGTCGTTATGTATGTCCAAACCGTGCGTGTCTTTAAGGGTTAATATCTCGACTAATTACAGACGATTTTTTCCAAAAATCATTATCAACAATTCGTTTATACTTCTGATACGAAAGGTACGTGAAGCGCTCCTCAACACCAATGCTGAATTCCTGCAAATCGAAATTTGTATGTAACGGAAAATTGAGTTTTTCTCAAAAACCGTATTACCCAAAGTAATCTCTGTAAATTTCCTGCAAGGTTTAATCTAACGTCTACTACCTCTAATTTTTTCATAATTTTAGTTTCAGTAGATTTGGAAATAGATGAGAGGGGGACATATTTTTGCACTTCATTTTCGAATATATCTTTAAAAATATAATACTTAAAATTAAAAGAAATGTATTTTTGAGTTCAGAGTTACGAAAGATGTCGCACAATACCCCACACGATATGAAAAAAAAATATATTTATTTTTTCAAGTAACATAATTAGCCTTTCTATATTTTTCCTAAAAATATTTGTGAATGCTTTATAATATGGAAATATGTGGGTTAATAGTCTTTATTACTTCCCCCAATTTTAACTTTCCACGTTAAGTAGTTTACGAGTAAAATGGCTGTGACAGACGGACAGACAGACACAGGAGTGACCTTATAATGGTTCGTTTTTATTTTTTAAGTACGAAACCCTAAAAAAAGGTCTGTTTGATCATAAATAAATACAAAACAAAAAACTCCGTTCAGCTTTCTAAAAATTAAATTAATAAAGAGCAATTCAAATTAGAAGTGAATCAATTCAGTTATTTTCAGTAATCTATGTCTCCGATTTAAAAATTAATCGACTTAAATGTAAAAAATTATGCTTGTTTCCACATACCGAACATTGTACAAAATTAATATACTGAGAATTTATTACAAGCATATTAAGTTTCTATATGAAGGCATATTTTTCATTAAAATGTATAAGCCAACTGAATACTACTAACAAGCCTACTGTTAAAGCAATATCTTTTCGACGATATGTAGATAAAATTGGCATGTAATTCAAATTATTTTATAATGTCTTTTCATTTAAGGGAATGAAATGCATGACACTTCTGAATTGGGTAACTTTTTTTTTCGCCATTCCTGTACTTTTTAATAATCACAAAAAATGTAGTTCATTTTAATAAACAAATGATATTGATTTAATATAACACTAAACAGTCCTTCCGGCCAGTGCCGGGAGGAAGAGGTAGCTTTCATATTCCTTATTTTAAAAAAAGCCAACTTATATTATTCAAACACACGAAGCTCAATTAGTGGAAACCGAATATGGGAGATTCAATACTAATTTCTATCAATACTAAATCATTAGGAATGAGAATTTCACGAAATTAGTCAGCTTTATCCAAGCTGCTTTTATTTAAAGTAACTTATATTTGGCTGCCAAATTCAGCGATTTCTTGAAGTGACTGCCATTTTAAGACAACATGGTGGATGAGGCTAACAGTGAACTTTGTCGAAACCTTAGTAATTGCTGTGCACATGCTCACTCACAACGGAATCGGTTGATATATACGAGTGATCTCGCAGTCAAAAAATCAGATTTTTCAAAATGTCACCCATATTAGAAATTGAACTGCTATATCTGAGCCATTTTTTAAGATAAAGACAAACAAATAATGCTCCTGAATCCTTATATCATGGTCAAATACTTAAGAAAGAAACCTTTTTCAATTTCTAATTTTTTTGCATCCCACTTTAAATATATTTTAGGTAGCATTCATTACAAAAAGCTACCTATTGCAGCCGTTCGGAGGAAAGCGATTTCAAAACATTTTGGTATATTTTCATCGATCATGACCATCAGACAACGAAACCACCCTCCGATCAAAATTGATACATATATATATATATATATATATATATATATATATATATATATATATATATATATATCCATATATATATATCTTTACTTTGTCACACTGGAACTCTCGTATTTATGACCGATTTGGATGCAATTCGGTGTGTACATAGTACATACCAATGTCTCAACCGAGTTCGTTGGCCAGTTTCACCCACCATTTTTGTTTCAAAATGGCGGCCATTTAAAATTAAAAAAAATTAAAATTTGAAATGTGGTACCAAAAAATTGAAAATGGAACAACATTTTTTCTTATGTATTTGAACTTTATACAAAGATTCCGGAGCAGCTTTTGTTTCGTCAATATCTTAAAAAATGGCTGAGTTATAGCATTTTGAATTTCTAGCGTGGCTAATATTTTGAAACCTCCTGAATTTTGTCACGCGATAAAAGACGTATTTATGAACCGATTTGGATGTAACTTCGTTTATACATAGTACAGACCAATGTCTCGATCGAGTTCGTTGGCCAGCTTCATTCGCCATCTTGTTCAAAAATGGCGGCCATTTAAATTTTTAAGAAAATTTTAAATTTGAAATGTGGTACCAAAAAATTGAAAATTGAAAAAATAATTTTTTCTTAAGTGTTTGACTTTGATAAAAAGATTCGGGAGCAGTTTTTTTTTTCGTCTATATCTTAAAAAATGTCTGAGTTATAGCATTTTGAATTTCTAGTGTGGCTGACATTTTGAAACGTCCTGATTTTGTCACGTGATAACGGGTGTATTTATGAACCAATTTGAATGTACCTTGGTGTGTACATAGTACATACAACTATCTCGACCGAGTTCGCTGTCCAGCTTCATCCGCCATCTTGTTTCAAAATGGCGGCCATTTTAAAAAAAAATTTAAATATTTAAAATTTAAAAGTGATACCAAAAAATGGGAAAATGAAACAGATTTTTTTCGTATGTGTTTGACCTTAATACAAAGATTCCGGAACAGTTTTTGTTTTGTCAATATCTAAAAAAATGGCTGAGTTATAGCATTTTGAATTTCTATTGTGGCTAACATTTTAAAACGACCTGATTTTTGTCACGCGATAAGAGGCGTACTTATGAACCGATTTGGATGTAACTTGCTCTGTACATAGTACATACCAATGTCTCGACCGTGATCGTTGGCCATCTTCATTCGCCATCTTGTTTAAAAGTGTTGCCATTTAAAAAAAAAATAAAATTTAAAATGAGGTTTCAAAAAATTGGAAAATGAAAAAAGATTTTTTTTATGTGTTTGGCCTTGATACAAAGATTCCGGAGCAGTTTTTGTTTCTGAAAATTTGTTCTTTTGTTTATATCTTAAAAAATGGTTGAATTATAGCACTTTGAATTTCTAGCATGGCTAACATTTTGAAACGATCTTGTATTTGTCACGCGATAACACACGTATTCACTTATTTCGATGTAAGAAGGCATGTGGATAGTATACATCAATATCTCGACCAAGTTCGCTGGCCAGTTTCATCAGCCATATTGTTTCAAAATGGCGGCCATTAAATTAAAAAAAAAATGTTTAAAGTGAGGTGCAAAAAAATTAGAAATTGAAAAAGTTTTCTTTCTTAAGTATTTGACCTTGATATAAGGATTTAGGAGCATTTTCTGTTTGTCTTTATCTTAAAAAATGGCTCAGATATAGCAATTTCAATATCTAATATGGGTGACATTTTGCCTGCGACAGCACTCGTATATATCAATCGATTCCGATGTGAGTGAGCATGTGCACAGCAATTACTAAGGTCTCGACCAAGTTCGCTGGTTAGCCTCATCCACCATGTTGTCTTAAAATGGCAGGCACTTTAAGAAATCGCCGAATTTGGCAGCCAAATATAAGTTACTTTAAATAAAAGCAGCTTGGATAAAGCTGACTAATTTCGCGAAATTCTCATTCATAATGATTTAGTATTGATAAAAATTAGTATTGAATCTCCTATATTCGGTTTCCACTAAATTGAGTTTCGTGTGTTTGAATAATATAAGTTGGCTTTTTTAAACATAAGGAATATGAATGCTACCTCTTCCTCCCGGCAGTGGCCGGAAGGACTCTTTTTTAAATTTAATGGTCGCCATTTTGAAACAAGATGGAGAATGAAGCTGTCCAATGAACTCGGTCGAGACATTGGTATGTACTATGTACAGACCAAATTACATCGAAATTGGTTCAAAAATACGCCTGTTATCGCGTGACAAAAATCAGGTCGTTTTAAAATATAAGCCACAATAGAAATTCAAAATGCTATAACTCAGCCATTTTTTTTTCTTTTTATATATATAGACGACACTAAAACTGTTCCGGAATTTTTGTATTAAGGTCAAATACATACGATTTTTTTTTTCATTTTCCAATTTTTTGGTATCTCATTTTAAATTTTAAATTTTTTAATTTATTTAAATGGCCGCCATTTTGAAACAAGATGGCGGATGAAGCTGGCCAACGAGCTCGGTCGAGATATTTGCATGTACTATGTACAAACCAAGGTACATGCAAATTGGTTCATAAATACGCCTGTTATCACGTGACAAATATCAGGACGTTTCAAAATGTCAGCCACGCTAGAAATTCAAACTGCTATAATTGAGCCATTTTTTAAGATATAGACGAAACAAAAACTGCTCCTGAATAGTTGTATCAAGATCAAAAACATAAGAAAAAAATATTTTTTTCATTTTTTTAATTTTTTTGGTACTACATTTCAAATTAAAATTTTTCTTAAAAATTTAAATGGCCGCCATTTTTAAACAAGAAGGAGGAGGAAGCTGGCCAACGAACTCGGTCGAGACATTGGTATGTACTATGTGTAAACGAAGTTACATGCAAATCGGTTCATAAAAACGCCTGTTATCACGTGACAAAATCAGGCCGTTTCAAAATGTCAGCCACGCTAGAAATTCAAAATGCTATAACTCAGCCATTTTTTAAGATATAGACAAAACAAAAACTGCTCCTGAATCTTTGTATAAAGGTCAAATACGTAAGAAAAAAATATTTTTATATTTTCAATTTTTTGGTACCACATTTCAAATTTTAATTTTTTTTTTAATTTTAATGGCCGCCATTTTGAAACAAAATGGCGGATGAAGATGGCCAACGAACTCGGTCGAGATATTGGTATGTACTATGAACACACCGAATTACATCCAAATCGGTTCATAAATACGAGAGTTATATTGTGACAAAGATCATATATATATATATATATATATATATATATATATATATATATTTATATAAAATCCAAGTCTCTGTGTGTCCCTCACGATTCCGGTAGGACCGCTTCATTGAAATGAGTAATTGTTGAAAAATATTAATGCAGGGTTGCCACAGTAGCGCCAAATGTTAGCCAACTATCCGATAGCTGGCTAATTTGGCGAAATTCCCATTTAAAACCATTAATCTTTAATAATGGAGGTCACCGAAATTTAATTTAAACTCCACTCTTTTAAGATATTTTTTCGAAATCTATGAGTGAGAATTTAAAGTACATCTTTACATCTTCCTCCCGACGCTACTAATAAAATAACCACCAATAGGCAACGGTGTACTGTGTGAGCTCCTAACTGCGCGATTTTAATGTGCTGTAGGTACTTTTCCAGTATAGGTGCCTTGGCAAAAAATGTAATTTGGTAACATATTTTCCGGGAACCTATTCACTGTTTCATTTTATATACACACGCATTTTTTTCCATATTTATACTATTTATTTAACATAAAAAAGCCATTTCTATAATTTTATACTGAAACAGATGTAATTTGTACATAAAAACATCAATAATATACTTATAAAACAAACAAAAACGCTCATCAAATTTGTTTTCATAGCTGTTTATATGATTTGACAACAAATCTCGATATTTTTCCGTTATACGGACACCATGCCAAAATGTATGCTAATGCGCCAATTATTTCAAAATGCTAAAAGATATTTTTAATTTTATGCCAGCAGTTTAATATGAGTTTTATTTTATTGCTTTATTTTATAGCAGTTATTTGTTCACTTATTTTAAGTAAATATTTGTGATTTGATGAAATAGTTTGTAAAAGTCTGGAATTTTCAAATGTTATATTTTTAAATGCTCACTTTAGTAACGACAATGGTTTTTCTTTTATTTTTCAAATGCTTCAATTCACGATTTTGCTCTAACTATTACGCTTGGCGACAATGGTGTCCGCATAACGGAAAAGTACCCAAATCTCACTTTCTGATGCCCAAATTACACCAAGCCTTTTTTAAAAAAATGCCAAAGCCCCTACAGTGGAAAAGTACCAAACTGTCTATTATTTTGCGCTATCCGTGTTATAGTTTGTACAATATGCAAGGGGAGTGGAGCGAAGAGTTTAAACATTAGATATTAAAGTTTCGGCACAGATATCATATACGCCCCATATTGGCGATTTTTTTCTGACGCCAATGTCATATACACAACGGGTACTTAACTTGCGCCAAAGTGTCGTAATTTTGCTTGATATGGTAATCCGGATGTTGTTGTTTATGCTGTTGATGTTTTCGCCAAATTGGCGTCGGAAAAAAATCGCGCCAATATATGATAACGTTTATGACAACTGTGACAAAGTTTCTATAAGGTTTCTATAATTTTCTATAAAGCAGTATAAGCAATATAATTAAGAATAAAATAAATGCAAAGTAAGACTAAAGAAGAAAGAAAAATCATGCGTTAAGCATAGAATATGAAACACTTTCCAACACATCCTGAATGCTTTAACAAAACTTCGTTATTTAGGGAAATAAGGTAAATAAGATAACGTTACTTCTTAGATATCCCGTCGACCAATTTCACCAAATTATGTAAATCGCCAAATCAATAGTAAAACATTAATAAAAATACAAATAAAACGTCGAATTAATGGTTTTATTGGTCATTATTAGCATTTAATTAATTAATTAATGGCAACCATTATTGGCAATTAATCTTACAATTTGGCGACAGTAATTTGGTCGACGGGATAACTAAGAAGTACCAAGATGACTAAGTAAACATTTTAGAACGCATAAAAAAATTAAAATTGATTTCAGCAGTTACCGTCCATAGCCAATAGTACCGTTATTACATGCCACTATTTAGCTAAAATTTAATTTAAACTACTCTTAAAACTACTGAAATCACATTTCCATACATTATCATAAATAGACGGTTATGTATCCAATTCTTTGCATGACCATGTATGTAATTTTATCTATATTCCACAAACATTTCTTAGGAAACTAAATGCAGTTCAGCGTAAAAATGCATAACTCCTTTAAAAACCAACTTTAAACAATTTAGTCTCATACTCAGTAACCGTTACAAATTCTTTTGTGTAGTCCAGCGTATGAACTTTAGCATTTATACACACGAGTTGGAACCCGTCAAAATTCGACGAACTAAAATGTTCGAAAGAACTGTCAGATCGAATTTATAATAAACCTACAAAAAAAATTACAATAAAAAATTCATCTAACATTGGTTGTCTCACTCTTAAAACAAATTACCAAAATTACCAAAATATTATTTCCACAAACTTCAACTGCTTAAATTATTGAAAAATTAAACTCTATCAGAATAAGTAATCAAGATGAATAATTGTGATGAATTTATCGATTGAGACTTTTATGTTTGTTTTTATGGGATGAAAAATCAGTAAAAAGGATTTCTCTGTGTCACATCATAAAATTTTCCCCCATGAAATCTAAATTGTACGTTATTTTCACATTCCCATAATTTACATACGCACCACTCAAATTCACAATTTGAATGTATTTTAATGCGCAATAGATTATTAATGAATGTATTTCTAAACTTAAAGTCACGTCTGTCCGATACAACTTTTCATGTGAACATTCGCACAAACTTTAAGTTCTAATCTCAATACCTGCGAAAAAAAAATCAGAAATTTGCCTTTAGTTGTCATAGTATTGGCCATTTAGTATTGGTCAAATATTTAGTTTTATCAAAATAAATGATCGTTTTGTTTTAAATATGACATAATTTTTACTCACTGAATCATACTGCCTAGCGCCTCAAACTCCGTATCAGCGTAATGTAAAAATATTGAAATGTAACTGATTTATGAAGAAGAATGCGTGTTTCTTTTTATGTCTGACATCATTTTCTGTTCAAAAATTATAAAAAGGTTACTTTTATTTGTATTGTGAAAATAGCATCAATAAGGATATAATCAATAAAAATAATAAACCATGACTATTTCCCCTTTACTTTCAATATAAATGAAGTACTTCAGTTGCCACAATTACAAAATTTGTATTAAAAACTACAAAAAAATTTCTATCTCAAAAATAAATTGAGATACAGCTTTCAAATAAATTGCATTTAAAAGAGCATTTTTTTCCTTATACGACGGTGTTAAAATTTAAAATCTGCGATGCTTAGAAGTTTAAAAATTTGCCGTAGATATAATTGCAAAGCCGAAATTTTAATTCAAATTTCAAAGTGTTGCCATTCGCAAAATGACGTATGCGTTACGCACAGATATGTTTGTCCTTTATAATATAGATAGTATAGTATGCATAAATGTAGTGAAACATAAAAGCGCATATCATAATTAAAAATGCATTTCTAGCAATCATTGCTTATGTACAATATTTCGGAGAAAGGTTTCTTGGCGAGAAAGAAGTCTGCCAACGTATTTTCTGGCAACCTATTTACTGCTTCATACTCACAAGCAATTTTTTCCCTATGTATACAATTTGGCACAGATGTCATATTGGCGCAATTTTTTTCCGATGACAATTTGGCGAAAACATCAACAGCATAAACAACATTCGGGTTACCATTACAAGCAAAATAACGACACTTTGGCGCCAGTTAACTACTCGGTGCGTATATGACATCGGCGTCAAAAACAAAAGCAAAATCGCGCCAATATGGGCGTATATGACATCTGTGCCGACAATTTAATATAAAAAAGCTATTTACCATTTTTATAAAGAAACATAAGTAATTTTTGCACAGATGTCATATACGCATGGGTGTTGACGTGCTTTTTCTATGACGCCAATTTGGCAGAAATCTCGCTTTCGAATACCAGTTACTTATATATTTTTCAATTATTTGCTATCATTTTGAAAAGGGAATAACTATAAATAAATAAAAGGGCACAGATGTCATATTCGCCCCATATTGGCGCCATTTTTTTCTGACGCCAATGTCATATACGCAACGGGTGCTTAACTGGCGCCAAAGTGTCGTTATTTTGCATGATGTGGTAACCCGGATTATGTTGTTTATGCTGTTGATGTTTTCGCCAATTTTGCAACCGAAAAAAAAAACAATAAAAGTTTGAATAATAACTATAGAACAAAGCAGTTTATATAATTAAAAAACAGAAAATAAAGGTAAATAAACAATTTATTAATAAATAAAAAACAATAGCCGCGTTACCATAGCAGGCAAAATAACACCATTTTGGCGCCAGTTAGAAATCCCGGCTCATATCTGATATCTGTGCCGTAATTTGTATAAATATATATATATATATATATATATTTAGAAACGATTTTTTATGCATATAAGTGCATATATAAACAAAGATAAAAGTTCATTAGATTTGTTTTCATAGCTGTTTATATATTTTCGCAACATATCTCACTTTCTGATGCCCGAATCGCGCCAAACTTTTTTAAAAATGCGCTATAATGGAAAAGTACTTAAATAAATAATTAACAGAAATAACAATTTATACAAACTAAAACTTTTTATTTCAAGATCAAAGCATTGTTTTTAATTTCGATTAAAAATACATATATCCTTGGATAACTTCAATTGAAATTAGTTTCACAGATTAATATCTCATTCCATAAACCTAAACAAACACAATTGATTCATTCATCGTGAAACGTCAAAAATATTAAATCATTGAGGTAATCATTCACAAAGTAAGTTCTCCAACAATCAATGGGCAATATTCTAATGACGTCATAGTAGGTAAAATGGTGGCGGTATCGTTTGTTTATGGTTTATAATCACAAAGATTTAATTTTGCAATGTCTCTTAGCAACATTATTTTATTGTCATATTTATGAGCTCAGAACAAAAACCTATTTTTTCATTATTTAGTTATTAAAGACGGAAAAAAATCATAAATGCATGATTTGAAAATTTTAAATAATTTTCTTTCTTAATACTAAAAAATAACATCGGGAAGTAACAGCGGGTTTAAGTTAAATAAGTTTAGCTGTTTAATTCTGTTGTAATATTCAAAATAACTGTATTTATTAGATTTCAGTACTCAACATCAGGACCCGATTAAACTTTGAAGTTAGAGGATTTACAATGTCATTTCAGGACCTTTCTTTTGGAGAAGCTTTTCTAAATCCCATACATACATGGAAAATCTTCAGTGTTAGAAATATTATTCCTAGGACTGACATAACACAAGAACGGCCTGCAATTTTACACAAGTTTTTGAAAGCTACTTTACATCAGAAATTTTACTAAAAACTGGTTACTTTTTTGTTATAGCGGCCCACACTATTAGGATTATGACAAGTTGCAGCCAATTTCGCCAACGTCGTAACCAAGATCGTGAAGCACACACATATAATACCATTTCATGAAATCGTATACGATAATTTAATAGTTTTTAACCTTGCTTCAAGTGTATTATTTTTTTTTTTTTTTAAGGCTCAACAATCTAAATTGTCCAATATATGAATTAAAAAAAATGTAAACAAAGATTGAATAGACATGACCGCAAAAAGCCTCAAATCTGCATAACACTTGGAACCAAACTGTGCAGATTACTGTACACAGTTTTTCATAAATGTGTTTCGTTCTTAAAATGTGTTATTTTCACCTATCACCGCGGAACAAGCGAGAAAACTCATATTCTTGCACATGAGTTGTATATATCTTTATATCTAAATTTCCGTCATTTTTGACGCGCTACCTTTCTAGTATATATATAAATTTTGAACTGAGGGTGGTTTCGGGGTCTGGGGGTCATAATCGATGAAAATATACCGAAATTTTTTGAAATCACTTTCCTCCAAACGGCTGCAATAAGTAGCTTTTTGTAGTGAAAGCTACCTAAAAGACTTTAACATAATAAAAATAATATGAAATATTGAGCGATAAATTCATGGTTTATATAGCAAACAATATACGATGGGATGTTGGTAAGTAGATCATAAACCGATATGAGAGGTCGGAAATTAGTAGTAAATGGATTCAAAATATGCCAATAGGTGGCAGTACTGTCAATCTGTAAAATGTCAATTTTGAATTTATGGGACAACAGTTGTACAAATGAGCAGGAGACAACAGTTGTACAAATTAGCAAGAGACAACAGTTGTACAAGATGACGAGAGGCATTCAAAAGTTGTTGACGAAGAACGCAGTGGTCGTTCTGTTGGGATTGAGACAGAAGAAACAGTGCGAAAGGTTGAGAAAATGTTTAGAGCTCATAGGCGAACAGCAATAGACAGCATTAACAACTGAAACAGGGTGTTCACAAGATTTAGCCATCGGCCGACTGATGCAAACATAGAATATGAGGTACACAAATGGCTGAGAGTGCAGTCCAAAGTGTTGTATGCGGCCGGCATTAGAAAACTCATAAAGTGATGGGACAAATGTATCAATATAAATTATAATTATATAGAGAAACAATCATGTCTTTTAAGTATGTATCTTGGTTCCCATTTTTTGGCTTTTGTGAACTACTTACTGACTTGTTTCGTACATGATTATAACTTAAAAAATTGAATTTGTAATTTGGCCACTAAAAACCGAAAATTGTCTATTCTTGTACGGATCGATGCTTTATTTTCTTTTTGAATCTGATGATAAAATAGTATTCAAAATTGAACATTTTTATGGTGTCTTGGAAGGTTTTATGATTGTGATGTTGTTTATGATTGTGAATTTTGAAATTTTCTTATAAATCTCTATATATTTTTATATCTGAATGAAAAAGTAAATAATTCCCATCTGGATCTCTAAAAGTCAAATATATAGAGGCAGTTAGAGCATTACATTTAATTTTTATCGTAAGTGAACATAAATGAATGAGATACTTTAACCTTTTGCACTCGAGAGGTGTTCTCACCAACCACTAGTGTCACTAGTGAAGAAATGATCTAGAACTACTAGTCTCTTGTTTTCTTGGTAACGAACAAATAATGAATCGTTTCAGTAGCGAGACATTATCGCTTGATTTCTGGAATGCTTTCATAAACTAGAATTATAGTTACTGAAACTAATCTCTTGTGTTCGCATGTATTTGTAGAGATTTTTAAATAAGCTTGACCACAATAATATAGGAAACCTCTCATCAATTCTAGTAGGAGACTGTAGAAATATCTAGCAAAACGAATTAGAATCTAAAGGAATGACATGGAACAAGTTTTTCTAGAGTCACAATATAGATTCGAGATGTGAGATCCATATGTTTTTCTCAGTGTAGTAAAGAACAAAATTTGACTATTTTTTAACACATTTTAAATGCGTAACCCATTTTGAAAGTGAAAGAAAAAAATACTTATCAATATTTAGCTTTTTTAAAACGTTACACAATTTACTTAATAGTAACCCGTCGGGTAATACTGAATAAGGTTATAAGAAATATTAAAATTACAAGAAAAACCACAAATTAATAGAATATTAAATGGAAAATTTAATAGAATATTAAAATTTATTTAATTAGTAAACTTTAGTACATCATCTATAAATCATCAGATTCATTGAAAATTTTTTTAATTGCTAACTCGACTTCAAATAGTTGCCTACATGGTATTCCATATTACCCGAAACACGTTATTGAAACACACAGCCTCTCCACTCGTAAACAAGGTAGCATAGAAGAAAACTAACTAAAACAGCAATACAAAGAGCAGTTCAACATAATATTGAACTTTGTAAACAAAACTGACAATGAGATTTTATGATAAATGCAAATTTTATAAATCTGAAGCAAAAAAATTAGAATAATATTTTATTTCAACATTCTCCAACCACAGATTTGCAAATAAAACTGAGCAGTGTGTCTCATGTGAGTACAGAGAAGCCTTTTGGCAGGTTTCCGATTTGCTGCAACACCGTATGTGACAGATATTGAAATATTCCATATTGTCCGACCATTTTATTATACCAGAACATCCTCAATATTTTTATTTCATTTGATACACACATACATACATGCACACACATACACACACACACACACATATATATATATATGTTACATTATTAGATCTAATTCCACGATTTCCTTATCTATTCTAAATTACTACTTTATACTCACTAAATCCTTATTATTTTATAATCGCTATCATTATCTCTATAATCTCTATCTATTCCCTTTAATTTAATGTCTCACTTGTCTAAATTGCTTAAATATTACGCTTTTAGTATTCTTAAATTAAATGTTCCATTTCCGCGCTTTTATCTTTCTAGAACGTTCTTTTAGCTTCCATTTTTACTTTCCCGCGCATTTCTGAGGTTATACTTTTCCCTTTAAATTCATCTGCTTGCTCTGTCCGCACTCTTTCCATGACGTGATATTTTTAATTATTCATTGGTTGAGAGTGCGATCTACGTCATATTTATATTCCTACACTTGAGGAACAAAAAGTCGATGCTCGCTGTGTTTTTCAGCAGATTTGAGTCGTATTTCCAGTTTACATACCATCCTCTGGTCACCGTTCATTTATTCGAATATCTACAACTTTGTTTTAGCCGTAATTACTAATATGGAGAGATGGCTAATAATCTTGGTGTAAACTGCGCCGCTGAAATATGTTCTAATAAAGTGCTGAGCTGATATTATGTGTTGTTTCAATTTATTCTGGGGAAACTTCAAGGAAAGATGTAACCCAGCGCCTTCACTCGGCGACTGCAATACAACTAATTGTTATACTAATATAACAGGATCGAATTACCTGTCCTGACCACTTCTATTACGCTACTACTGCTGGATGTGATCCACAACTGCTATCGATACAGCCAGTATTGCATTTTCAACGATAAATTATTTTTCAGTTTCTAGAAATCATGTTAAAATAGCTGTAGACAAAAAATATTTTAAACAGAATTTTATTTTGAACCATATATAGAAAGAAGTGATATTAAAGATATTATGGCATCAAACTGCGATTAATAAATATATTTATTCTGGAATTTACAAGCATTCCTATAAAAATACAGGAAGAAGCCTCGGACGGTGAAAGGATTAATTCAATGTTGCTATAATGCAACATATATATATCACATTATTTAAACAACATTTTCGTGATTATGGTACATTATACCGGGTGTCCCAAAAAGGACTGACTGATTTTAAAATTCAATAACTTGCAAACGGCGACAGATATTAAAAAAATTCTTGCAGGAGGGTTATGCATAAGGTCAAAAGTTTTTTTACAGTGATTTTCAATTTTAGTTCGATTTACAAACAATAGATGGCGCTGTAAGCAATAGTCGCTAAATACAGGCTCGATTTTGGGTCCTTTATCTTGTTCCATGCAGAAAAAGGAGATGGAAATGTATTATCCGGGCCACGAAGTACCAAAAATCGAGCCTGAATTTAGCGACTATTGCTTACAGCGCCATCTATTGTTTGTAAATCGAACTAAAATTGAAAATCACTGTAAAAAACTTTTGACCTTATGCATAACCCTCCTGCAAGAATTTTTTTAATATCTGTCGCCGTTTGCAAGTTATTGAATTTTAAAATCAGTCAGTCCTTTTTGGGACACCCGGTATAAAAATTTGCTATTTTACTAATAAATACATACATATCGTAGGCGATTTTTTTTTCATTGTACTTCTAACAATTATACAAATGAAAAACAAATGTTACGAAAACTGGACGTTAATGAATTTATTTTAGTCTTATTAAAATTATGAAAAAGTAAGTAATATAAATTTTCCATCTAAAAAAGAAAGATATAGCAATGATAAAAAGTTACTTGATCCACATTTCATTTATATTTTTTCGACGAAAGTTAATGCTTTGTCTACTTTTGTTTGCTTCTATTATGCATAATCAATCATCTCTTTCTCTAACTGTACTGGATATGTCACGGGATGTCGTTGAAAAGGCATAATCTCATAAATTATTCTGCCATTTGATCATGGTAAAATAAATAAAAGAAATTTTCTGGATTTATTTTGGGCATGCACTTTTGTCAATTACAGGATTTTATAAAAGATGAAAAGTTGTTTACGTGTCAATATACTATAAATATTTAAAGGACTTTTTAAAATAAATGTTATTGTAAATCAAATACTATAAGTGAAATTTTAGTGCTATTTTTATTCCAGCAATAAAATTTGCATTTAAGAGTTTATTTTTGTAAACGAAAATGTAAATTGTTGTAGAAATTAATATTATCAAACTTAACATATTATAAATAATAAAATTCACATAAAAAATAGCGAAATCTATATTATTAAAACAAACTTTAGTATTAGATTTTTTTTTTGGAGATCTTAAAAAAATGGCGCAAATCTATAGATGTTTGAAGACGATTACGATTCTTACGAAATTTCTCTAATGTAATGCACAATTAGGTTATATATATAAAAAATACATTAATAAATATCGATCTTATGATTTGTTCGGATGCAACCTAATCCTTACACTACATTTCTAAAATGTGTAAAATCTTTTTAATTAAAAAGCGTTTATAAATATAAGTAAAATAGTCTTAATTACGTGCAGTATTAACTATAACACAATAATATACATTCCAAACAAATGTCAAAACATATATTAAAATACAATTATTTGCTTAAAAGGCGTTATTTTAATAATAACGGTATAAAATATTAACATTTACATGTTTCGACTTTTTCATTGAGTCATCATCAAAATATACACAAACTAAAATCACACTGCAAATAAAAACTGGAAAATAGTCATCAGTTAAAAAAGTTAACATACAACACCCGATAAATTTTCAATATCGCTTGTTGCCCCCTCTACGTACCGATTCCCAAAATTGTTTAACCACTCTAGCCATACACTCGGGATGTTAAAAGATAAAGTATCGTTACAAACCTTTGAACCCTTTAAAAAAATTTCAATGGGCTCCCTTATAAATAACTGTAAATAAAAATTAGAACTGTAAATCAATCTACCCTCGTTAAGTACGCTATATGGCCAAAGGTGACCGGTCACTTGCGATTTTAGACAATTTGTTCGATAGATAAGAACATACGTGAGGAATTAACCTGTAACTGCAGGTGTGTAAATAGTATAGTATAGGTCATACGTTTTCGGGAAGATTTTTTCCCGAAACCCCATAGGAGGATAACCCCGTAAAAACTAATGTAGCAAAAGCGTTCAAATGTGAGATTATTAATAAGTGCCTCATTGTAATATACTGTATTCATTTTTATGAGGATAGCATGCATACTCGTAGAGAAATTAAAGTTTTTATAAAAAACACTCCCAAATTTCGCCAAGTTTTTGCTTATACTTTGCAGAGTTCTTAATATATATATATATATATATATATATATATATATATATATATAAACGTTTTTTTTTCAGAAAATATGACAAACAGCATTCTACACAATACTCTTCAATCAGAATTAATAAATAATAAAAATTGGATGAAAAATGAACAGATTTACTAAAAAAATGTTTCACTGCGCATGCGCGAATGCGATCAAAATATAATATGCATAATGTATTAGCTACGTATATAGAGCAACTTTTGCGAAAGTCTCAAAATCATAGCTTGAAAATACTGAAAATTATCGTCGATAGAATAAGCTCGAAATCCGTTGTTCACAAAAGGAAGAAAAAAGATGAGGGTCGTAAACAAATATAGTAGTACGTGCAATATTATGTACGCAATCTTGGCACTAATCAACATATATTTGATACAAGCCCTCATCATTTCGCTGATGCAAATGAACACAATATATTACAATAAGTCACTTATTAATAATCTCGAGTTTGAACGCTTTTGCTACATTACTTTTTACAGGGTTATCCAAAAGATATTAATTGTTTTTCAATTTGTTGACGGTCCCATATGGTGTTTCGGGAAAAAATTTTCGCGGAAGTATATGACATTACTATAGTGTTTACACATCTGCAGTTTCAGGTTTATTCCTCACGTATTTTTCTAGATATTTAACAAAACGTCTAAAATCGCAAGTGACCGGTCACATTTGGCCATATAGCGTAGTATGATAATATACTCTTTTTTATTCAGTCATGGCAAAGTTGTATTTACTGTGTTATATTTTATTTCCGCTATATTTGTCCTTGCACCTGATAATAAATTTTATCTGTGTCATACCTACATAATGCTTTCTACACACCCTTCCTAATAAATGGAATCATAAAAACTCCTGAAAAGTCACTTTTATCAATTGGATCTAGTTTGGTATTTAACACCATCTTTAACTTCGGTACAGTAGTTCTTTAAGTATGATAAAGCTCTCAACCTATGATAGTGGAACTACAATTATTAGCACCGTTATTACATACATAACTATTGATTTATGTGACGAAGAGCAAGTCCAAATGTTTTGAAGCTGCGCAAATGTAATATCTATATTTTCGAAATATTTGCTTCGTTAGATACATTTATCTGCGGTTCACCACCACGCCCTCTGTCGTGCTTGCCGGCGGACTCAGCTCGTGCTGAATTTTGTATATTATTAATTTATATGATCCTAATGAAGGCGATCGGGAGGGAGAACTATGCAGACATGGTTTTCTAATCTGAGCAGACCTTCTCGAGTACAGTCAAACATATCTACAAAGCCACTCGGGTGATCGTCGACTTTCTACATGAGCCAGTTTGCTTTTTCCGTTTTCAACGCTGTGTATCACTTCTAATAATTAATTATTTTTTACCGTGTACAAAAATTAAAAATATACATGGAAACATTTTTCTATCATATTACATCCTATTTATACTCGAAATATTCGTTTAAGCACGCGAGAGAATCGGGATCTTTAATCACTACAAAGGCTCCAGAAGACTAAGTAATGGAATATGAAAACGCGCAATTAGTGGTTCACGACACGCACTTTCTATTATATTAAGCAATGTTTAAAATATTTCTGATCATAAACATTCAGCGGACATTCATAAACTTAATATATAGTGCAAAATCTTTTGACTTGATACCGCTATCCAACTTCAAAAACTGTCCCCCTCCCGTCCAAAAACATGGCATTTGTAGAGAAAGTTTTTAATCCTTCTGTTAATATGATCCATTTTATACTCTGAGAATATGAGGTTTTTTTGGACAAGGTACAATCTTTTAAATTGTAAATTAATTTTCATATAAATCATTTCATATTAAAATCACTTTGCAGCTTTAGCATCGTTAGACTTTTATTACCATCTTCATTGTTCGTGAGCCAAGTTCAAATATATTTTTTAAAATTATTTTTAATCGCATGAATTATGAGTGTCTTCATTTAATACTTTACTAGCAGGGTAGACCAAGCTAAGCTCGGTCAAATTATGCTTTATATTCAATTCGATATTTTAATTCTCATTGTATTATTCTTGCTGTTTAGATACAATTGGCATGATCATGAGACAGAGTGGCCTAGGGTGACCTATGGTCTCTCGTGCTGGGAAACTATGTAATAAATTTTGTCAAAATTGTTTGAGTCGTTTGTTAGATAAAATTAGCTTGACCCACAGTGACCCCAAAATGACCAACAAACGAGATTTTCCAGAGCATGAGCCTTAGCCCAATGGTCTACTCATACCCAGAAACGGTATAATACAAAATTTTGGCAAAATCGTTTGATTCGTTTTTTAGATACGATAGACTTGACACACAGTTAGTCAAAATGACCCTCTAATTGATTTTTCTCGAACATTTGACCCAATGGTCATCTCACGCCCAGAAGCGGTATATTACAAAAAAATTTCAAAATGTTTTGAGCCTATTTTTTAGGTTCAGTCAGCTTGATACCTGACCCATTGTGACCCAAAATGACCCACTAATCGAATTTTCTTGAACATGCAACATAGCACAAAGGTATTCTCGTAAACAAATCAGTAGTTTACAAAATTTAGTCAAAATTGTTAGATCCGTTTTTTAGATAAAATTAGCTTGACCCGAAGTGACCCAAGAATAACCCACTAATCGAATTTTCTCTAACATATGACTTAGTCTAATGGTCTTCTTGTAATCCAAAATGATAGAATACAAAATTTAGTTAATATCATTAAAGTCGTTTTATAGATAAAATTAGCTTGACCCACGGTAACCCAAAAGGGACCCACTTATCTAAATTTATCGAACCACAATGGACTTCTCGTGCTGGGAAACGATGTTATAAAAAATATTGTCAAAGTTGTTTCAGCCGTTTTTAGATACAGCGACAACGATGACCACCTGGGGAAGTCAGCTTTCGCTTTAGAGTGTTAGTGCAATCCCGAGGGGTAGACCACATCCACTCCTCCCGACTCTCAACCAGAGTCTGAGAGGGAGCGTCGGGTCCCTGATCAAGCTGCTGAGATTTATTTCGGTTACTATGAGATTTACAATTACAATCACAATTGGTTACCCAATTTTTCAGGGCGAACCGAAGATTTCACATCGAAATATATGACTGTATGTAGTGATTACATGAGGATCATTTCACCTAATGTGATTGCATAATTGTTTACAATTTTCTTGGATATATATACGTCACAGTACATTTAACACGCAATATTTAACATGACAATTAGAAACACATTACAACACAATATCAAACACCTACTATTTACATGACTGTGTGTAGTGATTACATGTGGATCATTTGAATGTGATTGCATAATTATTTACATTTTTCATGGATTTACAGGGATTTCACAGCAAGGGAACCAAAAATGACCCACTAATCGAATATTCTTGAACATGCGAGTTAGCCCAATGGTCTTCTCATGCCCAGAAAAGGTATAACACAAAATTTTGTAAACACATTTTGAGCCATTTTTAGATACAATTATCTTGACTCACAGTGACCAAAAATGGCCCTCTAATCAAACTTTCTCGAACATGTGACTTAGCCTAATGGTCTTCTCCTTTTCAGAAACGATATTATACAAAATTTTGTCAACATGTTTTGAGCCGTTTTCTAGATACAATTACCTTCACCCACAGTGAACAAATATGACCCACAAATCGAATTTTCTCGAATGTGTGACTTAGCCCAATCGTCTTCTCATGCTCAGAACGATATAATAAAAAATGTTGATAAAATTTTTTGATCCTTTTTTTGATCGAATTATTTTGATCCACGGTGACCTAAAAATTACCCATTAATCGAATTTTCTCGAACATGTGGCTTAACCCAATGGTCTTCCCATGCTCAGAAACGATATAATACAAAATTTTGTCAAAATGTTTTGAGCCATATTTTAGAAAAAATTAGCTTGACCCACAGTGACCAAAAAATGAACCACATATCGGATTGCCTAGAACATGATCCTTAGCCCAATGGTCTTCTCATGTCAAGAAACGGTATAATACAAACGTTTGGGAAAATCGTTTGAGTCGTCTTTATATACAATTATCTTGACGCACAGTGTAAAAAAACCCTCTAATCGAATTTTATCGAACATGTGACTTAGCCCAAATGTCTTCTCATGCTCAGAAACAATATAATATAAAATTCTGTCAAAATGTTTTGAGCCTTTTTTAGATGCAATTAGCTTGTCCCACTGTGACCCAAAAATGCTCCAGTAATCGAAATTCCTCGAACATGTGAATTAGTCCAAACGTCTTCTAATGCCCAGAGACGACATAATACAAAATTTTGTCAAAATTGTCTGAGTCTTTTTTTAGATACAATTAGCTTGACCCACCGGGACCCAAAAATGATCCACAAATGGGATTTTCTCGAACATGAGCCTTAGCCCAATGATCTTCTCATGCCCAGAAACGGTTAATGCAAAATTTTGGCAAAATCATTTGATTCATTTTTAGATACAATTAGCTTGACCCACAGTTAGCCAAAATGACCCACTAATTGATTTTTCTCGAACATGTGACTTATCCCAATGGTCGTGTCATGCCCAGAAGCGGTATATTACAAAAAAAAAATTTCAAAATGTTTTGAGCCTATTTTTTAGATTCAGTCAGCTTGACACCTGACCCATTGTGACCCAAAATGACCCACTAATCGAATTTTCTTGAACATGCAACCTAACCCAATGGTATTCTCGTAATACAAATCAGTAGATTACAAAATTTAGTCAAAATCGTTTGAACCACTTTTTAGATAAAATTAGCTTGGCCCGAAGTGACCCAAGAATAACCCACTAATCGAATTTTCTCTAACATATGACTTAGCCTAATGGTCTTCTCGTAATCCAAAATGATAGAATACAAAATTTAGTCAATATCATTAAAATCGTTTTACAGATAAAATTAGCTTGACCCACTGTAACCCAAAACGACCCACTAATCTAGATTTATCGAACAACAATGGACTTCTCGTGCTGAGAAACGATGCTATAATTTTTTTTGTCGAAGTTGTTTGAGCCGTTTTTAGATACATCTAGCTTGACCTGCAGTGACCCAAAAATGAACCACTAATCGAATTTTCTCGAACATGCGAGTTTGTCCAATGGTCTTCCCATGCCAAGAAACGGTATAATACAAAATTTTGTCAACATGTTTTGAGCCATTTTTTAGATACAATTATCTTGACTCACAGTGACCCAAAAATGACCCACTAGTCAAACTTTCTGAAACATGTGACTTATCCCAATGGTCTTCTCATTTTCAGAAACGATATAATAAAATAATTTGTCAACTTGTTTTGAGCCGTTTTTTAGATGCAATCATCTTCACCCACAGTGAACAAATATGACCCACTAATCGAATTATCTCGAACATGTGACTTAGCCCAATCGTCTTCTGATGCTCAGAAACGTTATAATACAAATTTTTGTCAAAATGTTTTGAGCCGTTTTTCGATCAAATTATCTTGACCCACATTGACCCCAAAATTACCCACTAATCGAATTTTCTCGAACATGTGACTTAGCCCAATGGTCTTTTCATGCTCAGAAATGATATAATACAAAATTTTGGTAGAAATGTTTTGAGCCATTTTTTAGATACAATTAGCTTGATCCGCAGTGACCCAAAAATGATCCAGTAATGGAATTTTTTCGAACATGTGAATTAGCACACACGTCTTCTCATGCCCAGAAACGGTATAATACAAAATTTTGCCAAAATTGGTTGAGTAGTCTTTTATATACAATTAGTTTGACACACGGTGACCCAAAATGACAAACTAATCGTTTTTTCTGGAACATGTGACTTAGCCCAATATTCATCTCATGACCAGAAGCGATATATTACAAAAAAATTTCAAATATTTTTGAGCCTTATTTAAGATTCAATCAGCTTGACACCTGACCCATTGTGACCCTAAAGTGAGCCACTAATCGAATATTCTCTAATATTTGACTTAGACCGTGGGTCTTCTCGTAATCCAAATCAGTAGATTACAAAATTTAGTCAAATTCGTTAGAGCCGTTTTTCAGC
This sequence comes from Maratus speciosus, assembly GCA_963932465.1. Lineage (NCBI taxonomy): Eukaryota > Metazoa > Arthropoda > Arachnida > Araneae > Salticidae > Maratus > Maratus speciosus. Next base: position 427,700,437 of record OZ010795.1, on the reverse strand, counting down.
TAAAATTTACACACACACACACATACACTTACAATTTTTGCTCGTATGTTATATAATATAAGATTTTTTACAAAACTTGTATTATATAACAAACCTCATTTTTATTTTTAAAAATCTGGAATTCATGAAAAAAAAATAGATAATAAAAAATCTGTACGATTTTTGTAAAATCAGCAACTTAAGAAAGTTAACATTTTTTTTTTTTTAAATCTATTTTTATATCAAATTAACAAGATAAAAATCTCCATTGTTTCTTCAAAAAAGAGAAAAACTTTAAAGCCAATTTAAAATGTCTCTTTCTGTACTATAAAAAATAATTGAATAAAGTTATTTTCTTTTTTATCCGTATAACGAACCTACATTTAGAATACAATTTGAAATTAGTTTACTGATCTAGATAATTTTTTTTCTTTTCTTCCTTGTAAAGTATAATAACTTTTTTTTTCTTCTTTTAAAACCGAATCAAGAATATTCATAATTTTATCCCATGTAATGAGTACAGCGGTTTTTTTTCTTATTGAAATTCTCTCATTTTAATTAAGATTTCAGATTTAACAGAATTAAGAATATTTTATATAGTATACATTTTAAAATTTAACTTTTTTGCTTTAATGCTCTCAGTAATATCAAAGTTTCAAAATTTTTGAAATTTTAATTTTTTTAGACGTTAAAATTAAATTTTTTCTGAAAATTTTGGTATGATTGCTTGCTCGAAATTCCCATTAGAACAGAAGTCATGGCTATTAGAATAATACCTGCACACTAGTTTAAAGCGGCGTTCCCAAAAATTTCAAGTCATTTTTTCTCTAAATGATGTTTTTGAATATAACGCGCAGGATATCTCAAACACTTCTGAATATTTTTTCACGAAATTTTCAAAATATATGTTTCATGTTAGTCTGTTTAAACTGAACCTAAAATTGCATTTTTATTTTTTTTAAATATATATTTTTATGTGATTATACTATTGAAAATGTAAAAATTTTGTATTAGCCAAATGTAACTTTTTATTAAAAATATGAATTTGCATTAAAGACAAATTTATTTAGGTTCAGGGTAATTTTTACAATATGAAATATATTTAGGCACAAAAAAATTCATTCTAATTGCAGATTTTATTTTGTAATCCTGTGCGTAAGCTGTTACATCAATTTTCTGCTCCTCAAATATCAGACAGTTAGGATATCGATGTAAATACTAATTCTGTATCTTGCAATTTTTTAAATACAAGAAATGAAAGAACATACAATTATCTTTTAATCACAATAAAAATTGTGTTTTTAAATCATATACATTTTAAGATATTATATATTGAAAATTTTCCTGTTTTGTTTCTATTTTTCAAATTTTAAGAGTTCTAAGACACCTTATACTAATTGAAAACAACTTGTTGCCTAATTTATTTTTTCTTGTATTTCTATTCTACTGATATTAATGTGGTTTACTTTGTTAAAATTGAATATACCTGTAACGATTTTTTAAAACTGTTATTTTTTTAATCATTTATGCCTCGACGGTACTTTAAAGTACCATTGAAATAACTTGTTATAAATTAAGTTAATACGTCGGTTAGTAGTAATACAGATTAGAAGGAGTTATAGATATTTTACTTTATCTTGTTCCAAAAGTACAGGCTATTACAAATGAATCAACGGGTTTTGATACGTTCCTGCTTGCAAACTAACTATATACACTATATTGCCATTAATGACCGGCAACTTTCAATTTTAGACATTTTGTCGAATATTTAGAAATATACTTGACAAATTCTTCTATAATTTCAAGATTGAAAAGAACAGGTATGACCTCATATTTAACAATGTCGATTTGATAAGGGGGGAAATTAGGGAGCCAACAAAAATCAAAGAAAAAAAATAATACTTGGGATCACCCTGTAAAATAAAATGCACGAAATGATCTATCGCTACCGAAAATAAATAAACAGACATTGTGCAATATGTGTATTCTTTTGTGTAAGAATAGCATGTATATTAATAGAGATATAGCGATTTATTTAAAAAAAAATAAAAAATTCTTGCATGTTTTTTGCTTATAACATGCAGGGTTTTCAACCGAATTTAACTCCGGATTCAGAAAGTTTGACAAAATATAGTAGAAACAATATAGTGTAGTTGGAATATAAATATATTATTTTTTTTTAGGAAATATGAGCAGTTGTATGAAATAAATTTTATCTGCGCATGCGCGAACGATAACAAGAATCATTTTACATAATTTAATAGTCAACTCTAAGGAGGAACTTATTAAAAAAAATCAAGTCAAATATCGTAAAAATTCAGAAAGATATCGGCGTTAGAATGAGCAAATTTTTAGTAGTTCTCTAAAAGCAGATGAAAGATAAGGGATTTTCCACAAATTAATGACATTAATGGCAATATAGTGTATTTCCACGACAACTCAAAGGAGAGGGCATTTAACTACAGTTTCGCTCTGCGTATGTGTCATGCGCGTGTGGTTGCAATGGTTTCTGCGCGAACTTCATATTCAAAATGGCGCCTGGACAGCAGAAAGCGTTTTGTGTACTAGAATTTTCAAAGTGTGAATCACTTATAACTCTTCAAAGAGCATTTCGGAAGGCGTACAAATGCAAACCACCAACCAAACAAAGCATTCTGAACTGGTATTGACAGTTCAAAGAAACTGGGTTTTTATGTAAAGGCAAAAGTTCAGGCCTACCAAGCGTTACTTAAGAAACAGAGAACTGAGTTAGAGAGAGTGATCATCCGTAGTCCCGAGAAATCAACAAATCGCGCTAGCCGCGAACTTTCCATTCCACAGGCAACTGTGTGGAAAATCTCTGGTGTCCAGTCGCCATTTTGAATATGACGTTCGCGCAGATACCATGGCACCACACTCGCATGACACTACGCAGCGCGAAATTGTAGTTAATGCCCTCTCGTTTGAGTTGTTATGGAATGGTATGCGTTTCCTAGTTCGCACGTAGTAACGTATCAAAACCCGATGATTCATTTGTAATAACCTTGTATTATTGGTCTTGTATTATTTGTTGCGCAAAACAAAAATATATTTAAAAGGATGGTTTAATATGCTTTTGCATCTTTTCACTTTTCTTGACGTTAATAGATTGCGTTGGAAAAGTTTCAATTAGGAAGTATTTCTACATTTCTATTGTAAGATCATTATACTTATACTCTTACATTTTATAATTCTATAAAATACTAAAAAAAATATTTTAAATAAAATATTTGAGTGGAGTTATAAATATTGCATAAAATCCCTATAAATACAAATTTAATTAAATAATTTTATTTGGAAAAATCCTTATAAAATTTATTAAGTGATTGTGAAAATTTTCTAATGTAATTTCAAATAATTACGAAAAATTCTTTAAGGGAACCAGGTAAGCGAAATTTGGGGGAAAAGATCGATTTTCACTTCTTTTATATCATTAAATAGTTTAAACTTTTATCTTTCCAAAGATGTGTCACACATGTTTATATATATATATATAAGTGTTGGAATTATTCATTCTTTCTAAGAGTACTTCACAGCTTAATGGCCATTTAAATCTTTACTTTTCATATCTTTATAATCTCTCATTTTTCTCAAAAACTTGGATTTTCATGTTTGTGTTCTTTTTTTTCAATATCTATTAAAGTTATGAACACAGATTTTTTAATACTTATATTATGTTATATTATAGATCTATAGGATAAAAGATGATTGACTGAATAGAAATACATTTTGAAAACAAAAATAAAAATAGTACGCATGCGCAAGCGGAGTTCAGTCCATTTCTCTGCAGATGGGTGAAAAGATCAGTTCATATTATCAGGAGGTCGTGAAATATTTAGGTTATTGAACCAAATTGCGGGAATATCATAGGAAAGGACGTCGTTACAAACATTATCACTTCTAAGTAAAATTTCAATGGATTCACGGATTCTTGATGAGAAATGGTTAGACGTTGAAATGATCATTTTATCTTTTTCGAAGTTTATCTTAATATTTTCTGTTTGAGGCAATCTGGATAAAGCTGTATTTGGTTTGTTAAACTTGATATCAGAAATGTGCTCTTTTAATCTTTTCTTAAATTTTCCACATGTCATACCAATATAAAATAAATTATTATGATGTTCTGTGCTGAATGGGATGATGTAGACTCCAACTTTTTCATAATCGGGAAATTTTTAAAATGTATTTCTATTCAGTCAATCATATTTTATCCCTTTGAAAATGAACGCGTGTGTGTTTGAGAGATCTCGGGTTGCATTAAATAATATTTTTATATGGTTTTTTATGTTTTTGTCACCTTTTAAGTAGTTATAAGTATATTATAAAGTTTATTAATAACCAGGTGAAAATTTCCTTCACGACACTAGTGTTTAAAACACTGTTTTGACTCTATTGAACATTTATATAACCAATGAAGATGTCCCTTCGAATGGGCTGAAAACATTTTGGATATTTAACGTATATTTAACGTACATTGGATATTTAACGTACATTAAATAATTTTACATTATATGTATACACCTGCAAGCATTTGTACTGTATTTTATTTGTGCTTTTATTGAAAAAACTTTGTAATTTTTTTATATATACGTCCGTAGCATAAAACGGAAACAATTTTTTAACAGGTTGATTATAGTTCTATTAATTATGAAACATTCTGCATTTATTTAAGAAATACATTTTCGAAAATAAGTGATTAAGCAATAAAACGTAGCGTAAAGCCCGGAATATTGCCGCATAAACAAGAAGAACTGTTGCGAGTCATTCTCTTTTTGATTCATTGAAAAAAATAAATCATGGAGCTATGAAGATTAAAGGAGATGACATAAATGGAGTCATTTGAAGCTGTCCTCCACCCTGCGTTATGCTTACTAATGTGAGAAGAAATACATTTATAAGAAATATGTATAAGAAATATACATATTGTACATTTCTTATGTATATGTATACTTATATGTGTTATGTGTTATGTATACTTATGTATAAGAAATATACATAAGAAATACATTTTCGAAAATAAGTGATTATGCAATAAAACTTTTAAAGTTTTTTAAAACTAGACTCATATTCATTATTCCCCTAGGGAAATTCATCTCCAATTTATAGAGATAATTTATGTGAATTTATCATCAATTATGTTTAATATTTCATTGGAAATTTGATAATTAATTTTCTTCCTTATTGTCTTAATTTAAAAATAAGAAAAATGACATGTTTATATCGTTGTTTTATTTTATATCGTTACAGAAACCTGTCGGGAGAGGAGGCATACAAAAGTGTTAACTGAATTTTAATAGTGGTTTTACATAAATGTGCATCTCTATATAATAAAACACAATGCAACGAATCCGGGGCGAACCCATCAGTCTTACCAGTCTCCGATAAGATGGAGCCACGTTAGGCTTAATTTCGATTTGAGATGTGTATGCGAAAACTTATCTGCCTAAATACAAATCTTTTCTACCAGAAATCCGTTCTGTTCAACATAATGTTCTATAAAAGATTCAAAATTAACAAAATTTCAATAATTTGCGTTGTTGAAAAACCATTTCAGTAATCAAGTTGAAAACAAACGTAGCGTAAAGCCCGGTGTATAGCCGCATAAACAAGAAGAACTGTTGAGAGTCATTCCCTTTTTGATTCGTTGAAAAAAATAAATCATAAAGCTATGAAGATTAAAAAAGATGACATAAATGAAGTCATTTGAAGCTGTCCTCCACCCTGCGTTGTGCTTACTCATGTGACGTCAGCTGCGGGCAAACAGAAGAAAAACACAAATAGGCGTGAAGAACATTTTAACAATTCTTCCCCTTTTCGGAGGTATTCTTTTTCGCCGAGATACTTCCATTGATTCGTTTCTGCTGAAATGTGACGCAAATATCAAAGAAAGAAATAACATACTGAGTTTTTTAATTTATCCTAATTATTAATCAATATACATATAATTTTTTTTTTTTTTTTTGGGGGGGGAAGGGTGAGTAAACAAGAAAAATACAATTTCATAGTGTAATAAAAAATTACTAATAAATAGTATTATTTCAATAGTTGCAGCACACTTTTATTGCGCAGTTTTATTGCATATTTGTTAAATTTTTGTTTTATTAAGATATCTTAATTTTGTTATGGTATATTTGCCGGTAAGCCTTGGTTTACCCAGAAGTATTGTAAATGCTGATAATGTGTTTATTAGAACATAAACTAGCCAAACTTTGCTCATCTAAACGCTTCCATATTGTCAATCATTTTTATCAGTTTTCCAAATTTTAAGTGAAAAATACAATTTTTACTCACCGTCTTAGGACGGGCATTTACACTAGTTTATATATAGACTAGAAAGGTAGCCCGTCAAAAATGACGGAAATTTAAATATAAGGATATATACAACTCATGTACAAAAATATGAGTTTTCCTCGCTTGTTTCGCAGTGATAGAGGAAAATAACACATTTTAAGAACGAAACACATTTATGAAAAACTGTGTACATTAGAAGACCACTAATCTGCACAATTTGGTTCCAAGTGTTGTGCGGATTTGAGGCTTTTTGCGGTCATGTCTATTCAATCTTTGTTTACATTTTTTAAAATTAATATATTGGACAATTTAGATTGTTAATTCTTAAAAATAAATAAACTGCACACTTGAAGTAAGGTAAAAACTATTAAACTATCGTATACGATTTAATGAAATGGTATTATATGGTATTATAAGTGTGTCCTTCACGATCCTGGTTTCGACGTAGGCGAAATTGGCTGCAACTTGTCATAATCATAATTGTGTGGGCCGCTAACAAAGAAGTAACCAATTTTTAATAAAATTTCTGATATAAAGTAGTTTTCAAAAATTTGTGTAAAATTGCCGGCCGTTCTGATGTTATGTCTGTCCTAGGAATAATATTTGTAACACTGAAGAGTTTCCATGTATATGTGGAATTTAGAAAAGCTTCTCCAAAAGGAAGGTCCTAAAATGACATTCTAATTCCTTTAACTTCAAAGTTTAATCGGGCCATGATGTTGTTTACTGAAATCTAATAAATACAGTTATTTTGAATATTACAACAGAATTAAACAGTTTAACTTATTTAACTTAAACCCATTGTTACTTCAATGTTATTTTTTTTTTTTTTTTGTATTAAGATAGAAAATTATTTAAATTTTTCAAATCATGCATTTATAATTTTTTTCATTATTTAATAACTAAATAATGAAAAAATATGCTTTTTCTGATCTTATAAATATGACAATAAAGTAATGTAACTAAGAGACATTGCAAAATAAAACTTTGTGAATTGAAACCATAAACAAACGATACAGCCACCATTTTACCTACTATGACGTCATAAGAATATTACCTATTGATTGTTGGAAAACTTACTTTGTGAGTGATTACCTCAATGGTGTAATATATTTTACGGTTCACGATGAATGAATCACTTGCGTTTGTTTAGGTTTATGGAATGAGATATTAAGCTGTCAACCTAATTTCAACAGAAGTTATCCTAGGATATATGTACTTTTAAATCGAAATTAAAAACAATGCTTTGATCTCGAAATATTTTTTTTGTTTATATAATTGGTTATTTCTATTAATTATTTATTTAGGTAATTTCCATTATAGCGCATTTTTTATAGCGGTACTTTTCCATTATGGCGCTTACAAAAAAGCTTGGCGCAACTCTGGCTTCAGAAAGTGAGATATGTTGCCAAAATATATAAACAGCTATGAAAACAAACCTGATGAATTTTTATTTTTATTTATAAATGTATTGGTGTGACCGGAGAATACTCTACTTCTTTGGCGCGATTTCAAAAAATAGCCAAATCGGAGCGTTTTTATAACATCCAAGGTTGCCACTTAATACCAAGTTAATACTAAATACCGAGGTTGCCACTTTGGTGCATTTATCGCCAGGTTGGGCAGAAGTAGAGTATTCTAAAATTCACCCCATGTATTTATTATTATTAATTATTTATTTAGGTACTTTTCCACTATAGGGCACTTTGCATTTTTAAAAAAAGTTTGGCGCAATTCGGGCATCAGAAAGTGAGATATGTTACTAAAATATATAAACAGCTATGGAAACAAACCTAATGAACTTTTATTTTCCTTTATATATGTATTTATATACATAAAAAAATCATTTCTAAATATATATAATATTTTTTGGCATAGATGTCATATACGATATTGGCTTTTTTTTTTCCGACGCCAATTTGGCGAAAACAACTGGGTACTTAGCTAGCGCCAAAGTGTCGTTATTTTGCTTGATATGGTAACTCGACTGTTCTTGTTTATGCTGTTGAGGTTTTCGTCAGATTGGTGCCGGAAAAAAATCGCGCCAACATGGGGCGTATGACATCTGTACCGAAAGTTAAAAATTTCACTCCCTCCCACCCCCCACGCATATAGCACAAACTATAGCAAAGATAGCGCAAAATAATTGACAGTTTGGTACATTTCCACTATAGGGACTTTTAGATAGATAAATGTACCCACTATAGGGACGGGTTTTTTTTAAAGCTTGGTGTAATTAGGATATATAAAGAAACAGTGGATAGGTTCCCGGAAAATATATTGCCAAATTTCCTTTTTCGCCAAGGCCCCTATACTGGAAAAGTACCTAAAGCACATTAAAATCGCGCAGTTAGGACTTCAGACAGTACAGCGTCGTCTATTGGCGGTTATTTTATTAGCAGCATCGGGAGGAAGATGTAAATATGTACATTTCCGTATATTACACTTTAAATTCTCACCCATAGATTTTGAAAAAATATCTTAAAAGAGCGGAGTTTAAATTATATTGCGGTGACCTCCTTTACGAAAGATTAATGGTTTTAAATGGGAATTTCACCAAATTAGCCAGCTATCGCCAAGTTGGCTTCATATATGACAACTTATTTTTGTCGCCAAATTTGGCGATATTTTGCCAAGTTAGCCAACATTTGGCGCTACTGTGGTAACCTTGCATTAGTATTTTTCACCAATTACTCATTTCAATGAGGCGGCCCTACCGGAATTGTGAGGGACACACAGAGATTTGGATTTTATATAAACAGATTGTAAACGACATCTTGACAATACTTCCATTCTTGTACATTTTGAAATTTGAAGAAGATGCTGTATTAAAAGAAATTGTATTAGCTTGATTACAGAGGGCAATTTTTTATGTACTAAGAAAGAGCACCGAAATAAGGCAATGGCTTGCGATTAAAATAACAAAACTTTGTGCAAATCACCCTTTAATCAAAATAACGCTTGAAAATTAACAGCCCATCATCAGCTGCGATAAACGGGATTTCGTAAGGTGACAAGGTCACATTTTTGTGCGTCTTTGTCCGATTACGGACTCATGTTTACAGTAGCTGATGGCGGGATGTTAATTTTCAATCTCGTAACGCCTCCTATGCATTGTTTTGATTAAATGGTGAATTTTACAAAGCTTTATTATTTTAATGGTGTTTTTTATGCAAAAAGAATTTTTCGTGGTACACGTAATTTTGTCCAATTTATGAAGTTTAATCCTTTAATTATTTTAATTCTATTTAATATATCTACCCTATATATATATAATCCTAATGAAACGAATTTATGAAACGGATATATGGATCGACTGATTAAACAACCGATTATGTTTCAAGCGATTTCTCCTAAAATATGGAATACTTTGCGATGAAATTAACACCAAAAATCAGCATTGATCCGCAGATCTCAAAACTGATATTAGAATTTTTAAATTCGAATCAGTTTTCGAAATATTATTTTTTTTTTCTAATTTTATATACATTTTTCTAATGATGGCAACTCAAATTTTAATCAGACAGATTTTTTTTTTCATATTTCAGAAAAGGTTGACATGGTAACCCAGCTATTGTTGTTTATTTGATAATAAATGTTTATTTACTTTTATTTATTTTTTATAAATTATATAAATTATTTTGTTCTATAATTATTAATTATTTTTTTATATTTCCTTTAGAAAATAATTTAAAAATACGGTACTACTTAGTTATCTACTAGTACTACTACGGCGAAGGGAACAGACCGTAATTGTTTATGGCAGTTGATGACTTGAACTATTATAAGATACCTGAAATGATAGCGACAGAATAATATTTGGCGACTTATCACCTGTGCCTGGCTAACATTAAAGTAGCAAAATGACACCTAGAGTATAAAAAGGAAAGTGGTCCGCATGGAACTGTTGATGATAGTCACATGACTTAGCCTATTGTTATAGAGATTGTTTTATTATACCGGGAGACAAAGACTCTGTATACTTAATTTACTTTATTTTAGCTTCTTATCAAATGTTTAACTGATCCTCTTTAATCAAAAACGAAAACAACCATTAGATGTCTTAACAGCAACTGATTCGCCCTTAAATTTTTCCAATGAAAGGGAATTCAATGGAAACCCGTTTACAGGGAGATCTGCACAGCTTTTTGCAGTATAATTCGATTTTCTTTAATATTTTTAAAACCCATCAGATTAGCGTGTTTTTAGATTCTGCGGTGTCTGAACGGAGGTGTGCGCGCGCAGCTTGCAGGAGTACAGAGCCCCCTTGTATATATATAAAATCCCAATGAAACGAATTTATGAAACGGATATATGAAACTACTGAAATGTAACGAATTTATAAAACAATTCTATGAAACGGCTGATTAAACGTCTGATTAAGTTCCACGGCGATTTCTCCTAAAATATGGAATACTTTGCGATGAAATTATCACCAAAAATCTGTATTGATACGCAGATCTCAAAACTGGTATTATTATTTTTTTTTAATTCGAATTAGTTTTCGAAATATTATTTTTTTTCTAATTTTAAATACATTTTGTAAGGATGGCAACTCAAATTTTAACCATAACTGATATTTATTTTCATATTTTAGAAAAGGTTATTATTTTAAACTAATTTGGCGACCAGTTTGGCTTCCCTTATATGTATTCTAAGAACAATGCTTTTTTTTTTTTTTTTTTTTTTTTTCATTATCATTTTATTTAATAGAAAACTTTCATTTAAAACTGAGAAAATTAAAATCTATTCTTCCTTTTTTTTTAAACGAAACGAACCGAAAAAAAAAAAATAATTGCAGATGTCATATACGCACATGGGTACATAAATAGCGCCAAAAGTGCGTTATTTTACCTGACATGGCAACCCGGCTATTGTTACTTATATATTAATAAACCTTTATTTACCTTTATTTTCTTTTTATTAAAAATAAATAAATAAAAAAAAAAAAAAAAAAAATATATTATAATTTTTTTTTTGTTCTATAGTTATTAATTATTTTTTTTATTTATTGTTATTTCATTTTAAAAATAACAGAAAATAATTTAAAAATACATATGTAACTGGTATTCGAAAACGAGGTTTTCGCCAATTTGTCGAAAAACAAAAAATCACGCCAAACCCTATTAAATATTGCAACAAATCCTGACATTTAATTTCAAATTCAAAGCAAAGTTTTAATGGTACGACTTAGTTATCCTGTCGACAGATTTCGCCAAATTATATAAATCGCCAAAGCACTCACCAAATTATACAAATTGACGTAATTTTTATTATAAATAACGAAAGAACAAATAAAGTCACAGATGTCATATACGCTCCCATATTGGGGCGATTTTTTTCTGAGGCCAATATCGTATACGCAACGGGTACTTAACTAGCGCCAAAGTATCGTTATTATGCTTGATATGGTAATCCGGACGTTGTTTTTTATGCTGTTGATGTTTTCACCAAAATGGCGTTGGAAAAATGCGCGCCAATATGGATATGACATCTGTGCCCAAATAAATTAGAATAGAATTAATAAAAATAGAAATAAAACATCGAAATATAAATCACTTGATGGCGTAAACACTTGTAACTTCCTTACTGTCAACTGAATGTGACATTTACGATCAACCATTATTGGCATTTAATGTTATAGTCTGGTGATAGATTTTTGGTCGATGGGTTAACCAAGTAGTACCCTTTTAATTTACCACTCGAAAAAAAGAAATGCTAACTGGCGAGTAAAAAAAATTCAATTCAAAATATTTCCGTTTAAAAATATGTATTGCCACTGGAAAGCAAAAATGTGTTAATTTACACATAATAACAGTTATACTGATGATACAAAAACGATTTGTCAATATACACAAAATGGTGTATTTAAAAACATTTTTGATGATAACATATTAAGCAGTATTAAGTGTGAAAATATTTTTCAGGTAACTCTAAAATGCACAGTTTAACACGAAAATTGTATAATATAGAGAAAGGATGCATTCTGTGTACATAGTACATAACCTCATAGTTTCGAATGTGAATTTTGAAATGAATGTTTTTATGGCCGCAAAACGTATTTAATGAAGAATAAATACATGTACTTGGTGTATTTGTTCTATTCGCAGCAGATTTCTTTTACTACAATAAAACAGTGTACATTTAAGTTACAAGATACATGATTGTCTGAAAATATATTTACGGCATATCACCACTGTGTTACAGTGTTTTTGAAGTTCTAAAATCGTATGCAAAATTTATGTGCAGAACATTTATAATCTAACTTAATACACTTTAAAATACAATCTTGCTAAAATACTGAAATTACGACGTCATTGCTATTTTGGATTTTGTTGGATTGTTTTCTATAAATTTCAGTGATGACTTTTCAAAGGTACATCTACATCAAGAACAGAAATTCTCTATTTAATTCAATCTTCAGTAAACAAGCAATACTTAACAAAACAGTATACAAACTAAGAAGCTGTAAGTTCCCAATTCATCACACTGACCATTCAGCTACTGTTACATTAGCCATGTTTCTAAGTAGGGGAGGTAGGGGAGGTTTGATACATAGGGAGAGTTGATACATTGACAATTTTTCTCAACAAATGGCATTAACAGCCATTCTAAGAGATGTAAAGTCTTCTTTTATTAGCAGAGGTCATCATTAGCTGGACTTAGCAGTGAAGAACTGATAACGTTTTTTTTTTTTTTTTTTTTTTTTTTGTTTTTTTTTTTTTTAATTTTGAAGACTTTTGGAATGTCAATGTAATTTTTTTTAAATATTGATTTTCTTTCATAACTCTTATTATTGTGAAGATAATATCTTGTAATTTTTTTATTTGTAACGCACATTGTTATGGTGAGTTTTACCAGACAGCAGATTGGCATTTTGCAACTGCATTTATAAAAACTGATTGAAAATCCAATAAGGCTTGATAGGGAGAAATGATACATTAGTGCTGGAGAGAAATGATACACTTGTATATTTGAAAGTTAATAGTTTTTTTAAGTTGTAAACTAATATAGGACTGTAATATGCATTATTGTTTTACAGCAAGAGCTACTGAAATTGGTAAGGAAGAACAAAGAGACTATTCATAGACATTATGTTGGTTACATAGAAAAGCACTGCGATGATAGATGGTTAGTTCGTTTTGCTCGTCATGTAGAAAGAAAAAGTTTAAATGGCCTGAAAAGGAAGATGTTTCTATTATTAATTAAGGGAAAAAAAAAAAAAAAAAAAAAAAAAAAAACATTAAATCCACCCGATTTTACTTACCAAAATGATAGTTATTAGTTTTTCTTTTAACCATTTCAGGGGTGGTGGTATGTTTATGAAGCCACTTAATTTTTATTCCCAAACGCCACATTGGCACCAGCATTTTGTAAAATATTTTCCGTTTAATATAAAAGTGAAATATAGGCCTTTTCTTATTTCCAATTAAATTTGTTAGTAAATTCCGGTGCCATTCATTTATTCAACACTTTAGCATTGAAAATGCTTTGACCTGAAAGTGTTAATGATTAAGTGTGCTAAATTTATGTTAAATTGTTATCAAATCCGAAATGTTCACTTCATTTTTTCTTGCAGCAAGATCTCTAGGGGCTTTTTTTTCATTATTTATTTTCCAAAAAGTGTGTTAATAAATTTGTTTAAATAACAGCAATTGTTTAAATATTTTTGTAAAATAATTTCGTTTTAAATTTTACTTAAATATTTCAAGATTTATTATAAAAAAATGTATGACGCATAAATTGAATTGTCTTCATTTTTTTTCAATTTACATAACAATGTATCAAACCTCCCTTGCTAGTGTATCAATCCTCCCAGCAATGGGGAGATTTGATACAGTAGTAACTATTCACAATAATTGGAATATATTTTTTGAATGATTATTTTTAAATTCACAATATTTTTAATAAATGAATAAAAGGTCACTTTATAAGAAAACACGAAAAATTTGTTTAAGAATAGTTTTCTAAGGGTTGTAAAAAATTAGTAAAAAAAAGTGTATCATAACTCCCCTACTTTGCTCATGACACTCAGAAATATTTGCGGAACACAACCAATGATTATAAAAATTATTAAATTATTATTAACTTGTAATATATGTTCTATTTTTTTTATGTTTCAGTAAGTACAAGTATTTAATAAAATGTGTTCATTTAGATAGTTGTACACATTTACACTTTATTTATTATTTTTTTAATTGACACAGTATTATATAAATACTGCGAAATGTAAAAGATAATTTAAAAAAATATCAGAAAATATAGATTAGTAAAAAATATGATTAATTTATTTTATGACACAACTAGCTTGACTTTTTTTTAATTATGATTTTGTGAATTTTTATTTTTGTTTTATACTTTGCTCTGTTCATATTCAAAAGTTTAACTAAAAAAAAGTGTGCAGATATGTAACACATGAATTCTATATTCCATAATTATTTATCTGTGTCATAAGCAAAATATATTAAAAATATATAATAATATCAGAAATAATAATTAAAAAAATCGACATTTCCGGATTAAAACTAATAACGTTAAAATTATATATACAATGCGAAAATATTAAAAAGAAAAAAATCATAATAAGAAAGATAAAGTAAAAACAGCGCACTTCAGGATATTGACAAGTTAAAAAAAAAAAACTTCTCTTGTTATGGCGCGAACCATCTTTTATTATTATTATTATTATTATTACTTTGGAAAACGGACTGCGATTAATGCAATACATAACTTAAAGAGGGAACGCCTCATAATATCTATTTGAGAGTATGAGGCATTCCCTATTTAAGCTTAATAACGGGCTGGTTTTTTTTTTTTTCTTGAACACATGTAATGCCCCTTTAATAATAATATGAATTCTCTTAACATTAATACATACATCAGTATATGATTTCATGAAGAATAAAATTCTTTCAGTTCAGTGGTAGCGATTTCTGAGGATACATACAGCCTGGGTGTTCTGCTTGTATTCGTTTAGCTTCCAGGAATACAAAACCACGATCCCACAGCATTGAAAATTTCAAGAAGAAATTGTTTTTATTTTTTTAAGTCATTTGCATTTTATTAATCGCTATTTGATATTGCTAGTGATTAATTGTAATGTGTCAACATATATTGTTTTACAAGTGCACTGTTAAAACACTATTCTTAACAATAAGTAAATTGTACTAATTATTGAGCACTTTCCGATCTTAAAATAGCTCCTCTTACCCTTCCGACTGTCTTGGAAAAGGGCAAAATTGTAATATTGTTTTCTCTGTATTTTGTTTTAAATGCTAATATATATATATATATATATATATATTCTTTCAACATTTTATAAAACAGAAATTAATAACGAATATGAATGCAATCCTTGGAAATATTAATCATTGTTCAATGTATTAAAAATACATTAAATCAATAGAATTATATATTACTTTAAATATTGCTTGTATTGCAGTGAAACCTGGAGCTTAGTGAACGTATTAACACGGGCTTGTCAGTGAGGGGGTTAAATTTGAAAAACGCATGTACTCATTTTTTTAGTACATACAGGCACTCGAAAATAAGTATGTATAGAAACAAACATACACTATAAGAAAAAAAAATAGCGAAATTACAGAGAACCGACAAATCAACATTTTTAATTGCGAAGAATTGCAAATGGAGTAAAGAACAAGGAATTAACTATTTTAATTCTTGAAATTTTGTGTATGAGCCGCCCCGTGATTTTAACACGAGTCCTCTAGATGGAAAAGCAGTATTGTACTAACTGTACAGCAGTTACCAGCTGCTTCCAAATGACACCTTTTACGAATCAGCGACGGAAGATCGCTAACAGCAGAGATGAATTTTCCCTTTCTTAAATATTCTAATTTCTAATAAAACAATTTTTAAACTAAATTTTCTTCTTTAACATTTCTAATGAAATTGTAAATAAATTTGAAAAGTGTGTATAATAAATTAAAAATTGTAACAAAGATAGACATATCTTTAAATAAAAGCTTGGAAATCCCTAATGTCAATTCGATATAAGGAAAGGGTTTATCAGAAAACTCATATTTTTGAGCACATAGGATTTAAACATAAATATTAAGACTTTAAAATACCAAATATTTGTATTCATTTCTGCATACATTTATAAATCAAGTATAAGTATACACAACTTAAGAATATCATGTACTCGTTTCTGAATTAATTGTACTTAAAAAAATCGAGTACAAAGAAATTTTTATTTTTAAGTAGATTAATGCTCCTTTTTGAAGCAATTGTACTTAAAAAATATGAGTACATAGAAATGCTTATTTTTAAGTAGATTATTTTTAACAATGTACTTCTTTTTGAAACAATTGTACAAAAAAAAAAGACGAGTACATGAAAGTTCCCATTTTTAAGCAAATTATTTTTGAGAGTGTAGGTAGTTGCTTCATTATAGGACAGGAGAATAATGCCGGTCCTGTGTTTTCTCAATTAATATGCCGAAAATAGTACCTAAAATGCGAGGCAAATTAGTGAAATACAAAACGCAAACGCAACATTGTAATGGCCTCCATATCGGTATTTCTTAATTTCGAATAATTCCTTTTTTAAATACTTCATTGATAAAAGTGCTGTTCAACTATAAGGTTTTATCTAAGTAGATAGCACTTCTCATATAGTTGTAAAACAACTCTTTTAAAACTATCATTTACGATTCCACTTGTAGTATTAAAACGACCATTGTATTTTGATCACGGCTCCTGAATTACAAAAATGTTCTCTTTTCGATCGGATTTTTGAAAATTCTAGTGTTATGCACGACCTATAGTTTTAACGGATTTAATATGTATTTTTGCTTTATTGTACTAGTTGCAAAAGGTGATTTTTGGCCGTGTAATAAGTAGTTTTGAATATACACACACACATATATATATAAGTAGAAGGAAAATGGGGGTTCTATGCTAGCAGGCGTCATGCGTTGAAGTGGAGGGCGTGGCCAAAGATGAGTGACAGGTAGGAGGAGTCGAATGATTGACCTGTGAGGGGAGATAAGAAAGTGATAGACAGGTGGGCGGAATCGAGACAGACAGGTGCCCGCGCGTCATGCTATAGTAGAGGGGTTAAAACAAAGAAGCGATAATGAAAAGTGTACTGTAAGAGAGGGGTTAGAACAAAGGATAATGAATGAAAGTGTACTGTAAGAGAGGAATTAAACAAAGGAAAATGTTAATGAGGATGATTAATGAAGGAAAGTCTACTGTTAGAGAGGGATTAGAACAAAGGAAAGATAGTGATGAGGTGATTAGAAAAGATCGCATGCAATTAAAAAATACTTATCACGGAGCAGCGCAGAGACACGTCCTACCTGTATGACATCCACCGGGCTAATGAACGAAGAAGCGTGCAACAACCGGCTTCATCCATATAAGGAGCTTGCTTCTGATTGGACGAGAGACAAACCTAGGGGGCAGCACCATCGATTCCGGCGACACCAGCGCCCTCTCTCGAGAGGATGATTCACTCACCTGTGATGTCGTCATCCTATTTGAACTAACATAAAGAAGTGAATACATTTTATGAGTTTAACGAAATAAGTTTTTGTCATTTGTTAATTTTCGAATCATTATTTTTTTATTTAGGCCTTGCAAATAAAGCTTTAATAATTAATTCATTTTTAATTAGTCATTGCTAATAAAACTTTTTGAGAGAATCACCTGACTTGTGTTAGGAGCAGACGGTGGAGGAGGGTTCCATAATTTTCAAAACATGTTTTTCATTTAGTCATTGTAATAAAGTTTTAAATAAATTAGTTAATTTTCATTTAGTTATTTGTTAATTTCCGAAACAAGGTTTTTTTTTTTTTTCAGTAAGTTATTTGGCAATAAAACTTTTTAATAAATTAGTTAGTTTTTCTTTCAGTCATTTGTTAATTTCCGAAACAAATCATAAAGTTTCGGAATAATAATAAAGTTTTTTCTCAAATAAAGCTTTTAATAAACAACTTTACATTTATTTTTATTTAATTATTATTTAAAAGAATATAAATTATTTTTACTAATCAAAGAACGCGAATTAGTTTTTAACAATAATGTTTTTGTTTAATTATTGTCAAGGATGATTGTTAACTTAAATATATGCTGAATGCGAAAACGTTTTTTTTTTTTTTTTTTTTTTTTTTTTTTTTTTTTTTTTGAACTAAGAAAAGAACTTTTTTAAATTAATGAACAACTGTTTTTGGAAAAAGGAGAAATATTGTGCTTTGCAACACTGAAAAAGAGTTTAAAATTAATGCTTCACCTAGTTTAAAGCATATTTAACATAAGATGAAGTCCTAAGTGCTGTGGAAAGACTTAAAAATAACATACTTTTGAATCGACCGATTTATGTTGTATTTACAATCTTAGAACTGCCTAAACTTCTAATGTATAAATTTCACTATGATTTTATTAGAAAGAGTATAAAGATGATGTAAAGCTAATTTTCAACGACACGAACTCATTGTGTTACCATATACACACTAAGAATGTTTTGGATGATATGGAACATCATGCAAGCTTATTCGATTTCTCTGAGTATCCAAAGAATCATATACACAAATTCCATTACAGTTTTGTAAAGAAAACATACCTTTAGAATTACAGGTTTTGAACCCATACACTGCAACACACTTCCTTTTAAGAAAATAGATTGTATCAGTACATCCCGGAATTTTTTTTTTCCTGGACAGGTGAAATAATTGATCATTATCAAATCTCGCTCGGAGAGGACACATTATTGCAACCCGTTGTTTCATCATATGAATATGCTTTCTATATTAGTATTTTTAACTACTTATTTTGAGATATATATATTTTATTTATAAGAATGCAAGTTAGTTTTAATCTTTTAACTAAGACATTTTCAGTGACTAAGGAAGTAAAGTTTCGTTTTTTTAGAAAAAGTGGTATGATCTTTATATTTTTTTTATTAGTTACTAATGAAAGATAACATATATATATATATTCAAGTTAACAGAAATTTAGGTGAAAATTTTTGAATTTTCTTAAGTGTTTTATCTAAAAGAATGCGAAGTAGTTGTAATCGCTAGTTTTCTCTCACGTCTCCTACGAGACAAGTGGTTTCTATATATATACTGAAAGGTTATTCTGTGTGTAACCATACGGTTGCGCATCAATGATGTTTCTTGCCGGTATTATATCAATTAGTATTTTACTGCTTTTAACTAAGATATTTAAATGATAGATAACGCAAAGTTTTATTTTATTTTTACAAAAAGTGGTTTGTACTTTATTTATTTATTTTATTTTATTATTAGTTACTAATGAAGGAATATATTTTTTCAAGTTAACAGTAAATTGATGTGAAAGCTATGAATTTTCTTAAGTTTAATCTTATCCACTAATTTGGAGAAATAATTTTAAATGCGCGAGCTACTGAACTCTTTTCAAATAGAACGAACAAGTTCTTTTGATAGTTTGAATCTTATACCAAAAAAGGTTAATGATAATATATTTTAACAAATTACAATGTAGGCAATTAGATAAATGCTTTTAACTAGTAAAATAACTATTTAAAGAAGCTTTTAAGTATTAACTTTTAGTAGTGGATTTTTTTTAAACAAAATTTTCCAACATGTCAAAACAA
The DNA here is from genome assembly GCA_963932465.1 of Maratus speciosus. Classification (NCBI taxonomy): domain Eukaryota; kingdom Metazoa; phylum Arthropoda; class Arachnida; order Araneae; family Salticidae; genus Maratus; species Maratus speciosus. Next base: position 427,680,544 of record OZ010795.1, on the reverse strand, counting down.
AAACTTACTTCTTCAAAATTGAAAATCTTCATTGAATTCCCGGTCTTGAAAACACGCTTGCAAAATATAGAAAATAACAGTCCGCAAATGATTTCCGAATGAAGTTTTGCAATGTTGTGATATTATTTTGTTTTCAATGACATCACTTTTAGACCCTTTGATTTGCTGAAACTAGCGAAGCTTTAAACGAATGGGAAGCCAGTCCATAGTTTCACACGTTAGTTGAAATAACAATTGTAGATAATGTTTATTATCAAGCAACTTTTGAAACGTTCACCCCTCTGGCGAGTTTTAGAAGGGGTGTTTTATCTTTTAGCATCTCCTGTGGGATGCAATCTCTCATAGCGTTCAACTATGAAAACTATGTATTGCTTTAGGCAAAAAGAAAAAAAATAGTTTTCAGACATTTCCTATCACCATGTTTCTTATCTCAACAAAGATGTTCAATTAAGAATAGAAGATAAATCTTTTTTATTTTTAGTTTAAAATAAAAAGAGTATGTTTCGATTCAAATATAAAACTTTTTCCTTTTTATACAATAAAAATCAAAATTCCAATTAACAGAAATTATTTTTTTAATTTTCTGGAGACTGTATTAAGTTTTTTTTATAATGAGTTTTTACTAAAATTGATGAAATAAACAGAAATTTTCTGCTAAAAGAAAAGAATGCTATTATTGCTTTTTCTCAGCTTTTAACCTGTTCAGAACCAGCATTTTTTTTTCATGCATTTTATTCGTTTGGCACTACTTTTATTAATTATTTCAATTAACTTTGTAAATCACAAAAATCACGTAATTAAATACAATTAATTTTACTTCTATTTTTTTTACTGTTATCAAATTCAAACGTTTTAAGTACTTTCGTGGGTGCACATGCGCTCATGGTTCCGAATGGATTAAAGAATAATCGCTTCAAACATAACAAAGATTTGTTTTAAACGTTCATTAACCGTTTCAGTTGTATGAATAAATGTCTCTCATTAAATTAAACTAATGTTATCATAAATTAAATTGTATTTATTTTTCAAGTTTTCAAAAGAATAACGCTTGATTTTCTTAAAAAGGTTGAAACACAAATAGATATTTTTAAGTTTTTCTTTAATCCAAAGACAACTTTTTAACGAAAGTTTTCATTCATTTGTTTACAAACTAACAGATGTTGTTATTAAAATACTTTGAAATAGAAAGACATTTATTTGAAAACAGAATAAACCTTTTAGATAATACTCTGAAAGTAGATGTCTTTAACTAAATTATCAAACATATGAGTGAGAGAAATCTGATTGCTACGTGACAAAAATCGCTTTTAACAATGAATTTTGAGTCAGTTTTAATTTAGAAAAAAGTAAATGGCTAACTCCAATGACATATTTTTAGTTTTGTTTTTAGAAATAATATGTTAAACAAATCACATTGTTTGAAAATATATTTTTCGAGTTTATTTTTTCAACAATTGTTTTTTTAAATGAAATCACAGAAAAAACTAATGAAAGCAAAACTTGTGAAACACAAGTTGAATATCGAGAATGATAGAACATGTTTCTAATTAAGTAATGTAGAATGTGAAATTTTAAGTTCAGTTTAATAAAGCAAATAAATAAATTGAAAGACACATTTTGAAAGGATTGTTATAACTTTGTTAAAACTTTTTTGTTTTAAGAAACACTAGACAAATATTACACTTAAAAGACAAAATAATTATACATACCTTTTGTTGATTGAAGCAAGCAGAATCATTGAAAATAGCATGAAACTGAAAAGTCGACGGTAACTTTAGTTAATTTTATGCCGTAAATGTACGATAAAGTACCGCAGAGCACTAAGCTAAATGTCCGGTAATCGAGAGCTAAAGAACATACGACCTTCATCCACCAGATCCAAGACATAACTGATGTGCGCGGGGTCTAACACCTGCAGATGAAGGTCACTGATTAGAGATCAAGGTCACTGATAACAGATCACGTGACCGCTAACAACCAATCAGAAGCGAGCTTTCAGGTATGACGACATCTTGTGGCAATACCTGTAGACAATCTGGCGCCAGTTGATTGACAGGGGGCGTCGTGGAATGTTAGGAATGCAGACAGAGTGGCGCCTACCTTCTGCTTCATAGTATTTTAGGGGAAAATATATATTACGTTGATGTAAAAGACATTATTTTTTAAACTAACTGTTAATAATTTTGAAATAACATACTTTTCTCATACAAGCGAAAAAAGAATGTTTCAGAACTTGTCTCTGATCATAATTAAACATAACTTTAAGCATAGTTAACCATCTCAGAGTATGATTAAACAAATTCGAACATAACTTTGGGCGTGTTTAAACAATCCGAACTATATTTGAACATATCCGAACATGTTCATTCATAACTTTGACAGTTTTTAATCTTTCAGAATTAAAAAAAAACATATTTAAAACTATTTTATTTTAAAAATTTTTGTAAAAATTTTAATTTATAATTTTCTTTTTAAGGTTTTAACTTTTTATGTTAAAACTTTTTTAACGTTTTAACTCTTTTTGTCAAAACTTTTTTAACTTTTTTTAACTTTTTGTTGTTAAACATTTTTTTTTTAATTTTGTTAAAACTTTTTTTTTTACTTTTGTTAAAAAAAAAAAATTACAAACTTTTTTTTTAAATTTTGTTAAAACTTTTTTTTTAAAACATTTTTTTTTTCTTAAAACTTTTTTTTTGTTAAAACTTTTTTTTAAAACTTTTTTTACTTTTGTTAAAACTTTTTTACTTTGTTAAAACATTTTGTTTTACTTTTGTTAAAAAAAATTCTGTTAAAACTTTTTTTATATATTTTTTGTAAAACTTTTTTGTTAAATTTTTTTAAATTTTGTTAAACTTTTTTTTTATATTTGTTAAAACTTTGTAAAACTTTTTATCATCTTTGTAATCTTTCTATTATTTTTAAAACTAATAAATTTTATACATACATACGTATGTTTTATATATATATATATATATATATATATATATATATACATACATCATCATATATATATATATATATATATATATATATATATATATATATGTATATATATATATATATATATATATATATATATATATATATATATACATATATATATATATATATATATATATATATATATATTTTACACAAGAACCCATACATAAACATTTAACTTTCATATATTTAGAGACACGTAGTCGTGGATGTATGCTTTTACTTAAACATTTATATAGATAAATACTACCCTTAAATTTACGTTCATGCAAAAAACATTATTTTTCTTAAACTGTTAATATTTTTGAAATAACATACTTTTCTCATGCAAGTGAAAAAGAATGTTTCAGAGCATGTCTCTGGCCATGGTTAAACATAAATTTAAGCATAGTTAACCATCTCAGAATATGATTAAACATGTTCGAACATAACTTTAGACACGATTAAACATATATCCTGACAATATTTGAACCTATCCAAACATGGTTAAACATGTTTGAACAAACTTTGAGCATATCCGAACATTGTTAAATATATCCCAACTAACTTTGAGCATGATTAAATATACTCGAACTATCTTTGAGCATATCCGAACATGGTTAAACATGTTCGAACATAACTTTGGTCATGGTGAAACATATCCTGAAGAAAGTGCGAGCTACCGAACAAAATTCATTAATAAGACAAACTCATGAATTTAGTAATCACAAGCCAGTTCCAACTTTTAAAAAGCAACTGATTAACTTAATTTGGAAGAACTGTTATAAGTTTTTTTAAACACTTTGTTAGAAACTGACGAATGAGTTTAACAAATTTTTGGAAATAATAGAGTATGATAATACTCTTAGAGTACATATACTACTTAGAGTATAATAATACATTTGATGTCAGAACATGTTTTGAATGAAATCGTGAATTCATAGTATGCTGAAAACGCGAACTTTGAAATTTATAGTTAGGTTAAATGAAGAAAAGTAAAGCAAATTACTAAATTGAAAGACACATTTTGAAAGGATCGTTATAAGTTTGTTAAAACTGTTGTTGTATTAAACACTATATTAGACAAAAAAATTTACATACCTTTTGGAAAGAAGTTTCCCTAAGCATTTGATGATTCGAACAAGCAGACTCATTGAAAAGTAGCAAGAAGCTTAAATTCGACGGTGATTTTACTAAGCAGGATGCCGAAAATAGTAGGGATAGATGCCGCAGAGCTTAAAGCCAAATGTCCGGTAAACGGGAGCTACGAAACAGACGACCTTCACCTACGAAATCCAAGACACGAATGATGTGTGCGGGGTCTACACCCGTAGATGAAGGTTACTGATAAGAGATCACGTGACCGCTATCAACCAATCAGAAGCGAGCTTGTAGGTGTGACGTCATCGACTGTGCTGCCTTCCCCATCGCAAACGAGGATGATGACATCGTACGGCAATACCTGTAGACAACCTGGCGCCATTTGATTGACAGGAGGCGTGGTGGAATGTCAGGTATGCAGACAGAGTGGCGCCACCATCTGCAAGAAACGATCATGTCGAAGCATGCAGCGACTGACTGGCGCCAGATGATTGACAGGTGGGCGGGGGAATGCAAGGAATGCAGACACAATGGCACAAATAAAATATTTATCGGAGAAAAATTTTTACTTAGATTTTTAATTCTAATTTTTTTTAAAACAGAAAAAGATTATTTAAGCATGACTAATCATGCTTAGATCATGCTAAAACATGACTAAATTCGTCGGAACAATAAACTTGTTCAACAACATGTTAAGTGGATATTTCTAATTGTGATAATTTAAGTAGTGTGTTATTCGATAAAGTTAAACTTGATATTCGAAAAAGTGATGAAAGACACTTGCTATTTTAAACAAAATGTCTTTTTTTGTTATTTTTTATACATAAAAATATTACTAACAAATAATACAAATAATAATATACAAATAATATTACAAAAAAACTTAAAATTTAAATGGTGTTACTTACTGTGAAGCACCTGCTCAGGACATCAACTGAAGGGGAAAGGGTTGATGACAAAGCACAAAACAAGTGATGACGTCGTACTTGAAGACAGCACGAGCACCCTCTACCATCTAATACTTGTATGTGATTGGATGCGAAGATCACCTGACATGTGAAAGGAGTAGGCGGTGGAGGAGGGCGCCATTGTGTCTGCATTCCTTGCATTCCCCCGCCCACCTGTCAATCATCTGCCACCAGTCAGTCGCTGCATGCTTCGACATGATCGTTTCTTGCAGATGGTGGCGCCACTCTGTCTGCATTCCTGACATTCCACCACGCCTCCTGTCAATCAAATGGCGCCAGTTTGTCTACAGGTATTGCCGTACGATGTCAATATCCTCGTTAGCGATGGAGGAGGCAGCACAGTCGATGACGTCACACCTACAAGCTCGCTTCTGATTGGTTGATAGCGGTCACGTGATCTCTTATCAGTAACCTTCATCTACGGGTGTAGACCCCGCACACATCATTCGTGTCTTGGATTTCGTAGGTGAAGGTCGTCTGTTTCGTAGCTCCCGTTTACCGGACATTTGGCTTAAGCTCTGCGGCATCTATCCCTACTATTTTCGGCATCCTGCTGAGTAAAATCACCGTCGAATTTAAGCTTCTTGCTACTTTTCAATGAGTCTGCTTGTTCGAATCATCAAAAGCTTAGGGAAACTTCTTTCCAAAAGGTATGTAAATTTTTTTGTCTAATATAGTGTTTAATACAACAACAGTTTTAACAAACTTATAACGATCCTTTCAAAATGTGTCTTTCAATTTAGTAATTTGCTTTACTTTTCTTTATTTAACCTAACTATAAATTTCAAAGTTCGCGTTTTCAGCATACTATGAATTCACGATTTCATTCAAAACATGTTCTGACATCAAATGTATTATTATACTCTAAGTAGTATATGTACTCTAAGAGTATTATCATACTCTATTATTTCCAAAAATTTGTTAAACACATTCGTCAGTTTCTAACAAAGTGTTTAAAAAAAACTTATAACAGTTCTTCCAAATTAAGTTAATCAGTTGCTTTTTAAAAGTTGGAACTGGCTTGTGATTACTAAATTCATCAGTTTGTCTTTCTTAATGAATTTTGTTCGGCAGCTCGCGCTTTCTTCAGGATATGTTTAACCATGACCAAAGTTATGTTCGAACATGTTTAACCATGTTCGGATATGCTCAAAGATAGTTCGAGTATATTTAATCATGCTCAAAGTTAGTTGGGATATATTTAACAATGTTCGGATATGCTCAAAGTTTGTTCAAACATGTTTAACCATGTTTGGATAGGTTCAAATATTGTCAGGATATATGTTTAATCGTGTCTAAAGTTATGTTCGAACATGTTTAATCATATTCTGAGATGGGTAACTATGCTTAAATTTATGTTTAACCATGGCCAGAGACATGCTCTGAAACATTCTTTTTCACTTGCATGAGAAAAGTATGTTATTTCAAAAATATTAACAGTTTAAGAAAAATAATGTTTTCTGCATGAACGTAAATTTAAGGGTAGTATTTATCAATATAAATGTTTAAGTAAAAGCATACATCCACGACTACGTGTCTCTAAATATATGAAAGTTTAATATTTATGTATGGGTTCTTGTGTAATATATATATATATATATATATATATATATATATATATATATATATATATATATATATATATATATATATATATATATATGTATATATACATATATATGTATATACATATATATATATATGATGTATGTATATATATATATATATATATATATATATATAAAACATACGTATGTATGTATATGTATATCCATATATGTATATGTATATATATGTATATTTATATATATATATATACATATATATACACATATGTATGTATAAAATTTATTAGTTTTAAAAATTATAGAAAGTTTACAAAGATGATAAAAAGTTTTACAAAGTTTTAACAAATATAAAGAAAAAAGTTTTACAAAATTTAAAAAAATTTAACAAAAAAGTTTTACAAAAAATATATAAAAAAAGTTTTAACAGAAAATTTTTTTAACAAAAGTAAAACAAAATGTTTTAAAACAAAAGTAAAAAAAAAGTTAAAAAAAAGTTTTAACAAAAAAAAGTTTTAAGAAAAAAAAAGTTTTAAGAAAAAAAATGTTTTATAAAAAAAAAAATTATAAAAAAAAATTTTAACAAAAGTAAAAAAAAGTTTTAACAAAATTTTAAAAAAAAAGTTTGTAAAAAATTTTTTTTTAACAAAAGTAAAAAAAAAAGTTTTAACAAAATTGAAAAAAAAATGTTTAACAACAAAAAGTTAAAAAAAGTTAAAAAAGTTTTGACAAAAAAAGTTAAAAAAAGTTTTAACAAAAAAGTTAAAAAAGTTTAAACAAAAAAAAAGTTTATAAAATTTTTAACAAAAAAGTTAAAACGTTAAAAAAAGTTTTAACAAAAAAAAGTTAAAACCTTAAAAAGAAAATTATAAATTAAAATTTTTACAAAATTTTTTAAAATAAAATAGTTTTAAATATGTTTTTTTTAAATTCTGAAAGATTAAAAAATGTCAAAGTTATGAATGAACATGTTCGGATATGTTCAAATATAGTTCGGATTGTTTAAACGTGCCCAAAGTTATGTTCGAATTTGTTTAATCATACTCTGAGATGGTTAACTATGCTTAAAGTTATGTTTAATTATGATCAGAGACATGTTCTGAAACATTCTTTTTTCGCTTGTATGAGAAAAGTATGTTATTTCAAAATTATTAACAGTTAGTTTAAAAAATAATGTCTTTTACATCAACGTAATATATATATTTCCCTAAAATACTATGAAGCAGAAGGTAGGCGCCACTCTGTCTGCATTCCTAACATTCCACGACGCCCGCTGTCAAACAACTGGCGCCAGATTGTCTACAGGTATTGCCACAAGATGTCGTCATACCTGAAAGCTCGCTTCTGATTGGTTGTTAGCGGTCACGTGATCTGTTATCAGTGACCTTGATCTCTAATCAGTGACCTTCATCTGCAGGTGTTAGACCCCGCGCACATCAGTTGTGTCTTGGATCTGGTGGATGAAGGTCGTATGTTCTTTAGCTCTCGTTTACCGGACATTTAGCTTAGTGCTCTGCGGTACTTTATCGTACCTTTTACGGCATAAAATTAACTAAAGTTACCGTCGACTTTTCAGTTTCATGCTATTTTCAATGATTCTGCTTGCTTCAATCAACAAAAGGTATGTATAATTATTTTGTCTTTTAACCCATTAAACGCCAACGCTCCCGTTGCGGGAACAACAATTTGTTATTTTTCCCCTCAACATATTTTTGAATTATTTAAAAAATACATTTTGTGCCGAAAAGTTAATAGTATGGCGTGTAGTATACAAATTTTTTCAGAATGATATATATATTTACTATTTTTTGCAAATTTTTAAGAAAAAGAGAATTTTTGGTTTTTAGACTTCCTCAAGTAAAATTAGTAAAAAGAAAAATGTAAATTCTTTAGTTTTTACAAGTGCAGTGAATATTTAAAGCCAACAGATCATCTAATAATAAATTCCTAATATGAAGTAAATATATTTATTTAAAGCAATATTAGAAAGGTTTCTTTCGTATGTTCCCACAACGGGAGCGTAGGCGGCTTGTGGTTACATTCCCGTCCCTTTGTCTGAAAGCGCGCTTCCATAAAGAGAGGAACATTTTATATTGATTTTTCATGAAAACCAGTGTATGTCAGTTCGCTTGAATGTGGATTCGTAATATTATACGGAAAAACAGAACCATTGTGAACAAAAACTCCCTTAAAATTTACCTTTATGATGTTCATCCGCAGAAAAAAAAAAATCTTTAAATTACAATTAAAATGCAAGATGCAAAAATGAAAGATTGCGTTTTGCATGGAAGTAAGTTATTACTAAAACATTAAAAAAGAATTTTGGTAATTTCTTGTAACAGTAAATTTGACCATAAATTAAGATATAATACAGTAGTAGTTGGTAACTACTTTTGAAACTTAAATCCATAGGCACATTCATATACAATATAAAAAAAGAAAAAGAAGGATTACGAAAATTCTAAATTGTTTCATATTATATTAATTGTACTAACGGTGATACTGTTGTAGATCGATTTTTAAATATATGCAGGCCTCTTATTAAAGAGATAATATATATATATTTTTAAATAATTTGAAAATCGATGTTTGGTAATAACATGAAAAGCATTTATTATATTGAAATAAGAGATGTCTCAATTTTCTTTTGTAAAACAACTGCTTTATTTGAAACAGGTAATAAAGAAAATTCAAAACATCATTTAGGAATATATAGAGTTATATGTATCGGTTACGTGTCGATGAAAAAAACTATATTTTAATATAAGTATATGCCAGAAATCTAGGTGTAAAACAAATTTATACATATGTGCGTGTAGTCTTTATTACAACATAATGTTATATCTGAGTTAATCCTTTCAAGTTGCATAGACAATGTGTAGCGAAATAATAAAAAAGAAAGAGTGACGTTATATTTCTAATATTTTGAATATTCGTTAAAAAATTTAAATGAAAGTGATTTATGAATATTAATATTAAATTTTTAATCCATATATTTTTAGTAATCGTTTATATGTTTGCATCATGCCTAAAAATGAAGTTTTATTAAATTTTCTAATCGCAATTGCATTATGGCAGGAGAAAATAACGCGCGTTTCTTTGCAGTTCAGAGGAAGGTTCAACACCCATTAGACGCCAACGCTCCCGCTACGGGAACATGTTATACATTCTAAACGGTTACAGTTATTAAAAAAATTTCAACTGCTTTAACATAGGGGCATCTTATATATATAAAATATATAAATAAACTTTATTTATTTAACGTGCTTAATATAGCGGCGCTTAATGGGTTAAGTGTAATGTTTGTCTAGTGTTTCTTAAAACAAAAAAGTTTTAACAAACTTATAACAATCCTTTCAAAATGTGTCTTTCAATTTATTTATTTGCTTTATTAAACTGAACTTAAAATTTCACATTCTACATTACCTAATTCGAAACATGTTCTATCATTCTCGATATTCAACTTGTGTTTCACAAGTTTTGCTTTCATTAGTTTTATCTGTGATTTCATTTAAAAAAACAATTGTTGAAAAAATAAACTCGAAAAATATATTTTCAAACAATGTGATTTGTTTAACATATTATTTCTAACAACAAAACTAAAAATATGTCATTGAAGTTAGCCATTTACTTTTTTCTAAATTAAAACTGACTCAAAATTCATTGTTAAAAGCGATTTTTGTCACGTAGGAATCAGATTTCTCTCACTCATATGTTTGATAATTTAGTTAAAGACATCTACTTTCAGAGTATTATCTAAAAGGTTTATTCTGTTTTCAAATAAATGTCTTTCTATTTCAAAGTATTTTAATAACAACATATGTTAGTTTGTAAACAAATGAATGAAAACTTTCGTTAAAAAGTTGTCTTTGGATTAAAGAACAACTTAAAAATATCTATTTGTGTTTCAACCTTTTTAAGAAAATCAAGCGTTATTCTTTTGAAAACTTGAAAAATAAATACAATTTAATTTATGATAACATTAGTTTAATTTAATGAGAGACATTTATTCATACAACTGAAACGGTTAATGAACGTTTAAAACAAATCTTTGTTATGCTTGAAGCGATCTTTCTTTAATCCATTCGGAACCATGAGCGCATATGCACTCACGAAAGTACTTAAAACGTTTGAATTTGATAACAGTAAAAAAAATAGAAGTAAAACTGATTGTATTTAATTACGTGATTTTTGTGATTTACAAAGTTAATTGAAATAATTAATAAAAGTAGTGCCAAACGAATAAAATTCATGAAAAAAAATGCTGGTTCTGAACAGGTTAAAAGCTGAGAAAAAGCAATAATAGCATTATTTTCTTTTAGCAGAAAATATCTGTTTATTTCATTAATTTTAGTAAAAACTCATTATAAAAATACTTAATACAGTCTCCAGAAAATTAAAAAAATAATTTCTGTTAATTGGAATCTTGATTTTTATTGTATAAAAAGGAGAAAGATTTATATTTGAATCGAAACATACTCTTTTTATTTTAAACTAAACATAAAAAAGATTTATCTTCTATTCTTAATTGAACATCTTTGTTGAGATAAGAAACATGGTGATAGGAAATGTCTGAAAACTATTTTTTTTTCTTTTTGCCTAAAGCAATACATAGTTTTCATAGTTGAACGCTATGAGAGATTGCATCCCACAGGAGATGCTAAAAGATAAAACACCCCTTCTAAAACTCGCCAGAGGGGTGAACGTTTCAAAAGTTGCTTGATAATAAACATTATCTACAATTGTTATTTCAACTAACGTGTGAAACTATGGACTGGCTTCCCATTCGTTTAAAGCTTCGCTAGTTTCAGCAAATCAAATGGTCTAAAAGTGATGTCATTGAAAACAAAATAATATCACAACATTGTAAAACTTCATTCGGAAATCATTTGCGGACTTTTATTTTCTATATTTTGCTAGCGTGTTTTGAAGACCGGGAATTCAATGAAGATTTTCAATTTTGAAGAAGTAAGTTTTTGTTTTGACATGTTGGAAAATTTTGTTTAAAAAAAAAAATCCACTACTAAAAGTTAATACTTAAAAGCTTCTTTAAATAGTTATTTTACTAGTTAAAAACATTTATCTAATTGCCTACATTGTTATTTGTTAAAATATATTATCATTAACCTTTTTTGGTATAAGATTCAAACTATCAAAAGAACTTGTTCGTTCTATTTGAAAAGAGTTCAGTAGCTCGCGCATTTAAAATGATTTCTCCAAATTAGTGGATAAGATTAAACTTAAGAAAATTCATAGCTTTCACATCAATTTACTGTTAACTTGAAAAAATATATTCCTTCATTAGTAACTAATAATAAAATAAAATAAATAAATAAAGTACAAACCACTTTTTCTAAAAATAAAATAAAACTTTGCGTTATTTATCATTTAAATATCTCAGTTAAAAGCAGTAAAATACTAATTGATACAATACCGGCAAGAAACATCATTGATGCGCAACCGTATGGTTACACACAGAATAACCTTTCACTATATATATAGAAACCACTTGTCTCGTAGGAGACGTGAGAGAAAACTAGCGATTACAACTACTTCGCATTCTTTTAGATAAAACACTTAAGAAAATTCAAAAGCTTTCACCTAAATTTCTGTTAAGGGGGGAGATCACGTTGAGCAACCGGAAAATGACAATAATTTGACAATTACGAAAAACTCTGTAATTTCAAAACCAATTAATGGAATACAACAATTTTTTTTTATACTTTCATAAATACTTATGGTTTAAAAAAAAGCATTCAATTATATATATTTAACAATATTAATTAGTTAAATTTTAATGACAAAATTGACATTTTAAAAATCTGAATTTTTAAATATGCATCTTGCGCGCAAGATTTTAAAAATTCTATTGCAGATATATATTTAATATTGCAGCAACATTTACTTATTCTAGTATATTTTACTCTGAACCTCAATTTAAAAGTATATTTAAATTCATTTGCATAATTAATGGCTTCAATAATCATAGTTATAAAATTTAGCAAAAAAATTACACTTATTTATTCAATAAAAATTTTTCTATGACAAAAATCTGGCTAAATTGAGGTTCAGCTTAAATATACGCATGAAAATTAGTAAAATGCAAAATTTCATGACTCTACGATAATTAGTTTTTAAATGAGAGCGCGCGCAATGACAAAAAATACAGTTTTGAGAAAAACGTCTTCAAAGTTAATTTTATAAATTAACTGCAAGTTTTATAAGAATGAAGATTGTTTATGACGCTAAAATTCAGAAGGGGTATAAACACATCCTTCTTTAAGTTGAAGAACCTCAGCCGCAGCTTTTTTGGTCATTCTTTTGGCTCTACGAGCTTTAAGTGTACACACTAGTGATCGCTTTCGGAGCAACCGGAAAGTGACAATAATTTGACCACTACTAAAAACTCTGTAGTTTCAAAACCAATTAATGTAATAAAACAATATTTTCTATACTTTCATAAATACTTATGGTTTAAGAAGAAAAACATTTAAATATATATATTTAGCAATATTAATTATTTAAATTTTAACTACAAAATTGACATTTTATGGCGCTAACGACAAAAATAGGAATTTTTAAATATGCATTTTGAAACGCAAGATTTTAAAAATTCTACTGCATATATATATTTAATATTGCACTTATATTGCTATATCTTACACTGAAGCAAAATTTTAAAGTATATTTAAATTCATTTGCATAATTAATGGCTTTATAATATTCATTATACTTACGTATTATCCGGGCTAGGATATTTATCGCCAAAAATGATTGTCAAATGCCAATCTTGTTTACCATTGACAGTTGAAAAAAATAAATGAGGGTTACTGTAATTAGTATAATTGGCTCGGTTCTAGCTGACCTGGCCTGGATAATATGCATGTACCATATTCATTAAATTTAGCAAAAAATAAATAAATAAATAAGTAAAAATAAATAAATAAAAAAGATTACGGGCAATGCCAAAAATATAGTTTTGAGTAAAACGGCTTGATTGCTTACTATGCTAAAATCCACCAGAGGCATAAACGCATCCTTCTTGAAGTTTCAGAGCCTCATCCGCAGCTTTTTTTGCCCTTCTTTTGGCTCTGCGGGCTTCAAGTGTACACGCTAATGCCCTCTTTTCAGCTGCATCAATTCGCTTTTGATCAGCTTCACTAGCATACAACGTACAATTTTTGCCAATTTGCAAGCCCATTTCCCTCATAACATTAATACGTCCACACTGCCCTTCATTAAAACACATGACTGCTTCATTTATTGCAATCTGAACAATTTTTTTCCCCGAGCCAGATGTCTTAGGACAAAACTTCCATATGAGAGCATTTAGGCTCTCATTTGAATTTTGAGTATGCCCCCCAACACATTTTTTTAACAAACTTGGCATGGACAAGTCTTTAAATATGTCTTTTATGCTGTCCAGAACAGCAGCTGGAATAGTGTTTGAATGGCGGTAAACATCTCCAGAAACTTTTGCCTTTTGATAAGGACACCACGAATTTTCACCCTGGGGGCAAAAGTCATGCAGAGGTTCTTTATCGGTAGACCTTTTGTGGTAAAATATGGCCCAGACGGCTTTTTGCATGTCTTTCACTGACATATTGTTACCTCGAATTGCATTTCCATAATATACTGTGAGTTTGTCAATAACGTCATCAGTAAGACGACCTTTTCCAGAGATCACTTTTCCATCGCTCAGTTTTTTGCCTTTTAGCTCAGCCTTTCTTCTTCGGAGTCGTGTGCCCATTCTTTTTTGAATATGTCCTACACATTCAATTTTCTCAATCTTGAATTCAGCTCCATAAGGCGCAGCTTTTTGCAGAGAAGTGAATGTTTTTGAGTCGCCATCACCTATGTATTTTGAGTAGCGAACTTTATGCTTGGATACGGATCGCTTGAAAATTCTGTTCATCCCTCTAACCTCCATTTTGCCAGCAGAACCAATGTGATCCTTCTCACAAATTTTAGAATGTTCCTCTAACCATTTTTCATACTTAACCCCTTTGCGTACTCCTTTCCAATTTTCACATCCTTTGCATCGTGTCGACAAAACTTCTGTGTCTATAATTTTGCCACTTTCAGCACCAATAAGAGTACATGCACCAATACGTGAGGAATGGCCACGCGTTTTCCAAGTGCCATCCCCACTCTCTGTGATATTATTATTAATTCCAGCATCCTCTGTTAGGTCTAACTCCAATAATGCAGCATTATGCATGCTTTCTTCTGCACATTTAGTTGAAGCTTTTTTAAGATTTTTCACTTCATCATTGTAGGCCTTTTTAGAGATGGGAGGAGGCATATCCATTATGCCACAAAATGTCTGTGCTCCAGCTAATCCTTGTCCAAGGCATCTCATAGCATAAATAAATCTCTTATTAATCTCTGCACATTTCTGTGACCTTCCAAGCATTGCAGAATTTCTGAAAGATGAAATTAAATCACAGCCAGAACACACAATATTGATTTTTTCTGAGAGGCCAAACACTACTTCAGATTCGATTTTTAACGATGAATGACATTTTATGCAGCACATACAATTTTCCATTGCAGAGAAAACAATTTTTTTGTCAATAAAGGCGAATCCATCAAATTCTGATGCCTGCAATTTTGAATTAAAATTCAGCTTGTTACCAGAAGCACTTAGCTTCTGAACTTTTGGAATCGTATGCTGATTGCCTTTGAACTTTCTCTTACTTGGCCTTACACCTGATTTTCGAGTACTCTTATCCATATTTAATTTGAATTGACAAATTATATAAAAGAAAAAATAATCGTATTAATAAATAACAGCGCAAATGAAAGATCTCTGCCTCGTGCAAATACAAAGTTTCAATCAAAACAAACACTCTCGGAGAGTTTAGTTTCTTTCATATTCTTGAAAATCAAACCATCGGAACTAAAACAGATACATGGAGTCAAAACAATGTGTGTAGAAATCTTTCACGGTAAGAATACCTTTATAAAATGTCGTTAGCAGAGGAAAGAGATAGCGCAATGCGAGCGAGCAAAATGTAAACAAATGAACAGCGCGGAGGCGCGGAACAGCTGTTCTGAGTTAAAGGGGAATCCCCAATTTTTTCTGTTGCGTTGTCAGACGTTTTTAGCGATAACTCACGTTCTAATTCGAATTTTTGAAAAAATCTTTTTGCAATGGATTTGTAACATTTCAAGGAATCCACACTGAATTTTTCAAAAAATCGATTTTTTTTTCATTTCAACGTGATCTGCCCCCTTTTAACTTGAATATATATATATATATATATATTATCTTTCATTAGTAACTAATAAAAAAAATATAAAGATCATACCACTTTTTCTAAAAAACAAAATTTTACTACCTGAGTCACTGAAAATGTCTTAGTTAAAAGATTAAAACTAACTTGCATTCTTATAAATAAACTATATATATCTCAAAATAAGTAGTTAAAAAAACTAATATAGAAAGCATATTCATATGATGAAACAACGGGTTGCAATAATGTGTCCTCTCCGAGCGAGATTTGATAATGATCAAGTATTTCACCTGTCCAGGAAAAAAAAAAAATTCCGGGATGTACTGATACAATCTATTTTCTTAAAAGGGAGTGTGTTGCAGTGTATGGGTTCAAAACCTGTAATTCTAAAGGTATGTTTTCTTTACAAAACCGTAATGGTTGATGGTTGGTTGATTTTGTGACGGCCGATTATCTACACTACGGATATAGGCCCGAGGGGGAGTGCCCTTCGTGGGAGACTTTCTAAGGGAACCTAACCCGTATTAACGCATGGAATTCCATGGTTCGAAGAAAACCACGAAAACTCCGAACGATTAGGCCGACGGGCGCGATTGGGATCGAACCCAGCACTTCCCGTCTACCAGTTTCGAGAGCAGAACCTCTCAGCCACTGGTGGGGCCAAACCGTAATGTAATTTGTGTATATGATTCTTTGGATACTCAGAGAAATCGAATAAGCTTGCATGATGTTCCATATCATCCAAAACTTTCTTAGTGTGTATATGGTAACACAATGAGTTCGTGTCGTTGAAAATTAGCTTTACATCATCTTTATACTCTTTCTAATAAAATCATAGTGAAATTTATACATTAGAAGTTTAGGCAATTCTAAGATTGTAAATCCAACATAAATCGGTCGATTCAAAAGTATGTTATTTTTAAGCATTTCCACAGCCCTTACGTCTTCATCTTATGTTAAATATGCTTTAAACTAGGTGAAGCATTAATTTTCAACTCTTTTTCAGTGTTGCAAAGCACAATATTTCTCCTTTTTCCAAAAACAGTTGTTCATTAATTTAAAAAAGTTATTTTCTTAATTAAAAAAAAAAAAAAAAAAAAAAAAAAAAAAAAAAAAAAACGTGTTCGCATTCAGTTAACAATCATCCTTGACAATAATTAGACAAAAACATTATTGTTAAGAACTAATTCGCGTTCTTTGATTAGTAAAAATAATTTATATTCTTTTAAATAATAATTAAATGAAAATAAATGTAAAGTTGTTTATTAAAAGCTTTATTTGAGAAAAAACTTTATTATTATTCCGAAACTTTATCATTTGTTTCGGAAATTAACAAATGACTGAAAGGAAAATTAACTAATTTATTAAAAAAGTTTTATTGCCAAATAACTTACTGAAAACAAAAAAAAACTTCTTTCGGAAATTAACAAATAACTAAATGAAAATTAACTAATTTATTTAAAACTTTATTACAATGACTAAATGAAAAACATGTTTTGAAAATTATGGAACCCTCCTCCACCGTCTGTTCCTAACACAAGTCAGGTGATTCTCTCAAAAAGTTTTATTAGCAATGACTAATTAAAAATGAATTAATTATTAAAGCTTTATTTGGAAGGCCTAAATAAAAAAATAATGATTCGAAAATTAGCAAATGACAAAAACTTATTTCGTTAAACTCATAAAATGTATTCACTTCTTTATGTTAGTTCAAATAGGATGACGACATCACAGGTGAGTGAATCATCCTCTCGAGAGAGGGCGCTGGTGTCGCCGGAATGGATGGTGCTGCCCCCTAGGTTTGTCTCTCGTCCAATCAGAAGCAAGCTCCTTATCTGGATGAAGCCGGTTGTTGCACGCTTCTTCGTTCATTAGCCCGGTGGATGTCATACAGGTAGGACGTGTCTCTGCGCTGCTCCGTGGTAAGTATTTTTTAATTGCATGCGATCTTTTCTAATCACCTCATCATTATCTTTCCTTTGTTCTAATCCCTCTCTAACAGTAGACTTTCCTTCATTAATCATCCTCATTAACATTCTCCTTTGTTTAATTCCTCTCTTACAGTACACTTTCATTCATTATCCTTTGTTCTAACCCCTCTCTTACAGTACACTTTTCATTATCGCTTCTTTGTTTTAACCCCTCTACTGTAGCATGACGCGCGGTCGCCTGTCTGTCTCGACTCCACCCACCTGCCTATCACTTTCTTATCTCCCCTCACCTGTCAATCATTCGACTCCTCCTACCTGTCACTCATCTTTGGCCACGCCCTCCACCTCAACGCATGACGCCTGCTGGCATAGAACCCCCATTTTCCTTCTACTTATATATATATATATATATATATATATATTCATAATGAATTTAAAAAATCGTCAATTTTGATTACTTTCCAAAATTCAATTGCGATTTATCGACCTGAAAATATTAACCAAATTTGAAAAAAAAAAAAAATCGTTATTCTTTTAATTACAAAAGCAACTTTCCCGTACTCTTAAAAGTTGTCATGAAGCATTTCACCTTTTACTATCCTATTCTACTTTCTGGTTATTCTTGAATATCATTAGGTATATACAACTTTTTATAAAATTATCAAGTGACATTGCATTTTTTACTGGTAAGTTAAAACATAAGATTATATAATTAAATTGAAATTTAAACATGAATTTCAAAACAAAACAAAGCAAAACAACAAAAAAAAAAAATACATACAGAAAGTGCTTAATACAGTGATATACATACTGCAATGTATATGCAACTGTTAAAAGATAATATCATATGAGATACATACAAAGATAAAATAATGCTTTTATCAATAATCATCTGCTTGTCTATCGAACTTCTAAAACTTTCACAACAGTCATTAATTTTAAAGATACCCAAAGTGCCAGACAATTACTTTCGTATAAAATTCTTTCATGAGATATATTTGCTTAGAAAAGATAATTTCTTAAAAAAATTTATAAAAAATGAAGAAACCATTTTATATGAACTTTACGAATTTGGTTATACGACCAAATTTGAGTCACAAAAAAATTACCGATGAAACGCATACAAATAAAAGTTATTCCTTTTCATTTATTGATGACCTAAATATATCTGTATTCTGTAATTTACATACATTATAACATTAATATTTTATAAAAGAATCGTATGACCATATATATATCTTATTTTATTTCTGGATCCTTTTTGAGGAACTATAATGTGTGGTAACGCAGATTTTGCAGTTTTTAGCTTCTTATGGCTGAAGCAAGGATGAAAATCCACATGTTATTTCTGGAACTCAAAGTAATTTGGGCCAGAAGATTCTACCTTGGCTTGACAAATATTTTCATTTTTCGAATGTTTACTGCATTTTCAATTTCTTGCCTCACTTTTTATTAGGATCTACTTCAAATAATTTTATAACAGTTTATATATCATTTTTAATTTACATAAAAACTTATTTATAATTTGTAAATTCACATTTGTTGGCAACTATTTATATTGGTTTTTAATGGTTAAATATATTTTATATATTTTGTTGAATATCATAAAAAATGCACCTGAATAATGCAGGAAATAATAAAAAAATAGTCATCTTATATTTTTTGGAAAGAAAATATTATTTTATTATGAAATCTGTATTAATCGTAAAAATAACTTAGAAAAATAAGCATATTTAAGAAGAAGGATGACAATTCTGAAGCTTCAAATAAACCGGCGCACGTTTAATTTATCGGTCTGTACGTGTTTTAAAGATTAAAATGTATTTGAAATTCAACAAGTAAAACTTCTCCGATACTTCAAATCAGTAAGTAGTACAGTACTGAACAAAGTACATAGCATAATGAACAAAGATGAATTAACTGTTAAGAATGTGGAAGATCATTAATTTATCTCTTCTTTCATTATTGATCCATTTGAGAAACAAACTACACTCAAATGAAATAAATGATTCTTAAGCAATTATACCTAGACTGTGTTCACGAATTAGTTTAAGATTCCTAATTAAATGTTTTCGCAATATAGTTCAAAAAACTATGTACTTAATTGTTTTCTACCCATGGTTGGGTAGTATTAAATATTTTGAAAGGCGAGAGAAAGTTTAATTTTCTGGTGTAACAAATATCACGCATATATATTATAAGCAAAATAAATAATACAACTAAATTATTTTATGAAAAAAAGTGAAAAAAGTCTAGCGGACAATTAAAAATGATAAAATAGCGTATCTTATAAAAAGCAAGATTAATAGAGTATATCAAAAGTTTGAAAAAATAAATCAATTCCATATTTTTTGTGCCAATGTTGTGAGTAAAAATCAGCTATAAAAATTCTACTTACAAAAATCTAAAAGTGACATATACCTGCGAATAAATATTTTCTTTGTGATTTAATTTTTCTCGGTATTGTGGAAATATTTTTTTTTTTTATAGAATAAATATCAAAAATATACATTATGAACTGCCCCATTTACCATCATAATAAATTTATATTAAGAATTAAAACTTTCAATGAAACTTTTTCTGATTCCAGGAGTTTTGACAAAAAAATTCATAGGATGACTTTTTAAAATCTCTTTTTTTTATTTAATAAATAATACGCACACGCACAGACACACACACCAACACACACACGCACACACACACACATATATATATAGATATACTACAAAACGCAAATTCTGTAAAATACTTTAAAACATTTGATTTTTATGATCGCTTTAGAAATTTAGATTTCAAACATTAACATAAAGCTATGAGTGCACTTTTTAATGAATAAAAATCTCAATAAATTTAAAAGAAATCCTTTCTGTTAGATTCTTTATAACATTATTTAACTTTTTATAACATCTTAACTATATTATATATTATAATATATTTATACACAATGTCAAGGATTTCTTTGAGGGTCTGCGGTTTACACTGTAGTTTCTGATAATTAGGTAATAGAAATGACAACGTTTACCATTCTTATATAGATGATATTGTATTACACAGAGTATTTTATCTTTCAATGACTCTAGTAGTACACTGTTATGTACTCTCTATCAAAAACAGCTCAGTATTTTCTTGGTTAAAAAATAATGCTTGCAAAAATAAACATTTATTTCAGAATTATGAGGAAATATCTGATTTTCTATTAATGTAAACATTTTTACTCACAATAATTCCTTCCTACACCCAACTGTTCATATTGATGGTAATACATGAAATTGTATTTTCAAATGTGTTATGATTTTTTCATGATTGTTCAATTGGACATTATCGTCCATGATCTTAATCCTTTCAGAGGTAAAGGCATTGATTAATTCACATCGGAACAAGAACTGAAGTACGCGGTGCACGTGTGCCTCGCTGCTCAGCTGAAAATCACCTTTTCTGAGGGCATCAGGAAGCTTGTGCAACAATGATCCAAGTGCGTTGAAAAGCAAGGGGGCTGTATTGAAAATTGATATTAACGTTAGTATCCTTTTTGTATTGTATAAAAATTTATAACTACATTGCGGATAATTTTTGACTTACTCTCGTATATAATACATATAAGGTCACTCTGCCTAAATGAGACACGATTCCTCGTAGTTTTGTCGCATTTAGTGTATATTTGAGATTTTATTATATAAATGTATATTTTATTAAGCAACAGATTACTGAATACAGTACCTTTAGTTAAAAACTAACTTGTTTTGTAGAAATTTAATAATTATCTGTAGTATAAAACCACAATATAGGATTGTCACATTTAGGGAATTTTTGTCGCATTTATAGCAGCTAAAACCTAAATGAGACGTTCATAGTCCTAAATGTGATAATGCATTTTATACATGACAATTCATCTGAAAAAGTTCATTTAACGACTAACTGCTGTGACAGAAAATTGCCACATTAAAACTGTGAGCAGTCTGCGAAACCATTCGATTGAAAGATGAATAAAATGCGCGATTAAGTCATAAAATACTTATTTTGCACTAAACTGTTTGTACGGTACTATTTCTAATAAAATTTCGATTTTTCAAACATTTCAAACAATAGTACTTGGCTCCAAATGAAGCAAAATTTCGCTGTATCGATAGTTAAACTGAAAATCGCAAGTTAAGCTGTGAAAAAAAAAAAGCAGCTCTAACAGCAGTTAAGGGTTAACTGTAATTATTTTTTTATTTAATTAACCCTTAACTGCTGTGACAGGAATTGTTGCATAACTACTGTGAGCGGTCTCCGAGACCACTTGATTAAAAGATGAATGAAAGTCTCTATTAACTCACGGGATACTGTTTCAGTACTAAAATTTAAGTACAGGACTATTATAATTAAACTTTTCAATATTATTCTTGAAATGTTTATCACGGCGCATCACCGTGCTGTTTGTCAATTTTACACTGCTAATATGCAAAAATTATTTGAATGATGCGTATAATGCCTAATACAAATAACCCTCAAATAAATAAATGCGTTCCTAATATAAAAAACTCTCATTCCTCTTTGCCAAGGAGCTATGGGCATAAATACAATTAAATTATTGTCCGAGAAAACATCGTATAAAATTCGCGAAATTCGTGCGTCAATATTAACCCATAATTTATACACCAGTGCAATTTGGGTTTCCGTAACTTCAAATCCGCATAATTTTGCTGACAATCTGGTGATAATGAAATATAACTGCACGATCCATATACGAAATATTATAAGGAATCCAAATGAAATATTTGATTTTATCAAAATTCTTATTTTGTTAATGAAAAATGCGAATTAATTAAAGACGCCGACATTTCGATCGGTGCGAATTCACAGTGTGGAGCTTACGGGTTAAAAGAGTATTTAAAAGATATTTATAATAATGTTAACTAGACTATTTAAACATATAACTTTATTATAAAATGTCACATGATAAATATATCAGCCTTAGAAATAGATAAAATCGTACAATATTTCTAATAATTCTGATTAAGCCAAAAAGAAGCTTGGTGCCTGATATTCTGTTGCACCCAACCCCCTCTACATTTTTCTTGCACTTTCACAAAAAAATTAACATTTTCTGTACTTAAAAAAAAAAAAAACGTATATGGAAACAAATATTCATTTAGATAAACATGTTTTTATTTATTTTTTTTATCTTTTACTTATTTAAAAGTAGAAAATGTCGATTATAACGTATAAAATATCAGATAAATTAAAATATCAGATTTTATAAAAGTGCTAACAAAAATTATGACTCCGAAACCAGGGAATAACTCAATTGCATCACGTTTTAATCGGAGACAGCTTTTAAGCTACCGAATGGTATAATGTTGGTAAAATTAAGTTATTTAACTGCATTAAAATAAACATAAATTGTTTTCAATCTACACAAGATTTTTCAGAATTTTCATTAAGTAAAATTATTGCAAATTCCTTAATCAGATGTCTATATTATGTTACTGGAATACGCACTGCGTTTCTTACACCTTTTTGTTATTAAAATTTTTAAAGAAGCGTATTTTTCTTTTTTGATCGTCTTAAACACATATTTAAAAACCTGTTTAAAGAAAAACATTAATGGAGGATTATGCTGACTCAACACAGCAATTTCTAATTAAACATAAAATTTTATTTAAATTTTATTTTAACACAATATATAAAAAATCCCATATAAACTTCTTCGTTAATCTTCTAAATGTTTCGCCGCATTTACAGCAATATGTATGTCGCTATTAGGCACAGGCTGAAAACAAGCACTCCTAAATGCGTAGTCAACTTCAAATTCTAAACCGGAAGCTGGTGGTCTTTTCTTTAGTTTAACGGGTCAGGTAATTGAAACTGACAACGTAGCTCTTGAAGTTTATAAGGTTATTTGATCTTCAAAGTTAAAAAATAAAAACCGTGAGCCACTTTCGGGAAAATTTGTCTCATTTACGAAACATGGAGGCGATGTAAAATAAACGATGTGTATTTGATTGGAAATTTCTTTTAGAGAAACCGTTTTACATGCAAAAAAACCTTTCGGGTTTTGTTTCTGAAGTTCGTATGCTTCATTATATAACATTTATTTACGATTCTACATTAAGATTTTATGTAAAAGAACATTGTCGCATTTAGGGGTTATCACATTGAGGCAGATTGACCTTAATGTATAGATTCACTTTTTTTTTTTTTTTTTTTTGCTTTATTATGAAAAGTTTGTCATTTCGGGCCATTAATTTTAAACTTGTTTTTCGATTTGCCCTTTCACACACTTTATAAATTTGTACTTTTATAATTCAAAAGAAAATAAATTAAAGTATGCAGCATTTTTTAAAGACAAAAGTATTATTTTTATTTAAAAAAATGAATTAAAATTCCTTTTCAATACGGAAAAAAAAATTGTTCAAATGGAATTTATTTCATAGGAATCGGAAACAACATTATCAATCCAATTTGAAAATATTTACTAACCTTGATAATATTATTTTTTTTTATCTTTCGCAGTAAGGTTTAACCGTTTTTTTATTTTTTAACCTAATCAAGAAAACTGAAAATTTCTCCCTAATTAAGCCAGACTTTTTTTCTTTTATTCTGAATCTATATTTAATTAGAATTCAAGATTCAACTCAATTAGAATTTATTTTTCGGTATTCTTTTCAAGACATCGATTTTTCTCTTTTTTTAATCTTTGGACAAACAGACTTCTATAACTTTGTTTTTGTTTTCGAGAGATATGGACTATATATCTTTAAATTTCAGTCGTCTGAGAAACAGTGTCAAAAGTATTAATTAATTTGTTTTAAAACATTTGTTCCTGAATTTTTCTTTCTCAAATTTGTTGGTAAGATCACTTTAAAATGTTGCAAAATGATTAAAATGTCGCAAAATGAACTGGAAAATTCTAAAAAATATATGCTTTTTTTTTTTTTTTTTTTTTTTTTTTTTTTTTGTATTGGTTTGATAAAATGTAAACGTACTAAATATGGGAACATGGATAATATTTGTAACAGTGTGATATGCATAATTATATGTACAAGGTGAGACCCGTCGAATTTCAACGAAAGAAAATGTTTAAGAATGAACTGTTTAATTAATTTATAATAAACCTACAAACTTGGTTACAATAAAAAAATGTACCTTATACAGGCTAGTCTAACACTTAAATATTATTTTAACCTAAAGTTAACAAATTACTCTTTCTATAAAACTCCGTTCTCCAAATTATTAAAATTAAACTTTATTTATATATGTAATCAGTAAAATACAATAAAGATAAGTTATTATGATGAAGTTATCAAATGAAGCTCTTATGCTTGGTATTCCGGAATGAAAAACATCAAAATGTATTCCACTATGACGCAATCATAGAACTTTTCACCCGTGAAATTTAAACCAGACATAAGTTTTACCTTCTCAAAATTTACATACACATCTATCATATCCCTATTCGCCATTTTTTTAAAAATGGTATTTTTATTTGATCATTTTAAAATCATTTTAATTCGAAACTTGAAATCGCGATTGTCAGCAAAATCTTTGCATGTGAATAGTCACACTCTTAACTTCAGATTCAGATCATAAAACCGAAGAGTAAAAATTGCCATTGTTTATACTTTTTTTAACACATTTGTGTTAAAATGTTTAGTTAACAAAAAAAAAATTAGAATTTTCTTTTAAATATGGCGTCATATTAACTTACTTAAGCATTTCTTCTAGTGTCTCAAACTTAGTATCAGTACACATGCAGAAAAAAATATATATATATGGAAACCTATGAGGAACAATATGTGTTTTCAAAAGCAGTACGTCATTTTCTTATCAAAATATTTTGGCGCAACATGTCACTAATGGCATCTTGCGCCATTAAACCCTATACGACAAAATTTAAACAATACAAACTTTTTTTTTTTTTTTTTTTTTTTTTGAAATGGCATGAAAAAAGAAAAATAAACCTCATTATTTCTCTCTTCTCTGGAATAATGAAAGGTACTTATCACCATTCGAAGGAAATTTCATAAAATTCTTTTAAAATTAATGTATAAATATGGAAATATTTAAAAAGAACACAGCTAGCGCGGGCACATTTTCAAATGAACATCTTTCACTTAAAAAAGTATTAGTAAAATTAGTTCAGTAGAAAGCTCATGGCAGATGACTAAAACACAGCCTTGTGTTTTAAATGCTGAGATTATATAAAATTATGAAGAATTAAATTAATCAAATTATGTTATCTTGATAAAATTTTAGTAGAATGTCTTAAAGAAGAGCAATAAAATCTTATTAGTCAAAAGAGCTAAAACTTGGGGAACCTTAAACCTCGAATTTTTGCCTACTTTCTTTGTTTGCCTGTCTAACTCGGTGAAGCGAATTTATACAGGCAAGAATCATCAAGTTCTGTAATATAAATCACTGTTTTTGGATAAAGGCTTCCTATCTGTGCATGCACATTGTATGTCACGGTTGCTCTATAAAGATACTCTAATTTTTTGTAAAGAATTGCGTTTTATCAGTGTGTGATTTCGATTACGTTATTTTCAAAAGTGAAGTATTTTCAAGTGTGAAGAATTTCAAAGCAACTAGGGTGCAAACGACGCACTTCTACAAAACATATTTTAGTTTTAAGAATTAAAATACGAGCTTTTTTACATATAAAATGCATTATAATAAAAATAAATACATAATACGTCTTTTGCATTTGTAAAGCATTCCAGTTTTACGATGAAGTCTTAAACAACATCTATAGAAAAGTATGCATATGACGTCATTATCATGAATAATGCACAAATACAGCATTAAGCATAATGTCGTCATTCAAGAAGCAAATCGGATATCTAATGATTCATATGTCTTCATTTGTCTGTTTATAATAATTCCGTGTTTTATCGGATTTTTTTTTCAAAATTTGGGAAATGTTATAACACACGGATTAACACAATTGCATTTTTTCAGCTAATTGATACGAATTAAGTAAAAACGGAGAAAAAAAGTCACAGAAATAAAAATAAAGCGTTGTATCGTACGTAAAGAAAGTTTGCAATAAACTAAAATTCATTTAATTGATAAATATAAACGAAATAAAACCAAAATTCACTGGGTTTCTAACAGGCAATATCCGTGACATAGCACGTATTTTAATTTCAGTTTGTTTTCAGTTTTTATGAAAAAATGGCATCAAAAGGATACAGTAATCTACTTGACTATTTTCCCTTTACTTTTAACAGGAATGGAGTACTTCAGTTGTCAATGTTACAAAAAAGATATTAAAAACTGCAAAAAAATTAATATCTCAAAAATATATTGAGATACAGCTATCAAACAGCATTTAAACAGCATTTAGCATCACAACATTTAAAAGAAATTTTTTTCCCTATAAAACGGCGTAAAAATTGAAACTGTGCGATGTTTAAAAGTTAAAATATTTGCAGTATAAAAAATTGCAAAACAGAAATTTCATTTTAAATTTCAAAATGTTGCCATTCGCAAAATAGCGCATGCGTTACGCACAGACATGTTTGTTTTTTATAATATAGATTGTCTAAATTTATATAAAATAAGCTTTGAATTCATATATTACATACTATAAATAGCATTTTTATGAACTACTAAAAAAATATATTTATTTCTTTATAGAGAGTAATAACATTATAAGTAATAGTGATAGTAAACTAAGAAAAATTGTATTTGACGCTTAAAATAAAGTTGTTTCACAATCATCTTGAAAAGGATTTTAAATAAATAACTGCCCCCTAAATGGCTAATAAAAATATGTACCTCTTCGTGCCTAGCGCCCTATTTTTTGTACTTTACAAAAATGCATAAAAAAATATACTTCAACATATAATTTCACAATTAAAAAAATACGTATTTCAAAGAAGTCAACATGTTAAAATTACGACGTATTTATTTGGTTCCTTGATACAAAAAATACAAATGAACTTACTTTTTACATTAAGCTATCTTGAAAAATGTAAAATCTATAAACACCAAAAACTGGCCTTCATTTAAGCAAATAAATACCAATCTTATGCTGTCATTTTTCGGTAATTGATAAAGACATTTATAGGCAATTACTTCATAAATTTTCATGTAGTAAAGAAAAAGAAGAAAGTTATAAAAAAATTTGAATTTATAAATTGTCCCAAAATTTGAAAATTTGTATCAATTTTAGTTAAATGAATCACATTTGAAATCTGGAATTTCAATTTCACAGTTCCAGATTTTTGACATTTTGCTATATAAAAACAAGAGGTTAAGTGTGATCTCAGATTCCACTGAGGGTTTCGTTTAATATGTCCTTTAAAGCACTTTATCCTTCAATTAATAAATCAAAATTGCTAATTTATAATTAGTAAATCCTTACATAAATGGTATCACCATTATATGCAATTTTAAATAATTAGAAAATATTTTTAAATCAAATTAAAAGTATTCAAGAAAAATTGTTGAAATAAAATTAAAAAATCAGAATATTATCAAATTCTGCAATCTAAAAAAAGAGCGCAGGTATAAATAATAAAAAAAAAAATAAAAGCAAAAAATTCTTTAAAACATATTTAAAATGCGCAAATAATTCAGATAAAATACATATTAACGCTTTTACTTTTCAAAAACTCACTAGTTGGCGCATAAAAAAAAAAAAAAAAAAAAAAAAAAAAAAAAAAAAAAAAAAAAAAAAAAAAAAAACATTGATTAAAATTTGAAAGAAAAAAGAAAAGAAACAACTTCAATTCCTGAATAATTCGTACAATGATAAGGTGAAGCAAATTGACATATTACTTCCAAAAATGGCAAGTAGATGGCATAAGCAAACAGAAATATTGATTTCAGATATTCTCGGTCTGAAAAAAAAGAATTTTTTAAAATTACCACAGCACACACACAAAAAAAAATAAATAAATAAATAAATAAAATAAGCACTTAAAATGGTCAAAAAAAGGAATTTTATTTTAATTAAATCAATCTGAAAAAAGCGTAATAATAAAAAAATATTAAAATTTGAAAGTTCCGACTGATAAATTCGAATCCATAATATTCTGCGTAGAGGACAAATGCCCCCAACACTACGCTATGGACACACAACGAAATATGCTGCCATTAAGATTATGTTTTGAGGTTGAAAAAGAATGAATTAATTTGCATAAAATAATAAAAGACGTTTTCAAAATGTTATGAATTTGGGTATGACAAAGGGTATTCAGCTCTATGGAAAAAAAAAAAAAAAAAAAAAAAAAAAAAAAAAAAAAAAAAAAAAAAAGATTTCGAGTACGAGGTTGTGACATACAGACGGACAGAAAGGGATGTGAGACTATAAGTGATTTGTGATATGAACGAAACACTGCATGCAAACTTCACCAAATCTGTACATAAATACAAATATTTATACAAAATCCAAAATCGATTTTTAGTTTGTATAACATTCGATTTTATACAGAAATTATCTTTAAATAAAACATGTAAATATCTGTTTTTTATCTCAATTTTATAATTGAAATTGACGGGTTTTTTTCCCAAAAAGTATTATTATTTTTTTTTTTCTTTTTTACAGTGTCTAAAGTTATAAAGGATAATCTGGTGAATATGTTAAAAATAGTGTCAAAATAAAAACAGAATTTTGTATAATTTTTTCGTTTTTTCAAAAGATAAATTGAGATATCTAAAAAAAGAACATAAAAAATATAAATCCCTGCTGTCTCGGCCTACAGGCGCACGTAGATTTCGAAATTAAGTACTAATTACAACAACAAAAACTAAACAATAACTACATATTAACCCACTTTAACAATTTTTATCTGGCCGCTTTTGACGAGTTTTTAATTTCATTTTTTCTATAAGTTTTGGTTTTGTCCGAATCATGATAAGGCGGTATTAAATATATATATATATATACTTTTCCATGCTCAGTAACTCGAAATTTTCTTACGCATTTGCAAATACATGAAAAAAAGAAAAAAAATCACGAAACTTGCAGACGAGATTTATAAGCAACCTGTGTTTTTATTATTCTTTCAAATAATTAGAACTTGATATATAAATATTTAATTATAATTATTTTCTCAGTAGGACAATAATTTTCGTTTCCAACACAATTGCTTCGAGAAATTCGGTTCAAAATGCCCATTTTGCCAACATTTTTTTGAAATATATTGTGCCTCTATAGAAAAAAAAATCGACCTTTACTGCGCATTATATAGTTTCTGAATAAGAGAATCTACGAATTGGATGCGTTTGGAAACAAATAAGAATTAAAAAATGAGTCAGAAAATAAGCAGTTTGGATTTCAGAAATACGATATTGTTATAATCAACCTCTACGGATTTTTATTTATTTTTTATTTTAATTATTTATTTTATTTATTTATTTATTTATTGCTGTAAGAATTGGTTTAATCAAAATCTTGTCAATAAAAAAGTTGTAGATAATAATTAGAAGATTTATAATAAATTTAATCGGATTGGATATCTTGTGAGTTGACGAAGTTATGAGTTTTTTTCTTCTTACCCCTCCCCATTTTTGTTTTCGTTTTTTATTTATTTTTATTTTTTTAAGAATTTTCAAGAAATTCTTAATAACTTTCTAGACTTTATTTTTTTACAGAATATAAAGTCAATGACGAAAAGATGTAAACACCCCTACTAATACTGCAACAAATTATCACAGAAGAACGTTATTGCCAACAAGCGATTGGAAACAAATCAAATTTTGACTTATGTATAGAAACTTGACATAGGGGTTCATCTACATAACAAACCCAAACGTTGTTTTTTCAATAGAAACCAACTTGGACACCATAAATAAATTCTGTATTCTTCAATTATCCTAAATACAAATTTTCATGAAACTTGTACAATTAGTTACCGAAAAAATAATTATTAAAAAATGAGCATATTTAAAGGGCTGTATCCAAATTGATGCTCGGTACTCGATTGTTGAAATGCTACAGAATGACAAATTTCTTTATATTAAAGTATGTTTCTTGCCAAAATGATAATTGCGTTTACATAATATGTTTCTGCTATTGTTATATAAGATCAATACATTTTCAATATTCATTTTGTAGAGCTTACATGCGTTGGATTATATGATATTTAAATATATAAGGTATCTCTTATTTAGTAAATAGATTTCGAATTTCTGAATGTAATTTGAATTTTATAGATGTTTGTATAATGCATTTTCTGAGATTTATAATTTATTTAACTCGCTCTTTTTTTCAAATTTATTGCTTAAATGTGAAGAATATTGGCGAATACAAAATTTAGAATGGATAAATACTTTAAACAAATATAAAGAACAATGCAGAAAAACCCCAGAAAACTTGCTTTATTGTCTGAAAGTACACTGTTAAAAATTTGCAGCATTCTGTCCAGTCATTTGACCGTTTTTATCGAAAACGGTTACACATCCTTAATTTAACACTATTCTGACCATATTATTGGCCATTTTATGGTCAGAATATAGTTAAATTATGGTTATGAAACCGTTTTGTCAAAAAAATGATCAAATTACTGGACAGAATACTGCAAACTTCACTGTTAAAACTTTTGCAGCATTCTGGCAGGTCATTCGACCGTGTTTTGAAAAAACGGTTTCATAACCATAATTTAACTGTATTCTGACCATAAAATGGCCAATAATATGGTCAGAATAGTGTTAAATTACGGTTGTGTAACCGTTTTCGGAAAAAAACGGTCAAATGACCTGCCAGAATGCTGCAAATTTTTAACAGTGTTTTAACAGTGTAACTCCCAAGTCGATTGTTATTGGCATATTTTTACAATCTTTTCTGACATCTTTCTTTTCAGGTTGGGAGGGAGTGAGTGTGTGATTTGTCTTATTAGATCTTTTCAGATACGTTCTCATGCTTTATATTCCAATTTATTTGAAGCACTACACTGTTAAAAATTTTGCAGCATTCTGGCAGGTCGTTCGACCGTTTTTTGAAAAAACGGTTTCATAACCATAATTTAACTCTATCCTGACCATAAAATGGCCAAAATTATGGTCAGAATAGTGTTAAATTACGCTTGTGTAACCGTTTTTGGAAAAAACAGTCAAATGACCTGCCAGAATGCTGCAACTTTTTAATAGTGTATAACTAAATCTATGTTAAAAAGACATCAGGATGTCTTTACATTATCCTATGAAATATGGTTAAAAATTTAAACTTGCTCTACTATTTAATTTGAAAATTTAAGAAAAATCATTTATGCCGATTGGAAAGAATACTTGTCTATCAAAAAGTCATAAAAATAACTCATAGACATAAAAAACAATTAATGTGCTTAAGATTAGCCGTTACTGCAATTGTTAAGAGGCTTCTTTCTGGAAATAAATTCATGCGAATGTTAGTTTAGTGTCCAGTGCCCCTGTTGTATTGTTGGAATGTATGCACTTTCAATATAGATTTTACTAACATAAGTTAATTTCTTAATTCTCGTACTTATTCATTCTAATTTTTTCTAATTTTTTAATAAAGTAATAAATATAAAATACAGTAGGAGAGAAATTTTATATTAATAACGCATACATAATTTATGTTACATACTATGTATAATCAATGGTATAATAATAATAAATTATTATTAATTTTAACGTCTTTATTATTATAGGGATTGCCCATTTTAGAAACCCATGGCCAGCTTTCTACTTTTTCACGTAACTGCTACTGTCATTGATAAGATTTTTTTGACAAAAATCCTCATGAGAATGGTAATTTAGCTTTACCTGTATCTCTATATTTATGGGGATACATGCGCTTGTAATACAGCTTTTACTAATGGGTAAATTTCATAATTCTGGTTCTTATGTATTCATATATTCTAAATTATTTTTAAGTTATTCTATTACTATATTTTATTACAATGTTTTTAATGCACCTTTCTTATTATATACTACTAATAAATAAAAAAAAATTATGTATCATCATTTATTTATTTATTTATTTATCAGTTATTATGCTCATAAATTTATTTAAAAATCATCTTCCCATTCACATTGGAGTTTTTTTGCAATCTTCCTTGGATAAGCATGTTCCTAGCACATTTAAATCTGAAGGGAAAAAAAACCCCATGAAATAGAATATTTTTGAAACTGTAAAAATATCGTACGATCTACCAATATGTAATTTAAAAATATTTTGCCTTTAAAGATCAAATACTTATGTGGAGATGGCATTTGTTATTATTTAAAAATAACATGCATTTTTATATGTATATTTTTCATTTACATTCCAAAAATATGTTTGATATTATAATAAATTGTATCAAGATTGTTGTATTTCTTTTATTAAAAGTGTTTTAGACGCTTTTACATGCAATGATTTTTATTTTATTTTTATTTTTATTTTTTTTGTTTTTTTGTTTTTTTGTAAGAGAAATAATATTTTTATAAACATATATTTTTAAGAAAAATTTCAAAAATTTTCATGGAATATTTGTATTTTAAATCCACAAATACTACCCATATATTATTTTTCAGCATCTTGTTTGCCTTTTTTTTTTCTTTAAAAGGTCGTTCTTGTTTTCCTTATATTTCAATAATAAAAAGAGAAAAAATTCTCATGCCGGGAACAGAACATGTTATAATTTAGCGCTTTAGATTTAATAAGATCTTAATACATTTTTTTTTATATATATAGGTTTTTCAAGTGCAAAAGTTCAAGACTGAACATCAATATAATTTTTCTGCAAAGCCTTAAATTTCAATCCTGAATTCTTTATTCATATCTGAAATGCTAAAAATACGAATCAAAAAAGTTCGAATATTTTACATGACTTATGTGAATAAAAAATTACAGCGTTAAAATTGTAAATGTGCCTGTATAGAAAATGCATTAGAATTTGTGTTTCAGAAAACGTACAGCTTAACAAAAATAACGTAACACATTCGAAATAGTTTAATACGAGAATGAACTTAATAATAAAAGTTTTCGTATTAACCGTTACTCTAAAAAGACGTGAATACAATAAAAATCTTATGAATACCTACATAATTGACATTGTTACCACTCATTATTTCTCAACAATTCTCATTCTTACAATTACCTGAATACCACAAGGTTAATATAAAGCATATTACAATTGTAAATTTCCAAGTGGTTGAAAAAAATTCGAAAATTCACCATAATTCGAACCAGCGATGTCTTGGCTGAAGCCGCCAATGCGCTACCAACTGAGCATCCCGGACGAATCTTGACGAATATCTCGCCCAAATAACCTTTACCGATCACAGTATCTAGTCTGATATCTGAATCAGCTCAACATAATAAATCGAAGGCTATTTTTTTAACTGCAGTAAACGCTGCATGCTTAATTATAAATACCTTCGTTCGCATCCCTGCACGCTGGTTCGAATTGTGGCGAGTTTTTGATTTTTTTTCACCCATTTGGAAATTTACAACTGTAATATGTTTTATATTAATCTTATGATATTCAGGTAATTTTAATAATGAGATTTTGTGAGAAATAACGAGTGGTTACAATGTCAATTATGTATGTGTTCATAAGATTTTTATTGTCTTCACGGCTCTTTCGAGTAACGGTTAACCATTTCAAGGGCGGTGGCTAGAGGATCTAGTCACCCAATTTTAATTCCAAAACTGACACATGGCACTAAGAATATATTAATAAAATTGTGCTTTTGTAATTCAAGTGCAAATTAGCAGGTTTTTATTTCTAAGAAATTCGTTTGTATATTATAGTGACAGTTAATTATTTCATCAGATTACGAACACAATTCTTCTGCCCCTGAATGCTTTAATACGAAAACTTTTAATATTTAGTTCATTCTCGTATTAACCTAGTTCTAATGTGTTACGTTATTTTTGTTAAGCTGTAAGTTTTCTGAAACAAAAATTCTAATGCATTTCGACTCCTTGCCAAGGTTTTTTCCACCCACTTGGAAATTTGCAATTGTTATGATTTATTTACAAATTGAATAAATGTGTTATAAAAGAATCTATTATAAAACACACAGTCTTACATTTCAGTCATTTTCTTCTGACTGAAGTCTTTCCTTTTTATATGAGCAGAGTAATAAAGTCAAATACTCTAAAGAACTAGTAATTCCAAATTACGTGAACTGCGGACAGTAATGCAATTAATCATTTAACCCATATCAAGGAAAATCTCAGAGAACATTGCAGTAGTAACTGTAATTTGCAAGTCATCGGTTTAATATATCTCTTCACATTTAATCTTCGTAATCTTCGTTTCAATGTGAGATACACCTACGCTGCCCGGGTCAAAAATGACCCAAGGTGTGATAATGTATTTTATGGAATTATATTTGCATTTTATCTAATATTAATAATCAATTTATTGATTTTTTTTTCGCTTTTTTTTTTTTTTTTTTTTTTTTTTTTACTATATTGTTTTGTAGGTGATTTTTCATAACCGTTAGGGATTATAAATTTAGTGAACCTCTCTATACTTATGGAATGAAAATGCTATAATTCAATCAATCACAACAAAAATCACTGTAAACTTTCAAGCAATACAATGTAAGACAGATCTTTCCACTATTTATTAAATACTTATTTATATTTTTACACTCGTTTGATAGAACAGAAAATTATAGAAAATAGCATCACACTTGAACGCAATGTGATTTACCAGTAAACTTACCCCATTTGCAATTCTTCAGACAATTTTTGTTACCAGTCTGTGGGTACAAGTGACTTGTTTCTCTTTTGCCAGTGGTTCAAACATTTCCGGATGTTTCAGATCGTGGTTTACGTTTCCCTGCGTTCTGAATACTCACGGCTAAATCTCGAGTAGCACTTGCTCTTAGCAGATGCATTCTCCCTTCAGTATAGTGATAAAAAATTCATGCCAAGTTTTTCAATGAAGTTTCTTTGTGGGATGAATTCATTTTCCGTGTTGGATTGATCTTTAGGAAAAATACAAATGCGTTATATGCAGAAATGTCTAGGATATTAGAAAAAACCTACAATAGGTAGTATGTTTAACTTCCTCCGACAGGAATACTGGGAGGCCAGTTTATCTAAAGTGGCTATTCCTGCTTTCGTGTATTTAAAATCCAGAATGAATGCGAATATCGATGTATTCTTTGGCGACCATTTTGCAATCAGCTGCGGAGGAAATGGTGATTTGTTTTCCTGATTGATCCAGTCATTCTCAGTTGTTGTTGTTTTTTTTTCCAGAAAAATCTTTCCAAGGTCATACGATGTGAAAATGTTATAACATGTTACATTAGACCTTAATTTCGTTTCTGTGTAGAAATTGGCTGCTTTACACGATACAGCTTCCTATTCTAGGCATAACTTGTTGCGTTATCACGAAGCAACTAAAATATTAAACCCTACTTTGCTGGTTTATTGGGCATGTACACTATATTTTCCTCGGAAAGCTAATAGTTGTTCATCCACAGTAACGTGCACTCCAGGATTATGCAACATCGGCAAAATTTTCTACAATTTGTACCACATTTCTCTCATGACTGCAAATTTGTAAGTTTCCCGTCTTCTTTGTTGTGTCTTTCGGCCATCAAATCGAAGAACCCTCTATATAATTTCGATTTTTTCTAAGTAAATAGTGGGTCTGAAAATATGCCGTCCCGTTGTAGCATCACAAAAACTCAACCGACTCTTTGCGAAATTTATATAACCCAGACAGCAGCAAAAAGCCATTAAATGCCTCCAAGTCAACATTATTCAAATTATCCCAACTGTCACCAAACACCTCTTTTCTTTCTATGTTACTATCTCTTAGTATGACATTCTCTGCTGAAAAAAAAAAAAAAAAAAACAGAAAAAACAACATGAATGCAGAATATTCGTCTTCAATTCTAGATGCGAGTCCGCATATTCACAATACCTACTCGATTCAGATTCTGAGCCGATCTGGCCGATCTGATTGGGTAGATTAGGTAGATTCGCTAGATTGAGTTCATGCTGATTTTTAATGTCCTGCAAGTGGTGATCGACTGCATCGTTCAGCGTGAAATTTTATTGCACAAAATTTAATTATAACACAAATTAAGGGTGATTGTGAATAATTTACTTATGTTTATCATTTTTTCTTTCAGTTTCTAAAAACATCATAAATTAACTTTCTTTCGTCGCTCCCTTTTAATAATGTCAGTATTTTTTGTGCAGAGATTTGTAAACTTTGTAAATTAGCATACATATTTTTTGTCATGAATGATTGTTTCGCGGCCATGAAGACATTAAAAAAAACACTTTTTGCATCTATCATTTAGTGTAGAAATCACTAAAATAAATCAAATTCGTAAAAACTGTAAAAAGAATCATTATAACGGGAAAAAAAGTTCTTTATATAAATTACTAGTATTGTTTAATTTTTTTAAACTTAATTAAATATTGAAAAATAAAAACTTTCCAATTTTACATGCTTATTTTTTATATAACTTTATTAACTATCAAAATAATTAAAATAAATCATTTTTTCGTACTCGCCGCTACTTGGATTTAACCTGAGGATCTACGGTATGATAAACAAACTACATACCACATACCCAGCAAACACATACCATTCGGCACACGATCGGACCGCATCCGGCAGTGTCGGTGATGTGTCGGCATGGGCACAGTGATTTCGGTGAAGTGTCGGCAGCATGTCGGCAACTGAAGCATAAGAATCTGCTTTTTCGACTGCCGGTTACCGTAATCGGTCCGCTTATGGTTATATATCAGCAAGCGGCTTACACCGGCAAGTGACGCAGGACCGATATGTGATTTCTGATCGTGGCCCGATTAGATTTGCCAACATCGGTCCGAATTTGGAATTTTTATTCTCAGCCGACATTTTTTTTTTCTCTTTTTCTTAATTTTGTTTGAATTTGAGTTTTGAT
Source organism: Maratus speciosus (assembly GCA_963932465.1). Taxonomy (NCBI): domain Eukaryota; kingdom Metazoa; phylum Arthropoda; class Arachnida; order Araneae; family Salticidae; genus Maratus; species Maratus speciosus. Next base: position 427,642,955 of record OZ010795.1, on the reverse strand, counting down.
AAGATATGTATATTTAATGTATTTCATATGAAATTCTAACACTGATAAACAAAAAAAATTCAAAAATAGCTTATATATATATATATATTTAAAGCTATTATTGAATTCATTTTAAAAAGGCTTACAATTATTTGAATCATCAAAAGAGTTTCTTAAATCGCCCCTTAAGATTGTTATTCGTTATAAAATTAATCGTAGAAAAAAAAACTTCATAAATTAATTATTTTCTAACTATATATTCATTTTAAAAGCAATAGCTATGTTTCTTATTTTATTTAAAAATTAATTATTAAAAAGTGCTTAAAATTATTTTACAAACTATAAAAACATAAAATCTACCCAACTTTTTAGCATTAAAATTTAAAAGAAAGATTCAGAAATCTCCCACTTCTAAAAAATTATTTACCAAAAAAAAAAAGGTAAATTAATATTTCTATTTTATTTGATGATTAAAAAATTTTGATAAGTAAAAGAATCATTTTTGCCTCTTAATCACTAAAAATATATTCTACATCAAACCATCAAATGATAAAAAATGAACTCTTATTCACATTAAAAGTGATTAATTAGCAATCTCTTTTTTTTATTAAAATTAGATTTTCTTTGTTACAAATATATATTTCTTAAATTAACGCATTTAATTACATTATAATTCCTAAAGAGAAAATTTTATTAAGAGAAAAACCTCTGAAAGTCACTTATTTTATTTAATAAGCATTCTTAAATTTATAAGAAAGATTCAGAAATATCCCCATTTAAAAATCATCTTCCAAAGGAAAAAAAAAAATGCAAATTAATATTTTTATTTTATTTTTAAATTAAAAATATCGATATGTAACAAATTAATATTGCAACATACTCATTAAATATATGTTCTGCTTTAAATCATCAAAACGACATAAAATAATTCTTATTCTGATTAAAAGTTAATAATTACTGCTAACTTTTTATTTATTAAAATAAATTTTTCCATGTTAAAAAAATATATATTTTATAAATTAACGCAACGCATGTAATTACATTATAATCCTAATAAGAAAATTTTATTAACTGAACAAGACCTCTAAAAATATTTTTTTAATACTTAATTATTCTTAAATTTATATATATTCTTATTTATTCTTAATTATATATATATCTTAATTAAACTTAAAATTATTCTTAAATTTCTTTGCTATAACGAATTCGCTAAGATATTTATTTCATTCATTTAAATATTAAATTAACTTTTAAATAAACGCGCGTAAGACAATTATACATAAATAAATAACAAATAAAATAAAAACACTTCAAAATTCTAATTTTCCCATCTACCACTTACCTTCAACGACGACCATTACTTATCGATATGTCTTCCCCTTATGACCTCATATAATCCTCCCTTGATCAAGTCTCAGTGGCTGAGTGGTGAAGGTGTCTACTCCTTGTCCCTGGGTACGATGGATCAAACACCGCCTCTCCTAACGCTGAAACACCTTCCTTCCAAATATACATTCCGCGATGGCTCATAGATGGCGCCATCAAACAGATTTTTTTTCAATTGATGCTGGTATCGGGCTGCGACGGGCATTCGTATGGATAGCTATCGGCGTGCTGTCGGCATAGTGTTTTGCCGATACTGAACCGGCTGTGCGCCTATCTGTCGGGCGTCACTCCCCGGCGTGTCGAAAAAGATATGGAACCGGTACGGCAGCCGGTATCGTGCCGATACCGTCGGTCGACCGAGCGGCTGTCGTCCGATCGTTTACCGATGGCTCTGTGTTTGCTGGGTAGCTACAACTAACTCATTCAAAAAGTGCTTAGAATAAAATTTTAATTGACCGCACTGCTTCTAAGCCTTTCAAAGTCAGTATATTCTGGATATCTGAATCTGGGAAGCCAATGAGAAAGGTTCAGGATCTGAAACGAGTAGGTATTGTGGACATGCATGTGGCGCGGCGTAACCCGTTTGCCCTGGAGTCATTTTCAAAATATTTTCAGATTTACTCCTATGACATACAGCTTTTGGTTTTGATCCCCAGTCGATTTTACCGTCTTTACTAAGTGGAGAGTGGTCAGACTTGCCGGCTGCTAAGGTTCCTCATTTTCTTCGTCACTGGATGATAGTTCATTTTAATAATAATGATGGTAGATTTCTGAAATAACTTCTTCGTCCGACGATGCTCGCTCTAATTACTCGATTTCGTCTTTAGTAAGTCAACGTTTCGTCATATCATACGTAAACCTTGGGATGTGTCTAATAAAACACATTAAAAAAATCAACTGTTAAAAATAAAGTCCCTTTACACACTCTGGGAAAGCGGCAAGGTAAAGACAGGAAGGGAAACGCGTGAATAGTGATGAAATCACAAGAGCTGTGGCACCATTTATTTTGCTTTTTGAAAATCAACATTAAAAAAAATCATATACTAGAAGGAACAAGAGTATAAATTTATTGTCATCGAATAATAATTGAAAAAATTGAAAATAACGGTATTCATATATCTTATGCATTGAAAATTAAACGCGTGGAAAAAATACCCGAAAGATTTATGCGTTATAATTTTTACTGTAAAATATTAACTTTTGAAATAAAAAGTTACGTATACCTGAATATTTACTATTATTATAGAAACGGAATCGCAAAAAATATATATTTTTTAATTTTTCAAAAAATATAATACATCTAAAAGAAATAAATTTGATATGGGTCTAAAAAGACCCGAACACCATAGGAAAGTTAACTGTGCAATAAGAGACATGAAAAAGCTTTCTAATATTGCCCAATGTCCTATTGTATATATTATAAATGGATGGTATGTGAAACAACTTTTGATTCTGTCAAGATCTCAAGATATGTGTTTGCATTTTCTTGAGTTGGAGTCTACTTGGATGTGGAAAAAATTAATAAATTATTATTACATTTTGACAGTTGTAATCAAGAAATAGTATCACCAAGAGAGAATAGTGTTCATAAGAATATGGTTTAAGGCATAATACTATGCTACTTTTGCTCGAAAAAATCGTTTCATGGAACACTTGTTTTTCGACATTTTGGAGCACACAAAACATTTCCTTTTGGCTTCATGTACATATGACATGCTAACAAAACACGTGATATAATCATATTTCATTAAAAAAAATCATCGACTAACCGAGCAAGATGTAAGCTGGAATTACTGTACATTATAATGAATTCATCTCTGATTGATGAATCAAAAAGTGTTACAAATATTCGAAGATTGTAATTCCTATACCTCTGACTAGTCAAAGATCAATTTCTAATGTTATGATTATGTGAAGGGCACTGAGATGAAATGTGTAGACATCTGGCACTACCCACATTTCTTCAGCGAACCTGGACAGTTTCTTGCACGAGTTGTAGGATTATTTCGAATACTACACTCTTTCTGGGTGAAGATGATCCTATTTTGCCCTTTATTTCACTAGTCTTCAATATTATTAGCTCAACAGGTTGTGATCGTGTTTTGTACTTCGTTTAAAACTTAAAATAATTTAAATTCTGAATCGTTCTTTATAGCAAATTTCGTGTTTTAACCGTGTTTTTTACAATTTTAATAGTTTCCTTTTAATTTTAAACTATAAATGATATTATCGTAATAAAATGTAATAAATTCTTTGTAATTCTTTGTGAAACACAATTGTTTTCCCAAATATTAATTCATTACAATTAGTATAAATGAAATATATATTTATATATATATATATATGTATTTACAGGGACATATCAATAATTTTAATCATAAACAGACAAAAAAATTACAAATGTAGGGACGTTTATCATAATAGAATTACCTGCCTTTACAAATTATTAACATCCAATTATATGCAATGTGATAACGATATATAGAGAACTATTAACTGCATCATCTTCTCTGAAATTATAAGAGGTTCATTTTTATACATTTAGCTGGAATTCTCTCTTTTTGAAAAAAAAAATAAAAATATATAAGCATCGATTCAGATCATTCTTTATTTTAAAGCAGGGTTTTTTGGAATTACTCATAAATGCGGAAGTAGCAACTTACGGTCTAATTATATGTATTCTTGTAAGAAATTCATTTAAAAATATTTAAAAATAAAATTTTCGTTTCTAGCATAATTCACAACCGACCGATGTTTTAAGTAAATAAAATTTGATACAGTTTGACATTAAAAGCATCTTAAAATGAAACATAATTATTAAAATTCAAAGAATTTATTATTATTATTATTTATTACAAAATAGTTCATTTGCTTTATAATTTTAAATCCATGAAGTTCATTGTTTTTAAAAGAAGACTATTCATGATGTGTTCATAATCATAGTAGGTCAAGTCCATTTTGATAAAAAAAATTATATAGTCCATTTAGAAGGTACATAAAATCTATTTTATCCACTCCCACAGTGAACCAAGTCGGTTTTCACATACCTCTTCACATATGTTATATATTGGCAGACTTGGTTTACTGTGGATGCGGATAAAACCAATATTATACATCTTCTAAATTAGCTATCTATTTTTTTTCAAAATGGACTTGGTCTAGTAAGAATATATGCCCCTCATACATATATATATATATGAAACTATATAACTATATATATATAACTATTTTTTCTATAAAATGAAATAAAATTTAATATTTTCAATATCTCGATTGTCATACGCATAAAACGATAACATAAAATGTGCTTTAAAAAATAAAGGCTCTTCAATTTTTTATGCAGATTTTATACTAAATATTATTTACTCAATAAAAGTTAATTAAAGATATATGTTTTTCGCTTTTCTGATTGCTTTGAATTTCAAATAACTTTATTTTAACCTATTAAACCAGTTTGATTTTTTTTTTTTTTTTGTGTGTGTGTGTGTGTGTGTATGTGTGTTTGCTCGAATGCAGTTTCGGTTTAAATCAAAGTTTCATAAATACTGCAGATAGCGGGAAGTTTGTACATATAGAATATATCGGCAAATTAGATTTTATGAGATTTTGGTTACATTTACAAATAATAAATCTATTGAAAATTTATTTGGCAAAATGTAGAGGGAAAAAAGATATCCTGCTGAATTTCGGTAAATGTGTAGAGATATACTGACGGCTCATCATGATACTACTGACGTCGTTAAAGAAAGACTCAGGTGATTACAGCTTTGTAATGATACACCAAGCAGAATTCAGTGCCTTCTTTTTGTATTACTAAATATCGCTAAATAGAACTTGCACATTAGAGTAGTTTCGTCACTTTTTTTTTTTTTTTTTTTTTTTTTTTTTTTTTTAAGATGAAGGAAACAATAACACCGGCGCTTGCAAGATCATGTTTAGCAATTTATGAAAAATATTTTAAGGCATAATGAACATAAATGGAAATAAAAACTTCGTACTTAACAACAACAACAATATTGATAATAATAAATTTTAATTATTGTATGAGAATAAAAAATTAAATTACTCACATATTTCTAAAAATTTTAATAAATAAATAAAATGAATAAGTAACATGAACTTAAAAATGTATATATGTAAAATGGAAACATTCCACATACTAAATGATGCAGTTTTGTATTTTCATATATCCTATGATTAAGAACAAATCATAGAAAGGAAAACATTAGTTAAGATATTTAATCATAACTATTATTATATGAACGTAAATAATATAAAGGTTCTAATATAATAATATCCTACTTTCTTTTAGTTCTGACAATTGAATAGTTTATCCGCTTTTGTTAGTTTTTTCTTCCTCTACATAATCAATCATATCTTAGTTTAACTGTACTCGATATGTCTCGCGATGTCGTTCAAAAGGCATAATCTCATAAATTAATCTGTCATTTGATCATAACAGAAGAAACAAAAGAAATGCGTACATTTACTTTGGATGTGGACATAGAAGTTTCTAGATTTTGTAAAAGTAGTAAAATTACATAATGTATAAAAACTGAAGCGATGCATTACGCAAGAGAAATAGTAAATCTGAATTTTTAATTACGTTAATTTTATTCACATCGAATATGCTGTTGTATGCTCGCTTTTTAGTTGCGTTCGTAATTTTTAAATACGTAGCAACTATAGTCGTTGTTCGGTCCGTCTGTCTGTCTGTTTGTCAATATGTCTCTCCGTTTGTCTGTCTGTCCGTCCGTTCGCATATAACAGAGCAAAAAATACCCAACGGAATGGTCTGAAATTTTAAATATATAATTATTATGAAATTTTTTCGAGTTATTTCAAATTTTATGAATGTCGCATGTATACCTTAATTACAGAGAAGGTCAAAATTTTTCCGTTACATTACGGACAATGTGAAAAAAATATTTGAAGTGCATTTTAATGATGTTACATCCTTTCGAAGAAAATAAAATTGACATGCACTTATGAAGTGCAATAAAATATACATTCAGTACAATATGCGGTGCAAAAAAACATTTATAAAAATAGTTATACTACGAACGCGTCTCATTTGCAACGTTTGACTTACAAATTCAAACTTGTTTATAATGTTTAAATATTCTTGTGTATTAATGATCGTCTCAGCGTTACAATTCCACCAACCATATTATAAATTAACCCAATGCTAATAACATAAGGAAATTGCGTGCCGGTTCATGGTGCTAATGGACCTTAGAATTTGTCGAATCAATAAAAAAATCACAATTTTCACGATACGAAAAATGAAATAATATGAAATTATGATTTTTTTCTTCTTTTTTGACTAAAGCATATATAATCTTAAGAATATTTGATTGACAAATAAATATTATAGTACAAAAATGATATTAAATTTCAATAAAAAAATATCATATTATACAATTTTTTAATTGCATGGGTATTTTTTACTGCTTACAAAACGTACAAGCAACACAGTAAAAAAGTATCAAGGGCAGTTTACGAACTTTGGTCATTGGTTCAATGCATCAACGCCCTGCCAAGTGAGCTATCCTTATAGCACCCACCTGGCACTTCCCTTTAATATGTACTGGCGTGCTGGAGAAAGCAGTACAAGATAAAATAACTTTATGAAGCACAACCACGGTAGAAAACATCAGACGAAATTAGTCCAGCATTTATAAATATGTATAATATATTCGTCTGGGTAGCTCATTTGGAAGAGCTTGGGTGTGATAAAAAATGAGTCTCTTCTAGACTAAACTTCTAGCTCTAAATCTCTTTAGATATCTTATCTTATCCAGATCCTTTTAGATTAACTCTAGAGTTAATTTTAGCTGTTTTTTTTTTTTTTTTTTTTTTTTTTTTTGTGGAAATTTAAATATTGCTGAAATTTTTATCCATAACCATCATAGGATAAAATTGCACATTACTATTTAAAATATTAACTACATGTTCTTAAAATGTATAAGATTATTACATACGAATGCCGGTGAGATGATCGGAAAGGCCTACAAAATAAAATTTTTATTAGATATTTTTATTTATAACCAGGGTGCTCTGCCCCCTGCAAGATACGCTCGCCAACCTCCCGTTCAGACACCGCAGAATGTAAAAATATGCTAATCTGATCGGTTTTAAAAATATTAGAGAAGATTGAATTACACTGAAAACAGCTGTGCAGATCTCCCTGTAAACGGGTTTCCATTCAATTCCTTTTGATTGCAAAAATTTAATGCCGAATCATCTGCTGTTAAGACATCCAATGGTTGTTTTCGTTTTTCATTAAAGGGGATCAGTTAAACATTTGAAAAGAAGCTAAAATAAAATTAATTAAGTATACAGTGTCTTAGTCTCCCGGTATTTTAAAACAATCTCTATAACAATAGCCTAAGTCATGTGAATATCATCAAGAGTTCCGGGCAGACCACTTCGCATTTTATACTCTAGGTGCCATTTTGGTACTTTAATGTTAGTCAGGCACATATGATAAGTCGCCAAATATTATTCTATCGCCATTGTTTTATCTGTATTATTATAGTTCAAGTCATCAACTGTCATAAACAAATACGGTCTGATCCCTTCGCCTTTCATGTGAATGTTTGGCTCAGATGTAATATACGCCCAATATTGGCGCGATTTTTTTCCGACGCCAATTTGGGAAGAGCATCAACAGCATAAACAACAACATCCGGAATACCATATCAAGCAAAATAGAGATAATTTGGCGCCAGTTAAGTGCCCGTTGCGTATATGACGTTGGCGTCTGAAAAAAAATCGCGCCAATATGGGGCCATATATGATATCTGTGGCGTAAGATTTCCATTTTGATTAAAAAAAACAAATTTTTTTTCGAATAAAACTACATAAAAGTTGCCTTGGTCTCAAAGAATTCTTCGCACTGTTACGCTACCCGGGTGCGCATCTCGCCAATAACTTTTTTCAACTCGCTAGTTAGCATTTTTTTTTCAAGTGGTAAATTAAAACATTGATTTGAAGTTGGAATGAAATTTCATGGTTTGTTGCATTATTTACTATTTGGCTAGATGTCGTATACGCTCCACAGGTTTAGCGTGATATATATATATTGTTTTTCTTTTTTTTTTTTAAAGAAAATTTGGTGAAAACCTAGTTTTTGAATACCATTTACGTATGTATTTTGGTACTACATAGTTATCCTGTCGACCAAAAATCTATCGCCAAAGTACACTGAGGTGACAAAAGTCATGGGATACACTGCTAATAGCGTGTCGGTCCTCCATTTTCAAGGCGAAGTGCAGCAACACGACGTGGAATAGGCACCACGAGTCGTTGGAAGTCCTCTGGATGAATATTGTGCCATGCAGTCTCCATAGACGTCCATAATTCCGAAAGTGTTGCCGGTAGAGGCTTTTGTGCACGAGCTGATCTCTCGATTTTGTACCATAAATGTCCAATGGGATTCATGTCGGGTGATCGCGGTGGCCAAATCATCCCCTGGAATTGTTCAGTATGTTCTTCAAACCAATCGCGAACAGTTATGGCCCGGTGACATGGCGCATTGTCATCCTGGAAAATTCCATCTTTGTTTGGGTGCATGAAATCCATGAATGGTTGCAAGTGGTCTCCCTGTAGCTAAACGTAAACATTTCCAGTTAACGATCGGTTGAGTTTGACCAGCGGATCCAGTATATTCCATGTAAACCCAGTCCACACCAGTATGGAGCCACCAGCAGCTTACACAGTGTATTATTGACATCTTGGGTCTATGGCTTTATGGGTTCTGCGCCACACTCGTACCCTTCCATCAGCTCTTACCAATTGAAATCGTGACTCCTTTGACCAAGCCACTGATTCCCAGTCGTCTACGGTCCAACAGATACTGTCACGAGCACAGGAGTGCCGCTGTTGGCGATGCCGTGCTGTTAGTAATGACACCCTAGTCGGTCTTCTGCTGCCATATCCCATTAAAGCCAAATTTCGCGGGACTGTCCTAACGGACACGCCAGTCGGACGTCCTACATTCATTACAGCGGTTATTTCACGCAGTATTGTTTTTCTGTCCACACTGACAAATATACGCTGACGTCGCTGGTCGCGGTCAGTAAGTGCCGGCAATCTACCACTGCGTTGTCCATGATGGGAAGTTATGCTTGAATTTAGGTATTCTCGGCACACTCTTGACACTGTGGATCTCGGAATGTTGAATTCTGTAACGATTTCCGAAATGGAATGTCCCATGCGTCTAGCTCCAACTAGCATACCGCGTTCGAAATCCGTTAATTCTCGTGGTTTATCCATAATCATATAATCAACCTACTCACACGAAGCATTTGAACACAAATGAAAGTTCTGCCCAGGCACTGGCCATTTATACAATTTGTAAGCGACGCTACTGCCATCCATATATTTCCATATCTCTATCCCATGAATTTTGTCACTTCAGTGTATATTCTTGGTACTTTTATGTTAGCCGGGTGCAAATCTCGCCAATAACTTTTTTTAAACTTGACAGTTAGCATTTTTTTCCGAGTGGTAAATTAAAACGATACTACTTGGTTATCCGATCGACCAAAAATTTATCGCCAGACTATAAGATTAAATGTCACTAATGGTTGATCGTAAATGTCACATTGACTTGACTTTTAGCAAGTTACGCGTTTTTACGTCATCAAGTGATTTTTATTTCGTGGTTTTATTTGTATATTTATTAATGTTATACTAATTTATATGTTCTTTCGTTATTTAAAATAAAAATTATGGCAATTTGTATAATTTGGCAAGTGGTTTTGCGATTTATATAATTTGGCGAAATGGGTCGATGGAATAACTAAGTACTACCGTATTTTTTAAGTAGTTTCTATTGTTTTCAAAAGGAAATAACAAAATAATGTAATTGATAACTATAGAATAAAATAATTTATATAATTTAAAAAAGTAAATAACAGTAAATAAACAATAATTATTAAATAAACAACAATAGCCGGGTTGCCATGTCAATCAAAATATTGCCATTTTGGCGACAATTAGATACCCCGGTGCGTATATGACTAATATGCCTAATATTTTACTTTTCGTTTTGTTTTTTATAAAAGTAAGAAGTGATTGAAATCAATTTTAACTATTTCAGCTTTAAATGAAAGTTTTGCATTTTAAATAAAATAAATGAAATGATTATATTTTAAATAAAATTAATGAAATATATAAAAAAAAAATGCGACGGGAAAAATGTTTGGCGATTTATCACCTGTCTCTCGTTAGCATAAAAATACATAGTTCTTGTTTTCTCTATCAGAATTTTTCGATTTGGCGAAAGATTGTTCAAGTAAATTGAATTATGAACTAGTATGTTGTGGCCATCACAAAACTTTCTTCTATATAAATCACGTCAATTAAATAATTTAAATAGTACATAAAATTACATCAATTTAGCACCAATTCATATCAAAGTGTATCTGAATTTGAAGTTTGATAAAAATTCGTAACTTAGATCTTGAGATAGAGCTACAGCGGAAATTCTGAAAAATGTAGCATAGCAGCGCCACCTGTTGGGTAATTTACAGCAATACATAAACAGCAATAATTGATATCCATGTAAACATGGATCTGAAGTTCGTTGAAAATCCAAGCATTAGTTCTTGAGATAGAGCTATTGAGGAAATAACAAAAACAGCAGAGCAGCGCCACCTATTTAGTGATTTACACCAAACTGTATAAAATGTCAATTCATGTCAAGGACTAACTAATTCTAAAGTTTAAGGAAAATTCGTGCATTAGCTCTTGAGATACAACTATAGTGGAAATTCTGAAAAATACAGTATAGTAGCGCCACCTGTTGAGTGATTCACACCATAATGTACAAAATGTCAATTCATGTCAAGGATTAACTGATTCTGAAGTTTGGTGGAAATTATTGCCTTAGTTCTTTTGATACAGCTATAATGGAAATTCTGAAAAGTGCAGCATAGCAGCGCCACCTGTTTAGCGATTTGCACCAAAACACAAACAGCACTAATTCATATCAAAGTATACTTGAATCTGAAGTTTCATGAAAATCCAAGTATTAGTTGTTGAGATAGAGCTATTGAGGAAATTGTAAAAAATGCAGTATAGCAGCGCCATCTGTTGAGCGATTTACACCAAAATGTACAAAACTACAACTCATGTCAAGGACTAACTGAATCTGAAGTTTGATGAAAATCCGTGCATTAGTTCTGTAGATTGAGCTATTGCGGAAATCGTGAAAAAGGCTGCATAGCAGCACCACCTGTTGAGCGATTTACACCAAAAACTAATCAGCAGCAATTTATATCAAGGTCTAACTGAATATAAATTTTTATTAAATTCCGTGCATTAGTTCTTGAGATAGAGCGCCCACAAAATTTGTGTCACATACATACAGACAGACAGACTCACAGATGCACAGACTCACAGACAGACATTTTCTAAAAACATGTTTTTCGGAATCTCTGACCCCTAAAACGTGTAAATACGTCGAAAGCCGAAAGTGGAAAATTTTCACGAATCCAATACCTTTCTTCTTGTAAAGATAGAAGAAAGTCATAAAAATAGCGTGATACATTTCTTAGCATACATTTAAGGAAGGCCAAACTGGTCGCCAATTTAGTTTAAAATAATAACCTTTTCTGTCATCATTAGACAAAAGTATTTAAAATTTAAAAAAAAATCAATATTTCGAAAACTAATTCGAATTTAAAAATTCTAATACCAGTTTTGTGATCTGTGGATAAATATGGATTTCTGGGGTTAATCTCATCGTAAAGTATTCCATATTTTAGGAGAAATCGCATAATCAGCATGAAACATAATCATCATCGCATGAAACTTAATCAGTTGTTTAATCAGTCGTTTCACAGAATCGTTACAAAAATTCGTTTCAATTCGGTCGTTTCATAATATCCGTTTCATAAATTCGTTTCATTAGGATTTTATATATATAGGGTAGATAAAAAATTTTAGTATGTAACGAATATCTAGCCTAACAGTAGAAGCTATGGATGCATAGGGGATAACGGGACAGCTCCGTCCTCGGGTATACTACAAAATTTCACCCACTAGGAACTTCCGTTCGAAAAAATTTATTATTATTTAGTTATGTATTTACTGACTGTCTTATTTTAACTTTGTTATTTATTTAAAGTCTGTTAAATTTACATAAAATGTCAATTTCATACGTTTATTTCGAAATTTTTAATGTAATTCAAATATATCAATTTAATTATATTTAGAAATGAACCACTGATTACACCATATGACCATGTTTTTTTTATTTGGTAGATGTTTCCTGTTATAATTTGCGTGTAAACATGTAAAAATTACGACATTGTTATGAGCGGTTCTAATCGAAAAAAATCCAAAATTATATATAAATGAGTAGCCGAAATATTCTGACCTCTCTTTACTGAAACTTTGAATCGTATGTGCAGTATGTGCACTCATGTAATAAAAGAAATTTTCGAGCAAAAACCTTGCTCAGAAGCAGTAGTAAACATTACAATTTGGATATTCAAAGGGAAAATAAAAGTTTAGTTGTGCCCGAAAACTACTGTTTCCAGTATACCAGAAATCTCTAACGTTCTTCGCTTTTCTGGTACAATAACCTCTTTCATCTTCGAAGAATTCCGTCTAACCTAAAAAAAAAAGTACACCGAAAATTTGAAATGTTGGCGATTATTATTTGTGAAAAATAGAAGTCAAAATTGACTGACGCACTATGTTTCTAGCAATATTGGAGATATAACAGAACACGTTGTAGCGCAATTCAACTCAGAATCATCATAAAGCATATCTGTACCCTCTAATATATTAATCTTAAAAATGATATAAGAATATATCTTTCACTGAGGATATAACATAACATTTTTGCCACAAAGTGTAATAATACAGGGTGATCTTTTTTAAGGGGTCTCAGGACTCTTAAAATTGAAAAAAAAAAAACGAAAAAAAAAACACCATTTTCAACATTTAACATCTTAAAAAGTATTTAATTTGAAGACACAATTTTAATTGGAATAAAATATATAAGTGTGTTCTTTCATTTCATGTGTTTAAAAAATTATAAGATGCAGAATTAGCATTTGCAGGGGGCTCCAAACTGTTAGACATTTGGCGAGCAAAAAATCGGCATAACAGCTTACGCGCACGATTACAAAATAAGTGTTGCAAATAGAATGAAAATTTTTGTGCCTACCTGTACTTCATATTATAACAATGACCCTGAATCTAGATAAATTTGTATTTAAAGCTTTTTTATACTTTTAATACAGAGTTGTATTTAGCTAATGCAAAATTAAGAAAATTTCAACAGTATAATCACCTAAAAAAATATTCTTTTGAACAATAAAGAGGAAATTTTAGGTTCAGTTTATCCAGACTAACATGAAACATATGTTTTGAAAATTTCATAAAAAAATTTCATAAGTTTTTGAAATATCATGCGCGTTATGCCCAAAAACGTCATTTGGAGAAAAATGGCTTCAAAGTTTCCGAAACGACGCTTCAGCTATTGAACGTGAAGCCATAACTTCAGTTCTAATAGGAATTTCAAGGAAATAATTATATGAAAATGTTCAGAAAAACTATGAGTTTAACATCTAAAAAAATTAAAATTTCGAAAATTTTAAAGCTTTAAGAGTCCTGAGACCCCTTAAGGGGACAAGGGACCTTAAAATAATTTTTTTTATTTTTTGTAAATTTCACCTTAAATATTATTCAAGGGTACATTATATGCATTATAGCATGCATTAATCACAAAAAAAAAAAAAAAAAAAAAAAAAAAATTGAGAAAAAAATGGAATTTTACGTGTCGTCTTAGAAATCTTCGAAATGTCGCTTGCGCATTCCATATCAATGAAAATCCCCAATATTTTTTATAAAAGTCTGTTTTATATATATAAATAAAATAGAGCATCGAATTTTATATATTTGAATTTAAAGGTAAAAAAAAAAAAAAAAAAAAAAAATGAAAAATTTTAAAAAAATTTCGAAAAAATTTCCAAATTTCCAAATTTTTCATTTTTTTTTTTTTTTTTTTTTTTTTTTGTAAATTTTATCTTAAATATTATTCAAGGGGACATTATATGTATTATGGCATGCATTTATCACAAAAAAAATTTAAAAAAAAATTTATTTTTGTGAAAAAAATGGAATTTTACGCGTCGTCTTAGAAATCTTCGAAATGACCCCTATGCATTCCATATCAATGAAAATCCCCAATATTTTTTTTTAATTTGATTTATATATATAAATAAAATAGAGCATCGAATTTTATATATTTGAATTTAATGGTTAAAAAAAAAAAATTACAAATTTTGAAATTTTTTCGAAAAAATTTCAAACTTTTTCAATTTTTTTTTATTTTCTGTAAATTTTATCTTAAATATTACTCAAAGGTACATTATATGCATTATGGCATGCATTTATCACAAAAAAAATTTGTAAAAAAATTTATTTTTATGAAAAAAATGGAATTTTACGCGTCGTCTTAGAAATCTTCGAAATGCCCCCTGCGTGTTCCATATCAATGAAAATCCCCAATATTTTTAATAAAAGTTTGGTTTATATATATAAATAAAATAGAGCATCGAATTTTATATATTTGAATTTAAAGGTTAAAAAAAAGAAAAAAAAAATGAAAAATTTTGAAATTTTTTCGAAAAAATTTCAAAATTTTTAATTTTTTTTTTTTTTTTTTTTTACCTTTAAATTCAAATATATAAAATTCGATGCTCTATTTTATTTATATATATAAAACAGACTTTTATAAAAAATATTGGGGATTTTCATTGATATGGAATGCGCAAGCGACATTTCGAAGATTTCTAAGACGAAGCGTAAAATTTCATTTTTTTCATAAAAATAATTTTTTTTTAAATTTTTTTGTGATAAATGCATGCTATAATGCATATAAAGTACCCTTGAATAATAATTAGGTGAAATTTACAAAAAATAAAAAAAAAAATATTTTTAAGGATTTTAAGGTCCCTTGTCCCCTTAAAGTGACAGTGTTTGGTGCGCCCTGTATCGCGATCTCATAGCCGAAATGGCACCAAACTTGATATTTAGACAAATCAAGACATGGGAAAAAGGATTCCGTGGATAAAAATTTAGTCCCGCCGCTAGGGCATTTTGTGGCCCTGCTGTAGCTTACAATAACGAGAATTGGCATAAAACACGGGTATCAAAGAAAAATGAAAATGTTGTGCCAGTAATAGTGGCTATAAAAGCAAGTAGTAAACAGCTCCGACAAATAATCTCAGCTGAAGTAAACGAGCTCCAGTGGACATTTTTCTCACGTTACCGAAACATGCGCTACTGGTGAAGCTGTATTATATGAATCAATGTAATGCATCCGCAGCTCTTTGGGAATTTCGAATCAGAAAAAAATTACGAAAGGGACCTTTATCGCTGAATGGTCTTAAGAAAATGATTAAGAAGATCAGGGAAATGGGCTCACTGATCATTCGTGCTGGGAGAGGACGTAAATAAGTATCAGAAGATGTAATAACTGATGTGGCAACTGCAATTGTCAAAGGATCGCAGGTAACCATTGCTGGTACTAGCAGCGCCCGGAGTATAGCTTGACAATTGGACATGAATTATTCCACGGTATGGAGAGTTTTGGGGCGCGTATATTACCCCTACAAAATCAGCCGCTTGCATGAACTGAAACCAAGTGATTATGATAAGCGAGTGACATTCGCTCTATCGTTTCTTGCCAGTGTAGAAATTGATGATGCTTTCCCATGGCAAATTCTGTGGGAGATGAGTGCCATTTTTATCTCAATGGGTCCGTAAACACACAAAATAGCCGAATTTGGGCTTCTGAGCAGCCCCACAAAGTGCATGAAATCCCATTAAATTCCCCAAAAGTCACTGTTTGGTGTGGTTTCACAGCCGAACTCGTAATTGGGCCATTCTTTTTTGAGACCATCACTCCGAGAGGACCCGAAATATGGTAACTTTCTGCACCATAAATGCAGAAAGGTACCACAAAATGCTGCAAACGTTTGTTATTCCACAACTTCAGCAAAGAAACCGTCTCCAACAAACAATCATTATGCAGGATGGTGCTCCGCCACACATTAGTAATAACGTAAAGCAGCTGTTGCGCCAAAACTTCACTGATGATAGAGTCATAAGTTGGAGATTTCCAGTTACATGGCCGCCTCGTTCCCCTGACATGACGTCATGCGATTTTTGAATCTGGGATTATTTGAAATCTCAAGTTTATGTTGGTGGAGTATCAAATTTGTCTATTCCAAAGGACAACATAACAAAGACAGTGCGGAGTACTCCTCGTGATATGGTACGTACGGCTGTGGAAACGTTGTGCACAGAATGCACGGTGTTATTTGTGAGAACGGTGCTCACATTGAAGGTGGTCTAATTCCTCACAGGGGAAGTTAATGTAGTAAATAAATATTAATAATTTAACTGTACGATTGTATGTGTTAGTATTTTTCTTTTCTCACATTTTATACACTGTAAAACGCCACAAAATGCCCTAGCGGCGATTTTTGGAACTAAACATTTTTTCACGGTATCCTTTTTCCCATGTCTTGATTAGTCTAAATACCAAGTTTGGTACCATTTCGGTTATTAGATCGCGCTACAGAGCGTTCTAAATAATGTCACTTAAAAAAAAAATCACCCTTTACATTTAACCCTTACGCACTTTTGTAACATTAGCACACGCATGGGATAAATCTCACTCCATTTTGTGTTCTATTATTATTATTATTATTATTTTTTGACTAAATACGCTTTAAAAACGAATCTGCTATTCTATATAGTGAAGTGTGTCAGTATTATTTCATTGTAAGGAAAAAATCATGCTTATCATATTTTCTTTCAGATTCTATGGCAGTTGCCGCTTTAAAATTCATCTCATTTCATTTTTTCATAAAAATATGAAAACGATTTGTTTTACCATTAAAACATCAATTATTTAATTATTTCACAAAATGGATATTAATTACATTTAATAAGATTTCATTAATATCTACAAGTAGTTTTTATCTTACACTTTCATAAAAAATAAATTAGCGTGTGTTATACCGTAAGGAATGAACATATCGAAATGAAAGTTTTGTATACGTGCGGCATTATTTAACCCAAGGGCCATATTTCTCCTCTCCTTGTGAACAAAGAAATTGATATTCTTTCACCCACCCTTCTCGATCATGAGCTTGAAAGGTACAAGGCATGTCAGAAGCGACCTAAAAAAAATGTCCTTCTTTTTCGAAGAAAGAATGTAATTGGGGTGAAATTTATTCTAGCCCGGGTGCCTAATTTTTAAATTTGATAAGCCGATGGGTCCTCCAAAAATTGGGACAACCCCCGAACGGGGCCTCCTTCGGTCCCACGCTCTTTCAAGACCATTTGTGCCCGCGGGGAACCGCCCGCAAGACAAGCCCCGCGACGCGTCCCGAAGGTCTCCGCCAGAAAAGCCCAGACAAGACGGAACCCCACGAAAACTCCGGCCAAACCGACACACTGCCCAGCGCACATCACGCCGGTTATTTCCAAGGAAGAGATGAATCGGTCGCATACGACATCCTCACCACCCAGTTAGAAGAGCCGAATGGTCCCTTCTCTTGGTTACCCTACCCGGTACGCTCCGACAGCCCGCAGGAACCAGACGCCTATAAAGACGCTGGGACCACGAACTTATACGAGGTTTCCCGATTCGGAGTTGCTTTACGGAAGGCCCACAAGATCAGATGCCATTTTCCAGCAGAGACATTTATGCGGGCCAGCCGATAAGAAAGTTATTCAGAAGCCTCTAGCCGGAAGACTCGAGAGGACGGGGAAAATCCCTCCGGACGTAAAGCGCCTCTAATAAAATTTTATCCCTGATCTTGTATATACAAATTAAACTATTTGTAAACATAAATCGGCAAAACAAGTAGTAATCACAAAGCCTGCAATCATAACATTTTAGATTAGTATATATATTTTTAATTTTACACTTTTGTTATCCAAAAAATGACTGCTTATTCTTCCATTTCCTTTGTCTAATGCTCTATCGAATGTCACTGAATTATTATTTGATATTTCTCAATTAATTAAATCTGTTCATTTTAAATGTAATTTCTTGACAGGGAATAAAATATGTATGCATATCTTTAGTAATCGCATTTTCAACGCTTTTTAGTAGATGGATGTATCAGTTTTAAATTTAAACAGCATAAACCAATTCAAACGCAGAACAAGATGGAATCTTACTCACGGTAGCTCACGGAAAAATATTTTATCTTGTGCTGCGTTTTATATCCTTGCCAACATGTAATAGGGAGTTGTTCTAGGCAGGGTGTCGTTCCATGTAGTTTAGTCGGTAGAATGCCAGTGCGCTATACAGATGGCCCGTGTTTGAGTCCCGTCATTGAATCTTTTTCACTATGTTGGCCTTTGCGCCTTTTAAGAAATTAATTTTAAATAATGTAATATCTCTAAATGTCATTACCTCCTTGCTTTAGATAAAAGCAAATCTATCACAGTATTTCAGCTGTAAATCATTTTATATATTTTTACTTTATTCTAGAGAGTAAAAATTGTTAGTAACAAACTACCAATAAAAGCACCTCTGCAACAAAAGACTGATCTGCACGACAATTTAAAATTTGGAAGAATCTATGTTCGGTACTTTGAAAATACTAAATAAGACTTTTTTCCAGTTTTTCCCAGGTTTTTCCAGTTTAATATGAAAAAAAACAAACGACAAATCAGGTAATTCAATGCATTTTGAATATGTATCATCGCTTGATTAGAAGACATATGGAATACACGGAAACATTTTTTTTTTTTTTTTTTGTAAAGACCAAAATTACTCAAAGTAATATGAAGCAATTTGCTTATATAAAAGGACTGATCTGCACGACAATTTAAAATTTGGAAGAATCTATGTTCGGTACTTTGAAAATACTAAATAATACTTTTTTCCAGTTTTTCCCAGGTTTTTCCAGTTTAATATGAAAAAAACAAACGACAAATCAGGTAATTCAATGCATTTTGAATATGTATCATCGCTTGATTAGAAGACATATGGAATACACGGATACATTTTTTTTTTTTTTTTTTTTTTTTGTAAAGACCAAAATTACTCAAAGTAATATGAAGCAATTTGCTTATATAAAAGGACAATAATTTTCCAAAAATGAAATGGTAATTTGTTTTCAGTATATTTAGGTAAAATTATATCGAAATACACTGATGTCCAAAATTAAGGACCAATCACAAAATGATAGTTTTCAAGTATGCGAATACTCAAAAGGAAATAATATAATTCGAATAATTACTATCTGTACAGTACAGCTAGTCCATATAACATCTCATTCATGTCACACATTGTCACAAGTGTCACAATCACTACAGTTAAGCAAAAAAATAGGAAATTCCATACATCTCTTTATGGGTCTCAAATGATCACTACATGTGACTCCATTGAGACGTCACTGTGACTGCTGCTTTGTGACGAGTACCCACGTGACTTTACAATGTAGTTACATTGTGACTCTCATGTGATTGTCATCTGCAGACTCAATTTAAAAGTCATCGTGAACGCTGCATTGTTATAAGTTACCAAATAATGTCACATTAAAGTCACATGATGACTTTCAGGTGATATAGAGAACTGTGAAGTCACCATTGCGCTCTTTTGTGAAAAGTCACAATGTAACTATAATGTGATATTATTTGGTGACTTTCCATAATGCAACGGTCATGATGACTTTGAAATTGAGTCTAAAAATGACAGTCACACGATAGTCAACGTGTAACTACATAGTAAAGTCACCTGGTGACTCGTCACAAAGCAGCAGTCACAATGAAGTCTCATTGGAGTCACATATAGTGATCATTTGAGACTCATAATGAGACGTGTGAAATTTCCTATTTTTTGTTTCACCGTAGTGACTGTGACACTTGTGACCATGTGTGACACGAATGAGATGCTATATGGACTAGCTGTGCTGTAGGGATAGTAATTATTTAAATTATATTATTTCCTTTTGAATATTCGCTTACTTAAAAATTAGCATTTTGTGACTGGTCCTTAATTTTAGACATCAGTGTACAATGCAATTTGACTTATATAACTCAAGAACTTTGTCTTAGTACAAAAAAGTAAGGAAACGTTAACTTACAAAAAAAGTCATTTTTCAGAGGTCAGGAGTTTTTATATGCAAAAATAAATATATAAAAATATACAAAATTACATAAAGGCAATACTTTTTTTGGTATCATAGTGTATTTAGCATTGTTTCCTTTTCGTGTGAAAATTCCCACGTAAAATATATATATATATATTTCTATTCGAACTATTGACTAATGACTATATTATACAATATTATACTATTGACTTCGAAATCATAATCGTACTGATTAATAAATCTATAATTTTTCCAAACTTACTCGACACAAAATACACTGCTCAAAACAATTAAAGGATATTGCAGTTTTAGGTGGATTTTGTATCTGGTAAACTGTTTAGCTGATTGATACATGGTCGACAGACATAGTAGGTTATATGAGAATAAATTACACATGTTTGGCAGAAAAAAATGCATTTTATTGCGCATTTGTGTACTAAAGGAAAAAAACACAATTTGTGCATATGCGAAAAAAAAGAATAAGAAAAGGTGTTTTCTTCAAAGAAAATCATTTTCAGTAGGGGGTATGGTTTCCACGGGCGGCCAGCAACGTTTAACACCTTTGAGGCATGGACTCAATGAGGCTATTAATGACGAGTTGGGGTATTCTGCCCCACTCTTCCAGAAGAGCTCTTTCCAGTTCTTGGAGAGTTTGTGGGGGTTGTTGGCGGCCAGAAACTCGTCTTCCTAGAGCGTCCCAAACGTGCTCGATTGGATTCCTGTCTGGAGAACACGCTGGCCATTCCATTCGAACGATTCCTTCCTCGAAAAGGAAATCCTCCACCAAGTTTGCACGATGTGGCCTGCAGTTATCGTCCATTAAAATGAAGTTATCTCCGATTGCTGCAGCGTAAGGGACTACAATAAGTCTGAGGATCTCATCCCTATATTGGCGACCAGTCAGAGCTCCATCTCGAATGATGTAGAGGTCAGTGCGCCCGTCAATGGAGATGCCACCATACACCAACACTCCTCCACCGCCAAATCTGACACTTTCGTGCACGAACGCAGGATTATTCCTACTGCCACTGTCCCTCCAGGTGAAAATACGCCTATTATCCGGATGCACAGAAAAACGGGACTCGTCATAAAACAGAATATTGTTCCATTCATTTCTCCTCCAGTTGACATGTTCGGTTGCGCACTCCCTGCGGTCGCGATGATGCCTTGATGTTAATCTAACACATACCATCGGTCGGCGAGCATACAGACCTACAGCATGGATCCGGTTTCGGACAGTCTGAGTTGAAATCGTGGTGCCTGTAGCCGAGCGAAGGTGTTGTTGGAGAAGTGTAGCGTTCATGGTTCGGTGTCTCCGAGCTGTTAACACTAAATACCGATCTTCATTGGGCGTTGTTGCCCGTCTACGACCTTGCCCTGGTCTTCGGCCTGCACATCCACTCTCCAAAAAACGGTTCCAGATCCTGGAAATGACACTTTGTGACACTCCAATGGCTTGCGCTACTTCGGCTTGAGTTTGGCCCCCTTCTAACCTACCAACAATTATCAGAGCTTCTGAATCTGTCAAATGACTTCGCTGAGACATCGTACTCATCGAAACAAAGCAATCACTGAATGCCGATCATCCTTGTCTTCATTCTCTTTTATCCAGCTGAAAGTCAAATTTCATTCGCTGCCGCTGAAGCGACGTTTTTGACGTCGAACTCAAAATTTGCATACTCCACAGTTTGAAAACCAGAAAAATTTGCATTTGTGATTCTCTTCTTCTATTTTCGGCAAAAAAAATTTCGTTTATATCTTTATTTTATATAAAACTTCAAATAACCTTTAATTGTTTTGAGCAGTGTAGTTAGAGTGTGTTTGCAGCTTTATCAGGACAAAAAAGATCTTCAAATTTGATACAGACTTATTTTTGGTACTATTTTAGAATAAGATAAAATTTATTTTCTTTTTTTTTTTTAAGCTTTCCCAACAAAAAATTAAGAAAAGACAATACCTATGATCAAAACACCTGAAAAAATAATTTCAAACTTAGTGAAGACTTACTATTTTAATTTTAAAATTTGATAGACATTATAAAATTTCTTATTAATCTTACATACATAATTTCTTCATTTCTTTGTCAGGCTTTTGCAATATTGGGTACTTAATTTTTCATTATTTTTTATATATTAATATACGTGTATTCGTTTGTTATTTTAAATTTATATATTCTCGAACGTTATTATATTTTATTGTTAATTTTTCAACTGAAATTTACTGATCATTTGAAAGAAAAAATAATCACAAAAAAGGTTTCAATTGAATACAAATTTATATATTTTTCTTTTCATACTATAAAAAATAATTGAATTTGATTTTCTTTAATCGGAATAACAAACTACTTTAAAAATCTGAATTGGAATGTGTTTATCAATCCGATCATCACATGCTTAGTCTTTTTTTCATTTCTGCACAATGTAACAACCAGTTTTTTAAGCAGAATCAATAAGAGTTATCATTTACTCATAAATATTAAAGACAAGTCTTTTTAAATTCTATTACGAAGCTATCTTATGTCAATTAGTTTTCAAGATTTAATTTAATTAGAATAAATTGTTCATTGAACTATTTAAACTTTTACTCTATTTTTTCCTTATCTAAAAAAACTGCTTGATTAAATTACGATTTATTTTTACTAAAATGCCGGTTTCTTTTAATCCCATTCATGTAAAAAAAATTCAGTCATATATATATATTTTTAAACGGCTTGGGAAAAGTATGTTGCTCTTAAAATTATAATTATCGAAATAGTAAAGATAGCAATATTTGTATAGAAATGTTTATATTTGATTTTAAATACTGTTGAATGTGAATAAGTCTGTATGAAGTATTTTAATTTGCATGTTCACTATTACGCAACACTTTAGGAATATAGGAATATCAGAAATGGTCATACAAAAAAATATTTCATAGAAAATATTTTCATTTAATGTTTATAAACTAAAAATATGCCTTTTACTTTTTGTAATAAAGCGCTATTAATCTTAAAGATTAATGAAAATTGTGAAATATAAACATGGGCAAAATTATAAAATCAGAAATTTTTCAAATTGTTTTAATCATAAAATAAATAAGCATAGCTTTACATTAATAAAATAAAGATGAATATTTATAAAAATACCTATAAATTTAATAAAGCCCAAAAATAAAATGAATCAAGTAATTTAAATAAGAAAATAAATAACTTAAAAAAAACCATAACGCGAGAAAAAATTCAACTCAAAGTTATGAATTTTTTCTATTCTGGTATTTTTCATCTAACTAAATGCGTCTTATGATAATCTAATAATTGGAGTCACTGGGATAAATACATTTCAATATATCAATGCATTATTTAAATTTTTCACAAAAAACTAACATGTGAGTTAAACTAACTTACCTACATAAAATTTTCAACAATTTTATATAAAATCTTTTATCGTCTGCCTTTGAATTAATTTTAGAATAATTTTCAGTGCCTTTTAATGTATTTTGTTTCTATTGTCGTGTCGTACCATCCCCTGTTATTCTTAGAAAAGTGAAAATCAAAAAGTTTTAAAATGCCTCGAGGATAGGTTCTCACAGAGATAGAAATTGCTAAAATGTTGGCCTTCAGTTCTTCTGGAAAACACAACGCAAAATTGCTTTCTTTGTTAGATCTTCACAAGGTGCAGTAAAAAAAAAATAATAATAAAGAAACCGTCAGGTTATGGAAAAAAAAAAACCCAGTGGTCGATATCCAAAGATAACAGAAATAAATCGAAGGTATTTCTTACGAAAAGCATCTACTACTAGAGCTTCTTCTAGTCAAATTCTAAATGATTTAAAGCTAAATGTTAGCTCTCTAACTTTTAAACGAATTCTTCAATGAGCCTTGAACATGAAATAAAAGAAAATAAAAGTTAAGCCAAAAGTAGAGTCTCATCATATGAAAGCCATATTTCACTTTGCACAACAGCACATGTAATGGAAAACGGATTGAAGCACAGTCATTTGGTAAGATGAAAATAAGTTTTATTTTGACGGCCCAGATAGCTGAAAATACTACTAACACGATATAGGCATGAAGAACGACATATATTTAGTCTAAACTGTGGTGGAAGTTCCGAGATGCTGTATACTGGTTTTTCTCAAAGTGGTAAAACTGCTTTTCTTGATAGAAAACAAAAAGAAGAATACTACCAGTTAATTCTGGAAGATGATCTGTTTCTTTATGCACGATTGATTTATGGAGCAAACTGAGTTTTTCATCAAGATAATGCAGCAATACATTTTGCAAAAAGTACAAAAGAGTGATTTGAGCGCTGTCATGTGAGTGTCATGAAATGGCCAGCTCGCAGCCCTGATCTTAACTCCATTGGAAATTGGTGGGTTCAATGGTCAGAATTATCTAACATGATAGACGTCAATATCAAAACACAAATGATTTAAAAATGGTTATACTTTCAGCATTGAAATAGTTGTCAATGGAGCAGTTGGAAAAACTTGTTCAATCAATTCCGACCCACATATTCAAAGTATTTCAGAGATATGGCAGTCAAACTCATTTTTTAATGTGTGCATTAAAACTTAGCCCTAGGAATCAAATTAGGTCCATTTCTTAAACTCAGTTTTACTGTTTTCGGTTTAGTCATTGGTTATATTAAAATTGCACATTTTTTTTTGATGCATTGAAATGTATTGATCCTTAATGACTCCATTTATTAGTTTCTCTTATTTACAAATCCATTTATTCAGATAAAAAAGTACCAGAATGCAGGAAAGAAATTCATAACTTTGAGTTTATAATTTTGGCCAGATTTCATATAATGTTATTTTTTGAGAAAAATTGAATAATGCATTGATGTATTGAAATGTATTGATCCCATTTATTTGTTTCTTATCGTAAAATACATTTATTCAGATCAAAAATAGCAGAATATAGAAATTCATTAATATAAGTTTATAATTTAGTCCAGGACTCACATAATGTTATTCTTTAAAAGTTATTTAATTTCATCTTTAAATTATTTGCTTCATTTTCTTTATGAGTTATATTAAATTTAGATTTCTTTTTATAAATATTCAACTTTATATTATTAATATAAAGCTAAGTTTATTTATAATATGATTAAAACATATTGAAATTTTTCTGAGTTTACAATTTTGTACAGGAGTGTATATTTAATAAAAATGAAAAATGAATTGAAGAGTGAATTTGCTACGGGTTATGTAATGTTGTATGTATGTAATGTAATGTATGCATGTTACTGTATATGTTCTATTTAGTTTTATTTCACAATATTATTTTGAAAATTCATAGCGTGTATTATCAGTTTGCGTGAGACCAGAACAAAATAATTTTATCTAAGCATGAGAAGATTTCTAAGTAGAAAATTGCACTCTGGTACATTTTGTTATCTGGGCTACAGTAAAATTCAGTTACAAGAAACATAAAAAAAAATGATTAAAACTTTTTTCTAACAAGGAAATTTTTAATTCAAATTTTGCTTCGAAATCGATAAGTTTTCTTTGTTGTCTTTATATATATGAATTTTTAACAAATGGATTTCGTATCTTGTAAAAGCATTAAATCTCCTGTATCATTAATGTAATCAAAAAATATACTTGTGTTAATTTCTAAATATTAAGACTTAATTTCCTTTATTTAATTGTAGTTACGTCTTTTAGTGATCGGTTTTCAATCTTTATAGAAAATAAAATACATTTCTTCTTCTTCTGATTTTTTTATTATTATTTTTTTTTTCTGAAGTAGTGATTTAGATTTTTAATTCTGATCTCCATATTAACGAATTATGAGCTTGAAGCTCACGGGTTATGTTATAGTGATTACCTTATTCTTGATGTATAGGCATAAACTCACGAGGCTCTGTAAAATGATTTTCGTATTAACGGTTTAAGTAAGCAATCTTTGTAGGTTCCGGTTATATTCCTTGCCGCATTAACAATATGCGCATGCGTAGCTCCCGTGGCTCCGTTATTGCAATCACCGTATTATCTCTTCATGTGCTCGAAACCCATAGAAGGATTGCTAACATTTTTAAGTTGTCCCATTTTTAGGTACGTTCCTAATTATATAAATACGTAGCACTTATAATCGTCGTTCTGGCCATCTGTATGTGCGTATGTCAGTATACACAGAAAAAAAAAAAGAACAACAACAACAACAAAAAAAATACCCAACCGAATAGTCTGAAATTTTAAATATATTATTGTTGTAAAATTTTGTCGAGTAATTTCAAATTTTATAAAATCGGATGTATAGTTTATATACAGGGACAATCAAATGCTTTCCGTAACATTACGACCAATGGGAAAAAATATATCAAGTCCATTTTAATGATGTTACAGCCTTTCGAACTGAATGAAATTGGCATGTACTTACGAAGTGCACTAAAATACACATTCTGTACAGTATGCAGTGCAAAAAATATTTATAAAACTAGTTATAGAGTTATAGTATGAACGCACCTCATTTGCCTCGTTTTACGTAAAATTTTCAACTTGTTCATTATCATATACGGTCCCTCCTTTATCCTTAAGCACATACACATATACACCTAGTTTTGCACGGACAACAACAACGTGTCAGGTTTTTAATTTATAATTAAGTTTGAACTACATAAAAATATTGTTTTGCCAATTGGAATGTACACGCTTCTGAACATAATTTTTATAATTTCGCCACAATAGGATGTAAGTAAAACATCGGATAAAAGGTTCCCTCTTTGCATGCGTGACCCCGGGCCAGTTTCAGTGTAGCTTTTACAAAGTTAGATGAAATTGCGAAAAATACTAGATATGCACAATTATTTGCACGGTGATCCGTATATAATGTCAACTGCATGAAGAAATTTAAATCATACAATTCCGTAATTTTATCTCATTTTTCGCACAGCAAATTCTTGCATCTTGTAAGTATTTTTAAGCATTTACTATATCGTAAAATTAATGGCTGGAAGTCATGGTTTAGATTGAAATGAAGTAACGATTCGCTGAATGAGTAGATTGCGATCATTTTTTTTTTTTTAATACAAAAATGGTTTTTCAAGTGCACATTACTAGGTATTAAAGTTTGTAATCGTTATACCAAAAAGCTTGTACTTCAATTCGATAAAACTATATCAAAAGAAATCTATCCATTTCTGTATCACATTTATGAACTTTTACACAGAATACTCGTAAAAAATAGTAAAATCTATTTATATAGTGCATATCCTTTTACAATCATTTATCATGCTTTGTAATTTCGATTATGGGTTTAACCCCTCACTTTTTTCCTTGCTTGTGAAAGCATTTAATAAAGTGGTCATACCATATAAATATAGTTATTTAAAAAATTACAATTTTAACTTCTCTAATAAGGATTCAATTATAGTTTCAAATAAAAAAGTGAATTTCATACTTCCTGAAATACTATAAAATTAGACTTTACATATTTAAAATTTAACATTCCAACATGGGAAATCAATCGTGGCTTTCAGGTTATTATTAACTGTCATCCTTACAAAGATAAACAAACGTTGTAATTTTTCCAAAACAGAATTTTTAAACCAATTAATAAATGTAATTACGAGACAATTTTCATATAAAAATAGGAAAGAGGTGCTCGAAAAAAAAAAAAAATATGTATATATATGAAATGAAAAACGTTTTGAATAACAAAAATATATTTTAATTATTAAATTTTACTTGAATATAAAATTTTAAAAAACGCCATTTTTAATAAGAAAACATATTAGAAATTTCTGTCCAATTTCTTAAATAAATGTCCTTACTTCAAACATATGAGGTGTAACATTTTGAAAATATGTAAATAATCATTGGCATCTGTCTTAATATACAAGAGGAACTTTTTTTGCTTAGTGGGAATTATTTTGCTTTTTTATTCAGACCGTGTCTTCTTATTTTCAGTGAACTGACAAGCTGTCCATTTATATTTCAGTGACGATGGGTATTTTGATAATTTTCAGGTAGACAAAATTTGATGTAATTTTTTTCTTTACTTTTTGGATTAAAGAATTCCAGAATAAACATTTACCCGTGTAACTGCATGGCTGTACAATTTTGTTGATACGTTTGTGCGTAAAGTAACGGCATTTAAAAATTCAGTATGAATTAATATTTCAAATATAAATTTGACTTTTAAGAAATATATTTTTTCGATGAAATATTCCGTATAACTTTACAAATATTCTGCAGCTTTATATTTACTCTTTTGATTAATTATAGTCCCGAATTTTTAATAACTAATACTTACCAGATTAAATTGTTGCTGTTTGTCGGCGTTAAATAAAAATTCGTAAGACTTGAAGTTTTACTATTTTTTATTCTATTTTTTATTGCGTTTTATCTTATAAATCGATGATCACAGGCATAATAGAACAAGTCCATTTAAAAAATTAATTAGTCCATTCAGAAAATGCATAAAATCTATTTTATTCACTGCCACAGTAAACCATGTCTGTAAACGTATGCCATATATTAGAAAGTATGTGAAAACATAACAATGTTAGCCGTACATTTGCGAAAATAAATATATATTTTAATTTCAACAAGCTACAAAGTGAATCTTATTACAATATTTTAAACATCCAAAAAAAGTCAAGGTATCACAAGGTTAAAATTAATATATAAAACGTAACTTGTATCATAAAACTATTTTATTTTCATTTATGTAATTATATTCTTTTTGTGCTGTTTTTATTGGATTGGATTTTTATTTACTATTTTTATTGAATATTAAAGACGTGAACGTCTTTAATATTCAATAATTTCAAGCGTAATTTCACCGCTGAGAAGTAGTTAAAATTAATTAAAATTATTAAGGGTGTATTCAAATCTAAACTGCTTATTTTCTTACTCATTTTTAAATACATTTTTGTTCTCAAACACATCCAATTGGTTGATTCCCTTATTCAGAAACTATATAATGCACCGTAATGATCGATGTTTTCGATAGAGGCAGAATTCATTTCAAAAAAGGAAGTCTAAGTGGGCATTTTGAACAGAATTTCCGGAAACGATTTTGTTAGAAACGAAAAACATTGCCCTACTGAGAAAATAATTGTTCATAAATCAAGTTTTAATTAAATGAACGAAACATAAAAGGACAGGTCGCTGATGAATGTCTTCAAAAATCATGTCAGCAAGTTTAATATTTTTTCTAATAAACATGAATCTGAAAATGTACCAGAAAATTTTGAGACTGAATGAGTTGTCGAATGCGTTGTTGAACATGGAAAAGTATTTTTTAATACCTCCTTCACATGATTCTGATAAAACCAGCTATTATATAAAAATGAAATAAAAACTGGTCAAAAGCGGCCAGATGAAATTGTTAGAGGGAATAAGTCTCAAAGCATGATTTAGTTTTTGTTGGCGAAATTAAAATACTTAACTTCGAAATCAACCTTCGCCTGCAGGCCAGGCCAGTAGGGATTTTTCATACTACCAGTTGTTCTTATATGAAACTCTAATTTAATAAAACTTTTAATTGATGTTGAAAAACCTAACTTGTTTAATACTTTTTAATTATAATTCCAGAATGCTATTTACATTTTCATAACTCACAAAAGTGTTATATACAGTGTGTCCACGTATAACCTGACCGACCATTATTTTCTCAACCGTTGGTCCTAGATCCATACATCCAATTACAAAAATGGTTTAAATAAGGTAAAGAATTATTTTTAAAGCGATTTGTGTCAAGAAAAATATTTATTAAAAAAATACGAAATTTAAATTTTAATACGATCCCCCGGTCCTATAAGTGATATTTACTAAAAATTTACTGTGACACTAACAAGTAAGATAAAAAAGCCCCATTCAACTAACATTAAAATTGACCGAGTTATGAAACTTTGAAATGCATGACTTATATCACTTTTTTGCATATCAAAACAAATGATTTTGACCATGCTTTCAGGGGTCGTGTATAAAGTACTTAAACTTATTTCAAAATATCTGCGCTTTGAAAGAAATCGTACAAATATTACGATTAACTTTTATCAGTTAAGTTTGAGATTAGTTAGTATAATTGTATTTTAACATATGTTTTATTTTGTAAGATTTGAGGCTGATTTCTTTTGACTAAAATTATGTTATTTTCATAAGGTTTTATTTAACTTGCAATGATCGTCTTTCCAGTTTAAAATTTGTACTCCAAATTTAACTTACTTCCAAATGTCCGATCGAAGTTAAATTTTACATACTGACCGATGACAATGCAGTCTGATGACAATGCAATATTATTATGATTTTGTACTCTTACCATCTTATACATACTTATATTAGATGATAACACAAACAAAAATTCGGATAGAATACCGTCAAGAAGTTTAAGAAAGAATTTTAGATTAGATAGCTTAAGCCTGCGATGGTTGTGTTTTTTTAACTTTTATAATTACATTTTATGTATTTTTTAATGCTGAATCAAAAAAGTACCTTCACTTTTAACCATCACTTCAAGAGTTTTTGCAAATCGTAAATTTCAAGGTTAAAAAATATCGAAAAATCTGATACTATAAAATAATTGCAAGACTTTTTTATTAAGTTTAATTATATTTAATTCAATAATTTATCAGATTTTTTGGCTTAGACTGAGTTTCTTAGAGCTAAACAACTCGGGGGTCCGATAAGGTTGGATGGGGAGGATGGATCAATTTTAACTTTTAGCTTTTTAACTTTGAAATTTACGATTTGAGAAAATTTCTCACGTGATGGTTTAAAATGAAGGTCATTTTCGGATTCAGTGCTATAAAATACATAAGAATCAACTTTCAAAAGCTAAAAAACATGCCACAACCTAAAATTTGAAAGATTAACAGCATTTTAAAATATGTACAATTTTGTAACGAATTGAGGCTGTTGGTTTTCATCCTTATATTTAACAAAAAATCTGTTTTTTACTTTTTTCTATCTTTACAAGAAGAAAGTATTGCATTCATGAAAATTTTCGACTTCCGGTTTTCGACGGATTTATACGTTTTACAATGCCCAGAACACGATTTGATTGTTTTTAGAAAATGCCTGTCTGTGAGTCTGTATGTCACTCTGTGAGTCTGTATGTGACAAAAGTTTTGTGGGCGCTCTATTTCAAGAACTAATGCACTGAATTTCACAAAACTTAGACAAAACTTAGATAGTTTTTTCACAAAACTTAGTTAGACCTTGATATGAGCTGGACCTGATTAGTTTTTAGTGAAAATCGCCCAACAGGTGGCGCTGCTATGCGGCCTTTTTCACGATTACTCCAATAGCTATATCTCAAGACCTACTGCACGGATTTTCATAAATCTTCAGATTCAGTTAGTCCAGGATATAGTTTGGTGCGATTATTTTTTTGTGAAAATCGCCCAAGAGGTGGCGCTGCTATGGTGCATTATTCATGATTATCGCAATAGCTCTAACTCAAGAAAAAATGCACGAATTTTCATCAAACTTCAGATTCAGTTAATCCCTCATATAAATTAGTGCTGTTTAATTTTTGGCGTAAATCGCCCAACAGGTGGCGCTGCTGTGTAGCATTTTTCATGATTTCTGCAAGAGCAATATTTCAAGAACTAGGGCACGGATTTTCATCAAACTTCAGATTTAGTTAGTCCTTGACATGAACTGACGTATAAATTAGAGCTGTTCAATTTTTGGTGTAATTCGCGCAACAGGTGGCACTGCTATGCTGTATTTTTTGCGATTTCCGCAATAGCTTTATCTCAAGAAATAATGCTTGGATTTTCAACAAACTTCAGATTCAGGTATAACTTGATATCATTTACTGCTGTTTATTTTTGGTGTAAATCGCTCAACAGGTGGCGCTGCTATGCTACATTTTTTTTTTTTTTTTAGAATTTCTGCTATACTCTAGCTCAAGAACTAATGCACGAATTTTCATCCAGCTTCAAATTCAAATATACTTTGATATGAATTGGTTCTAAATCGTTGTTATTTCTCGTACTATTTAAATGATTTAATTGACGTGATTTATATAGAAGAAAGTTTTGTGATGGCCACAACATACTAGTTTTATCTTCTTATAATGTTCAATACAAATTGTACGTTTTGCAGTAATATGCCAGAATGATTAAAGATTTCAAACTTCTATTGTAATGCTAATTTTACTCCCAATCATTTCTCTAATATATCTGACGAAATTATATTTCTACTAAATTTGTGAATGACCCCTAATATGCAGCAAAAAATATACTCCAAATTTAAACAGCTATTAATCGGTCAATTTTAATCGTAGAATAACGGGACTTTTTTGCCTTATTTTGCCAGTGTAACAGCGAAATTTTACTAAATATAACTTATAGGACCGGGGGACCGTATAAAAATTTAGATTATGTAATTTGTTACTAAATAGTCTTTTCGCTTCAAACTTTTTTACTTTCTTCTATCTTTATAAGAAGAAAGTTTTGGATTCGTGAAAATTTTCGACTTTCGGTTTTCGACGGATTTACACGTTTTAGGGGTAAGAGAACCCGAAAAACATGTTTTTACAAAATGTCTCTGTGTGAGTCTGTGAATGTGTTAGTCTGTCTGTATGTGACATAAATATTGTGGGCTCTCTATCTCAAGAAGTAATGCACGGAATTAAATAAAAATTTATATTCAGTTAGCCCCTGATATAGATTGGTGCTGATTAGTTTTTGGTGTAAATCGCTCAAAAGGTGGCGCTGCTATGCAGCCTTTTTCACGATTTCCGCAATAGCTCAATCTCCAGAACTGATGCACGGATTTTCATCAAACTTCAGATTCAGTCAGTCCTTAACAGGAATTGAATTTTTGTACATTTTGGTGTAAATCGCTCAACAGGTGGCGCTGCTAAACTGCATTTTTTACAATTTCCACAATAGCTCTATCTCAACAACTAATGCTTGGATTTTAAACAAACTTCAGATTCAAGTATACTTTGATATGAATTAGTGCTGTTTGTGTTTTGGTGTAAATCGCTAAACAGGTGTTGCATTGCTATGCTGCACTTTTCAGAATTTCCATTATAGCGGTATCTGAAGAACTAATGCAACAATTTTCACCAAACTTCAGAATCAGTTACTCTTTGATATGAAATGATGCTGACTACGTGTTGGTGAATATCGCCCAATTGGTGGCGCTGCTATGCTGCATTTTGCACTATTTCCTCAATAGCTCTATCTCAAGAACTAATGCACGAATTTTCATCAAACTTCAGATTCAAGTACACCTTGATAAATGTTGATACTGATTATGTGGTTGTGTAAGTCGCTCAACAGATGGATCTGTTATGCTGCATTTGTCATGATTTGCGCAGTAGCTCTATCTCAAGAACTAATGCACGGATTTTCCCCAAACTTCATATTCAGTTAGACATTGACATATATTGATAATAATTAAGTTCTGGTGTAAATCACCCAACAGGTGGCGCTGCTATGCTGCATTTTGATGGATTTACACGATTTCAGGGACAGTAATATCTCAAGAAGTAATGCACGGAATTTCATCTTTTTAGAATCCTCATGATGAGCATAGATGCACTGTGATAATGAATTTTAAAGTATTGACAAGTATGAGATAGAACAAAGTTTTTTGATGGCCACAACATACTAGTTTATCTCTACCATGCACCTAATTTTGACCATTATTACTTTCTTCTATGTTTACAAGAAGAAAGTATTGGATTCGTGAAAATTTTCGACGTTTTAGAATGCCCAGAACACGATTTGATGGTTTTTAGAAAATGTCTGTCTGTCACTCTGTCACTCTGTATGTGACAAAAATTTTGTGGGCGCTCTATCTCAAGAACTAATGCACGGAATTTCACAAAACATTATATTTAGTTAGACCTTGATATAAAATGGACCTGATTAGGTTTTGGTGAAAATCGCCCGACAGGGACGCTGCTATGCTGCATTATTTATGATTATCGCAATAGCTCTAACTCAAGAAAAAATGCACGAATTTTCATAAAACGACAGATTCAGTTAGACCCTGATATAAATTAGTGCTTTTTTATTGTTGGTGTAAATCGCCCAACAGGTGGCGCTGCTGTGCTGCATTTTTCACGATTTCCGCAAGAGCTGTATCTCAAGAACTATTGCACGGATTTTTATCAAACTTCAGATTTAGATAGTCCTTGACATGAATTGACGTTTTATACATTTTGATGTAAATCGCTCAACAGGTGGGGCTACTATGCTGTATTTTTTGCGATTACCGCAATAGCTTTATCTCAAGAACTAATGCTTGGATTTTCAACAATCTTCAGATTCATGTATACCTTGATATCAATTAGGGCTGTTTATTCTTGGTGTATATCGCTCAGCTGGTGGAGCTGCTCTGCTACATTTTTCAAAAATTCCGCTGTAGCTCTATATCAAGAACTAATGCACGAATTTTCATCTAACTTCAAATTCAGATATATACTTTGATATGAATTGGTGCTAAATCGATGTTATTTCTTGTTCTATTTAAATGATTTAATTGACGTGATTTTTGTAGAATCAATTTTTGTGATGGCCACAACATACTAGATGTAATTTGAAGTATGCATCTAGGAGTAACGGTTGCGAAAATAAAGGTCGGTCAGGTTATACGTGGACACACTGTATATGGGGAATCGTTAATGAAAAAATAAATTAATTAATCAGCGCCATTGTTATATAATCATAAAATCTTAACAAATCATGCAATGGAGATAAATGTTATGCAACAAATATATAATTTCTAATTTAAAAAAAATCTTTTTTATAACCTGGATTTGGCTAAAAGTATGTCATAAATTTTTTTAGCTTTTCGTGGAACATTACAATTAGCCAACTGAAACATTTTCATAATTTCAAAGAAACTTGTCTCGAAAAGCCTCATCACTATGTTAGTACATTTTTGCACTTCAATAAAATAAGTTTAAAACTCGAAAACATATCCATAAATGCTAAAGAGTTAAAAATGTTTAACATAAAAAAGTAATACTGCAATATATATATATATATGTATATATAAAGCTCACTCATATTCAAAACATTAGAATAATTTAGAAAAAGTAATAAGAAAAAATTATTTTTCATTTACACTGTTAAATATTTGCTGCATTCTGTCCAGTCATTCGACTGTTTTTTGAAAAAACGGTTTCATAGCCGTAATTTAATTGTATTCTGACCATAAAATTGCCAATAATATGGTCACAATAGTGTTAAATTACAGTTGTATAACCGTTTTCGATAAAAATGGTCAAACGACTGGACAGAATGCTGCAAAGTTTTAAGAGTGTATTTATTTTTGATACTAAGCAAATGCAATTACATTTCTTATAAATTAAATCTGGAATGTTCAGATAAGATTTTAACATGTACACTATATAAAATACTGTACAATAAATTAGGTATACAGCTTTCTGAATCACATCAAATTATTACAATAAAATTTAGATTGATTCAAAATATTAGAATATTTTATTTTACGCAACAATATTACCTTATGATTATGAAGTAAATGGTAGTTAATTTTTTGTGGCATCCTTTTTAGCTTTCAAAACAGCATACAATCAATCTTGCATACTATATACAAGGTGTTTACAAACATTTCCATCATTATTAGCCCAAATAGACTTTATACGTGAAACTAATTTAGTTTCACTTGAAAGAGGATTTTCTTGAAGTTTTTCTTAATTATACACCAAAAGGTTTCGATGGGATTAAGTTCTGGTGAGTTTGGTGGCCAGGGTTGTACCTTAATGTTTCGTTGGCGGAACCAATTCTTAGTTGACACCGATGTATTCTGTGACGCTAAATCTTGTTGAAAGATAAAATCGTCTTCAAAAAAATTTTCTGATGATTGAATGATGTAATATTCCAAAATTCTTTGATTTATCTGAGTGTTAAACTTTTCGTAGAAGATGCATAACTTTCCAGGTTCTTCTGCCCTCATGTAACCCCAAGTCAGGACACTAGCAGCAAATGTTACGGAACGTTTAAGGCATTCTTTATCAAATGCTTCTTGCTTCATTCTCCAAACTCGAATACCTTGATTACCATACGAAACACAAAACATACTTTCATCACTAAATAATATATTTTTCCAATCTTCTTCGCTCCACAAATGTCTTGATTTACACCAATTCAATCTTATACGCTTTTGCTTTGCAGTCATGAGAATTTTTGTTTTCAGTACACGAGATTCAAACTTAAATTTATGGAGACATCTTAATGTTGTCGATGTAAAAACTCAATTCCTTCTTTTTTCCAATTTCGGCACACTTTTAAAACGGTTTTTCTTAACTATACGCATCAGTTTCCTGTCATCTCTAGCAGTTGTTTTTGGTTTTCGGCCGTCATTTCGGCGATTATTTTGAAATTTTCCATTTTTTGAATATTGTGTTAGTATTTTACTAAACCTTGATTGCGAACAATGTAAATAATTTGTTATATAACTTTGATTTTTAGCGTACCGATACAAATCAACCATACGGAGTTTAATAGATTCAGGAATATCACTCACACGACCCATTTTAAAACAAAAAAGCAAACAAACTGCAAAAAAGAATACTGATTTTAAATGAAATCGTCTGAATTTAATCAATGACAGTGATAATTAAAGGAGAATTAATGTGAAATATTTTAATATTTTGAACCACTTAAACCAATGTTCTAATATTTTGACTTTTCAAAATATTTTTTTTCAATTAATCTTTTCAAAAATGATGTTAATTTTAAGATGATAAATAAGATTAATCAACAATAAGTCCTTAATAAAAATGTCTTTTGCATTTAAAGACAATTACCAAACAATATTTTCAATTTGTAAAAAAAAAGTAATTATTCTAATATTTTGAATATGAGCAGTATATATATATATATATATGTGTGTGCATATATATATATATATTTTATGTAAAACATAAAAGAGTATGTTTAACTTATACTTTACTAAAATGTATATACTAGATTCACTGATATATACTAAAATTTTCTAATATACAAAAGAGCTTAACTTTGAGTGCAGGTTTTTATAGGTATTTGACAAATAAATGTTTGTTTTTAGTTCAAATCCTATTATTAGAATCAGAATCCCCACAAAAAAAATTTACTGGCATGACTACTTTAAACAATGTATCGCTAATGATATGAAAAACAAAACAATGGTAAACTGATAAAGTATTTTTCGAGCTAAAGGAAAAAAAATGAGTTGCAGTAAAGATAATCTTACAAGCATTATTTTTCTCAGTGTAAAGCAAAGAGTGCTCTAAGCATCAGTTTTATTATTATCTTTCAACTATTGTTCTAGATGTCGAAATGCGGTCCAATTACAATAATTTATTCTAAAAATTCCGATTTTTACGCTCGATTTTGAAGTCTCCCAACAGCAGTCTTTTTCATTTCTGTTTGTTATGGATTTAATTGTCATCCATACAGTTTTTTTAAAACATAGTTATATATAAAAACGGAACCCGAATTGTTACTTATAAAATAACCATTGTCAACTTTGTCTGTTTAAATTTTCTAGCTAGCAGTGCATTTCATTACACATTAAAATATTAACTTTGGCAGTTATATTTAAGAATTCTGAACATTAAAATTTCTATGCTATGACATCCGACAATAAAAGCAAAATTACATAAAGGGTACAATATTCTCAGATTTGAAATGAATAGACTATACTCGAATGCTCTCAAAAAAAGTAAGCATAAAGTCGTATGTATTTTTTTATCAAAGGAAAAATGGTAAAGTATTTTTCTCAAAAGAAAAATTGCTTTCAAATAAATGGAAGGTTTCCGTATCCTGTTCTGGTTGGCACGATTGGCAAAGGTATCCAAAATTTCGCCAAAAGGCCCATTTAGCATCTTACCAAATTCTTCAAAAATTTTTAAACATATATTTTATTTTATAAACGTTATATTTGTAATATTTTAATATATATTATGTATATAATTACACCGCGTATTTCAAAAGTTCGACGTGAAAGAAAAACGCGATAAAAAAGGATCTATGGCTCAGACACATATGTGATTTACAGATAAATATTCAGCGTGTTACGGGATTTTGTATGACATGAACAAAAAAAAAATTTCATTAAAATATCGACACTAGATCTGGCGATAATTATATTGAATAATTCCATAATGTTCCCATTATGCAGGAATTGGAATCAAAAATATTATACGTGTAGTATTATCTAATGTTTTTGTAACAAAATTTGCGTTGAGTGAGCAGTATGGAATTATTTCATGTTATTATCTGCAGTAACATCCTCTGCAGTCCAGATTTTGAACTGATTTTTTAATTAGTGTCACACAAATTTTCCGTACCACGCTGAATATTTATCTGAAAACTGCTCTACGAACCATGGGTATTTTTTTATCCCACTTTACTTTCGCACCGAAATTTTGAAACATCCGGTCTATAGATATATATACATATATAAATACATATTACACTCGGATACACCTATAAATAAATACTATGTACTTATATATATTTCTATAATTTTATATATTACTGATTTTACGTAGTTGTTATACATGTGAAATCAAAACATAACACAATATTATAAGGGATAATGTTATATACATTATACATCTTAAAATGTATAGAAATGAACAAAAAATATATTTACATAATATTACATCTGCAGAAAAAGAGCGTTTAAAAACCCTTGTAAATTATATTAAAAAAGTAATTATAAAAAATTATGTATGCAAAATTATTACTTATCCAACAGTAGCAGTGTTCAATAGTAAAATCAACCCCCAGATGCTGAAGATCTCAACAACCACATGGAAACATTTATCTTAAAAAAAACGCTCGCCTGAAAAAAAAAAAAACAAAAAAACAAAAAAAAAAAAACAAAAAAAAAAAAAACAGGATATTGTACTCTACTCTTATGTAATGCCTAATATGTAGCTTTTCTGACGTTCTTTATATGGCTCGAGAAAGAAGTATAAAAATCTACAGCCACTTGGTAAATTTGTATTGTAAAGAAATACAGGCTACAGGTCATGAGATTTACTGCCGGGAACTATAGTTCCTTTTTTTAATCAAGATCTCAGGCGTTTCACATATATGTTATTTAAATGAATTCAGTAGAGTAATATATTAGTAGCGCGGGTACCAGGTCACGAATATCCGTCATTGCAGACAAGCTATCCAGACAGCCGTGTGGAATCATTCAGTCACATTACGTATAATAAGTTCTCAAACAGTTCAAAACTATCACCAAACAGAGTCTTTTTTTTTTTAATCAGAAATTGCCAGAAGAATATTAGGATGGATACAAGAGCACTGAGATTTCCCGAAATATGAAAATTTCTGCGTCCACTATTGATGGATTTGCTCAGAAAAATATTCTACCTAGCGTAGTTCAAAAACGAGAATAAACTCAAGAATGAGGTTACATTGTCTCTTATTAAAACGTAGATCTATTTCCAGAGAGCTTCTCTGGTTGATTGTGTTAAAACCTTTGCTAGTACAGCAAAATGAACGTGTACTAGCCTATTTATAATACACCGCTTCCTAATAAATTTATAATACAAATAAACATTAATTTTCCATATGGAAAAACACAAATACATGTCTTCCACAGAACTATATACAACGTCCATTAAGTATTGGCGCAAAATTTAAGTGGAGGAAGGACATATCAAAACGATTGCGTATTGCATATAAACCCATGAACGGAATCGTCATCATACGCCACTTGTTGATGCTGTTAACGAGAGCATTGGAATAGAAATATTTGCTTTATTGCAGTCATTTAATCAGTAGTCGCCTTGCAAAGAACATGCAACATTTTACGAGCAGGGATCTGGCAAACTCTCACTTCGCATATGGATTGACATATGACACCAAACTAGCAACTAAAGGACGACATCGTGGACGCTTCCACAGAAAGATGTACGTGGCAACCGGATGTTGGCATAGTACCTTAATAGTTAGTAGGCATAGCGTGGGCACGTTAAGTGTGATGCGTACAAAAACCATTGGAACAGACTGTTTTGTATGTCATAGAGAAGAATCCGATTGCATGTGTACGTGCGGTCGATGATGCCAAAGGAAGATCCTGTAATACTGTGGATGGTATTTTCCAAGTTGAAGACTTACACTCATATCACCTCCTAATAGTACAGATTATCCCGCACTTGTGCGTTTTGCACGGTGGTATATCAAACAGTGTGTCCAAGGTGCTAATTTCCTATATTATGTTCTGTTTACGGGCGAGGCGTACTTCTGCAAAAGAGCATATTCAACGAACACAAAGCGCATTTAAGGGCTTGCTAAAACACCCACGGAGTGAGACCGCATGCTGTCCAACACCGCATTTCATTAAATATTTGGGCTAATTTGGTCGGCAACTTCTTATTTGGGTCTTACCTGTTGGCATCCCCTCAGAAATCAGCGAGCTTTCTTATTATTTTGTAACAGGTACTACAAGGCTTACACAACACTATGCAACAAAATGTGAGACGTAACATGTGGTTACAACATGTTGACATTCTGGGATGCCTGACCATTATTAAAGATTGGTTCGGACACAATTGAGTGTGCCGTATGATCAAACATGTATTGAGAGTTGTAGATCGTGAGTCTGGACCCCAAGCTCTCCTGGTTTAAGTAGCGTGGATTTCAATCTTTGGGGGCATTTAAAGGTGTTGTGTATGCAATACCTGTCGAGTACGAAATGGATCAGGATGCAAAAGTCGTTTCCTACGGGTCATCTGTTTAAGAAAACATTGGTGTGTTGGACATGATTCGCCGATCGACGGTCCGTCTGTATGATACATTTGATGGGAACATTCACTACATTTTGTAACATTTTCACGTTCCAACTCTTACACCATAAGTAATATTTATGAGCAATAAATATTTCAATTTAATATATTCTTATGTTCCCCTATTTTTTGTACCTCTGATATCACTTCCCCGTAAAGTCTCCGGTCATGGGTTGCTTTGAAATTCTCAATCCTTTTCTGTTCACTACATCCCTTTAAATTTTATCCCAATATATATTGGACACTGCATATTTACACTCATAAAATCTAAGAAATTTATTAATGATTACATATTTACAGTGGCAAATATTCTTAAAGTTTAAAAGTCAAATGATTGCGTTACATATTTTTTTTTTTCTTTTATGATGTTTATAAAAATATTATACATTCGAGTCATCTGAAAATAAAGAACAATTTCTTTTAAATAAATTATTATCAATGTTATGCAAAAAAACAGAAAAAATAAAAGTTCGATACAGTACAAGGAAAAATATTGCTTTAATGGAAATTAAGTTTCTCTTTGTAAAGAAAAAAAAAAGCATTAATTGATTATGAAATTTATGTATAAAAACTTTTGATTTAGAAAAAAATAAACAGTTTATGCAAAAAATATTATATTAAGTTTTTCACATAGGTGCACTAAAATGTTACAGCGTGTTTTATATAACGATGTTATTAACATCAGTTTTTTATTGCATATTTATGTTTAAGGGAACAATTTAACTTTTCAAAAATTTCATTTATTTTTTTAAAATATTGTAAAAATGGTGAACTCACTGCATTTCATTTTTCAACTAAAAGTACATTTTAAAAACTTCATGCATAATTAAATTTTTTAGTAATAAAAAAAATATATATATATATATATATTTTAATCCCTACTACTTTTTTAAATATAGATATTTCTGCCCATTTTTTTTTCAAATTTGTATTACAGAAGGCAGTACATGGATTTTTAGATACATCTAATATTGCATTTAATATATATTTTTTGCTGACATATCTAGAGAAAAACGACGAAATCTAACACATCTCCATATACTTTTATCTAAAAAAAAAAATAATAATAATAAAAAAAAAAAAAATAAACCTGAAGACTAATTCTATGCGCATATTTATCACATATATAACAAAGAACAAATACAACAATTTTTAAATCTATATTTCAAATACAAAAAAGCCTTAGCATTTTTAATATAGGAAAGTAACGCAATATGAACATAGAAAAACAGCAATTTAATCTTTTATTTTGCGTGGATAATTGCAATGGTGTATTAAGAAAATGCACTATATGTCGCGAAATAATTGCCTAATGGGTAAAAATGATGTGTCAAAATATTCACAATTAAACAAGCAAACAATTAAAATTTAAAAAAGAAAATCTATTTTTTGACCAATTTCAGGTTTAACTGCCCTGATAGCAATGTTAACCTTAAACACGATTATGCCTGAGTATTATTTATTAACAATTGAATACATTTATAAGTTTTAGTTTTATTAATATGAAA
Organism: Maratus speciosus; assembly: GCA_963932465.1. NCBI lineage: Eukaryota > Metazoa > Arthropoda > Arachnida > Araneae > Salticidae > Maratus > Maratus speciosus. The sequence goes on along the minus strand of OZ010795.1, from coordinate 427,600,209 downwards.
TACAAACATTTTAATACATTAAAAAAAAATAAAATATTTTAGATAAATATAAATGTTAAATTCTTATGATTTTAATTCAAGAACTAAAACACTGCGAGATACGCATTTGTGAATCTCCAATTTGGGAGAAATAATATAATATTTTCTTATGTAAAGTCTTTCTTGAACGTCATTGAAATGAATCCAATAAATCAGCGATTATGGAAATTTAAAACATGGATGTGAAGCAGAGAATTTTTATTTCTATGCAATCCATCATGGAAAATATTTACATACCTAAATCAAACTGTCAAATGTTCTACATAAATTACTTTAATAAAATAGTGAAAATCATCTTTTTTAAATTGAAAATTTATAATAAATAATAATGTGAATTTATTGCACAACTTTGGGGAATATTTATGTTATTTTGTGATGAGATTCACGAAATTTGGTATTGATTTTTGTTGTGTAGAAATATATATATATATATATGGGAAAATTATGATATTCTATATAATTTTCGAGTAAACAGCTATACTTAAAAAACGTCGACAAGTAATTTATTTTCAAAAAATATTAAGAATATTTTTTTAAGAATAACAAAAGGTGTTTTGTATCAGAAATAATTATTCACTGTACAATGATATGAAAACATATTAAAATGTATTGTGTGCTTCTTAAAACGAATTATGAATAAGGATAAATCAGATACTCACCTATTTTATTATGTTTCATCCTTTATCTATTTACCTTCAGTTTTTTTTTTTTTTTTTTTTTTTTTTTTTTTTTTTTTTTTTTTTTTTTAACTAAATCATTTTCATATACAAATTTTTGATTAAAAGTACTTAACGAATGAACAGTCGGGTGAAAAATAAGTAATCACATTCTACAAACTCTGCAACAAATTAGCATAGAAGAATGTTTGTGGTACAAACTATTGGAAAAAAAATCTACTTTGTAATCGCGTATAAAAAAATTATTTAGGGGGCCATCTACATATAAAAACGACTACAAACTTTGATTTATTTTATAGAAATACCCAAATTGTACGCCAAAAATAAAATTATACACCCTTCAATTTGCCTAAATACAAAATTTCATGAAATTCGTAATAAAGCTCAAATATTTCAGTAAAATGTGTATTTTTTTTTTTTTTTTTTTTTTTTTTTGAATTTTGCTGTTAACACATCATAGACCCTCAAACCAGCATCTTGATATTTCTCTAATTATATCTTTGAAACTAATAAAAAGAAAACTTGAAATTTTGGATTTCCATAAAGCAGGGCATAATAAAAAAAAAATATCAAAAAATTGCAGATTGCAATTCGCATTTGTTTCGAATATTAATTTCATAATTCATATTATAAAAGGAGAAAAAATGCAAATTCAATGTATTTATATATGGAATTTGTAGTACTATAATCACAAAAATGATTAGATCATTACGATTATAATTTTAGGGAATATTAATAAAAATATGAAAATGGAATTTAACATTAGATGCTCTAAATTTTGAATGTTTATAATTAAAAAACTAATCATCCAAATTATTTGAAATTCCGTATATAAGCATAGTTTGAAACTAAGATTTCATAAATAGTGTCAAAACTGTGTGTTGCTATAAAAAAATCAAAGTTTTGGCTTGCCTTGATTTGTAGGCGGTCCCTTATGCAACATTATCTATAATTTTAAAGTCAACATTATTTCCAATAATTTGGTCCCAGTAACGTCCTTCTACTGTAATATGTTACAAGTTAGCAGAGGTGTTTTTTTTTTCCACAACTGCACATTGAAATCGAGTACTGTAAAAACTGCGGATATTGGAAATGCTAGGGACCAGAAGACTACGTTATAGGCAGGTTTTAGTCTTGACAGGTAAAATGGTAATCCATTTCTTTTTTGTGACAATACATTTATTCTGTATAGATAGATTGGATTTTGTTATAGATATGTTCCATTTTGAAAGGTTTCAGTGTTCAAAAATCTAAAAAAATAAACGAGTTTAAGCGAGTTTAATAATTTTCTTCGTGTTTTTTGATATCTGCATCAGTTTGAGAAATCTACTTGTGTGGCGAAAATTATCTATAATATTTTATTGGAAGGTTTCTTATTACAATTTAATCTCTTGATAATCTACGCTTTATTTAGTTCGTGTTTAAAAGCAAGTGCTCATTTTTCTTGAGCACCATATTTTCGCTAAAGAATTACAGTGTTCAATTTCCAAACACAATTCCTTTTAATAATAAGGAAAACAAAAATTTTAAATGACTGGAGAGAATGCTGAAGATATAATGGATTTAAAGTATTCAATATAACACAATCTTTTCTAGTTAATTTTAGCATAAATTGTTCAGCACTATAATACTTAAAATGCAATGCATTATATTATATAACAAACTCAATATTTGAATATTGCTTTTTTAGTATAATGACTATTGCGAAGCAAATATTAAAATTACTAAATATAAATTAAAATATAAGATGTACATATAATCATAAGATATATATTGTTCCTAAATCCCATTATTGCATCTCATTAATAAAAAGATCAGTAAAAATTTTAATCAAAGGAAAAAAAAGCAATAAATGGTAATTTGTCATAAAATATCAGACATTCAGTTTAAATATTTAAGCTTTGCAAAAGGAGTGTAAATTCTATAGAAACGTTTTAACCTCTTAACCTACAAACTACCTATGTGACACGCAGTCTTGTATTCGGGCCAAAACTGATTATCACGAGTCTGACCCTTAGTACATAGTTCGGGCGAAATATAAATATGATGGGTATAGCCCTTGGTACAATGATCTATCCAAATGTAAATATAACGGGCATGGCCCGTGGTGTGACGGAGAAAGTTAACGGGATTATTAATAAACCTTTTTTGTATATCTACCATAATTATTACATCAGATTGTAATGACTTATCAAATATTCCACAAAATTAAACCAGATGTATCTTACACATGTTTTACATCCCGTAACTCGTGGGCGTTTGGTAAAACTAAGGACTGATATTCCGAACCGTGGAAAGGCTCAAATGTTGCGCGATCTTGTTCAAGTTTTAGACCCAGTTTGTCGAAACGTAAATCGTAGGTCAACAGGTTAAGAAACTGTCAATTACCCAGTAGAATAAATATACTCGCCAAGATGTTCAACAGAAAACGGAGAAATCAAAGCCTTTCATTATGGAATCAAATTAGCCTAGTAAATGATCATGTTTGTAATCGAATGTACTCTGCGTGTGACATTGAATTTTTAAGTTTAAAAAGTGTTTTTTATATCTAGTAACACGTTTTCAAATATTTTGACATATTTTTAACCTTTTACTTGCCGCCCCATGAGCTACTTCTCAAATTAATTAGAAAATTTTTTGAGGCGATTTAGATTAAACGAATGAAATTTGTAAATTTTGGCTAATTTTTCTTTTCAATCATAGCAGCAATACATACACATAAAAAGAAAGAAAACAAGGCAATGAAAGAAATTTTTTATATTTTAGGAACATGATAACTAATCAGTAGCAGCAAAATGTTGATGTAAGGCCTAAAAATATTTTTTTATATTTTTTATGAATACGCTTTCCACAATATTGACATCATTTCTTTGTGTGTTTCGGACAAATTGAGCATATTCTCTGAGCAGTAGATGATAAGCAATAGCTTCTGTATGAGGTGTTAATGTACCTACTTACTGGAGCAGTAGGATATACTTAGTGATGATTTTAACTAAGTATAATTAAATTTGAAATAAATATATAACGTTTACGTTCATAAATATATTATTTGATGAAATTATTTAAATTTTAACTAATATAAATATTTTAATAATAATAATAATAATAATAATATAAAAGACCTAATGATTCATTTAATTCAGAAAATACTGCAAAACGTCGGAAACATTCATAACAGAAACTGATAAAGTTGATAAATAAACTAAATTAACGTAATAAACCTAAAATTAACGCAAAAAAAAAAAAAAAAAAAAAAAAAAAACGACAATTCCAATAGCCATGGAAACGAAACACACTTAAATTATCAGATTCTACAGATTCTGAGTAAATAGAATTGGGTTAGGATCACTGTGTTGGTCATGCAAAACAATATCTCATCCAAAAAGAATGTCTGTATACAATGCATAAGGTACCTGAAGTGGTCGCATGAAACATGTACAAATTATCAAGACCATTGCCAAGCATGTGGTAAGATTTTACGAAAAGTGAAGTGTTGAAATTAAACATCAATTTTTTTTATTCAAGTTTTCTTCACTCATTTCCCATCATATAACTGCATCTTTACAAATTGCTATATGTTTTTCATGATTATTTATATGAAATGTTTTTTTTTTTTTTTTTTTTTTTTTTTTGCCTATTTAAATAAACTTTTTCTTTCTTGTATTGGATGAGTATCTGCCATTTAAGTTGTTTAACACATTTTGTTTTCAATATTTAATTATTTTTTGCATAAAATATTATGAGTATATGCATAAGAATTTTAAATACGAATAAATATTTATTGTATTTGCATTCTAAGAATTTTTATTTCAATCTTTAAAAACTATGGCCACCTATCCTAAAGTTACCATAATTGTGTCCTGAATTGTATTATTACATTTTCCTAAAATACATGACAAATGCCTTTCTAATGACCGGGACAGTATTCGTGTTATGTATAAATTAGTGTTCAATATATATAACATATATAATTATACCGTTTATTGCAGCTAAATATTTCTAAGAATTGTTCTTTAATTAATCTATATAACACACAAAAAATATTGTCAGATTTAAACATGAAACTGACGTCTTGAATTACTATACGACTTTTGCATTTCAAAAAAAAAAAAAATACATATATGTCTATAGAACATAAAATAACAGTAGCATATCTTTATAGTTTTTCTACGAAAATTATTAATTAAAGAAATAGTTACAGATATTTCAAAAGCTTGTAAAACATTTACCACACAAATACGGAGACAAAGAAAATGTTCTTTTATTAATATACATAATAAAAGTGTGCTAAAGATAACTTGTTCTGTTTGCTGTAAAAATAGTGTACAGCGTAAATTATAATTTTCTGATCATTTGATGATAAGCTATTCAGATGTACAAAATAAATATTAACCCCTTGGGGACGGGAGCCTTTTACGAAATTTTTAATCTTTTATCACCGTTTTTTAAAAACAGAAATTTGTGTCTTCTTTAATCGAGAAAATGCGCTGATTACATAAGGCAAATTTTACAGTAAAATTTTACTGGTGAGGAAAAACAAGGATTCTGAGCGCTTCATGCGGCACGTATACGTGCCGCTCGTCCCCAAGGGGTTAAATATGAATGACACTTAAATATATAAATATGGAAATTTTATTGTTATACACGCTTCATATAAATTAATTTCCAATAAGTATTTGGAATAACTACCAATATAAATATGTTTTTGAGTTCTTTAATCGTTTAAAAGTATTTTAAAGAACCAATTTCTGTTCAAATGCATATAGCATTTGTATAAAAATCGATCGTACCAATCGAAGTGTAATAATGTGCACAAAATACACTATAATTAAAATGTTCTTAAAATACCATTTATATGAGTGAGGGGCTTTGAGAACAAGAGTAGAGTATTCCACATTTTTGAGAAAAAGGAGTTTGAAGTGTCAAAGCATTGTTTTTCATTCCATATATTGGCTGTATAGTGATTTTGTTTCGAAATTATTAAAGTGACAGAGCTAGTTTTAAAGATGGTCCGAAGTAATTAAGTTTGCCAGCGAAAGAGTGCATCACGTTTCCTGGTCTATTCAAGCACTATCAACGAAATCACCATATGCTTTCTGAAGAAACTTTGTCTCATTTGTTATTGCAGATTTTATTTTTTTTTGTAAATAATAATAATAATAATAATAATAATAATAATAATAATAATAATAATGTCGACAAATTTATGATAATGGTGTGGTTCCATCTGTTCTTATCAAACAAAAAATTAACATGATAATATTTTTTTAAATAAAATAAGAGAATGGAAATGCTGACCCAGGGAGAAATTCATGCTGGTATTTGTTTGCTGGACAAGCATTAAATGCTATATCTCAGCAAGTAAAATAGCATAAACTACCGTAACACATTTGCTGGTCCCACCAGAATTACCAGCAAGTCATGGTGTGTATTGGCCCAACTTACTGCATGACCAGTATACATAATCCAGCTTGTGTTTCTTGAATACGTTGCTAGCCTAGCAACGAGACCTAGCCAATCAAGACCACCATTTGCTTGTAATTTCTGTTATTCCAGCAGTAATTCACAAGCAACAAATATTTTTTGTCGCTATTCTAGCATTACATTTCTACCATCAGTTGCTTTTAATTTTTGCTTTTCTATCATCACTTGCTTTTAAGTTTTGCTATGCTGGCATTACTTTTCTAGCATCACTTGCTTGAATTGTGCGTAAAAATTGAAAAAAAAGATGCTGATGGCGTCAACTTTGGAGTATTTCTGAAGTACCTGCATTTTTTAGAAGGGGACATTTATGTATTTTTTTTTCCTCTGAGGAGGACAGAACTCGCTACCTGCGGTTTGATAACGGTTTGATAATCTAACCTACTTACCTTGCTAGTGGTGTCGTGTTAATAAATGATTTTAAACGCGGGAAATGGGTGATGAAGCTGATGTTACTGTGTGTTGATATTTTTATAAGATAGAGGGTGAATTTATCGATGCTGTTATCCAGGAAGTTTCAACTAATAAGGCTAATTTATTATTAGGCTTTTTCTATGGTTAATGGGTAATTAGCATAGGGCCTTGATTAGTATAATTTATTGCTGGAATTTTCTTTGCTTAATGAATGAGTTCCTGGTACACCGAGCATCACTCGGTGATTTTTTTTATTCTGCGATCATATTGCATTGAAAAAATGTTATTTATTTATTGTTTAAGCGTATTTATTTCTACATGAACATGTAATTTTTACTTTCTAAAAATAATAATAACACGTACTAAATATTCGTTTTTGAGCTTTTTATTTATTTACAAATCTATATCCCTTTCTTAGTACTTTCTAGTAAGTGATTTTGTTACATATTTCTGCAGTCTTTTAAATACTAAATTGATTAGTTGTTGGTGTATTCAATATTTCTTTCAATACAACATTATGAGTGTGATGAGGATTTTCTGTAGAAAGGAGTACCTTTAAGTTGTTTTGCCTCTTAACCCTGGAAAAAGCAACGTAGAGCATTCCATGCATAAAAACAGGTGTCGACGCCAACAAATTTGAATGTCTGACCTTGAGTTTTATGTATAGTTATTGCAAATGCTGGCCTCACAGGAAATTGATGACTTTGCATCGTGCATCCAAGTTGACCTCTGCTTGAATCGAGAGTTATTTGCGGAATATGTACTTCGATACCTAAAAATTCATCTGTGATTATTTTTGCTTTCATTATGTTATTGTAAAGATCTTTAACAATTAGCCTTGTTCCATTGCAAAGGCCTTCTGAAACATCTAAATTGCGCAATATTATGATTATTGCGTTATTTTTAAGCTTTAACTCATGAGGTGTGAAGTCAGCTATTTTGATGGAATTAAGAAACTCTGTCGTAAACTGGACTGCTCCTTCAGGTTGATCTTTGACGGAATCGTAGCTGTGGTAGATCTTATTCTCTCCAGGAAGCTTTTGAATAATTTCGGCGTTAATCTTGATGACATCAATATTTAATGGCACAAGGATAGCTCGATCCTTCATTTCTTCATAACTTCCTTTCTTTGAGCAGTTTACAAAGACTTCATCAATGAGATGACCATTTGAAAGTATATCTACGGGTAGTTCGATTTCACCCATCGCGTTCTCAGGTCATTCTCTCCCCATTTCCACGTTTCAAAATATATTTGGCAAATTCTCTTTGTTCCGGATCAACGCGCATGTTATCTGTTAATGAAATTGAATTGAAGTGGTGCCACAGCTCACTTTTTTCATTGATAAATACAATATTTCCCTTCTGTTAGCTCGAAGCTGGACGGGTAGACATTTACGGAAGTCCACTCCTAGGACCATAATCTTTCCACCAAATGGCAAAATTGAATTTCCAACAGAGCGCAACAATTGATCTATGTTATGAAGTCCGTATTTTGGCAGCATAAGAGCTTCATCTATCAAAAATACATCATCTTTGCTGAGTTCGACTGCTTTAGCGGATCTAGGTTTGATGTTGGAAATTGAATCCGATGTCAATGGAACTTCAAGTATAAAAGTCTTGTGTGAAGTACTTCCATCAGGTAGCAGAATAGAAACAATCCCAGTGAATGCCATGCACTTTACTTTACGCTTTTGTCCTGAAAGGATGTAATAAAGAGTTTGTATGCAAAAGTCTTTCCAGTGCCTCCAGGTCCATCAATAAAGAAACATTTTGATCGAGAGGTTGAATCGTTTACTGAATGTAAGATGGTATCAACAATTTCAAATTGTCTCCCTTTAAGAAGTTGATACATATGTTCTCCAATAGAAATAGACTCATTGGTGTTCATAGTTTCTTCATTTAGCACGTTCTCGTATCCATAAATATCGTCCATACTAAGTTGATGAACACAGTATAGGAAATTCCTACCTTCAGTAGCTTCTGTATTTAACTTGAATGCGATAATTCGATAAGCACGCTTAAGCGCTTCTTCGACAGAATTAACCATCCGTCCTGTTTCTCGGATGAAGTCTTCAACCAAATCTTTCTTAAACATTTTCCATAGGCGTCTTGGATTTTCAGGAGATCCAAAAATGAGAATGTGTGTAAGCAGCGTTCTCATGACTTTAGGCATCTTCGACAAAGCAGATCCTCGCAGACATTCAATCCATTGTTGGTCATCGTAAATTAGTCCACGAACTAAACAAACTTGTTTATATGATGCATATGTAATGCCATCAACTATTAGCATATCTTCGAAGCTTGTTGCATTCTTAACATGGTACAGCAACATTCGTAAGTAGTAGAGTTCAGGCTGGGAGACGAGATTTACGTTATGTATTCAACCAATAACGCGTAAACGGCGACTTCTCTGAATCCATTCGCTGGATTTTCCATCCCATTTGAAATATTCAGGAATTTGCCAATAGTAGTGATATATAACTTCTTGAGAATTTCCGTTCAGAATATTATTTTCTTCTATTTGTTTTAGGCCTCGATTATGCCGGAAATATGCCTCTAATGTTGAACCTTTCTGACAAGTATCTGCCAAATCTTCTTGTGCAAGATGTATGTTTGCAATTCGAAATTGACCTGGTAAATGGATATCTAAACATTGAACAGAATGGCCTTTCTTTTGAATCTCGTTGCCAAATAATCGCCAACATGCTTCTGGTGGAGTGATACATCGACCTTCATTATAGGTGGCTACTTCATTGTACATAATTTTTCTTTGATTTTCAACAATCTTTATTGTTGCATAATGATGCCCTTTGTAGATATATTTTTAGAGATATTTTACAGCACGAATATTTCCTACATATTCAACGTTTATATGAGACTTGTATCTCTTCAAGAGAAAAGCATTATATGGAGCTACGTGACGGTGATCTCTTGTTATTTTGCAACCATTTATATCCTTTCGATAAACAGTGTGCTCGTGCGAAAATTCTAAAATATGTTGATCCAACTGTGGATTATATCTACGTCGATAATTTCGTTTTTCATCGTCCGCTAAAGAAGTGATTTCGTTAAACATTTTAGGATAGTTAAAGCGCCATTTCATGCACCCATTTTTATTAATCATACACGGTGAATTTGGAATTAGTTTCCCACACGGATTGTGAATCATCCATTTTAGCACCAGATTTCGTAATTCAGGATCATTATTAATGGAAATTTCCGCTGAAATCAGGTCATCAAGTTCCTCTGGGTTACGTATTCTATCTTCAGGGGCCATAATCGCAGCAGATGCATATGTGGGCGGCCACGTTTCTGGAATTCTATTGTATAAACGTAAGCGGCAACCTTTCCAAATACTTGTTTTTTGTCCAATTCTTATGTCATCGAATTTAATTTTACAAACTCTAGCGACGAGATCAGGTCTATCTTGAGCAGGTTGCTCATGTATTATTCCATTTTCAATGACAACTCTTGATGCCTCTTTAATTTTTGGCCATTCAGGATTTGATGCCACAGTGATAAAGAAATCTGGCGATCCATATCTGTAGACAATGGCCATCGCATCTTCGAACTGTTCAACATAGTATCGCGTCGATCCAATGAATGAAGATGGCAGTATTATCTTTTCACCAACAACGGCAATTTTCTTTTCAGCGAGTGCTTTAATAATGTGGGTAACGCCAGAATATTGGTCAGCAAGAATTTATTTTTTTGATTAGCCTTGATCCATTGGATGCGATCGCGCTCTACTCTGATGTATGTATCAAAGAGCTATTGTTGGAAAAACCGACCACCAAAATGCAAAGCGTTGAAGTGTATTTGGCGCTAATTTGCACCTATAATAGCTGTTTCTGGAGGAAGGTAGTTAGTAAGTTCAACTCCAAAAGCAATTCTATATTGTGCTAATTCTAGTCGAGTAAGATACTGAAGACTTGTATAAGGTGTTTGCAATTGTAGATCCACAGAATAGCCAAATGTTCCTTTGGGGTAAAATAGTGGATACGTGAATGGTTCTATCCGTTTATCAATATTATGCAAATTGACAATTTTTTTTCCCACGTTGATGTACCACCATTTCGTTATCTGGAAAGCTTTGATCGGCGTTGAGTGTAAGCACGGCGCATACATCATTGGTCATGCGGACATTGAATTTTCTGTAATCAGCATTTTCTTGCATTGTAAACAGAAGTTTGACATGTTGAGCTTTTATTCCTTCTGCATTAGTATGTCGATTCAATTCTTCTTCAACAACTCGCATCATCGTAAATGATTGTGCAAACATATTTTGAGACAGAATAATATGCTCTAAAAGTTCCATTAAATTTTGTCTGATTCCATGGTTGAGAGGATATTCGAGTCTTTCGTTAATAGCATCTTCTGAACTTAAAAAGTACATTTGACCATATTGCAGTCATTCGAATTCGCCTTCACTGTTTTGTGTTGGATGAGCTGCCATATTCATCTTATGATAATCTTGTCCGATGGCGACAAAGCTGTAAATACCATGGCTATTACTTGTTCGATCACCATGTGCCTTAAATGAAGCCAAAGCAAAGCATGAATTTAAATTGCGAATTCTTTTGTGGAAATTTTCAGCAACTGGATGGCATTTTAAAAAGAGACGCACCAATTCATTTGGAAAAATGGGGAAGTCAAGCTTTATTCGTCCATGTAAGCAGCAGTCGCCAAATGCGTCCTGGTTAATTGGATTAGACACACGTTCTTCTCGAAAATGAATTGCTTTGCAATGAATACATTCAATGTTAAAAGAACCCAATTTTTGGTATGTTGCTTCTTTGTTAACTGCGTACTTCCATGTTCGCATTTGTTTCTTTACTAAAATTTGCAGGCGTATGTTACGGCGTCTTTGTACTTCTAAATCTTGATCTTGTCGCTTATTTATTTCATTTGCTATGTGCTGAATGGAACAATGCTGCAATTCACGTATGAGTTGGCGGCTTTCGTTTGTTTTGCCAACAGTTTTCCGTCTTTTTAATGTACACAATTGATCTAATTCTTGGGATCCAGATTCATTAAGACAATACATCATATGTGCGATCTTTTGTCGGTTTCTTTCTTTAGCAGCACGCATTGGTCTAGACGTTGAAATATCATTTTCAATTTCAGTATTTCTAATCGGACTCGGCATTTTTTCGTTAAAGTTGAATTTTCGTTTTATTTAGGCCGTCGTGCAGACATAATGAATTTGCAATTATACTAACTAAATTTAAAGAAAAATGAATATTTCACAGTATTAGAAATATTTACTTTTTTCAGTTAACATAGAAAAGTGATAGTTACTAAATATTAGTAGAATATCAATAAGTCATGGAGTTAACGTTTGTATTTATGGCTCCTTGTCATAGTATGGTCAGAAACTAAAAGTCAGAGAAAATGATGTCATAGATGGGCAAAAGTTGAGATATTTCACTTTTAAATAGAAAAATTACTTGTTTTCTTTTAAATATAGTGTTATTTATTCAGTGGGGGGGGGGGGGGGAGAGAAATATAAAATTTAAATATTTTATTCCGAAGCATTTATTCGAGTACGTAAATAATATATTTTAAAGTAAAAAATGGAAAAGAAAAGAAAATTTGCCGGAAATTTGGATTGTCATATATGAAAATAAACTATTTTTATATGCATGCGATTATGAAGCATATCCTGAGTACTATACTCCATGTTTTATAAATTAAATGATTATTAACAAGGTACTTTGTCTAAGTCAATGTTTGATGACAAAAAATGAGCTATGTGGAAAGATTGACGCAGAAAAATGATCTTGCTTTTAAAATTGTTGCCAGGGTATATCGCCATGGCAACAAACGATACAGATGTTTGTGACAATATGGCAGTTGTTTTAAACTTAGCAAAAGTATAAGCACAGTTATGTATTAAGAAATATTACTAATGTTTATGAAAATATTTAAATTCACGAAATATAATCATAATCAATAAATATAATCAATCAATTTTTTTTTGTTCTAGCCAGTTAAAAGAAATTTTACCGTATTTTTGATCTACATAAGCCGTTATCTAGTGCTCGATTAAGTGTAAAAGGCAATCTTTTAGTGCCACTTTCGAGATTACCTTTCATTGTGTTGGCGAGGATTCCGATTACGGATGATTAAATATAAAAAAATTGCTTAAAATTACATTTTTTTTCTACCTAAGTCGAGAGTTAGTTAAATGGTTTTTTCATATTAGAATAAAGTATATTTCCTAAAAATCGTCAGAAATTTTTTCGATTAATACCACTTTTTTGAGCAATGAGCTTCTTTTAACCACAGAAAACGATTTTTCTCGAATTAACGACTTAGATAAATCGATTTCTTGAGCTCGAATTAGAATAGGCGTCAAATTTTATGAAAATCGTTAGAGCCGTTTTCGATATATAGCAACAATTTCAGTGCTGAGTTTGTTTTAATCGATAAAAACGAATTTTCTCGAATTCGAAACCTAGCTATGTGTGTTTCTCGTGCTCGAATTAGTTTAGAAAACACGTTTCATGTAAATTGCATGAGAATGTTTCGATTTATAGCAAGCAGAAATTTCGATTAAGATCTTGTTTTACCCTGTGAAAACGAATTTTCTTGAATTAGGAACCTAGCTAGATCTTTTTCTCGTGCTCGGTTTAGTATATGCGTCAAGTTTTGTGAAAATCGTTAGAGCCGCTTTCGATATATAGCAACATTTTCAGTGCTGAGTTTGTTTTAATCGATCAAAGCTAATTTTCTCGAATTCAAAACCTAGCTAGGTGTGTTTCTCATGCTCGAATTAGTATAGATAACACGTTTCGTGTAAATTGCATGAGAATTTTTCGATTTATAGCAAGCAAAATTCTCAGCTAAGATCTTGTTTTACCCTGTAAAAACGAATTTTCTTGAATTCCGGACCTAGCTAGATCTTTTTCTCGTGCTTGATTTAGTGTAGGAGGCAAGTTTCATGAACATCGACCCAGTAGTTTACGATATCAACCGTAATCGGGAAAATCGCTTGCTTGTTTAATATATATGATTTGAATATGGTCTGAATTATTTGTTGATACAATAACTGCTATTCTTATACTAACCAATTTTGAAGTGTATTTACGATAGAATTTATCAATTTCAGGTGGGGGTTAAGATTTTAAAATTTTAGTGCATATTTAAGGGGGGGGGTCAATTGTACATATTTTTAATTCGATTGTTATGAGCATATTTCGTAAAGGAAACAGCGCTCCTTGAATTTTAAAATATAACTGACTAAATTCTCTTTTTGAAAAGCACAGTTTTTTTTTTTTTTTTTTTTTTTTTTTTTGTATAACCAAAATAATTAAACACCAAGAGAACGAACAGCTAAGTATTTCACGATGGAGGAGGGAAAGGAGCGTTTTTTCGCAAAAATCCTTCATGAAAATTAATGTTCAATTTTTTTTTTAGATTTATGTGTTAAAATGTTATCTGAAATGGGAGGACGAAGGCAGTGTTGCATTTATGTTGTAGTAGCGGAAAAAGGAAATCTACCACCACTGGATTTCGAAATTTAACAAATATTTTTTCTCTGATTTTATTAAACACGGTAAATTTAATCTTTTTGAGAAACTTAAAACAATTAAATACCAAGAAAAAGTGCAGCTATGAATTTTCTTCAATTTCGGGGAGGAGGGTTTCCCTTAAAATCTATCATGGAAATTAATTATTATATTTTTTAAGTTTATAAAATATTATCTGAAACGTATTCAAGGGGGAGTTTTTAATTCAGGTGGCGATGACACAGCTCTTCCCCTTCCCAGCTTTTGAAATTTAAAAACAAAATTTTATTTTTCTCCCATTTTGAAAGATATAGAAAATTTACAATTTTAGTTAAAATAATTTAACAGTAAGAGGAAGATCAGCTTAAAAATTTTCCGTTGGGGGGTGGGGGGGGGGGGGGTAGTTACTCTTCTATATCCGGTAGGGAAATTAATTTTTAGTTCTGTTTCTTTCGATGTTTAGATGTTAAAAACTAATCTCAAATGTGTGGTTTAAGACTGGTTGCGGCCATCCCCTCTTCGCGGATTTTATATTTTAATGAATAAATTTTCTTTTTCTCCGTTTTTTAAAGACAAACTGTATTTTTTTTGGGGGGTAAATTCTGAGAAAAAGATGAAAAAAAATCCTTTATACATGGGGGGAGAGAGGGGGGCTCCACTGGAAGACTCTCATAGAAGAAAAGTCCATCACATAATTTAAGTTCACCCCAATATAAGTTAATTTAAAAAATAGAAGTTATATTTTACATCTGAAATGGGTGGTTTAAGACAGTTTTGATTTCATGTTGCAGCGAACCCCTCTCCGTGGATTTTAAATTTTAATGAATAAATTTTCCTTTTCTCAGTTTTTTTTTTTTCCTGACACACTGCATATTTTCGAGTAACTTAAAATATTTAAATTCTAAGAAAAAGAAGATAAAAATTCCTTTATACGTGTAAGAGGGGGGGGGGAGGAGGAGTGCTACTGTAGAACACACTCATAGAAGAAAAATCCATCACTGAATTTAGCTTCACCCCAATAGAATTTAATTTAAAAAATATAAGTTATATTTTACATCTTGCAAAATTGCAATACACAGTAAAACTCCTATAACGCAAAATCTTGAATAAGTGTCTGGGCTTAGATGATCCATTAAGCCTCCCTTGATTTTGAAATTTAACTAATTTTTTCCTCCGATTTTAAAAAGACTAATTGAAATTTAATATTTTCTCTTAGCTTAAAATAAAAGATTAATTAAGCATTTTCTGTTAGTGGGACGGAGTTGGAAGAGAGCTATTGTCTCTGCCCGGATTTGAAAATATAACTTATATTTAAAATTTCCTTTTCTTTTATTTTCAAAAACATAGTCAAATTTACACTTTTCGAGTAACTAAAAAAGATAAATAAACATTAACAAGCACACAATTGTCCATTGAGGTACTTACCTCACCATTACCTGACAAGACTTGTGTAGCAAATTAGCACATCTTATTGCCACATAGTACGTCATGCTGTTTTCTACCTAAGCTGGCTGCATACCATATTATGCTGGGGAGCATAAATAACATATAATAGCATGTTGGTACCTACTTCCGGTGCTTTGGAATAAGCTTAAACAGCAAATAAGCATAAAATGCTTGTACACAGTTTGTCATGCTATTTCACCCTAAGCTGGGTGCATAGCATATTATTCGGACAAGCATAAAAAATCAAATAATAGGATTTTATGGTACTTGCCTCTCCATGCTTTGGAAGAAGTTTAAACAACAAGTAAGCATAAAATGCTTGTATATACCTTCTCGAGTTATTGCTGTGCAAGCTAGCTATATAGCATTCGATGCTGGCTAGCATCATAAAGCATACAATAGCATAAAATTCTAGCAGACGAAGATACATTAGATGACAGATACATAGCAATAACTAGCCTACTTTTGTGTCTGTTAATAGCAGGAATTTTGGCCTGGGGACCATGCCATGAAACAGAGAAATTCGGGTCAAATTTATCCCAGTTGACGGTATTGAAAATTATCAAGTATGATACAATTTCTATAAGTACACGACCATCTAAGAGCATTTTTATATAACATTATTCAAAAGAAGTTGTTATTAACCTATTGATACAATTTACATTTTAATACTAGGACCTTTTGTAGAATTGTTCAAGTTACTGCTATTTACGGTGTATATTTTTTCTCTAGTTTGTTTTTTAAATGTTTTTTACGCAATACTTAAAAAATTAGTAAGTCACTTTGTTGATCTCACTGCATTTTAATGATTTATTTTGCACTATATTTGAAATATGAACTTGAAAAAGCATTTATTTATATTTATTCAATTTTTGTTTAACTAGATTAATCTAATCTATCTATCTATTACATATATATAATCCAAACGGAAATTTCGTTCCGAACGCCGAGATTTCGAGTTCTACCGCATGGATTTTTACGGAACTTATACCGTTAGATAGGTATCGTTCCAGGGAAGGTTTTAAGCTATAACACATCATTCTACCTAGATTGGTTATAGAATTGGTACGGAAAATTCTGTTATTTTGGACTTTGTTACTTCATATTTCCTTAAATATCTTAGCTCCTATTGGTCGTAGAGCTTAGATCTCGCGCCAAAAGTAGCTCCGAAGCACCCAAGCAAACTTTTCCCCGCGATTATTTTGCCGTCTTCCGATTTCCTCTAACTCTATTAGGGGCCGGCGTAGGGTCCCTTTAAAATATTTTTCGTAGTAATTTCTGCAATTATCTTAAATTATTGGTTAAGACCGCCACCCTCCCGATTCATGTATCTACGGAAAGGTTGCATGAAGGAGTTTCGTTCAGATACGCTTTCGTTAAGAATAGAGTGCGCTCCCTGGTGGTGGAATGTGGAACTAACATAACGCGATATTGTTAAAATTAGGAAATCTAACAATGCGATCTGTTTTAAACTTTGAGATAGTTCATAACACATAATCTATTATCTATTCTATTATATATATATATACAATTTATTATCTATTCTATTATCTATTATATATATAAAATCCAAACGGAAATTTCGTTCCGAACGCCTAGATTTCGAGTTCTACTGCATGGATTTTTACGGAACTTATACTGTTAGATAGGTATCGTTTCAGGGAAGGTTTTAAGCTATAACACATCATTCTACCTAGATTAGTTATAGAATTATGACGGAAAGTTCTGTTATTTTGGACGATAAGGTTACCATTTTATTTTTTGGCGAAGTTTTTTGTTGCTGAAAAAATTGAAACGACTATTAAACCTAGAAAAATAAAAGACAAATAACTGTTATTAATTCTATTTAAAATCTTTAAAACAGAATTCCATTTTAATGAGTGATAATATTAAAAAACGAATATATTTAATTTAAACATGAAAGAGAATGTTCGTAATACTTAAAGAATTACTCAGTTGAAATATTGCAATTGAAATAATATTTGGCGATGTATCTTTTGCATCAGGTTAAGAAAAATGCATCTGAAAATTGATAAAATGATATCAAGGAAGTTCCCCATAAGCGCATGCTCAGCATTATTTAAAAAAATATATATAGAATATTCTTCTCATAAATATATATATATATATCCATAAAAAAATCGGCAGAACCTCTATTTAGCATTCCTAAAAAAATAATGAAAATTTCATTTTTTGCGATTTAGCGCTGGATGGCGACACGATAAAATTTTGAATAATACTGTGATAAATATTCTTTAAGGAAAACTTTTTCAACTCTCGATACGAAGTCAGTTTAAGTAAGTTTAACTTAAATAAATACATATTTATAACTGCAGTTTTGTCATATACATTTATATATGTAACAATGAAATTTAACGATCGTATTTATGCCGTTTACAATGAAATTTAAATGGATTAAAAGTGTTTCAAACTCAAATTAAGGTCCGATTCTGAGCATTGGCAATTTGACTTCGATATTGTTAGTGTCAGAGACAACAAGAGAGATTTATTGAAATGGAAACAACAATTTAATATCGAAATGCTTAATGATAGCATTCTTAATTAAAATACCTTTAAAACTTATCCAGCCGGTGACACCGTATAAAATTCAATAGCTCAATACAAGTAACACTCAATTTGCATATATGATATAAGCTTACAGCAAAAATAGTAAACTAATCCACAGTTTAAGTTTAAATTCATTGAGCATTAGGCATTTAATTACTCGTTTAACAAGGAATTTATAAATGCATTTCAATCTCTTGCATTTGGCGAGGAAACCTATTGGTTCGTCAAAGAGCGTCGAGCGTTCGTCTGTTCGCGCCAAATACTCGAAAAAATATTTTTTTACAGATTTTCTACTGCGATTCGACCGCTATATTTTTATCGATCTTTTTTACATACATGAGTCATTTTATTAGCATTTCCTTTTTCAAAATATTTTGAGTATGCGTTTTAAGGAGACCTTCCTTGTGAGTAACAATTATTATTATTATTATTATTATTATTATTATTATTATGTATCTCTTACAGAAAAAATTAGCAGATGTAATTATAAAAATAATGATATTACATAAATAGCAGTTAATATTATAAAATTGGAGTCAAATATTTAAATTTTAATGCAAACGTTTGCCCTCCCTCCCCCCCCCCACACACACATATTATAAATAATTTAATTTCAGATATTTAAAATATTTTTCGCGTACTTTACTACGGATACATGCTATTTTGTTTTTCCCCAAACTTATGACTTTTATAACCTCGAACTCACATCAACAAATATTGTCCACTCTCTCTCTCTCTCTCTTTTTTTTTTTTTTTTTTTTTTTTTTTTTTTTTTTACATATATCGCCAATTTTTCTTTTAGAAAAGTCTACTGTTTCAAATGTTAAGTACTAAAGATTATTCTTAAGAAAATTTATGCAATTTTGCGTTATTAATACCACAAAAGAAAATATTTTGCAATAAAATTGCTTACTGAAATACATTTTCGAATGTCTTTTTAATTCGTCATCCCATTTTCAGTTTTTTTAAAGGTTTTTGATATTGGATTAATCTTCCGTAATCAGGTTACCTGCTAATTAGGGTATTTACCGAACTATTTAGATGTTTCTTTTATATTTGAAAGAGTCAGATCAGTGATCAGACAGTGACTGTCAGACAGTATGATCGCGATTGTAGAAGATTACATGAACTTTGTACTTAGCTATTAGTAAATTTATGTTTTTCCATTATGAAGCAAACGGAGAACAGAAGATTTAGTATTATACATATTTTTATTTGCAGTTATTTTACTGTCATTAAAAAATAAATACTTGGGAAAAAAATTTGAAATTCCATTGGTGGCTGGTGGAACAATATTTGTTGATTTATCATTTTAGCCTAGATAAGAAAAAAAGTACCTGAAATGCAGATAAAATTGAAAATAGAAATCATTATAAAGCAAGTTCTTCTGACGCACAATCCTATTCGCTAAACTGAGGAAAAAATTAACGATTTTAGGTTTATTTAGGCAGCAGACTGAAGAATAATGTAATTTTGAAAATAAAAAGTGTATTTATTTCTCCGTGTTATTGCACTCTTTAGAGAAATGAAAAAAAAAGGTCTTCGGTGCATCAAAAAGATTATTTCGTTATATTATAACGTGTTAGGTTATTAAGTTTTGTATAACTGACTTTATTTGTCATTTACAAAGAGTATTTTTGGCGAAAGATCTATAATTCAGCCAACAGTAATTTGACTTTATTTAATGGTATAATTTATTTTGATGGCGCATAATTACGTATGTTTTACGTGTGTTAACTCTGGTAAATTTGTAACCATATAGTTTGCAAACACTTCTAATGTTTGCCGTAAAACTTAGCTGTGCACCCGATTATGGACGATTGGGAAGATTTTGATTGGATGAAAACAAGAGGTTTATTTTTCTATCATAATGAGTTATCGAGTTTTTTTTTTTTCAGGTTAACAGTTACATAATTGCAAGTGGTACATATATAAAAAGGAAATGGTAATGAAATTGACATTATTTTAATTTTATTCAAACATTTCCTTTTTAAAAATCCACTTTTATGAGATTTACATTTCTTTTAATGTAAGTTAAAGACTTTTTGTGTGCAAACAATTTATTTACTCTGCTGTAATCCGAAGATAGAAAACTGCAGTAGACCTGCTAGAAAACGTGTATTACAAAATACAATGCACCGTAGAGAGAAATTGTATTTAAGCTATCAGAACCACACATAGCACCAAGCTGAGAAGCCCGGAGTTCAAGAACTATCAAACGAAAGTGAATAATCCGAACATAAGTAATATTCAGTGGTCACTCTCTGCAATCATTTTAATTATCTCTCCTTTTAGTAGTGTGGTGACTAGAGAACATTTTAACATATCTGATTATCACAACGGCCGTATTTTCTTCCCAACCTCTACTTTAAATATATACTGTAAAAAGAATTTCTTCTGAATAGTCCGAATTTTGCCTAACCCATAAGATATTATAATAGTTAAATAGCGTTCGCATAGTATTCAGCAAATGCGGAAAGATTTTCCCGATGAAGGTCCATATTAATTTGAAATACAAGGTCGAATTCATAATTTTGTTTGATCAATGATCATTTGGAAAATGGACCAGCGAAGCGGGTGTAGCCTGCTAGTTATATATATATAATCCAAACGGAAATTTCGTTCCGAACGCCGAGATTTCGAGTTCTACCGCATGGATTTTTACGGAACTTATACCGTTAGATAGGTATCGTTCCAGGGAAGGTTTTAAGCTATAACACATCAATCTACCTAGATTAGTTATAGAATTATTACGGAAAATTCTTTTATATTGGACTTTGTTACTTCATATTTCCTTAAATATCTGGGCTCCTATTGGTTGTAGAGCTTAGATCTCGCGCCAAAAGTAGCTCCGAAGCACCCAAGCAAACTTTTTCCCGCGATTATTTTGCCGTCTTCCGATTTCCTCTAACTCTATTAGGGGCCCGCGTAGGGCCCCTTTAAAATATTTTTCGTAGTAATTTCAGCAATTATCTTACATTATTCGTTAAGACAGCCACCCTCCCGATTCATGTATCTACGGAAAGGTTGCACGAAGGAGTTTCGTTCGGATACGCTTTCGTTAAGAATAGAGTGCGCTCCCTGGTGGTGGAATGTGGAACTAACATAACGCGATATTGTTAAAATTGGGAAATCTAACAATGCGATCTGTTTTAAACTTTGAGATAGTTCATAACACATAATCTATTATCTATTCTATTATATATATATATAAAATCTATTATCTATTCTATTATCTATTATATATATAAAATCCAAACGGAAATTTCGTTCCGAACGCCTAGATTTCGAGTTCTACTGCATGGATTTTTACGGAACTTATACCGTTAGATAGCTATTGTTTCAGGGAAGGTTTTAAGCTATAACACATTATTCTACCTATATTAGTTTTAGAATTATGACGGAAAATTCTGTTATTTTGGGCGATAAGGTTACCATTTTATTTCTTGGCGAAATTCATCGTTGATAAAAAAAAATTGAAACGGCTATTAAACCTCGAAAAATAAAAGAAAAACTGTTACTAATTTTATTTAAATGAAAAAAAAGGAAAAAAAGAAAAAGAAAATCCGTTTCAATGAGTGATAATATTAAAAAACGGAAACATTTAATCAAAACCTGAAAGAAATATTAGTAATGCTTAAAAATTAATTTAATAAGAAATATTACACTTGATACGCAATATTTGGCTCTTTATCGCTAGCGTTAGATATGGAAACGAATCAGAAAATTTGATTAGATGAAATTTTAACGACATTTTCTTTCTGTTCTGCTCTTTTCTTTTTTCTTTTATATCTAATTGTCCCATCACGTGACTTAAAGAAGAAACAAGCAGATGTAATTGTGAGTCACATGTGTAATTACTATTTGTTTCTTTACAATTTTTTATTTTTCTTTTGTCGCCAAACGATGTGATTTTAAGCCAAAAATGCATAAGCGTGACATTAGCTTGAGGATGTTCTCACAAATGGTGTTTTTTTAGGTGAAAGAGATCATTTTTTGGGTACATTTTCATATTCAATTGTAACTTATATAGATATCAGTTCTTATTTAAAAAATGGAATCGAATGCTTAAATTTCAGTGTGAATCTCTGCCACACATACATATTGTAAAATAATTTCATACTTTTTAAAATGTTTTTCGCCGTAATTCCGAAAGCATGTGATATTTATAAACTCGAACTCAGATCAACGAATATTACCCATTTTATATAAGCAAATATTATCTATTGTTTATTTCATTTTTTCTCAAGTCATATCGCCAATTTCATTTATAGGAAAATTCACAGATTCGAAATCTAGGAAATAAAGATAATTTTTAAGGAAATTTATGTTTTAATACGTTATTACTATCGAAAAATTCAACATTTTGAAAGAAAAAAATACAAGTCTTTTGCAATTCGTCATTTCTTCTTCGTCTTTCTTCGTACTTTCTCCTCTGTTATGTAATATTTCAAACGATATTGGACTAATTTTCGATCATCGATTCACCGCAAAATGGAATATCTAATATAGTATATAAAATAAAGTCTGGATTAGGTGACTAATTAACGCACAGCGCAAACTACTGAACCTAAAATCTTGAAAATCGTGGTAAAAATACTTCTTATGACATAGACTTCTGCTAAGAAAGGACTTTCTAAAGTGTCACCCCTAATGGTTTTTGCACGGGGAGGGGGAAAAAATCGAATATAAAAATTATGCGTCAAATGATAGCATATTTTAATGTAGTTTTGTATGCTGAATCGAATGCTACCAAATAAATTTTTATAAGCCAACAGTTCATGGCACATTTCATATTTTTCTAATTTGGCTGTGTCTTTGGCATCTAAACCTCAAAATATCTATCATTACATCCGTTACTCTAGCAACGGAAAAAATTCAAATCAACCCTTTTGGCTAAAAAATAAAAACGGCTCTATGAGTTTGAAATAAAAATGCAAGCATCTTAATTTTTTTAAAAAAATAGTGATTTTATGTAAAATAAAAGGAAAAAAATTACTGAGAATTTAGCGTTATAAAACAAAAATGGACAATGTACTACTTAGATATTCCGTCGACCAAAAATTTATCGTCAAACTATAAGATTAAATGCCAATAATGGTTGATCGTAAATATCAAATTCACTTGAATTTAAACAAGCTACACGTGTTTACGTCAGGTGATTTTAATTTCGACGTTTTATTTGTATTTTCATTAATGTTATACTAATTTATTTGTTATTTCGTTATTTAAAATAAAGATTATGTCAATTTATATAATTTGGCGAATGGTTTGGCGATTTATATAATTTGGCGAAATTGGTCGACGGGATAACAAGTAGTACCAATGAAAATATTTAAGTATGAAAGCAATGTTTGTAACGACTTAAAAATTATTTTCATATATATAAACTCGGTTTATGGCGTCAGATGCCGTCATCCGAAGAATCTACAAAAGTCTTTTTCCATTTTTTCCGGTCATGGGTTCCTCAATGAAAGAAATTGGAATTGGAATAATATTGTGCGATTTATAAATTGCTCCTCGATAAGAAGAAAAAATGGTTACATTTATAACAACCGTGCGCACATTTCGCTGATAGCATTTTTAAAATTCCCAGTAGCAGTAGTTACATTTTGCGTATGTAAATTAAAAATATTTTTTTGTTTTTAATTATTTCATTATTTCCTGCTATTGTTTATCTTTTCAGTTTTTTAAATGAAATTAGTATAAGGCATGCATTTTAAATGAAATGAGTGAAAGGTTTGTGTTTTAAATGAAAATAATAAAATAAGAATATGCTATGAAAACAATCTTTATTGATTTATTATCTGCGCCCGGCTGACATAAAAATATCACAAAAGCCACATATTCATTTTTCTTTGAGTAGTTGCTCATGAGAATTTAAGTTAACCTTCCGTATTCGGATACTTAACATATTGGTGTATTAGCTTTAATGTTGAAAGCATCGTTTATGTTTGAAGCGAAAACTTTACTATTACACAAAATCGCATCATCATCATCTACTATATATTTACAACGGAAATTTGTATTTGATTCCGATTGTTTATAATACTATCGTAGGATATACCACAATTAGTTAGGTAATAATTTTGGAAAGGTTTTAGTGTATACATATTGTTCAAGGGTACTTAGTTATAGAGCAACAGTAAAAGTTCAAAAATTAAGTGAACCTGATTATGAAAGTTTAGCCTTTTTAAAAAAATCTACAGACCATATTTTGTTACAAGTGGCCCTGTTGCATGACTTTTAGGAATGGTGTTAGTATATACGATTTCATTATATGTTGATTAGTTACAGAGGTATTAATTCCTGTTGTCATAACGGTCTCATTACCCGACCATAAGTGCGCTGTTTATAATCAACTAAAACAATTACTTCTTAATTGCTAAATTTTGTCCAACGCTTAAGATAACATTATATCGCAGTGGCGTTCGCATCGTTTTCAGTGATGAGCAAGGTCAAGCTGAAGATCCATATTGTTTAAAATACAAGTTCAAATTCACCATTTAGTTTAATCCAAAGTCCATTTGGAAATATTGACCAGCGCAGCGGGCATAGCCTGCTAGTTATATATATAAAATCCAAACGGAAATTTCGTTCCGAACGCCGAGATTTCGAGTTCTACCGCATGGATTTTTACGGAACTTATACCGTTAGATAGGTATCGTTTCAGGGAAGGTTTTAAGCTATAACACATCATTCTACCTAGATTAGTTATAGAATTATTACGAAAAATTTTGTTATTTTGGATTTTGTTACTTCATATTTCCTTAAATATCTGAGCTCCTATTGACCGTAGAGCTTAGATCTCGCGCCAAAAGTAGCTCCCAAGCACCCAAGCAAACTTTTCCCCGCGATTATTTTGCCGTCTTCCGATTTCCTCTAACTCTATTAGGGGCTCGCGTAGGGCCCTTTAAAATATTTTTCGTAGTAATTTCAGCAATTATCTTAAATTATTGTTTAAGACCGCCAGCCTCCCGATTCATGTATCTACGGAAAGGTTGCATGAAGGAGTTTCGTTCAGATACGCTTTCGTTAAGAATAGAGTGCGCTCCCTGGTGGTGGAATGTGGAACTAACATAACGCGATATTGTTAAAATTAGGAAATCTAACAATGCGATCTGTTTTAAACTTTGAGATAGTTCATAACACATAATCTATTATCTATTCTATTATATATATATATAAAATCTATTATCTATTCTATTATCTATTATATATATAAAATCCAAACGGAAATTTCGTTCCGAACGCCTAGATTTCGAGTTCTACTGCATGGATTTTTACGGAACCTATACCGTTAGATAGGTATTGCTTCAGGGAAGGTTTTAATCTATAACACATTATTCTACCTATATTAGTTTTAGAATTATGACGGAAAATTCTGTTATTTTGGGTGATAAGGTTACCATTTTATTTCTTGGCGAAATTCATCGTTGATAAAAAAAAATTGAAACGGCTATTAAACCTCGAAAAATAAAAGAAAAACTGTTACTAATTTTATTTAAATGAAAAAAAAAAAGATAAAAAAGAAGAAGAAAATCCGTTTTAATGAGTGATAATATTAAAAAACGGAAACATTTAATCAAAACCTGAAAGAAATATTTGTAATGCTTAAAAATTAATTTAATAAGAAATATTACACTTGATACGCAATATTTGGCTCTTTATCGCTTGCGTTAGATATGGAAACGAATCTGAAAATTTGATTAGATGAAATTTTAACGACATTTTCTTTCTGTTCTGTTCTTTTCTTTTTTTTTATATATCTAATTGTCCCATCACGTGACTTATAGAAGAAACAAGCAGATGTAATTGTGAGTCACATGTGTTATTACTATTTGTTTCTTTACAATTTTTTATTTTTATTTTGTCGCCAAACAATGTGATTTTAAGCCAAAAATGCATAAGCGTGACATTAGCTTGAGGATGTTCTCACAAATGGTGTTTTTTTAGATGAAAGAGATCATTTTTTGAGTACATTTTCATATTCAATTGTAACTTATATAGATATCAGTTAATATTTTAAAAATGGAATTGAATACTTAAATTTCAGTGTGAATTTCTGCCACACATACATATTGTAAAATAATTTCATACTTTTTAAAATGTTTTTCGCCGTAATTCCGAAAGCATGTGATATTTATAAACTCGAACTCAGATCAACGAATATTACCCATTTTATTTAAGCAAATATTATCTATTTTCTCAAATCATATCGCCAATTTCATTTATAGGAAAATCCACAGATTCGAAATCTAGGAAATAAAGATAATTTTTAAGGAAATTTATGTTTTAATACGTTATTACTATGGAAAAATTCAACATTTTGGAAAAAAAAATTACAAGTCTTTTGTAATTCGTCATTTCTTCTTCGTCTTTCTTCGTACTTTCTCCTCTGTTATGTAATATTTAAAATGATATTGGACTAATTTTCGATCATCGATTCACCGCAAAATCGCATATCTAATATAGTATATAAAATAAAGTCTGGATTAGGGGACTAATTAACGCACAGCGCAAACTACTGAACCTAAAATCTTGAAAATCGTGGTAAAAATACTTCTTATGACATAAACTTCTGATAAGAAAGGATTTTCTAAAGTGTCACCCCTAATGGTTTTTGCACGGGGAGGGGAAAAAAATCGAATATCAAAATTATGCGTCAAACGATAGCATATTTTAATGTAGTTTTGTATGCTAAATCGAATGCTACCAAATAAATTTTTATAAGTCCAACAGTTCATGACACATTTCATATTTTTCTAATTTGGTGGTGTCTTTGGCATCTAAACCTCAAAATATCTATCATTACATCCGTTACTCTAGCAACGGAAAAAATTCAAATCAACCCTTTTGGCTAAAAAATAAAAACGGCTCTATGAGTTTGAAATAAAAATGCAAGCATCTTAATTTTTTTTTTTAAAGTGATTTTATGTAAAATAAAAGGTAAAAAATTACTGAGAATTTAGCGTTATAAAACAAAAATGGAAAAAGTACTACTTATATATTCCGTCGACCAAAAATCTATCGTCAAACTATAAGATTAAATGCCAATAATGGTTGATCGTAAATATCAAATTCACTTGAATTTAAACAAACTACACGTGTTTACGTCATCAAGTGATTTTAATTTCGACGTTTTATTTGTATTTTTATTAATGTTATACTAATTTATTTGTTATTTCGTTATTTAAAATATAGATTATGTCAATTTATATAATTTGGCGAATGGTTTGGCGATTTATATAATTTGGCGAAATTGGTCGACGTTATAACAAGTAGTACCAATGAAAATATTTAAGTATGAAAGCAATGTTTGTAACGACTTAAAAATTATTTTCATATATATAAACTCGGTTTATGGCGCAAGATGCCGTCATCCGAAGAATCTACAAGAGTCTTTTTCTTTTTTTTCCGGTCATAGGTTCCTCAATGAAAGAAATTGGAATTGGAATAATATTGTGCGATTTATAAATTGCTCCTCGATAAGAAGAAAAAATGGGTACATTTATAACAACCGTGCGCACATCTCGCTGATAGCATTTTTAAAATTCCCAGTAGCAGTAGTTACATTTTGCGTATGTAAATTAAAAATATTTTTTTGCTTTTAATTATGGCATTATTTCCTGTTATTGTTTATCTTTTCAATTTTTTAAATGAAATTAGTAGAAGGCATGCATTTTAAATTAAATGAGTGAAAGGTTTGTGTTTTAAATGAAAATAATAAAATAAGAATATGCTATGAAAACAATCTTTATTGATTTATTACCTGCGACCGGCTGACATAAAAATATCACAAAAGCCACATATTCACTTTTCTTTGAGTAGTTGCTCATGAGAATTCAAGTTAACCTTCCGTAATCGGATACTTCACATATTGGTGTATTAGCTTTAATGTTGAAAGCATCGTTTTTGTTTGAAGCGAAAACTTTACTATTACACAAAATCGCATCATCATCATCTACTATATATTTACAACGGAAATTTGTATTTCATTCCGATTGTTTATAATACTTTCGTAGGATATACCACAATTAGTTAGGTAATAATTTTGGAAAGGTTTTAGTGTATACATATTGTTTAAGGGTACTTAGTTATAGAGCAACAGTAAAAGTTCAAAAATTAAGTGAACCTGATTATGAAAGTTTAGCCTTTTTAAAAAAATCTACAGAACATATTTTGTTACAAGTGGCCCTGTTGCATGACTTTTAGGAATGATGTTAGTATATACGATTTCATTATATGTTGATTAGTTACAGAGGTATTAATTCCTGTTTTCATAACGGTCTCATTACCCGACCATAAGTGCGCTGTTTATAATCAACGTAAACAATTACTTCTTAATTGCTAAATTTTGTCCAACGCTTAAGATAACATTATATCGCAATGGCGTTCGCATCGTTTTCAGTAATGTGCAAGGTCAAGCTGAAGATCCATATTGTTTAAAATACAAGTTCAAATTCACCATTTAGTTTAATCCAAGGTTCATTTGGAAATATTGACCAGCGCAGCGGGCATAGCCTGCTAGTTTTTAATAAAAGCATAAATCGTTCAATGGAAAACTTAATCATCAAAATCTGATTTATATAAATAAAAGGTTATACATTAAACTACACATACAAATTAAATTATTTTATCAATTATTAAAAAATATCTGCACTCCGAATTACGGTTATTTTTTTCTAAAATACTCTAAATGCAAAATTTGAGAGTTTTCACTCAAATATTACTGATTTACTAAGATGCGTTTAGTATAAATTGCACGATATTACCTGTACTTGAAGGGCATCGGTACTTATAATGATTGAAAATACAATACAAATAAATTTTACCCATTTTCTAGGCCATTAAAAGGCCATTAAAACATTATTTTGTTTTCTGCTGAGTTATATGATTTATGGAGACATCTGCTAATTCCAGCTACATTGTTGAAATAGAATCCTTATAACAAATTGTGGTTAGGGTAACTTAGATAATGTTTTAGTACATACGAATAAAACAAATCATACTTTAAATTATAGTAAATATTATTTTTTATTTATTTAAAGGAATAATATATCAATAGTAAATACACTGTGACAGAAAAGTAATGTAAAAATTATATACTAGTGTTTCAAATAATATAATATTATCGCATCTATGCTTTAATATGTAGAAAATTTTATTTTAAGAAGTACGCATATTTTATTGTAAATTTTCATGAAATTTTAAATCGTCATGTATACAAAATTTTAATGCGATTATAAACAATAGTAAGACTTATAATGACACAATATACACATACACACACAGTAGAATTCTGCAATCCTGAATATTAATTAGAAATTAAAATTTTCCATAAAATCCATATTTTCTATTAGCTTGGGGGATCCCTAAACATTTGTGAAATGACTTGAATTTGTTTGTAGTATCATATCAGGAGAGAAAGAACATTTTTAAAAGGTGATACTTGGCCTTTTCAAACTTTTTTTTTTTTTTTGGCCTCTCCTGGGACACCCTAATGTATATATATATATATATATATATATATGTATATTCTTATTGTCATTTCATTCACAATATTGCGGTTTGATGATGGTCGGTAATATTTAATTAGAGGTTATACATATATATATATATATATATAACGATTAATTAAATATTACCGACCATCATCAAACCGCAATATTGTGAATGAAATGACAATAAGAATATATATATATACATTAGGGTGTCCCAGGAGAGGGCAAAAAAATAAAAAGTTTGAAAATGCCAAGTCTCACCTTTTAAAAATGTTCTTTCTGTCCTGATATGATACTACAAACAAATTCAAGTAATTTCACAAATGTTTAGGGGTCCCCCAAGCTAACAGAAAATATGGATTTTATGGAAAATTTTAATTTCTAATTAATATGCAGGATTGCAGAATTCTACCACACTCCTCTTATAAATTGTTTTTATCCTAAAACTTCTTTAAGAAACACTTTATCATGTTTAACCATGATTTCATTTGATGTTATATTTTTATAAATTTTTTTTTACCAATATTTATAAAATTACTATATGAGGACCATATTTCATTTTTCTGATTATTACTCTTCTAATGCTCTTCAATCTGTATTAATTTACTGGATTTCATTAAATTAATACCATGAACTACAATGTTTCTAATATTAATAATAGATGGCAGCTCCAGTAGGTGTTAAAGTTTCATTGATTATTCATCTGTCTTCGGTTTTGGATATCGATGAAGTCAATAAATCTCCTGAAGAAACCTCAACGGAAGAAGTTGTAGTAAAAGTGCATTTAGATGATAATACAAAGCCCAAAGGAAATAATTATAAGCTCTGCAATCGCAGATCCATTATTACTCCAATAGTTGTTGGTGTTTTAGATTGAACTAAGACCAGCATAAAAGATCTACAATGATAATAGCATCTGTAATAAACAAAGAAGTTCGCTCTTCCTCTTCCATGATGTCTGACCCGCTTGTAAAAATCCTTGAAATCATTGTAAAAATCATTGAAGTGGAAAACTGTTAGCCAATTTGTCATCAAAAAGCATAGGAAATAATGATCATTTAGCTATATAATAGATTTCCTTTGCAAGATAAACGTACTAAGCCTCTTGGAGTTTCTAAGTTATTGTTTGGAACTGGCAAAGAAGCAGCTGATGCTGTTTTCGAGCTCTTAAAATCGTAAAAATGCGGTTCTCATGTAATTGGATGTGTTTCGGTACGACCCAAACTAATAGTGGAAGATTCAAAGGAGCATGCACAATTATTGAGCCAAAAATATTCAGAAACCTTT
The DNA here is from genome assembly GCA_963932465.1 of Maratus speciosus. NCBI lineage: Eukaryota > Metazoa > Arthropoda > Arachnida > Araneae > Salticidae > Maratus > Maratus speciosus. The sequence goes on along the minus strand of OZ010795.1, from coordinate 427,569,279 downwards.
TGTGGATAGCATGTAGGCATCACATGTTTGAGGTTCTACTTTCTGATGCATTTAGTGTGTGTTTTGGACAATCTGCTGGGCCTGGAATCTTTTTATTTAAGAGATTCCGAGAAAATTGGTCTAAGCTCAACCATGAACCAGAAAAGTAATCAGTACCCATCATAACAGCAACAGACAGTTTAAAAACGTTTACTTCTGATTATGTAAAAACTGCTACAAAACTCCTTTGGGATGATTACAAAAAAATTTTAAATCTTGCATCATTAATGATTGGATTAGACAGTCAATTTAGAATTCGAAAACCTGGTGCTCTTCACCGAGCTCACTGGATGGCAATTTATTCTTTGGAAAGCAATTGCAAAGCAATTTATTCCTTGAAAATGAAGTTATTGTTTAATGGGAATGAAAGCACAATGTATTAACTGCTTAAGATTTTCAAGGTATACAATAATTTAAACGATTTGTTGTGTGTGTATATTTGCAGTCTTGGTTTACTTGCCGATCTGCTATTGATGCTCCTCTAATGAAAATTCACTGATTCAAAGGCTGAAAGAATATGATGTCAAACACATAAGCAATATTGGATTAAAAACGATATTACGTTATTCATAATATGTGATGAAAATCTGATTTATATAAATAAAAGGTTATACATTAAACTACACATACAAATTAAATTATTTTATCAATTATTAAAAATTATCTGCACTCCGAATTACGGTTATTTTTTCTAAAATACTCTAAATGCAGAATGTGAGAGTTTTCACTCAAATATTACTGATTTACTAAGATGCATTTAGAATAAATTGCACGATATTACCTGTACTTGAAGGGCATCGGTACTTATAATTATTGAAAATACAATACAAATGAATTTTATCCATTTTCTAGGCCATTAAAACATTATTTTGTTTTCTGCTGAGTCATATGATTTATCGAGACATCTGCTAATTCCAGCTACATTGTTGAAACAGAATCCTTATAACAAAATGCGGTTAGGGTAAATTAGATAATGTTTTAGTACATACGAATAAAACAAATTATAGTTTAAATTATAGTAAATATTCTTTTTTTATTTATTTAAAGTAATAATATATCAATAGTAAACACTCTGTGACAGAAAAGTAATGTAAAAATTATATAATAGTGTTTCAAATAATATAATATTATCGCATCTATGCTTTAATAGAAAATTTTATTTTAAGAAGTCCGCATATTTTACTGTAAATTTTCATGAAATTTTAAATCGTCATGTATACAACATTTTTAATGCGAATATAAACAATAGTAAGACTTATAATGACACAATATATACACACACACCCAAATATATATATATATATGTATATATATATATGTGTGTGTGTGTGTGTGTATGTATGTATGTATATATATATATATATATAACCATTAATTAAACATAACCTTCCACCGTCAAATATTATGAATTAAAGCTGTAAGTATTAAAAAAAAAATAATATAAGAATTATTATGGAAGAAAAAGATCATCATCAAAAACCGCAATATTGTGAATGAAATGACAATAAGAATATATATATTTATTATACATACATATATATATATTTAAAACATAAATCCTTTATTTAGCCGTTTTTTTTTATTTGCTTCTAAAAGCAGTTTATTTGTAAATGTCCCCGAACTAGCTATTTTTGTAAATCAAATTTTATTTGTATATATATGTATATTTATTTATTTAAAAGTTTCCTGTATAATTTCTTCAAAATGGTGCGAATTACGTTATTTTAATTGGTACAGAAAAAATAAATAATGAAATTTATTTATTTTTATGGATGTGATTTTATATTTTAAAAAATGGAAAAATAATTTAGTACAAAATTTCAAATAACACATCTATCTATGAATCTGTCTTTTTACCTATCTATATAATTACTATCTATATTGTTAAGGGCAACAATACTGTACCAATTAACAATAATTATTGAATGTCTTGGAATTTTTTTCCGTTTAAATGAAATTTTCATTAAAAAACATAATTTTATAATTTAATAATAATAATAATAATAATAATAATAATAATAATAATAATAATAATAATCTTATTAAACCGGAAAAAAATCGTGAAAAATATATATCTTTAGAATATTTATATATAACGATCTTAAAATGCCGCGTTATTGATATCTCTTTTAGAACATGGTCAAACGAAGTACAATCGCACAATATAATCACTAAATCAATAATCATCAGATATCTGGTCTACTGAACATCTGCGACTTTCCCAACTATCATTAATATTGAAGATATCCAAAGCGAAAGATATTTTCTTTCATAAAATAAAACTCTTTCAAAAGATATTTTACTTTAGAAAGTACTATTTTCTTATTTTTAGTGGTGAAACATTTTATCCTTAACATATCGATGCAAAGGCAAAAGTCTATTGAATCAGGGAGGAAAAAATATTAAGACAGAATACAAAAAGAAATCCTTTAAATTTATACATTTCCATACTTCTGCTACATGTATTTTTTTTTCTTCTTTTTTACTCTGTTTCGAATATCCTATACGATATTTTTATGGACATATTTATGTATATATATATACATATAATTTTAAGTAAAATAAAACATTTCATTTCCTAAATTAGAATTATCGAATGAAAATAAATTTTAAAAAGCCATGATTTTTTGTGATACATTTTTTAATTCAACATTCTAGAAAAACATGCCTGAATGCAAAGATGAATATGAAGTAATAAAACTGTCGTTGTTGTAAATATATTAAGAAGACGGTGGACGGATATATATTTTTTTTAATTTTCATCAAATAGATATGAAATTAATTAGAGAATATAAATTTTATCAAATGTTCAACACAGAAAACTTTAAACGAAATTTCCAATCTTATTATAATTTTAAGATTATTTTTAAAAAATGAAAAATTTAAAACAAATTTTTAAAATGTTCCCTGCGTCTTAATTTTTGAGATATTCTCTCGTGTAAACATTTTAGTCACATAAAACTCTATCACATACAATCTGTGTAACTATTCTTTAATTCCTTGATTTTTTTTTTTTTTTTTTTAGATTTTTTTCTTTTTTTTCATAAATATTTTTAAAAAACTTTTGCCTTTTAATAAGTTAAAAATCTAATTGAATAGTCTTAATGAAGTCGAATTTTAAAATGCATACACGGTTTCTTTGCACGTAATACCAAGATTCTTCGTTATCATTTTCATGAATTTTGATAAAAAATTAAGACGCGTGGAGCATTTTAAATATCGAAAAACGTTGAAATATCAGTTTTGAGAAAAACATATTTAAAGTATACTAATGGCCAAGAAAATGCTTTTGTACAAAATTGAAACATTTATAACTTTGCTAAAAATCATCGCATTTTACAGCGGGTTTTTATTCGAGAACTCATTACTACTAATAATTACAAATTACAAATACAAATTGGATAATAATTATACACACAAAAAGAAATTTCGATTTTTGGGTCGACATTAGCTCAAATAAAGGACACGGCCCCATTAAGTTATTTCAATTGAAAAAAAATCTAACTTTTGAGCTGATATATCGGGTGCTAACTGCATCCACAATCTAAATCAGTCTATTTTGAAAACTTATATGTATTATTTTATAGATTATACTCACTGATAACGCTTACTGTTTCGAAACTTTATAGTTCTGTGATCGAGAGGATAAATCAATACTAGAAAACATGAATTCTGCTTTTTCAGAATTTAGTGTCGCCCCCGATGAAAAAAAAATATATATATGTATCTATAAATAGTTGAAAACATGTTTCAATTTTAAGAGTTAAAGCACACGCTTTTATTTTATTGAAAATGACGTCATTCGCATCCGCTTAAAAATGCCACATTTAAGATCTACTCTTAAGCATCTACAGTAATGCATGCATGGGACGACACTATCGCAAACTAATATACAGATGCAATAAAAAGATGCCGCCATTAAAGAAAGTCGACAAAAAAAAACCCGGCTATCTAATGTTTCATAGACCTTCATTTGTTTGTAACATTAATATAGATACTTTAAATTAAATATAGTTTATTATAGCTCCATGTTTTAATAGGAATAATTCGTTTATATATTTCAAAATAGCACGTATTTTAACTGCATTTTCTTTCTATTGTAATAAGAAAATGGCAATAAAACTATATAATTACTATGTTAGAACTATTTTTCCTTTACTTTGTACAGAAATGGAGTACTGCCGTTGCCAATATTAATCAAAAGGCTCTAATAACTACAAAAAAATTAATATTTCAAAAATAAATAGAGATATAGTTTTCAAACAAATTGCATTAAAAAGTTCTTTTTTTTTCAATACAACGGTATGCAAATTGAAAATGTGTGATGCTTAGAAGTTAAAAAAAATTGCTATAGATTATTTAATCGTACAATGATAAATCTGCTTTGTTTTACGTCTGGCTTATACAACGCAACGTTATTTTTTGGAGACGACATAAAATAACGTGGGGGGAAAATAGCATACCGGGATCTAAAAAAGTAAGTAAAAATTTATATCATAACGTCTTTATATATCGTCTTATCTTCATATATACATGTAATTTATATTCTCGAAAGACCAAATGATTCGTAAATGACATTCTCGTGGAATATAATTAGGAAAGAGATCAGATTAAAAACAGGTAGAAAGCAGGAATTCTGCTTTTTTCAGAATTTAATATCTCCCCCGATAAGCAAAAAATAATATTATTATAATGTGGAACCCGTCGAATTTGGACGAAAGAAAAAAAGTAAGAAGGAACTTCTTTTATTAATTTATAATACACCTGTAAAATTAGTTGCAGTAAAAATACATGGTATATTGGTTAGTCTAAATCGAATAGTATAACTCTAAACAAATATTATTTTAAAGTACATTCCTACAATGAAGAATGGCGGAGGATACATTATGCTGTGGGGAGCATTTTCTGTAAAATGTGCCTGTCCGTTATTTGAAATCCGCGGCAAGAAGAATAGTGCAATGCATAAGGATATCTTTCAAGATCATTTGCTGCCTTATTAGGGGGAAATTTTTGGCCTCAACTATTTGTTTCATCATGATAACGACCAAAAGCATACATGCAAGCTCGCCAAGCAGTGGCTTTAGCACAAAAAAAAAAAAAAAAAAAAAATCCCCTTTTGAAATGGACGGCCCAATCATCCGATCTGAATCCAATAGAAAATCTTTTAAACTAACTTGAAAACGTGCGTGGAATTATAAATATTCCAATTCAGCAGCATTTTCACAAAAATTACAAGAACCGAAGACAAAACTTAACATTAATAATCTACAACCGTTCATTGAATCGATGCCACGTTGTGCGCCGCAGTACTTATTGCTAAACGAATGAATACAAAATACTAATTGTAAATGTTGTTGATCACTGTTATTTTCTGTTATAACACCATTTTTTTCCAAATTTGCTAAGGTGGCCGGAAACTTTTGAGAACATGCGTTTTCTTTTGAAATTATATTTGTCAATTAAATTTATCAATATTTAATATTTATTCCATAAATAAGTATTTAACTATTATGTCAATAAAGTGTATAAGTATCACTTTGAGATTCCTCTTCATATGGGTATACTTACAAATTATCAAACAATTTTATGCTGGTCGGAAACTTTTGACCGCCACTGCAGCTTATGTTTGAGCAGATTCTATCACCATTAATTTGTAAGCATTAAGTTTAAATCGGTTTCGTATTTCATACGATTGCATAAAAATCGTAATGTAGAATGCTTTTAAAACGCTTTTCGCTCACTTCATCCTTTTAAATTTGGAATTTTCTGTCGACGATTCTTAGAAAGCATTTGCATCTTTGAAGTAAGTACCATTTCAAATTTAAAATGTCAGACCCCCTCAGTAACACAAGAACGAAATTTAGAACACTTTTTGCGCCTGTAACCCCCAGGTGGTAGTGACAACAACGTAAAATATAGGATATGTTGAAGCGGGGACTATAACCATCAATTTGAAACTATTACTTCTGAAATCGGTTTATATTTCCTGAGATTGCGTAGAAATCGCAATTTATAAAAGTTATTAGAACGCTTTTCGCTCATTTTCACCACTTTTAACTTTCAAATAAATAAAAAAATAACTGTTCTCAGAGAACATTTACATCTCATAAGTAATTACCATGCAAAATTTCAAGTTGCTAGCCCCTTCAGTATTCAAAAATCACAATTCAAAACGTTTTTTTTTTTTTTTTTTTTTTTTTTTTTAATGCAACCGCAAGGTGGTAGTGACGCCGACATGAAATAGATCCTGTAGCATAGGCTGTCATCATGAATTTCTAAACCATTACTTTTAAATTCGTTTTGGTACTTTCTGAAATTGCGTATAAATCGCCAGTTAGAACGTTTTTTAGAAGGTTTTTCGTCCATTTTCACCCCTTTTGAAATTCGAATTATTTAGGAAATGATCTTAGATTTCATTTATATCGTATAAGTAACTACAATGCCTAAATTCAAGTTGCTAGCCCCTACAGTGTTACAATAAACGCAATTTAGATCGTTTTTTGCTCCTGCACCTCTTTTCAGGTAGTGGCACCGACATAAAATGCAGTCTATGTTGGAGCGAGGGCTGTCACCATCGTTTTCACACCATTATTTTTTAAATCGGTTCCGTACTTCCTGAGATTGCGTAGAAATCGCTATTTAGAAAGGTTTTTAGAACGCTTTTCCCTCATTTTCACCTCTTTTAAATTTCGTATTTTTAGGAAATGTTCTTAGAGATCATTTGTATCTTATAAATAACTGCCCTGCCTAGTTTCAGGATTCTAGGCCTTTCAGTAACACAAAAACAGCAATTTAGAAAGTTTTTTTGCTTCTGCAACTCTTAGGCGATAGTGACACCAACATGAAATATAGCCTATGTTGGAGCAATGGCTGTCATCATCAATTTCCAACCATTACTTTTGAAATCGGTTGCGTACTTTCTGAGAAATCGCAATTTAGAAAGTTTTTTCGCACATTTTCACCCCTTTTAAATTTCTAATTTGTAAAGATATGTTCTTAGAGATCATTTATATCATATAAGTAACTACCATGTCTAATTTCAATTTGTTAGCTCCTGCAGTATCACAAGAACGCAATTTAGAACATTTTTTCCCCTGCAAACCCCAGTTGGTAGTGACACAAAATAAAATAGAGCCTATTTTCGAATGGGACTAAATCCATCATTTTGATACCATTACTTTTGATATCGATTTGATAATGGTTTTTTGGTAAAATTTGGGTAATGGCACCGATATAAATTATTGCCTATGCTGGAGCGAGGACGGTCTCCATCGTTATCACACAATGTTTTAAAATTTCGCATAGGTACTTTCTGAAATCTGTAATGGATTTGCACCATTAATCTTTTATTCGTATTAACATTTCTTTATTTAGTTATACAGAGTGTTTTTTTTTTTAAGTTGTGAAAGTAAAATCCTATAACAAAAGAACCACTGCTCCAAATGACCTGAAATATCACCAGTATGCTACCAAAAACAATGGGGATTTTTTAGCCATGGTTTTAAAAAAACAACTTAAAATCGCACCGACAGATGGCGCTGTATATGCAGCAAAGTCGGAAGACGAGCTTGTACACGACACACGGACAGTGGCGATAAAAACGTGAAGCACGCTGACCTCGTGTTCATTATTCTGATCTCAATCTCTCAGATTTCTGACTCTGGGGGTATCTAAAGAATACTCGGTATTGTGGTGGTGTTACGAACTTAGCTGACCTGAAGGCACGCATTGTGCACCAAATCCACAGCATCCAGGCGGATATTCTTTGCTTTGTTGTGGAACATGTGGTTTCACGTTTCCACTCATATCTGAAAACGGTGGACAGCACATCGAAAATCTCTTGCGTTAGTCGTGCAGTTCCGTATGAATGCTTTGCTCCATATTTTTTATATCGTCCTGTACCATATCGTTCTGCATTTTCGCAGTTACTGAATTTTTGATATGCGTAATAAAGTATTCTTTTTCTCGAAGTACCGTCCATTGTTTTCCGCCCACTGACAACGATATTCTTTGTTTCTGTTAACTTACAGCGCAATCTGTCGGTGCGATTTTAATTGTTTTTTTTTTTTTTTTTTTTTTTTTTTTTTAAGCACGTTAAAAAAATCCCCATTGCTTTGGGAGCATACTGTTGAAATTTCAGGTCATTTGGATCAGTGGTTCTTTTTACTTTCTTCTATCTGTACAAGAAGAAAGTATTGGATTCGTAAAAAATTTCGACTTCCGGTTTTCGACGGATTTACACGTTTTAGAGGTCAGAGATTCCAAAAAACATGTTTTTACAAAATGTCTGTCTGTGACTCTGTGAGTCTGTCTGTCTGTCTGTCTGTGTGTATGTGACACAAATTTTGTGGGCGCTCTATCCCAAGAACTAATGCACGAAATTTAATAAAAATTTATATTCAAGTAGTCCCTAATATAAATTGGTGCTGATTATTTTTTGGTGTAAATCGCCCAACAGGTGGCGCTGCTATGCTGCATTTTTCGCGATTTCTGCACTAGCTCTATCTCAAGAACTAATGCACGGATTTTCATCAAACTTCAGATTCCGTTAATACTTGATATGAATTGGTGCTGGTAACGTTTTGGTGCAAATCGCCCGACAGATGGCGCTGCTATGCTGCATTTTGCAGCATTTACACGATTTTCGTAATAGCTCTATCTCAAGAAATAATGCACGAATTTTCATCAAACTTCAGATTCTGTTAGTGCCTGATATGAGTTGACATTTTGCACATTGTGGTGTAAATCTCTCAACAGGTGGCGCTGCTATGCTGCATTTCTTGTGATTTCCGCAATAGCTCTATCTCAAGAACTACTGCTTGGGTTTTCAAAAAACTTCAGATTCAGGTATACCTGGATATGAATTAGTGCTGTTTATGTTTTGGTGTAAATCGCTCAACAGGTGGCGCTGCTATGCAGTATTTTTCACGATTTCCACAGTAGCTCAATGTCCAGAATTAATGCACGGATTTTCATCAAACTTCAGATTCAGTTAGTCCTTGACATGAATTGATGTTTTGTACCTTTTCGTGTAAATCGCTGAACAGGTGGCGCTGCTGTGCTGCATTTTTTGTGATTTCCACAATAGCTCTAGCTCCAGAACTAATGCACCGATTTTCATCAAACTTCAGACTCCGGTATACCTTAATATGAAATAGTGCTGTCTGTGTTTGGGTGCAAATTGCTCAACAGGTGGTGCTGCTATGCTGCATTTTTCAGAGTTTCCCCTACAGCTCTATCTCAATAAGTAACGGAAGAATTTTCTTCAAACTTCAAATTCAGGTATACTTTGATACGAATTGGTTCTAAATTGATGTAATTTCTTTTACTATTTAAATGATTTAATTGACGTGATTTATATAGAAGAAAGTTTTGTGATGGCCACAACATACTAGTTTTTATAGGGTTTTACTATCACAACTTTAAAAAAAAAAATCACGCTGTATGTCCTTTAATTTTCATAAATGAAAATTGTATACGGTACATACATATATTTGTAATAACTGATTATAAATATGTGAAATCTTCAACAGTCGGTACGTTTGCATAGTACAATTTACTGTTTTTTTTTTTTTTTTTTTTTTTTTTTTGAAGGAAACAATATTTACCTTCAGACAATTACTATACTGTGCATACAAATATTCCGATTAGCAATAATACTATTATTATCTACATTAATTTCAATACAAAACCGAATCCATAATATTTTTTTTGTTGAATTATACAATATTCTGGAGTAACGTCCATGATGCTTCGTCTTTGAATTTTGGAATCCAGGAGTTATAATTAAATGCATCAAGATTATGTTAGCGTTTCTGTCAATTAAAATATACTTACTGCACCTACATTCTGCATTTAGGGAAGGACAATTTGTGGACTTTAAGAACAGAAAGCCTAAGTTGAATTTAGATAATTTTGTTTGTAAACTAGCTCTTTTATTTATTTATTTATTTATTTATTTACATTGGTTTTCAGATATTTATATTTTAAAAACATATGTTTTGCATACGATATTTTACGTTATACTGTAACTTTGAAGCAACAACGTTTTAATGTATTGTTTTATAGTATAGGGTAACACCGGGAGAGTCGCCGAATACGGGATAGATGCCGCATCCCTTGTATTTTTGTAATTATCGATAGATGGTCGTCAAACGCACAGTATAGGTGCGCAATGATATTATTTTAACCAGTGTATAGAGTGAATCCAATTTCTATGTTTACTTGTAGAAGTAAAATCCTTAATTTGACGTAAGTGCATGATTCCACTGTCCAAACTTTTAAACACGTTATGTTTAAATGCTTTTCATACACTAATTACTAAATGCATACATGATTTCGAAGTCAAAACGAAGTGTAGCGTTTGTATAGAGTACTGTGTGTATGGTTACGACATTTGCCTTAGCGATGGCAGGTAACTGCGATGGCCAACGTCTGTACCATGCAAAACGGGATACATGCCGCACATCTATTCCGGTATATATGCCGCAGTTTCTTTTGTACGGGATGTTATGTGTTATTAACTTTTCCTTTTCTTTTTACACAGACTAACAATGTGACAAAGGACAAGCAAGATGCAAGTCAAGATGCTAATAATGAAATTATTGAATTACGCGTAACGCAAACGTTCTTTGCAAACTACTCTATGAAAGAAGAAGTGTAATTTGCTTCGTTGCATCATGTGTTTAAATGTAGCTACATAAAGACTGTGCGTTTTCGACACTTTTTCTGTAGATTGTAGTCGAAAAAAACAGGTCTCTTAACCCATTCGAGACCATAGGTGCATATAAGCACCTTCGTAAAGAGCTTACAAAATTTGTTTCTGGCACCAGTAAAATAGAAAAATAATATTTGCTTTTTTTAATTAGAGCATTTTCATGATAATTTAAGTAAAGGTAACTTGTTTTAAAAAGGTGGTACCAACCGAATAAAATTTGTATAAAAGTCACCGGTCCCGAAAGGGTTGACAAATAAATTATGTAAACACAATTTTACTTATTTTCATTTATTTTTCTAATACATTGATGTTACGCCGTTGCTGAAATAATAATTAAAATTTAATATAAAAAAAAAATAAGTCGATAAATTTAATAGGGAAAGTAGACAACAATTATTAATTTGAAACTACTAATACGTTTCATTGTACTCATTTAGTTTCATTTTGTTATTACATCGTTAATTATAGTCTAGATATGAATATTTTTTTAAAAATATTTTTATTTATAAATTCATTCTGTTCTTATTACAAGCGCGGCATAACTACCGCACAAGTGCGGCGTTACAACCTCAATGTACGTGTGACGCGCAGCAGTGTAATGTTTTAGAAAAAAAAAAATGTTAAAAACTATTAATAATTTGTTTTGAATTTTTTTGTCGCACTACACACTGTAAAAAAAAATGGTAACGTTCATGTAAAATTCAGGAATGTTTCGCCTTTTCTCAAGTTTTCAGAATAATTTAGCTCTTTTCTGTGAAATTCTAGTTTTCTTATCTGAAATATTCCTGAACAAAAGTTGGAAACAGCAAAACGCTGCGGCCGCCATTTATTATTTTTTTGCTATAATCCGTTGCTCGCGCGCGAGTGTCGAAAAATAATTCCTTAAATGAATGTAAAAAAATCAATATGCAATGCAAATAAATCAATAGACGACATAATCCTTTACGCCTCTATTGTCAAGACCATTGAGATGAAAATACAATACCTTTGTGACATGGCTAAGAGATTATCTCTCGTACTTGTCTGTGGAATATTTAACGAGCAGACCGTGTAAAAAAAAAAAAAAAAAAAAAAAAAAAAAAAAAAAAAAAAAAAAAAAAAAAAAATTACACCTATTATTTGGATCTCCATTAACCAGGGAACCATCAAACATGATTCTCACCGATTTTGATTAATTTAAAGTATGTTTTAGAGTTCTTATCTCTAATTATTCTTGTGAAAGGATTTCTTCAAATGAGCCTTAGATTTTCAGAAATTAGATGCCGAGGTTTAGCATACGTTTGAAATACCCATTAGTTTGCAGCTCTCAATGTGTCTTTCGTGGTGTGGACGCAGAAGGCTCGCGCGCCACCCGTACGGCTCGAGTTCGATGCTACCTCTTGACTTTTTTTTTCTTTTTTAATTAATGTTATATTTTAACACTTTACAATTTGATTTAAATTTGATATATATTGGACACTTTGAATTGCTGCAAATTTGATTTTTTTTTTCGGAAAAAATATAGAATTACGTTTCGGATTTTTTTTTTTTTTTCATGAAAATTTATATGTATTTTATCTAACTTGTAAACTAACATAATTACTGACGAAAATCCAAAATATTTTATGTCTAGATTTTTTTTTCTAATTATTATTTACATTTATATATTTTTATATTTTAAGCAAAGTTCAGAAACAGTATATCATATATATATTTACTTTATTGAATTTTAACTGAAAATTTATTTTTTCGTGTAAATTATAAATAATAATTTTGATGTCAATTTCAAAATATTTTTTCATTCCAACAAATAATGATAATAAAGCAAAAATTGTCAACTGGAAATGTAAAAATCGTCTGCGGATCCCGCATGCTGTGAAATGTCAGTAATGTTTTGCTGTCAACAGAAATATTCCTGGTATTTCGCAGGAAACTTACTGGCATTTCTGTAGAATGTTTTTAACATATACAGTAAAGTTGCAGTCATTTTCAAGAAATGTTTCTTGGAAATAATGTGCAACTCAGCTGCCCATTTTTTCCCAGGAACGTTGCGGAATTTTTTTTTACAGTGCACGCGTTGTATATTTAACATTAAATAGCACAGCATGATTTTTTTTTTAATTTTTTTTTTATGTCCACCATGGGACATTATACACAAATTCAAAAAAAAGTGCGGCACAAATCCCGGAATTACCCTATATGATATAATTTTTGTAATTTGACTAATCATTTCTTATTGCAACACTTTCTATACATGTTTGTGTGTTGCTGAAGAGCATTTGCTTTTATCATCTATTTAAGTCGAAGATGAACATTTTTCATATTTTTATATTGCTCTTATACACACACACACACACACTCACACATATATATATTTATAACATATTCTACATAACATATGAATGCGTAAATTAGATGAATATGATATACAACAAGATGGATATTCATAAAAATAATCCCTTAGATTCAGTTATAATATATATGAATAATTCTTGTTTGTGTTATAATAAGAAATTTGCACATGTTTCATATTGGATCTCAGGCAATAAGTGCTATATTTTCATCTCCAGTCTTACTGGCGACCAGAAGTTATAGCATGTACAATGCTGTGCTCATAAGATTTACAACAGGACAATTTGGAGAAATAAGTCCTATTTTATTTTTATAGCTTTTAACCTTTGAACCTGAAAGGAGTGTCACTAATTGGCTTAAACAGATGCATATGTGAATTATGCTGGCCAAATTTGTGAACAGAAGGTACGTCCTTGGAGAAGGCAACGGCCGTACGAGGTGAAAGTAATTTTGGGAGGGCTAAAGAGACTAAAGGGGGCTTAAGAAAAAGAAAATACATTTTTTATTCAGAATAGCACATGTCTCAAAAATGGTGCGACAAAAAATGGAAGTAATCCCGTATCTACCAACCAGCTATTCTAGCTATTGAAAATTAATGAGTAAAACAAGATTCTGTATACATAGGGGATCAAAATCTAAAAAAAAAAAAAATAATTTATTTGTATGTTACAATTTAAAATTTTCATTAAAAAAGTTATAAATAGTCTCATAATGTGAAAACAATTTTCCATGTTTGGAAAGTGTAAATAATAGTTTCAAATGTGCTTGTTCACTTAACTTCATAAGATTTGTAAATAATTGTTTATTTATAACTTGTAAATAAATATAATTAATCGAAATGTAATCTCAGTCTGTTTATTTTATTAAAATAAGAAAATTTAAAATGAAAAAATTATAATTTTATTAAAATAAGTTGATGTGCGTCATTCCTTCTAGGATTGATTTATTTTAGGGTATTATTTATATTGTTTTTTAGGTACATTTGATCTACAAAGAAAAATACATTAATATTATTATTAGTTATTCTAATGGATATTTTAGTTCAACATTATTTTCTAAATTTTGCGGAAAATTCATAAGTGAATGGGCTATCGTTATTCACAACGCAAATTTATAATTTAATTAATTTCAATTATTAATCTGATTAGTATGAGCGTCGATTTAATTCTTTCTTATCTCGCGCTGCCCTACGAGTGGAATTTATTTTAGGTATACAGTCACAAATAATTTGTTCATCGAAGTAAATTAAAATGTACCAACATTAATTTTTGATGGTGTTAGACAATTTTGGAAAAAAATTTATAAAGATTAATCTGTTGTTAAATAGTGTGTCTATTTCTGTCCAGCATGTATTTGTAAAATGTTTCTGCATGAAAAAATAATTTCACATCTTTCATGTTTGTATATATTTGAGGAAAATATGTTTATATGTTTATATAAAGGTTGTTAGTCAGATATGAAACCATAATAATAAAGCACATGCAGATTACACAAATTTTATAAAAGCATGTAAATATTATATATTTCTAGGGATAGAAGCATCTGTAGACATGTTCTGCGTTTAAATGCGATTAAATTTTTATTTTTGGCTAATTAGAATTTTTACAAGAAATATAGTTAAATCTAGGCAAATTGTGCTTCACGTTAATCTTCTGTATGTCATTTTATGTGAAAAATACCTTTGAAATTGAAATAACTCGTATAGGTATAAATGATCTACAGACAGTTGATTATGTATTGAAATGTCTTCCAATAAATATTTCACCCATCCTCGTTCATACAGAAATATTTATTTTTACTTCTTGAAATATGTACTTTGAAGTATTTTCAAATTTTATGTAAATTTTATGTAAATATTTATAAGTTACAGTAATAAATATTTTTCCAGTCAAGTAAATGAAAGATAGTGTGTATTTTTCTGTCCAGCATGTGTTTGTAAAATATTTCTGTATGCAGAATTTTTTTCGGTTATTTCGTGTATGTATAGTTGAGTAAAACATTAAAATAAATGTATATATAAACGTTGTTAGTCTAATATAGAACCATAATAATAAAGCATATACAGGTTACACAAATTTTATAACAGCATGCAAATATTATGTATTTCAAGGGATAGAAGGATATGTGACCAAGCTAGTGTTTGATGTTTAAAAGCGATTATATTTTTATTCTCGGCAAATTAGAATTTTTGCAAGAAATATCGTTAGTTTTAGGCAAATTGTACTCCACGTTCATCCTCTATGTGTCATTTTATGTGAAAAATACCTTTATAACCTTTATACCTGTATAAATAGTCTATAGACAGTTGATTATGTATTAAAATGTCTTTTAATAAATATTCCACTCATCCTCGTTTATACAGAAATATTTATTTTTACTTCTAGTAAAATGTACTTTGAAGTATCCTCAATATCTAATGTAAATATTTATATGTTGCAGTAATAAATATGTTTCCAATCGAGTAAATGTTATTTAAATCGCATAAAGATAATTAATTACTGATAAACAAATTTCTTGTTAAACTAATAAATTTGTTTAATCTAATAAGCATGTTATTTTTTTTTTTTTTGAAATTTATTATTTGTTGACTATGTTTATGGGTGGCTGTATATCTTGAGAAAAAGCCTATCTTAAATAGTTTCTGACTTGCTGAAACGTGTAAGATCTTTCATTTCACATTCATGTTTTTAAAAACTATACATCCACCAAAAATGCAAATTTTAATTTATCATTTTTTATTTAGAAACACTGTATATTTCTTTTTTTTTTTTTTTTTTTTTTTTGGAATTAATACAAATATTACTTATGATGCACACATTTCATAAGTAAAGTTACATTTTTAGTTTAAATAAAATTATATATTTTTTAAAAGTAGGATGAAGATAATGTAATTAAAAAAAAATTATATGTGCTATTATTGTATCTTAAATGTTTTTATTGATTGTTGCTTCGAAAGTACAATGTAAATCGATATAGACGCATTAACCGGTTCATTAAAAATCTGCGTTTCAGCTGCTGCTTCATAAGTTTTATCGATACACGTATAGAATATTACGTGAAAGCTGCTTTTTTGTACATTCACTCATTAAAATGTTATAAGAGAAGTTTCAAAAAAAGCTTTTATTCTTAAAATATTAATAATGTAACTTCTGCTATATTTTTCAATATTCAGTATCTAATGTCTTTAATGAATTAATGCATTTTGCGTATGCCGAATATTTCATTAACAACAATTTATAATTATATATCTTAAATAAAAAGAGCGAAATTTCTTATTAAAAAATGGATTTTTTAACAGATAATAACGCTGTATTTAAAATTATATGATTTGAATAACTTTGATCATGCTCCAATCCCATATTCCATTTTTATATACGTATAATAAATAATATCATAAAAAAACACTTTACATAGGTCTTCAAAATTATTATTAGCCTTTTGACAAGGTTTCAGTCAAAAATACATGTTAAAGCCCGACAGACGCTGTCCTAGCCTCCACGTAAAGGTTAATTATTCTTCATAATCATACCTGAAATTTAAAATTACATATAAAATATTAAAATTTACATTTTCTTAAAAATATTATATATATATATATATATATATACATATATATATATATATATATATATATATATATATATATATATATATATATATATATATATATATATATATATATATATATATATATATATATATACATAGGTCACTCTGAAATTTTTGAGATACAACTGGGTTTTTAAAGTAATACTTACAAAAATTTAGTTGTGTTCAAAGTATCAGCATCCTTCAGCATCAATGCACTTTTGTAGACGAATTTTCCACAGATTAAATGCCTCAGGCCACTCCTTTCTTGGAATAGATGAAAAAAAAATGCATTTATAGCCACATCAATCTCTTCTTCTGAATGAAAACGACGTCCACGTAAGTTATTGTTTAGATTAAAAATAACCAAAAGTCACACATCACTAGATCAGGTGAATACGGCGGATGTTCTATCACTTTAATTCGTTTTTGTTTAAGAAACTCAACTGTTAATCCGGCTGTATGGAAGATGCATTGTCATGGTGAAGCATTAGTCCCATAACATTCACTTCTTGTAGAATTTCTGGAAGACATTTAGTGGTATACCAGTTTGCTGTTACTGTCTTCTCTCCTTCCAACTAGATGGTTTTGACCAATCCCGTACTTCTGAAGAAAACGCAATACATCGCTTTTTTCAGTGCGCATTGTCTTTTCACGATTGTCGGCGTGGGATCATCTGCAAAGACTCATACTTTGCTTTCTTGACGTGTTGGAACGTAAAAAAACGGTATGTACGTTTCATCACCCTTTACAATTTTAAAAATGATGCGGTGGCCACCATCATTTAACAATTTAAGAGTTTCTTTACTGATTCTGACACGCTCCTGTTTTTGGTGCTCAGTTAGATTATGGCGAACCCAACGGCAAACTACTTTTTTCATATGCAATTCTTCATGAATAATTTTGTGTATGGCTGCGGATCCAATGCTAAGTTCCTTCTGTATCATTTGATAGGTACAGCGATTATCATCCATTAACATTTTTCGTATGGCAGACACATGATCCGATATTACTGACGACGGCGACCTTCCTGTGTGT
Organism: Maratus speciosus; assembly: GCA_963932465.1. Classification (NCBI taxonomy): domain Eukaryota; kingdom Metazoa; phylum Arthropoda; class Arachnida; order Araneae; family Salticidae; genus Maratus; species Maratus speciosus. The sequence goes on along the minus strand of OZ010795.1, from coordinate 427,551,566 downwards.
TCTTCATCCTTCTGAAAATTGCAACCTCTGCTAAATTCTTTAAATTATCTGAATACAGTAGCGCGAGCTGTAGATACATCACCAAATGCTAATTTCAATCGTTGAATGCATTCTTCTTGAACTAATCCTGCTTTAAAATCGTAGAAAATCAAAGCGTGAAAATGTACTTGCGTAAACTCCATTTTCTCTTCTGTTTAAAATTTATTCTACACTAAACAAGTTGAAGTAAGTCAGTAAAAAATCGTCTGCTGTGTTAAAATACTCTGTATTTTAAAATGAAACCGTTATTTTTATTTTGTAAATTCTAGTCTGCGCGTATCTCAATAATTTCAGAGTAACCCTCGTATAATTTTATCTTACACTTAGCAAAAATTCTTGGGCAAATCTTTAATTTTGAATTTAGCAGAACTTCAAGCGTTATGATTAAAAGTATGGAACACCATCAGCATCTCTCTTCATTGCATATGCATATGTACGCAGCTTAAACAATTCCAGTGAATATATATATATTTAAAATATATATATAGAACTTACAAATACAGACTTTATAATACGCTGCTGTTAAATGACATTTACAAGCCTGATCAAAAATTTTGGTTTAATAATAATAAAAAAAAAAAAAAAAAAAAAAAAAAAAAAAAAAAAAAACATGTAATATAAGAATGTTGTGCATATAAGTGAAAAATAACGAAAATAAGTAAAACGTGATACACAAAACTTGATATTTCCCATTAATAAGAGAGGAGAAAGAAGATGAAGATGAGTATGCGATTTTAGAAACATGCATTTCATGTTAAAAAGCAGAAAAACCAACGTTTAAAAAAGCACAAATAATATATGAAAGGCAGCAAACAGCTGTTTCGAATCTACTAGCGAGATTCTTCTTCAGTGCAAGATAGGGGAAAAAGGAACATCGTGCTAGAAAAAGCAAGGCTGAGCAAAATGATAGACAGAGACGCGCTGGCTTACATACCCGATGCGGGTAACGAAGGCGCCAAAAACAACCAATGTGAGAGAAGCAGTGGAAACGACTGGGTGGACAAGTAGCGACATCTACCGGAGAAGCAGAGAAAAAGAAACCAAAAAAGGGAAATTAAATTAATGCTTCCCAAATGCTTGAAAAATCTGGAGTACTAGATAAGTCATTGACTAAAGAGTGAGAATTTTTAATGATATGGTAAGCTTCCCAAAGATCAAGATCAAGGATTGAAGAACATTTTTGGATAACGATGGCTGAGGAAAAATCGAACCTATGTTGAGAAGACCAAGAATGTTGAGCAATAGAAGAACGTTTAAGCTCTGATTTTTAACATAACCTTCATGCTGATTTTAAACGAAATCTAAGAGCACGCTTAGTCTGGCCAATATAAGAAAGGCCACACTGGCAAGAGATTTGGTAAATACCCCAGTTATCTATGAGATCAACCCGGTGTTTGAGATTTGAAAAGTGATTTTATTAACAGGAGAAAAAAATAACATTAAAATCAAACATTCTTAAGATTTGAGCAACTTGCTGACTGATTTTAGGAAAAAATGGTAACACAACTGAAGTATTAGAGTTTGAATTGGAATGTTTTTCAGAATGGACGGATTTCGTCAATTTCTTATAAATAGATTCAATAATATTAGAGGTATAACCACGATCAACAGCAATAGCTTGGAGGTAATTAAGTTCACCACTAAGTAACTGAGGAGTAGAACAAATATTGATAGCCCGAAAATTAAAAGTATTGAAGGCAGCGAAATTCTGGTTAGGAGGATGAGAAAAATACCCAAGGAATGGGGCCAGGTGAATGACAACATGTGATACTTACACACATAGCCACATGTAATCTGGTGTAGCCGCGAGTACGCCGTGCTGTGCGAGGCATTCCCCATCCATTGAACAGGCATGTTCAATGTGCGACAGATCTGGTGAACAAACAGGCCGGAGTAACGATGCAGTATGGTTGTCGAAGATGAAAGTTTGAGCTTGCAGTCGAGACCTGATTTTAAGGAAGGAGAACAGACTGCAAAAACTCGGATATGTAACGCTGGCTTTTAAGTTTACCGTTAATGGGTAATAGCAGGGTTGAAAGAGTGGAATCCAATACCATCTCACACCAGGACATTGGGTGTATGACCAGTATGATGACACAACCATTGAGCAACCTCTCCCTACGGTGACTCCAATCTGTTTGAGTTCCCACATACTGTCTGAAAATCGTTGGTGTATGCTTCAAAAGGACAATTTTCAGGAAAAGGACTTTAAAGATAACGATTTACTTTACTGTAAGGTCATTGCAACTAAATGTGACTACCATAAAATACTTACTAAAATATTCTTCTACTTAAAATATTAACTCAAGAATAAAAAATAAATGCATTATAATGAGACATCAAAACTTAAGGAACAAATAGCGAAACATTTGTCAGCATTAAAACGGTTCCTTTAAAAATATTTAACCATTACAATGCACATCGTTCACTATCAAGCACAAACATATTAACTAAATGCGGCAAAAAATGCCGAAAATGAATCCTTATTTATCTTTCTTAACCTTGAAAACCAAATAAAATTATGGACGTCAAGGGCTACGGCGTGTGTTTCGTTTACCTGAAATGTGAGCTCGGGGAAAGGCGATATGTTTTCGAATTAGAATTCTAAAATATCCTACGATTTAGGTGACCTATTTTCTTCACAGACCTATTAGCAACAAACTGATTGCCTTAAATTCGCAGAGACTTTTAGGACATTAATTAGGGTATGTTTATATGGTATTTTCACAAATTTTGTTAAAAGGATGTTTAAAGCCGATTTTGTGTTAACTGAGTTGTGTTAATAGATTAGGAATTCCAGCATGATCCTCCAATTGCACTTTTATTTAAACGATTAATTAAATATGTATTTAAAATTATCAAAATAGAAAAAATGCGTGTATTTATAATTGTTAATTTAACAAAAAAAAAAAGCGCAAGAATATTAGTATATTCCCAGACAGAGAATATAGACACATGATTACTCGATTCTCAATACTTTTTAATGGTGAAAAATTTGGAAATCTTGTATGGATTGAAAACACTTAAATAATATTTATTTTAATGCGATTAAGTAAGTTTATTTTATAAAAATTAAAAGTTCAGTAGATTAAATGTCGAATCCATTTAAAGTATGATGCAGCTGGGGTCCCCAAATTTTATTTGCACATTTCTAAAATATAATATTTTAATTTTTTCGCTTTTTATTTATTATAATCAACTTTCTCTATTTTTAGATTAGAAAAAAATCCAAAAACGAAAATTACGTTTTTCTGAATGAGTATTTATGTTTCCGTATATGTCGTCTATGGCATAGAAAATCTTTAATGTTTTGTGAAAGTGTAAGAAAAAAGAGAGGAATGGGGTAACATAATATCAGACCATGGGTATCTCTCTGGTCTAATAATGCCCGGTTAAATAGAATTTTTAAATACATTGAACATACATTGAATACATTTTGTCTGTTTTTAAATCTAATAATGTTAACATGTTACATTTAATATTAACTGGAGTTATATGTGAAAAATATTCTTGTTAGCAACATTATAATTATCTTGTATATACTCTATTAAACCGTGAACTCCACACAAATGCGAATTCGCAACGAACAAAATTTAAAATGTCGGTGTTATTTAAAACATTCTTAAATTAATAAATATTATATATATATATATAATAAGATGTTTGATAAAAATCAGTTTCCTTGTAGGATTCATTATTGAATTTTGTAGCGTAATCATGTGATTATATTTCATAATCTCTATCTTGCCAAAAAAAAAAAAAAACCTTTAACCAAAATTAGTTTGACTGAATGGTGTATTTTTGTTTTTCAATTTTCATAGTTTAACTTGTAATTTCTAGTTTAACTATAGTCATTAGCGAAAGTTTGTTTTGTCTGTGGTCCACAGTGTGCTATGATTTAATTGCGCCTTTTAATCGTGTTTTGATCTAGAAGATTGTTCAAAGTTGTTATGTGACGATCTCTGTCATAGCAGTTAATAGTAAAATGGACATTTTCAGATGAATTGGCATGCATAAAACACAATGTCACATTTAGGACTTTGTATTTCTCATTTAGGTTTTATCTGCCGTAAATGCAACAAAAGTGAATTAGTAAATGCGACAATAGTATATTGTGGGTATAAACTACAATTGATGATTTCATGTGGTATGGATGGGGAATCACGTCTCATTTAGGCACATTGAACTTATACAGGGTTCTTAAGCTTCAAGGACTTTCAAGCACCTTTTAACAGACATTTTTAAGTAATATTTGTCTTATTTAAAGAAAACAAATTCTATCTTTAGATTTCGCGACCAGTACTTCACGAAAATTCTTGTACTAAAACATCTAAATCTGCTAATCATATCATGCATACGAACCCTGTTACACTGTAAAAAAAAATCTGTGAAGTTACTAAAGTTTTTCTAGGAAACTGGGATTCCTAGAACTTTTCATGTAACGGCAACAACAAAATTTCATGTAACAGACACACTTTTGCGCCGAAAATCAAAAAATCTGTAAGGTTACTAAGAATTTTTTTGGAAACTGGGATTCCGAGAACTTTTCATGTAACTGCAGCCAGGGTTACAAATGAAAGTTTAGTAAGATTACTGAAATTTTAGCAGATTCATTTGTAAAGTTACAGATTTTTGTAGCTTTACAAAAACTAGTTTTGTAGATTTGCAGCTTTTTTCGTACAGTTACAGTTGAAAGTTTAGTAAGCATGTAACTTTACATCTGTAGACCTACAGATTTTTTTTTTTACAGTGTATATGGCTATAGCTGAAGCAATTTTTTCTATAGTTTCTGGTCTTACGTAACGTTCCGAATGCCTTTTTTTCTAAACTATCAAAAATTACCTCAATATTATATTGATTGAATAAAAACATCGATATTTTTTTTTTATTTATTCAAGATCATTTTTTTTTCAGATTTTTATTTCTCTTAATTCCTATTGCAATTTTTGAAAACATTTCTAATTGTAATACTCTCAGCTAATAATTATAATTATGCATCATTATTTTAACTCAATCTTTATTTTTTTATATTATTATTTTTAAATAACAAAATACATAAAATGTATTTTGTGCAGCTTTTATAGGTATTTGTATAATGAACTATGTGTTCGTTCAATTCTGGGCAGTAATTGTATTTCATTGAATCGAAACAAAATAAATAAATGTTAATATTCATTCACTAATAAATTATTTAAAAGCAAAGTTTTAAACGTTAAATTTTACATATCATTAAAAATTTCTGAAGAGATTCATAAAATTATTTATAAATGAAAGTTCAGAAAATGATGCATTTAAAATATTCCAACTTTGATTATTTAACAAGTGTTAAATTTTAAGAAAGGATTTAAGTTTATGTGAATCATGAAATTTAACGCTGTTTCTATAGAAATTATATTCATCACAGACGGATTATACGTCTAGATTAAACAAGTTCGTCTTGCATATTTTACTAAATAAATTATCTTAGATTTTTAAATGAAAGTTTAATATGAATAAATATGAGCAAGTTATAATTAAGGAAAAGCTCTTTTCGTTGACATATGCATTAAATTAAATTTTTATGTCAAAGGAACTTTTATGATATGTCATAATTACATTTAATGCAACGACATTTAATACAATAATATTTAACACAACGATAAAAAATGAATACACTAGCTATTTAAAATTTCACCTATATATATAATTTATAATGAAAAATTTCATACAAAGCGTACATTTTACGTTATAAACAGCAAACCTTAAAACATAATGCTTATATTTAAAGTAATAAAGGAACTTAATGTTTTAAATGTTTCCTGCTTTTACAAATGGAATGTAACAGCAATATACACAGTCGCCTATAATTATGTATATGATGTTTGATAGATTGTTCAACAAAACTAGTAATTATATTAAAAAAACAACATAATTGAGAATAAACACCTTAATCTCAAACATTACAAGTTTCTAATTTCTATTCGCGATGGCGAGTTTTACCATTCAAACTCATGCTGGTGCTTACCCGCTCGTTTCGGTTTCAAAATACTACCGCTGGTATCGAATTTCGAGTTAAGTTATTGCCAAGGAGGGGCAGTTTCCTCGAAACTCAAATTTCATCCTTCGTTCCTCTGCAACATAATTGTTTTTTACACATTGCAAATGTACTCAAAATATTCACTTTTCGAGAACAAAACTTACCCGCTATTTTCTATGAAACAATTTTTAAGGCAATGGGCCTATCACATTTTCAAATTATGCGACGCGGAGTCATAAATTATTTACCTGGGCTTTATTTTTGAAATGATTTGAATGATGAAATGAATTTTGAAAAAAAAAAAAAATCATAACTTCGTCAATTCTCAAGATATCAAATCCAATTAAATATATTATAAATCTTCTTAATATTATCTACAACTTTTTGATAGGTCCAATTCGTACCACAGAAAAAAAAAATAAAAGAGAAAACTAAAAAAAAAAGGGGGGGGGGGGTTAATGAAGAAAAAAAAATCCATATCTTCGTCAATTCCCAAGATAAAAATTCCTCACGAATTTGTTATATATCTTCTTAATATTATCTACAACATCTATACTGAAAAGTTTTTCATAGGGTGAATTCTTACAGCAAGAAAAATAAAATTTACATAGCAGTTGAAGAAAAATATCATATTATTAAGGTTGCATTCAAATCCAAACTGCTTATTTTCTGACTCATTTTTAAATTCATTTTTGCTCTCAAACGCATCCCATTGGTAGGTTTTCTTGTTCAGAAACTATATAATGTACCGTAATGGTCGATTTTCTTGATAGAGACAGAATATATTTCAAAAAATTATGTCAATGTAGGCATTTTGAACCGAATTTCCCCACGCGATTGTGTTGGAAACGAAAAATATGGTCCTACTGAGAAAGTAATTGTTTAGAAATTAAGTTTTAATTAATTGAACGAAAAATCGAAACACAGGTCGCTTATAAATCTTTTCAAAAATCACGTCAGAAAGTTTCATATTTTTTAATTTAAAATTTAATCTGAAAACATGCCAGCAAATTTCGAGTTGTTGAGCATGGGAAAGTATTTTTTTGAATACCGCCTTAACATGATTCTGATAAAACCAGCTCTTATATAGAAATGAAATTAAAAACTTGTCAAAAGCTACCAGATAAAATTGTCAAAGTGGGTTTATCTCTAATCATTATTTAGTTTTTGTTGTCAAAATGTGTACTTAAACTCGAAATCTAGCTGTGCCTGTAGGCCGAGCCGATAGGGATTTTTTATTTTTTATTCTGCTATAATAGTAAGGTAGCAATTATAAATTATTATTGGAAAAGTTTAAATGTATTCAACGGTCAAACGTAAAAATGATTCTTAAGTTTCAAAATAAATCATAATTGTTACGTATAATTTGAATGCTCTACAATAATAGTGAAGATGTTCTTATACATTATGTTTGCAAACTTTTAATGTATTCCAGGGAAAATCGAAGAGTGATTTATATTGTTCAAAATGATTTATAAATGTCGTATTTAATTTAATTAACGTACAATAATAGTGAAGAAGTATTTATGCATTGTTTTTATTTTTAATCTTCTAATGTTTTCTAGGAACGAACGTAAGTATTATTTATAAATTTCAACATTGAACATAAATTATGAATTTAGTTTATTTCCGCTACTAAAATAGTGCAGACATATTTTATAATATTTTCTCGGGACGAACGTAAGAATGTTATAAAATTTTCAATATTAATCATAAACTATATTTCCTTAAATTGATGAAAATTCTATATTAATATTAACGTATATAAACAGCTAAATAACTTCTATTAAATTTTCAGAGAATTTATCAAATCATATATTAAGAATTCTAAATCAGAAACAAACATTTTTGAGTTGTATCTAAGGGTCACGAGAAAAATGTATAATTCTGTTAATTAATGAAATATGTTATTTAATTCCGATACAAAAGTTCACTTCCTTAATAAATACTCAAAATATGAGTGGAAAAATTACAAAAGATTATAGTATTATATTTTAAAATTAAAGTTTTAAACAATGTGAAAATATTTGTATGTTTGAATTTAAAATAAGACATTGATGATATTAAAAGAATTTAAAAGAATGTAAAATGCGTTAGATCCCTTATTAAAAAGCTCTTTTTTTTTTTTTTTTTTTTTTTTTTTTTTTTTGCTTTAATGAAATTTGAAAATACTGATGTATCTCGAGTTTTTCTTAATTGTGTCCTTAAGGGATAATTTTTCAAAGAATATTTTATGATAAAAGTAATCTCCACTCTGCAGTTTTTATTATTTTTAATTTTACAGAATTAGCTTGTAAATTCTTTGTAATTTCTTGGAGAATTTTGCGGTATCTTTATTTTTTAACATCGCGATACATCATTAGACAATAAATACAGTTTAACAGGATAAGATGAAAATTCTTGTAAAGTTTTCTTAGAAAATGTTTTTAATGAAGCTTCATCTTTTATGTCATATTTCAGATATGAAACACATTATTTAAAAAAAAATCCATTTGATCTTTCAAATGAGATAAATGTTCTGGTAATAACTTCAGGATTTTAATAATTTTCAGTTGAATTTCAAATATTTTATTTGAAATTTATTAGGAATTATGATAGGGAGCTATAACGCTGCAATGCCAAATGTCAAATTGTAGAATTTTTTGACCCATTAAATACATGAAACAAAAGTAACTGTCTAATTACTAGCAAAAAAAAAATTTAATTTTTTTTAGGGCGAAATTTATTTTGCTTGAAATACGACCAATTGATAAATCATTGAAATGATATGAAATGTATGTGATGTATGAAATATTCGATGTATTAGGGCTGGTAAAATGTGAAAAACAATAAGGACAATTAAAAGTATTTTCTTTAATTCTATATGAAATTTTATTATTAGTTTATTCATATATCCTGAACTATACTATAACTTTACTAGAATCCGTATAACGCAGTACAATTTATATCAATTGTATATACAAATCCCTCAAAAATATATTTATATTTTTAATCCATTTTAGAGACTTCTTACTGCTATGTCTGTAAATACAGTACATGTTATTTCAAAAAGTAACAGTTCATGAAGTATAAGAAAGGGCATTTACTTTATAACAAAAATCATTTGCAATTTGGTTATATATTCGACGAAAAAGCATTTAGTAGACTAAAATACAATCTGTTACCCATTACATGAGTTAAGTTAATTTTTAACATATTTAATTAAATCTTTCAGTCAGTTTATGGATAACAGTTTTTTTTTTCATCATTACTTCATCATTGATTTCTGAAAACACATTTTTAATTGTATTTTTTCTAGTTTAGTGAAATTCAATTGAGTTCAATTCTTCTGGAAATGTTTACACGAAATGTTCTGACTCTGTGAAATTTTCATTTCGCCTAATGTTAATTTCTCATTGATTTTTCCTCATCAAACAAAATATGAAGATTGCTTCATATTAAGGTTGTTGAAAATGGGTGATTAAGGTTGTTGTAGAAATTAGCTTAATGAAAATATTAAGCGCTTTAAGGATTAATATTTAAATTTCTTAATTTCAAAGCTTGGATATGAAAATAACCTTTCAATAGATAATACTCGACACCGAAATAATGTAAGATTTGGTGAATATTGACCAGTACGCAGTCAACAATCATACCTGTAGCGTGCTAGAAAGACGCTCAAACCAATAATTTATTGGTCTTTCATCAAAAATATAGGATAACACATTTTTTACCTATAACAAAAATCTATTTTTTTTTTCTAAATGGAATATTTTTATTAATAATTTTACAAATTCAAAAATAAAAACTTCATAAAGAAATATTTATTAAGGGTCAGGTACCCTTTGAACTCACAAAATACATAAAAATGTGACCTCTATAAAAATTGCAGTCACTCTATAACTAACTGACTTTTAATTCTAAAATTGAAACCACATATTAAGAAAGATTTATTTCATCAATTAAAGTTGTTACAAGCGTAAACATTTATAAAGTTTTTAAATTTATTTTCACAGATGGTACATTATTTACGAAAAATATTATTATAGTAGACATTGCGCACATGATCTTTTTCTCATTTGAACGGCTAAAACAAATCTAGATTGTTTTAGGGGTGCACATATAATGTGGTTTTATAATGAACTACAATGAAAAAAATAAAATAAAACCAGTCGATCCAGAGAAAAAAAAAAGTAAAAAAAAACTCGAAATATCGATTTTTTTTTTTTTTTTAATGCAAAAGTAATCGGGAATTCCAAACATTTTAGTTGAGAAATAGAATAATAGATAAAATATTGTCACTATAGGTTTACTACATTCAGCGAAAATTTCATCCATTTTTCTAAAATCGTACGCGCCGTGATCAAAATCGCTGTTTTGAGAAAATTGTCTTTAAAGAGTAAATCACCTCTTGATCATATTGAAAAAAACGCAAGTGTTTTAGATATAAGTTGTCTTGTAGTGCGAATATTTCTACGAGATTTGTTTTTAAATGTTCCTAAAGAATTATATTTAATTATAAGCCATGTTTAAAAGAAAAAGTTTTTTGGACGCTTTAAAGGGTACCTGACCTCTTAAAATGCTACCAAGAATATAACATTTTTACGAAAAAACATTCCGAGTTCATTCCAATGTATAGGTAATAATGATCTTTCAATAATTCGATATTCTGTATAAAATAATTCTTCTGAATAGAATATTTCTTTCATTTTTCCAATTCAATTCATAATAATAATAATAATAATAATAATAATAATAATAATAATACATTTAGATAATTTAATAATTAATATACATAACATTTTAATGGTATATATTAATCTTTGTATGGTTTGCAGATTTTGGTTGTTCTATTGGATATTCAAAATATAAAAACAAAATTTTAGATAAACAATGATTTTTAAAAACAAAACTTCCAAAACAGAAAAAAAAATCTAATCGATATTAAAATAACACATCTTTTTCAAAGTTTAAAAAGAAGGAGCAAATTTTCAGATTATATTAAAATATTGCTTCAATATTTACCAAATAAGAAGCAATTCTATAAATACAGTTAAGCAATTTAAATTATCTGTTCAAGAATTAATTCCATGTTAATCTTTAAATAATTTATATTATATAAACTTTAAATTAATAAAATATAAAATTTTCAAGATATTTCCGGTTTTATAACAGAGTTAAATATCAAACATTCGGAGCAGAAGTTCTACAATATCGATTTCTGAAAATTGTTTAAATTATATTTGTCTCTACCACACCAGTATTGATAAAAATTAAATATTTAAAGGAAACAGCAATTTTTTATTATGATGTTATGACTAAGAAAGTTTTATAAGAAATGACCCTAAGCAAATAATGTCATTTTTTATGGTAAACATGAGAGAAAAGCATATAGTTCAAACTGTTTTACCATTTAAAGCTTGAATATTGTGAATAAGAGGTTTGAAGAAAAATAACATGATATCAGACATAACAACTTAATTCAACAATCAGATTAGAAAAAAATAAGTTTTATGCTTGTCAGTGCAATTATGGAATGAATTTCTATCTTTAGCATAATTATAACTTGAAAACGACGCTTATTTTCTTTAAAAAATTGATATCGTCATAATGAATTTCATTATCAGTAAAATTAATAAAACGGCGTATTTACACCTGATCGCCAAACGAATTTAAGCTCGAAAATCGAAGTTAATTGTCTAAAGGATTTTTTTTTTTTTTTTTTTTTTTTTGTAAAATCAAATTGTATGCCAGTTTCGAATTAAAATAATACATGATATGTAAAAATTTTCGATGGCGTAAAAAGGCAAATCTCATAGGACAGGTATCGCGTGCTCATAAGACAACGCCAAAGAAATCACGCGGTTATTTTAATACAAGGAGGGTGGAAATTCAAAAATTTTTAAATAAGTCAAAAGGGGTATAATTCCATATGTATTTTTTTTTAATTCTCAATCGAATGACAATATCCGTAAATTGATACGATTATTATTTAAAAAGTCATGTAGCATTTATGAATACAAATTCGAAAATTATACATTATTGAAAACAGCTTTATCATATTTATTTTAGTTTCAACGTATGTTATTTATATCATATCAAATACTATCAAACGTATTAAATGTCTTAACTATATTAATAATCAAAATCAAGATTATCTGATTCTTCTAAAATGCCATTAAATTCGTCAAAATCTGTGTATTCATAATTTTGTATTCATGACTTTGTAATCATAAATCTGTCTAACTTTGCAAATAATGATCGTATCGACTCGCGGATGATACAATTCGATTCAAAATTAAATAAAAAGAAATGTGCCCAGTTAAAATGATAGCATTGCGCTCACAGGCTATTAACACTAATTGTATATTATACAGTTATTTTAAAAAATAATGCCGCTTCAAAAATAAGTGTAAGGGGATTAGCCCCCGTTTCCAGTTATTATACTTAACCAATCAATCTCCAAATCTAATCAGGAAAGCTCTTTAACATAATAAAACGGTATACCAAATTTGAAGCAAATCAGATAACTCTGCATGAAAAAAACATTTCTCTAAACTAAGAAATGTCTAATCCCCCCATTCTCCCCTTTATACTTAACTAATGAACCTCCAAATCTAAACTGGAAAGCTCCATATCATAATGAACATAGAAAAATAATTAAAGTAAATTGGATAATTCTGCATGGAAATCCATTTATTTAAATTTAGGGGAGGGGACTTTCCCCGCTTTCCCCCTTTTATGCTTAACCAATGAACATCCAAATCTAATGAAGGAAGCGCCATATCGGAATAAACAGGTATATCAAATTTGAAGCAAATCGAATAATTCTGCACGAAAAACTCATTCATCTGAATTAGGGGGGGGGGGGGGACTAGCCCCAGACCCACCTTTATACGTAACAAATAAACCTCCAAATTTATTCAAGGCAGCTCCTTAACATAATAAACCGGAGTACCAAATTTCGAGCAAATCGAATAACAGTGCATGAAAAACCCATTTATGTAAATTAAGGGGTGGGGAGATTTAGCCCCCTTCCCTCCTTTATACTTAACTAATGAACCTCCAAGTCTAATTAAAGCAGCTTCTTAACATAATAAACCGGTATACAAATTTGGAGCAAATCGAGTTATTCTGCATGAATAACTCGTTTATCTAAATTAAGAGGGGGTACCCCCTTTTTCTTCCTTTATACCTAACTAACGAACCTTTAAATCTAATCACGAAAACTCCTTAACATAATAAACCGGTATACCAGATTCGAAGCGAATCGAATAATTCTGCATGAAAAACCCATTCATCTAAATTAAGGAGTGGGGAACTAGCTCTCCTTTATACTTAACCAATGAACCCCCAAAACTAATCAGGGAAGCGCCTTATCAGAATGAACCAATACAATTTTTTTAAGCAAATGTTATGTTTCTATAAAGAGTTATTCCGTTACTTATATACGTACGTACATACATACATACAGAACCGGCGGGCGCATTAGCTCTCAGGCTTTGATAGCGTGTGAGCTAAAAATACATAATAAACGATACCTATGTAACATAATACAAAAAATTTAATTATCCCTATCCCAAGTTAAAATGCCCCTTTTCTACTTCAAAATACAGTCAAACAACTTTATTTTTAGGGACTCAAGGCATCTTCATTTCTAGTGCCAAAACAAAGTTGCTGCCAAATATTCGATAATGACTATCAGTTGTTACTGTACAAACCTATTTTACCTGCATAAACTATAAATGTCGAATTTCTATTTATAAAAACTGAACTAACTTTGTAAAAAATGATCGTATCAACTTGCAGATGGTGTCTTTCGACTCCGAATTTATAAATAAACAATAAACGATACCTCTCTTTACCTACTTAAAACTTTTAATTCCCCCCTTGCTGAGTACCTTACCCGTGGCCCTAATTCTTTGCGCACCAGTTTAATTTTTTTCAAAGAAATAAAACGCAAACTTAATTTTGCCTAAATAAACAATCAAATTCTTCAAATGTCAGTCGTCTAAAATAAAATACATTGAATAAAAAAAAAAAAAAAAAAAGTCGCATATTTAGATTTGGGTATGTTAAACGTTTTCCCTCTTGAAAATAGAAAGACATATTATTTTGAGCATGTGCATTTAAAGAAGGTCTTCGACAATTGGCTGGTTTTTACCAAATATGCAAATTATCGCATTCGGAACTGATGGCATGTGTTTTTTAAAAGAAGAGCGGTTTCAAATCAGTTAATAAGAAGAAAATAGGTGGTAAAAGATTATCGGTAGATTTGCGTAAAAAGATAATCGAAAAACAAATTGTGGGTGTCTAATGAGGCAAATAGGCAGGGATCTTATGATTGCTGAATTAACAGTGTGATATGTTTTGAAAACTTTCATTGCCACTGGAGATACACAGCCAAGAAAGAATACATGTCGCCCACCAACAACAACAGCTCGAGAAGATTGAATTATGCGTCGAGGGGTAATGAACAGAAGACCAGGAACGATGACAGAAAACGCACCCCTTTGGCAAGATAGCGTAGGGCGACCAGTGACTCGTAAAATGGCTACAAAAATATTGGATAAAATGGGCTTCAAATCTTGCAAAAGCAAACGTAAGCCGATGTTAACTCCTGCTCAAAAAAGGAAACGTTTTCTGTGTGCTGCGTACCATTTAAAATGAACAGATCAGCAATGGCAAAGTGTTATAAGGTCGGATCAATCCCTTTTCCAATTTTCTATGGAAATACTGGTCATCGAGTCGTACGGAAAAGAAATAAAGCTATAAACCCAAAATGCAGCACACAAGAGTGCACGTTTCCGCCATATGTTCAAATTTGGGAAGGTTTTGATGATTGTAGCGTATACCAAATAGCGCCATATGACGAGACTATCAATACACAACGTTATCGGGACATTTTGAAGAATCAGTTGTTGACTTTAATTCAAAAAACGTGGCTTTAAATTGGATTACCTTTTTTAACAAGACTTAGGCAAACCTCATTCACCTAGGGCAACCAAAGTCTGTCTTCAACAAATGGTACCCTGTGCTAGATTGGATTCCAAATTACCCGGACATTAATTCTATTGAGGATTTGTGGCGATACTTCAAGAAGGAAGTTCGAAAAAGGACACCACAAAACAGCCCAGGTGACAATAAGCAGTTGAAAAGAATTCTTTTTGAAAAATGGCAAAAAAATCAATTTCTGAGAGGCAACGTTTGTTTCAACTACGCCAAGAAGAGTGAAAGATGTTTACGCTGTCAAAGGAGCGTCCAACGAAGTGGTCAGACTTACTAATTTCGTCTCATTTGAACATGCGCAAAACATTAGGGACATAAAAAACGTGGGCGGAAGTGGAATTCATTGGGCCCAAAGTTTGTGTTATTTATTATATTTTGTTAAATATCACTATGGAATAGGGAAATGTATCATTTCTCATTAAAAATAATTTACACAAAATATTTTTAATTATTTTTTACTTTTATTGTAAAAAAAAAAAAAAAAAAAAAAAAAAAAAAAAAAAAAAAAAAAAAAAAAAAAAAAAAAAAACTAATGCACGAAAAATTAGGGCCACGGGTAAGGTATTATTAACTCTTTTACACCCCTTCAAAATCAGTGTTAAATAACTTTTTATTTACTGTGTAAGGTTGCGGGGTGGGGGTGGCTGGTTACCTATCAGATCATCACGTCTAGCGCCAAAAGGTGGTTCTTACAAACTGTTCGTGAATGACCATCAGTTTTTGTATTTTACTCAAGTGTTGGTCATTTCTATCTATACTATAAAAGGAATCACATAAAACTGGGGACACTGGCTAAAACTTTGAAGTAAGGAAGGAAGTGTTAGCTGCGAAGTTGCATCAGCAATTCGAGAAATATGGAAATGATTCTTTACTGCAATCTAAATTACCCTTCTTCCTCCATTGAGGGATGCAGTACGCATTGTATTTATGTAAACGGTAGGCTATTTAACTTGATTATCTTACTAAAATGAATTGTATCTATCTTATATATGTCAGTTTTATTAATAAATAAAAATTGTAATGCCGTTTGTGCTTAATTAGTAGAATATAATTTGATATTATATAGTACATGCGAGGGATGACCATGGCTTTATATTCAACTCGATGGAATATTCTCACTGTATCGTTCTCTATGTATTATTGCTATAAAGTTTGTTATAGTATAACAATATTAACTACAAAAACAATTAATATGAAAAGTATGTAGTACATGCTTCTAAATTTTACACTACTTACACAATTATAACAAAAGAACATCCATCCAAATTACAATTTTAGCTCAACTCTGATTGGTTTAACCATGTATCTCGAGTTCTTTTAAGAATTTTTTTTAAACAAATCACATTCTGAATGCTTATTTCATCGACAAAAATATCCAAATTTGGCGACATTCTTGCATTTAGCGCCGAGTATGTGTTTTGGCATTCGTAATCTTGAAAGTCTATTTTTCGGCCAAACGTTGCCGATATTTCAGCAACTTCACGGTTTCATGATTCTGACCCGTAGTGACCAAAAATAACGCACTAATCAAATTTGCTCGAACATGTGACTTAGCTCAATAGTCTGGTAATTAAAAATGGCAGGATACTAAATTTAATCAAAATCATTTAAGCCGTTTTATAGATAAAATTTGCTTGACCCGCAGTGATCCCAAAATGAACCACTAATCTAATTTTTTCGAATATGTGATCCAGCCGCTTCGTCTTCTCGAGCCCAAAAAACGATAGAATACAAACTTTAATCAAAATTGTTAAAACCGATTTATAGATAAAATTAGCTTGACCCGTAGTGACACAAAAAGGATCCACTAATCCAAATTTCTAAAACATAGCCTAGCTCATTTCATAGCTCAGTCTTGTACTCGGAAACGACATAATAGAAAAATTTGTCAAAATTGTTTGAGACGTTTCTTAGATACAATTAACTATACCTTGAGCCATTGTGACCCAAAATTACCCGCTTATGGAATGTTCTTGAACAAGCGACCTAGCCCAATGTCTTCTTGAACACGAAAACGACAGAATCGAAATTTCGCCAAAATCGTTAGAGCCGTTTTTTAGATAAAATTAGCTTGACTCGCTAAAACAATACGCTAACCCAATAACCTAATTTTCTTGAATATGTGACCCAGCCGAGTGGTCTTCTCAAGACCGAAAACGATCTAATACAAATTTCAGTCAAAATCGTTAGAGCCGTTTTTTAGATGAAATGAACTTGACCCATAGTGACCCAAATAGGACCTACTAAACAAAATTTCTCGAACATGCGACCTAGCCCAATAGTCTTCTCGTGCCCCAAAAGCGGTTGGATGTTAAATTTATTAAAAATCGTTTGAGCCGTTTTAGGTAGATTTCGAAATAATAAGAAATAATAAGAAAGTAAATAGTAAGAAAAAAAAATAATACTATTTTTTTGTACTTGAAAACGTATAAATAATAAATTTCATGGCAAGCTCAAATTTTCATTAATGAAAGTTTTTCGGAATAATCATTCTAGAATCACTCGCGTGACAAATATATTTACCAAATCGATAACAAAATTTTCCAGAAATGTTTAGTGACATATCATTTAATAATTTGAATTTTTCGTACAAAACAGTATGTTCTGGTAGATTTCTAATTTGAAATTATCGATAACTAAGCATTAAGTTTTCCCTTTTATAAATGTACTAGAAAGGTAGCCCGTCAAAAATGACGGAAATTTAGATATAAAGATATATACAACTCATGTGCAAGAATATGAGTTTTCTCATTTGTTCCGCAGTGATAGATGAAAATAACACATTTTAAGAACGAAACACATTTATGAAAAACTGTGTACAGTAGAAGACCACTAATCTGCACAATTCCAAGTTTTCTGCTGATTTTTGCGGTCATGTCTATTCAGTCTTTGTTTACATTTTTTTTAAATTCATATATTGGACAATTTAGAGCCTTAAAAATAAATAAATTACACACTTGAAGTAAGGTAAAAACTATTAAATTATCCTATACGATTTCATAAAATGGTACTATATGGTATTATATGTGTGTGCTTCACGATCTTGGTTACGACTTTGGCGAAATTGGCTGCAACTTGTCATAATTCTAATAGTGTGGGCCTCTATAACAAAAAAGTAACCAGTTTTTAGTAAAATTTCTGATATAAAGTAGTTTTCAAAAACTTGTGTAAAATTGCAGGCCGTTCTCATCATATGCCAGTCCTGGGAATAATATTTCTAACACTGAAGAGTTTCCATGTATATGTGGAATTTAGAAAAGCTTCTCCAAAAGAAAGGTCCTGAAATGACATTGTAATTCCTCTAATTTCAAAGTTTAATCGGGCCCTGATGTTGTTTACTGAAATCTAATAAATACAGTTATTTTGAATATTACAACAGAATTAAACAGCTAAACTTATTTAACTTAAACTCGCTGTTACTTCCCGATGTTATTTTTTAGTATTATGAAAGAAAATTACTTAAAATTTTCAAATCATGCACATTTACATTTTTTTTCGTCTTTAATAACTAAATAATGAAAAAATATGCTTTTGTTCTGATCTCATAAATACGACAATAAAATAATGTAACTAAGAGACATAGCAAAATTAAATCTTTGTGATTTCAAACCATAAACAAATGATACCGCCACCATTTTACATACTATGACGTCATTAGAATCCATTGATTGTCCATTGATTGTTGGAGAACTTACTTTGTGAATGATTACCTCAATGATTTAATATTTTTTACGGTTCACGATGAATGAATCACTTGTGTTTGTTTAGGTTTATGGAATGAGATATTAAGCCGTGAACCCAATTTCAATTAAAGTTATATAAAGATATATGTATTTTTAATCGAAATTAAAAACAATGCTTTAATCTCGAAATAAAATGTTTTAGTTTGTATAATTGGTTATTTCTGTTAATTATTTATTTAGGTACTTTTCCATTATAGCGCATTTAAAAAAAAAAGCTTGACGTAATTCGGGCATCAGAAAGTGAGACATGTTGCCAAAATATACAGCTATGAAAACAAATCTAATGAACTTTTATTTTTGTTTATATATGCACTTATATACATAAAAAAATCGTTTCTAAATATATATAATATTTTTTTATATACAAATTACGGCGCAGATTTCAGATATGAACCGGGATACCAATGGTGCAAAAATGGTGTTATTTTGCCGGCTATTGTTTTTTATTTATTAATAAATTGTTTAGGCACAGATGTCATATTCACCCCATATTGGCGCGATTTTTTTCCGACGCCGATTTGGCGAAAGCATCAACAGCATAAGCAACAACATCCGGGTTACCATATCAAGCAAAATAACGACGCTTTGGCGCCGGTTAAGTATACATTGCGTATATGACATTGGCGTCAGAAAAAAATCGCGCCAATATGGGGCGAATATGACATCTGTGCCATTGTTTATTTACTTTTATTTTCTGTTTTTAAATTATATAAACTGTTTTGTTCTATAGTTATTATTCAAACTTTTATTTATTTATAGTTATTTCCTTTTCAAAATGATAGCAAATAATTTAAAAATATGTAAGTAACTGGTATTCGAAAGCGAGATTTCTGTCGAATTGGAGTCAGAGAAAAATCACGCCAACCCCTATGCGTATATGATATCTGTGCAAAAAATACTTCTGTTTCTTTATAAAAATGAATAAATAGGTTTTTTTACATTAAATAAATTGTATACATATGCAAAAAAATGCTTGTGAGTATGAAGCAGTAAATAGGTTGTCAGAAAATACGTTGGCAAACTTCTTTCACGCCAAGAAACTTTTCTCCGAAGTATTGTACGTACATAAGTAATGATTGCTAGAAATGCATTTTTAATTATGATATGCGCTTTTATGTTTCACTACATTTATGCATACTATACCGTGTGTATAAATGCTACAGTTCATATGCAGGCCTACACAAAAGAATTCGTAAGGGTTCCTGAGTATGAGAATAAATTGCTTAAAGGTGGTTTTTAAAGGAGTTATGCAGTTTTACGCTGAACTGCATTTAGATTACTAAGAAATGTTTGTAGAATATAGATAAAATGATATACAGGGTCGCGCAAAGAATTGGATACATAACCGTCTATGGATGATAATATCTGGAAATATGATTTCAGTAGCTTTAAGAGTAGTTTAAATTAAATTTTAGCTAAATAGTGGCATGTAATAACGGTACTATTGCTATGGACGGTAACTGCTGAAATCTTTTTTTTAAAAAAATTATGCGTTTTCTAAAATGTTTACTTAGTTATCTTATTTACCTTATTTCCCTAAATAACGAAGTTTTGTTAAAGCATTCAGGATGTGTTGGAAAGTGTTTCATATTCTATGCTTAACGCATGATTTTTCTTTCTTCTTTAGTCTTATTTTGAATTTATTTTATTCTTAATTTTTAGTCTTATACTGCTTTATAGAAACTTTGGCACAGTTGTCATATATACCCCATATTGGAGCGATTTTTTCCAACGCCAATTTGGCGAAAACATCAACAGCATAAACAACAACATCCGGGTTACCATATTAAGCAAAATAACGACACTTTGATGACAGTTAAGTACCCGTTGTGTATATGACATCTGTGCCGAAACTTTAATATTTAATGTTTAAACTCTTCGCTCCACCCACCTTGCATATAGTATAAACTATAACACAGATAGCGCAAAATAATAGACAGTTTGATACTTTTCCACTGTAGGGGCTTTGGCATTTTTAAAAAAAAGTTTGGTGTAATTTGGGCATCAGAAAGTGAGATTTGGTTACTTTTCCGTTATGCGGATACCATTGTCGCCGAGCGCAATAGTTGGCGCAAAATGAAAGTCACGTGAATTAAGGCATTTGAAAAATAAAAGAAAAAATATTGTCGTACTAAAGTGAGCATTTAAAAAATATAACATTTGAAAATTCCAGACTTTTACGAACTATTTCATTAAATCACAAACATATACTTAAAATAATTGAACAAATAACTGTTATAAAATAAAGCAATAAAATAAAACTCATATTAAACTGCTGGCATAAAATTACAAATATCTTTTAGCATTTTGAAATAATTGACGCATTAGCATACATGGTACTTTTCCTTTATACGGACAGCATGCTAAAATGTATGCTAATGCGCCAATTATTTCAACCTTGATCGTAGATTTTTATTGTAAACCATGCGAAACATTGTGATTTGTTATTTATGAAACGTGAATCACGTGAATGATTATTGTTTAACCTTAACCTTGGAAAGCTTTTTAATCTGCTATTAATCGAATTAAAAATGCTTTTTTTTTTTATAAAGTTCTAGTTTACTTTTACTGCTGATGCTGAGATGGATTTTATCATTTGGCAATTACCAGATGATGAGAAAGTTGTGATAAAACTGTTTCAGGAATTTGGAATTCTGTATAATAAAAGATTGTGTTCAAAAAATCATGAAATGAAATTATGGATGAGTTCTGGAAATCCGAAATTGAGTTGTAGCTTACGATCATGCGAAGAAAGCGTAGAAATACGGCAAAAAACTTGGTTTAAAGGATCGTGGGTGACTTTTCTTAATGCTTTGAGGTTTATATATTTATCGTGTATCGTGCAAAGAGTTGACATCGATTGAGATTTGTGAGCTGCAACTTGATATGAACCACAACACAACAGTGGAATGGAATAGTTATTCGAGAGAAGTTTGTGCAAATGCTTTGTGTTCTCGACCAAATAGAAAAATCGGTGGACCTAATAAAATTATAGAAGTAGATGAAAGTCATGTATTATTTATACAGATTGTTGGAAAGGATATAAAACAGATGAACTGCTAAGTGCTGGTTATGATCATTTTACAGTAAATCACAAATACAATTTTGTCGACCCTAATACTGGATGTTATACTCCAAATGTTGAAAGATTATGGGGCATCGCAAAATGGCGCAACAAAAGACATCGGGAAGCTGTTCGTCATCATTTAGAGTCGTATCTCATAGATTTTATATGGCTACGCCTTCATTCAAAAAATGAAATGTTTAATACAATGCTGAAAGATATTTATAATTTTATGGCAGCAGTTTAATATGATTTTTTATTTTATTACTTTATAGTATAACTGTTATTTGTTCATTTATTTTAAGTATATATTTGTGATTTAATAAAATAGTTCGTAAAAGTCTGTAATTTTCAAATGTTATATTTTTAAAATGCCCACTTTACTATCGAGAATGTTTTTTCTTTTATTTTTCAAATGTTTCAATTCACCTTATTTTCATTTTGCGCCAACTATTGCGCTTGGCGACAATGCTGTCCGTATAATGGAAAAGTACCGCATACATTTTGGCATGGTGTCCGTATAACGGAAAAATATTGAGAATTGTTGTCAAATCATATAAACAGCTATGAAAACAAACTTGATGAGTGTTTTTTTTTATATGTTTATTTTATATGTATATTATTCATGTTTTTATGTACAAATTACATCTGTTTCTGTATAAAATTAGAGAAACGGCTTTTTTAATCGTATAAATAAATCATATAAATATCGAAAAAAAATGCATGTGTATATAAAATGAAACAGTCGATAGGTTCCGGGAAAATGTTGCCAAATTTCTTTTTTCTCCAAGGCACTTATACTGGAAAAGTACCTAAAGCACGTTAAAATCGCGCAGTTAGGAGCTCATACAGTAGAGCGTCGTCTATTGGCGGTTATTTTATTAGTAGCATCGGGAGGAAGATGTAAAGATGTACTTTAAATTCTCACCCATAGATTTTGAAAAAAATATCTTAAAAGAGCGGAGTTTAAATTAAATTTTGGTGACCTCCTTTATGAAAGATTAATAGTTATAAATGGGAATTTCACCAAATCAGCCAGGTATTGCCAAGTTGACCAACATTTGGCGCTACTGTGGTAACCCTGCATTAGTATTTTTCAACAATTACCCATTTCAATGAGGTGGTCCTACCGGAATCGTGAGGGACACACAGAGACTTGGATTTTATATAAATAGATTACGCAAAAATGCCATGCATATAAAGTTTTGATATAAAAAAAAGACGTACAATCGAGTAAATAATATGTTCTGCATCGTGATCTAAACGATTGAATATGTCTTTGTAAAATTTTTATAAAAGCATTTTTAAGTGGAAAACGAAATAATTGTAAATAGCACACAATTTTCAACAACGTGGGGAGTTCATAATTTAAAATTTAAAAAAAGGGATGAATTCACGCTGCCAAACAAAGTTTTGTACATTCTTTTACGTATTGGTATTCATTTTAATTATATATATCTACTGGGAGTTCCACTATCCTGTTTGCTTCACTCACTAACCTCCCCCCCCCCTCGTGTAATAACTTCGCGACTCCGTTCAGTATAGCGAAGCAATCCCTATTTTCTAGCAAATGACAGATGCAATTCTTTCGCGCTCCCATTCTGGATCGATTTGCGATCCCTTATTTTCTGTCCATTCAATTTTTAGATTCCACTTGGTAAAAATACGCGAACCCCGTCCCCACAATTTTTGACGCGCCCTCATTTTTAAAACTTTTATTATGTGTTATAAGCTATTATAAAATTTCAAACCGATCGCCTAATTCCTAATTTTATTCGAGCCCCTCCTCCTCCCGCTACAGCTATTCCAAATATAACTCCCCAATTTAATAAAATATAATTTTATAGTTTATTCCAATCAAAAAGACAATTCTAAATAGAGTGCAATTTTAAAGCATTGTTTCATTATATTTACATATATTAATTCCGCGCATATTCGAAGTAACGAAATACCTTTCTATGCTATAAATGTATTAAAAACCAAATATAAATGAATACACACAAACGCATATAAATGTGTATCGTTCATATGTAAAACATCATATACACATCATATATATCTGTGCCCATATATATATTAGGGTGGTCCTTAAAAAATTAAATTTAAAATTTTCTGTGGGGCACCCTCCTATTTTGTTATATGTATAAAATAAAGACCTCCACAAAAATTTCAAAATTTTAAAACATTTTTTAGGGGTCGCTACCAAGGTTTGATTTTTTTTTTTTTTTTTATTAAAAATTGACATATTTTGTAATCTAATAATATATTATTAATACAAATCCATAGTCATTGCCAAATGGAATCATGGTATGATATTAGGCTGTAAAGACTGTCTTTTGTTTCAAGTTTCAATATATTTACACAACCTATTATCCGAACACAGTCAGGAGTATTTCATGTCTACACTCTATTTCACCTGAACTTGGCCCCATTGTGAAAGGTAGAGGATCTAACATTCCGCCTTAAAAATAGTCCTCCGTTATTTTTTAATCTTAAATATCTAAAATGCGTAGGAATTTATAAGATAATGTTTATAAATTATAGATTTTGATTTTTTTATATTCGTCAAATATACGAAATGGTTAATCTGTCTACAGTTTCAGATCCTGAAATGTCTTCTAAAATTTTGCAATCCCAGTGAACAGTCAAAAGAATGCTTGCCGAAAACTCTTTTATTAAGTTTTGGTCTCTGCTTGCTCGTCTTCAGATACGAATATGTCTATTAAATACGACATTTTACGAATATCAAAAAGTCAAATTCTATAATTTATAAACATTATCTTATACATTTTTATGCATTTTAGCTATTTAAGATTAAACAATAACGGAGAACTATTTTTCAAGGCGGAATGTTAGATTCTCTACCTTTCACAATGGGGCCAAGTTCAGGTGAAATAGAGTGTAGACATGAAATACTCCTGACTGTGTTCGGACAATAGGTTGTGTAGATATATTGAACCTTGAAACAAAAGACAGTTTTTACAGCCTAATATCATACCATGATTCCATTTGGCAATGACTATGGATTTGTATTAATAATATATTATTAGATTACAAAATATGTCAATTTTTAATTTTCTTAAAAAATTTAAACCTTGGTAGCGACCCCTAAAAAATGTTTAAAAACGTTTAAATTTTTGTGGAGGTCTTTATTTTATACATAGAACAAAATAAGAGAGTGCCCCATAGAAATTTTAAAAGTTAATTTTTTAAGGACCACCCTAATATACATATATATATATATATATATATATATATTAGGGTGTGTGTGTGTTACATTATTATATCTTCCTTCTCGATTTTCTCTGTTTTATAGTAAATTATCACCATATTCACTAATTCCTTATTCTTAAACAATATCTGTCGTTTGTTCTGTTAAATTCCCCTTAAATTAATATTTATCTCGCCCAATTTACTTAAATATTAAGGTTTTAGTTATTCGTAATTTATATCATGATTTCCTATCATTTCTGTGAATTCGAATGTTTTTTAATAGCCATTTTCTTTTTCATTCTGATATTTTATTTTCACACCCTGGGTTACTTTTTACTATAAAATCCGCTTCAAATTGTCAGGAATCTTTGATTTATGTCTATTGGTCGTGACGCAGAATGTAGGCGTATCCCTTATTCCCGCACTGGTTCAGAGAGAGCACTAAGTCATGGTTTTGTGTTTCTCCGCCTGCCACAAAAAGCAGATGCGCGACAGATTTTGACAGATTTTGGTCGAGTTTGCTCTTGTAAACAGTTGTCTGGCTGTGCGTCCGTTCATGATGAATTTCAAAGATTGCCCTAATGGATGTATTCTAATGCTTTTCTAAATTACGTGTGGACAACTTTTTAATAATTATTAAATAAAGTTATGGAACTCTAACGCCCAGTTATGTATTCGGAGAAATACTCACTGGGATGATTTATTGCCTTGCCCAGTAACGATACTACTGTAGACATCATAATAATTTTTGTTTCGACTTGAAGACTGCTTCTTCGGAAATAATTTTACTTCAACATGTGTAAAGTTTATCACCTATCACATCTAGCTGCACATTGCATCTCACCATTCATTCATCATTCAGTTCAATTTATTACACTATCGCCTATCTCGACAGCTCTTTCTACTTTCATCAATGCGTATTTTATTAATACTTGCCAATTCGTCCATCCACGACCACTTTTATAAGCTCTACTGCCTTCACCTGTCATCGAATTGTACCAAATATAACCAAATTATCGTTATACTAACCGACAGAATTCATCTACTTACTTGTTGACACACTACACTTCATCGTATATCAAATTATCATTATATATATATATATATATATATATTATATCAAAAGAGCAGGCATGTGACTTTTTAACTTAGTTAATAAAAGTTGATTAAATATTATTATGCACAAGTAAGGTTTGAGTTGAACAGACTAGGTCGTACCACTGCGCGACAATAATCATCGTTACAATGGGTGAGGTCTGATCACACAAAGCATTTTCACCAATATTTAAGCAATAGTAATTGCTGAGCAAGCTACATTACGACAAGGAAATCGTGCACAGTAGATAATTTTCTGGTATAACAACAAATGCTTCTTTCGTCATTTTATAAGGAACTTTCGCAGTGTCAGCTCCATTTAATGCTGACTAAGATTGTTACTATGTGCTGTTGTTCCTAGATTTTTTACCCATTACCACTATCATCTGGTGACCTCACTTATCACTGACATATATATATAATACTAGCAGAACTATCCGGCTTCGCTCGTGTGAATTATAAGGAGCCTTCCACGTAAAATAATTTAAAACGAAATAATACAGCAATCACAATAACTAAAATTTGTGCATTCCCATCCACAAATCGTTAAAAATACAATGAGAAAACATGCAGTATTGTATTGCATCCATACTAAAATCCCTGAATTTTAATAGCGGAATGCGCGTTTTCTTGGGCGGGTGTAAGAGAA
Source organism: Maratus speciosus (assembly GCA_963932465.1). NCBI lineage: Eukaryota > Metazoa > Arthropoda > Arachnida > Araneae > Salticidae > Maratus > Maratus speciosus. Next base: position 427,524,759 of record OZ010795.1, on the reverse strand, counting down.
AAATATGGGATTTTCCTGATAATAAGTAAATCAAAATATCCACCAAATTGCGCAGCATTTAGTGAAATTCTCGATTGTATGGTATATATCTACAATATAAAGTAAAAACACAATATCAGTGCCCATAAATTCTGCCTTTACTACATTTTTTATAACTTATAAACATAACACAATTTCATTTTTTAGAATGTCGAATAGAAAAAAGTTCTTTTAAATGAAATTTGTTTGAAAATTGTATCTCATTTTTTAAAAATTTAATGGATTTTAAAGTAATTTTCAAACATGCATTTTTCTAAAGGTGCGTGCAATCCGATTACGAAAGATGAACCTGTTTACTCTTATTCCAAAAGTATAAAGAAAAGACATGTCTAAGAGTAACCTGATATATTTTCGAAGACAACTACCTAACCCAATGATAAATTTACCTTTTACTGCAATTTAACCTCTAAACATCGCACATTCGATTGTTCCAACGTCTTTTAGAAAACAAAAGTACTTTCAGTAATATTTGCTTATAATGTTTATTTCTATTTACAGATTACTGCGTCCGAAATTCAGTTCAAAACACCAAATGAAAGATCTTATACCTTTAGAAAAAATGGAAACTATCTTTTGATTACATTGTTTTTAAACAAGAACTGCCGCCAATTTCATTTCCGAACAAAAATGAATTAAAAAATGTCAGAAAGTTGCTTATTTTGACTTGAGAATAGCCTTAACTTGATGTTTATGGAAATACTCACATTTTTAATTTTAATTTTGGAACTCGCAAAATTTAAGTTAAGAAAAAGAAGGTTCTTTTGACACATTGTGGTACTTTTTATAACTTTTAAAATTAAAACACATGTTTCTTTGACACGCATAAGAGGAGTATACTATTTCTCACAATACTGGGAAAAATACACTAAAAGCATCCAAATGCGGTAGCAGTTACTGAAATTGTATATGGAAAATTTGAAATTTTATTTGCTTAAAACTAAAACCTTCACTTTACATGTAAGTATAAGCTTTGATTAAAGTATGGGATCAAGAGGGTTCCCACTCTATATAAAACATCACTCTTAAACATAAACTTAAATTTTTCTTTAATAGAAATTAAATCAACAATGATTAGATGAAATATTGTCATTTTCTATAAATTTTAAATTGTGACATCTGTCAAAAACTTTTTAGAAAAGGGAAATAATTTCTCTCTTTTTACTATAAATCACAGAAAATGTTACTACTGAATCTAAACTAATACAACACTTAGCTATAACGTATAGCTGTAAGATATGGCTGTAGTATACAATCGAAATAGTAAACAAAATATAGGAGCCATTTTATAGTGAGTTTGACTATACGTTGAAAAGTTTTGATAGAATGTGATGTCATATCTAGCCTTTTTTTTTTCTTTTTCAAGAATTATTTTCATGAAATTTGACAGTTTGTATTAAATTAGATGTTCTAATTTTTTAAAAACATTCAAATTAAGTTCTTTTATCATTTTGCGCTCTTATAGTTAAAGTTTTTATTTTATATATAAAAGAAATGTGCCTTTTCTGTTTAGAGTGACGCCAATTTCAAAAAGTGCAAAAAAATAGCAAGAATATCTGAATTGTTATTAACAAATAAACACAAAATACACGCGTTATCGTTATTTTTTCCCATTATAGTTCCATTTTTTTTGGTGTGGCAACAGGAAAGAAATGATTGAATTGAAAATTTAAAAAGAGATATTTCGAAAATGTTAAATCATAGAAGGTGGTAGAAAAAATGGATAAATAGTGCTCTTATGATTTTTTTTAAATAGATAGCGATCTTTTCCACGTTCTAAAACGTATGTACAGAAAGTTTCGTGCAAATCAGTCAAAAATTGGAGATTTGTATAAAGGACATACATACAGAGAACGGCTTTTATATATAGAGATATGTTAAAGTATATCACATACCCGCTGAGTACACACGTAATAGTAAACGCTTATGCATTGCATATTTAAAACTTATATATGTAATAATAAAAATTTTCGCCCTTTTATCTTTATTAAACTATTCCAAATTATTATAATATCTACCTTTTTTACTTATCTTAAATACTATCTTAAATATCTTTTATATTTTTTCCATGTTTTAATGGGTATTCTTTTATTATTCTAAAAAAACTTAAATCCATTCGTCTAATCTTATAAAACCCCTTAAATAAACTTATTCCTTATATTCTGAAAATAAATTCTTTTTGTTTCGAATGTTTTTAATAGTATTGTTCTCTGGTGTTCGATTTCCCATAATTCCGTGCCAGCCTCCCGCCAACATTTGTTTGCGTAATAATTCTGACGCCCAGGCTAAATAGTTCACATCGACGTCACGCGTGCTTCCCCCCTTCCCCAGGGATTCCGGCCCAAGGGGCCCGGTTCAAATCAAACAATAAGAAAGCTATTCATCATTCTCCCCCACCTCGCATCGGGAGAAAAACTAATCCTTTCTTTGAAATGGTGGATTTGCCTGGGGATGATCCATATAAGCATCCATTTTGTTGCCTGGATGGAGTAGAATTGGGTTTTTTAATTTATGTATCAGGTACACTTATGGGCACCGCACATGTTCAAGAAATATGCGCCAATTCAGCTAATGTGTTAGTACTACGTAGGCTTCTCTAATAAAAGGGACTCATTCTGTAATCTTACTGAGAGATTTTTTTTTCTTTTCTGATACTTTTTTCTTTGTAAATAACTATATGCGTTAGCTAAGTGCTATCTATTTTCATATGGTGACAAATTTCATAAATAAATGGTACACTATCAAGTAAATCTGGAGATATTAAAGTGCAGTCGAACAAAAGAAAGAAAGAAGGAAAGAGATACATTTTAATCACCCCATTGTACAATAATAAAAAAAAAAGAATAGGCAGTTATGTTTTTTTTTTTTTTTTTTTTTTTTTTGAAATAGGCAAATATGTTTTTCTTCAATGTATGTTGTATATATATATACAGTTGAACCTCGTTAACGCGAACACTCAATGTCAAACTTTCTTTATTCGTGTTAAAAGTAGTTCGTGATATCCGAACTTAAATACATCATATACAACAGGGCGGGGCAATCGAAAACAGTTCGTACTAAAAGTAATTCGCGTTAAGCGTGTTCGTGTTAACGAGGTTTAACTATATATATATATATATATATATATATATATATATACACATATATATATTTCATTTTTTAGTATATATATATATATATATATACTAAAAAAATGCTTAGGGGTCTTCATATTGAAATTGTTTCAAATTTCAAACTCTGAAATTTTCAATACGAGCACCTTATTTTGACGTTATTTAGTTTTCTCGTTAAATTTCAACTTAATGTAACAATCTGGAAGTCAATCGTGCCAGTAGTGTACAGTTTATAGATATTTAAAATTTTGAACTCTAAAAAATATTAAATGTATTTTAATCATTACAACGCAGATTGCAATGCGGTTAGTTCTTTAAGCATAGCTCCAGAACTATTTTTAAGAATAAGCTGTGAGTTTATAATTCACATACTTGAAATATTTATAAAGCGATTTTTTTTTTTTTTTTTTTATTTATTTATTTATTTATTTATTTATTTATTTTTTTAATCAAAGAACTTAGATTACAAGTCCTAATTTTTTCCGAAAAAAATATTTGTAATTAATTAAATATATATATATATATATATACATATATATATATATATATATATATATATATATATATATATATATATATATATATTAACTTTTCGTAAGATTAAACCATTATATATAAAAAACCATTCTAAACCATTACAAATTATCAACAAAAATTGTGAATGTATAAATAATAAAGGAATTTCTTCAAATTAAAAATGCTGTATAAACCATCATATACCAGTAAATCTATGAAACAATCCCCATAACAAGTGGAGCATGGATTTGAAATCACAGTAAACATATGAAAAATGGAAATTTGTGGAACAAAGGGATTTATATGTGAATTGCAATCTATGAATTTTTTAACGGAAATCGATTTCTATAAGCTTGTAATATAAAGTACAAGAGTTATGGTTACATAATAATTGCAGAGCATTCCACCAAGTAGTTCTTGAGTTATGCGTAAAACAAATTACCAGCAATGCAATCTCTTGTAATGATTACAAATGAATGAATTGAAAAAATGATAACCTTCGTATTTTCATATCCCGGTAAGTACGTCTTTAAAAAACACAAAATATACGATTTTTTTTCTTTTTTTTCTGCAATGCCGGTGCAATCTTCTGTTAACGCTGTTCTCAACTGCTCTGCTCAACAAACGCAAAACGTTTCGACATATTTACAAATAATTTTTTTAGCGAAAAGATATAAAATAGGAAAATCTGATCATGGAAGCGATTTGGAATCGAACTGTGTTTTCCATTTTTTTATCAATAAATTACCTACTGAATTATAAGCGATTTTGATCACGTTACAAACATGTTTTTCTTGAGTGGTTATTCCACGTTCGCGCGAAAGTTCGATTCAAAACGTCCACTTTGACACTATCGCGTATTTATACATATCGTATACACATTCCGCGTAGTTGGTCACTGAAAAATATTATTTAGAAAACTTTACTTAAACGGAATGTCGGTGACGTTGTGCAGCGTTTCACTAACCAAAATTCAGGGCACTTACCAATGTTGCCTTCATATTTATACAAAGCAAAGTTAATATGATCAAAGTCTCACTAAAGTATGTTCATTATTGTTAAATTTGTGAACTAAAACGTCTAGAGAAGCACAATACATTTTTTACTAAACCAGTGAATTGTGACCTATTTCCTTTCACAAGTACACCTGAAAGTTTATTCCATTAGTTTAAAAACACTTTGTATATTCTTAAAAGTAAAAGCAAAATGTAGATAATGCTTGCCAGCGCAATTTAAACCGTCCTTTATAAACCGGCAGGAGTAAAATGTAAAAATCTTGTTTAATTCTTATGATTTAAATATGTGTGTATCTATCTATTCAATTCGGTTCTTTCCTAATAAATAACTAAATAATTGTCAAATGTTAACTGTAATTTCTTCCAGTCAATTATAATAAGCTCTTTGAAAAGCTTAAAACGGTCTCAAAAATCAATGACGGTTTTAGAAAAATAAAAGTTCCCTTAGATTAAAAAAAATATGTATTTTTTTAGAATAAAAGAAAATTTTCTTTATTTATTTTAATTCACCGACAAAAATACAAAATTTAAAGTTTTATTAATTGAACAAGATTAAGAAAGTTTTTCTCTTAAATAATAATTCAAAGTTTTTTTGTTTTTTTTTTTTTAATGTACCAGAGACTGTGCCCGTTACGAGCTAAGCCGTCAAAACCCTGTCCAAACCTCGCCGGATTATTAAACATGGTAATTTGAGTTGTTTCAAAAAATAAAATCTGATTATAGTAGATTGAAGGATATTCCACAAATGAAAATGTAGTCATATTTAAAGGAATATTGTAACACATGAAATTGGCAGGTGTTTTCATGCAGATACTATGCGATCGAGTGTTTTCCATTTTTTAATAAAAGCAAAAGATCATTCATAAAATACTGTCAAAGAAAAATCTGTCGTCACGTGGAAAAGATCGCTTATAAATATATAAGTAACTCATTGATCAACGATTGGTAAACAGTATTCGATGCCAAATCCCTTCAGTAGTCATGCCTGCAAACGTCATGCTTTTGCATTTAAAAATGTGTTCGTAAATATTTAAAAGCTCCATGTTGTCGGAGGGACATATTTCTTTTATAAAGTCCTTAAAAGGTGATATAATCATAGATTTCAGATTAGTTCGGATGATGAAACTGACACCATTTTCAAAAGAAAAGATCATTTTCATATATGGAACAAGTTATGATATGACTGCGTGATTGCGTCAGAATAATGTCATATTCAATAAACTTTAGCTTGCATTAAAGTTCCCAAAATTTATTAGCTTATTTCTAAATTTCTTTTCTTCTCTCCCTTGAAATCAAAAGTAACCAATAAAACTAAAATCTGAAACTTTTAAAAATAATTGATGGAAATGATGCACTAATCTTAAACGCATAGACAATTCTGTTGGTGAAAATGACATAAATTCCTAAAAGAAAGAATGCCTTTTCATCCCAAAAAAAAAAAAAAAAAAAAAAAAAAATACTTCAGCACAGATTGTTTAGAACAATATTTTAATTAAAATTGTATAATATAATTTTTATATTCCATTATAACGAAGTCTTTTTAAAGAAATGTACTTGAAAAAAGTTCTAAAAAAAGAAAGCAATTTAACAAATTACAACGACCATTTGGAAAATGATTTTTTTCGAAGACTAAAATTTAAGACATAAAAATTCGCACGGAGTTGATCCTACATTACGTACGCCATGAATTAAACATTAACATTCCTGGACATATCATGAACAAATTTTTAAAGAAATTTCAGTTTTACAATTTTCAGTACTGTAAATTTTTAAACTTCTACGGAGCTGGTCATACATTACGTAGGCCATGAATTAAACATTAATAGTGTTATTACACGTAAAAATTGCAAGCGACAAAAATCGCCTGCGACTCGTCAGATTTCGTGAAACTTACGTATTATCCAAGTATTTCATTGGCTGTTCGGGAAAAGGCTTTTCCATCGTCAGATGTCCAAGAAATCTGACGACCAATTTTAAATGAAATTTCATTCTTAAACTTCTAAACATCGCACACTATTACTTTTTACACCGTCGTATAGAGAAAAAAAAATTACTTTTAAATGCAATTTGTTTGAAAGCTGTATTTCAATTTGTTTCTGAGTTATTATTATTATTTTTTTGTAGTTTTTATTACTTTTTGTCATAGTGGCAACAGAAGTATCCATCTCTGTTGAAAGTAAAGGCAAGTTATAGATTACTGTATAGACCAATCAGAAAACGAATAAAATGCGGATTCAACCAATAAAAAACTTCAGATATGCTTTTGATTTCCTACCCTGACGAGGACAATAACCATTTTTCCAAATGGTTAAAAAAAAAAAAAAACTTCGCGGATCGTAATTTTTGCAAAAACTTTGTGGCAGAGTTTAAATGAAACGGAACAAAAAGCTAAAATATGTTTTTTTTTTTTTTTTTTTTTTTTTTTTTTTAATTCAAAGAAACACTACAGCAAGGAGTGATAGCTAATGTTAAACACCTATGGGAGCTTCTTTTCGTAATTTCTGTAAAAACATTGTGGCAGAGTTTTAATGAAATGAAAAAAAAGGCTAAAATATATGTTTAAAAAAGAGCGAAACATTACAGACACAGTTTTTTTACTTCAAGAACTTTTTTAAATTATTGTATTCCATTATAATGTAGTATTTTTAAAGAAATGTAGTATTTGATAAAAGTTCTCAACAAAAAAGAGAAAAAAAACCTTTTTTAAAATTCTATACTTCACCAGGCTACAAAATGGATGCCCTGATATATCCCTGCAGATTAATCGAATGCGTTAATCCAAAGAGGAAAGCTCCCCGTTCCTTCACTTGACAGCCCGACACCACCCATCTTGACCTTTGAAGGGAGAGAGCGAGCACCGTGGGTTTCCACGTCCCCAGGAGCTAGGTCCTATGGTATTATGCATCTCATCACGTCCTTTCGACTACTTTTACGAGATTTGCTCTTTCATTTGCATTGTATTCATACGCGTGCAGTTTTTGAAGTATTTAACCGGTTGCATGGGGTGGGAGAAATGGACTTTTACGATTAATGAGTTGCTTAAATAATCCAGGTCACCTGGATAGCTTTTTTCCTGAATTTTCGCCATGCTGCTCTAATATGTAACATCTAGTGGTTTACATTTTACGACGTAGCAACTGCTCGAACATGGATATCATATGGCTAGTGGAGTTTAATGCACTTTATGATCATCTAATAAATGTTTGATGTATCTAACGACTTCGATTATTATTTTTCGGAAAACCTTCCAACGGACGGAAGCCTGACCTTCCACTCTAATCATGATTTTACGACTGCAAAAACTTTGATTTCTTCATTGAGTTACATAACGAGTGTATGCTGTTTCTTAAGACCCACATGTTTATCTCTTACTAGTGAAAACGTATCGCCGTGCAGGATTTTACGTTCTTGTGAAAATATAATAGTTGGAGCCGATGGCGTTCTCAAGGTCAGAATAAAACCAAAGAAATTCTGACTGAATGGAATTACGCAGTGTAATTTTCGACGATAACGTGCATCTATAATTTCATATACGGAAGTTTCGTCTACTATGTTGAGCCTAATAACCAATATCGCCTCCTGGTGGCATATTAAAACACTTGACGGAGACAAGTATAATGATTTACATCTATTATAAGTGAGAAATGTGCAAGTGAGTGCTCGAGAAAAAAAATCTTTCTTTTTTATTTTGAATTAATAAAGTTATAGGTCAACATTGCTGGGATTTTCATATCTGTAAGTTAAATGCTCCATTATTTTTGTTACAATATCTGAATCAAATTTATATACTGTTTTAGTACTGTTGAAAAATTAAGTTCATTTTTTACAATATTGTTATTATTATAAATTGATAGCAATGAATTATTTTATAGTTTATTTTATATTATATTTTCATAGGAAGTATATTTACAACATTTTAAGCGTTATTTTATCCCTGTTTATTATGATAAAGATTATTCTTTTGAACTCGCAAGTAAATGAGTTCTCCTTCTTTTATAATGTTAAGAAATAGATCTATAAAACGCTCTAGTGTAAAAATGAGTGAAAGCGAAATAAATATAATGTACTTTGACCCTGAGTCGGGGATGCATATACAAGCCTGCATTTCGCATTTTGACAAAGCAGGCACTTCTGATAAAAAAACATGAAATATAGAAAATGCAAATTATCGCTAGATTTTTGAATGGAGAAGCTTTAAAAGTGTTCATTTATGAATCTCCAGAATATACTACTTTTAGTAAGATTGTGGAAATCCTTTCTGAAAAGTTTATTAATAATTTGATAATCAACAAGTTGAAAGAACCAGAGTATTAGACAGAACTGCAAATATTATTGCAAATGGCACCATTGAAGATATGGGTATTTCTGATGATAATAAAGAAAAGGTAACTGAAAGAAGGGCTTAAAGATGACAAAGAGAAAAGAAAAGGAAGAATTTGAAAGAACAAGAAAGGCGAAATGAGTTAATTTTAGAAGGTTTGTATTTTGATGACAGAAAAGATAACACTATGATAACTGAATCAAAGGTAAAAAAGTACAACTGAGAATCATTAAAGAAGAACACATACATGGTTTTAGTTCAAAAACCAGGATCAAAATATTTTTGTCATATTTCATTGACATCTTCTTTTTATATTAATATAGCTACTACTATTTTGATGTATTTTCAGAACAATAATAATACGGACATTTCAAGTTTGAAATTTATTGGGTGAAACAGAAATGCCGTCAATGCAGGACGCAAATCTGGAGTTGACGAAACACCGGAAGCAAGACACCAAAAACTTTACAATGGATAATCTGCTTATTACATGCAAATGTACTTTATATATATATATATATATATATATATATATATATATATATATATATATTTATTTATTTATTTATTTATTTTAACATCTTACTGGAAAAACTACTGGTACTAAAGGAATTTCTGGACCAATAAGAAAGCAACTTAAAAAAATGCGAACGTATTGAAATTATTGACTATAAAAATATGGATCCTGTCTTGATGGACTGATTGAATGAAGAACTTACAAAAAAAAATATATATATACACAGGGGTACACCTGAATTTTAGATTTTCCTCGTAATATTCAAACAGTGGAAACGTTTGTCAAAGTTGTCCCGAGAGCTGCGTCAATCCTCTTTCGATATTAAGCAAGAGATTGCTGTATCCTGGGAAAGTTGTATTCTCGCAATGTAATGACAAAATTTGCCTAGGAAGTCAGTAGGATGACTATCCAATTGAATTAATCAATAACAAAGGGAGGTAAGGAGGATGGAAATCGATATTTAGCCATCTCTTCGTGGTGACGTCTGGGTAGTATTTGCTTAATAAACTAACAGCTACGTTTTTTACTTTAAGTTACTTTATACTGAAATATTAAAACTTTGACGTCATTGAGGAACCGGAAAACAAATTAATTTTTAAAAACCTTTTCAGCCAAAAGTTTAGATATCCAAAAAGAAAAATGTTTTCACTATTAGATATTCAAACAAAAAAGGTTTTTTTTACCCTATACTTAAGTTCCACCCTAGCATACAGGATGTTTTCTGCTGGAGAGGACTTGTATTTTTAATGTTGAACCTATGCAATCTTATGTTACTCCTCCTAGTCAACAACAACAACCTAGTCACAATATTTGACAATTAATTATTCATGGATATGCAAATAACAAGTATTTATCTTGTGTAATCGACTCTGGCTCTACAATATCAATTTTACCTTTTAAGTTTGTTAAGTTGTTAAACGCTAAAGTTATAAATATCCCCCCTATTATAATTGGCCAAGCCAAAGGAACTGTTGAAATTAATCAATATTTTAATTTGTTGTTTATAGGTAATGTTCAAAAATGTATTAAATTTCTGTTATGTAAAACTGACTTAAATTATGCTATACTAGGATTGCCAGACTGTTCTAAGTTTAACCTGATAATGTATTGTAATAAATGTGAAGTATTGCAGAGAAACCTTGAGTTAAATCGCTCTGAAAACATATCCAATGATAATTTAAGGTTACTACATTTTAATGCTAATGAAAGCTACCAGAGAGTGCAACCCGATTATGAAGATGCCATACCTCTTCAATCCTTTGATCAAATTAATCCTATTGACTCTAAATTACTTGGGGAGGTAAATGCTATAAAAAATGAAATGTTAAGGGATAATATAAGGGATTATTTAGACATTTCTGCCAAAAATAAATATGATGTTGGAAAAATTAATATTGGGCCGCAGCGCGTCTTAATTCTGACCTACCCATATCTATGAGGCCTTATCGTACTTCTGCAGTGAATGAAAATAGAAATTTCAGATCAAGTTCAATTTTTATTTGCTGCTGGTTTAATTAAAGAGAGTTATAGTCTTTATTCTGCCCCTGTTACTTTAGTTATGAAACGCGATGAAGGTAAAAAACCAGAATGTGTGTAGATTACCGTAAATTAAATGCAATAATGAAAAATGAAGCTGAACCTCTACCACGTATAGATAGATTTCTTGATAAATGAAGTCGTGCTCAGTATTTTTCCGCTTTGGACTTAGCCTCTGGCTACTGGCACATCATCATTCACCCAGCAGATACTGAAAAATTGGCTTTTGCAACCAATTTTGGACTTTTTGAGGGAAAGTTCTTCCATTTGGTTTCAAAGTTTGTCCCCCGATTTTCAATAGAACACTTAGAAGAATTCTTACTAAACATAAAATTAATTTCGCTTGTTATTATTTTGATGATATAATTGTTTTTTCCTTCTCCTTAGATGAATACCTGCAACATCTAAACCAAAGATTTGAATTATGTAGCTTTGAAAATATTAAACTTAAATTATCTAAATGCAATTTTATTCAAAATAAAATTAATTTCTTAGGATATGAAATCAAAAATGGTACCTTAACTCCTGTTAATGCTAATAATGATGTCATAAAAAATTTAAAATCCCCTTCTAATGTAAAAGAACTTCAAATATTTTTGGGACCCATTAATGTTTACCATAAATTTATTGATAATTATGCAAAAATAAGACACACCCTAAATAAATTACTTAAGAAAAATAGTATATGGAAATGGAATTCAAATTGCCAAGAATCTTTTCAAAATTTAAAGGATGCCTTAAATATTAAACCTATCTTAAGAATTTATGACCCTGCATTACCCCTGCATATGTTAGTTGAAACCTCACAGGTGGAAGTAGGGGCAGTGCTTAAACAACCAGATACTAATGGGGTTTTACATCAAATTGCTTACTCTAGAGGATTGATAAGTTATGAACAGTATTATTTTATAACTGAACTAGAGTGTCTTGCCATCATTGACACATTGACAAATTTTATCACTATTTCCATGGTGTAAAATTCACCATTCACACTGATCATGCATCTCTTGTTCGGTTAAAACATGTCAAGCATTTGAGAGGTAGATTATTTAGGTGGTCGTTGAAGTTAAGCATGTTTGATTACAATATAGTGTACGAAATGGAACCACAAATATCGAACCTGACATGTTGTCAAGTAACCCTGCTTTGCACTTTTTTCAACCATTGACTTTTCTTCTTGATGTACAGGAAATTAAAGAGATGCAGGAGAAAGATAATGGAAGTGACAAAAACTATCTGAATGAAAATGGAATTATATTTGCTAGAAAGAAAGGATTTAGGAAAATAGTAGTCCCCATGTCCTTAAGAAGTAAGTTGCTTGGATTTGCTCATGAGGCATCCAAAAAATGTTAAATTTAATCAACCGTAATTATTATTCGCCTTATATGACCCAAGATATAAATAAATTTGTAAAGCTTTGCGATATTTGTCAGAAAAACTAAAAGCCTAGACAGAAAAAAATTTGCTTATTACAAGCTATGCCTACCACAGATCAACCTTTTGAATGTCTTTCTGTTGATACTATGGAAGGATTCATCTACTATAATTCAACTAAAAAATATCTTCATATAGTCATCGATCATGCAACCCGATATGGGTAGGCATTTCCCTCAAAGACTTTCACTACTGAAACCTATACGAATTATTTAAAACAAATTTTTAATCTTCAATCTCCACAACAATTATTCTGTTTTAATTAAATTTCTAATGTTCGGACTCCTCGAAAAATCTTAAGTGATAGGAAAGCCGCATTTACTTCTTCCAGGTTAAAAAAATTGTTAGGACCCATAATATTAAGCAGCGTTTAATCTCATCTCACCATCCACAATCGAATGGTAAGTGCAAGCAAGGCAATCAAACTATAGTATCTAGACTAAAATGTAAGGTTATCTCTTTTAGCTCTAAAATTCCTTGGACTAAACTTCTTGCGGAAGTCGTAAATGATTACAATAATACCCTTCCCCATTCCATAACTAAATTTCTTCCTTTTTTTTTACTGTTTGACCAATTACCCTACTATTTCCCCCTTCAACAAACTTATTACACCCGTTTTAAGTCTTTAAAATTGCAAAAGCACGAAATGATGAATTCCATTTAAAAAGTAAAAAAAAATATATATATTATGATCAAAATTATGTTGAGCCAAAATTTGAAGTAGGTGATCTCGTTACTTATGAAGAGTTTCATTATCCAAATACTAAAAAGCTTTCCCAAGTATTTTCAGGACCTTACCAAATCCTTAAAAATATATTAGATGTAAACATTGAAATTGATAGGAAAACCCAATTTAAAGACACCGAAATTGTTTATGTTTCAAAATTGCGCTTATATCACGCTCCTAATAATTTAAAATGGTCGCACGAGCAATTATCAGAACAACAGCAGCAGACTCAGGTTAAAACACTAGCTTAATCTTAACTTCCTATAATAATTTTTTTTTATTTAATTCTTCAATTAAAGCTTAAACTAAAATTATATATTTTCAACATTACAGATGAGTTTTTGGGTGACGTCTCAAGAATTTATTTGATAGGAATTCTTGATGGATTAATTCGTTTATATGGGATAAATTAGTTATTTTTATTAAGAGTTTCTAAATTAATATTGAAAGTATACTTAATCTATAAGCATAAAAAATATTTAAAACTATAATTGCAGATTGAAAATCCTTTTAATACTATAAAGACTTAAAAATAAATAAATAAATAAATAATAAAAAAATAATAGTTTAATCTATAAATCTCTGAATAAATAAATAAAAACACAATTAATATTCATAAAAAGAACAAGCTTATATTATCTGAAACAAAATTATTTTTCCTTTTTCAGTCAGTCACACTGTTTTTCTTGTTCGATCGAAAGCAAGAAATTGTGTAATACGTTGATGTCATGATAGTTCTTTCACAAACATTTTGTGTTTTTTATTTATTTTATTATCTCCTTTCACATTTAACATTTTAGCACAAATTCATACCTCATTTGTCATATGAATTTAAGTCATGTTATATCATGTCATGTCATATTAAGTAGATGCATGAAGAATTATGTTAAGATAATTTGTTAGGTATTTTTGAAATTTATAGATTGTTGATTTTTAAGTTATTGCTGATTATTATTATTATTTATAATATTTTTATGTGATATTTAGTAGAAGTTTAGAATAAAAAATATTATTGATTACTGTGATAAATGCATTACATCAAAAATTGACCTTCAACATTATTTGAGTTAGAGAACTCATAGCATAAAGCTATGATATAGCATAGAGTTTTCTACACCCATTTAACGTGATATGAGTATGACTATGATTAGCAAATACGTAGCTAAATCCTACAAACATAATATGACAAAAGAAAAAAAAAAGAGAGGGAGAGAGAATTAAATGAAATGTAGATTATAGAGATTAGTTTTAAAAATTTTATTAAATGATAACTAGTAACTAATCATTTACAAGTTTAAGAGTTACAATTCTGAAATTTCAAAAAATCTGAATTTCAGAATTTTTCATAGTTTTAGAGTTTTAGAAATCTTATGATAGCCATATGGTAAATAATACCATATCAACAGTACTGTATCACATTATATATATCATATCAAAGATTTTTCTGGCATTTCAGACAGAAATGTCATTGCATTAAAGGTCATACAAAAAAATATGCTGTAAATAGGTTTGTTTAAATAATTGCTTTGAATTTTTATTGTTATTATTATTGTTAAATTTGATATTATTAACATTTTAATATTATTGTGATATATTTAATTTATTATTATAAACTAAAAGGTAACTGAAAGAACTTAAAGATTGAGTTGCTAGTAGGGAAAAGGTTTTAGACGAACATTATATTTTTTAATCCGAATTTAAAATTTTACTTTTGGGGACATTAGCAGAAGTAATTTCACTAGCCAACTCATATTGAAATAGTTCGATTGAACTCCTTTCTCATAGTGAGGTAGGCAGTAAAACTTTATTACTGAACTATTAAGAACGAACTAAAGTACGTGATCTATTGCTTGCTCATGAATATGAGCCATGAATGATCCATAACTCATTTATATAGACATACAGTAGTATAAACATAATTAGAAATATATATACTTTAAATTAAATAAATAATGTAAATATATTTTTTCTCAACAAATAATAACAACTAAAGTACAATTCATTTTCTAACAACAATAATAATAATAATAACAATATTTTAAATAAATAAAAATCTACTAAAATACTGGAAACATTAATAAATAGTATAACAATTCTCACCCACAGAGAGGCATTTTCCAAACATGACTTCTGGACGGAGAGCTAGAATTTTATTTAAAAAGAAAAATCGTGTTGTCATATAATAATGTGAGACCTCCTAATTCCGCCACTTGGAATTTTTAATCATTCTATGGATAGTCGATTAAAAACTTAGTGACATTCCCTAGTCAGAGTTTTACTGACATTCGATCATGAAAAACGTCATTCTACGCAATCATACTTGATGATAGTCGATGACATTAAATCACACAGCACAGTCAGAACCTTTCTGGCATTCTGAAGTTTCGATGAATTTCTCTATTAATCATTACATAACAAGTGAATTTATCCCGTGAAAAACCCCAGCAAACTAATGTTAAATCCATAGCCGCGACTTAATTTTATAATAATAAGTAATTTAACTAAAGTAAATAAATACATTTATAAGGATTATAACTTTTTTATGGACAGAATATCGTCCGTAATTATGCACAAATATCTTCCAAACTGATACATAAAATTAAGGGGCATAAAATTTCGGTCAAGTTCGTTAATAGGTAAAATTGGACCAGGGGAATGGAAATAGCGAAAGGTTTTGTGAAAACCGGAAAAAAACCCATAACTTCTTAATTTTTGTACAAATAAGTTTAAAGTTTTTATTACTTCTAAAAATAGGGCCAAAATTTTATGTATCACAGATTTTTGATCAAATTAAAAATGGGCTCAAGGGGCGTAAAAAACAGGGTTTTAAGAAGAAAAAAATTATGACTTCGTCATTTCTCAAGATATCAAATCCAATTAAATTTATTATAAATGTTCTTAATATTATCTACAACTTTTATATTGACATGTTTTTGATAGGACAAATTCGTACCGCAAAGAAATTAAAAACGAAAACAAAAAAAGAGGGGTGGGCGGTTGAAGAAGGAAAATATACATAACTGCGTTAATTCACAATATATAATATCACAATATATAATTTATTATGTGACTTCTCAATATTATCTACAACATTTATATTGGCAAGTTTTTGATAGGACCAATTCTTACAGCAACAAAAAAATTAAAAATACATAGCGGTTGAAGAAATAAATCATCGTATTACGGTTGTATTGAAATGCAAACTGCTTATTTTCTTACTCATTTTTAAATTCACTTTTGCTCTCAAACGCATCCAATTGGTAGGTTTTCTTATTCAGATACTATATAATGTACCTTAATGGTTGATTTTTCTTATAGAGGCAGAATATATTTCAAAACATGATGTCAAAGTTGGCATTTTGAACCGAATTTGATGAAGCGATTGTATTTGAAATGAAAAATATGGTCATACTAAGAAAATAATTGTTTATAAATCGATTTTAATTAATTGAATGAAAAATAGAAGCACAGGTAGCTTATAAATATCTTCAAAAATCACGTCAGCAAGTTTCATATTTTTTCTTTTAAAAATAAATCTGAAAACATGCCAGAAAAATTCCAGTTTTTGAGCATGGTAAAGTATTTTTTTTAATACCGTCTTAACATGATTCTGATAAAACTAACTCTTTTATAAAAATGAAATTAAAAACTTGTCAAAAGGAGCCAGATAAATTTGTTAAAGTGGTTTATCTCTAATGATGATTTAGTTTTTGTTGTTGAAATTAGTACTTAAACTCGAAATCTACCTGCCCTGTAAGCCGAGCCGGGAGGGATATTTTATTTTTTTCTTAGAATAGAGAGATATGTAATATAATGTATAATAATAGTAATAATAATTGTATATAATAATAATATAGTATGAATAGTAATAGTAATAATCTCTATAATAATAGCCGAAGTGTTGTGAGTGTCATCAACAGTTCCGGGCTGACCGCTCCACTTTTTATATGACAAATGGCCATTTCGGTATTTTTATGTTAGTCGGGTACAGGTGATAAATCATCAAATATTCTTCCATCGTCACCATTTCATTTAAAATATAAACCTATCATTCATTTCATTTAAAATATATATGCATCAGATCCATTTAAAATACACATGTTTCCATTTAAAATACATATCTTTCATTCACCTCATTTAAAATGCATTAAATAAATAAAAATATCAATAAATAAGGGTATTTTTCCAGTATAGTTCCTTGGCGAGAAACAAAAAACTGGCATCGTATTTTCCGGCAATCTCTATCCTATTTCATATACATAAGCAATTTTTTCCATATGTGTACACTTTATTTAATCTAAAGAAGTCAACAATCCATTTTTATATAGAAACAGAAATATTTTATATATAACAAAGTATTGTATATATATATACATAAATAAAATATTTATATGCAAATAAATACATATAAGTAAAAATAAAAATTCACCAGGCTTGTCTTCATATTTATTTATATATTTTTTCAACGTATTTCACTTTCTGAAGCTCGAATTGCACCAAGCTTTTAAAAAAAATTCAAGTCCCCTGTAGTGGAAAAGTACCTGAAAAAATAATCAATCGTAATAATAATAACATGAGCTAAACTATATCATTTCAACATGAAACTATTATTTCTAATTTACATTCAAATAAATATATATTCTAAGATAACTTCAACTGAAAGTATGCTCACAGCTTACTATGTCACTTCATAAACAAAGACAACAGATTCATTTATCATGAACGGTAGGAAATACTAAACAGTGAAGGTAATCATTCACAAAGCAGGCTCCCCAACAATATTCTTATGACGTCATAGTAGGTGAACTTGAGGCGCTAACGTTTGTTTACAGCTTGCATTCAGGAAGGTTTTATTTTGGTATTTCTCCTAGTTATGTTACTTTATTGTCATATTTACGAACTCAGAAATCAAATTTATAAAAACAAATGTATATATATCCGTTATTTATCTCTTAAGTAGTGAATAAAATTTAATAAATGCATTATTTTCAAAATTTAAATAAATTTATTAATACTAAAAAATAACATAGAACAAACAGCATGTTTAAATAAATCAAGTTTAATTTAGATGATTTATGAACAAATCTCAGTTTAAACAGTTGGAATTTCACTCATTTTTACAGCAACGGAAATTAATTTGTGTTTGTCGAAAAAGACGAAATGCGCATAACAAAAATTAATGTATGAAATGTTATCAAGTTCGCAAAGAATTCTTGATTTCTCAACAGAATCTTTGGATATGGGGAAGGATTGAGTAACTAAATTAGTTTAATCATAAGAGTAACATGTTGCAATGCTTAACATAAATTTAAGGGAGACCAAACTGGTCGCCAGAGGCAGCTAGTTTTAATATCAGAAATATAGTAATACTATCGTATGTAATAAAAATATCTCTATAATAATAGCCTAAGTCATGTCGTCAACAGTTCCGGATTGATGGTTTCGCTTTTTATATGCCAGGCGGCCAATTTGTTAATTTAATATTAGCCGGGTGCAGTTGATAAATTGCCAAATATTGTTGCATCGCCATCATGTCATCAGTATTATAATATTGAATTTCATGCAATTGTCATAAGCAGATTTTTGCGTGGTAAATTAAAGTTTTAAAGCTTGATGTTGAAATTAAATTCGTGGTTTATGGTATTATTTATTACCTTTTTTCCTATTTTCTTTTCTTAACTTTTAAAAAAATAATTGAGAGTCATAAATTTTAAATATTTCAGTTTTAAATTAATGTTATGTATTTTAAATAAGATGAGTGAAAGTATTATATTTTAAATGAAATTAATCAAATACTAAAAAATGCGACGGAAACAATGTTTGGCGATTTATTATCTGCGCTCGGATAACATAAAAATACCGAGTTCACAAATTCTGTATCAGAATCTTTCAATTTGGCGAAGGATTGAACAAGTAAATTAAAGTTTGAATAAAGGTAACATGATACAATGCTTGGATTACATTTAAGGGAGACCAAACTGGTCGACAAGGGCGGCTAGTAGTAATATTAATTGTATTATAAAAAATATATATAAATTTAAAATTATAAAAAAGTAAATAATGTGAAATAGCACTATTACAAGCCATGTGTTAAAGTCTAAAATGATGCATAACTGTTTTATTATAATATTACTTTTTCCCTGCAAATAAAAAGTATGTTTTCTTATAGAATTAAAAAAAAAATAGAATTTAAAATATTGCACGCATTTTACAACTGTTCAAAATAATTTATTTTAACTTTTTATAATGATATATGCGTTAAAAATTAATATTTACTCTCGATTTGTTATTGCGGTCAAAATGACCGCAATGGTCATTCTAGTTTTCAAATTAGTTATATTGGTAATATAAATTTAAATGCATCACATTCAGAATAACCTCACGATGTTCTATTGATTTATAAAAGTTGCACAAATTTCGTGATATTTTAAAAAATAACTGGAATAAATCATTTATATTCCAGATATTTTTCTCAGATTCACAAGAAAGATATTTCCAGATTTACATAATTCTAAACATTGCAAGAAAATATTTGCATGGGAAATATTTAAGAAATATAGCGTGCCTAAATGTTTAAAATATTGTTTCAGCTGCTTCATCGGATGCATATGAATATAACCATGCGAAGCAAAATTTAAATAATACAAATTGGTTTTTTTTTTTTTTTTTTTTTTTTTTTTTTTTTTTTTTTTTTTTAATAATATACAATATTTACATTGGCTTATTTTTGTGAAAATTTTCCAGCACTGTCTTATCTCGAAATTAATGTTTCATGAGAAATGCTCAAAATCTTATTTCAAACGGTTACGAAAATTTATTTCCTGAAGTCGCTTAAAAGTATTTATGTAAAAAATAAATTTGAACAATAATTAATTCATTTCTACAATGCTTTAAACATATATTAGTTTGTCTATAATAGATAAATAGAACTTACAATCGTTCTAAAAATCATTAGCAAAAAATTATACATTTTTATATACCATATAGTAAGTATTAAAAAAAATAAAATAGGAAAGATTAGAAAGCCGTTAATCGTCTTTTTAGGATTAAACCATACTCTTGGTGTTATAAGACATGGGAAATGTCTGACTTTAGAATATGAATAAAGTTTTTTAAAATTTCGTTTACAATTTGAAAATATCACGATCTTTAATTTTCCAAATCGTAACCCCCACTTTTCAACCTTATTTCAGTTTTGCTAATTCAATTAGCCCGGAAAAGTGTATAGAATATTTATTTATTTTATTTATTTATTTATTTATTTATTTATTTTTACATTCTTGAAAATTGAAGAAGTCAAAATTTTAGAATGTTAATTTTAAATTACAAGATTAACTTTAAATAATAGATAAAACAAAAATGTTTCCTGGAAATACATTGAATAAACAAAATCATATGGTATTAATATTTTTAGTCAAAAAAAATTAATACGTAAATTATTAATCTGAAGATTATGAATTATGTCTTGCATAATCGTAACCCCCACTTTTCAACCTTATTTCAGTTTTGCTAATTCAATTAGCCCAGAAAAGTGTATAGATTATTTATTTATTTATTTATTTATTTATTTTACATTCTTGAAAATTGAAGAAGTCAAAATTTTAGAATGTTAATTTTAAATTACAAGATTAACTTTAAATAATAGATAAAACAAAAATGTTTTCTGGAAATACCTTGAATAAACAAAACCATATGGTATTAATATTTTTAGTCAAAAAAATTGAATACGTAAATTATTAATCTGAAGATTATGAATTATGTCTTGCATAAGTTTTATTAAAAAAATGGGGTTTGTCAAATACATGGATGTGAATATTTAAAGTTTATTCGAGTTTTTTTTAATTTTAGCAATATAACGGACATTCATTTTTCGATCTTTAAAGTGGTCATATTCTGCTGCCGTCAGTCATGTAGGAAAAAAATTGAAAAATGTAACATGGAAGCATATACGAAAGATTGTTTTATATAATTTTTTTTTCAGATATGGGAACAGTACTGAACATAAGAGCAGCTTTGAGGGGATTCCTAGTTGATGGCAACTTAACACCCATTTTATAGATGGATCATGTTGTAAAATTGTGAGTTGTTGGGGATAGAATTAATTTTGTTTTCCACTACTTAAAAAGTAAATGAGAATAAAAATAAAAAATATGAAGTCATTACAATTTTTATAGAGTATAAATGACAAGCAAAACCCGCAGCATACCTCGCATAATAGTTGAAATATGCCAAGCGATTTATATATCTAATCTTTATTGGAAGAAATTATACTTTTAGGAATAAATCAAAAATTACTAATTAAGCCACAGTTTGACTAAACTTCATTATTATACTGCATTAGGCAGAAATGACAATTAAATGAATAAGAAGAACTAAAACTAAGTTTAAATAAATGTTAATTTAGAAAGTATTTCATACAATCATTTCAGTATTTATTTGAAGTTCTGAATCTTTTTAAAAAGGTTTTTAGTACGCATTTACTTTTTAAAATAAATCATCATGAAAAATTCCAAGATCCTTTTCTAATAGGCTACCACCTCACTTCTGGTAGTGGCGCTAACATAAATTACCTATGTTGAAACAAAGACTGCACCATTAATTTGACAACATTAATTTTGAAATCGATTTGGTATTTCCAAATATTTCATCGAAAACTTATTTTTAAAGGCTGGTTTAGAATAATTGTTGTTCCCGCAAACCCCAGGTCGTATTGGCACTGGCATTAAATATAGCCTGTGTAGAATCACAGACGGTCACTATTCATTCACAACCATTACATTGTAATCGATTTATTATTTCCTGAGATTGCATATGAATAGTAATTTAGGACTTTTATAGAATGCTTTTCGCTCCTTCTCTTCGCTTCACTTTTTTTTAAGTTTCGAATTTATTTTCGACAGTTCTTACAGCGTATTTAAATTTTATAAGTAATTACCATGTTATATTTAAAGTTTCTGCACTCTTCAGTATCACAGGAAACTGAATTTAGAATGTTTTTTGTTCCTGCAACCCTCTGGTGGTAGTGGCACCGACATAAGATATAGCTTATGCTTGAGCAGGTTCTATCACCACCAATTTAATACAATTATTTTTGAAATATGTGTATATTTCAGAAGATTGCATAAAAATCGTAATTTAGAACGTATTTAAATCACATTTTGCTCGCTTCATCCTTTTAAATTTGGTATTTTCTTTCGACGGTTCTTATCATTTGCATCTTTTAAGTAATTACCATATCAACTATCAAAATCTTAGATCCCTTAGTATTAAAAAAAAAAAAAAAAAAAAAAAAAAAAAAAAAAAAAAAAAAAAACGCGATTTAGAACATTATTTGCTCCTGCAACACAAATGTGGGAGTGATAAAATATAGCCTCCTTTCTAATAAGGAGCTGTCACCATCAATTTGCAACTATTACTTTTGAAATTGGTTTGATATTTCCTCAGATTGCGTAGAAATTGCAATTTGGAATAATTTTAGAACGCTATTCGAGCATTTTCACAACTCTTAAATTTCGAATTTTTTAGGAAATTTTCTTAGAGATCATTTACATCTTATAAGAAAGTACCATTTATAATTTCAAGTTGCTACCCCCTTCAGTATGACAAAGATCTCAATTTAGAACGTTTTTTTGCTCCTGCAATCCCCAGGTGGTAGTGACACCGGTATGAATTAGAGCCTCTGTTAGAGCAAGGGCTGTGACTATCGATTTCCAATCATTGCTTTTGAAACTTGCTCGATACTTCCTGAGATTGCGTAGAAATCCAGATTTAGAACGTTTTTTGAAAACTTTTCGCGCATTTCCATCCCATTCAAATTTCGATTTGTTTAGGAAATGTTCTTAGAGATCATTTATATCTTATAATTAATTGTCATGCCAAACTGCATGTTTCTAGGTTCTTCAGTAACACCAATGTCGCATTTTTAGAACGTTTTTCGCTCCTACACCCCTTTTGGGGTAGTGGCACCGACATAAAATGTAGCATAATGTTAGAGTAAGTACTGCCACCATCATTTTGACACTATAATTTTTGACATAGGTTAGGTACGTCCTGAGATTGCGCAGAAATCGAAATTTAGAACGTTTTTTACTCCTGCACCCATTTGAGTTAGTGGCATGGACATAAGATACGGCCTATGTTCGGACATGTTCCGGACCTAACACTATTATTTTGATACCATTACGAAATCTGTTTAGTAGTTCCCGAATTTACCTCCTACAAACAAACTTTACTTCTTTATAATATTAGTATAGATATAGATAGATTGAGATAAAAAAAAAATATAAGTTAAATTATATGAGTCAAGGTAAGATTCAAAGTGTAAAATACATAAAAAAATGGATAAATTATGTTTAGAGTACAGCTGTAGTTACGAAAACTACTAAAATTAAAGTATAAAATTGAAAGAAAATAAAGTTAGCACATATTCAGAAATGACATTCACCAAGGTTGGGCATATAAGTCTGTAAAGGAGGTGGAAACACATTTTAACAAAATAATGCAATAATCAGTTCAATATATATATATATTTTAAAAATTAAAAAAAGAAAGACTCTAAGTTTGGTTCAACAAAACGTTCATTGTGTGTCCATAATCGTGGAATATTTCGGACGTTTCGATGCTTAGGTTCAAAGACGTGATAGTCAGATAGCTCCCCTACGATTTCATCTGTCATGTCGTAAATTTTATCGTAGAAGTTCTTGGCAAGATAAATTTTACGTTTACGTTGTGCAGTGCATTTGAGGTCTTTTCGTATTGTAGAGTTACGTAGCTAGCAAGTTGCATTTCGTGCAGTACGAATATTTTTTTTTGCGAAAACAGCTAATGTTGTTCATGGATGAAATGCAAGTTAGGCCAGATTGGACTAGCGTAAGTAATGATAAGAAGGATATAAGAGTTTATTTATCTATATAATTATAGAGAAAAGTTTATTATAGATACAAGGAGTTTTACTGGCGATAATAGGTTTGAAAAAAGAATAGCCAGTTCAGGAATGCATGCATGTGTGACGACTAAAAGTACCAATACAGACTGTATAGTTGGTGGGCTGATATTTATATCAGCGCTTTTAAATAAGTTACCAATTTGTTTAAAATACTAGAAATTTTTTAACTTAAATTCAATTTCAAAGTCTGCAGTCAGTTTTGAAAAATACAAATATTATCACTTAAAAACAATTCGTTTGCAAAATTCAGTTTTGCGATTTCTTCTTTTTTGCGCTTTTTAAAATTCAGTATCTGCTTCGAAAATGAAAATACAAACATACATTTATTTACTGTTAACTTTTATTATATTTATTTTGTTAAAGCATTCTAAATGTGCCTGTAACTGTTTCATAATCCACGCTGCTTGCATAATTTTTAGTCATTTTTCGGAACACAATTTTAAAAGTAGATGTTTGGGTTATGTGAATATGCCAAACGATTAACATCGAAATGTAGGCCGTTGACAAAAATATTGTTACTGTTTCAATTATTTGTTTAAAAAATAAAGGCTTTTGATGCTGATTATTTTATCTTTTAGATTTTTTATGAGCAGATAAGCAGGCACACACGTGAAATTTTTGGTCAGACTTAGAAAAAAATTCATTCTGTGACAAGTGATATTCTAACATATCTAACGATCTCCCAATGCAATTTTACTAATATCGGCAAGATGACAACCACAGAGAGAATATTATGTCAGATTCGAAACAGAGTAAAACTCCATTTGATTGATTAAAAGGTGTTATAAAAAGTACTGACGAGGATAGTGCTAAATAGAAAATGTTCCAAAGCATCGAATGATCGGCATTCAAATGAATGCCGATGGAAAAGAATGTGAAACAGACTTTAAAAAATGTATGAAAGCTACAATCATGTGTATTATACCCAAGACATTTGCACATCGTAGTCCATTCATTGTTTTTTTTATGCATGTATTCTTCCTGTGAGTGTAATATATAATTTTTTTGAAATTGTATGACTTCATTGCTTTTAGATTTACATATATCTATTTTCATTTCTAAAAATTTATTTCGTCAATAAGAAATGTGATAGACGTGTTCTAAATCTCCAATACATTTAATGATTTTAAAGTAATTTTTTTTTTAATATTTCCCATGTTTCAGTCTATAGAAGTGCAATATTATATGTAAAATATATAAAAAAAACTTTAATAAATAAAAGTTGTATACGTAAAATAAAATTAAAAAAAATATTTTCAATATATACTCAAGAAATATTTTTTATACATTCGTCATTTAAGATAAATTTATGTTTTACGTTATGCAAAAAGTATTCTTACTATTTAACAACAAAATGTTTTCCTTGACAGAAACTTTATGATGAAGATTTGTCAATGCTAACTTATCTTTAAAAGCATTTTATATGATGGATTGTTTGGAAATGCTAAAAACTGTATTTGAAAATATAAACATGAAATTTTTATTTTATTTAGAATCGATTTATCTTAGTTGAGAAGAATCTGTTTTGCTCCTTATAAAAAACGCGACTGCCACAACTATTCAAGCTTACATCAATTCTTTTATTTTTTGCTTACATTAACAAAGTATTATACTATTCCGTGAAATATGTTGTAAATTTTTCACTTTTGCTATAGAGACGAAACATTTTAAATGTGTTCTTTATTTTTTTAGAAAAATGCATGTCAATGTGAAACCTTTTTAAATGGATATTTGTTTCAGTATTCTAAAAGAATTTCCCTTCCATAATATAGTACAATAGCATTTTCCTAATTAATATTATTATAAAAGTTACGGCCACAAATATCAGCTTTTGCTACGGCAAGTAAAAAAGAACAAAACAACCACTTCGCTTAGTCAAATGTATTTGCATAATAGGGTCGTATCTGATGTGGACCCAATGAATTGAATGGTGAACTTAAAATGAAATTAATGGACCACTGTTTGCCAGTTACATATAATCGCAGTCTGTTGTGGAGTGATTGTGCAATGTTCTCAGGGTTTCCCTTGTACGACGATAATAATTTGTATAGTTTTCTATTCAAAGCGTCATTCAGTAGCTAATCCTAGGACAGTGTGTGTACGAATGACCCGTAAGGCATGGTGACGTCATGGCGACGTAGTTCTGAAGTGACACTGTGACATTTTGACAGTCGATGTTTCGTCACGTGACGTCGATGTGTAGTTATAGTGACTTGAATATGAAATCATTATGGCCGTTTTAAAGCTCGTTTGTGACGTCACATTGTAACGAATTTGTGAAGTCACGGTGTGACAAATTTGTGAAAAATGTGCCATTTGTGACGAAATTGTCTTTCACGCTCTGATGATTCTGAGACGACAGTGACATTGTTGTGAAGTCACATTGTGACAATTTTGTGAAAATTGTGTGAATTGTGAAGATTTTGTCATTAATGTTGTGACGAATGTCACTACAGTGATAAAGTTGTGAAGTCACACTGTGACACAGATGTACAGTCGTGGAAAAAAAAATAATCACCCCTACTGACTCCATAACAAATTATCGTAGAAGAAAGTTACTGATACTGACCGATTGGAAATGAAGTCTACTTTAAAATGATGTAAATAAAATTTGCTTAGGGGGCCATTTACATATTAAAACGAACTATAACTTTGTTTTTTAAATAGCAGCACACAATTCTGACAGTATAAATGAACTCTACACCCTTCAATTAGTATAAAAGCAAATTTTTATGCAATTCGTACCATAAGTTTCGGAGAAATTATTTATTTTAAAAGGAGCGTATTTTAAGGGCTGTATCCAAATTGAAGTTCGGTACTCGATTGTTAACCGAAAGAGCTCCCTTCTTTATCAAGGCACCTTAAGCAGTCAATTAAGCCTGTTAGATTACAGGATAGGATAAGAAATTTCAAAATATTTAGACACTTCTATCTTAGGCGGCCCCTTCAACCATCATTTTGCCGTTTTTTAAGCATAATTTGAAAACTACTTGGAAGAAAAACGTGAAATTTTGGATTTCCATAAATTTCTACTTAATAAATCTGAATCCATTAAAACTTTGTAGGTTGCGATACACATTTTTTTTTAAATATTAATTTCATAATTCATAACTCATATCAGAAAATTATAAAATTGCAAATTCAATGTATTTATGTTTGGAATATTAGTATTATTGCTACACAAAAAATTAAAACATTAGGAACATAATTTCAGAAGTTATAAATAAAAATATGAAAATATAATTTAACATTAGAAGCTCTAAATTTTGAATGTTTATAATTCAAAAACTTATCATTCAAATGACTTGAAATTTGATGTCTTGGCATAGTTTGAACCAAAGATTTGAAATATCTCGTTAAAATTGGGTATTGCTCTTGAAAAAAATGAAGTTAGGATTCGTTTGAATATGTAGATGGCCCCCTAAGCAAATTTTATAAACGTCATTTAAAAGTAGACTTTATTTCCTATCGTTCGGTACCAGAAACTTTCGTCTACGATAATTTGTTGAGGAGTTAGTAGGGGGTGTTTACTTTTTTTTTTCTCCCACGACTGTACAGTTCTACTACACATATACATGTTACACATAGTCACTTTTATGCATGTTGTAAAATCATTCTAGCGTTATTATATTTCGGCGATACATCGCAATTGAAACTTGTGAGCCACTATAACAAATGTATAACAAAAGAATTTTACTGAATCAAATTGCAGTGCTTCGCAGAATTCATATTTTGTTGCATCCTTTTAGGTAGATTTCGTAAGAAATACTATCTATTGCAGTCGTTAGGATGGTGCGACTTTTGAAAAATTCCTTCATAACTTTTCATTATAGGACCCCAGGAACCCAAAACCACCCCCACCTAAAAAGTTTATATATATATATGTATGTATGTACTAAATTTTGTCCGCACGATAAAAGTCGCAATAATGCACGGATCGTCTTCAAACTCGCCAACAACTTTGAGAAAGTTGATATCTCGGCGGGGATTGAAAATGGACAAAATCGGCTCAAGGGAATGGAAATAGGGAGGGCTCAAAATTTTGAATACCGTCTTAACATGATTCTGATAAAACCAGCTTTTACACAACAATGACAGGAAAAAATAAATATTTTTCGTTAAGCAATTGCCAACAACTAAAAAAAAAAAAAACAATAAAATTCTCTCCACAACAATTGTTTTTCTATTGCAAGATTTCACGTGAAAAATTAACTTAAATAAATAGTTTGACGAATTGAAAACAAATTGAATATTACGTCATTAGTTTTCTAGTGCAAGATTTCCGCATGAAAACTCAAAATGAAATAAATAGTTTGACGAATAATATATATATATATATATATATATTGCGTCATATTGGAAATATAATGGACCTCAGCAGGTGAATATGTAACGTCATGTGAGTTTGAAGAAACGTATTAAAACATGATAAAAACCCGACTATGGAAATATTAACATATTTTAACACTTTGGGGTTCTCTGAATTTGCTTTATCCATTTTTAAACATATTCCATATACATGCGTGTGTGTATTCGTGCATATTAGAATTTTCACAAAATGTTTAGCTCCCTAGAGCTCATTCTCAGTGAAGGAACTGGGTTTATCTCTAATCTTGATTTAAGTTTTGTTGGTGAATTTAGTACTTAACTTCGAAATCTACCTCCGCCTGTAGGCCCGAGCCGGCAGGGTTTTTTTTTTTTTTTTTTTTTTTTTTTTTTTTTTTCCCAAATGAAATAAATGAGAATATCGAAGGCAACTGAATGATCGATCTATCACAATGTTTTAAAAGTTAGCTATTTGTTCTTCTAAAAAGCATTAAAATTACTAAAGAAACATTTTGGTTTAAATTTTCGAAGTTTTATCAAAATAAAATTTATATAAAAAGTATAATATCTAATAACAGATAAAGTACGTTTTATATTCTTTAAGCTATTGAAAATACTCGATGAAATTAATTTATCTTATTTAATACGCATTATGAACTCTTAAGTCACTGGTGGAGTGATTTTTTCGATTGCACAACATCTATAAAAAAAATAAAATAAATAAAAAGGAATTCCGAAATTAAGTAGTTACATTTTATTCGTTTTATGATATTGATAAATATAAAAAAAAAGTCTATATATGACTGTAATTCAAACAAGTTGGGAGAGAGAAATTATGGTACTTCTTTGTTATAGAGGCCCCTATAAACTCGATTATGCAAAAGTTGCAGTGACGATCTTGCTAAGATTATTGCGAAGTTTATGTATGCGTCATATATATGTATATTATATATATATATACTCCAAACGCTCATCATGTGCCATAGAGTCGTTATATACGTATTGTTTACGTCTTTTATGCCACATATATGCATATATAATATATATATATATATATATATATATATATATTTATATATGTCAGACACTCACATATATTATATATATGTAATGCATACATAAATATATATATCACGTACAGTCGTGGAAAAAAATGTAAACACCCCATACTAACTCCTCAACAAATTAACGTAAACGAAAGTTACTGGTACCGAACGATTGTAAATAAAGTCTACTTTTAAATGACGTATATAAATTTGCTTAATATTTGCATATCTACATATTAAAACGAATCTAAACTTAATTTTTTTCAATTGCAATACCCGATTTTAACGAGATATTTCAAATCTTTGGTCCAAACTGTGCCTAGACACCAAATTAAAGTTTTTGAATTATAAACATTCAAAATTTAGTGCTTCTAATGTTAAATTACATTTTCATATTTTTATTTATAACTTCTGAAATTATGATTCTAATGGTCTCATTTGTTGTGTAGCAATAATACTAATATACCCAAACATAAATACGTTGAATTTGCAATTTTTATAATTTTCTGATGTGAATTATGAATTATGAAATTAATATTCAAAGAAATTATGAATGGCAACCTACTATTTATTGATGGATTTAGATTTATTAAGTCCTGCTTTATGGAAATCCAAAATTTCATATTTTTCTTCCAAGTAGTTTTCAAATTATGCTTAAAAAACGGAAAAAGGGATGGTTTAAGGGGCCGTCTATGATGGAAGTGACTAAATATTTTAAAATTCTTTATGCTATCCTGTAATCTAACATGCTTAATTGACTGCTTAAGGTGCCTTGATCAAGAACGGAGCTCTCTCGGTTAACAATCGAGTACCGAACTTCAATTTGGATGCAGCCCTTAAAATAGGCTCGTTTTAAAGTAATTAATTTCTCGGAAACTTATGATACGAATTGCATAATAATTTGTTTTTAGACTAATTGAAGAGTGTAGTGTTCATTTATGCTGTCAGATTTGTGTACTGCTATTGAAAAAAACAAAGTTATGTTTCGTTTTAAGATGTAGATGGCCCCCTAAGCAAACGTTATATACATCATTTAAAAGTAGACTTTATTTCAAATCGTTCGGTACCAGTAACTTTCTTCTACGATAATTTGTTGAGGAGTTAGTAGGGGGTGTTTACTTTTTTTTCCACGACTGTACATTTTATATACCTGTCATAAATGTAAATGACTATAATTGGACATTTTACCTCACGAAATGTTGTTTGTACCATGTGTTATCATAAAGTCATATATCTTTATAATTCATAATCAGTATCCACAAAATCACAAAAGTATCTAAGCAAATTCAGACTATTTTGATTCTAAAATATACAATGATTTATCATGCTAGTGCTTTCAGAAAAAAATGCAACAAACTCTGCTGCTTCTGTAATTGCGATGTTAACTTTTGACAATTATAAGAAAACTATGGTATGTAAAAATATGGAAATTGGTAGTTTCATTTCAGCATATGATAAATATGTTAAAACAGTTTTTAAATCGAACAATTATTTTAAGTGCTGTATAATGATGCAAATATTTACTGGAAAATTAGAAAATGTGATTTTAGGTATGTAAAAAAAATTATTTAAAACATAAAAATATTAAATTGTTAATTTTTTTTATTTGCAATAAGCAGAACATTATATACTCCTCATCAATATTATCAATGAATGAAATTTTACAAAATGAAAAAAAAATTACAAATGAAAAAAAAAAATTAAATATACAAACTGATCTTTTTAAAAATCTATTCGTGGCTATCTTCGGCCTTTTTAATTTTACAAAATTTCTGAAGTACATTTTAACAATAACGATCTGAAACTACTCAAATTATAAATACAACTTTGGTATAAAAAATTACTCAGTATTGCCAGTATCAGTATGTTGAGAATTCAAAGAACAATTTCGACAACAATCGATATGTTGGAAAATATATATAAAATCGCATTTTTAAGCTCACTGTAAAAATAATTTAAACTTTTGGGTATGTAGCACATGATACAAAGGATGAATTTATTTTATATCAGGGTTTGCCAGCAGTAAAATACATATTTAAAAAAAATTGATTATTAAAAAAATGAGTTTAATAATTAATTGCCAAAATTACATTTTTATTTATGAAATTATATATTAAATTATCTTACGATCTATGATTGTTTTTAAATAATAATCCTTTACTGTTTATAAAACACAGCACCGCAGCTACATTATTTTGAGTCTAATGTGAAAGTTTTCAAGTTTTTCAAATGATCTATCTGGCTGGATGTATGTTGCCCTGACCACTATAACTCTGAAATTATTATAAATATTACAAAGAGATTAGAATCTACTACGAAATTTTTAGAATAAAGAATGGTGAAAATGTTATAAGTATACATTCTTTAGAAATACGGATAGCCATATTTATTTTTATATGACAAAAAAAAAAAAAAAAAAAAAAAAAAAAACGAACAAAGGACACAGTATCATATGGTTAAATACTTATTAAAATTAAATAAAGTATAAAAATTCAGACCATAAACAAAAAATAACCACGCAACGTTTCATTATTATTTTTAAAATTTTATTATTAATATACCATTAATCTATACTCTATACTAATATTATAAAGAAAAAAAAAATGTTTGTTTGTTAGAGGATATCCCTGGAGGTATCGAACCGATTTCAAAAGCAATGGAATCAAAATATTGGTGTTAGTCCAACTTAGAACATAGCGTATATTTTATGTCAGTTCCACTACACCAAAGGGTCTGCAGGAGCAAAAAACGTTCTAAAATTGCGATTTTTGCGTTACTGAAGGGCTTAGAAATAGAAAATTTTAAATATTAGTTACTTATTAGATACAAAAGAATTCTAAGAATAGTTCTTCAACAATTCGAAATTTAAAAGGGGTGAAAATGTACAAAAAACATTCTAAAAAACGTCCTAAATGGTGGTTTCTACACAATCTCGGGAAATAACAAACTCATTTAAAAAATAATGGTGCCCAAATGATGGTGACAAGCCTTGCTCAAGCATAGGCTATGCTTTAGTTTGATGCCATTACCCCCCAAGGGGGTGCAGTGCAGGAGCTAAAAACGTTCTTAAAATGCGTTTTTTGCTTTGCAGAAGGGCATAGAAATATGAAATTTGAAATATTAGTTACTTATTAGATATAAAGGATTTCTAAGAACAGTTCTTAAGCAATTCGAAATTTAAAAGAAGTGAAAATGCACAAAAAGCGTTCTAAAAAACGTTCTAAATGGTGGTTTCTACACAATCTCAAGAATTACCAAACCGATTAAAAAAAAAAAAAAAATGGTGTCGAAATGATGATGACAACCCTTGCTCCAAGATAGGCTGTATTTTATGTACGTGCCACTACCCCCAAAGGGGGTGCAGGAGCAAAAAACGTTCTAAAAATGCGATTTTTGCGTTACTGAAAGGCCTAGAATCATGAAATTTGGAATTGTAGTTAGTTATATCAATGATCCTTAAGAACATTTCCTAAAAAAATCGAAATTTAAAAGGTGGTCAAAATGCGCAAAAAGCGTTGTAAAAAACGTTCTAAATTGCGATTTCTATGCAATCTCAGCAAGTACTGAACTGATTTCAAATATAATGGTTTAACAATCGTGGTGATAGCTCTTAATCCTAGATAGGCTATATTTTATGTCTGTTTCCACTACCCCAGAGGAGATGCAGTAGCAAAAAACGTTCTAAAAATGTGATTTTTTAATTATGGAAGTACCTAGATTCATCAAATTTTGCTTGCTACATATTTATTAGATATAAATGATCTCTATGAGCATTTCTTAAAAAAATTGAAATTTAATCGATGTGAAAATGCGCGAAAAGCGTTCTAAAAACGTTCTAAATGCAGATTTGTGAGCAATCTCAGGAAGAATCAAACTGATTTCAAAAGTAATGGTAGGAAATTAATGCTGACCGCCACTGCTGTAATATAGACGCTATTTTACGTCGGTGTCACTATCACCTGGAGGTTGCAGGAGCAAAAAACGTTCTAAATTTCGATTTTTGTGATCGGTATGGACTAGCAACTTGAAATTAGGCAAGGTTCATATTTATTTTGATATAAATGACATTTAAGAACAGTTCCGAAAAAAATGGAAACTTAAAAAGGGGGGTGAAAATGCGCGGAAAGGGTTCTAAAAACGTTCTAAATTGCGATTTCTACTCAATCTCAAGAAATACCAAAGCTATTTCAAAAGTAATGGTTGCAAATTGATGGTGATAGTCCCTGCTCCAACATAGGTTATATTTTATGTTGCTGTCACTACCATCTTTGGGTTGCAAGAGAAAAACATGTTCTAATTTGCGCTTTTTGTATAACTGAGGGGTCTAACATTTTGAAATATGGCGTGGTGTTTGCTTACAAGATGCAAATGCTTTCTAAGGACAATCGAAAGAAAATTCCAAATTTAAAAGGATGAAGTGAGCGAAGAGCGTTCTAAATTATAATTTTTATGCAATCTTATCAAATATCAAACCGATTTAAAAAAAAAATCATGACAAATTGTTGATGATAAAACCTGCTCAAACATAAGCTATATTTTATGTCGGTGCCACTACCCCCAGAGGTTAGCAGGAGCAAAAAAAAATTAATTGCAATTTCTGTGATGCTGAAAAGGCAATAAACATGCACGGTAGTTACTTATAAAATAAAAATGCATTCGAATGTCTCTCGAAAATAAATTCGAATTAAATAGGGGTGAAGCAATGTGGAGGTTTGAAAAGCATTCTAAAATAGTCCTAAATTGCTATTTCTATGCAATTTCAGGGAATATAAACTTATTATAAAAGTAATAGTTGAGAATCAATGGGTCTCTGATCCTACACAGGCTATATTTTATGCCTATGATTCTACCACCTGTGGTTCACAGGAACAACAAACGTTCTAAAAAAAGGCCTTTGAAAGATTTCTGAATTACGTTTATGTGGAATATTAGGAAATAACAAACTGATTTAAAAATTATGGTTGGCAAATTAATGGTGACAGTTCCTATTTCAACATAACCCTTTATGTTGAGAGAGGTGGTTGGATTTGGAATTTGACATATTAGTTAATTTTAAGATGTAAGAAGATGGTTTCTAAAAAATTCAAAACTTCAAATGAAATCTGAAAGGAGCGTATTAATTGAACATAAAAGTTTCAAAATATTTTCTAAATTATAATTTATTTCGTTTTATTAATTTAAATCTCATTTCTGCCTAATGTTGTGTAATAATGATGCTTAGTCAAACTGTGTTTAAAATAGTAATTTTTGATTTGTTCCTAAAAGTAATAAGTACATTTTAATAAAAAACCCGTTTAATAAAATAAAATATTACCTTTTAATAAAATAAAATTTAATTAGTACCTTGTAATAATTATTGGACATATAAATATCATTAGGTGTGATTATAACTTTTTTTTTCCAATTATAAGTATTTCACGTTTTATTTTTAGTGATAATCCATTAATAAATGGCAAGGGGGATGTGTAATCTTGTTTATTTTATTGTGTTGGATCCAGTCAATTCTCTCTTTAACTTTTCTAATTTGTTTATATATTGTTTTTCGTGAATGGCCAGTATTAAACCCTATTTTTTCAATAATTTTCAATTCTTCATTTAGTAATCTTTCATTTGAACATATATGTAATGCTCTATAAATGTATGCATTTAAGGCGGCATTTTTATAGTTTATGGTTGCATTTGTTTTGCTTGGAATTATAGCTAGGCTGGCAGTAGGTTTTCGGTAAATTGTAGTTTCCTTTCGCTCTTTTTCGTTTGTTACATTCACATCAAGGTATGGCATGGATCGGTTATTTTCTTCTTCTATTGTGCATTGTATGTTGTTATCATATTTATTTATTACATTTAAGAAGCTTTTTAGGTTTAATGTTCTGTTTATTACAATGAATATGCCGTCTACGTGCCTTATTCAAAGGCGTATTTCTTTTTTTTTTATGATCTTGTATTATCCTTTTTTCCATTATCCGCATTTTCCATTCGAAAACTACATCTGATATAGGAGACCCTATTGGTACACCTTTGTTTATATATCTTTTTGTTTATATATCTATCCAATTGTTTATATATCTTTCTGTTAATTTTGAAACAACTTTCAATTAAAATCAAACTTGTTGCACTTTCCATTGTATTAAGTGGCCGCCCCTCCGGGTGGTCCGAAACCGAACCTTTGAGTGGGGAAGGAGACTTGCAGCTCGGCCGAGTTCGTTGTGTACGAATAGGAAGGGGGCAGATGGGGACGACTCACAGCCTCCACCAGAGACTCAAGGTAGAGAGTCCGGCAGCCACGGGTAATGGGCGTAGTGTATGGGGTTGGAGGCCCACTTCGGTAAGTACCAAAGAATCCACACCCCGGCGCTTCGGTTCTCGAAGTAAGCCGGAGGGCGGCATCCCGAGGTCGATCTAAGTGCCGTTCTACGGACCGGACGGTGTCGCTGGGCAAAGATTAGCTAATGTGGTAGGAAGCTTTTTGAACTACCCTGTACATTAAATGGCATTTTTTCTCAAAACTTTATTTTTTAATCCGAACGCTTAGATTGGTTGAAACTTACCAACCTAATTCATTTAAATTTTAAAACAAACATTAGTCCCTACGTCGCTACATAGTATATTTTGACATTTTCATTTTTTCAACATTTCAATTTTCAGATATTTGACAATTATTTTAATAACGCGTATACGTTGCCAAATTTATATTTTCCAATGCTACGGTTTTCACAAATAAATAGTAGATTTCGTAAGAAATACTGCCTATTAAATTCTCATCGATGTTGAATTTCGGAAACATTTTTGAAGATCTACGCCGAGCGTCAACCCTAGGAGACAAAACCTCCCCCGGTTCAAAACTTTATCTATCTATCTATCTATCTATCTATCTATCTATCTATCTATCCATCTATCTATCTATCTATCTATCTATATATATATATATATATATATATATAAATATATATATATATATATATATATATATATATATATATATATATATAACTTTTTAATTACCTATGACAGATTTTTGAAATCATTAAAAATGGCTTTAAATGCCGAAAAAAATAGTGTTTTAAGACGAAGCAAATTCATATCTTCGTCAATTCACAAGATATTAAATATGCGTAAATTTATTACAAATCTTCTTAATCTTATCTACAACTTTTATATTGATAAGTTTTTGATAAAACCAACTCCTACAGCAAAATATTTTAAAAACAAAACGATAAAAAGGGGCAAAAAAATCATAATTTCGTCAATTATTAAGATAATAAATCCGCTTACATTTATTATAGATCTTCTTAATATTATCTACAACTTTTATATTGACAAGTGTTCGATAGGTCAAACTCTTCTAGAAAAAAAAAATGTGGTTGAAGAAAAAAATGTCATATTATCATGATTCAGATAGCATGATTCTGATCTGCTCTTAGAGGTAAATGAAATTAAAAACTTCGTCAAAAGCGGGCAGAAATAATTTTAAACAGTTTTTTTATCGATCTTGATTTAGTTTTTGTTGGCGAATTTAGTACTTAACTTCGTAATCTATATGTGCCTGTTGGCCGAGCCGCCAGGGATTTTTTCTTTTATTATTACTTTGAAAATTCTCTTTGATATGCCAAATTCAATATGCTAAATCAGGATATTCAGATAACATGAAGCTTTAAACTTTTGAATTTAATTTATAACGTGTATATTTTATATTTATATCATTTAACAAATATATAACACGTGCACATTTACAATTGACATATAATGGAAAATATGGTACATATTAATTTCATTAAGATTTGTTTTAATGTTTTCAAAAATTCTCGGTACAAGAGGCGGATGTGTACACTAAAACTGTATTTTAAGAACGAAGCAGCAAAAGTCGAGATATGATATTTTTATAAAATTCTACGGAGCACTCTCTAAACATAAATCAGTGTTTAGCACCATCCAATTTTTTTTTCATTATTATTGATTTCCATAAACAATTATCAAGTATTTTTTTTCCAACTTTATAATCTTGCTTGATTCCGATAAACATTAATAGAAATGTAAAATTTAATGAAATTTAGAATATTTTATGTAACGTAAAATGTTCTATTAAATGATAATAATAAATAATCTGTTACCTGTATGGACTATATACTATATGTATTACCTTTATGGATTACTAGCAGGAATGACCAAGCTAAGCTCGGTCAAAATTAACTCTGTGTTTATCTCGATATATTATTTCCACTGAAGCATTCTTGTTGTTTTAGATGCAATTAGGTTGACCCTGAGCCACAGTGACCCAATATTAAATATTAATCGAATTTCTTTGAACATGCGACCTAACACAATGCTCTTCTCGAACCTGAAAACGATGGAATATAAAATTTAGTGAAAATCGTTAGTCGTTTTCTAGATGAAATAAGCTTGACCCACGTTGATTCAAAAATAACTCAATAACCGAAATTTATCGAAGATGTGGCCTATTCCAATGGTCCTTTTTTTTCTGTGAAACGGTATAATAAAACTTTTTGTCAAAATCGTTTGAACATTTTTGAGATATAGTTAGCTTGACCTCGACCCATTATCACCAAAGATGTTTCTTGAGCATACGACCCAGACCAGTGGTTTTATCTTGTCCAGAAACGGTGTAAAACAACGTTTTGTCAAAATCGTTTGAGCCATTTTTTTAAACACAGTTAACTTGACCCTGATACATTAGGACTCAAAATGACCCACTGATTGAATTTTCTTGAACATGCGACCCAGCCCAATGGTCTTATCATCCCCGGAAATGGGCATACAAAATTTTGCGAAAATCGTTTAAGCCGTTTTTTAAATGCAATTAGCTTGACCCTGACCCATTGTGACCCAAAATGACACTCTAATCGAATTTTCTTGAACATGTGACTCAGCCCAATCGTCATATCATGCCCAGAAATGGTATATTACAAAATTTTGTGAAAATGTCTTGAGCAGTTTTTTACTTATAATTAGCTTGACCCTGACCCATAATGACCCATAATGACACAACAATTGAATTTTCTGGAAAACGTGACCCATCCCAATGGCCTTTTCGCGCCTGAAAACTATAGATTACGAAATTCCTTCAAAATCGTTGGAACCGTTAGCTAGATAAACTTAGCACCCACGGTGACCCAAAAATAGCCCACTTATCAAATTTTCTCGAACATGTGATTTAGCCCAATGGTCTTATCGTAATCCAAATCTTTGAAATATAGATTTTTGTGAAAATCGTTAGAGCCGTTTTTAGATAATAATAGCTTGACCCACAGTGACCCCAAAATGACCCACAAATCGAAATTTCTCGAACATGTGACATAGCCAAATAGTCTTCTTGTACCCGAAAATGGTTGGTTACAAAATTTAGTCAAAATCGTTTGAGCCGTTCTTTATATATAATTAGCTTGCCCCTGACCCATTATGACCCTAAATGACCCACTAATCGAATTTTCTCGAAAACGTGACCCATATCAATCGTCTCTTCGTGACCGAAAGCGGTAGGGTGCAAAATTTAAACACAATCGTTAGAGCCGTTTTCAAGATAAAATTTAGATACACACACACACAATTTTTGCTCGCATTATAGTATAAGATCTGTGCACTATATATTTTTTAAATGATTCTAACAATAAAACACTATGAAATGTTACATACATAAAAACAAATAAATAATTATTTCAATGTATGTCACGGCATTTATTATTAAATATGTGTAATGATTTTTCTCCATTTCATAAACTGGAACTGTGTACAATGATACGCTATGGTAAATGATATGCATAGGAAGAGTTGGGAGAAACAGACAGTGACTACTCCAATTGAGTCAATCACTAAGTAATTAACAAATAGCTTTTTTGTGTATGTGTATATGCATTGGTATCTTGCATTTATAACAGTTTATTAGCATATTATGTAATTTGCTTTATTAACAATCATATTAGCATAGAGATGTCAGTAGATAATGTTCAGACACCGCGAAATATGTATGCAATGATAAAAGAAAAGACACATGCAGATGAACTGTTGAACTGTTCTAATTTGTATATTTTTTCTGTATTTATCATATTTTTTAGATATTACTATGTTTTTCGAAAAAATTAGCCCCTAAATGGCATATTTTCCGCTAAGGTGGCGTGGTAGTGTCAGGTTTCTGACGCTAATGAGCAGATAATTAATTAGGTTTACTATTATCTGATATTATATTTTTTTCATTATTAATTGTATTTCATATGAATCACTTTATACATACCAGGGGTTTAAAGTAATATTTTTCCTTATCTTGAAGTATCTGAGCTTCTATAGTAAGATATTATTCTATGAAAAGATCCTTTGTATCGAGGAATTCCAAATTCCCTTTCTATTAAAGAACGCATACCTCAGATAAGGCAAACAAAGAAGTTCACGGACTATACAGGGTGTCCGGTCTCAACCGTGTCCAGTGGCTAATTCCTAAACCGTTAGTCATATACACATAGTTCGAATTACAAAAATGTTTTAGATCATGTAAAGAAATATTTTAAAAGCGATTTGGGTCAATAAAAACATTTCTTAAAAAAATATGAAATATAAATTTTTATACGGTCCCCGGTCCTATAAGTCATATCCTTCTATATATAAAAAAAAAGTTTTGATTTGGAAATGGACCAATGAAAATCTGCGTAGATCATCCGGGTATACTCCTACTAGATCGGCATCCATATTTTTTATGACCGGGGGTTTTCATCGTTAATATTAAGAAAAATGTTTCATAAAAAAAAATGAAAATCGGTGGTATTTTAGAGAAATGTTTGATAAACACGCTGATACAGACAGCTTTTAAATAGAATAATTATTTTAAGAGATATTTAATGTTAAAGATGGTCAAAACCGTTCCATTAAAAAAGTTTTATAGGAGAAAAGCTATACGTAGGAATTTAAAAATTTTTAGATCATTTTATACATTAGAGGTTTCCGATGTGCAGAGCGCAATTATCTTTTTAATTTGACTCATTTTTTGAGGATTTATTTCCATTTTAAATTCCATTTTTCAGCATTTCGAGAGATATTTTTTACGCATTTTAGAAAAGGGCAATTATTTTAAACTGTTGCCAATTTTAAAAGCAGCGCAAAGAATAATATTACCTTCAAATATATATATATATATATATATATATATATATATTTACACGTGGCTATTATAAACAGAAAAAAAAAAACCCTTCAAATTCCAATTAAGTGATTACGTGTTAAAAATCAGGTATATATTGAAAATTACATCATAAAAACTACAGTTACACGTGAATTTTAAAAGGGAAAGAAAATTTCAAATTCATTATTATGCGTTAAAAGTCACAAATTAAGGAAATTAAGTTATATTTATAAAGGTCAAATAAATAAAAGTTGGCAAAACACTTTAAATTAAAAAATATATTTGCACGAGACGTATATTTCATATTTTGAGAGAATCTTTTCAACTATTATCGTTAATGCTAAGACAGTGCAAATAATATTTCATTTCTAACAACAAAAGTATTTTCATGTGAAGAGAAAGGAAACTTTGGTGAAAATTACGTCAGATTTAAAACGATACATTTAAAAGAATTTTCTCATAGCGTTGTTAAAAAGTACCGAGAGACAAAGCCTATGTGTACTTAATTCATTTTACATTAGCTTACTTTCAAATTTTTAACTAATTTTTAACACTTTCCAACAAATTTGAAAAGTGTTATTGATTTCGGTTTGACTGTTCGCGCTCTAACTCTTGTAAATATACTCGGATCGCACTGAAATTTTCGGTTATTGACGTTTAGCCTAGCACGAACCCTATTTCAAGTGAAGTTTGTATAGCATGTTTAGTTCATTTACAGGGACAGTAAAAAGTATTCCGTTCCATTACGGTCAATGGGAAAAAATCATTTCAAAAGAATTTTAAAGATGTTACAAACTTTCAACCAAAATGAAAAATATATGCATTTATGAAATGCACTAAAATAGGCAGAATATTCTGTAGTATATGCGGTCCAACGAATAGTTACTATTCATTTACAGGGCTACACAAAAGAATTCAATTTCAAATGGTACAGGGGGAAATTGTTTGCGGCGTATTTTAATTATACAAACTCATATATAATAAAATTGATATACGTCGGTGAGGCTTACTTAATTTATTTCATGTATAATACGAAATGCATAGCATTTACAGGAACATATAAACATTTTAGACAAGTACTTTCTATCCGAAGTACCGTATATTAGCGGCGATGGCAGGGAATGGATTTTTAGTTATGGGAATAGATTTATGGGCAGGGAATCGATTTATATTCGCTTTTAAGTTTCACTATATTTATGCATACTATATGGTGGGTCTAAATGTTATCTTTGATATACAGGGCTACGCAAAAGAATTCGTAAAGGTTACTGAGTATGACCGTAAATTGCTGAAAGGTGGGTTTAAAATGTGTTATGCTGAACTGTATGTAGTTTTCTATAAAATGTTTGTAGAATATAGATAAAATGATATACAAGGCCACGCAAAGAATTGGATACATGGCCGCCTATAGATGATTAATTCTGGAAATGCTATTTCAGTAGTTTTAAGAGTGATTTAGTTTGAATAAAAGTTTAGCTAAATAGTGGCGTGTAATAAAGGTTCTAGGTAAACAACAGGGCTGAACAAAAGTATTCAAGCATGTTTCCATCTATTAGTATAAATTGCTGAAAGAGAAATTTCAACCTGTTATGTGTTTTCTTGCTAAACTAAATTTTCTATTATATAGTATATAAACATATCAGCCTACAGATGAAATACAGAGCTGTTTGGAAGAATTGAAATAAATATTTGGCTATAGATGGTAACTGCTGAAATCAGTTTTTTAAATGTTTAGTTAGTTATCTTATTTACCTTATTTCCCTAAATAACGAAGTTTTGTTAAAGTTTTCAAGGAAGGTTGGAAAGTGTTTCATAAAGTATGCCGTACGCATGATTTTTCTTTCTTGTTTTTAATCAAAGACGAAAACATTCATTGTATCTCTTAGCAGCGGCTGATTTTGTCTCAAAAATCTCCAGTCAAAGAAAAATGAATGAAAACCCGTTTACAGGGAGACAGTCACTGTTTTTTTAAATTATAATTCAATCTTTTTAAAGCCGATGAAATTAGCATGCTTTTATAATCCGGGGTGTCTGATCGAGGGTTGGCGAGTGTAGCTCGTAGTGGGCAGAGCAGTTTAGTAAATTTTTCCTTTTCCACTGACAAGTAATACGAAAAAAGTCTCGTTATTCTACGATTAAAATTGACCGAGTAAAAGCTGTTTAAAGTTGGAGCACATTTTTTGCTGCAAATTGGGGGTCATTCACAAATTTAGTCGAAATATAATTTCGTCAGATATATTTAAAAAATGGGTGAGGGTAAAATTAACATTCCAATATAAGTTTGAAATATTAAATCATTCTGACAAATTAATGCAAAATATACAATTTGTAATAAACATTTAAGAAGAAAGAAAAGCAGATTTTTTGTTAAATAAAATGATGCTAAATTAACAGCCTCAATTCCTTACAAAATGATACGTGTTTTAAAATGTTATTAGATTGCGCAAGCCTGCAAAAGTTGGGTTATGTCATGTTTTTTAGCTTTTTATAATTGATTCTTGTGTATTCTGTACCGCTGAATCCGAAATTGGCGTTCATTTTTAACCATCACATGAGGATTTTCCACAAATTGCAAATTTCAAAGTTAAAATTGAATCTCCTCCCCCATCTCATCGAGCCACTCAGCTGTTTAGCTGTAAGAATCCCAGGATATGAAAAAATATCGAATACATTATTGAATAAAATAAAATAAAATAAAATAAAATAAAACAAAAAAAAATAGTTTTACATATTTTTTCCTAGTATGAGATTTTCGCTATATTTTTACATATAAACATTACATTATAACTTACACATTTACGATTTGCAAAAAAATTCTAACGTGATGGTTAAAAATGAAGGTCATTTTCAGATTCAGTGCTAAAAAGTACGTAAAAAGCAATTTTCAAAAGTTAAAAAAACACAACCATCTCTCCTCTATTTTATAGTATCCGATTTTTGTCATTCTCTAACTTTGACAATTTATGATTTGCGAAATATCCTGATATAATGGTTAAAAATTAAGGTTATTTTCGGATTTAGTACTAAAAAATACATAAAAGTTAAAAAACCCAACAATCGCAGTCTTGTATTATCTAATCTAAAACTTTTTCTTAAACTTCTTGGCGGTAATCTGTCGGAAATTTTTTGTGTTATCCTGTAAAATAAGTATAAAATGTAACCACCGATACTCGTAATAATATTAGATTTTTATCGGACTTGCGCCAGTATCTAAAATGTAATCTCGATTGGATATTTTAAAGTGAGTTAAAGTTCGCGTACAAATTTTGAACAGAAAAAAACTTGTATACGTTCGTTGAAGTATCATAAACACTTAAAATTAAAATAATAAAACTTTGTAAAAAATCACCATGAAATTAAAACAAAACACAGGACGCGTTTTGAGCTAAAAACATAACAGCTCGTCATCAGCTAAGCATACACGTGTCCGAAAACGAACAAGTTCAAAATTGAGCTGAAGAAAAAGAATGTTGCGAAGAATGCGACAGATGGCGCTACCT
This sequence comes from Maratus speciosus, assembly GCA_963932465.1. NCBI lineage: Eukaryota > Metazoa > Arthropoda > Arachnida > Araneae > Salticidae > Maratus > Maratus speciosus. Next base: position 427,480,604 of record OZ010795.1, on the reverse strand, counting down.
GATAGAGGGATATGCAAAAGGGAAATGTGTTGAAAAAAGATAGAAGAGAAAATGAAATGGAAAAAATGGAAATAAAAGAAAAAATAAAAATAAAAGAAGTAAATTAAAAATATAAATAAAATAATAAATAAAGAACTATAAAAGAACAAGAAAAAAATCCAAATTATTATTATTATTATTATTATTATTATTATTATTATTATTATTATTATTTTTATTTATTTATTTATTTTATTTTTTACAAAATAAAAAGAAAAGAAACAAGAGAAAAGGGAAAAGAATTACAAAATTAATTTCCACGCTGGAGATAGGAAAGGAGATGATGGGAGATCATTGACAAGATTAGCAGAATTTTTAGAAATAAAATATGCTTCATGAAAATCCAAGTGAGAGGGAGAGGCAGGGGAAGAAATAATTTTGCCCCTGCCTCTCCCTCTCACTTGGATTTTCATGAAGCATATTTTATTTCTAAAAATTCTGCTAATCTTGTCAATGATCTCCCATCATCTCCTTTCCTATCTCCAGCGTGGAAATTAATTTTGTAATTCTTTTCCCTTTTCTCTTGTTTCTTTTCTTTTTATTTTGTAAAAAAAAAAAAAAAAATAATAATAATAATAATAATAATAATAATAATTTGGATTTTTTTTCTTGTTCTTTTATAGTTCTTTATTTATTATTTTATTTATATTTTTAATTTACTTCTTTTATTTTTTATTTTTTCTTTTATTTCCATTTTTTCCATTTCATTTTCTCTTCTATCTTTTTTCAACACATTTCCCTTTTGCATATCCCTCTATCAGGTAGCGCCATCTGTCGCATTCTTCGCAACATTCTTTTTCTTCAGTTCATTTTTGAACTTGTTCGTTTTCGGACACGTGTATGATTAGCTGATGACGAGCTGTTATGTTTTTAGCTCGAAACGCGTCCTGTGTTTTGTTTAAATTTTATGGTGATTTTTTACAAAGTTTTATTATTTTAATTGCTTCATAACGCCAGTTTTCGGTGCTGTTTCGCTATCATAAACACTTATAAAAATAACATAATTTTTGTTAAAAGAAATTATAATAGAAAGAGTCTCAAATCCTGACAAAATAAAACATATGTTATTTTAGCCAATCTGAAATTTAATAAATATTAACTTAATCGTAATACTTGTAGGATTTTTTTTTCAAAGCGCAGATACACATAAAATAAGATCTTCGAATACTGTAAGCACTTGGAATGTGACCCCTCAAAGCCAAGCCGGACTCATTAGTTTTCAGAGCAGAAAAGTGGCATGAGTCATGCATTTTTAAAGTTTCATAGCTCGCTCGATTTTAGAGTTATATGAATGGGACTTTTTTTGTCTTACTTGTCAGTGTATTAGGAAAATTTTACTAAATATAACTTATTGGACCGGGGGACCGTATAAAAATTTAACTTTTGTAATTTTTTAAGAAATGTTTTTAGTGACCCAAATCGCTTTTAAAACATTTTTTTACCTGATTTAAAACATTTTTGTAATTGAAACTATAAGTTTATGACTAACGGTTTAGGAATTTGCTATTGGACACCGTTGAGACCGGACACCCTGTATAACGAAATAGTGGACTTCGCGGGAAGGAGAAAATATTAGATAAATGAAGGGTTCATGTGGGCAGTAATGAAGCCACAGAGTCTTTTTGAGGCAAGGTTGTGAGACAGAGAAAGAGTTCGGGCATAAACCTCGTGAGGAGAGTTTGTAAGTGTTTTTCGATTGAGTGTTCTGATGTTGAGTTAGGCGAGTTGCGGGAAAAAGCTTAAGCCCTGTGTGGAGAACGCATTCGCAACGGGAGGTACAAGGTGATTCGCCAGTAAACCTGATGATATAAGTTGAGATGGAAATACGGTATTTTAATTAGACGACCCGGTGCGCAGAAAGAACTTGATATATATCTTAGTATCTGGTCGGAACGTCTATACCCGGACCCTTAAATGTAAATAATGTTGTGTTTTGTAAGTAACTTGTAAATAAATTGTTCTTTAATATTAATTGAATCAGTTCAGCGCTTTTGATAATCCTTCTTACATCGTGCACGATATCACGCATTTACATATGTGGTGGCAGCCTATCGAATAGAAGGACATTTTTTTCGCAGTCTGTATTAGTGATGATCCGAATGGATCCGAAAACATTCATCAGCGTGTGGACTCAGAAAGAGTATAACAAATGCATAAAAATAAAATATAATACATTTACAAATAAATTATAATAAATGAAAGCACACAAACATATATATAAAAATATGGGAATCAATAAAGTAAAATGAAAATGAAAAATAAGTAATACAGAAAATATATATGTTATATATATATATATATATATATATATATATATATATATATATATATATATATTGTTTCACACCAGTTTTAACTTATATTCTTTCAAATCAACATATTCATTAATTAAAAATTTTTGGGAATTTAAATTTCGAATAACTTTATTGCAAATATCTTTCTGAGGGGATGACTTCAATGGTTTTGCTTTCACAGATTTTGACGGCAATGAGTATGCCAAATTTTTACGATTTTCATTGCGTTTACCTCTGTTTTCGCCCATGCTTGTTTATAATTATCTCCGAAATCGAAAAATCTGAAACTCATTTGCAGGATAATTTTTTTAGCACTTGCTATTAAATAAATTTATTAATTAAGAAAAAAATTATTTGATCTGAAAGAGTTTCATTATTTTGAATAACCGTTAAAAATATTTCATTTAATGAAATTACAGACATCACCATGAAATACGAGAATTTCAACATTCGTAATTTTAATGCACTTTCTCTAACAGATATTCTCGAGCTACTATTATCTGCATATCTATGTTATGGGGTTTTTATGCCCTGAGTTGCAAGAAATTATTCAAATATTACTATGTATTCAACAACAACATGTTCCCCTTCTGTGACTGAATCATAAAGTAAATTCTCATTATCTTCAGCTTCTGCGAAGTAAGATTTCCTTAATTCATTATTTTGAATTGTGAGTTCAGAATTTAATTTTTCGATGTCATCTGCAAATATCATTTAATTCCACATATCATTTATATATATATATATATATATATATAATATGCGTGCTTCGTTTCTGTTAATATGTTATAGAAAACTTAAGACATAAATTTTTAAATTGTTAGGCTTGTAGGAAATTAAAAAAAAAATTAAAAATTTCATTATAAACGTTGCGGATTTTTGCATTACTGTAGTTAGAAAATTATCAAATATATATTACTTCAAACTACTGTAGAACTTCTTTTATACCAAATTCTTTTAACCGAAACTCTCGGTTAACTGAAATGCATTTTTGAAGCTTTTCTTTTCTTTTCTATCACATTCCTCGTGTGAAAGCGGTGATTTCCGAACCACGAGTGCAGATAAATATTTTGGATCCCATTTCTTTGAATTTAATTTGAGCTCCCGTACGTGAATTTTACCTGAGTAAAAAATTTCATTTTTATTGTGTACAAAATAAATAAATAAATAAATAAAAATAACGCATTACTTTAAGTATAGAATAAAAAAATTCCATTTATAAATCATGTAGTATCGGGTGAGAGTATGACAAAATAAGCTCAAGAATACAGCATTGGTATTGCAGCGATTAGTGTTATGAAGCGAGATGCTGCAAAGTTTAAAAAGTTTTATGCAAAGAACAGCCGAATGACTGTGATACTGGTCAACTAATAGTATTTAAAAACTTCGTGATAGAGCTGCAAAGCAAAGGCAATCGAAACTTCAAGAAATAAAACTTTGTTTCAAATCTTGTGAAATATGTAAAAGATACTTAATCTCAAAACCCAAATTCAGGTGGTTTATTCTTGTTTCAGTTTGCTATTGATTTATTTTTTATCAAGCACTTGTTACCATAATAAGAAATAGCGCATATATTTGCCCCTAATCATAAAATTAAAGCATTCTCGATTTTCCGAGAGAGTGTTGGTCCAATTACTTCGGATAATCGATGTTCTACTGTAATTCATTGTTTATTCAAACACATTTAAATGTTCTTTAATATTAATTATAAATGAAATATTATACAATTTTTAATTCACTCTATGTTTTCGTTAACGTCTTTTTATGCAGTGTTAGACTTTAATCTTGATAACATCGTTATAAAATAGTACTTTTTATATCGGCAACTATTATTAGTGCAAAATACCTTTAAAATATCTAAAAAAATACATTTTTTTTTAACTGTAAACGAGCGCAGGAGCTTCTAAGGTCAAAATTTTAACCTAATATAATATTTTAAACTTTTAATCATTATGCTGAATTCAAGAAGGAAATTAATACTGAACCAATATTAACGATTCAATTACTTTGGTATTTAGCTTGGAATTTCTTTCAGTTTAGTTTCAGAAATTGCGTCAGCATTCAAATGTTGTACTCCTCAGCGATACGAAATACTATTGAAAATTGTCACATTTTTGTAGAGGATTTACGGCAGTGTTAGTAAGAGGTGTTCTCTTTTGTCGACCTAATGTACCATAAGTAAACATCTTTCCGCGATGCTACCCAAAACTTAAATCCAGTGAGCATACTTGTGAGTACTTAATATTTAAGATATTAAAGCTTGTAGAAGATAATCAACACTGTAAATAAATTATATTTATTGATATATGTATTTATTTTATTATAATTCATCAAAAAAGATTTAGTTTTCTGTATAAAATTAGAAGATACCATAATTTCTGAACTAACTTTTGATTTAAAACAATCATCTAAAATTTTAATACGATTCATTTTAAATCATATATATATATTTTTTTAAATGCAAGATTTTTTTTATGTAACAGTTAATTCTAGTATAGAATATTTTTAATTAAATACTATATATCCTATATCAATCACTCAATATATTTTCAATTCATTAATTGGATTTCTAATAAAGAAATCGAAGAAGAAGTGAATTTTTATCCCTATTCAAAGCATTTCGATATAAAACGTCATTTGAATCTTATTAAACCTTTTCTAAATGCTTTAAATCGAGATCAATAACTTTACCATAGAGTATGAAATCGATATCTTATAAAATGACATATTAAATTTTACACTCTCTTTTCAGACGTGCTCGATAGCTCTATTCATTAAACCGTTATCAAAGGAATGAATAACTTAATTCTAAAAGTTAAAAATTCGAAATTCTCTAATTTATCTTTAGAATAATTTTATCAGTCGAATGAGTAATTATTACACTCAAAACATTTTTTTTTAGAATTACAAATCATGACTATCCGTCTATTTCTGTTTCTCGATACGCATTATGAATTATAAATAATATTTCGTTTTATATGAAGTGTTGTCATTCACATAATTTCTATATTCTCAATACGCGATGATACTTATATTAAATTTTATATCCCATATTTATTTGAATTTAGTTTTCAATAAACATTAGTATGTGTTTTTCTAAAGTCAAATGTATTACATTCATAGAAGTATACCGAATGTTTATTGGCAAAGTAGCTTATTCATTTGAGTGAGTAATGCATGATATTGAAAATGACTGACAAGTGCATTGAGGGTACGTAGAAATACTAAACTTTCAATAGAAAGAATTTCATGAATCTAAACTGCAAAAAAAATCGCTCTTGATACCGAATGATTATACTTCAAGACATTGTAACGCTTTCACAAATAACTTTTTTTTTTTTTTTTTTTTTTTTTTTTTTTTAACATATAGTAGAAAATGCCACTTACATTAGTGAGAATTTAAATATTTCAGACAATAAATGACTCATCTATATATATAATTGTCTTTAAAATTAATCTAACACTTTTATATTATTTACAATAACTTTTTTACTTTCTAGTATTTTTATAGTGCTTCTATATTGCCTTTAAAAAAATATTACCATTCTATAATTTCCTCCAAATTATAGATATTTTAACATTACATTTTACCTCGCATAGTATATGTAAGCTGTTTGATGAAAACAGCTGACAGTTTGATGAGCTGTTTTTTTTTTTTTTTTTTTTTTTTTTTAGACCCCGGTATGCTATTTCTTTCTCCCACCTATTAATGTGTTGTCACCAAAAAATAGCATTACGTTGTATAAGCCAGCCATAAAACAAAGCAGATGTATCATTGTACGGAATAATCTCTATTGCAATTTTTTTAACTTCTAAGCACCGCACATTTTCAATTTTTGCACCGTCGTATTGAAAAAAAAATTACTTTTAAATGCAATTTATTTGTAATCTGCATCTCTATTTATTTTTGAGATACTTATTTTCTTGTAGTTTTTAGCACCATTTGTTTAATTTTGGCAACACAATTACTCCATATCTGTAGGAAGAAAATCAAAAATAGTTGAAAAATAGCAATTACACCTTTTTGTTGCCATTTTATCATAAAAACTGAAAAAAAAAATTAAAATACGTGCTATTTTGAAAAAAATATAAATGAATGATTTCTGATAAAACATTGAGCTATTATAAACTAAATATAATTTTAAGTATCTATATTAATATTACAAACAAATGAAAGCATATGAATCATGAGATAGCCGATTTTTTTAGTCCAGTTTCTTGAATGAGGAATTTTTTTTCTCTTTTGGATTTATGCATTATTCAGTTATAGTCACGTCCTATGCATATTTTACTTTAGATGTTGTTTAAGACTGGATCGTAAATGAGAAAATATTTAGCTAATGCGGATGAAGACATTTTATATAAAATAAAAGCGCGTGTTTGGAGTCTTAAAGCTGAACTATCTATATTTATATACGTATATATATTTTTTCATCGGGTGCGACACTAAATTCGAATGGAACGAATGGAACTGGAAACCCATAGAGAACCGTACAGTCCGGTCTCAGACCCCCTGCACTTTTTTGTGCTCCAAACATTTTTCACCCCATAATTTTCTCACCTTCTTAGTGAATGATTTTAAAGTTGAGTCTTGGACTCTTCTTTCTGGACGAACCCCCGCATTTTTTTATTGGGGCCCTAGGGACATTTTTTAAACATTTACACAATCTTTTCTGCATTACTTTAAAATTTTATTTTAACGAATAATTCATACCCTATCCTTAATTTTGACTACTTGAAGATCTAAAGCACTAAGTCTAGGACATTTTAAGATAATTTCTTGCTAGGGTCCTGTTTTAAACTGTTAGCTAGCGCCTTTTGCGCCTCCTGTTATATCTCCCTTAAAAATGGTCCGAATCACTATATTTTTATTCCTAACAAATTCTTAGGCCCTCCAACTACTGCATGAACAACATAAAAAATCGCAGACTTCAGTTACCACCAATTTTGAATATTAAGCACCTTTTTGAGGCCCTTGGTGCAGCTTCTTTAAAACTGAACTGAATTTCTTGAAATTTTGCTTGACATAGTTCTAGCGACCGACGACTATTTTAAAAACTGCTGGAAAATATCTTTATACCTAACTGCATGTCCTTTAAGTGCCTGGCCCTTTGGGGCGCAATAAAGGGTCCCTTGAAAGTTGTGTCCCATAAAGTGTTTTTAAATTGCCCCTCTTAACCCAATCTTCATTTATCGAACCCCTTTTCCATTTAGTTATTCTCACGTTGCTACATTTCCGGTTTGCACACTGGAGCCCCCTGTGATCCCGTAGGGACCGGTACAAGGCCCATGAACATTTTTTACGCTTTGCATATTTCACCCCCGAATTTTGTCACATTATCATTGCATAATTTTAAAGATGAGTCTTGGACATTTCTTCCAGCACCATCACACTCATATTTTTATTGTGGCCCTAGGGCCTTTTTAAAACAATTACTCAATTTTTTATGCATTTATTTAAAATATTATTCTAGCAAATAATTCATACCCTATGCTTAATTTTGAAAAATTCAAGATCTAAAGCGTTAAGTACTTACACATTTTAACATGTTTCCATGTTAGGGTCATGCTATTAACTATCAGTTGACCCCTTTTGGGCCCCCTATTATAACTCACTTTAAAATTGTCTGATACACTAGCCTTTTTTTCCCCTAACATCTTCTTATGTCTTTTAGCTTTATGTCTTCAGCAGAACATGAACGACAAAAAAATTCAGGCTTCAGCTACCACCATTTTTGAATATTAATCGACTTCTTGGGCCCTTGGTGAAGTTTTTTTTTTTTTAATGATACGAATTGCACGCAATTTTCTTTAACATAGTTCTAGCGTTCGCCGATTATTTTAAAAACTACTAAAAAATATATTTATAACCAACTATATTCCAATTAATTCCATTAGGGCACGTTACCGGGCCCCTTGAAGTTTTACAAAATAAATTGTTAATAAACCGACCCCTCTTAATAGACATTTTTTGTAACAATTTTTTTAGACCTCCAGCTACAACATGAACGACAAAAATATTTCTCTTACTTCAGCTTCTACCAATTTTGAATAATAATCTCCTTTTGGTGTCTTTGTTGCAGTTTCTTGAAATATGATCCTCTTTTATTACAATTTTCTGTAACATAGTTTTAGCATCCTCCAACTACTTTAAAACTAACAACTATATTCAATTTAAGATCCTGACCCACAGCACCAGGTCCTTCTTTTTACCTCAGCTACCAACTTTTTCGAACATTAATCTCCTTTTTCCGGCAGAAACATAAGTTTACTAACTGCAGCCGTAAATTATAAATATCTTTACTTTAAAGTTAACTTTAGATAAGGGATTTCATTCGTTTATTAAATATCGTATTAGTATTCAAAGTATTCGGTGAAATTTATAGGAAACAGTACCTCCCACCGCTTGGGGGAGCATTCTTCCATCAGGTTCTAAGGGAATAATATCAATGAAATTTTAGTTCATTCAATTTACAAGGGGATCACCAAATATGGTGCTCACCGATTTTGATGAATTTAAGGTATGCTGAGTTCTTATCCATAATTATTCCCGTGAAGGTATTACTTAAAATGGGCCTTAGATTTTCAGAAATTAGGGGTCAAAGTTCAGCATATACTTCAAATATCCGCTAGTTTGAAGATTTCAACGAGTCAGCCTTGGCGTTGGCGTAGATTACCCGTTTTCCAACCGGACGACCCGCGCTCCATACTACCTGTAGACATTTTTTTAATTAATTTTATATTTTGGCTCTTTATAACATTTAAGTATGGTTATAAATTGCTGCAATTTAGACTTTTTTTTATATTTTCCTAAAAATTATACAATCACGCTGATGATTTGTTTTTCATGAAAATTTATATTTCATATATATTTTTTCCCTACTGACGGAAATCCAAACTACTTTATGTCTAGATTTTTTTTTAAATTATTTTTTACCTTTATATATTTTTATATTTTAAGCAAAGATTAGAATAATAAATTATATATATATATATATATTTTACTTTATGGAATTTTAAGTGAAAATTTATTATTTCGTGTAAATTATAAATAATAATTTTGATATTAAATGTCCAAATGTATTTATATTTAAATGTATAAAAATGGACAAATTATGCTTCAAAAGATTTTTCATTCTAAAAAATAATGATAATAAAGCAAAAATTGTCAACTGGAAATGTATAAATCGTCTGCGGATCCCACATAAGATATAACTTATGAAACATATTAACCCCCTCACTGACAAGCCCGTGTTAATACGTTCACTAAGCTCCATATTTCACTGCGATACAAGGAATATTTAAATTAATATAATTCTATTGATTTAATGTATTTTTAATACATTGAACAATGATTAATACTTCCAAGGATTGCATTCATATTCGTTATTAAGGTCTTTTATAAAATGTTCAAAGAATCATTTTTTTTAGCATTTAAAACAAAATTCAGAGAAAACAATATTACAATTTTGACCTTTTCCATGACAGCCGGGGGGTTTTAAGAAATCGTCAGCTAGACTTTCATAATAAAATCTAAATAAATCAAAAATTTTAACTGATATATTTTATCTTCTTTTAAAGACAAGTACTAGGTAATAAATTATGCTCTATATAGGAAAATTTTCCTTATGAATATAACATTTTGAATATTTTTAAGACATATGTGACCCGATTAATTGTATATTTACTAAACTTAAATATAAATGTCAGTAAAATTATTTTTTTTTAATATTTTATCATTTAACATATTGTAATATATTTAAAACAAACCAAAGATTAAAAAGGTAATTGTTTTCTTTCTTTTTTTTCTTTTTTTTTTCCCTAATAAAATACTATGCATTATTTGAGACTTGTATTTAAAATATAAAAAGGTAAATAATATTAATTTTAAGAAAAGAAATTTTCTGCCCAAATTAAACACAAATTAATTTGTAATTCTGCCAACAGTAATGTTAGTTCAAAAATTAGAAAAAAAAATTAGATGTTTACATGAAAAATCAAAAACATAAATCGATTTTTTAGAAAAAAGTCAAAATTTCAAAGCCGTAGAAATTTGTAACTTTGGTTAAATTTTATAAAGTGTCAAAATTCTGAAATTAATTAAAAAAAAAAAAAAAAAAAAAAAGTCGGTAGCCAACATAGAACTCCAGCCTACTGCTGGCGGGCGAGAGCCGTCACGCCAGCAATACTCGTTGAAAACTGCAAGTTAATGAGTATTTGAAACTTATGTTGAATTTTGACCTCCAATTTGTGAAATACCTAAGGCCCAATTGAAAAAATAATTTCACCAGAGTAAATAGGGATAAAAACTCTACAATATACATTAAATACATAAAAATCGGTGAGCACCATTTTTGGTGGTCCCCTTTTTAGATGAAAATTCGGAAACTTTCTGTGTATCGAAATTTTAACTTAGACTGTGGTTACAAACATTTTTTAACATTAAATTAACATTAATAATCATTTTTTGGGTTATATGGGCTTGATTATTACGGGATTTGGCTCACTCAACTTGACTTTTGATTATCTCCAGCACGTGCGGAGAACTTCCAGAGCATGCTGCTTTAGGTAGATGGGACCCAGTCACTGGTCCGTATTGTTGTCCGTATTGTAGAGGATTGTTGGGAACATACGCTACGGAAGTTAATGGGTGCCAGAAACTAGATTCATTTAATAGATTTTCAAACAATATATAATCATATAAACTTGAGTTTTGTTTATGATTATTATAACATGCCACATTTGAGAAATTGCTCAATTTAAAAGCTTATACTTACAGAATAGTCAATATGCAAAAAAAAACTACCTGAACCGTCCGGCGTTTCACGAAACGCCGAACGGTTCAGGTAGTTTATATATATATATATATATATATATATATATATATTACTTAATAAAAGTTTAAATTCATAAAATTGAAAAATAGAGCTTTTGATAGAACTACTTAATATACTAATAACGTTATATAACAATAACTGGTATAATAGAACATAACTTTGAGAAAAATAATCTCGAATTTTTTGTAAATAAATAATGCATACTGCACGATGGAAAAAGAATGTGCTTCATTTTTTGCTTTTTTTCTTTTCTGTATGGTATGGATCTAGAAAAGTTTCAGGTTTAGCCCTTTTTCCTAACTGTTTCAGCTCCATCTTTACTTGTAGATTGTTTAGATATCTGTCTTCAAGTTCTCTCCAATTCTTGATTTTAAAATGCTGTTTTTTCTTTATAAAGTTTTAATTCTTCTCTCTTTTCGAATTTTTATATTTGATTTTTTTTCTTTTACTTCAGCTGTGAAACAATCATCCAAGATTAACCCTATTGCCTTTTGCTTTACAGATAATTTTTTTTTTTTTTTTTGTTGAACATGTTTTAAAAGAAAGCTTTCATTATCATGAGATGGATTGGTTTCAGGAAAATATATTTGTGAGTAGTATACTGGTTGTCCCACAAACTGTCCTTAAAAATAATTTTGTATGACTTTGTAAGTTAGGTTTTTTATAAGTTGCATTAAATTTTCTCAAAAATTCAAAATCTTCATTCCTTATATGTCTATGCAATATTAAATTTGTTTTAAAATCACACATTGTGCAGAATTTTTACTATTAAATACATGGCGCTCAATTTAAAAGCTTATACTTACAGAATAGTCATTATTGGTTGTTAAGTTCTGATTAAACATCTTTATTCAATCATAAATAAGTTGAAAATCAGGAAAAATATCGCTCAGCGGCAAGAAAAGTGACACATCTTGAAAAAATTCATTTTACGTATTATTGCACTAATAGGTCTACCATCGCTGTGTCTTGCTACACAAACAGTTTCATAAGTGTAGCTATGAGGAAAATTACTTTGTTACGCTATATGCCCTATTGTGATCACAGAAGAGGGGTGAATTGTGTGGCGAGGTAAAATTATTCAACCCTCCAAATATCATCCTACATCTTCATTTTTAAGGGTTTTGTGTTTTTATGCACGTTTGCATTTTTGCATGCAGAGCTAAGTACTATAATCTCATCTTACAGTAAAATCATGAAATTTTTTTTTGCCTCTCCTGTGAAATTTACTATTGTCGAGATGTGACTCTTTTCTCGCGGGTAAGCGATATTTTCATATTGAGGAGGAAGATCGTTATTAATACTTGATATATGAGCATTAAAATCATCTTTAAAAATTGGTTTATTGGCACAAAACAGAGCAGTGCACAAATCATTGCCAACCATTAAATACTTTTCATCCATGTCATTGGTAGAAATGACTACTATAGATGTATGTAATTCAATTAATCCCTATATCTGATTTTGTTACTATTTATAGAGTATCGGAAGCATTGATATCGAAAGATGTTTCCGGAATAACCCACCGGTTAAAAGAGAAAATATCATATTTTAAATACAAAATTTTAAATACATGATCATTTGAAATACATAGCAAATTTCCCGCTGAATGAAAAGCTGCATTGGAGTATCATCTTAAAATTTGTAAATTATTAGCTCAACAAAACACAACATTTGCTTTAAACATAAATGTAATATAATGTATGAAAATACCATATAAACTTACATTTGTTAATCTCATAAAAGTGTCTTCGCATTTAGGGCACCCTGTTCGACGCTAATAAAAGTCTGAACAAAACTAGTCTCCAAAACAATGTCTTAGACGTCTCATTTTAGAACGAGTTACCTTTTACTATTGCTTATATTTCAAGTAAATGAAACATTTGTTTTATTCCTTGACGTCCATAAGATTATTTGATATTCGAAGTATTAAAAGAAACACAGTGAACAATTTCTTAGATTTTTCACCGCATTTAAGGCATATTTTATATTTTTATTAAAATTTGTGTATTATAATGGGAAATAGTTTTAAATAATCGTTATAAACGCAGATAAATATACGTTTGGCGTTTTGTTCCTGAATATTGTTTGCCTCATTACGTAGCATTTATATAATTTACCTTTGTTAAAGTTTTAATTAAAAGAACATTTTCGCATTGGAGGTGGATAAATTTACGTACAATGACCATATATATACTTATATATTTATCTATTTTAAATAATTGCTGTTGGCAATCAATCTAGTTTAATGTGACGTATATCTACTGTAATACGTTCAAGTTCTGATATAACATCTGCAAGTGTTGTTTACAGACTTAAATGCACTTATTAGTCACTTAATTTTTCTAGCACTTTATACAAGTAGTTGCGCTTGATAGCTATCGATAATCAGATAAGTGAGAGAAACATTTTTTGCCATCATAAGGAAAAGTACGCAATTATTATAATTGTAATAAACACTTACTTATGTATTTAGTGCATTTAAAATTATTTTGAACAAATATAACAAACTCTTTTGTTATCAGAAAGTATGTTATTAATTCTTTACAATTAAAATGAAATACTTATTAAATTTAAAAACATATTTTTATACTTCAATTTCCTTTAAAATAAAAATATTTAGCTTTCATAATAGAATTTCATTATTTGCATCGCATTTGATATAATGTATAACATTTGGCAAAATAGATGGGTGTAATTATTCTTCATGTGAGCAATATTTGAAAATTTCTCCATATCGAAATATATTTGAGATATAACTCATTCCGGAAATACTCAATATAACTTTAACAATTCGGACTTAAGCTTAAACATAAACCATCCACAAGTTGGAATATTTGAGATGTGGCAAAGACGAATGTATTCATGCAGATGAAGTTTGATCCTTTGAAACATATTAGTGACTACGGTCATATAAGGTATATTGCAAAACTGTACCACTGTGAAATACATGTTAGTAATCTTTGAAGTTTCTGTGTTGTAGTTGGCATAGTGAAATATATATATCGATATGTCTAAGTTTCTCTTTCATAAACTTTAGAATTATTGAACCGTATTTATAAATTCATAGAATGTTATACATCTATAGCTGTATCATTACACAGTTCGTCTGATCCTTGAACATTTTAGTTTTTTTTTTTAATTCAGAAGAACGATACATTGATATTATTAATAATAGTATTAATAAACATAATTAACTTTTAATTAATATAAAGATAATATGCGTCGCGACCTGTTCCGTTGCACTTACACGCTTTAAAATCTCCAGATTTCTTGAAGGAAAACGAAATATAATATTAATGCAAAATTTTAAATGAATTAAGATAAGAAATTTTATTAGATACAGTGTATTAAACGTAAGGAATGATGCTTGCAATATAAGTTAAAGAGAATTTGCGAAAAATAAATATTGCAGATAGAGTAATTTTTTATTTAAAACATTATTTGTGAAAAACGTGATGCTCTTTTAAGATTTGGATTCTAATTTTGTAGCTTATGACATGAAAATGATGTTCATTTGACAAGCGTATACAAAAATAAATACTTTAATGTTAGATGGAAGTTTGTGATGGATAGCCAAATATTGTTCCACTGCCAACATTCGTGTTGCATTCATGCCAATTTAAATATAAACCTTTCTCTCATTTCATTTAAAATACACAAATTTCATTTAATACAGTGGAACCTCGATTTTACGTAACCCGTTTAGTACGTTATCCCGCTTGCTACGTTATTTTTTGTCGGTCCCTAAAAATTTCTATTCAGATAATGTTAAAAATATCTCGATTCTACGTCATTTACGTTTAACGTTTCCCGCTTGGTACGTCATTTTAGGCGAAGTACCTCTTAAATTTTTATCTTCTTTCACTCATGGAAAATTTTCGAAAGAACAAAGGTGCTTTCCAGGTGGTCAACTGGCTGTTTTCTACGAAAACAAGTTCTTCCCCTTCCCTTAATACTATCGTGTGAAAGTAACGATGAACTATTATTCGTCCACCAAGCACTTATCACACCTGCGTCACGTGATGTCGTTAGGGGGATGATTCTTTATCCGTCGATCATTCATTTCAATTTCAACCCACAGTATGGTTGTTTTCTTTTGCTATTCCTTAGTGATTGCCAGTCAAAAGTAGGATGTCAAAAAGAAAATTTTCTCCGTAGCCGAAATGGCAGAAATTATAGAAAAATCCAAAGTTTTTAAAGGAACCAAAGTTGATATCGCAAAATCACTGGGCATCGCTTATTCCACGTTACAAACCATCCTAAAACAAGAGGTCTCTGTGGAATTAAAATCTGAAACACTGGGAAATTTGTCAAAGAAAGCAAAACATTGAAAACCTCTCCTTTTGAAGAACCGGAAAAGATTTTGTTCGAGTGGTTTAAACAAGAACGTGCTGCCCAAATTCCAATCAATGGCTCAATTTTGAAAGAAAAGGCGCTTGAAATTTCTTCTCGACTTGAAATGGAAAATTTCACGGCACCCAACGGTTGGATCGACCGATTAATGAAGAGGCATAATTTGTCTTACAAGTTCATTTGTGGTGAATCAGATGGAGCAAATACTGTAGTCGTTGAGGAGTGGGTGGAAAAAAACTTCTCTTGCGTGTAATTATTCAAAAAAAGACATCTTTAACACAGATCTTAAACAAATCTGTTATTTTTTACTGCTTTTTATTTTTATGTACAATTTCACATATACTGTTTCCGATACATGCGAGTTTTCGAAAAAATTTTTCTTGATTTTCATGTCCTGTTAAAAATTTCTTTAAAATTTTTAAACTCGTAATGGCTTCTACCGATGAGGGCACGATGTCTTCAGGATCTTCATCATCATCCTAGATTTCATTTTCGAAATCAAATCGGAAATATTCTGAATATCTGTGGTAGTTATAACATCTTTATCGCAACCAATGTATTCATCAACATTGATGTCTGCAAGTATAAATTCATCCTCTCTTGTTTACTCTTCCGTAGCGAGCTCCTCTGGCGGCGCTTCAACGTTAATATCAGATTTCAAAAATATCCCCTTCCGAAAAGCATTTGAAATGCATTTTTCCTCTGCAGTATCCCATGTCAATGAGATCAAGTGAAGAGCGTCGAGTACATATATCTTCGTCTTCCAAGTATCTTGAAACTCACCAGAATCAAGGGAAAAAAGGGCTTTTCTTACCAGTTGCTTCCTATGATTCATTTTGAAGGATCTGATAATTCCCAAGTCACAAGGTTGAAGTAAATTGGTACAGTTGGGTGGGAAAAATCCAATACTCACATTCTTTAAGTTTAGATCAGCATGAGCAGTGCACTGATCTACGAATAAAATTATTTATCGCTTTTGAAAGCACATTTTTTTATCCAATTTTCTTACAAAATCTTCAAAAAGATTTAGGTTCATCCAAGCAGACTTGTTGGCATTATAATCTGTAGGTAAACTTTTGACGTTTTTGAAGCGTCGGGGCTTCTTGGGTTTACCAATCACAAAGGGTGTTAACTTCTCAGTTCGGTCTGCATTCGTATATAACAAAACTGTTAATCGCATTTTTGATAGTTTCCCACTATGACACTTTTCTCCTTTCACGGTGTATGTTCTATCAGGGAAGAGATTAAAAAAACAATCCTGGTTCATCTTTGTTAAAGATGTCTTTTTTAAAATAATTACACACAAGAGAAGGCAAAGTTTTTTCCATCTACTCCTCAAAGACTGCAGTATTTACTCCATCTGATTAATCACAATTAAAGTTGTAAGATAAATTATGCCTCTTCTTGAATCGGTCGATCCAACCGTTGGATGCCGTGAAATTTTGCATTTCAAGTCGAGAAGAAATTTCAAGCGCCTTTTCTTTCAAAATTGAGCCATTGATTGGAATTTTGGCAGCACGGGCTTGTTTAAACCACTCGAACAAAATCTTTTCCGGTTCTTCAAAAGGAGAGGTTTTCAATGTTTTGCTTTCTTTGACAAATTTCCCAGTGTTTCAGATTTTAATTCCAGAGATACCTCTTGTTTTAGGATGGTTTGGAATAAGCGATGACGTGGAATAAGCGATGCCCAGTGATTTTGCGAGATCAACTTTAGTTCCTTTAAAAACTTTGGATTTTTCTATAATTTCTGCCTTTTCGGCTACGGTGAAAATTTTCTTTTTGACATCCTACTTTTGACTGGCAATCACTAAGGAATAGTAAAGGAAAACAACCATACTGTGGGTTGAAATTGAAATGAATGATCGACGGATAAAGAATAATCCCCCTAACGACATCACGTGACGCAGGTGTGATAAGTGCTTGGTGGACGAATAATAGTTCATCGTTACTTTCCCACGATAGTATTAAGGGAAGGGGAAGAACTTGTTAGGGTAGAAAACAGCCAGTTGACCACCTGGAAAGCACTTTTGTTCTTTCGAAAATTTTCCATGAGTGAAAGAAGATAAAAATTTAAGAGGTACTTCGCCTAAAATGACGTACCAAGCGGGAAACGTTAAACGTAAATGACGTAGAATTGAGATATTTTTAACATTATTGGAATAGAAATGTTTAGGGACCGTCGAAAAATAACGTACGAAGCGAGATAACGTACGAAACGGGTTACGTAAAATCGGTGTTCCACTGTAGCACATACTTTTTCTCTAAATGCAATTCTAGTGAATGTCCATAAATGTTTACCGAAAAAACAATTAGATTACATTTTACTCATTAAATGAATATAAAGCTGAAAATATTTGACTATTTAATTATTTCTAAAGAACAATATTTCGTCAAGCGATTTGTTTTTCTTAAAAATATGTATGTTCATAAAGTTCGAATACCTAAAATTAGAGTTTTATTTCTTGAAAATAATTTTTTTTCCAATATAGCTATACTGAAAAAAAGGGAATTTTCGCAACAGACACTCATGTCCAAAATTATCTTTATATGCATAAGATCACATATTTATCTAAAACTGTGAACTATATTTTTATGAATTCGTGTAGAATCTTACTAACATCATAAAACACAAATACAGACTTAAAATGTACGATGACTGCATTTAATGTAAAACTGGTGCATGAAATATGAAAAAAGTGTAATAATATGTACAGGCAATGTTTAGAAAAAAAAAAGAGGAACTGCAAAGATAAATTTGGACAGGAGTGCATGTGTGTCTGTCAGTGTGCAATGGCTAGTAAAGTCTATCGCACTTACAAGCCTGAAAATTTTGATGCGTGTAGTTTGAGACATCCCCCAATGCACCCGAGTTTCAAAATTTAATTTATTGTTAATTAATCAAGGTATTAATTAAAAACGAAAAAGAACTCTCATTAAAAACTCTTATTTTTCATTCCTAGTCCTATAAAGCTCTCGCTCATGCCCAGAATCCGATTATCGCATTAGGAGGACACGAGGAAGCGAATGGGGTAGTTTTCTTGTCGATTTTTCATAGCTTTGTTTTAACCTAAATTGAACAAAACACACAATACAGTTAAAAATCATAGACATAACGTAATCTTACGTTTCAAATGTCGCAGTCACTCAAATGTCGTTGAAAAATATTGAAGCTACAATTTGGATTTTTTTTTTCCAAAAAAGTGTTATTTTGCCTAAAAACATTTTCCCCATTATGTCAACACCCCTGCAGTGAGCAATTTCTCAGGTACATACAAATAAAAAATACGCATTTAAAACAGAATTACCGTTCTAATTGATCGCGTAATCGTTTTTAAACAATATCAATTTCAATACTTTCAAATAAACCGGCAAACGCAGGTCACTTCTCGCCTCACGGAGTTTATTTCACGCTGAAACTAATTAAACGTCATTATTTTAACACAATCATTTTAGAACATCTATATAGACCAGATTTACATTATCTACAAAAATGTCAAAATGTTCGAACGGCTAGAAGTATTTTTTACAAAATAAAACGACTGAAATTTTCGACGAAAAAAAGTAAAAACCGGAGTGTTTCGACGCGATTTCGCTCGCTGTCAGCTCACATTTTCAATACTAACTATATATATACTTTTTTTCATAAAATTTTAGAGAACGCTCCGATACAGTTAGATTTATAACCTAATAAAATTTTAGAGAATTCGAGTGGTAAGAATTTTTTATTTTGTTATCTTAACAGAACCGATGCGAAAACAGGAAATAAAACGAGCAGAAAACAATTTCTTTTTCAATTGAAACACCGAAAACCAATTCAAAAAATGCGAAAATTAAAATTTTCGAAAAAACTCATCCTTTCAATTGATTTTTTTTTTTTTTTTCCAAATGTGCACTTATAGCAAAATAGCTCCGAAGTTTTAGTACTATACAGTGTGTCCACGTATAACCTGACCGACCTTTATATTCGCAACCGTTGGTCATAGATGCATACTTCCAATTACAAAAATGGTTTAAATAAGGTAAGGAACTATTTTTAAAGCGATTTGGATCAAGAAAAATATTTATTAAAAATTTACGAAATTTAAATTTTAATACAGTCCCCCGGTCCTATAAGTGATGTTTATTAAAAATTTACTGTGACACTAACAAGTAAGACAAAAAAAGTCCCATTCATCTAACACTGAAATTGACCGAGTTATGAAACTTTGAAATGCATGACTTATACCATTTTTTTGCATATCAAAACAGATGATTTCGACCATGCTTTCAGAGGTCGTACATAAATTACTTAAACTTATTTCAAGATATCTGCGGGTTGAAAGAAATCATACAACTATTGCGATTGAATTAACTTTATAATTAAGTTTCAGATTAGTTAAAATAATTGTATTTTAACATATGTTGTATTTTGTAAGGATTTGAGGCTATGATTTCTTTTAACAAAAATTATGGTATTTTCATAAGGTTTTATTTAACTTGCAACAATCGCCTTTCCAGTTTAAAATTTGTACTCAAACTTTAACTGACTTTCAAATGTCCGATCGAAGTTAAAATTTTATATACTGACTTAAATCCGATTACAATGTAATTTTATTATGATTTTCGACGCTTGCCATGTTATACATACTTATATTAGAGAATAACACAAAAAAATTCGGATAGATTACCGGCAAGAAGTTTAAGAAATGGTTTTAGATTAGATAACATAAACCTGCGATGGCTGTGTTTTTTAACTTTTATATTTACTTTTATGTATTTTTTAACGCTAAATAAAAAAAAAAATCACCTTCACTTTTAACCATCATATCAGAATATTTCGCAAGTGGTAAATTTCAAGGTTAAAAAATAGCAAAAAATCTGATACTATAAAATAGATGTAAGACTTTTTTATTCAGTTTAATTTTATTTAATTCAATAATTTATTCAATTTTGTGGCTTATACTGGGTTTCTTACAGCTAAATAGCTCAGGGGTCCGATGAGGTTGGGAGGGAAGAATGGATCAATTTTGACTTTGAGCTTTTTAACTTTGAAGTTTGCGATTTGAGAAAAATCCTGACGTGTTGGTTTAAAATGAAGGTCATTTTCGGATTCAGCGCTGAAAAATACATGTGAATCAATTTTCAAAAGCTAAAAATCACATGACACAACCGAAAATTTGAAAGACTGTGTAATCTAACAGCATTTTAAAATATATATCATTTTTGTAAAGAATTGAGGCTGTTGTTTTTCATCCTTTTATTTAACAAAAATTCTGTTATACTTATCCTCTTATATGTTCTGTACAAATTGTATATTTTTCACTAATATGTCAGAATGATTAAGGATTTCAAATTTATATTGCAATGCTAATTTTACTCTCAACCATTTCTTTAATATATCTGACGAAATTATATTTCTACTAAATTTGTGAATGACCCCTAATTTGCAGCAAAAAATATGCTCCAACTTCAAACAGCTATTACTCGGTCAATTTTAATCGTAGAATAACGAGACTTTTTTTGCCTTACTTGCCAGTGTAACAGAAAAATTTTACTAAATATAACTTATAGGACCGGGGGACCGTATAAAAATTTAGATTTTGTAATTCTTCGCTAAATTGTTTTTTCGCTTAAAATTTTTACTATCTTAACTCTGTACCTAATTTTGACCATTTTTGTAATTGGAAGTATGCATCTAGGACCAACGGTTGCGAAAATAAAGGTCGGTCAGTTTATACGTGGACACACTGTATATAAATTAAATTGCGCAATGCAATGTTTTTTACACTTTAAAATAAATCCGACCAAGTTTCCTGTAGGAGACGGAAAAATAGTTGTCCTTCTCGGGAAGGATAATTTTCTGACCCTGCTCGGAATAAAATCCGAAAAATGGTTACTATTTTCTTTTCGTCCAGTTATACGTGGACACACTGTATAACAATCTTTTAGCTAATGATCGAATATCTATTTTTTCAATCGGCTTTAAGGATGAAAAAATTAGTTTGAAATAAAAAAAAAATCAATCAGTATTCGATGTGGAAAAACGAATATTTATGCATAAAATAATTATTTTAACTAAATATTCAAATGTTAGCACATAAATCACACACAGCAAGAAACATCAAAATTTGGTTGAGAAAATATAACATATAGTAGAGAAATAATGAGTTCGAATTTTAAAAAATGCATATGTTCCATAGAAAATTCAAAAAGAATTAAAAAGAGAAATAACAGAAGAAAAAAAACTCCTTTTTACAACTATATATCGATATCTTAGCATGGGAATTATACAAAGAGTTTGGACATCTAGAAAGTTATATTTCGACGCGTTTTCAGCTCATTATTTTGCTAAATATCAGGGGTTTTTTTAACCGATTTTCCACACATTTAGTGGAAGCGAATTTTATATACAGTATAACTTCAAAAACCCAGCATTTTCGGACGGAGACTCTGCCGGATTTTTTAACATTCCAGATTTTCAAAGGAATTTCTAAAGTAATATCTAGGAATATCAAAAGTATTACTAAATTCTTAATGGTGCCTTTAGCTATAATTTAATTTATTATTAAGTGATAAATATGTAAGAAAAAGAGAAAATAAAATACAAAAAAAACGTACTTTAATTTGTATTTTCTATGTTACCGAAAAAAATCTAAGAAAGAGTGAAATTATTTCTTTTCTTGTATTTTCGGAAACATGATGTCAACTTTATTTTCTTCAATTTTGTTGGCTGTTCTGTAAGAAGTTTGATATTTTTGCATTTTAGAGTAATAAAAAATGTATATTTCGGAAATACGTTTTGTTTCTCTAAAGCATATATTAATTCTCAAGTGAAATTTATGAGTTTTTTCCAGTGACACCTTTTCTTCTGCCGATTGTTCATCCTCGTCTTCTAAGCTGCTACTAGCATTATTAACGGTACTATTTAGAATAGCGTCAGCGATCTCGCTCTCTGTTAAATTGTTAATTGTTGATGCATTTTCGTCTATGCTCTGCCAATCATCTATATCCTTTTTTTAAACTTGATGTATTTTCAGATTTTGCGTGTTTAATCAGCTCATACATGGCGGAAATTTCACGGGAAATGTGAAAGCATGAAAAATGTTCCTCAGCATTGACCGTTGCCGAATATTCGTTCCGGCCTTATATTGTGCCATGCATTCGCAAACGTTATTCCCCAAATTTATTCTTGTTTCTAAGCAACAGTGCAGTTCCCCAAAAAAATTTGTTCAGAAAATAATCGCCTTCGACAAATCAAAAAAAAAGTAAAATATGCTTTTTTTGCATTTTACTGTGGATTTTAAAGTTCTTAATTCATAAAGAATTTGTATTTTACTTCCCCCATAATTTGAAATTATAAATGAAAAAGGAACGGTAACATGGTTTTGATTCCGGATTCTTGAATTTGCCGGATTTCTGAATGCCGAATATTTTAAGTCACTCTGTAACGTATCTAAATCTTTATGCGTTTTCACAATCATATGTTGCGAAATTTATTATATTCTTGTGAAAAAAAAATCAATTTGTAACGAAAGTGTTAATTCCTGTTACTCAAATTAAAATGTCTTCTCACGAAAGCTTTTACCACTAAAAATAAATATTTACCCGGATTTTTTTCATTTTAAAATAAAAATTCAGGCAAAATCGAGTTAATGATAGAAAATAATACATATTCGAGTTTCATATTAAGGTTATTATAATTTGATTTTTATAAAAATGTCTAATCAAAATTTTTAAACACTAATTAATGATATACTATTAAACTAATTTATTTTTTTTTTTTTCACGAATTCATCTTTCATTGACCAATATGGTATAATTTTTCATATAACTTCACAAAATAGTAGGATACTCAGTATCGTCACTGAAGTAGTTTAACATGATTTCAGTGGAAACAAAGCACTATGAAGATCAACATACCGATATAAATATAGTAATTACATAAACGAGCCTGAATATAAAAGAATATTTTTAATTGATCAGAAATCGCTTATATGCTCTATACATTTTTAATCAACCATTTTTATGCTAAAAAAACAGAAAAAAAATCATTAAGAAATTGTTTAAAAATTTAACATAAACACATTTTTTTCAATAATGAATTCATCCTTTGTGATATAATATAGCTTGTACCTTCTTTCTTTAAAGAAATACGCAAAAAAAAATGTTTCATCCAGTTTTCCATTAAAATGTTGTGTAATTTTGGAATCATATATTTTTAGTCTTTGAATTTTTCTGTTTAATTTATTAATTATACATATTTAATTATAAGCCTTTCAGCATCAACTTTTTAATATTGCAGCATTTGTTTAAGACTCCATGAAAACACTAAGAATGTTAACGAAGAAAAATTTTATAATAAAGTAATTTAGTTTTATTGTAAAAAGTATTTTATAAAGATTGCAAATAATTTTATTGTGCGATATAATACAAAGAGCATAGGCTTTTATATTCAATTTCAAAATGTTGCAATGTACGTTAGGGGTTTATTTGATTACATAAAAAAAATTAAATTTCTAATAATGAACACAATAATTTATTTATTGTAATTACAATTTTATTTTGTTCGTTGATAAATTCCTATTATTATTGTTAATTGGAAATATTATCACAAAGATAAATTTTCTACTTTGCCATTTGATGTCAAAATTTTGAAAATGCATCTTTTTTCATAATTAATTTTCATAATTAGTTTCATATTATCATTTCTGAACAAACTAAAAAGGAAAAAATAATAATAATACATATTTTGCGTAATGTTTTAATTTGGTTTTTTGGACATTTTCAATTACTTTTTAATATAACATATTCTCAATTTACAAAATATATTGTTATTTATATCCTATGTAATATGATTGTATGACAAAATATATATTTTATTGAAAAATCTAGTGGATTGTCTTAGAATTGTTGCATGGTTCTACTTTATCACCGAAAATTTGCATAGTATATATTTAACATTTCATAAAATATAATAATACAAAATAATATACATGAATAAATATGTTATTACATTAATTACAATTATTATATGTAAGGCGTTGAACAAAAATCAGAAAATAATATGTGTTTAAAATAATAAAATAAATATGAATTGCGAAACTCTACAAATAGAGTAAAAGCTTAAAGAACATGACTTTACTTGGTGAAAAGTCGATGTATCTATATAGTTACATGCATCAATCAACAAGATTTATCCTTTTTCCCAAAATGCGCAAAATGTCCACCATGTAGAACGCAAATTTTGAGTCTGATTATGGATCGATAAATAAAAAATTGATATTGTCAAATGGGGTAACTTTTGCACAAATTTCTTGGTTTCATGGTATGTTCAGCATCTCTATTCTCTTATTTTATTTTAAAAAATGGATGTCATATTAATTTTTGTTTGCTAAGAAGATATGGAGCCACAATATTGACATAAATTTTTCGTCATGGATTTCTTTTTTAACGTCAAAGTGTGTTTGAATGTGCGGTTACCTTCCGCCAATGTTACATTGAATTTGGGCAACATTGGTCCATGTGTTAAAACGAATGTTATAGGGCCTAGGACATGACGTGGACCAATGTTACAATAAAGAAAAAGACGGGTTAGAGAGGGTAAGAATTGTCAACATATAAAAAGAGAGTAAATTAGCATATATTTTAATAAAAAGTTTATTGCAAAACTCATAAATATTGCTTAAGATGGATGGTCCAGGTCTGGGACTTAATACTGGTTTCTTTTAGACAGAAGCTTAAAAAGACAAATCTTTCAAACAATCTCTTTCCATTCATAAACCACCGAGTTTGGTCGCTGTGGCCAATGCCAACACTTTAACTCTTTTTTCTATGGAGTCAGCAACAGAACCCTTCTTTGATTTCAAAGTAATCCTTCCGGTATAGACATTGCCATTAAACAGCACAAGTACGAAATTTCCAACGTTACAATCATATTTCTCGTAGTTTTCTTCTTTGGTTCAGTTGGAACCAATACACTGGGTGAATTTGCAACAAAAATATTTTTTGTATAAGCACAAATGTCTATTTTCATAAGTATACCAAAATAAATTAAAACATTACCACAAATACATCAATGATTAAATTCAACAAAATAAGAAAACTGTCACTGTCTTTGTAGCAAACAATTTTGGATTTTGTAAGCTAGAAAAAAAAAATCTATATAGTATTTCAGTTTTAAGTGAATTTATATGCAGCGTTGAAATTTATTTTGAAATTACACTTGTTAATTAATTTAGCTATGAAAACACATGATTTGAGAAATCAAAGTAAAACAATGTTCATATTGGCACAACATGTTAAGGCATTTGTGAGGAACTGTAGCGATGTAGTTTAAGTAGAGAAAAAGACAGTGATACAAGTTTTGTAACAATAATTAATTGTAGTAAATTATATTAAAATTCAAATAATACTGAAATTAAGAGTTATTAAAATTGTATTCTTGACAAACATGTATCTGCAATAAACATGATTTCTAAATATAAAAAGGACCATTTTGATAATTAATACCATTAATAAGGACCATTTTGTTAAAAAAATTATTAAAATTATTTAGTAATGTGCTAATTAATTTAATTAAACTTTATTAAACTTCAAATAATGTATAATTTAAGAGTTATTTGGATTGGATTCATGACAAAAATGTATTGCCAATAACCACGGATTGATATTGTTAAAAGGGCTCGTGAATGACATGAATATTTATAAGGTGGCAAAGAAACAGCAAGGATTTTGTGTTAGGCAAACGTAGGGAAGAATTTTTCATTCGACTGGAGAGGGGATACAGGACTTCTGTTTAATGAATAAATTAAATATTGTTGTCAGTTGAGCTAATAATGTTGATGAGAGACTGTTGTCAATATTATGAAGATAGCGGGTGTCCCAGAAATTACTGATGGATTTAAAGATTCAATAACTTGCAATCGGTGACAGATATTAAAGAAATTGGTACTTTTCGGTTAGCCGGGCGCCAGTGTCATATATACATATACAGGGTGATTCATAAATATCGAAACAATTGGCTATCTTCTTAAATATTGCCCCTAAGCACATACTTTCAATTGAAACGTTTCATAAAAAAAGGAGCAAAATTTGATGAGATGAGTTTCTACTCCCTGGGGGGTCTATATGAGAAAATACAAAAATTAAATTTTTATACGGGTCCCGTAGAGTAAAATTCCCAATTAGGAATTTTTTCCTTATCTATTCCTGAATTAAACACAAAAAAATTCATCTCGATATCTTTAAAATTCGCAGAGATTTCAAAATCCAAAATTCGTGACTTACACCATTTATCCGTGCCTCTGAGCGACGAGTTTTTGACTCATTTTGAATGGAATATAGGGATCAGTCACAAATTGTACATTATTAAAAGTCGATATAAGACAGTGCGTCTCCTTTGGACATAAAATAAGCATGTACAGATTTTACGTTAAACTTGTTTTCAAAGTATGCTGGTGGTCTGCACGGGTAGAAATACCTAGGTCCGGTCCCGAACCGACTCATAGGAAAAAAAAGTCCGGCCCTGCCTGGAAAAAAGTTCAAATCGTAGCCTGGCCCGACCTGACCGAATTTCTACATAGTTTTTTACATCGATATGGTTAAAAGTTGTTTCATATGGAGGAGTTTTGACCAAAAATACATATTATATCCTTTCTTTTTTCATGTTTATATTTATTATTTTTAAAGAAGTGCTAAAAGCTGTGATTATTTGTTTTATTAAGGAATCTCTATTTATATGTAAATGATTCACTTCTCCTTTAATAACGTTAATCCATATTCCATGTGTTAGAGACAATGAAAAATGCTATAAAGTAAAATCTTTTAAGATGGAATCACATAGGAAAGAAAAAAAAAAGCGTTATAGACAAGTTCCCTTTTTAGAAGTTGTAAACGCAGTCTATTTTTTCTCAGATATGAATTATATTCATTTTCCATGGATAAACAGATTTTTGCGTTTAAGAAAGGATTACGTCATAGGCAGATTTTTTTCACTAGTTTTACTGTATTTTAAATTTTTTTGTCTTAAAATCTACTATCCTTTAAAAATATGAATTTTAAAATTTTATTGTAAAATAATGGCCATTTAAAAATGTATGCATTTGTTTTAAAGGTTTTTGGACTGAACCAAATTTCAGTTATTTGTGCACGGGTTAGGTCAGACAGAGATAATGATTTTAATATGGGCTGTCTCGAGACCGGGACTGAAAACTTCGCCCAGGGGAGACCTAGGAATAAGGAAGCCAGTCCCGATTCGGTATAACCAGTGGCCGAGAGGTTCTGCTCTCATCCTGGATTCGAACCCAATCGTGTCCTTCGGCCCAATCGTTTGGAGTTTTCAGTGGTTTTCTTCGAACCTGGGATATCCTTGCGTAATTACTGGTTAGGTTCCCTTAGAAAGACCTCCACGGAAGGTACCCTTCCCCCCGTTTCGGCCCACATCCCTCGTATAGATAATTGGCCGTCATAAAGCACGACAATACCCGCTTCGGTATGAAAAAATACGATCGGCCCGGCCTGGCCGAGTCTTCAGAAAAAAGTCGCCAATCCCGGGTCTGGCCCGGCCCCAGTATACAGACATTATTATCAGCCTCGCCGGGACGGTAAAAAGCCTGAATTTGGAAGGGCTAAAATTTTGAAAAACTCTTAATCGGCATGTTTGATAAAGCATTGTTTCAAATTCTACATTAAACATTTATTTATGGACATTTAAATAGTACAAAAAGGTGGTGGAAACGGCAAAAGTTAAACTGAATAGGAAGTTTAAGCTACCGAAAGAAGTGACTTTTTCACGTGCAATTTTTAAAAATGCACCTAAATATTTTATTAGGAGCCAATCAATGTTTAAAACTTTAATTGCGATTTTCTACATGATGCTTTTTTAATCGTAAATTAAAAATGTGCAAACTTGAAACATGTATTTTTTCATTATTTTACATTAATTTTGTTTCGGCAAATTGAAAAAAAAATTACTTTTGAAAATATGATTTTTTTAAAAATAAGTTACATACTTTTAAGCAAATATTTTTAATATTTTTAAAATTAAAATTGAAAAAATTCCTGAAACAAAACTAAAATTATACTTTCCTCTTTAATTAAATGAAAAAAAATTGAAATCCGATAAATAATCTTTCGAGTTACAAAGATTTTAAATTAAATACGCTTAAAAAAATACTAATCATTTAAATTTTTAAAAAACTTTATGCGAAATATTAGGATATGATTTTGTTTGCAAATTATACGGTTAACCACAAAAAAAAAAAAAAAAAAAAAAAAAAAAAAAGTTTTAGCTCAACAAATGTATTCTTTACATGTTTCCTAGAACTCAAAACTAACATTTTTTTCTTCGATTGCACGCATTTCAATTTGCGTCTAATCCCTTAAAACCTGATGAATTATTTAAACGGCCATAACTATGCGAGTTTTTCAGATATGAAGATGGAATTTTTTGTGCTTAATTCAGGAATGGATAAGGAAAGTTTCCCTGATTGGAATTTTTACACTACGGGGGCCGTATAAAAATTTAATTTTCGTATTTTTTCAAATAGACCCCCTATGGAATTGCAACTTATGTCATTAAATTTTGCACCTTTTTTGTGAAACTTTGCAATTGGAAGTATGGGTCTATGGGCAATATTTAAGGAAATAGCCTATTGTTTCGATATTTATGAATCACCCTGTATATGTATATATACATGTATATATATATACATATATATACATATACATATATTGTATATATACACATACATGTATATATATATATATATATATATATATATATATATATACATATATATGTATCTGTAACACTGGCGTCCATCTAACCGAAAAGTACCAAAAAATTCATCTAGGAGTGTTATGTAAGATGTCAAGAGTTTTTATACTGCGATTCTCAGTTTTAGTTATAGATCGCAACCATAGACAGCGCTTCAAGCAATACCTGCTAAATCCAGGATCGATTTTCGGCCTCTTTTCTTCCATGCGAAAAAAGGAGATTGAAATGTGTTGAATGGATCACGAAGTACAAAAAATCGGGTCTGGACTGAGTACCTATTGCTCTTATCGCCATCTATTGTTGAAATTCAAACTAAGATAAATAATCACATAAAAAAAACTCCTGACATAATACATAACACTCCTGCTAGATTTTTTTTTTTTTTTTTTTAAACAGGGTGGTCATAAAAAAAACCTTGCCGATATAAGGTGCTCTAGCGGCCAGTCCGCTCAACCGATCGAGATGACATTTCAGATATAGTTATTCAGAGGTATGAGCTCGGCATTCTGTGAACGGCACCAAAGTGGTGCTCGCGGTTTGGGTTATAGGTACAGAAACTTGAAATTTTCGAATGGCAACGCCCATTTGTTGTCGCAACATTCTCAGCGCATGAAAAAATTCTAAAAAGCGTTGGAACGGTGCGTGTATTGCAATAAACGGACGCCTTATACACGCACAAAAAACAGCTCTGCGAACAAAAAAAAAAAATCACAACCGGGGCTCACGGAGAAAATTTGCATATGACAGAGGTAAGACACCAATCACAGAACGCCGTTCGTCAGAAATTCAGTGTAGACAGCGTATAAAATGAGGAGTGGGAATGTTAGAACCTGCAAACTCTTCGTGATTTAGTAAAGAAATTAGAAGAAACTGGCTCTGCATCTGTGATAGACTGCGATCCGGACGTCGTTCCCGAGGATACTGTTATGGTAGTGCATCACTTAATGACTTCAGGACACATGCAAACTACAAGAGGGGCTGCTCGTGTATTGGATATATCTAAATCAACGGTTTTAAAGCTACTACGCTCTGTAATCCCCATTTTTCCATACAGGTACCAGCGCAGCGAAATGTTGGAGGGTGGGGGGCATAAACAACGTTTGGACTTTGCAAATGAATTTCTTATCTGATATGATGGCGATAACGACTGGTCTCTTCGTATATTATAGACAGACGAGGCAGATTTCACATTAACTAGTAACGTCAATACCAAAATTGTGTACACTGGGCAGACATGAATGTGCATGCTAAGGCACCAGTACCTTTATACGACATAAAAGTTACTGTGTGGTGCGGAATTGCAAGGCACAATTGTTCTCGGGCCGAACTTATTTAAGGAAGCGACATCAACGGGATTTGTAACTCGCTCATTGACCGCTATGCAGCCATGCTGCTAAATTACGTCATACCAGGATTGCTGCAGCGAAATGCACCGAATGACATCGTTTGGATGCAAGATGGTGCATCTCCACATATAGCGAAGTCTTTTTGCAGGGTCCTGGCACAGCACTTTGGCAAATGTGTCATATCACGCCATTTTCCATACGTGATCCCCCATCGTCACTCCTGTGGATTTCTGGTTTTAGGGATATCTCAAATTTAGAGTGTACATGTGCAATCCGCAAACTTTGTGGGATTTGAAAGACTCTATGAAATGTGAGATTGCAAACATTCCTCATGCTACATTATGTTCGGCTGTATTGTCCTCCGCAATTATCCCGCATGCAATGCGCAATTGCCTTTGATGGCATCCATGTGGAAAATGTGTAATCCAAATAAAAGTTTTCTTTCTTCCAATCTGTGTTGTAATCAGTGATTGGTGTATTGACTCTGTCATATGGAAATTTCCTCTGTGCGCCCCGATCGTGTTTTTGGGGGGTCCTTTCGCAGAGGTATTTTTTGTTCGTGCATATCGCGTCCATTTATTGCGATGCACGTACCATTCCAACACTCTTTAGGATTTTCGCATGCGCTGAGCATTTTGAGACGAAACAATTGGGCATTGCCATTCAAATAATGCGAGGTTCTGTACCTATAACCGTAACCCTGCTCACCAATTTTTTGCCGTTCACAAAATCCTGAGCTCATACCTCTAAACAACTATATCTGAAATTTCATTTCGATCGGTTGAATGGACCGGCCGCTAGAGCTCCATATATCAGCAAATTTATTATGACCACCCTGTATATGTCACAGTTTACAAGTCATTGAATTGTAAAATCCATCAGTCATTTTTTGAGAAAACCCGTAACTAGTAATAAAGGTCAATGTGTAATAAACATAGCCAGTTTAAAATAGGAAAGATTACTTATTAATGGAGAAACATTAAAATTAAATTAATCAAATGCCTACAAATAAGAAAACCAGAAAATAGCTCATAACTAGAAAATTGTCGATTTTTAATAGTTGCCATTGCATGAAAAACGTAATTTGAGATGATATGAGAGAGAAATAATGTATTTGAATTTCAAAGTATGAAAAGTGACGTTCTTAAAGTCTCTTGTTTAAAAAGGGAAGTGTGGAATTTCAAAGCATTTTATATACTACTTTTTAATTTTATTGAAAATTTGTAGTATGCAAATTTATATAATTTATCAAAATATAAATAAGTTCCATAAAATATTTTCCATGGATACGAATTCTAATTATTCTTTTTATTCATATGATAGTTAACAATTTTTACATATATATTTTTAGGTTGTCCATCAAATGCAAAACGAGAAATGGATCATGCAGAAAAGCGAGACTATTTAAGAAAATTATATATAATTAAAACACTTTTTCCTGGTTCCACAAACATTTCCATTATTAAAAAGTATTATATATGATTTTTCTACGTCTACATTAAATCGTAATCAATTAATAGGAAACGATGAAGCAAATTGTATAGTTTTAAAGAGGCTTTTTTTTAAATCTATTTTTAAAGATTTGGAACAATATAGCCCCTGCAAGAGCTTCTTTGGTCCATTCATTAATTTCACGTAAAATGTATATATTTCATATGTAAATAAATACATTTTTATTGAAACCCCCTTGCAATAGCATTTCCTAATAAATTAACACTGCAAACTCGATAAACAAATGTTCTTTTTTTTTACATTTAAACACAATAAACCAATTTTTAATATTAAGGAAACGAGAAACAGTTTTCGTCATGTTATCTTCAATCTTCAGTAACTGGAACAAAAATAATTAATTTAATATTTTGCTACAGTAACATTTGATTTTTTTTTTTAATTATATATATTTTTTTTTTACTTAAAACATGTTTTAGGAGATCTGGTTGTATAAAAGGTATTTCTAAGTAATTGGGGCTATTTTCGGAACAAAAAAGGCCCCCGAAATACTAGTTCTCATGCTGGCTTTATGAAAACGTAAACATTTCCTGTCAAAATAAAAAGTTAAAGGAAAAATTATGATCACACATGAGTTACAGGTTTCTAAAGGTAATATTTTGACACTTACCTTAGTTGTAGCTCTAGACCAGATTGTTTCAAAATAGAAAGTTTGGAGAGTTAAAATTTACGCACGAAAACAATTGTTTACAAACATATCCAGTGTTGCCACTAAAGAATTTAAATTACCCTCAAAATATTCAAATAACATATAGTAGGATACAAAATATTTTTCTACAGCATAAACTCCAAATTATCTTGTATTATTTGTTCATAACAAATAATACTTTCTTTTTTTTCTGGGATGGAATAAAATATCCCCGCAAGGACAAAAGTATATATTGACTATATATATACTAGAAATGTATGGATGGGAATACCGTAAAAGTTCAAAGAGATAGAGATAGAAGAGATAGAGAGAAGAGATAGAGAGAAGAGATAAATAATAAAAGAAATTGCTATACTGTAGAAAACTTATTTACATCTTTTCCTAATCTGCTTATGATGAATTTAATTTGGCACTGACAATAAAAGTAGTGCATATTTAAACTTCATTTGGCAGTTCATAAAACTATATAAAGCGTCGTAATAATCTTTTCTTTTTACAGTGTAGCTAAAACAAAACCCTTGTGCGAAGTTTAAAGTTGGCATTTTGCTAAGCGCGCTTCGAAAGTTATTCGCAAAGTAGCAACGTTGCCTTCGTCCGTGCAGCGTTTTTCCATGCATAGGTTTTTAAATAACTTTTAAAGACACGGGAGGAGTATTGAGAGATCCACTCTATGCAAACTAATCGCGAATAAGACTGTGATTAATTTTAATTAAATTAGTCTGTTTTTACAAATTTGGCTTTTATAGCTTTTATATTGCTACTGGAAACTATATTACACAAATGCATCATTAAAAGTTGTTATCGGGGCTTTAAAAGCTGATGGCACATACAGTACGACGCCCATATCATTAGGTATGTCCAAATCGTCCGTGTCTTTAAGGATTAATATCTCGGCTAATTGCAGACGATTTTTTTCAAAAATCATTATCAACAATGCTTTTATAGTTCTGCTACGATAGGTACATCGACCGTTCGTCCACACCTTTGCTGAATGCCCGCTAATCGAAATTTGTGCGTATCGGCTTTTCTCAAAAACAATGTGGCCTGGGGTAATCTCTATAATTTTCCTGCAAGGTTTAAATTAACGTCTGCTACGATGATATCTCTGAAAATATAATACCTGAAATTAAAAAAAAATGTATTTTTCAGTTCAGCATTACGAAAGCTTTCACACGATACCACACAGTATTTTATTTAAGTAACTTAATTAGCCCCTTTATATTTTCCCTATAAATATTTCTAAATGTTTAATAATCTGTAAATATGTGGGTCAATAGTCTTTATTACTTCATCCAATTGAACTTTCCACGTTCCATAATTTACGAGTAAAATGGCTGTGATAGACAGACAGACACAGAAGTGATCTTATAATGGTTCCGTTTTTAC
This sequence comes from Maratus speciosus, assembly GCA_963932465.1. Classification (NCBI taxonomy): domain Eukaryota; kingdom Metazoa; phylum Arthropoda; class Arachnida; order Araneae; family Salticidae; genus Maratus; species Maratus speciosus. The sequence goes on along the minus strand of OZ010795.1, from coordinate 427,446,432 downwards.
TTTTTAAGTACGGGCCCTAAAAAAATTAGATAAAATAAATTTAGAAAACTCGTTACGATATTATATACCATATAACATTAGATACAATTTTCTTCGAATTAAAATAAATTGAGTGGCATTCTTTCTCCTTTACAGTCTAAATTAATATATAATGCACGACTTTTGCTAGAATATTTATTTCTTTGGACCTATTCAAAATAAAAGAAATATTCTTTTTTTCTCCAAAAAGTCTTTTTTTTATTTAAGAATTAAATGATAACAAAAAATAAAAGTATTTTCCCCTTCAAAAACCTTTCTTATCACTTGAATCGTATAATGAATATCCAAAATATGATTTCCAGCTTGCTCAACAAATAAAACAAATTTAAAGGATGTAAATACCGAAATAAGGAGGTAATATTTTAACGTATTTTTTTTTTCTTTCTAGTTTTGTTGCCTGAAACTTAATCGACGTGCAAAATAATTTCTAAAATAAAAAATAAAAAATAAATTTTACATATTTTAATAGAAATGAATGTTGCTATCAACTTTGCGATGAAGGGAGTATCACCATTATAGAATGTGATTAACAATTGAATAGAATATAATGCCGGTTGATTTAGAAAACTTTAAAATACATATCCATTGATCGTTAACACCTTGCATTTATTTTTCGCTTTGCCTTTTAATTCGTATGTGGAAAATGAATCTAAAATGTATGTATGTAAAATTCATAAAAACATAGATTTCTTTTTAAAAAAATAAGGATAATTTAATATGGTAAAAAAAATTAAAAATGTATCAAGCACTTAAATAGGAGATGCTATCATGTTAAAAATAAATAAACTGAGTACAGTTGAGAATGAGAAATTATACATAAGAGAGAGATAAGATATTGACCGACATATTTAATATAAACGGCAGTTTTGTTTATAGGGTATTCAACAGTAATGCTTCTATCTATAAAATAGATAATTAATCCTACAAAGTTTAAAATATTGCATCATATCACGCTAAACTAGTAACAGGGAAACATTTTTGTTTCGAGATACTTATTGGTATTTAAAAATATTTAAATTTTTGTAACGTTCATTATTTTTTTGCGTATGAAGAATTTTTCATTTTTAGTTTATGATGCATAATAATTCAGTTTATGTAGTTATTAAATTTGATTGTTTTTGTATGAATTTTCAGTTGTATTATGTATTAAGTTTAAGTAAGTGGAATTGTACAAGCTCAGTATCATTTTGAGCTTTGTTGTTATTTATAAAGTTTCTAACAAGACTCTACGTAGGAACGGATTTTTTAGGATCTTTCATGAGTTGTATTCGTCCAGAACCATTAAAATGGCAAGCTGTTTTTCTGTTCTTATTAAAAAAATTTTGTTTTGCTATATACGTAAATAATTTTCGATTCTCATTAAGTTCCTTAAAAACCGTTTCATAATACCTATCATTATATGGGGTGGTGCCAAGATGTTTTTGTACCGTCCAAATTAAGCATTCACATGTGTGTTTTTACCCTACTACAATGTTCTCTCTGATAGTCTACTCTATTCTCATACAGTTTAATCATTTCAATGTGTCGTAAAAATTGCACACAAGAATATTTTGTGTAGCCACTTTGCTGACCAAGTAGAAAATTAATCATTTCTAAATCAGCCCAAAGTATCCATTAATGTTCCACCCTAACACTAATCTGTGTTGCCAATAAAAATGTTTGAAAAAAAAACAGATTTGAAATTAGTGTGATTATTATAATCGGAGTCTATTTTCTATTGGGAGTACAAATTAGTCCGTTCCGAGTTTTATGTTCAAATATGCATTTGTTTCCAAACAAATATAAATGAACAGATTAATCAAAGTATTGTACTTTCGTGGCTACTACTTTTTTCCAACTCTCATGAAATTTTCGAATTCCATCTGGAACAAATAACTTATCTTTTGAGGCGATCCATGTTTGGAGTCAATTTTAGATTTATGCGGAAGAAATGAATCAGTGACTACTAAATCGTGTTGCATGCGTCGGAACAAACAGTAATCAAGAGGAACGAACTCGGAGAATGGCATGCGTTTTAAAACGTCCCACTTGAGCATTTACAAATACTATTATTTTACGACCTTTGAGAAAACTTGCATTTCAAAGTCTATCGGATACAGTTCAAAAAGAACCCAATTACCTTGCTTTTTAAATATTTCCATCGGTTTCAATCGCACGGAAACTGCTTATTGACTCACTCATTTTGCAAGTTCCTCTTGCGTTCGACTTGAATCTTCATTCACTATTGTCTCTAAATCTTTGATTGCGAATTTTTTTGGGTGTCCATAGCAAGGACTGACTTCAACGCTGAAATCACCCTTCTTGAAACATCTAAACCATTCCCTACATGATTTATCATTTGGAGCAGCGTCACCATATACTTCCAAAAGCATTTGATTGGCTTCAGCTGTACTTTTTTTAAAATTTAAGCAGAAAACTAAAACCTCACGCAAATGCTGCTTAATTAGAACAAAATTTGACATATTCAACACAGTAAAAAACAGGGCTTTTGTATGAAACTCAAAACAATATAAAACTGAATATTATTAACAAGCGTCCAACCTCTCTTAAAACACCGAAATTAACTGTCACTATAAAACATTCAAAACAGCCTTCTCCATCTTTCGAGAACGGACCGAACTAATTTCTGTGCGCAATACCATTCCAGAAATAGATCTGTTTTCTTGTTGTGTTATTTTATCTAACTAACAGAGAATCGCCCCTCAAAATTCATTCCGAAAAACCCAAGTTATACGCGGCCGGAACGTAATTCCTATTTTAATTACATACATGGGAAGGACGAGTATAACGATCAGTGATGTCAAAGTTTCCCTTTCAGTTGTTTTTCTGTATACAGTGTCCCTCAACGCAGGATTTCGGAAAAAAATAGCGTCACAGATATTGGTAGTAACTTCTACGACTTTGAAGTGAAAGGAAACATTTTTCTAGTTTTTAAAATCCTTCAGTTTTTTTTATTTTTATTATTATTTTTTTTATATTATTTTATGCAAGTAGTGTAATTTCTTCCTTAGAAATAAATAATATGTACGATAATAATTACTTTATCTTATGTTGTTTGATCACTATGAAATAACCTTTTAAATTATGTGTTTTTAAAAACGCTAAGTGAAGTGGATTAGATGCTAGGCAACAGTTTATGTAACGGCGTCATTTCGCGAAAAGTTTCCACATAGAGATCGGGCAAAATCACCAGTTGACTACTTTTTCCGGAATTTTTTTTTCTTTTTTTTTTTTTTTTCATTTCTAATAACCAAACAATACACAGATGTATTTTCTTTGAAAGGAAGAAGACATGTTGGAGCAATAACGCCTACAGAGGAAGGCATATTATGGACTTTTGCAACATGCATGTCTGTCCGGAAGACTTGTATTCCTGAATTTGCCATATTGTTACTCATTATTGTTTACTTTACATTATTATTATTTAATATTTAAAATATTACAAAAATTAATATTTATTCTTAATGTGTGTTACTTTAATTTGTGTTGATTAAATATTCATACTAATTCAATGTGATTTTTTAATTTATATATTCTGGCCACTTTACCCAACTTAGGCGGAAAAGAGGCAATTTTATAATTTGTCTTTTAAAGTAAAGTGTACATAAAAAAAAAATGATTCTAATGTTATTAGAGTTATTATTGGTGTTTGTTTCTGCAACATTACTGATTAAAAAGGTATCATAAAAATTCATCAAACCTTAGAATGGGCACTTTCCCTTCCTTAGGATATATATATGTGTATATAGTAGATAGATAAATAAAGTTCAAATAAATATATTCATTATTTTGTGAACGCAACGTGGTTTTATGTGCAATAAATTTACCCTTTGAAACATTATTTCCCTGTTTAGTGAAAATATGTATAATTAAAGAAAGTTACAAATTTTGAAAATAGGAAACAACATTTTTTTCTTTTCTTTGTTAAACTATATTTTGTATTATTTTGGAGAAAATATTTCATCTGATGAATTCTTATATTTTCAGAAACATTTTGTAAATATGTCAACATTTCTTGATAGATATTGATCCCATACATTTGCTACATCAATACTTTTTCCGACATCACTATTCCCAGATGCTACGGGGGTACATATGCAATTTGAACATTAACTGAAATGCTAATGATGTTTACTAAAACTAAAATTTCTTTAAGTAAAAAAAATCATTATTGAAGAGATTTTATTATACACTTTGTCCTAAAAAAAGGAATACAAAATTAGCAACAGTTCTAAATCAAGATATTTTGAAAATAGGAAAACAACATTGTTTAGTTTGCTTTCTTAAACTATATTTTGGATAATTTATTTTGGAGAAAATATTTGATCTGACGAATTTATATATTTTCAGAAACATTTTGCAAATACATCAACATTTCTTGATAGGTATTACTTTCATACATTTGCTACATCAATACTTTTTCCTGCTTCGCTATTCCCAGATGCTACGGGGATACATCTGGAATTTGAACTTTAGTTGAAATGTTAAAAACGTTTACTAAAACTAAAATTTTTTAAAGTCAAAAAATCACTTTTTGAAGAGTTTTTGTTATACACTTTTTTCTTAAACAAAGAATAAAAAATTAACAACAGTTCTGAAATCAAGCTAAACATACCATACGGTTGCCGAAATCGTCATTGATTGTCTCAAACAACTCTGTAAATAAATAAATAAATAAATAAAACGTTTCCAAAAACGGAGGGTAAACTATTAATTTTCTTGAGTTACTGAATAAATAGGAATCGTTACACTCATTTCTGTGTAAAGTATTTGAAGCAAATACATTGTAAAAAATCAAAAACATTACAGTCGATAGCGGAATTGTTTCTGAAAATGTAGTGAAAGGATAAACTCTCTTGAGTAACTCATTAAGTCGGAAAAGTTACTCTCATTTCTGTGAAAAGTATTTGATGCGAATATTCGGATTTTTTAGACATACAAAATACGTTCTACCAACGTCAAGCTCACGTGGCTTTTATTGTTCTGAGGTTGAGAGAAATGAAGAGACCTAACGTATATTTTATGTAAAGCAAGCATTTATGTTATATATATATTCATTTATTTATTTATTTATATATTTAAGAAAGTGATATGCATTTTTAAAAATTATAAATATTATTCGATTTAATTTTATTAAATAATATTATTAGAGTAGCTGTTTGTAGTTTGTTGGAGATAAAAAGTTAAACAAATCCTTCGAAATATGTACTCTTGTTCATGAATTTATGATAGATATAAGATACTAGATATTTCATTAACGAATAATAATGTAGTACTAGTGTTAGTGAAGTACAGAGAGCACTATTTATACGTTTTTATCAGCTATTCGTTTTATAATTTTGTTCCGATTAATAACTTTTGCAATTGTGAAGTATATCGTTTATGTGATTGAAGAAATCCATGATTTCACATATGCTATACGTTTTATCCTATTTGTTTATGGATCAAATATTGGTAAAAATATCTTATCGAAAATTTCATTTATAGATCTATAAAATACTTTTTTTTTTAAATGAGGTCTAGTGAGTTATATCCTGCATATATATGTACTTTGAAAATTCTAATTTCTTTACGATAATAAATGGATTTTTATATACTGTGAATTTTAACACGAGGTCTCGTGAGTTCTATCCTGTAAATACTTTATGGAAATGTTTAATTTCGATAGATATAAATAGATAAAAAAAATTTTAATAACTTTATATAATTTTTTTTCGTATAAAAATATATACTATTTTAAAATAGTTAATATCGGCGATTAATTACTTTATTTTCATGAATTGTATACTTACAAATAGATGTATTTTCTCAGGTTATCTGAACACTTCTCAAGTTATAGAAATAAGATAAATACTTTCAAAGAAATATATTTAGAAGCAAAATAATTGTATACCGATATATTAAAAGCGTATTAACAAATAGACAAAGCATTCTGAAAAATATTTCTGTTTGTAAGTATTATAATCACGAAAATAAATTAATTACTCAACAGATATGAAATATAATGTATATATATTATAATTATAGAGTATTATTTAACTTTGTATGTGCGACAAATAATTAACTGCAACTCTAAAATTATTATGCAGTAAAATTCAATCGATTGATATTAATCCTTTTTTTAAAAAACATATTACATTCTTAAATAAATAATATATATATATATATATATATATATATTAAAAAAAAATTCTATTTGTTGTATTAATTATATCATATATATAATTATAAATTGTATATTATTATATATAGAATGTATATTATATAAATATATTAAAAGAAGGAGAACAGAAAAGAAAGGAAGGTTTCCGAAATGCACATTAAGATACACAAACATATTCAAAATATGCACAAACATATGTATTAATTATATAATATATATAATTATAGATTATTTATTATTATATATAGAATGTATATTATATAAATATATTAAAAGAGGGAGAACAGAAAAGAAAGGAAGGTTTCCGAAATGCACATTACTATACACAAACATATTCAAAATATGCACAAACATTTGCGAAACACACAGAAACGTTTCCGAATATTCTACTGAAATATGCAGAAAAGTTTCCGAATATCTGGACGAAGTATACGGAAACGTTTCCGAATATCTGACCGAAATATGTTCAAACATTGCGAATATCTCACCGAAATATGCGGAAACATAACAGAAACGTTGGGCCACATTGCTGTCCCACCAGGTAGAGTGACGTTTCGGAAGCTTTTTGCAGTGTAATGCTCTAGGGACAAACTGTTGAAGGAGAATCAATTTCGTTTTTCATAAAACATGGATCATAGCGCTAAGAATACATCTTACATGATCAAATTCATCTAAAAATCACATTTCAAAATATAAATCAAAATTATAAATGACAATCCAAATTTCCTCCTATATGAAGTGCTTTATTTATTTTATTATTATTATTATTTTTTTTTTTTTTTGATAGAAGTATCGAATTCTTTAACGAACAACCAATATGCTATTTAATCACTGCATAAAGTCTTAACTGTTTCCTGGTCGACACTGATAAATTAGAGATAGACGTAGACAGAAACTAGGCCAAAAAATAATCAAAAAACGAATTATGTTCATTTAATATTAGTACTTAGTTGAAATGTCATTTAACGAAGAAGTAAATTAACTTAAATAATAAACAAAGTACATTAGTAAGTTTTTTCGTGGAAATATGAACAAAGAAAATTATTAACAATTTACTGTCAGTTTACACGGTTATTACATTATAAAAATCAATAGGCTCAGTCTAACTATAAAATTAAATATGTGTGCGATTTTGATAGCATAAAAATTTTATGTATGTAGAAGTAAAATTTGTTTTCTCAATTTTAGATTAAAATAATTATGCTAAAATGTTCATTCTCTTTTAAAATAGATTTAACCTATATTAAAGAATCCCTTCATTGGATGGAATTTATTCGATTTATCAACTGTTTACTTAACCACTCTGTCAATGTTTTAAAGAGATTCTATGTACTATTTTAGAATTTTCGTTTAAAAGGTAATTATATTAAAAAAATGCGCTAGGGAATAACAATAAGGTCATAAAAAATCTAGAAAATATATTTGTCGAAACTTCTATAATAAATGTACAGACGTTTTTAGAATAGAACGAAGTGAAGTGGGAAAATATCTGTTCACAGTATGGGAAGAAAAATGGTTTAGACAAATATTTAATTTTGTTAAACATTTACATTATGAAAAGTACGAATAAGGAAACATCATTAACATGCAATATGTATGAGGGCATATTTTCATATAAAATTAATACATTTCATATGTTGGAATAGGGAAACCAATAAGCAATTAAAAAGCAGAAAACCAACGTTTAAAAATGCACAAATAATGCGTGAAAAGCAGAAAACACCTGTTTCGAATCTACAATCGAGATTCTTCTTCAGTGCAAGATAGAGCAAGACAGAGCGTGCTAGAAAAAGCAAAGCTGAGCAAAAAGACAGAGACGCGCTTATATACCCGATACGGGTAGCGAATACGCCAAAAATAACCAATGAGACAGAGGCACATGAAACGACTGAGTGGACAAGTTGCGACATCTACCGAAGAACGAGAGAAAAAGAAACCAAAAATAGGAAATTAAATTAATGCTTTCCAAGTACTTGAAAAATCAGCAGTAGCAGATAAGTCATTGACTAAAGAGTGAGAATTTTTAATGATGTGTTAAGCTTACCAAAATTCAAGGTCAAGCTTAGAAGAACATTTCGGGATAATGATGGCCTATGTTGAAAAGACCAACAATGTTGAGCAATAGAAAAATGTTTAAACTCCTGATTTTTAACATAACCTTCATGCTATTTTAATCGAAATCTAAGAGCACGTTTAGTCTGCCCAATATAAGATAGACGACACTGGCAAGAGATTTGGTAAATACCCTAGTTATCTAGGCAATCAATGGGATGTTTAAGATTTGAAAAAGAGATTTTATTAACAGGAGAAAAAATAACATTAAAATTCAACAGCCTTAAGGTATTAGCACCTTGCTGACTGATTTTAGGGAAAAATGGCAACACAACTGAAGTATTTAAGTTGGAATTAGAACGCTTTTCAGAATGGACGGGTTTCGTCAATTTCTTGTAAATAGAATCTATAATATTTCAGGTATAACCACTATCAACAACAATAGCTTTAAGGTAATTAAGTTCAGCACTGAATAACTGAGTAGTGGAAGAAATATTGATAGCCCGAAAAACAAAAGTATTAAAAGGAACGAATTTATGGTTAGGAGGATGAGAAGAATATCTGTGAGATGGGAGACTGACAGGAAAAGGTTTACGAAAGACGGTAGTCTGAAAACCATTATCAGAATGAACGGTTTTAGTAAACATTTTGCTGTCAGTCTCGCACCTCACAGATATTCTTCTCATTCTCCTAACCAGAAATTCGTTCCTTTTAATACTTTTGTTTTTCGGGCTATCAATATTTCTTCCACTACTCAGTTATTCAGTGCTGAACTTAATTACCTTAAAGCTATTGTTGTTGATAGTGGTTATTCCTCAAATATTATAGATTATATTTATAAGAAATTGACGAAACCCGTCCATTCTGAAAAGCGTTCTAATTCCAACTTAAATACGTCAGTTGTGTTGCCATTTTCCCCTAAAATCAGTCAGCAAGGTGCTAATACCTTAAGGCTGTTGAATTTTAATGTTATTTTTTCTCCTGTTAATAAAATCTCTTTTTCTAATCTTAAACATCCCATTGATCGCCTAGATAACTAGGGTATTTACCAAATCTCTTGCCAGTGTCGTCTATCTTATATTGGGCAGACTAAACGTGCTCTTAGATTTCGATTAAAATAGCATGAAGGTTATGTTAAAAATCAGGAGTTTAAACATTTTTCTATTGCTCAACATTGTTGGTCTTTTCAACATAGGCCATCATTATCCCGAAATGTTCTTCTAAGCTTGACCTTGATTTTGGGAAGTTTACGACATCATTAAAAATTCTCACTCTTTAATCAATTACTTATCTAGTACTCCTGTTTTTCTAAGTATTTGGAATGCATTAATTTAATTTCCTATTTTTTTTTGTTTTTTTTTCTCTCGTTCTCCGGTAGATGTCGCTACTTGTCCACTCAGTCGTTTCATGTACATCTATCTGACTGCTTGTTTTTGGCGCATTCGCTACCCGTAACGGGTATATAAGCCTCTGTCATTTTGCTCAGCTTTGCTTCTTCTACCACGCTGTGTCTTGCTCTATCTTGCACTGCAGAAGAATATCGCTAGTAGATTCGGACAGCTGTTTGTTGCTTTTCACGTATTATTTGTGCATTTTTAAACGTTGGTTTTCTGCTTTTTAATATTTCTGCACAAAGACTTTAATTGCTATTTTAACAATCAGCAATTGCTTGCAGTAGGACCTGCTAATGAATTAACACTACAAACTTGATAAACAAATGTTTCTTTTTTTAACATTTAAACACAATAAACCAAATGTCAATTTTAAAGACACGAGAAACAGTTTTCATCATATTTTCCTCATGTTTTCTACGTCAAAAGTGAATTGTAATCAATTAACAGGAAACAATAAAGCAAACTGTATGGTTTTAAAGAGGCATTTTTTTATTTTTTTATTCTTAATCTATTTTTAAAGATTTGGAACAATGTAGCCATTACGAGGGGCTTCTTTGGTCCATTCATTAATTTCACATAAAATGTATACATTTCACATGTAAATGAATGCATTTTTTTAAATCCTTTCACAATAGCATTTCCTAATAAATTAACATTGCAAACTCGATAAACAAATGTTATTAATTTTCCTTTTTTAACATTTAAACACAATAAACCAAATGTCAATTTTAAAGACACGAGAAGCAATTTTCGTGATGTTATCTTCAGTAACTGGAACAAAAATAATTTCTGTATCATTTTGCTAAAGTAACACTTGAAAAAAAAAAAAAAAAAAAAAAAAAAAAAAAAAAAAAGTTAAATAAAGTGTTTTCAAAAGGATTTAGCTGTATAAAAGGCATTTCTGAGTAACTGGGGATACTTCCGAGTCAAAAAAGACCTGGCACAAAGTAGTCCCTAAAAACTCCTTTTCATGTTAGCTTTATAAAAACGTAAACATTTTCTGTCAAAGTAAAAAGTTAAAGGAGAAACTATGATTACACATGAGTTACAGGTTACTAAAGTTAATATTTTGACAATTACCTTATTTGTATCTCTTATCCAGATTGTCTCACTATAGAAAGTTTAGGGAGTTAAAATCTTCACATGAAAACAATTGTTTACAAACACATCCAATGTGTCCACAAAAAAACCCAAACTATTCAAATACCCTATAATAGGGTCTAAAATATTTTCAAGGGTAAAAACTCCGAATTATCTTGTATTGTTTGTTCAATACAAAGAATAAAACCCTTTTTATGGGATGAACCAAAGTAAACCCGTAAAGACCAAAGTACGCTCGACGGTAATACTTGAAGAAGGTTAAATAAATAATAATAGGAATTGCATAATAAGAATGATTATGTACAATTTGAGAGTACAAATAATATAAAATATTAATAGTGAAAATCATTTTAATGCATTTAATAATTATATTTAACGGTGTTAATGTGTAATAAGATATTGTAATATTAAAAAAATTATAAAGTGATCATATAGAAATTTGATAAAAGCATATTTTGATAATAACCATATTTTTTTTTTTTATTTCATTAATTTATTTAATATAATAAATACCCAACACTGTCTCACAAAAAATCAAATAAATAAAGCAACCAAGAAGTAGTGTAAAATAATTAACTACAAATCATTACAAAAATAACTGGATATATTTTTTAATGTCTTTGATAAATATTTTTATAGCAAAAAAAAAAAAAAAAAAAAAAAAAAAAAAAAAATTATTATTTTTAGAAAAAAAATCTTATATTAGATAAACACTGAATAATTTTTTGTCGATGAATAATCATTGTGATTATGTAAATATTAAACATATTTTTAAGCTTTCTCGTACGAACTCTATTGAGCAATCTTCAGGTTGGAGATTTATACATAACCATCTATGGTTTATAGAATTTAAAATTTATCTTCGTTCGCATACTTCAAGGGCGTGGCTTAATTAATTTCACTATCTCTATAATTCTTAATCGCCAACATATTCGTTATCAAGTTGCAGCAAATCTCCAGTATTCTAAAATTCTCAGAACTAAAAATATTGTTTAGCCAATATAATTTAAAATATGGCGGAAATTTTTGTCTACTTTATCAATTTAAAGTTTTTAACTAATCTCTAGATTAGCCTAGACAGACGTTTAGAAAAAATTTTTTTAGACGTTCAATTTTTTTTCCATTTTTTGGCCATTGTTAACTATTGGAGATATGATTACAGGGAATGTGATTACAGATGTGATTACAGCGTGGAATAAAAATCGGTTAATTATTAGAATACAATAAATACTCTTAAATAACTTGAATGCTTTTGATATTCATACTCTGATTATGACATAAATAAAAACGATAAATCATGCGTCCAGTTTATATAATGTAACACTTTCTAACACTTTCAGAATACTATAATAAAATTTTACAATTCATCAATATGAAAGATGTCTAACTAAACAATTTAGAAAATACATAACCAAGTTGAAAAAACAATTACTGAATTACCATCAATAGTTATTTTTTGTGCAGCTTTGTAATACAATATACTATGCTTAGTTCAATTAAAAGTATAGAATAGTTCAAAATTTCTATTCGGCAATTTCCTCCAATAAATGGAAATGTATTTCAGAAGTTTTTTTGCAATCATGTGTATAATCTTTTGAATAAATAAGCACCAAGTAATACGCAAAAAAATATTTACATTTTAAAAGACGTACTACAAGTGAAAACGCACTTTCAGTAATTATTCTTCATAGGCAGTTATATAGCCAAATAATTATGTATATCTCAGTAAAAAAACGATAATTTTTGTGCATACCAGATTACGCAAGAGCCCAATTTCAGTATTTTTAAAATAGTAGTTTGTAATTTCATTAAATTACACCAGAAACGATATTTTCCTATAAACCTAAATGTAACGGTATTCTTTCGAGTGACCCTGTAAATAAACCCTAAACACTACACAATTTATTTCCAATACCGAACATGCATGAAAAACGCAAATACGTTATAGGGATTTCATGACAATCTGACTATATTTATGCAAGTAACAGAGGGGGCAAGCAGACAGACAGACAGATAGACAACATATAGACTGACTAGCGGGCAGAGACATTAAATTCATAAACACTTGTGTTGAAAAACACGCTTAAAAAATAAGGTGTACTGATGCCTTCTCAAATTGGCCTAAAATCTTGAATGATAAAAATGTCACACACTCTCTACGCTTCTTCTTTTTCAGACTTGTCCCGACGTAAAATAGAAAAAGGAATTAATATTCCACGAGCAGAAACCTCTAACGGAAATGTATAAAGAATCTTCCAATACAAGGGGCAAAAGTTAATTTCGTAGAGACATAGGAAATACCAACAATGACCGCAGAAAGATTTAGTGCATGGGGGAAATTCGCCATGTTAATTCAACAAGATGCTACGAGATTTTTACGAAAAAATTGTTAAACAGGAGAAGAAAAAAAATTCTGTAACAGTATTAGGCAATGAAGTTTTAATGTTTCGGTTATTCAATCTTATCTCTAGCTTAACAAATGTTTCTAGTACTGCTTTGAAAATAATTTGTGTTCAAACATATTTAGTTTATTATAAAGATAACATGAGATGCAACTATTGTCAAAGCATGCTTTAATTTTTTTTTAAACGTTATGCGTAAATTATGATGCTGAAAAAGATGCGTTATTATGTAAATTACAGATTATTTTATTTCTGTAAAATTTTGAGCACTACTCTATTAGTTCAATTTGATACACGTATAATTGTTGATTAGGTATTAAATAGACATTTGGAAAATATTTCTATCTGCCCGAAAATCTATTTCATTTATTTAAAAAATGAAGTATTTCAATTTAATAACTACAAAATTCGTCGTTTGTGGAAAAAAAATAAAGTTCTGAAATGTATTTTTTCCAATTGTCATACATTACTTTTAAACTAAAAAATTAAATAAACGTAATTTTCTATTTCAGAAACTTAAATTAAAGCTATAAAAAATGTAATTTTTTAAAGTGTCGAATCATAATTATTATATTTATTTTTTTAAAAAAAATTATATATATTTATTTTAAAACTGATTTCGAGTTTTTTTATTTACAGATACAGAAACTAGTAGCTTTTAAATTATTTGTTCTAGTCTAATTGTTTAAACTATTAACATTTAGGATAGTTCAAAAATATCTCTAAATATTGTAAATTAATGAAGAATTCAATAAAATGTGTCAATAATTAATTTATGTTCAGGGATACATTCACAACGAATCCTTCACTGTAAAAAAAATTCCGCAACGTTCCTGGGAAAAAATGGGCAGCTGAGTTGCCCATTATTTCCAAGAAACATTTCTTGAAAATGACTGGTACTTTACTGTATATGTTAAAAACTTTCTACAGAAATGCCAGTAAGTTTCCTGCGAAATACCAGGAATATTTCTGTTGACAGCAAAACATTACTGACATATTCAAGGCTGGAGTAGCACAAGAGCGAAAAATGTCCAGACCAGGGATCGAACCTGGATACTTGGCGTGCCGTGCCAATGCCTTACCTGTTAGGCTATCCGGACCGATACGTGGCTGACATAATTCACTCTGGATGTTCGTTCCCTTCATTATGACATTGCTGACATTTCACAGCATGCGGGATCCGCAGACGATTTTTACATTTCCAGTTGACAATTTTCGCTTTATTATCATTATTTGTTAGAATGAAAAAATATTTTGAAATTGACATCAAAATTATTATTTATAATTTACACGAAAAAATAAATTTTCAGTTAACATTCAATAAAGTAAATATATGTGTGATATATTGTTTCTGAACTTTGCTTAAAATATAAAAATATATAAATGTAAATAGTAATTAGAAAAAAAATCTAGACATAAAATATTTTGGATTTTCGTCAGTGATTATGTTAGTTTACAAGTTAGATAAAATACATATAAATTTTCATGAAAAAAAAACCTAAACGTAATTGTATATTTTTTTCTGAAAAAAAAAAAAATTCAAATTTGCAGCAATTCAAAGTGTCAAATATATGTCAAATTTAAATCAAATTGTAATAAAGTGGTAAAATATAAAATTAATTAAAAAAGAAAAAAAAAGTCAAGAGGTAGCATCGAACCCGGGCCGTACGGGTGGCATGCAAGCTTTCTGCGTCCACACCACGAAAGACACGTTGAGAGCTGCAAACTAATGGGTATTTGAAACGTATGCTAAAACTCGGCATCTAATTTCTGAAAATCTAAGGCCCATTTGAAGAAATCCTTTCACAAGAATAATTAGAGATAAGAACTCTAAAACATACTATAAATTAATCAAAATAGGTGAGAATCATATTTGATTGTCCCCTGGTTAATGCAGATCCAAATAATAGGTGTATTTTTTTTTTTTTTTACACAGTCTGCTCGTTAAAGATTTCACAGACAAGTACGAGAGATAATCTCTTAGTGATGTCACAGAGGTATTGTATTTTCATCTGAATTATCTTGACAATAGAGACGTAAAGGATTATGTCGTCTATTGATTTATTTGCATTCCACATTGATTTTTTTACATTCATATAAGGAATTCGTTTTCGATACTCGCGCGCGAGCAACGGATTATAGGAAAAAAAATAATAAATGGCGGCCGCAGCGTTTTGCTGTTTCCAACTTTTGTTCAGGAACGTTTCAGATAAGAAAACCAGAATTTCACAGGAAAGAGCTAAATTATTCTGAAAACCTGATAAAAGGCGAAACGTTCCTGGATTTTACATGGAAAGTTACCATTTTTTTTTACAGTGTTTTTGCACAAAACGGAAATTAACATTTTCCTTCCACCCGACTTCTATTTCTTGCATTTTTTGACGTGAAAAACGATTTTGTAAGAACTGCTTCTTTGACACTATAGTAGTGAAAAAAACAAAACAAAAAAACAAAAAAAAACAAAAAAAAAACAACAAAAAAAACCCCAAAAAAACGTTTTATTTGAATGCTATACTTTTAGTACGACTTAGAGAATAGTTTCCATATTTTATGATACTTTTTATTTTCACATTTTAATGTTGAATTAGACGTATTTTTTGTTAATTACTTATACTGTAAGGAGTTTTTCATGATTTTAATTATTATTTTTTTTTTCTATTACTATTGGTTTAGAGTTTTATATTTTAAGCTATAGAAATAAGTAGTTTTTAAATTACTTGTTCCAATCTAACATTTTAAACTATTAACTTAACGATACTTTTGAAATATCTATTTTAATATTGTAAATGAATAACAAATTCAATAAAATGTGAAAAAAAAAAATTCTCAGATATACATTCACGACGAATCAGTTCTTTTTGGTTCAAAGCGGAAATTAACATCTTCCTTCCACCTGACTTCTATTTCCTTCTATTTTTTGACGTGAAAAATGATATTGCATTGACTGCTTTCTTGACACTATTGTAGTGAAAATCAAAAATAACTTTTTTATTTTAATGATATATTTTTAGTAAGGGTAAGACAATAGATTCTAATTCATTATTCGTTTTTTTTATAATTTTTTAAGTTGAATTAGAAGTATTTTTTGTTAATTGCGTCTAGTGCAGTTAGTTTTTCATGATTTTAAGCATAAAAATTTTAAAATGTAATATATATTATTTTTAAATTGTTATCTATGTTTCAACTATAGAATTTTAAGATTACTTTCTAGGTATTTAGTAATCACTTAGATAAGACACAATTCGAAACAACCACTCTCGCATTTTTTTTTCTGCATTTTCTTTCAAGTACGTCTCAAATCCCAACAGCAATCAAACATTTATAATTTTTTTTCGATAACTTAGGATGTATAGAGTTTTGGCAGTTTTTTAACATGTTAATAAGGTGATAAAGACTAAGAGTTTAATGTAAAAAATATAGTTTAAAAATTTAAACGGTTTGAAGTTGTGAATGTTTTTACATAGATTCAAATTGTAAAATTTGTCCACCTTACAAATGGCCATGCATGATGAAAAAGCTTGGTATAGTAATTAATTACTTATTTATAGCTTTAAATTACTTTATCTATTGAGAATTAACAGAAAGAACCTCGAGAGTTTAATCATTTTTTTTAAATTAATCTTACATTATAAATAAATTAATAGTAAACCAGTATTTCATTGCGGTCCTATTAATAAATACTTCATTGCAAAATAATTCATTTGCTTCTGTACTATATGTCTTTTTTTCATTGTTCACTAAATGTTGAATATCTAATATTTTTACAGAAATGTAACTTCGAAAAATTGTAAAATATATTTCTGATTAAGCATTACTAGCACTATTATTCCAATATTATATATATATATATATATATACATATATATATAATATATATATATATATATATATATATATCAGTGGCGTGGCGTGAAAATTTTCTGTGGTCATCGCAATTATTTAAATTTGTGGTGAAAAATTATTAACTCTAAAATTCAATGGTTGAATGTTCAAAAAAGAAACTTTAAATCTTACCTTCACTTATACATGAACTCCAAATGTTCTGTTAAAACTGGATCGTAGAGTTTTAAAAGCTTATTAAGAGTTTTAAAATATTGCTTGGTCATCGCCGCATCCAGCGATGACCGGACGCCACGCCACTGATAAATATATATATATACACACACTGCTCAAAACAATTAAAGGATATTTGAAGTTTTATATAAAATAAAGATATAAACGAAATTTTTTTTGCCGAAAATAGAAGAAGAGAATCACAAATGCAAATTTTTCTGGTTTTCAAACTGTGGAGTATGCAAATTTTGAGTTCGACGTCAAAAACGTCGCTTCAGCGGCAGCGAATGAAATTTGACTTTCAACTGGATAAAAGAGAATGAAGACAAGGATGATCGGCATTCAGTGATTGCTTTGTTTCGATGAGTACGATGTCTCAGCGAAGTCATTTGACAGATTCAGAAGCTTTGAGATTTGTTGGTAGGTTAGAAGGGGGCCAAACTCAAGCCGAAGTAGCGCAAGTCATTGGAGTGTCACAAAGTGTCATTTCCAGGATCTGGAACCGTTTTTTGGTGAGTGGATGTGCAGGCCGAAGACCAGGGCAAGGTCGTAGACGGGCAACAACGCCCAATGAAGATCGGTATTTAGCGTTAACAGCTCGGAGACACCGAACCATGAATGCTACTCTTCTCCAACAACACCTTCGCTCGGCTACAGGCACCACGATTTCAACTCAGACTGTCCGAAACCGGCTCCATGCTGTAGGTCTGTATGCTCGCCGACCGATGGTATGTATTAGATTAACATCAAGGCATCGTCGCGACCGCAGGGAGTGGGCAACCGAGCATGTCAACTGGAGGAGAAATGAATGGAGCAATGAATGGAGTTTCTGGCCGCCAACAACCCCCACAAACTCTCCAAGAACTGGAAAGAGCTCTTCTGGAAGAGTGGGGCAGAATACCCCAACTAGTCATTAATAGCCTCATTGAGTCCATGCCTCAAAGGTGTTCAACGTTGCTGGCCGTCCGTGGAAACCATACCCCTACTGAAAATGATTTTCTTTGAAGAAAACACCTTTTCTTATTCTTTTTTCTCATATGCACAAATTGTGTTTTTTTCCTTTAGTACACAAATGCGCAATAAAATGCATTTTTTCTGCCAAACATGTGTAATTTATTCTCATATAACCTACTATGTCTGTCGACCATGTATCAATCAGCTAAACAGTTTACCAGATACAAAATCCACCTAAAACTGCAATATCCTTTAATTGTTTTGAGCAGTGTATATATGTATATATATATGTATGCATATATTTATATTTATATTTACAGACTGTTAAAGATAAAATGAATTAGTAAATAATACCAACAAAACTGTAACTGCTGCATTTTAACTGTTACAGAATAAATTATCACTTAAAAAATTGATAAAATCTGTAACTTTCCATTTACGTTGATTTAAATAGAAAAAAAAATGTTAATTTCTATTTCTGTTAATGACGTAGAAACGATCTGTAATTTTTAGTAATTAAAACTATTTTTATATCTTCGAAATTTCTATCTTCGGCATTTTTACCAATCTATCTCAGCATTTTCATTCTTCGAGCTTTCAATCTTTGTCAGTATTCAGCGCCTTTTCGGAATTCCTTTTGCATTCCCTTATGTGAAATTCTACTTATTTTGACGTAATGTATTTATTTTGCCTCTCCTTTGTTTTAAAACACTTATTTGTTTGTCGTTTGATTAGTTTTTGGAAAAAAAATTAAAATGTCTACCTAAAAATCAGTTTTATACTTGTAAAGTTAACTAGTAATTATCTCTTTTAATTCTTACCTGTTCAAGGGAACAGTTCATAATTGTTTCGAAAGTAAAGTAATGTTTTCTTGCACGCTATTTTATGAATAATTGGAATCAATATGAATGCATTAAACCCAATTGTGTTGACATAGAAATATTAATAGTGTACATTTAAATATTTTAATATAACATATACTTGTAATTATTGCTGAAATTATCAGGATGGTTTAAAAGATTATGTCGGCAAGTGTGCGTTTGTCAGGTTATAAAGAGCAAGAATTACATAGGAATTGCGTTTCGGAAGAGCGATCGTGACGGTGCAATTGCATTGTCACCATGATGCAAACAGAAGATAACAAATTGTGTAAAAATACCTCTATTTTACAAAAAAAAAAAAAATAATAATCGAAGTACCAAATACAAATAAAAAATGTTCCAACTTATAAAAAGTGCTCAAAATGTGCCCCACTAGTAGTGATGCATGCTTCATATCGGCGTCGCATGTAATCGCGAACATGTTCCAATTGGCCAGGAATCTCTTAGATACGGGCCGCCACTTCAGCGAACCGTGCCATGAGGTCTATGACCGAAGAAACGGGTTCTCCTACCCCAGAGACTTAACATATCTTAAGAGGTAGAAATCCAAGAGGGTTAGGTCTGGGGGCTGCGATGGGCACGGTACAGGCCGTCTCTGGCAATCCAGTGACGTCTCTGGCAATCCAGTATGTAAGACGAGCGTTTAGTGTTTGCTCTATTAATCACCTTGATAATGAATTAAATACCGTTAGAAACATTGCAGTTGAGAATACCAATTGTTACATTGCAGTTGTTACCAATTAAATTTTAATTCACAAAACAATAAATTGAACGAGAGCCGATATTTACACTACTCCTCGAATCGGCGTCTCGAACCCAACTCACAAGTTTAAAAAAATCACATAGATGGCGCTTCTAGCGGCAACATACCGCCGGGCCTTGAATGTTTCAAACATTCAATACTATAAATACGATATCAATTAAAGATACAATCTCAATAATACAAATTTTTTCTCAGCATATACACTAAATGAAATGTTATATTTACAAATATAAACACAAAAATATAATAATACACTACACTGCAAAACATTTTGCCTAATTAAATAAAATGTATGAATTCAAGTAGTTAATGTGGTTTCATTCACATGAGGCAAAACAACAATTTTTGTTACTGGCCATTTATATGTGCTAATTTTATCTTTTAACGTTACAACTCTAACTGTACCCTCTTGGCCTGGATGGATTTTAACAATTCTTGCCAAATGCCATTTTAAAGGGCTATAATTATCAAGATTTTTTACTAAGACTAAATCTCCCTCTTTTATCTCTACACTTCCTTTATGCCATTTGGGTCTATTAAGAGTTTATTTAAATATT
Organism: Maratus speciosus; assembly: GCA_963932465.1. Lineage (NCBI taxonomy): Eukaryota > Metazoa > Arthropoda > Arachnida > Araneae > Salticidae > Maratus > Maratus speciosus. The sequence continues at coordinate 427,426,073 of OZ010795.1, read as the reverse complement.
CTGATGACCATTTTTTCCAAAGATGTTGTGTCAATTTCTGAACTAATTGCCACCTGCTCAACCTATTCATAGGGATTTCAGTATAATTCGGTTCAGTTAAGGCCATTAAAGATGAGCCAATAAGAAAATGAGCAGGTGTCAAAGCTTCTACATCATTTGGATCATTTGAAAGAGAGCAGAGTGGGCGAGAATTCTGAACAGCTTCGATTTGAATATTGAGAGTCAAGAGTTCCTCATAACTTAAAAAAGTTTTACCTACAACACACTTTAAATGATATTTAAGTGTTTTAACACTTGCCTTCCATAAACCTCCAAAGTGAGGGGTTGAAGGGGGATTAAAATGCCACTTAATTCCTTCATTAGCTAAATAATTTTGAATTTCCTCCTCACTTTTATCCTTATATCAATATCTGAGAATTGCTCTTAATTCTTTATTGGCACCAACAAAATTTCGACCATATCACTAAAGATATCAGAAGGTTTGCCTCATCTCGCAATAAAGCGTTTAAGCGCTGCTAAAAACGCTGCACTTGTTAAATCATTGACAATTTCAAAGTGCAAGGCCTTTGTAGTAAAACACACAAAAATACAAATAAAAACCTTTTTTACCTGTTTACTCCTACCTGTTGAATTTTTTATCTCAAAAGTACCGCAGTAGTCTAATCCAGTGCGCGTAAATACTCTGGATTCCGTTACTCTTGCTGCTGGCAAATCAGCCATCTGTTGCTGCGAAATTTTAAAATTAATTTTCTTACAAATAATACAATTAAAAATGATTTTTCTAACTACATTTCTGCCAGCTAAAATCCAAAATTTAGTTCGGATGAGAGACATTGTGGTTTCTGAAACTGCATGAAAATATAAAACATGAAAATAATTAATAACACAAAATGTATAATTATGTTTTGCAGGAATAATCATAGGAATTTTTTGGTGATCGGATAAGTCACTGTTTTTCAATCTACCACGAACACGAATGCAGCCATCACTGTCTAAAAATGACACAAGTTTATCAGTTTGCTATTGTTAGGGATAGCAGTACCCCTTTCTAAACTTGATTTCTTTCACGAATGAAGTCCTTTGAATGTTCTTTACAATGCACAATAACGACTGAGAGAGTTCACTGCTAGATAAGTTCCAGCTGTAGGATATAAAGGGTTTCTACAATTATATATGAATCTTTTACAGCATGCTACTACTCTTTGTAGTTTGATGAACGAAGAACAGTTATTAATTATGTCTAAAGGTTCAAGAGTGTTAACTAAGGCGCATACTTGAGTCACTGATGGTAATTTCAATTCACGCAAAAACAGCTCATTGGTTTCAGAAGGATTACAATCAGGACACTCGACCACCTCAGGCTGTTGTAGGAATGCTGGACCGAACCACCACAGTTCACACTGTTGAAACTTGATGGGATCTATGCCTCTAGAAATAAGGTCTGCAGGATTTTGCTTGGAAGGTACGTAATGCCACTGTTCAACCGAAGTTAAACTTTGCATAATTGATATTCTGTTGGCTACAAATGCCTTAAGATCATTGGATTCCTTTTTTAACCATGCAAGTACAATAGAGCTATCAGTCCAAAAATAAGTTTTAGAGACTTCTAATTTAAAAGCTCTTAACACCTTCTTCATTAACTTAGATAGCAGGACTCCAGCAGAAAGTTCAAGACGCGGGATAGTGACATGTGTTAGAGGAGCTACTCTGGATTTAATAGTGAGTAGCTTAACAGCAGTATCACCACAAGAATTAGTAGATTTCACGTAAATGACCGCTCCATAAGCAATTTAAGATGCATCGGAAAATCCATGTAGTTCTACACAAATAGGCTGATTAATAAGAATGCATCTAGGGATAGTGATCAGATTTACACTCTTTAAGGAACTAAGAAATTCATTCCAATCTTTATTTTCTTTCATTGGGAAATAATCACACCAATCTATCTTCAGCAACCATAATTTTTGCAGAAACACATTGGCCCTTGTAATTAATGGACCTATCAAACCCAAAAGGTCAAATATTCTAGCAATTTGTGACAAGACTGATCGTTTAGTGTATAATTCGTTTTGCTCGATAATTAAGTTAAACTCAAAACAATCTGGTTGAGGCTTCCACAATATTCCCAAAGTTTTTGTCTCATTAGAAAAAGAATATTCAGATTCTAAATTATTACACAAAAGAGCAAAATTATATACTGCCCATTTATGGAGATCCATGCTCCTCTACTTAACAAAGATATCAGTTGTTGCTGAATCTCCTTAGCTGTGTCTAAATCATCTGATCCTGTTAGGATGTCATCCATGTACACATCCTGCAAATACACATTCACAGCTAAAGGAAATTCATTTCCTTCGTCTCTGGATAATTGCATTAAGGTTCTTGTAGCGAAAAAAGGAGCGCTAGTTGTGCCATAAGTCACGGTACATAACCTGTACACTTTTACTGGCTCATTCACTTCAGGTTTAAATACAATCTGTAATAAGTTTCTTTGGCTCGGATGTATTAGAATCCTACGGTACATCTTTTTTATATCTGCTACGAAAACAAACTGGTGCTTTCGAAATCGCAACATTATAGAAAATAATTCATCTTGGATTGTTCCTCTGTTAAACTGCAAACTGTTTAATGATTTTCCTGTAGAAGTTAAGAAAGAAGCATTGTACACGACTCGTAGTGGTGTGCTACTTGACTCTGTACGGAACACGCAATGATGTGGAATATAATAAGTGACTTCTGGCTCTTCAGATTCTATCACTTCTTCCATGTGACCCATAGTTAGATATTCTTCCATAAATGCTTTATAAAGATCATTAACTTTATGTTCTCTAACTAAGCGCTTCCATAATAAATTTAAAATATTCATTGCATTTTGTTTTGATTCACCAAGACAAGACGGATCTTCCTTTAGTGGCATTTTCACCATATATTGTCCATTTTCAGTTCTAGAATAATTTTTCAGAAAATGTTCTTCACAAATTTCTGCTTCATTAGTTTTCGAAATCTCAGACTCTCTCTCTATGTTTTCTAGTTCCCAAAACTCTCTAATTATTTTTTTCTAATTCCAAATTATCTGTAATTAACCCAAAATGTATATTACTTTTACCCCTAGCCGGAAGGCTTCCACTGACAATATACCCGAATACACTGTTTTGTAACACAATATTAGTATTTAATGTTTGCGGATAAATTTAACCTGGTCTTAAAAATTCATAGAAATTTTCTGTACCTAAAAGCAAACCAATCGGACCTGGGACATTAAATTTTTCATCGGCTAATTTGATGTTATTTAACAATGGGATAGAAGTCTCAAGCTGCCTAGACGGCGTAAATTCTGTAACTTTCGGAACGACTAAAAAGTCTAATTTTAAATGAAAATCCTTATCTCTATTTGAAACAGTTGTGTTAACCCTAGATCTAACATTCAGCGATAAATTATTTATGTCTGAAATAGATATGTTATTCTTTTCTCTTTTCAAATTTAGTTTATCTACTAACCTTTTACTCATAAAGTTAGAGTTTGCGCCAACGTCTAATAAACCTCGTACTTCATGAAAATTACCCAATCATCTTTTATTAAGCAAACAAACGTGCTAAGTAACACAGCTTTTAAGTCATTAGCCAAGTTACATGTCGTTGAAAATAAATTGTTTTGATTATTAGCTGGGGAAGGCTGAAATACTGGAGCCGAAACATCCAAATTAGATTTATTACCTCCTTTGTTTATATGACTCATTTCCTATGAAATTACCTCTTGGTTTTCAACTTTATTCCTTTTTTGTTCGCGAGGGAAATACAAAGTTACATTGTGCCCTTTCCTACAAATAATACACGAGAATTTAGATTTACAATCGACTATTTTATGATTCATAAGACAGTTAAAACAAAGATTTTTTGCCTTTACCAGCTCCACTCTATCACTCACTGACATATTTTTATAAACAGGACATTTATGCAAAGGATGATTTTCATTACATGACAAAATACATTTAGAATTTTTTACATCCTCTAGAGAAACTTTAGAAACTGGCTTAGAATAATTATTTTTATTATTCGACCTAAAATTATCAACCACAGGTTTTCCCTTTGATGTGTAATATCTCCCGTGTATCTATCCTGTGTATGTGTAGTTATCTCTCGAGATAACTCAATTGGGTGAAACCAAGAATATCCTTGTCTAACATTTATAAAACACGTAACATTTCAAGCGTCTGACAAATTTTATCAGAAATCACTAACTTTTTTAAAGTTTCAAAATTTATCGCATTTCTCAATTTTAAATAATAATCCCAACTCGTTGTTAATCGGGATGCAAATTGTACATACATTTCCTTGGAGTGACGTTGTGCTTTTCTAAAATGTTCTAAACAAGTTTGGGGAGTTGGCTCAAATTATCTAAGTACTATAGCTTTCACATTTGAATAAACTTCTAATTCCCCATCCTCAATGTACGTAATAACACTTGTTGCCCTTTCCCCTAACAGATTTAGAAGAATTTCCGATTTATATTTTTCTGGGACATTTTTTGAAATGAAGGCCCTTTCTAAAGACGAGAAAAAATACCCCCAACCTTCCGGTCTAGACGGAATTTTGATTGTAAGTGTTCTTATACTTTTAATGAGAGAGTCTAAAGATTCTATGCTTTCTCCCTTCTGGAAATCATTTTTTTTCACTTTTGGTTTCTGCACGGGCCTTGGTCAACTCAAGCTCTAATTTTGTACGTTCAATTTTTAATTTTTCAAGTTCTAGTACCTTCGCTTCCTCATTTTTTCTCTCCTCTATGATATTATTTGCCATTGCTTCTATCAATTTAGAATGTGCTTTATATTTTTCACTTTCCTTGATTAAATTCATTAAACCATAATTAGTTAATTTTATATCAGAAATATCAATTCCTAACTCAAAAGCTATTCACTGGTAGTCTTCCTTTTTCGCGCTTTTGAACATTTTAATAATTAAAGTTCACAATAAATAAATAAATAAATCTCACATACCTCCAAAAATAAAAGTGAATCACTTCTTCCAAACTGCTGAGCCACGGCAGGGAAAAAATATTTTGTTTCTTTTATTTATTTCATTTGTCTTCTCGAAATAAGCATTTTTAAATAACTTTGTTTTTTCTCTGCGTTAAATGATCACTCATGATTGCGCAACAGTGCACTGAAAGAACATAATTATTTTTGTTCTTGAATCAAAACAATTACTTGACTTAAACTCTTCGTAATAAAGTATATATATATTTTAACACCACACTATTAAATCAATATTATAATAACGTATTAGCTTAAAAAGGAAATGCACAAATTCTCATAAAAAAGAAAACACTTAATTCGTTTAGGTACACTAATACTCGTTGACTCTAAAATCGAAACACTTTAAATACGTAATTAAATGCTTGTTCTTTACTCCGGGGAGGGGGACCAAAAAATATGTGTTCCCGCCAATAACTCAATCACAAATCATCCCTGCACACAACACACAATAAAATAAAACTAGCGGACTGTATTACTAATTAAATTTTAGTTCACAAAACAATAAATTGAACGAGATCCGATATTTACACTACTCCTCGGATCGGCCTCTTGAACCCAAATCACAAGTTTCAAAACAAATCACATTGATGGCGCTTCTAGTGGCAACACATATGAAAATACAAAAAACTCCACGGAGTAATATGAGATTTTGCAAAATGAAGTACATACCAGTACTTTTTGAAAAACTAAGGCATGCACTTTTTCGCTTTGGCGTAAACTTGGTCGCCACTCCTCCTGCAAAACTGAAAGATCTGATTAGTGCCAAAGTGGACCCGATCCCGAGCAGTGAAGTTTCTGGGGTATATGTAATTCCAGTGAAAACTGAAGATATTTATCTCGAATACATAGGCATGACTTCGCGTAAACTTAAAGTTCGTATTAAAGAACATTTGAGAGATTTAAAGTATAACCGACCTACAAAAGCCCTGTCAAGACTTAACCAGAAGCAGAATATACAAGTTAATTTCGAAAAAGCAAAAATTATATATCCCTCAAAGAATTATCATGATTTAATTATCCGCGAATCAATAGAAATTATTACTAAAGAAATTACACTTTGTAATGACGTTTTATCCTACAGTATACCGAGAATTTGGCTCAGTTTGCTTAAAGAGAGAAAAAACAAGTAATATTCCACTTCCCTATATCCATGTTTTATTTTATTTTATTTTGCCAATGTTTCCGGATCTATAAATTAACTTCCACTTTCACTCCTTTCGTCACCATCAACGTGGATTTTGAAATTAGGCGTTCAATCAATAACTGTTGTATTTCTTATAGTCCTCCGAAGAAGACTATGTTTCATAGTTGAAAGTATACTACGGTATTAAAATAATTTAACATTTTTAAATACTGTGTCATCTCTTAAGTAATTTTGCATAGTTTATGTTTAACTTGAATAAAAGCATTTTCGTATTTCGAAATTTGTTTGTAAATTCCGGTGCCATTCACTGATTTCAACCTTTTACGAATAGAAGTACCTTATTCCTAAAAGGGTTAAACGCATATTAATGTATTTATTATCTTAAAGTTTCTTTTTTATTTTAATATTTACGTGTAAATACAATTTTCAAGACATAATTTTCAATATTTTCCTGCTTTTAACACGTACTTATTTAATAGTAATTAAAAAAAAAAAAAAAAAAAAAAAAAAAAAAAAAAAAAAATCTGTTTTTAATAGCCATATGTAAATAAATTTGTAATCGTTAGGAAATATTATTTTGTGCGCTGCTTTTAGAATTGAAAACAATTTCTATAATAATAGCCTAAGTCATGTGACTATAATCAACAGTTCCTTCGCTTTTCATAAGAAAGGTCTCCATTTTGATTAAAGAATCAAAGTTATTTTTTCGAATAAAACTACATAAAAGTTGCCATAATCTCAAAGAATTCTTGATACTTTTATGTTAGCCGGGTTCAAATCTCGCCAATAGCCTTTTTTGGTACTTTTCCGTTATACGGACACCATGCCAAAATGTATGCTAATGCAGCAATTATTTCAACACTGAACGTGAAAAGGATTTTTGGTACTATTTAGTTACCCCGTCGACCAAAAATCTATCGCCAAGCTATAAGATTAAATGCCATTAATTGTTGATCGGAAATGTCACATTCACTTGACTTTAAGCAAGTTACACCTGTTTACGTCATCAAGTGACTTTTATTTCGACGTTTTATTTGTATTTTTATTAATGGTATACTAATTTATTTGTTCTTTCGTTATTTAAAATAAAAATTATGTCAATTTGTATAATTTGGCGAAATTGTTCGTCGGGATACAAGGATTTTTATTCTAAACTATGCGAAACGTTGTGATTTGCTATTATTTGCAATACTTTATTGTATAGCAGTTATTTGTTCACTTATTTTAAGTAGATATTTGTGATTTAGTAAAATAATTCGTAAAAGTCTGTAGTTTCCAAATGTTATATTTCTAAAAGGCTCACTTCATTATCGGCAGTGTTTTTTCTTTTATTTTTCAAATGTTTCAATTCACGTGATTTTCATTTGGCGCCAACTATTACGCTTGGCGACAATGATGTCTGTATAACGGAAACGTGCCACTTTTTTAACTCGTAAGTTAGCATTTTTTTTTTCGAGTGGTAAATTAAAACAGTACTACTAGATTATCCCATTGACCAAAAATCTATCGCCAGACTATAAGATTAAATGCCAATAATGGTCGATCGTAAATGTCATATTCACTTGAATGTAAGGAAGGTACATGTGTTTACGCCATCAAGTGATTTTAATTTCGACGCTTTATTTGTATTCGAATTTTTATACTAATTTATTTGTTCTTTCGTTATTTAAAATAAAAATTACGTCAACTTGTATAATTTGGCGATTTATATAATTTGGTGATATTAGTCATTTGCTTTGAATTTGAAATTAAATGTCATGATATTTAACACAGATGTCATATAAGCACCGGGTTTGGCGTGATATTTTTACGACAATTTGGCGAAAACGTCTTTTTCGAATACCTGTTACATTATTTATTTTAAATTATTTTCTATTGTTTTAAGTTATTTTCAATTATTTAAAAAATGAAATAACAATAAATAAAAAAAAATAATTAATAACTATAGAACAAAGCAATTTATAATTTTTTTTTAAATAAAAAGAATTTAAATGTAAATAAACATTTATTAATTAATAAGCAACAATAGCCGGGTTACCATGACAGGCGTCAATTAGGTACCCCGGTGCGTATATGAGATCTGAGCCTAATATGTTCCTTTCGTTTTGCTCAAAAAAAAAGAAAGAAGTGAAAGCCTGTTCAGTTTAAATGTTTCAGTTTTAAAGGAATGTTTTGTATTAAATAAAACGATAATGAAACACAAAAAAAGCATTTTTCTTAGGGAGATTTAACGGAGGCCAAACTGGTCGCCAAATGATTTTAAAATTATAACCTTTTCTATAATATGAAAAAAATATCTGTTTTGATTCAAATTTGAGTTGCCATCATTAGAAAAAAGTTTTTAAAATTAGAAAAAAATTAATATTTCGAAAACTGATTCGAATTTAGAAATTCTAATACCAGTTTTGAGATCTGTGTATCAATACGGAATTTTAGTGTTAATTTCATCGCAAAGTATTCCATATTTTAGGAGAAATCGCCGTGAAACATAATCAGTTGTTTAATCAGTCGTTTCATAGAATCGTTACATAAATCCGTTTCAATTCAGTCGTTTCATAATAACCGTTTCATTAGGATTTTATATATATAGGGTATATATATATATATATATATAAAGATCTCTTGCAAATGATAATGACAGATTATGCTCAAATATTTGAATTATTTCAATTTTTATTTGTCTTTTTTTTCCTCAAATTCCCCCGAAACATCGCGAATTCAAGCTCAAAATATCCTCGAATCCTTCAATCAAAAGAGGCAAATTTCGTCAAACAAGAGAAAAATTTCTTCAACTCATGGGGTTTCAATTTCCGACAACAGTTTTGCCAGTACTTTTCACGCTTTTTCACGAAAATGTTTTGAGAGTGAACATAATTTGCACCTCCACTTAACCTTAAGGAACTTACCATTCTCACAGAAGTATGTCACATGCAGGACAAATCACTGCATCACCGTCGCACAGTGGCGACCCAATAACCATACAAAAATGGAAAAATTAAAATTTTATCAACAATTGTAAAAAATATATTTTTTAATAGCTGACTAATTAGTTCGTCAATCTATGTCTATTTCATAAGCATGAGTCATATTCGGTGGCTACTAGACTCAGTTGAAGAAGTTTCTGAAGAAGAGGCGCGAGAAGAAGTGCTTTATTTTTATCTTTCAACTGTGTTATTATTTTTAATTATGCTTAAATATACAGGGTGGTTATAATTAAATTCCCCTATAAACAGCATCCTACAGCGCAAACGGGTGAACGGAATGAAATGAAATTTGGTATATAGCCTATAAACGAGATGCGCTCACGGAATTTCGAAAAAAAAAATAGTTCCAAAATGTCCAACAGATGGCACTTTTTACGAAAAAAACCCATAAAATTTAACACAATTAACGGCCAAAACAGCCGGTTTTACATTTTATTACTGATAATTCTTGTTCTGGATTGTTAATATTGATTTTGTATTTTGTTTTGTTCGTTTATTGTGTTAAATTTAACGTTTTTCCCGAAAAAGCGCCATCTGGTGGACATTTTGGAACTTTTTTTTTTCGAATTTCCGTGAGCGCATCTCGTGTATAGTCTATATAAAAAATTTCACTGCATTCCGCTCACCCGTTTGCGCTGTAGGATGCTGTTTATAGGGGAAGTTTAATTATAGCCACACTGTATATACTTTTGTGGAATGATGAATTTTTGAGATCAACTTTACTTTCAACTTTCTGAACTTTTTTTTTAATAATAAAAAATATGTAATTAAAAATGTGTTCTTTTTCAGCCTTTTTAGCTTTAATTTAGATATATTGATTTAGATATATAACTTTGTACAGGTGTACCGGCATTTTTCGGAAGAGTTTTGAAGTAAGGTCTTATTGCTTATAGTTTTGAAGGCCAAATAAAAAAAAACCCGCATATTGTCAACATATTTAAGTAAAACATTTTCATTAATCTTTTAATAACACTCAAAAAACTGAATTTGTATACTACTAGTCAACATTAGAGACTCAACTTTGCTGAATACTAACTGCTAATAATTTGAGCAAAAAAAGTATTTGCACGCAGACGATTTTTTGCATAAGTAACCATAGAAAGCAATTTTGATACTATTCTCTTAATTATTCATTTATTTAAATAAGAAGAAAATAAATATAACTACCCATTTTCCTTAAACAGTAATATTACACATTTTAAGAAATAAATTAATATTTTCTCATACCTAAAAAGTATTTGCACAAGAAGCATTGACTGTTAAAAATGCATTAATGTGAACATTATGCAAATGTTTATCATATCAGTCTCGCAGTACATTAGCCCCGCACTTTAATGTCACGTAATATATTAACTGGAGCAGGGATTCTGGGGAGTTTTTGTTCTAATTGCGGCGAAAACGTGTGAACTGTCTGTTGCTAACCGTGAGAAGATTATATTTCTTCACAATTCTAGATTAAGTTACCGAGGAATAGGTAAAAAATTAAATCTAAACTTTTCTACTGTTCGTTATGTAATTAAGAAGACAAAAAAAACTGGTTCAACAATAAATAAGCCGCGAGCTGGGCGTCCAGGAAAGCTAAATACCAAACAAAGGAGAGCCATCATAAAAGAATCTTCAAAAAACCCTTTTCTAAGTGCTCGAGAATTGACTGTTGATGTCGCTTCAACGTCGTGAACAATAGTTACACCACAATCAATTAGAAATATTCTTTATGAAGCAAATATTCGAGGAAGAGCCCCTCGAAAAAAAACCCCTTTATTAGTGAAACAAATAGGGGGAAATGACTTGAATTTGCAAAAGCTTATGTCAGCCAACCACTAGAGATTGGAAAACAGTTATTTTTTCCGATGAAAGCAAGTTCAATATTTTTTGGCTCAGATGGTAAGAAAACTGTATGGCGAAAGCCAAATATTTCTCTTCAAATTAAAAACTTGATACCAACTGCAAAACTTGGCGGTGGTCATGTTATGATTTGGGGATGCATGTCTTTTAACGGAGTTGGCGAAATGACCTTTATTGATGGCAATATGAATGCTAAACAATATATTAATATATTGCGAGATCATTTAACTAATAGTGCTCTGAAATTAGGAATTCCTAATTCATATTATTTCCAACAGGATAACGATCCGAAACACACTGCATATATTATGAGGTTATGGTTGCTATATAATGTAAAAAATCAATTGAAAACGCCACCACAATCACCAGACCTCAACCCGATTGAAAATTTAGGGCATATTTTGGATGTGAAAATAAGGAAAAAGAAAATGTCTAACAAATCAGAACTCAAGCAAGCTGTTAGCTATCAGAACTCTATCAACAATTACTTTCCTCTTATAAACAGTAAAATTTTAAGTAAAATTTGCATTATACGTATATTTATGCTTTTAAATTAAATGAATAGATTTATGTGTATGTAATATTAATTAAGTGTGTTAAGTTTGTGAACACCAATGATTTTAACAGTAAAACAGATGAAATATAATTTTTGACATGATTTTGGTTCAAATACTCCAATGTGCGCCTTTTTGACGTAGTTATCCTTGTTGTAGCACTGACCGAAAAGGTACTAGATAAAGTGAGCAACAAGTGCTAGTTACTTAGCGCTAGGTTATAGATATACGGAGTAGACCGGAGTGAAAAAAAAAGTTTTGCAAACCGAATCGTAATAGTACGGAAAAGTTGCTACTCGTCAATACAAGCACGGTGAAAAAAACATTTTTGAAATCGGAGTATATCTTCCGTTCGCACATCCCGTTCAAAATTTTCGAATTTGAGCAAAAATTGTACAAATATACAAAAAATCGTAAAAAGGTGTAAACTTTTTCCGGTCGAACCCATATTTTTGTGCATACCATGACCTTGAGGTGCAGAATGGAGGAAAAACACCACACACTACTCCTTTATCCCCTTCCAACCCCCTCAAGGGGGTGAAAATGGCCAATTTTCGTGGAAAAAAACGAAATTACAGGAGATGTAAAAATATTGACGATCTGATTGACCTGATTTTTTTTTTTGCATAAGGCAACCTTGAAGCTAAAAGTCGCAAAGAATCCGCCCCCCCCCCACCCCCCTCGAGAGATCGAAATTGTGCAGCTCTTGGCCCGTCCTTCTAAGGACGACTCAGGACTCACCACGGTAAGTTGGCTGCACTGCGAGTCCCACCCACACCCTACCCAACCAACCAACCAAAATGTGGGCGTGGAGAATTATGCATATGCTGATGCAGGTACTGCGAATTCTGATTTAGTGTCAAATTTTATCATGGTAGCACGAGAAGCGAGGGTGGCTCTTATAAAACCATCACGTCGCTCATGTCCAAACACTTTTGAGGAGGCCTGTGTTACCAGCTTGACACTGCGCTCTACAGCTTGCGTATGCCATGGTATGTCTGCCAGATTCAGAGGAAGAGTTGGCTTTTCCCCCTTGTAAATGAAATCTGCAATGTCAACTGGAGAAATGTTTAACAATAGAGGAGGACAGGTAATCTTGGTTTCAGACCAGTTTATAATGTCGTAATAATACTCGGCGTCAAAATTTATGGCCGGAACTTGAAAATTTCTGACGGATTTTCCTTTTGTGGGAGTGTCTTTGTATTTCAGTACCCGCCGAAGTCCCAGCTCTCGAACGTGTTGCCTATCATCCACTACCATTGAAAGAAGAATGTTTTCTGGATGGGCAAAGAATGCATTTGTTTGGATGACCTTTGTTACCACTTCTTGGAGTTTTGCAGGTAAGCTTTTACATTTTTTGATGCATTCAGACATATGTTTAGATCCCTCAACTACTGAAGATCTTGTCTTAATTTCGAACCACAGAGGTACGTATACTGTCATAATGTACGTGACAATGTTGATGAGATTTTCGGATGGAGTTTCTAATGAAATATACAGTCTCAGGAACCTATTTGCTGTCGTTAACCACCGAGAATGAGATATTGGTCCCGGATCTCTATTTGCAAGGTCTTAGGAACAAGACCCAGCAGCAATGGAAACGGCCATGTCGTACAGGTATCTCTGATCTTTACTCAGGATTTCTGGGTCAATGTGTGGGATGTGGCATTCAATTCTCTTAAAAGCAACTACGGGCAAAGACTCGCAACCAGCCAGCTGTTTGCCAAGAGGGCCACAAAAAGACTGAGGCCCTGTGGTTTTACCATCAAATGTTTCTACAAGATGCCTCAAAGGTAGCTCATTAAAACGCAAGAGACAGATAACCTACTGTGTTGGTCTCTTTAAACGCATTTCTATATGTTTGATTGTTCCACTTTTCCAGCCAGTGTCTGTTGCTGTACCATCACACCCGACGACTAGAATTTTTGAAGTATCTATTCCGTTGTCTTCGAAATAGTCTACAATAGAGTTAGCAATGTCCTTTCCACTTTTTGAGGTTGGTACTAGATCGCAAAGGTACTTAGAACCTGGTTCCTCAACAACTGTAATGTGGTCTTCCTTTTGTTCAGACTGATATCGTTTACCTCCTTTGTCAACCAACACTAGAGTGTCATGGTCCCTGCCATCAAAGTACACACTCATAGGGCCGTTCAATTGGTGTTCTTGCTGCTCCAGATTGGTAAGAATCGCCCTGCACTTTTCTTTTTCTCGTCTAATTTTGCTTCTATCAACGATCAGAGATGTATTACTATCAGTAATAAGACCTACGTCTTTTAGCACGCTACAGGTAATGGCAGCTGTTGCTCTGTCTGACAGACCAAATCGATTACTTGTCAAAGCAGTAGCTGGAAAAGACATTCGCATTTGTGAAGAGGCTGGCCTCCTTGACAGAGCAGACAAAGAGCGTGTGGGCTGAAAATCTAAACCATCCTCATCCTCATTGACATCAACATTTGTCTCCTCTCTTTCAGGATCAGTACTGCAACCAGGCAATCTTTGCATTTGTGTGCTGAGCACATCAAGATGACGAGCCTTTTTTGCAACCTTGATGTAAGTTTTTGTGTTTCCTTTTTATACACCGTCGGTCCTATTTTACCTAGTCTAAGGTATATTTGTGCTTAAAGAAACTTCAGTCCCAATATAAGTATTTTCCTGCCCTTAGGGCAATCGCAACTGACAGCTATAGGATTAGGACAAATGCACTTGTCAAAGTTTTTCCCGCAAGTGCATTCTAGTGTCATCTCGCATTTGCAAGCTGATATGTCAAATAATGTGTTACGATTGATACGATTAATGAATGAAGTCATTGTACTTCTTCTGTTTCCCAGTCGTGTGTTTGTCTCTTGGATATGATTTACGAAGAGCATAATAGCGATCGTGTAGTTGTTTCATCTTTTGAACGACTCTTGTGTGGCAAACTGTAGGAATCGAAGCCTTCACATACAGTGACTCAATCTGTTGAGCTACAGTGTTTGCCACTTCTAAAAAGCTCAACTTCCTTCCAGGTTTAAAGTCATCAAACTGCAATAACATGGCGTATTGCACTTCATGCCAACATTTGACAACGTCAGCATTGGTGGGAAGAATTGCCGATGGCAGACGTTTTGGTGCACCAAAAATGGGTAGGGAGTATGAACGCTTCGAGTGAGCGCCATAATGAAGATAAAGGAGTCTAAATTGTGATCGATGAGACCCTTATGCAATTCAAGCTACAGGATTCTAAATGAAGCCGACAAGAAAATTTTCAGCAAGAGCAGCGCTTCTTTTATAGGCGAGATATATTCTTTTACAAGCGAGACAAGCAGAAACACGCAGCGACGCTGAGGCGAAACTGAGTGACGCACAGCGATCGTTACCAGGTACGGATACTGTGCTAGCTCCTCCCCACTCCGTTTCTCGGAATTCCAGCAGCGAGCATTACAGTGCACCGAAGAAGAAAGGGGCAGACGAGATGGAAAGGTCGAGTGACCGGGCGGTAAACAAACCAAAACATAATATTTTCCGCAAAAAGTCGCCCCCTCAACAGGGTTCAAAGGGGATAGAGGACCTCTCGACGGGGGGGGGGGGATCGTTTTCGACTTTTAGCCTCAATGTTGCCTTATGTAAAAAAAAAAAAATCAGGTCGATTCGTCAATATTTACCTCTCCTCTAATTTCGGTTTATAACACGAAAATTGTCCATTTTTACCCCCTTGAGGGGATTGGAAGGGGATAAAGGAGGAGTGTGTGGTATTTTTTCCTCCATTCTACATCTCAAGGTGATGGTGTGTACAAAAAAATGTGTTCGATCGGAAAAAGTTTACACCTTTTTACGATTTTTCGTATATTGGTACAATTTTTGTTCAAATTCGAAAACTTTGAACGCGATGTACGAACGAAAGATATTCTCCGATTTCAAAAAAAAAAAAAAAATCATTGTGCTTGTATTGATGAGTAGCAACTTTTCCGCACTATTACGATTCGATTTAAAAAACTTTTTGTTTTTCACTCCGGTCTAATACGGGGCCTATTTTCCCGACAATATAACGCTTTCTGATACTGGGCGTAACCCTGAGTCAGTGTACAATTACTACATCAATTTTCTGCATTTATAGAAGCAAATTATCTTTCAATGCTTCAACCAAGATGAGGACGTCAAAAACATACATGAAACGACGTGTGTGAAACGGAAATATTTCAGAATCTCTTGCCATCTTTATAAGAATGAAATATATTTCCGAGATTCCTAGAAGTGTTTCCCAGAGAATTTGTACTAACAAATAAGTTATAATTTACATATCCTCTCGATTTGAAAATCAAGAAGTAATCCTGGCATATGTCTATTCAAGTCTCTTTTCTTTTTGGCGAAATCATATCTCCGAAGACACAAAAAAAAGTTTCCAGCGATTCCTATAAATCACTTAAAAAAAACGTTTTTTTATAAATAATAAAAAAACATACTTTTTCAATGAAATTTACCGTTGGTAGCAGAAAAGAATTTGCTATAAGTCGGTAAACTTCGTTGCTTGTTCTTTCTAATTCCATAAGGGGCGCGAGAATGGCTGTTTAAAGATGCAGAAAAAAAAATTTGAAAACTTAAAAATGAATATAATATAGACAATAATAATATTTTTATAATTAGTAAATAAAAATATTTTTAAACAAAAAAATACAAACTGGATGTACCATTATTAAGTTTGTGATTTTTGATATTTTCATTTCTATTCTAATGATATATGTGTTTCAATTAAATTTTATTTGTATTTGCATTCGCAAAACAGATGTGACAGTTTAAATATGCAGAAAAACACAAAACAAATGACTTACGTTTTCTCAGGACTTGTGCACAATTGAACTTGATGCCAACGAACTGTCAAGCATTGAAGATTGATGTTTACAACTTTTAATAAATATTCCGGCTATTTCTCGAAATATATAAAAAGTTCATGTGTATTCGGAGCTTTCCTTATGTTCTTTTCAAAACTTCAGACCTGTACGTGGAAAAGATTTTCTTTCGACATCTCCAACAATTACACACACGAAAATAATTATTTCATTTATACAGAAATGTGATTTAAACGGTTTTTATATATTCACACATAAATACACATACATGCAAAATGAAAAAAAAATTCTTTTACTAATATTTATTATTTTTTCATATTTCATTTATATAGTATGGAATTATTCGAATAAAACATATTTATACATTTTATAGTTTTTAGCTCACAGGCTAGCAAAACCAGAGAGTTAATGTGCCGAGGTTCTGTATGTACGTACGTATGTAAGTACGTACCGCGATAATTCTTGATAGAAATATCAGATTTGCTTCAAATTTGGTATACCGGCAAGTTCTGATAAAGCTCTTACCTGATTAGATTTTGAGGTCCGTTGTTTCCGTATACAGGAGTGTGGTGTCTGGGGGCTAATCACCCACCTTAATTTATTTACCACTTTTCTGAAAAAGACCTACTTCTATTTTGTAAATAATAGACATAAATAAGACTATAATGTAGGTGTAGTGTGAATAGTCTGTGAGCGCAATGCCACCAGTTTAATTGGGCGCATTTATTTTACTTAAATATTGTATATAGGATCAAGTAGAATATTAAAGTTATCGGAATATAATGATAGCCCATTTTTAAACCGTGTTTGAATGTGTATCATTCAAGGGCAATTTATTCAATAAAAAAAAACACTAAATATATTACCTTTAACTTTAGAAAAAAATATATTTAATGCTTTTGAACTGAAATAAATTCTATAAATAAAGCACTAAAAATAATAAAAGAAAATTTAGAAATATTTTTTTAAATAAACGTTATATAAATTTATAGATAAAATCTTAATTTTTGTAAAATTTAGTAAAGTAGATGCACAACTCTTGAAATTTAAAAATGATATGTCATGACGTATTCATCGTAAATGTTCAAAATTATCCAGGACACATAATAATTTCTATTTTAATTTCTGTAATTTATGCCTATAATTATGAAAGTGTACGTATCAATTTAGATGCTGAAAAATATGGAATACATGGAAGTACCGGCAACCGTCCCACAGGAAATGATAATTTTACTTCTGTACTGACTATTGAATTTTCTAATTTTTCTCTAATTGTGTGAAGTTCCCTAATAAAAGCTGATATTTAACGATAATTTTTTTTTATTATTAATAAGGTTTTCAAGGCAACTATTAGAGATTTTCTCCATAACACATAGTGGAATTAAAATTTGTAATTTGCAATGCTATGCAACTTTCTTTTAAAATAAATTCACTTGTGTATGCATATTTGTGTAGAAATTCGTGAAATAAATTCAATCGAATGGAATGCAGAACTTATTTTGAAGCATACTGACATGATAAATCTTTCTGCAAAAGAAATGGTTTTTCGGAAACATTTTATTTTTACAAAGATTCTGATTTAAAGGGAAAAAAAAGATTTTCTTTGTACGTTCACAAAAAAGAAAATTCATCTTGTGCTTTGACTTAATCCATGTCCTTTTTCCCTTTAAAAATATTTTTAAAGTTTACTTTACATATGGAGAATGACAGATGGAGAAAATCTACATCTATTTTTTTTTTCTTTAATATGCATAAGGTCAATGTGCCTGAATATTATGACTCATAAATGTGGCAATGTTATTCTAAGGTAAAGTTTATCTAAGTAGCGTATATGTATGTGACATAATCAATTTTGTGGAATTAAGGAAAAAAAACTACGAGAATTTCCAATTGCAGCATATATTCTCAATAATCCAATTCTTAAATTGTTTCCTAAATCCCGTAATAATCTTGAAGTTGAGAATACCATTTTATTTTCATTGAATGTCATTGAAACTCCTGATTTACGTCATTGAAAGTCAGATCTATCCGCAATAAAGTAAAGCGGGGAAATACACATCGTTTTATGAAAAACTTCTTCTAAAGTTTTCATCACCGTTTGATATCTGATTTTTCGATAGACCAATTAGGAGCTAATTGCGTTCTTCAAATGCGTGGAGGCTTTCATCAAATGTTCTAATCTAAGTTAATACAGAAGTGTTATCTAATATAAAATTAGGTTTAAATTTCAAAATTTTCATTTATTGTGCGTTGAGCATTAATGAATTTAGGAATTTTCGAATAATTATAGATTAGGGTTTTTCTTTGAATGAATATTAATCCTTTAAGACCGAACCCGCACGATCGTGCGGGTTAGGCATTAACTAAATTTCTACCTTCCTGGGTTATCTATTCCATAAATTCCGTAATCGAGTGATTGTGCTGGTTAACAGAAACTATATTATATGAATTTTAACAACAGATAGGATAGTGAATTATCAGTTACAAATTTCAGTTATATTATTGTTAAAAAAAAAAAAAAAAAAAAAAAAAACTCAAAACAGTCCGGTCTTAAAGGGTTAAAGGGCTTGCACTGGTAAAATAGTATTAAACGCCAGTGACAGCGTTATATTGAAATTTCTTGTTTGATTTTGGTATTTTTAAAGATTTTATTTATTTATTTATTTATTTTTATATAGGTAATTTGAGGTCAACGACTGTACGTGTATTTTCTTACTTTTCCGATTTTGGTTGTAGTATTTTTTTAGGATACTTTTACTTTCGGAACAAGTTTCGACATTGAATCTTTTTTTATGCCTTTTTTATCTTCTTGAACACTAAGTTACATTGAGAATAAAAATAAATACATAAAATATTGATTTGATTCCACAATATTCCATAGACTTTAATTGTTGTATCAATAATATGGTAATAAAAAGTAACATTAACAATCTACTTTTTAATTTCACAGGAAAATTAATTTGCTCTATTAAAATATTTGCCACTTCAATGGAACATTTATCGCACACATTTAACCCTTTCATGGGCAAAATACTTCAGATGCTAAAATGTTGAAATGATTGAATAACACCAGAGTTTACGAACAATTCTGTTTCGTAATAAGTAAAAGCTTTTTCTGATTGTATGGGGAGTTTCCGTATTTTGGAAAGTATTAGACGAAATCCTAACCTTACACGTACTGGTAAAAGACGACTTTTTGAATCCAATGCTGATAATAACATCACATTAAACAATAAATACATTGGTCCAGAAAACGAAGTTAACTTAGACAATGATGTTCAAATGCAAAACGTTAATACTAATTCTAAATCAAATTATGATACGGAGAGTGCCGTATCGGTTGTGAAAAAAAAAAGAAATTCACCCCTTGTATGTGGAATTCAGAGAAGTGGACTGGCGTAAAATTGCGCAACATGTTAAAGCTCTCGATAAAGAAAACCCTCCTCCAGTCAGCCTTAAGGGCAAATTAATCAAAATTCAACCGATATCTGAAGACCAATTTAGGGAATCCCAGCGCTATCTTGATTCTAAAAATTTTAAATTCACCACAATCCATCCTAAAGATCAAAGACCGAAGAAAATATGAATCAGAGATATCCCGCCTGTCACGGAATCTCAACTTATAATTGATGATCTAGCATTGCATGGTTTTACTGCCACAAAGGCAGCCATGCTTAAAAACAGGAAAATGGGTAGAGGAATGCCTCTTTACATGGTAAACGTACTCCTGATAAATATTTTGATCGTATTCATAAAATACAAGAGTTGTGCTATATCCGTGTCTCGATCGAACATTTTCGAAACATAAATAATCCAAAACAATGCTATCGTTGCCAACGTATTGGTCACGCTAGTGAAATATGTAATTTCAAGCCTGAATGTATGAAATGTGCAGAAGAGCACTTACCTCCACAATGGCCTCATAAAGGAAGAATAACTTGCACTCGCGCCAATTGCGGTGCCGCACACCCTTCATCGTTCAGAGGTTGCCCTAAAAATCCTCTAAACCAATTTAGAACCCCCCCCCCCCCAATGATAAAACTAATGTAAAACAAACATCCTCTAAAAGTAAACAACCGATTAGCCAAAATTCTAAAATCGCTCAGGACTTTGTTGAAATCTTTCAAAAGTTTAACTACGTGAAAAATATGAACAAACAACCTAAAATTACTAAAAAACAAAACGAAAAAAATGATGTTAACCCTACTACCATTAATGATAAACAGGAAGCCCCAGCCGCGGTTGCTTCCACTTCAACCAAAGATAATCCTTTATTAGCTAAAAATTCAACCAAAAAGCCAACCGCTGACTGTGTATCAACCTTCCAAAGTGTTTTTGAAGCGTTTAGAGATATGAAAAAAATTCTTCAAATCACTAAACAACTAAAATGTATCACTAAAATAGCCAAAGAAATTAAAACATGCAATAACACCATTGAAAAAATGATTATTATTGTCAACGAATTAGACTCTTTTGCAACTGAGCTTAACTTACCCAATCATGACTAATAGACCTAATTATGGTTCTCTTATTCTTTCCTGGTACTGCGATTCCCTGAAAAATAAAATTAATCAATTCTGATCTTTTATCTCTTCTAATCCTCAGTTTTATATTCTTTTAATACAGTAAATAGGTAATCTTACGTACAGCTTAACATCTCGGGTTACAAGCTCTATCATACACCGCGAGTCGATTCCCCATATGGTGGATCTGCGATTTACATTAAATCTCAACTTCCACATTACTCAATCCAAACCAAATCCCTCAATGGCATTGAATACATTAGTATTGTCCTTGACCTTCCACATACTAAATTAAACATTACTTCTTTTTCTGCTAAACACAGCCCAGAATATCCTATTAACGACCTTACATAACTTTTTTCACAACACCAATTTGCTTTTCAGCTGGTGATTATAATGCACACAACAGACAGTGGAACTGATTCTCAACAACATCTGGAGGTAAATCTCTCCATAATTTTATTTCGCATAACAACCTTAGTCTACACGCTCCCTCTACTCCTACCCACAATCCCTGGAATCGCAGATGCCATCCTTCTGTTATTTATTTTGCTATTTCCAAACATCTTACTTTTCCTATTTATACCTCTGTCATTAGCGATCTCAGCTCTGAATAATAAGCTAGAAATAGCTAGGAGTCGTTCTGTAGCTTCATCGCCCCGAGCCCAACCCTTCCCGCTTTTCCGTGTCTTTAATTTGTGTAATTTCCCTTTTAAATTTGTCCGGTTTCAGTTTTTGATTTTTTTTTCAACCTAGCTTTCGCTAGAGTGTCTTATACTCGGGACGTGGCTGGGGACCTAAGAATTTTGCTTCCCCAAAAGAGTCGGAATAGAGTCGAAGAATAAAGGGCTGCGGACGAAGATGGGCCGCTCGCCGCGGCGGTTGCCTTCAAAATTGATCTTATCAATCCTATCACACCCCCCTCTGTTGCAATTGACTGGAATAAGTTTATAAATCTTCTTATTGATGACGACCTCACATTTCTAGTTATCAACAATACTACAGATATTGATAACGCTGTTACTAAACTTGAAATTATCACCAATAATGCTCAAAAACATGCAACCTACACTAAATTTAAAAATAATATTACTTTTTTTTCTTCCAAATCATATCCGTAATATTTACAATCAACGTAATAACCTCCGGCGGCTTTACCAGCCCTCCAGAGACCCTATCCTCAAAACTACTGTTAACAGACTCAATAATAAAATCAAGTCTCTTATTCAAAAAGAAATACAAGTTGACAAAATTTTCTTGAAAATTTATCTAGCGAGGATAATTCTCTTTGTCGAATTAAAAAGAAAGTCAACAATATCTATACTCACATATCCCCCTTATCTCCAATAATTCCACTGCCTATACTGACAAAGATAAGGCTACTGCTTGGCTAATACTTATGAAAAGCAGTTTTCACCTAATCTCTTCCTCGTTAGTCAAAGTCATGTTAATAATGTCAATGATACTGTACGTAACTTCCTTGCTACACCTCCCCTGAGCCTCTCCCCCCTATTGAGCCAATTGTAATTCATAATATTATTCAAAAACTTAAGAATCGTAAATCTTCTGGGTACGACAGTATTTCTAACTTTGCCGTAAAACAACTTCCCTTAAATTGCATCCTATATATTACTAAACTTACCAATTCTATTCTTAAATTCTGCTACTTTCCCAAACCTTGGAAAAAATCTATGATCTGTCCTATACCTAAACCTGCAGGCGATCTTCACGATCCTACTAACTGCCGTCCTATCAGTCTGCTCCCTAGCCTTTTTAAAGTTATTGAACGCGTCATTATATAGCAAATCAATAAATTCATTAATGAACATAATATTTTGCCACTGGAACAATTCGGATTCCGTGCAGGCCACTCCACACAACACCAGCTTTTGCACGTTGCGGAATTCCTCAGTGAAGGCTTCAATGCAAAAAAGCCAACTGCTGCCACCTTTTTGGACATCGCCAAGGCCTTTGATAAAGCCTGGCATGAAGGCCTCATCTACAAATTAATTCGGCTTGGATTTCCTTACGGACTTATACACCTTATTACTTTCTGCTATCTTAACAAGAAGAAAGTATAGGATTCGTGAAAATTTTCGACTTTCGGTTTTCGACGGACTTACACGTTTTAGGGGTCAGAGATTCCGAAAAACATGTTTTTACAAAATGTCTGTCTGTGAGTCTATGCATTTGTGAGTCTGTCTGTCTGTCTGTCTGTATGTGACACAAATTTTGTGGGCACTCTATCTCAAGAACTAATTAATGGAATTTAATAAAAAATTATATTCAGTTAGTCCCTGATATAAATTGGTGCTGATTAGTTTTTGGTGTAAATGGCTCAAGAGGTGGCGCTGCTATGCAGCCTTTTCCACGATTCCAGCAATAGCTCAATCTCCAGAACTAAGGCACGAATTTTCGAGATTCAGTTAGTCCTTGACATGTTTTGAAGTTTTGTACATTTTGGTGTAAATCGCTCAACAGGTGGCGCTGCTATACTGCATTTTTTACGATTTCCGCAATAGCTCTATCTCAACAACTGATGCTTGGATTTTCATCAAACTTCAGATTCAAGTATGCTTTGATATGAATTAGTGCTGTTTGTGTTTTGGTGCAAATTGCTGAACAGGTGGCGCTGCTATGCAACATTTTTTCAGAATTTCCAACATAGCTCTATCTTAATAACTATTGCACGAATTTTCATCAATCTTCAGATTCAAGTATACCTTGACATGAATTGACGTTTTATAGATTTTGGTTTAAATCGCTCAACATCTGGCGCTGCTATGCTGCAGTTTTTTGAAATTTCCGCAATAGCTCTATCTCAAGAACTAATGCTTGGATATTCAGCAAACTTTAGATTCAGGTGGGATCTTGATATGAATTAGTGTTGTTTATGTTTTGGTGCATATCGCTCAACAGCTGGCGCTGCTATGCTGCATTTTTCAGAATTTCCACCATAGCTCTATCTCAATAACTAATGCACGAATTTTCATCAAACTTCAGATTCAGGTATACCTTGATATCAGTTAGTGTTATTTATATTTTGGTGTAAATTGCTTAACAGGTAGCGCTGCTATGATACATTTTTCCGTACTTACGCTATAGTTCTATCTCTAGAATTAATGCACGAATTTTCATCAAACTTCAAATTCAGATATAATTTGATATGAATTGATGCTAAATTGACGTAATTTTTTGTACTATTTAAATGATTTAATTAGCGTGATTTATATAGAAGAAAGTTTTTTGATGGTCCCAACATACTAGTATTCTCTCATCTTGGCGTTCGTTCTTTTTCTGTTCGCATATACAACATTTTATCTGACTTACACTTTATTTTGCGTGGTATAGTTCAAGTCTCAATCCTGGGCACAACACTTTTCAACCTCTATTTTTTTGACGTGCCTTGTACTCTTCTAACTTTACTCGCCCTCTATGCGGACGACACCACTATTTATGCTAGTGCACACCATCCATATTTTCTCTATAAAACATGCAAAATCCCCTTAATTTATTCATAGACTGGTACAATAGTGGCGTGTCAAACTTAATGAAAGTAAAACCATGGCTGTCTACTTTTCTTGTACTTTTAATGTTCCCAATAGATTAACCATTAACAATGTTACCATTCCCTGGTCCGATGAAGCTAAGTACCTGGTGGTTATCATTGACAATCGCCTTACCTTTAAGAATCATCTGCTTAGCATCCGCGGTAAAGCCACGGGGGTTGCTCAGTGTCTTTCTCCTCTTTTAAGGGGCTCTAATATGTCTTATCACAATAAACCTCTCATTTACAACGCCTTTATTCTCTTTATTATCACCTACGGTTGGCCGGTATTGGGCTTCCTCTGTAGAACGATCATGGACCGCCTTTCCCTGCTTCATAACAATCAACTTCGCCGTATCCGGAATGGATCAAGATTCCTACGTAATACTACCATAAGAAATGACTTAAAAACATCGTCTCTCGTTAAACGCATCGAATTTCTATCTAAAAAATTCCACACACAAATCTATAAAGTCCCAAACGACAACATATATGAATTACCCGATTATGATACTCTCAGTCCTACTGAACGTAAGATACCCCGATGTACTACTTTTATTGAAGAGTAGTCGCGCTCTTCGGCTAATACTTTTTGTCTTTTCATTCTTAATATAATTTAAAAGTTAAAAATTTGCAGCATTCTGGCAGGTCATTCGACCGTTTTTTGAAAAAAAAAGGTTTCATAACCATAATTTAACTATATTCTGACCATAAAATGGCCAATAATATGGTCAGAATAGTGTTAAATTACGATTGTGTAACCGTTTTCGGAAAAAAAAAACGGTCAAATGACCTGCCAGAATGCTGCAAATTTTTAACAGTGTAGCTTTGCTTTGTACGGTTTGCTATGAACTGTGTTAACATCTTTTATTTTTAAACTTCTTAACTTTATTGTTATTCTACCCATAAATTTAATTTTAACTTAATCTCTTTATACTGTAATCCTTGGATTATCCTATCATAAATTTTCAGCCTCTCCATTCTTACTTTTTTTAAAGTTTTTTCTTCGTTATATAGTAGTACTAATGTGCTACGTTTAGATTTTGTTTTCTTTTGTCCTCAAGGATATGCTATACACATCCTCATATACAGGGAGTGGATTAGCACTGCTACTGGGTCCCCTTGAACTGCTCTGCTGTTCGCTGTTCGCTGTTCAAATACATTATAAATGTAAAATTCTGTTTAAAATTTCTGGTGCCATTTTTGCATTAAGTAATTTGAATTAAGTAGTGAAATATATATCCCAGTGGCCAGGAAAGTGTTAAACACTAATTTCATTTCAGTTTGTTAAAAATTTATTTATGAAATATGAATATCACTTTTGTTTATTTAATTATTTATTTTAATTTTATAAATGCGAAAGTATTAGAGGTTTTACTTTCGAACAAAATTCTCTTATACATTTAAGGATTTTTTAAATCTATTTAGAATACCCTAGAAAGGAAATTTCAAATAGCATTAACAAAATTATCTAACCCGGTGTTCCCGTAATACAGAACACAGGAAAAAAAAACATTTTTTTTTTTTTTTTATCTATAATAATTTTATTACATTTAATATGAATTTTCAATGTCTGTAATAAAAATGCATGAAAATGATAAATAATGTATAATAAAGATTTAAAATTTATTAATAGCGACAACGTATATTAACATTCATTAGCGATATGAAAAGAGTTCATAGACGACGAAAACACGGCTTCTTACAGCAAATTCTTTTATTTACAAAAAAAAAAAAAAAAAAAAAAAAAAAAAAATAGTGGTTTAGGTTTATAACTAATTCATTGTCTCTTAAAATTGTGTTTTATTTTATTTATAAATTCATTTATTGATGGAATTTTAATTTCATTAGGAAGTATAATCCGAAAAGAAAGAATGATCTATTCATATTCTTTTAAATGAAAACAAGTTAATCTTTCGTTACCGGGCAACACGTCGTATAAATGGATAAAAAATAAAATCTGACTTGAATATTAATTTACTAACTATTCAAAATCACTAAAATGAGATAGAGATATCAAAAAGATTGCATACGAAAAAACATTTTTTTCCTTATTCAGCATATTTAATATTGAAAATGTCAATTTATTACAAGTTACATAAAAACTGGCGTAAATGCGAAATTTATTTTTCAAGTATTTCCACCTACTATATGACGTCAGCCTAACTCAAGACATGTTCTACATTATAAAAAAAGTATGTAAAAATTTATAGATATACTAGGGGGCTCTGCCCCCTGCAAGCTACGCTCGCCAACCCCCGTTCAGACACCGCAGAATCTAAAAACACGCTAATCTGATCGGTTTAAAAAATATTATAGAAGACTGAATTATACGGAAAAAAGCTGTGCCCTGTAAACGGGTTTCCATTCAATTTCTTTGATTTCAAAAATTTAAGGCCGAATCAGTTGCTGTTAAGACATCCAATGTTGTTTTCGTGTTTGATTAAAGAAGATCAGTTAAACGTTTGAAAAGAAGCTAAAAATAAAAGGAATTAAGTGTACAGAGTCTTTGTCTCCCGGTGTTATGAAACAATTTCTATAACAATAGCCTAAGTCATGTGACTATCATCAAGAGTTCCGGGCGAACCACTTCGCTTTTTATATTCCCGGTGCCATTTTGGTAATTTAATATTAGTCAGGTACAGGTGATAAGTCGCCAAATATTATTCGATCGCCATCATTTCATCAATATTATAATAGTCCAAGTCATGTAATTGCCATTAATAAATACGCTCTGATCCCTTCGCTTTTCATATGAAAGTTTAACCCGGATATCATATACGGCCCCATATTGGCGCGATTTTTTTCCGGCGCTAATTTGGGGAAAAGATCAACAGCATACACAACAACATCCGCCTTGTCAAAT
Source organism: Maratus speciosus (assembly GCA_963932465.1). Taxonomy (NCBI): domain Eukaryota; kingdom Metazoa; phylum Arthropoda; class Arachnida; order Araneae; family Salticidae; genus Maratus; species Maratus speciosus. The sequence continues at coordinate 427,398,754 of OZ010795.1, read as the reverse complement.
CAAGCAAAATAACGATACTATGGCGCCAGTTAAGTACCCGTTGCGCATATGACATTGGCGTCAGAAAAAAAAGCGCCAATATGGGACCGTATGTGGCATCTGTGCCGAAAGTTTTCCATTCCGATTTAAAAAAATCATTTTTTTTAATAATACTACATAAAAGCACTGTCGCAAAGAATTCTTGGTACTGTTACGCTAGCCGGGTGCAAATCTCGCCAATATCTATTTTTCAACTCGCCAGTTAGCATTTTCTTTTTTCGAGTGGTAAATTATAACATCGCATTGAAGTTGGAATTAAATGTCATCGTTTGTTACATAATTTAATATTTGGCCATATACGCAACCGGTTTGGCGTGATTTTTTTTTTTTTTTTTTTTTTTTACGAAAATTTGGCGAAATCCTCGTTTTCGAATACCAGTTACATATGTATTTTTGGTACTACTTAGTTATCCCGTCAAACAAAAATCTATCACCAAACTATAAGATTAAATGCCAATAATAGTTGATAAATGTCACATTCACTTGACTTTAAGCAAGTTACACGTCTTTACGTCATCAAGTTATTTTTATTTCGACGTTTTGTTTGTATATATATTAACGTTATACTATTTTCCTTGTTCTTTCGTTATTTAAAATAAAAATTATGTCAATTTGTATAATTTGGCAATTTATATAATTTGGCGAAATGGGTCGATGGAATAACTAAGTAGTACCATATTTTTTAATTATTTTCCATCATTTTTTATTTTTAAAGGAAAATAACAAAAAAATAATAAACTATAACACAAAACAATTTATGTAATTAAAAAAAAAGTAAATAAAGTAAATAAACTCTTATTATTAAATAAACAACAATAGCCGGATTACCATGTCAACCAAAATAATGCCATTTTGACGCCAATAGGTAAACCGGTGCGTATATGACATCTGTGCCTAATATTTTTCTTTTCATTTCGTTTAAAAAAAATAAAGAAGTGAAAGCCATTTATTTTAAATGTTTCTGCTTGTATTAAATAAAATGATAATGAAATACAAATTGAATTATGAAAAGAAGTAACATGATACATTTCTTAGCATCCATTTTAGGGAGGCCAGACTTCTCGGCAAATTAGTTTAAAATAGTAACCTTTTCTAAAATCTGAAAAAAAAAAATATATCTGTTTGATTAAAATTTGATTTGCCATCATTAGAAAAATGTATATAAAATTAGAAAAAAAAATTAATATTTCGAAAACTAATTCGAATTTAAAAATTCTAATACCAGTTTTGAAATCTGCGGATCAATGTTGATTTTTGGTGTTAATTTCATCGCAAAGTATTCCTTTTTTTAGGAGAAATCACCGTGAAACGTAATCAGTTGTTTAATCAGTCGATTCGAAGAATCGTTACATTTCCGGCGTTTCATATATTCGTTTCATAAATTCGTTTCATTAAGATTTTATATATACAAGGGGATCGAACCCGAGCTCCTCGGGTTACAGAATATAGGTGAAAACCATTTATTTTAGTTTTTAACTCTAATTATTTTTTTACATGTAATATATATTTTAGATTGCTCACTAACATCAAAAAGAATTTTTATATGAAAATTTCAATTATGCAATTAAATAAAGTTTCGAAATTTATTAAAAGCGAAACTTTGACATGTCACCCCATGCCAGGAGTTATTAAACCAAGATTTTTCGACTTACGTCAGTCTTTCCGATCATTTTGGTGCTTTAAGCGCGTGGTTCAATCACATGTCTGTTAAATTTGTTTCTTATTTACATTATTTTATTTCTTTTTCTATAGAGGAAGCTTCAATTTTGTTATGGAACATTAGACGGAAACAAATGCTGAACTTTTTACATTGTTTTAAGGGAAGCGGATTAACCTTTCGTAATCGAGCTACACGTGATAGAGATAAATTTAAAAATAAATTATGATAGAAAATCTATATATGTATTACGCTATCGTACGTGGCACAGAAACCATGATTATTTGTTAATTGTTTAATGGCAAAGCCCAAATGAAACGCATCTCATTGGTTACTTTGTAATATTTTTAAAAAGGGAATAACAATAAACAAATAAAAAGTTTAATTATTAACTATAGAACAAAAAAAAATTATATAATTTTAAAAAATAAAATAAAAGTAAATAAACAATTTATTAATAAATAAACAACGACATCCGGTTTACCATGCCAAGCAAAATAACGACACTTTGGCGCCAGTTAAGTACCCCGGTGCGTATATGATATTGGCGTCAGAAAAAAGACGCGCCAACGTAGTGCATATATCGTCGGTACCATGTCAAACTATCCAATGTGAAAATAGCCACTTTTCAGGAGGGCAAAAAAACTGTTTTAATTGTGGATTCAAAACCAGCGCCAACCAACAGTAAACAATTATTATATTTTTCGGGTGTTGTTTTATATCCTATTTAAGCATGCTATTGAGATAAATCATTTTAATAATTTTACTCGCCAAAAAATCACATTGGATAGTTTGATACGGTATGTTTATTTGTACGTTTTCAGCTTTGTTTGAACTTTTCCATCTTCAAACTATCCAATATGCCGCATTGGATAGTTTGATTTGTAAAAAGTTTGTGCTTTTCCCAGGTTCGCCTTTCCGTAGTAGCGAATATGTCATATTGGATAGTTTAACTTGTAAAAATGTTATGCTTTTCCGAGATCCTCGTTTCATAGTAGCAAATGTGTATTATTCAATAGTTTAATTTGGAAAAAAATTGATATTTACATATTCAATATAAAACTCTTAAGACTTTGCTTTAATAATTTTAATAACTAATATACAGTGAATTAATTAAGAAAAAAGCTTATTTTTAAACATTCTGTTAATTTTATAAAATATAGGAAAACAAAAATATCTCAAACAATGAGGTGGGCAACAACAACTTCATACACTTAATTGTAAATAGTAGTCTTCGCGCTATTTATTCTAAGAAACTCGTGGGCCGCTTAATATGACTATTTTCGAATACACATCTTTGATTCATTTAATCCCCCATTAAAAAAAGTTGGAAAAATGACTTTGAACAAAATCATAATAGACCCTTTTAATACAATAATTGCAAATGTTCTCCCGAACGTGGGGAATGATAAAGGGGTAATCCCCTTATTCAAGATTTTTTTGATCGTTAAAAAGTTTTTAGGACTTTTGGTTTACTTTTTTGTCGTATTACCATGCTCTAACTCTCGTAAATATACTCGGATTGCCATATAACTTATTTAAGTTTTTGAAGTTCACTATGGCATGTCCGGTACTAAAAACTGAATGTGTAGCATATATAGGCCAATTACAGTCGCACTCAAAAGAATCTCGTTACATTACGCTTAATGGGCAAAGAAACGTTTGTAATTTACTTAAATTATGTTACACTATTTCAAACATAATAAAATTTATATACATTATTGAGGTGCACAGCAACATGTCTACGTTACAATATGACGTGTACAACAGTTATCGTTCATTTGCAGGGAAACACAAAATATGTCGGTTAAAGTACAGTCTATTAACGGTAATGACTGGAAATGTATTTATATTATGGTATGCGTTTTAAAACTATCTGCATGCTACATGGTATTTATAAATTCTATAGACTGTATACAGGACTACCTAAAGTAATTCGTTAGCATTACTAAGTATGATTCTGAACTGCTTAAACGTAGTTTTTAATTGTGTTATGCATTTCAAAACTAAACTATAGACAGTATATGAGATGTTTCTGGAATATAAGTAAAATCAGATACAGGGCCACGCAAAAAACCTGAAACATGGACAATTATGAATTGTAAAGTTTAAGCGTCTTTTAGCTTGAGTTAAATTTTTAGCTTATTATGTGGCATGTATAAAGATCTGTAGGTAATATACTGGGTTGTACAAAATAATTCAGTTATGCTAGTCTATTGGTAGAAATAACTGAATGGGAATTTTCAACCTACTATACTTTTTAATACTTTTCAACAAAATATACTCGGATTTTCATGCAATTGAAGAATGTAAATGGTGCTTACAATGGCATATTCGGTATTGCATGTGAAATGTGTAACATTAATAGTTCGTTTACAGGGGCACTCAAAAGATTTACATTACATTATGATATAAGGGGGGAAATCGTTTGAAGATTATTTTAATGACATTACGTTATTTCAAATGTATTAAAACTTATATAGTAAATTATTGAATTTCATTACGAGAATATTACGACAGAATAGGGCATGCATTCATAGCATCTGTCTTTCATTTACAGGGACACACAAAAGAATTGGATTACAGTACTGTGTTTGAACAATAATTGCTGAAGTACGTTTTTGAATTTCGGTATGCGCTTTTAAATTTAACCATTTTTTTGCATGTTGTATAAAAATTCTATACCTCGTATATAGGACTGCACAAAAGAATTCACTTAAAATTAATTACCCTCCATAGACAGAAAAAGTACTCGAATCAGTTTGTGAAGCCCTGTAAATGATCTATAGATTTGTATATAATCTACACAGTATGCAACAATTTAGTTAATTAGAAAACTCGTAACAAAATGTACACTTTCAACCTTTAGCAATATCCGGCAATAAACGGAAATATACTCGAACTTCTTGTAAGCCCTGTATATTATCTACAGATTTTTATACATGTTACATAATATGGTAAAATTTAATTCAGGTAAAAAATTGTTATAAACATACTTCCAGAAATTACTAGTCAACCGGCAATGGTTTTTCAGTTCTTTGCGTAGCCCTGCATATTAGGAATTTCTACTAACATATTTTAGTACAGTAAAAAGAAACAAAAGACCGAAATTTCATAACTCAATTAAAAACCTCCTTTAAGAAATTCACGCCCATACAAAGTAATGCTTACAAATTCTTTTGTAAGCAAGCTATCAACCAAACTAGCAAACCAAGCTATCAGCAATGTAACCGAATTTTTTGTGTAGCTATAAATTAACGATAACTATCATACATGATGTCATATTCTAGAGTAAGCAACTTGTTATGTAAATCGATTGTGGATGTCAATTTCAGATTTTTGTTTTTACTATAAACCATTATACAACAAAATTCTTTTGTATGAACCCGTAAATAATAATAAATGGCTTGCACACTATATTCTACATGAAACATGTTTTAATACACTTGATAAATCCATATTAATTTCATTATGTTTTAAATATCGTAACACCATTAAAAGACACCTCTCTTTTTCCTATTGGGTGTGATGTAACGGGATTCTTTTGAGTGTCCCTGTAAATCAACTTAAAATTCTCACATTTCATTAACAATAAAAAACATAAGCTATAGTAAATGTCAAAAACATATGTCGATCGCGTTAAATTTCAATCCATAAATAAAACAGTTTTTGTCTTCCAGAATAAAAAGTCCTTCCGGCCAGTGCCGGGAGGAAGAGGTAGCTTTCATATTCCTTATTTAAAAAAAAAACAACTTATATTATTCAAACACACGAAGCTCCATTAAGTGGAAACCGAATGTAGGAGATTCAATACCAATTTTTATCAAAACTAAATCATTATGAATGAGAATTTCGCAAAATTAGTCAGCTTTATCCAAGCTGCTTTTATTTAAAGTAACTTATATTTCGCTGCCAAATTCGGCGATTTCTTAAAGTGCTTGCCATTTTAAGACAACATGGTGGATGTGGCTAACCAGTGAACCTGGTCGAGACCTTAGTAATTGCTGTGCACATGCTCACTCACATCGGAATCTGTTGATACATACGAGTGCTGTCGCAGGCAAAAAATCAGATTTTTCAAAATGTCACCCACGTTAGAAATTGAAACTGCTATCTCTGAGCCATTTTTTAAGATAAAGACAAACAAAAAATGCTCCTGAATCCTTATATCAAGGTCCAATACTTAAGAAAGAAACCTTTTTCAATTTCTAATTTTTTTGCACCTCACTTTAAATATATATATAATTAATTTAATGGCCGCCATTTTGAAACAAGATGGCTGATGAAGCTGGCCAGCGAACTTGGTCGAGATATTGATGTATACTATCCACATGCCTTCTTCCATCGAAATAGGCGAATACGTGTTGTATCGCGAAACAAATACAAGATCGTTTCAAAGTGTTAGCCATGATAGAAATTCAAAGTGCTATAATTCAACCACTTTTTAAGACATAAACAAAAGAACAAATTTTCAGAAACAAAAACTGCTCCAGAATCTTTGTATCAAGGCCAAACACATAAAAAAAATCTTTTTCATTTTCCAATTTTCTAATACCTCATTTTAAATTTTAAATTACATTTTTTTTAAAATGGCAACCCTTTTGAAACAAGATGGCGAATGAAGCTGGGCAACAAACTCGGTCGAAACATTGGTATGTACTATGTACAGACCAAGTTACATTCAAATCGGTTCATAAATACGCCTGTTATCGCGTGACAAAAATCAGGGCGTTTCAAAATGTCAGCCACGCTAGAAATTCAAAATACTATAACTCAGCCATTTTTTAAGGTATAGACAAAACATAAACTGCTCCCGAATCTTTTTATCGAGGTCAAACACATAAGAAAAAAATATTTTTTTCAATTTTCAATTTTTTGGTACCACATTTCAAATTAAAATTTTTCTTAAAATTTTAAATGGCTGCCGTTTTTAAACAAAATGGCGGATGAAGCTGGCCAACGAACTCGGTCGAGACATTGGTCTGTACTATGTATAAACGAAGTTACATCCAAATCGGTTCATAAATACGCCTTTTATCGCGTGACAAATTTCAGGACGTTTCAAAATGTCAGCTTCGCTAGAAATTCACAATGCTATAACTCAGCCATTTTTTAAGATATAGGCGAAACAAAAACTGCTACGGAGTCTTTGTATAAAGGTCAAATACATAAGAAAAAAATATTTTTCCATTTTCAATTTTTTGGTACCACATTTTAAATTTTAAATTTTTTTAAAATTTTTAAATGGCCGCCATTTCGAAACAAAATGGCGTATGAAGCTGGCCAACGAACTCGGTCGAGACAATGGTATGTACTATCTACACATTGAATTACATCCAAATCGGTTCATAAATACGAGAGTTACAGTGTGACATAGGTCAGATATATATATATATATATATATATATCAATTTTGAACGGAGGGCGGTTTCGGGGTCTGGGGGTCATGATCGATGAAAATATACCAAACTTTTTTGAAATCGCTTTCCTCCGAACGGCTGCAATAGGTTGCTTTTTGTAAAGAAAGCTACCTAAAAAAAATCTTTTTCATTTTCTAATTTTTTAATACTTCATTTTAAATTTTAAATTACATTTTTTTTTAAAAATGGCAACCCTTTTGAAACAAGATGGAGAATGAAGCTGGCCAACGAATTCGGTCGAGACATTGGTATGTACTATGTACAGACCAAGTTACATTCAAATCGGTTCATAAATACGCCTGTTATCGCGTGACAAAAATCAGGTCGTTTTAAAATGTCAGCCACAATAGAAATTCAAAATGTTATAACTCAGCCATTTTTTTTAGATATAGACGAAACAAAACCTGTTCTGGAATCTATGTATTAAAGTCAAACACATACGAAAAAACTCTTTTTCATTTTCCAATATTTGGTATCTCATTTTAAATTTAATTTTTTTTAAAAAATTTTAAATGGCCGCCATTTTGAAACAAGATGGCGGATGAAGCTGGCCAACGAACTCGGTTGAGTTATTTGTATGTACTATCTACACACCAAGGTACATCCAAATCGGTTCATAAATACGTCTGTTATCACGTGACAAAAATCAGGGCGTTTCAAAATGTCAGCCACACTAGAAATTCAAAATGCTATAACTCTGCCATTTTTTAAGATATAGACAAAACAAAAACTGCTCCCGAATCTTTTTATCGAGGTCAAACACATAAGAAAAAAATACTTTTTCAATTTTCAATTTTTTGGTACAAAATTTCAAATTTAAATGTTTCTTAAAATTTTAAAAGGCCGCCATTTCTAAACAAAATGGCGGATGAAGCTGGCCAACGAACTCGGTCGAGACATTGGTCTGTACTATGTATAAACGAAGTTACATCCAAATCGGTTCATAAATACGCCTTTTATCGCGTGACAAAATTCAGGAAGTTTCAAAATGTCAGCTTCGCTAGAAATTCAAAATGCTACAACTCAGCCATTTTTTAAGATATAGACGAAACAAAAACTGCTACGGAGTCTTTGTATGAAGGTCAAATACATAAGAAAAAAAATACTTTTCCATTTTTAATTTTTTGGTACCACATTTCAAATTTTAAATTTTTTTAAAAAATTTAAATGGCCGCCATTTTGAAACAAAATGGCGGATGAAGCTGGCCAACGAACTCGGTCGAGACATTGGTATGTACTATGTACACACCGAATTACATCCAAATCAGTTCATAAATACGAGAGTTACAGTGTGACATATGTCATATATATATATATATATATATATATCAATGTTCTAGCATTATTTAAACTCTTAGTTTAGTTTAAATAAGTTAGCTAATACAATTTATTGTATGCTTTTAAATTTTATTAACAATAGTTTTAAATACATTGTGTGATTTTTATTAGGTTTATAATTCTCTATATATAAGGATTTGTTTGGTTTTGCTGTTTAAACAGTTATTTACATTCAAAAGCTTGCAAATTTTTATCTTTCGATAGATGTTTAATATAATTAATAATAGATGGCAGCACCAAAATTGTCTCTTTCATCTTGCTCTAATTTTAAGTTTTCTAGCTCCATTTCAGTTATAATTTATACACCAGGGTGTATTTTTAGCTAAATTTTGACGATATTGTCAAACTGTTATCTATTAATTTAATAGTGCATTTTAAATAATGTAATTAATATCTATTTATTTTATATTAGATTAAATTTGTTTTACAAGGTATTTCAAATTTTATTTCAAAATGTATTAACTGCATCCTTTGGTATCATTTACTGTGATTTCTTAACTGTTTTATTCACCTTAATCTTTTTGATATACTGGTAGACATGTGCACATGGATTTTTGTAAAATACTGAAATATTAATCGGTATGGTGTTTATTATTTATATTTTATATCCTATAAATATTTAAATAGGTTTTATTGATTCTTCCATTTCATATTATTTGTTTCTATTCTGCTTTCATTTTTAATCAATTCACTTGATTTTAGTGGTTGTTCGGGCACAGGGGAAAATTAATTTTAGCTTTAGCTTATTTTTACCACAGAAAACAACCACTTTGTTTATATCATTGAATTCTGTGCCCTTGATAACGTAATTCAATGTATAAGCTTTTCAATTTTTGTCGGTGTCCACTTTTTTCTTTTTTCTTCCACAATAATTCTTATAATATATATATATATATATATATATATTTTTTTTTTTTTTAAATACTTACAGCTTTAATTCATAATAATTGACGGTGGTAGGTTATGTTTAATTAATGGTAATATATATATATATATTGATATATATATATATATATATATCAATTTTGAACGGAGGGTGGTTTCGGGGTCTGGGGGTCATGATCGATGAAAATATACCAAAAATTTTTTAAATCGCTTTCCTCCGAACGGCTGCAATAGGTAGCTTTTTGTAAAGAAAGCTACCTAAAAGACTATTTCCATATTGGATTGTTTGACATTGTACGGATGAATAGGAAAATAAAAATATCCAAACATTTGCGGCAGAGGATCGAATATGCCATATTGGATAGTTTGACATTGTAAATTTTAGAAAAAAGTGCATATTGGATACTTTGAGACACTCATTATCTAAGTTTCTAAGCAAGCTAGAGACGTGCCGATTTTAATTAGTACGTATCATGAACAATACAACAAAATGGCACCAAATGTGAAAAATGCATTTTTTCACATTGGATAGTTTGACATGGTAGCGACGATATGACACCTGTGCCGTCTTTAATTCATCTAATTTAAAATACAGTAAATAAATAAATAAATGAAGGCACTTTTCCAGTATAGGTACTTGGCGAAATAGAGAAAAGGTCCATGGCGAGAAAAGAATTTTTTTTCTAGCAACCGATTTAATCAAAATACTTTTTTTCAAATAAAACTACATAAAAGTCGCCATCATGATCGCACAGAACTCGTACTTTTATGTTAGCTGGGTGCAATTCTCGATAGTATCATTTTTTAACTCGCCAGCAGCATTTTTTATTTATCGAGGGTTAAATTAAAACAATGCTTTGATGTTGAAATTAAATGGTTTATGGTATTAGTATTTATTCTTTTTTCTTTTTCCAAAGATTTTTTTTTTTTTTTTTTTTTTTTTTTTTAAGTGAAAGTCATGAATTTTAAAGGTTTCAATTTTAAATTAATCCATTCTAAATAAAATGAGAAAGGATTATATTTTAATCTGAATTAACGAAGTATGCAAAAAAAAAAAAAAAAATACGACGGGTACAATGTTTGGCGATTTATCACCTGTGCCCGACTAACATAAAAGTAGCGAGTTCTCGATTTCTCTATCAGAATCTTCCAATTTGGCGAAGGATTGAGCAAGTAAATTAAATTATGAATAAAAGTAACTTGATACAATGCCTAGCATACATTTAAGGGAAACCAAATTGGTCGCCGCGGGCGGCTCGTTATTTTAAAAACCATAATAACTCAGTCAATTAAGATACAATTTTCAAACAAATTGCATTTGAGAGTAGATTTTTTTTTCTATTTCACGGTTTAAAAATTGAAAATGTGTGATATTTAGAAATTTAAAAAATCGCTGACATAGCACGTATTTTAATTTCAATTTTTTTTTTCAGTTTTTATGAGAAAATGGCAACAACAAGAAACTTCAAGGTCAGATATTTAACTTAAATATCCTTTCTTTACTATCATTATTCGGCGTAATATAAAGTGCATAAATTATTATTATGATGAAAATTATTTTTATATATTTTTTTATATTTAGTTTTTGTTAGTTTTAAATATATTATCTCTAAAAAAATACTTTATTTAATTCATTTATAAATAAATGCGTACACAAAAAAATAAGACACTATTCACTAACCTGTAAATAGGAAGAATTTTAATGATGCGCGCCATCAATCGCAATAAAGCAAGCGGAAATCGTATCGAAAACATCATTAAGAGACTGAATTTTAAACCTTTATCGGGCAGTGGTTAGCACTGCCCTAAAATTACCACTTAAATTTTATCGAAAAATCGTCGATTTGCACCGGAATGTTTAGTAAAATATTTTATTTTTAAAATGAATGTGACGAAGCAGACGCTTTTTATGTTCAAAGAAATTTGTTTGTAGATTCTGGTGATAGTGAAGATTTTCAACATTTCAGTCACAGAACTGACATGTCCGATAAAGGGTTAAATTACGTTCACTCAGCTGAGTTTGAAACTGTGACCTTACCATTACTATACGCCCGTTTTGCCAACTAAATTAGGTTTTCGCAGCCGGCGCTCTGCTTTATATGATATTTGTCATAGAATTTGTGCGACTTATTTCTCCTCTGAATAAAGAACTTTGTCCGTTGATGGATAACACTTATTTATTATGCTTTTTACTTTATTCTATCTTTACAATAAGAAAGTATTGGATTCGTGAAATTTTTCGACTTTCGGTTTTCGACGGATTTAGGGGGTCAGAGATTCCGAAAAACATGTTTTGTATGTCTGTGAGTTTGTGCATCTGTCAGTCTGTGCATCTCTGAGACTGTCTGTCTGTATATATGTATGTATGTGACACAAAATTTGTGGGCGCTCTATCTCAAGAACTAATGCACGGAATTTAATAAAAATTTATATTCAGTTAGCCCCTCATATAAATTGGTGCTGATTAGCTTTTGGTGTAAATCGCTCTACAGGTGGCGCTGCTATGCAGCCTTTTTACGATTTCTGCAATAGTTCAATCTCCAGAACTATTGCACGGATTTTCATCAAGCTTCAGATTCAGTTAGTACTTGACATGAATTGAAGTTTTGTACATTTTTGTGTAAATTACTCAACAGCTGGCGCTGCTATACTGCATTTTTTACGATATCCGCAATAGCTCTATCTCAACAACTAATGCTTTGATTTTCATCAAACTTCAGATTCAAGTACACTTTGAAATGAATTAGTGCTGTTTGTCTTTTGGTGCAAATCGCTCAACAGGTGGCGCTGCTATGCTGCACTTTTCAGAATTCCCATTATAGCTGTATCTCAAGAACTAATGCAATAATTTTCACCAAACTTCAGAATCAATTAATCCTTGACATGAATTGACATTGTGTACATTTTGGTGTAAATTGCTCAACAGGTGGCGCTGCTATGCTGTATTTTTCAGAATTTCCACTATAGGTGCGTCTCATGAACTAATGCACTAATTTTTATCAAACTTTATAATCATTTAGTCCTTGACATGAATTGACATTTTATACAGTTTTGTGTAAATCGCTCTATAGGTGGCGTTGCTATGCTGTTTTTGTGATTTCCGCAATATCTCTATCTCAATAACTAATGCTTGAATTTTCAACGAACTTCAGATCCATGTATACCTGGATATCAATTAATGCTGTTCATGTATTGGTGTAAATCACTCAATAGGTGGCGCTACTATGCTACATTTTTTCAGAATTTGCGCTATATCTCTATCTCAAGAACTAAGGCACGAATTTTTATCAAACTTCAAATTCAGATACACTTTGATATGAACTGGTGCTAAATTGATGTAATTTCTTGTACTATTTAAATGATTTAATTGATATGATTTATGTAGAAGAAAGTTTCGTTATGACCACAACATACTAGTATAAATAGTGAGTTGTAATTTTTCACTGAAATAAAAGCTTAATATTTAATACAGAGGTACGAATATTCAATATAATTTTCAATTTATATCTAGAAAACTTTCTTAGAAATAAACCATTACACTTTATTAAAATTGATTGGAATTTACTTCATACGTGAAAATATACTTTACAATCGAAATCAGATACTTTTTTTTAAATACTTTTTTTATTTATTTATTTATTTATTTATTTATTTTTTTTATTATTATTTTTTTTTTTTTTTTTTTTTTTTTTTTTTAAGAAGACATGTTTACTATTGTAAATCTCTAAATTATGAATATATACAAATATGCAGAAATATGTTAAATAAAAATTCAATAATGATAAATTCCGTATTTTAAACATTTTTTTATGATTTGTTTAATAGAAAGTAAAGATAATTTATTAGAAGTAATAAAAGAAATATACATAAATGTATGTATAATAATTTCAGAATGGTCAGCCGAAAAAAATTATAATTGATAATTATATTTTAAAATAAATTATTGATACATAAATTAATTGCGTATGCAATTTCAAATCAATAACAAAATATTCGTTAATTAATAAAAATGATAATAAAAATACATATAAGGTAATTTTTAAATGATCCAAAAAATAGTTAATAGAATAAAAGTAAAAAAAATATAAAATATAATATAGTATATAGTATATAGAGGATACATATTTTTGATCCTTATTCTGCAAAATATAAAAATATATTGATAACTAACATAAACACTTGATAAATTCCGTATTTATAACGAAATTATTGTGATTTCTAGTAATACAAAATAGTAGTAATTTATTAGGAGTAATAACATCAATATATATTTAGAAGACAATTTTTAAATCATCAGGGAAATAAAAAGTATAAAATTAAACTTATATTTAAAGGTAAATTATTGATATAAAAATTAATAAACTATATAATTTAAATGAATATAAATTATTAGTTTGTTCATAAAAACTAATAATAAATATTTATTAATGTATAAGATAACTTTTAATGATCAGATCTAATATAGTTAATAAATCACTACAATTTATATTTATATATTAATAAAGAAGTGTGATTAATTTAATTAATTTATCTATTATAAGAACAATTAATTCAATTTTCAAATTAAATATATTTAATTTCACTTGATAAATTTAAAAGAAATTAAAATAATTAAAAGACAAAACAAAGAAAGTTTAATAAAAAATCTTAAATATAACTATTTCAAAAATCGAAAAAATCAAATCGAATAAACGATTTTTATAAAACATATTAATTTATTATTATCGTCTCAAAATCACCCATGAAATGGCACCATCATTGTGACATTCCAAGGCCCTTCCACCGAAATGTTGACCCACGGAGGTAGCTCCCTAGGAAGTACGTAGGAGTGCAATCCTGAGGAAATCTTGAAAGCTTCCTCCCCATTAACACCTAATAGTGTCATTTTGGTATCACGACGAACGTGCTATTGGGGATGTTTACAGGTGCTTTGGTGCTACATGGGATCTCAAGAATTAATGCACGGAATTTTATAAAAATATTCAGTTAGTACTTGCTGTAAATTGGTGCTAATTAGTTTTTGGTATAAATCGCCAAAGAGATGCCAATGAAATGCTTCATTTCACGTTTACCGCAATAGATCTATCTCAAGAACTAACGCACAGATTTTTATCGAACTTCAGATTCAGGTAAACTTTGATATGGATTTGTGCTGATTACACATCTCAGTAAATTGGCCGAGAGGTGGCGCTACTATGTTAATTTTTTCCAGATTTTTGCAAAAACTCTATCTGTAGAACTAATGTACGGTCTTTAATCAAACGTCCGATTCAGGTATACCTTGATAGGAGTTGGAGCTGATTATGTTTTGGTGAAAATCGCCCAACATATTACGCTGCTATGTTGCGTTTTCCATAATTACTTCAATACTCTATCTCAAAAACTAATGGACGGATTTTTATCAAACGTCAGATTCACATGAATTTAGACATAAGCTGTTGCTGGTTAGGTTTTGGCATTAATCTCCCAACATGTTGCGCTGCTGTATTTTTCGCAATTTATGTGATATCTTTACCTCAAAAAATAAGGCACGGAATTTAATCAAACTTCATATTATGTTACACTTTTAGGTAAACCTATCCTTATCAGACATGAGTAAATACACTGCGGCAGGTGTCACTTTTATGATCTTTCGGTTAGGAATTGTGTTCCAGACATCTAAGAGTGTGTGTGCCTACATTCAATTATTTGTTTGAAAGATCCGATGCTTATATTTCCTTTTTTAGTGCACGTAATACAATAAATCTATACCTTTAGAATACTCATGATGAACATAGATTGTCATTTTGTTTTGGTACTGTGATAGCGAATATTCAAGTATTAACATATATGAGACACAAGAAAGTTTTGCAAGTGGCGCATCCGACTAGTTATAAGGATATAATAAAAAGAATAAGGAATTTTACGTTCAAAGCAACGCACAGTTAATTGAAAATGCCTTATAAAGATAAAAAGTACATATATGTTTAGAGAACAATCTGTTAATCTAATTTATCAAGCAAACACATTATAGAGTGATGAAACGTTTAGAAAATCATAAAAGTGTTTCTTGATACATTGGAAGATAGTGAAATAAAAATGAATTTTGCGATATGTATACTCCTACAATTAGCATTCTCAATTGAAAATGCATCTCGGTGGTTAATTCAAAGATAATAAATTTTAAGTTTTATAAATAATTCTCTGAAAAGATTTTGTAGCCATTAAAAAAAAAAAAAATCATTTAATGAACTAATTTACTAGGAGTTAACTTACTATTAAGTTAAAACTAAGGTAATTTACCTAACACTAAAACAACTTCGTTATTAAGGAATAAATTCTTGTAACTTCATGCTCCTTTTCCAGGCGTTATTCAAGTGACAATGGCATATCTAAAAAACTCATAGTAAACATCAGCCAACTATTTTTTTGTGAAATGAGATGCATTGCTTCATATTCACAGGACAATAAGTGACATGCACAATTGGATAAATTTTCCATTGCAGTTGCAAGAATGATTATCATAAAACGTTTCCCCAATGTGGAATAACTTATAAATAAAACATTACATACTTTAGAAAGTTAAGGTTCAAAAATAAAACTTAGTAATATATGTTATAAATGTTTCACATTTAAGTTTGTTTTATTAATATGTATGCAAATTAGTTTGCTTCCTTCTGTATGATATTATTCTGTAAGATATTATTAACTGCAGATTTTTAGATTAGCTACAATTGATAAAGCGTAATCTATGCATGTTTTAATTGTACAAGAGAGTAAAAGTCTATTCTATAAGTTTCTAAATTATTATTTATGCAATAGATCACACTTTTTCTTCTACTCCAAATGCATAGCCCGGAACTAATTCTGTTTATTTATATATTAAAATTTAATTCTCGAATAATAAATCTAGTGGCAAAACAGGTCCGAACTTTTGCTTCGTACTTACTTGAACATTGCAAGATTTTGTCATTCTGACATATATTGTGCGATGATCGTCCTGGCGACTATTTATGTAGAATTATTCTAATTTAAAAGAATCTCTGAAAAGGAAATGAGTTTTGGTTTTTTAAATATTTCACAAGTTAATTAAAAATTATGCGTACATATATATATATAAATAGATATATATAGATATTTGTAGCTCCACCCTTGCAGATATTTATCTGTTTACATATGAAGCCGGTTTATTGCTGGAAAAAGACTTAAAGATATACAGATATATAGATGATGTTTTGGTGGTTGAGCTGAATAACAATAAAGAAATTTATCAATGTTATCCAGACACTTTAAATTTAAAGAGTGCTTCGGATAATCAAAGCAGTGTCAACTACTTGGATGTTAATTTGGAGATTAAAAACGGAATTTTAGTATACAGTATTTATGTTAAAAGAAACTATTTTGATTTTGATATAATAAAAATATTAAACTTTAATAGTAACGTGCATGTTTCAATTTTTAGAAATATACACTGCTCAAAACAATTAAAGGATATTTGAAATTTTACATAAAATAAAGATATAAAAGATTTTTTTTTTTTTGCCGAAAATAGAAGAAGAGAATCACAAATGCAAATTTTTCTGGTTTTCAAACTGTGGAGTATGCAAATTTTGAGTTCGACGTCAAAAACGTCGCCTCAGCGGCAGCGAATGAAATTTGACTTTCAACTGGATAAAGGAGAATGAAAACAAGGATGATCGGCATTCAGTGATTGCTTTGTTTCGATGAGTACGATGTCTCAGCGAAGTCATTTGACAGATTCAGAAGCTTTGAGAATTGTTGGTAGGTTAGAAGGAGGTCAAACTCAAGCCGAAGTAGCGCAAGCCATTGGAGTGTCACAAAGTGTCATTTCCAGGATCTGGAAGCGTTTTTTGGAGAGTGGATGTGCAGGCCGAAGACCAGAGCAAGGTCGTAGACGGGCAACAACGCCCAATGAAGATCGGTATTTAGCGTTAACAGCTCGGAGACACCGAACCATGAACGCTACTCTTCTCCAACAACACCTTCGCTCAGCTACAGACACCACGATTTCAACTCAGACTGTCCGAAACCGGCTCCATGCTGTAGGTCTGTATGCTCGCCGACCGATGGTATGTGTTAGATTAACATCAAGACATCGTCGCGACCGCAGGGAGTGGGAAACCGAGCATGTCAACTGGAGGAGAAATGAATGGAGAAATATTCTGTTTTCTGACGAGTCCCGTTTTTCTGTGCATCCGGATAATAGGCGTATTTTCATCTGGAGGGACCGTAACAGTAGGAATAATCCTGCGTTCGTGCACGAAAGTGTCAGATTTGGCGGTGCAGGAGTGTTGGTGTATGGTGGAATCTCCATTGACGGGCGCACTGACCTCTACATCATTCAAGATGGAGCTCTGACTGGTCGCCGATATAGGGGTGAGATCCACAGACCTATTGTAGTCCCTTACGCTCCAGCAATAGGAGATAACTTCATTTTAATGGACGATAACTGCAGGCCACATCGTGCAAAACTGGTGGAGGATGTCCTTTTCGAGGAAGGAATCGTTCGAATGGAATGGCCAGCGTGTTCTCCAGACATGAATCCAATCGAGCACGTTTGGGACGCTCTAGGAAGACGAGTTTCTGGCCGCCAACAACCCCCACAAACTCTCCAAGAACTGGAAAGAGCTCTTCTGAAAGAGTGGGGCAGAATACCCCAACTCGTCATTAATAGCCTCATTGAGTCCATGCCTCAAAGGTGTTCAACGTTGCTGGCCGCCCGTGGAAACCATACCCCCAACTGAAAATGATTTTCTTTGAAGAAAACACCTTTCCTTATTATTTTTTTCTCATATGCACAAATTGTGTTTTTTTCCTTTAGTACACAAATGCGCAATAAAATGCATTTTTTCTGCCAAACATGTGTATTTTATTCTCATATAACCTACTATGTCTGTCGACCATGTATCAATCAGCTAAACAGTTTACCAGATACAAAATCCACCTAAAACTGCAATATCCTTTAATTGTTTTGAGCAGTGTATATTTAAATGGATTAAATCGTATTGCAAATTTGTGTTCAAATGTTGATGAATTAGTTGGTGAAATTTTTAACCTTTACATAAACGCCAGTAAACAAAATTACCCAATACATTTTCTGAATGATTTAACTTTCAATTTTATAAAGAAAAAATGGTATCGAAATAAGGTATTGGAATTGTTCGATGATGGTGATTTATCGATATGTGATTCCTATCGAAAATAGCTTAGCGGTGAGGTTATTCACGGACTTCATTTGACGGTTTTTGGGTTAGTTTGTGATTTTCATTTTTTCAATCTCTATTTGTTTGGTCTTGGCAAGTGAGGGGGAATGTTGTGCGCGTAAAACATGTTTAACCCCGCAGTACAAGTCATAAGCCTTGGCCACTTGTCTCCATATTTAGTTTTTTCTTAGTTACTCTTGGTTTTGTTAATTATTGTTTTTGTTACAGATTGTTAGATGTTTTTTCGTATACTAAATTATATGAATTTGGATTTTTAAATATAATAACCTGTGGAAATTGATGGCGAAGCTACGTTTGCACTAGGTTGAAATTATGTGTATATGGAGTGTTATGAGTTGTATGGATTTGTGTAATAGTGAACTTAAGGGCGGAAGTCGAGTCAGTTATTACACTAAGTACTGAATATGGACTGAAAAGTGGTTCGTTAGTTTATATTGTTACTAGTTAGAGTGATGAGCGGTTTTTTCGTTCCTATGGATTTAATGTTTGTTAATTGATTTATTATGTTAATTATTTAATGTTTGCATGATTCCGGATCTGCCTATTCTTCAGTGATTAATGGCTTTTATATGTCCCTTAAGTGCTTGATATTGTTGGAAATTATGTGGTTATTGAACTTGGAGTAGTAGTTGGCGTATTAGTTTTGATATGGTAATATATTGAAGTTGATAACTTTGTGTACCGTTTGTCTACACATAAAATTTCTGAGTCATGAATTGTAAAACTGGTTTTGATTACGATACCGGCAAGATATGGGAATTGAAAAATGACCATAGTGCCCGGTCGGCTTCTGATTACATGGTAGGAAGTGGATCGACAAAAAGTGACCATGGTCCGGATAATAAAGTGGATGTACAGACAGGAGAGAGTGGAGATACTTTCGGGTATGCGGGGGAGAGCCGGGATCATGCAATTTATGAAAAAAGCAAAAAGTTGTATAAAAATTATAAAATGTATGGAAACTACAGTAAATATAGTAATTTTAATTGTTATAAAAATGTTATGGATTCAACAGTGAGTGGTAGTACTAGATATAAAACTAGATATGTTTACAACAGCAAAATTTCCGATATAAAGGAGAAGGTAGAGGAGACTAGTATTGTATAGAAGAAGTATAAGACTAGATATTTTTACAATAAAAGTATGAAAAATGGGGGGAGGAAGAATTTTTTAAAATTTAAGAAATGCAAGGATAAAAGATGTAAAGTCTGCATCCATGCTGAAAAGGATAACTCTAATGCCGTGTATGAAAATTATGTAAATATTTGTAAGGTATTTAACTGTGTGTATAGATTAAAATGTAAAATTTGTAACATGTCTTACATAGGACAAACGTCTGGTCCTTTTAATAAGAGATTTAACAACCACAAAAAAGATATAAGAAAGATAACGAGTGCGAGGGAAGAACAGGATATTGAAATAGTACATTTCGCAAAACATGGAATTGAATATATTGAAATATCGATTTTGCATATAGTTGCAAACAAGGCTGAAAGACTAATATGTGAAAGGAATATGATGGTTAAATACGGAACAGTGTACCCTTATGGTTTAAATGTTATGTTTGATCAAAATAATGTTTTGAAGAATTTTAGAAATACAATATTGGAAAAGTCAGTCTATGAAAAAATTAATCACGATTTGAGTTGCGAGTATGAGTTACATAATATACAAAATATCAAAGTTAATGATCTAAATTGTAGTAAGTATATTAAAAATGCTATTGTTAATATTAATTCCGGCAATATTGTTAAAACAATCAAATGCATAATTTTCAATGTGAAAAAGAAGTTAATACCCGATTTATTGAGAGAATTATATGAACATACAGGTAACGGAAATATAGATATAGGGTTTGATCCGTTGAGATTCAGAATAGGTAAGCAGAAACTTAATGGTTATATCGAGTTCAAAAACAGCAAAGTTAATATAGAGAATAAGATTTATTTTGTACTGGATTACATGGGGCCTCATTTTAGGGGTGCTAATTTTAAGGGAATTTTAAATAAGTATAATGAATACCTGCCGGATAAAAACATACATATTATTAAAGCTTACAAATACGATAAACCATTTGGCAGAGTTATATTTAACTACAACAGTTACTCTAGGAATTTGCAGAGCAGTATTGAGAACAGTATTTGTCATTGTAATAAAGATGAATATAATAAATACGTTAATTCAAATTACGGACATATTCTTACCGGTGATCTTACTATAGTGGCAGACACAAATCTCAGAAATTACATGAGGTATGGTACAAAATACAGATTGAGGAGAGTCGTGAGTAGAGGTTTAGCTATAAAACGTTTGTCAAATAATATAGATATTTTCATTCAAAAATTAATATATAAATATGGTTTACCAAAAAGCGTTTTTGAGGAATGGAGGCACTATATTTCAAAAGAATTTCAAGGCTATTACCATAAAGATTTTGAGGGTGTCTCGGGAGAATCTTACAAAGATTTGATTAAATCAGTAAAAAATCTACAGGATGATTTTATAATTACGTATGTGGATAAAGCTAACACCAACTATGCTATAATATGTAAAAAATTATACGGAGATATTCTAAGGGAAACCTACAATAATGAGGGAAATTATCAACTACTAAATACTACTAAACAAGTTGTTGTAAACAGAGTGACGGCGTTTTATAAAAAAATAAAATCAAAGCAAAATAGTGCGGAATTTCCTTATCTTGTAATGATTCCAAAATTCCATAAAAAACCCAATTACATTTAGAACCGTAACTTGTGGGTTTGGTTCTTACCTGGAATGTGTAAATAAAAAATTGTTGAATATATTACAAAAGATTTTTGATCAGGTTATAAATGAATATTCTTCGATAGTAATAAAAAATAGCTATGAACTTATAAAAAGTTTAAAAAAGCTGAAAAACATTACAGGATTGTATACATATGATTTCGAGGATTTGTATAATAGCATAAATTTAGATGATTTGAAGTACAGAGTTATGGATTTTTTCAAGAAATCTACAGAGAAGGATATCAGTATTGAAATATTCACCGATTTATTTCAATTTGATGTTTACGAAAATTATCTGTTTGAAGGGAAACAAATATATAAACAAGTGAGAGGTATTCCAATGGGGGGCAGCTGTAGCTCCATCCTTGCAGATATTTATCTGTTTACATATGAAGCCGGTTTATTGCTGGAAAAAGACTTGAAGATATACAGATATATAGATGACGTTTTTGTGGTTGAGCTGAATAACAATAAAGAAATTTATCAATTTAAATGTTATCCAGACACTTTAAATTTAAAGAGTGCTTCGGATAATCAAAGCAGTGTCAACTACTTGGATGTTAATTTGGAGATTAAAAACGGAATTTTAGTATACAGTATTTAAGATAAAAGAAACTATTTTGATTTTGATATAATAAAAATATTAAACTTTAATAGTAACGTGCATGTTTCAATTTTTATAAATATACTATAAAGGTAGCCCGTCAAAAATGACGGAAATTTAGATATAAAGATATATACAACTCATGTGCAAGAATATGAGTTTTCTCGCTTATTCCGCAGTGATTATTGAAAATAACTGAAAATAACACATTTCAAGAACGAAACACATTTATGAAAAACTGTGTACAGTAGAAGACCACTAATCTGCACAGTTTGGTTCCAAGTGTTATGCAGATTTGATGCTTTTTGCGGTCATGTCTATTCAATCTTTGTTTACATTTTTTTAAATTCATATATTGGACAATTTAGATTGTTGAGCCTTAGAAATAAATAAATAACACACTTGGAGTAAGGTTAAAAACTATTAAATTATCGTATACGATTTCATGAAATGGTATTATATGTGTGTGCTTCACGATCTTGGTTACGACGTTGGCGAAATTGGCTGCAACTTGTCATAATCCTAATAGTGTGGGCCGCTATAACAAAAAAGTAACCAGTTTTTAGTAAAATTTCTGATATAAAGTAGCTTTCAAAAACTTGTGTAAAATTGCAGGCCGTTCTCGTGTTATGTCAGTCCTAGGAATAATATTTCTAACACTGAAGATTTTCCATGTATATATGGAATTTAGAAAAGCTTCTCCAAAAGAACGGTCCTGAAATGACATTGTAATTCCTCTAACTTCAAAGTTTAATCGGGCCCTGATGTTGAGTACTGAAATCTAATAAATGCAGTTATTTTGAATATTACAACAGAATTAAACAGTTAAATTTATTTAACTTAAACCTGCTGTTACTTCCCGATGTTATTTTTTAGTATTAAGAAAGAAAATTATTTAAAATTTTCAAATCATGCATTTATGGTTTTTTTCCGTCTTTAATAACTAAATAATGAAAAAATAGGCTTTTGTTCTGAGCTCATAAATATTACAATAAAATAATGTAACTAAGAGACATTGCAAAATTAAATCTTTGTGATTACAAAACCATAAACAAACGATACCGCCACCATTTTACCTACTATGACGTCATTAGAATATTGCCCATTGATTGTTGGAGAACTTACTTTGTGAATGATTACCTCAATGATTTAATATTTTTGACGTTTCACGATGAATGAATCACTTGTGTTTGTTTAGGTTTATGGAATGAGATATTAAGCTGTGAACCTAATTTTAATTCAAGTTATCCAAGGATATATGTATTTTTAATCGAAATTAAAAACAATGCTTTGATCTCGATCACTTGTGTTTGTTTAGGTTTATGGAATGAGATATTAAGATGTGAACGTAATTTCAATTGAAGTTATCCAAGAATATATGTATTTTTTATCGAAATTAAAAACAATGCTTTGATCTCGAAATAAAAAGTTTTAGTTTGTATAATTTGTTATTTCTGTTAATTATTTTTTTAAGTACTTTTCCATTATAGCGCATTTTTTAAAAAAAGCTTGGCGCGATACGGGCATCGGAAAGTGAGATATGTTGCGAAAATATATAAACAGCTATGAAAACAAATCTAATGAACTTTTATCTTTGTTTATATATGCACTTATATACATAAAAAAATCGTTTCTAAATATATATATATTTTTTTTTATATACAAATTACAGCACAGATTTCAGATATGAACCGGGATACCTAACTGGCGCCAAAATGGTGTTATTTTGCCTGCTATGGAAACCCGGCTATTGTTTTTTATTTATTAATAAATTGTTTATTTACCTTTATTTTCTGTTTTTTAATTATATAAACTGCTTTGTTCTATAGTTATTATTCAAACTTTTATTTATTTGTAGTTATTTCCTTTTCAAAATGATAGCAAATAATTGAAAAATATATAAGTAACTGGTATTCGAAAGCGAGATTTCTGCCAAATTGGCGTCATAGAAAAATCACGTCAACCTCCATGCGTATATGACATCTGTGCAAAAATTACTACTGTTTCTTTATAAAAATGGGTAAATAGCTTTTTTTTACATTAAATTGTCGGCACAGATGCCATATACGCCCATATTGGCGTATATGACATCTGTGCCGACTTTTTTTTTTTGACGCCGATGTCATATACGCACCGGGTACTTAACTGGCGCCAAAGTGTCGTTATTTTGCTTGTAATGGTAACCCGAATGTTGTTTATACTGTTGATGTTTTCGCCAAATTGGCGTCGGAAAAAAATCGCGCCAATATAACATCTGTGCCAAATTGTATACGTATGGAAAAAATTGCTTGTGAGTATGAAGCCGTAAATAGGTTGCCAGAAAATACGTTGGCAAACTTCTTTCTCGCCAAGAAACTTTTCTCCGAAGTATTGTACATAAGCAATGATTGCTAGAAATGCATTTTTAATTATGATATGCGCTTTTATGTTTCACTACATTTATGTATACTATACTGTGTGTATAAATGCTACAGTTCATATGCAGGGCTACACAAAAGAATTCGTAAGGGTTACTGAGTATGAGAGTAAATTGCTTAAAGGTGGTTTTTAAAGGAGTTATGCATTATCACGCTGAACTGCATTTAGTTTCCTAAGAAATGTTTGTAGAATATAGATAAAATGATATACATGGTCACGCAAAGAATTGGATACATAACCGCCTATGGATGATAATATATGGAAATGTGATTTCAGTAGTTTTAAGAGTAGTTTAAATTAAATTTTAGCTAAATAGTGGCATGTAATAACGGTACTATTGGCTATGGACGGTAACTGCTGAAATCAATTTTTAAATTTTGTTATGCGTTTTCTAAAATTTTTACTTAGTTATCTTGTTACTTCTTAGTTATCCCGTCGACCAAATTACTGTCGCCAAATTGTAAGGTTAATTGCCAATAATGTTTGCCATTAATTAATTAATTGTAAGATTAAATGCCAATAATGGCCAATAAAACCATTAATTCTACGTTTTCTTTGTATTTTTGTTAATGTTTTACTATTGATTTGGCGATTTATATAATTTGGCGAAATTGGTCGACGGGATATCTAAGAAGTAACGTTATCTTATTTACCTTATTTCCCTAAATAACGAAGTTTTGTTAAAGCATTCAGGATGCGTTGGAAAGTGTTTCATATTCTATGCTTAACGTATGATTTTTCTTTCTTCTTTAGTCTTATTTTGCATTTATTTTATTCTTAATTTTGTAGTCTTATACTGTTTTATAGAAACTTTGGCACAGTTGTCATATACGTTATCATATATTGGCGCAATTTTTTTCCGACGCCAATTCGGCGAAAACATCAACAGCATAAACAACAACATCCGGATTACCATATCAAGCAAAATTACGACACTTTGCGCCAGTTAAGTACCCGTTGTGTATATGACATTGGCGTCAGAAAAAAATCGCGCCAATATGTATATGACATCTGTGCCGAAACTTTAATATTTAATGTTTAAACTCTTCGCTCCACTCCCCTTGCATATAGTACAAACTATAACACGGATAGCGCAAAATAATAGACAGATTGGTACTTTTCCACTGTAGAGGCTTTGGCAAAAAGCTTGATGTAATTTGGGCATCAGAAAGTGAGATTTGTGTACTTTTCCGTTATGCGGACACCATTGTCGCCAAGCGTAATAGTTGGCGCAAAATCGTGAATTGAAGCATTTTAAAAATAAAAGAAAAACCATTGTCGATACTAAAGTGAGCACTTAAAAAATATAACATTTGAAAATTCCAGACTTTTACGAACTATTTCATCAAATCACAAATATATACTTAAAATAAGTGAACAAATAACTGCTATAAAGTAAAGCAATAAAATAAAACTCATATTAAACTGCTGGCATAAAATTACAAATATCTTTTAGCATTTTGAAATAATTGGCGCATTAGCATACATTTTGGCATGGTGTCCGTATAACCGAAAAATATCGAGATTTGTTGTCAAATCATATAAATAGCTATGAAAACAAATTTGATGAGCGTTTTTGTTTGTTTTATATGTATATTATTGATTTTTTTATGTACAAATTACATCTGTTTCTGTATAAAATTAGAGAAACGGCTTTTTTATGTTAAATAAATCGCATAAATATCGAAAAAAATGCATGTGTATATAAAATGAAACAGTGAATAGGTTCCCGGAAAATATGTTAGCAAATTTCCTTTTTCGCCAAGGCACCTATACTGGAAAAGTACCTAAAGCACATTAAAATCGCGCAGTTAGGAGCTCACACAGTACACCGTTGTCTATTGGCGGTTATTTTATTAGTAGCATCGGGAAGAAGATGTAAAGATGTACTTTAAATTCTCACCCATAGATTTCGAAAAAATATCTTAAAAGAGTGGAGTTTAAATTAAATTTCGGTGACCTCCATTATGAAAGATTAATGGTTTTAAATGGGAATTTCGCCAAATTAGCCAGCTATCACCAAGTTGGCTAACATTTGGCGTACTGTGGTAACCCTGCATTAATATTTTTCAATAATTACTCATTTCAATGAGGCGGTCCTACCGGAATAGTGAGGGACACACAGAGACTTGGATTTTATATAAATAGATATTTAAATGGATTAAATCGTATTGCAAATTTGTGTTCAAATGTTGATAAATTGGTTGGTGAAACTTTTAACCTTTACATAAACGCCAGTAAACAAAATTACCCAATACATTTTCTGAATGATTTAACTTTCAATTTTATCAAGAAAAAATGCTATCGAAATAAGGTATTGGAATTGTTCGATGATGGTGATTTATCGATATGTGATTCCTATCGAAAATAGCTTAGCGGTGAGGTTATTCACGGACTTCATTTGACGGCTTTTGGGTTAGTTTGTGATTTTCATTTTTTCAATCTCTATTTGTTTGGTCTTGGCAAGTGAGGGGGAATGTTGTGCCCGTAAAACATGTTTAACCCCGCAGTACAAGTCATAAGCCTTAGCCACTTGTCTCCCTATTTAGTTTTTTCTTAGTTACTCTTGGTTTTGTTAATTATTGCTTTAGTTACAGTTTGTTAGATGTTTTTTCGTATACTAAATTATATGAATTTGGATTTTTCATTATAAATAGATATACATATATAAGTATGTTCTTATCTATATATCTCTAAATATTGTCTAAAATAAACTAATGTTATACATTTGAAGGATGCATACATTAATAAAGAAGACCAGCGGCGTAGTGGTCAGCACGTCTGACTGCCACGCTCCAGTAACGAATTCGAATTTTGTCTGGGCAAGGTTCATTCATTTTTTTCATTCTTTCGGAATCAATAAAATGAGTACCAAGATAGCTCGGGAACTAAACACCTAAAGACGCGCATTAGGCGGGCCACGTGTTCGGGACATATGGCTGTTTAGCACCTGGTGTCCAACGTTCAAAATACAGGGATAAGCGCTGCATGGCCTGATACTTCCTGGATCGTACAATCATATGTTTTGTTTTAGTTTTAGTTTATGTTAAAGGGACAGTTCGCATTCAACTTGTCAAAAATGCTAGAAAACTGATTCAATTTCCATGCCATTTTGCAAACTAACTAATAAAGCAAATTCTATGTTTTTTTTGTTTTTTTTCAATATATATTTAAGTATAGTATTGCTTGTTACAATAAACAAAACAGAGTAATGAAAAATATTTAAATTAATTACGAAAGCTTAATTAAGTAACCTACTTTTTTGTTTTTGTAAATATTATATATCACTACGTACATGATTTCTCAACAAATGATACAGAATGAAGATAGAAATTGTCTGAGTGCATTAATATTATATTTCTACATAAAATGAACTAAAATCTTATAATTTCTTAAATAACAAAAATCTTATTTTAAAAAGTACGCGAGAAATGTTATAGATCTTCTTTTTTTTTTAATTTTTATTATTAATTAAAAATATTGTAAATGAAAATACTTAAAATATATTAGTTCAATATGTTAAGCGGATTGTTATCTTTAAATTAAAATATATTTAAAGTTGATAATTTAAAATGAACACGAGATATCATACGCGCAATGGTATGTATTAACTACGAAAAAAACACAAAAAAATCAGTAGGTTACTTAATTACGATTTCCTAACTAATTTAAATATTTGTCACCAATCTGTTTTGTTTATTGTAGCAAGTGATGTTATACTTAAGAATCTAAAAAGAAGCATTGAATTTTCTTTATTAGTCAGTTTGTGAAAAGGTATGGAAACGGAGTCAGTTTTCTATCATTTTTGACCGATTGAAGGCGAACTGTCTCCTTAATAAATCCATCTTCTAATAAGCATGTATTGTTAAGAGAAATACTATTCATTGCAAATGTAAGCATATTTTAAAGGCTTAATAACTTATATTTTTTTCTCATAATTATTTTCTACATGATCAGCTTTTATCATCATCTCTAGAAGTCCATACATAGAAAATACTCTAAAATATATTCATTTTGTTTAATTTAAAGTCTTTATTTGATTTGTTAATGTAACACAGTTATTGTTGTGCTTATTTTTTAATAATTTAGTTAGTATTATATATATATATTCATTATTTTTCAATGACATTATTATTACAGAAAGTTTATATATATATCCAAAAACCAAACCAAAAATTCGAAACTACGGAACTGATCCAACAATAAATAAACTAAACCAAATGACAACAACAAAATAAGTAAATAAAATATATATATATCTATATATAGTAGATGATAATTTAAATAAATGGCGATAGCTTTAGAAAGTTCCTATTGAATGATTCACAATAATATAAATTATATAGATAATCAATATTTTAAATAAAATATAATTTATTAGACTCAAACACTAGATAAATTATATATCTTTCTTTATATCAAAGATACACAATAAACAAGTTAAACTATACATATTAACCAAATTACGTCTTTTTTTCATTCTGTTTTGCACAACTAATATATTATTTCATTTTCCCTAACCACTTCATACGAGATAGCTCTAGTAAATCGACTCTAACCTACGTAGAACACTCTATGAATTATGTGTTCCTATAAATCTGTATGTCTTCATTATATGGTGCATGAAGAAGCGTAACTGCAGTAAAAAAAAAAAAATAGTTTACACTTCAATTTCTGTGTGGTATTTTTCATGCGACACACCAAATATTTTTGTCAACTAGGGAATTTTATATGTGATTGTATTCATTGCCCTGGGGACATTCTTCACCATTCTGTTAGAATAAAAAAATCTAGATTAATTATTATAATTATCTTATTACAACTGTTAAATAAATCACCTGCACCACGGGAATACTGACTTGAAATGCTTGTGTAAATAAGATGTTTCGAAAATGACGATTACTACATTTGAAAACAATAGAGTTCGTGTGCAGTAATAAACAGAGCATAGACAGGTTTTAAATGAATTTGTTCAGAAAGTCATCGTTTCTACGATTACCAAACCATCCTAAACCGAACGTTCTTCGTCAAATTCTCCATTGGTATCGCGCAAATTGTAGATTCCTTATTTTGATGTATGAGATCATATCAGATATGAGAACTGTAGAGGCGTCTGTCTTTTTGAGTGTGTTGCTTTTCCGCTTTGTAAATATATGTAAATAAATACAGATCATTAAATATAGATATTCCTCCTTTTTTATTACATTATAATTAAGATATAATATTCTTAAATGAAGTTAAATTTATATTGCTTTATCGTATACATTACTGCTGTATAAAAGAACAGAATTGAATTAAGAAGATCAAAATTGGCCGAAATAGAAATACAAATCAATGTATTGAATACTATGTGAATAAACGTCTTATTATGTACCAAATTTGCAAAAACTATACAAATAAAGACATTTAAATTATATCAACAACTGCACAATTTATTATAAACGCAAGTAGGTTTTAAGGCACTTCACAAAATGATCAATGTAAAATTAGAGATAACATACTACATATAAGAATATGTATCTTAGGATGGGATGAATTTTTTTTTCTTTTAGTTTTCTGATTCACTATACCATGGAAAACGTGGCGTTAAGGTAGCTTAGTAAAATGCAAAAACAAATTAATTAATTTTTTACGTTTAGCGATAGCGCATCGCACTTGAATATTCGAAATTTATTGAAAAAGCAGCAGTTATCTTTCGTTATTTTAAAGCTATAAACGAAAAACATAAAAAACTGCTATTATGAAAAAGCTTTAAAAGAAAGATAAAATAAACAGAATTATTATAATAATAAAAAACAAAATTACTTCATTTAGAGTAGCGCAAAGCAATTAAAAAATCCTTAAATTGATGCAATCAAGTTGTATTCTGAGTCCGTCAATTCTGGAAGCAGTCCAGCGCGAAGCGCCCTGTTGGAATTGGACTCCGTCATTACTACCACCGCCCCCTGAACACTAGGCTTGAGCGTGGACGCAAAAATGGAAGCTGTCGAAGGCGGATTTTTTTTTAACGTAGGTACGATCCCTCAAATGTAGACACCCTTATTTTATAAAAGATTTCTTTGATTTGTTTAATCTCAGGAAAATAAAGCGGAAAAAACTTAAAAAAATTAATGGTACGAATATTTAAGGGACCGTACACAGGCTGAAAAAAATCCGCCTTCGGCAGCCGCCATTTTTGTGTCAGCGATCAGGCCTAGTATTCAGGGGGGGGGGGGGTGCTACTACCTGAACTGACGTTTCAAAATGCACTGCGCGATACTGATGCGTGTGTTTTATGATACAACGTTTTCTGTGAGTTGTACAGTAGAATTATGCCAGCAATGAATCGCAGTATGTTCTTGTTGTGCGTTTAAATCGCGTTTCTTAAAGACTGAGTTAATTAGTGACTGCTTAATAAGTGATTTGATTTATTGATTCTATTAACTACTGTGTTGTGACTGTTTTCAAGAAAATTACTCGCAGTGACTTTAGCTGCTCGTTATTTGTCCACCCAAAAGAGTTACCTGAGAATAAACTTTCAACTTATAAAGAGGTTCTCAAGTGTTGTGTCCATCAAAATTACAACTTCACCTTGAAATCAAATAACAGGTCAGTTTTTCTCACGTTTCGATTATTGTGACGCCACAAGTTAAATCAGTGTTTGATAAGGCTTCAATACCGGTAGTAGCGCCTTACAGAATTGTTCAGTTAATAAATGCATATCATGACAATTGTCGTAATCTTATGAAGTCATTGGAGATAAGGGATTCAGCGAGATAAGGGAAAGTAACAGTTCGAAAAGAAAGTTGATGATTTAATTAAAAAAAAAAATCTTTGTTATTGTACTGTGAAAAAGCAAAAAAAAAAAATAAAATAAATAAATATATATACCCATCACTGAAATAAAGTTATTGTACTTCCAAAGAATGCATGATATTAATAAAATTAGAAGTGTGGACATAGAAGAAACAAAGAAATGTGATTGGATGTGATGGCACCATTACTAATACGTGGTGGAAAACCGGTGTTATTCGCACAATTGAAGAATAAGTTAAAAGTGTTTGTGTAGGGGCGGGGGGTAGGGTTGTGCCTCTTACATTTCGATGAATTGCCATTCCGGCATTTGTTTCAAACTTTAGATGATGAAACGAATGGGATAATATCATTTAGTGGTCCGATTGGCACACAGCTTAGGAGATGTTGGAAACTCCGAGTGGTAAATTCTGACAGTGTTGAGTTTGATATTCCAGAAATTGACAGGCAAATATTAAGCGAAGTTCAGCAGTACCTACTGGACATTAGTTGTACTGTAAAAACAGGCAGCTGTCCTGAAATGTTATCTGTTCGTGAGCCTGGCACAGTTTCCCACTCAAGGTGGTTAACAACAGTGAACAGAATTCTCCATTTGTATTTAAGTATTTAAAATCCAAATGACGAACACAAGATCTTAGCTTGTTTTCGCTAAAGTTAGATGTACCTGTATAGTTTAGTATAAGAAAAAAGTCAATACTTCACAAATGGACCGAAACATGTATTTGAAATTATAAAATCATCCAAATTCCTCCCTGAAAACTTGCTGAAGGTCATTGAGACAGTGAATGAGAGAAACTCATTTTTTGACAATCTAGAAAACTTGCTTTTGAGTATGATAGTAGATAGAAGGGATTATATACGAGAGTTATGTTTCAGAAGGATTATAAAGGCTAGAAACTTAGCTTCTAAAAGAAAGTCAGTCAGATATTTTCAAACACCCAAAATCCATTTTCTAGCTTTTTTGCTTTTTTTTAACATGTTACGCGCCAATATATTGCGAAATGAAAATGTACTCTATTCTACTAAAATATGTCTATAGCTGCTTATTATAGAAGTTATTTGATTTATTTCCATGTATTAGAAAAAAAATATCAAAATCATATAATTTTCACAAATTTTAGGCCCGATGAGCTATCGCCAAACGTAAAAATTTATTTATTTTGTTTTTGCATTTTACTAAGCTACTCTAGAGACAAGTTTTCCGTGGTACAGCAAATCAAATGAAAAAAAAAATAGATCCACCCTAATGTATGTACAGTGATAGTCCGATAATCCATCATTTTATCAAATATACCCCACCCTCCCACCCCGATTAATCGCCAATCTTTAACTGTTTTTTTTTCTTTTTTTTAATCAGAAACAAAGTTCGGATCTCAAACTCACAGTAAATCCGGTAACAGTAGATAAAAATGTAGGCATTTTGAGTCCAAAGAAACCTGATGCTAATGAATGTGATGTATTGTGGAATTTTGATTCAGGAGACACTGATTTAGAAGTAGAGAAAATGCCCTCTAAGTACATTAATTATTTTGAGATGCAAGAGAAATCAAATACAACCCAAGTACTTTCATTACGTGGAATCGGTAATCTTGCTGCAGCAAAAGCGCAAGCGAAAACCTAACAAGAATATAGAATGGATTATTTTGGCTGAAAATCGATACCACATATTTATTCTGTAAAATTCAAAATTTCTCTCATACATTAAATTCTTATTATCAAATATACTATTAATTATCAAATTACACAGAAGATAAAACAAAGCGTATAAATATACATATTTATAAACTTTCAAAAATAAATGGAACTTTACTTACGGCCTTGTAGTACCTTTCGATTATCTCTATATTTCTATTAACCGCCAAACCGTCGGCCCCGTGAGTGACGGATAATTGGATGTTTGCGGCATATTGCAATATATTTTATACTTATATGTCAAAATAATAGAATTTGCATGTCGAAAAATAGTTATATATGTCTAAAAATGTCTTATCAGCATCATCGATTATATGAAAATGAACTTTCAAATATTTCTAATAATTTTATGTAAGCCATGAAGAATCATTTCGTTCCTATAGAATGAATATTAGAACGGAATAAAGTATATTTTGCGTCTGAATAATTACTCTGTTTACTGAATAATGCCACTGAACATGCACTGTAAAGGTGGACGTGACAAGGAAATTATTCAACGGAAATATATTATTTATTACTGACGAATATCTCGATTCTGGGTGACCAGACATTTATAAAACTGATTTATTTACCAGGAAGGAAATATAAATGTATGCTGAATTATTTCCATACGATTTACCAAACATTAATATGAAAAAAATATTGTGTAGTATATCTGGTAAAATAGTTGCATGCAAGAAATAAATATGATATATATATGTGTGTGTATATATCATAAATGTATGATTGTATGATATATTAATGTGATATATATGTGTGTGTATGTGTGTATATATCATATATGTATGATATGTATGATATATTAATAGTATGATACGCACACACACACACACACACACACATATATATATATATGTTAGATTATTCTAACATTGGAAGATTTTTCTAGATGAAATGAAGTAACTGGCTGCCATGATACTAGTAGTGGATCACGTCTAGCAGTAAAAGAGTAATGTAAGTTGTCAGAACAGGTAAGGTCGATGTAGTCGTTCTAGTATAGCGAAAACTGGAATCCAGTCTTGTTAAAGGTTACGACATTAAAGTTATATGATGATTCGGAAGTTGTTTCAGTCAACGTGTGAAGACCATGGAATACATTTATGCGTGGAAGTTTCTCAAGAAGTAATTGAGCCAAAACGTAATGTCAGCTCAGCATTTCATTTAAACATCTTTCGGCGACGCAGTTTCCAACAAGATATTTGGCCATCACTTTATAGTAAAATTTAGGGATAAACCAAGTTGTAGATAATAAAATACATGGACGGTGACCAAGGAGTGGTATGAAAAATGGAAATACGACTAAAATCTGCGGAAACACAGCAAGCATCGTCTTTTTGTGCGTCAAGCGTAGTAATGCAAATGTGACGTAGGTCGCGCTCTCAACCAATTAGTAATACCCCGTCATGGAAAGAATACTGTCAGAGCGAATGGAAGAATTTGAAGGTACAAATGATAATCCTGGAATATGAGCGGGAAATTAAATGCTCGGAAGGGAAAATAAAATGATTTCTAAAAGAGCATTCTAAAAGAAAAAAGAGCGAAAATGGAACATTTAATTTAAGAATACTGAAATCGTTATATTTAAGTAATTTAGACAAGTGAGACATTAAATTAAAGGGAATTTAACAGAAATAACGACAGAGATTATTTAAGAATAAAGATTTAGTGAATATAAAGTATTAATTTAGAATAAGTTATGGAAATCGTGGAATTAGATCTAATAATGTAACTATATAATATCATATTAATATATCATACATAGTAAATTCTATAAGTACATACTTAGTAAATTCTAGCAAGTGTATGCATTGATTATAAATGTTAATTCTTTATTCGGTCCTCTCTCTCATATTTATGTATTTTAAATATTATGATAGTTTAATGGTACTTTAATTTTTATTCATTATATTCAGCACTTTAAGCAATTAATTTAGATTTAATAAGCAACATACATTATTTTATTATATTATATTTATTTAAGGGGACAAAGGACTTTCAAACTCCTTTTTTTCACTTTAAATACCATTCACGATCACACTATATGTATTATGGGTTTTAGAAATCACAAAATAAATAATAATAATTATAATAATATGGAGAAAAATGATGAATTTTCATAAATATTTTAAGCGTTACGAAGAACTTTTCAAAATGATCCATGCGCATTCCATATCAATTAAAATCCACAATATTTTTAATGTTTCGTCAATGTCAAAGTGTTGGACTGAAATCCTGTTTAGATTTTTAGGGCAACATAATATTTTTGAATATAAAAGTACATTGTGACCCTAATTTCTCAAATAAATGCTACTCTTGAGTCCTCCAACAGCTTTTTAAAGTTTTCTAATAATTTTTTATATGTGGAATATTAAACATGACCGCTCTCTTCGCTGTCTTCTAGACCAGCGTTTCTTAAACTTTGTTATCTCACAGACCCCTTTTGATGTGATATGCATACCGGGGCTAAAATATACACATTTAAAATATACACTACTATTTGCCATAAGAAGTATGCTGCTGTTTTTTTTTTCCTACGAGATGTGCCATATTAGTCCTAGATTAGAAGTTCTAGTCCTGCATTTATCCAGAACTACAGCTGCAGAAATTCCTGCCGAAAGAAAAAAGGTCTGAATTGAATACTGGGCTTGAGGACCACCGTCTGTAAGCTAGCGGACCCCCAGGGGTTCGTGGACCACAGTTTAAAAAACTCTAGACTCTTTTGAGTCATGTGTCATGTGATGGCGAAATTAAAATGATTTAAAATATTTCATATTTTAATTTCGAAGTACATGTAAAATTTTAATGCAGTAAGGAAGGTGCAATTTTATTTGTCATTCAAAATAGAGTCATTAATTATTATTTCATTTCAAATTATTTCATTTGAAACATTTTGATCTGGATTAGGAAGACATTCTATTATTTTTCTGTCAGGGCCTCTTACATAGAAGAAACTAATTATTGTAATTTTTAATTTATTAAATGTGTGAGCTCTAAAGAAAAAACAGTGCAACTAAAATATTTCATCTATACATTTTTAAATAATGTACATAATCATTTCTGTATAGTCGGAAGTGCGAATGATAATCAGGAAAATATTCTCGCACTGGTGTATTTATATTTTCTTGAGCAACACGTAGTAACCATGATTCTCAAATAATGTAAAAAATTTATATATATATATGGAAATTAGTGTATTCATGTTATCTAGAATATTTACTCTCCCAAATTCAATTTCAAAATTTCTGATCCATCTGTTTTTGATTTTTTTAAAAAAATAATTTTTGAATTGTATTCCTAATCAAGGTCTTAAAACACTTGTTTATTAATGGAATTTGTTCGCAAAATAAAAATTCACCACTTGCAGTATATATAAGAATAAACTCATTTAAATAATAAACAATGGACTGTGTTTAAAGTTATGCTTTGAAAATAAAGTTATCTAAAATATCATGTATATCTTAACGGAATCAAATTTCGAAAAATGGTGATAATAGAATAAACTTGTATGTATAATTTGTTATGATTTAGTTTTATTGTCTCATTGAATTAATGCATTTAAGTATATATTTTGATTTGTATTGTAAGTGATAAAAACATTACTGTTGTAGAACTAAGGCATAGTGCCATTTAATGTTCTTTGACGAAACGGATGAACAAGTCTACGATTATGGATTTTCCAAAAAATTAACATTAATAAGATTTGACAGAATTATCTATTTTAAGTAAGTTATGCTAATTTTAGGACAATGCAAATTCTGTAATTATGTTTTGCTCATGAAAAAACTTGATAAAAAATCTAAAGCAAATGAATTATGTGACTGTTTATATGTAAATTATTTTCTTCTTATGTTTGGAGGGTGGCATTCTTTATCAGACAATTAATTTTAAAATTATAAATAAATATTTTTTAATAAGATTCTAGAATATTTATATACTAGCCACCTCTGGCGACCAGTTTGCTCTCCCTTAAGTGTGTTTAAGCTTGCAACATGTTAATTTTATTCATAAAGTTATTTAGTTGCGTACCTTAACTAAATGTAAAGATTTTGATAGCGAAATCAAGTAATAAAACATCTTTATGAATACAGATATAAACATTGAATTAAAAATTCTTCATGAAGTAACAAACAGTTATAACGATTCTGACATCAAGTGAATGTGACGTAAAGATCATTCATTCTTGCTGTGTGAACGATTACCTCCATAATTTATTTTTTTTTTCGTTCACTGAAGATCGAATATTTTATGTTTACTTCGGTGGAAAGGGATATGGGCTGTCAATCTAATTTTAACTGCAGTTATCTCAAAAAGTATACATATTTTTTAATATAACTCATCACTCAAACATTTATTGCTTCAAATATTTTTTCTAAAAAATCAAATTTTAAATAGTTTTATTTAAACAAAATTTGAGTAAAATTGGCTGAACTTTTATGTTGGGTGGACGCAAATCTCGCCAACAGCATTTTTCACCTCGCTTGCTTTTACTTTTCGGGTATGTAAATTAGAAAAAAAGTGCTTTGAATTTGAAGTAAAATATTTTCTTATACCTTATTTTTATACTATAAATTATTTATTTATATATTTTTGTACTATAAACGCATCGGAATAAAAAAAAAAAAAAAAAAAAAAAAAAAAAAACTTTGTGCAATTCTGGCTTCAA
This sequence comes from Maratus speciosus, assembly GCA_963932465.1. Classification (NCBI taxonomy): domain Eukaryota; kingdom Metazoa; phylum Arthropoda; class Arachnida; order Araneae; family Salticidae; genus Maratus; species Maratus speciosus. The sequence goes on along the minus strand of OZ010795.1, from coordinate 427,361,253 downwards.
AAATGGAGATATGCTGCCAAAATGTATAAACAATTCCAAAAACAAACCTGATGAACTTTCAGTTTTGTTTATATATTGTAATTATATATACTAGTTATAAACATTTTATTTATACATATTTTTGTATGTACGAGTTATTTCCGTTTCGGTACTACTTAGTTATCCCGTCGACCAATTTTGCCAAATTATATAAATCTCCAAACCATTCGCCAAATTATACAAATCGACATAATTTTTATTTTAAATAACGAAATAACAAATAAATTAGTATAACATTAATAAAAATGTCGAAATAAAAATAACTTGATGATGTAAACACGCGTAACTTGCTTAAAATCAAGTGAATATGTCATTTACGATCAACCATTATTTGCATTTAGCCTTATAGTTTGGCGATAGATTTTTTGTCGACAGGATATATAAGTAGTGCCTCTGTTTCTATATAAAAAGGATAAAAGGATTCTTTAGACAACTTTAGAATAAATTGTATTCAAATGGGGAAAAAAAATGCTTGTGTATATGAATATATGAATAGCAATCAAGATGCCAGAAAATACGTTGCCAAATTTCTTTTTTCGCCAAGCACCTTTTTGTCAAGTACGTATAATGAAAATTTACCTTTATTTATTTACTTATGTTTTTCAAATGACATGAAGAAAGTAGTGTATTTTAAATGTACCTGATATATGTATTTTAAATTAATTTTTTTAAATGAAAGTCATGTATTTTAAATGAAGTCAGTGATCGGTTTATATTTTAAATGAAATGATGACGATGGAACCCTATTTGGCGTTTGAATCACCTGAGCCCAGCTAATATAAAAGTAACAAAATGACATAAAAAAAGTGAAGCGGTCAGCACGGAACTGTTGATGACAGTCACAGGACTTAGGCTTTTATTATATCGATTATGTAAAGCGTAAGCATGGGACTGTAATCACTCTCATTATTTACATGCTATAGTTATTTTGGTAAGCACTGCTCAATTTTTAAATTAAAGTTTTTAAAAGTAATCACATGGTGAAAAAAAAGTTTAAAAATTCGAAAAAGAATAATTATTTTTAAAGTAATAAAAATTATTTTTATCTATATTAAATTTTAAGACACTAAAAAATCTTAATTAAATTTAAAATGAAACTTTAAAAATTATGTTATAATTCGATATCATATTTTGAATAAAATACAATATTTCAATCTGAATCAGTCGTTCTATATAAACCCAAGGTTTTTATATTCTGTTTTAAATTAAACATTTCTTCCTTGATTTAATATATTTTCTATTCAATAATTAAATTTTTAATCAGTAAGGAATTTTTTTTATCTTATTTAAGAGCCTTTCATTTTTAAATGATCGTTTATAATAAAACACTTCTGAATTCTTTTATACAAGATCAATTATGTTACCAAAGGAAATGATATCAAGACTTTCTCTTATGGCATAATAAATTTATGATCTTATATAAAACGTACTTCAGAGCTCTATTCATAAAGCCTTTATCAAAAAGATGAATAAGTTAATTCTACAAAAAAGAATTTCCATACACTCCATTTGATCCATAAAAAAATTCTAATCGTCAGGAGGAAATGAGTACATATTTTTTAAATATTTCTTTTATCAGTCTTATAAAGTATGATTATCCATATATATCTTTCTAAAGTATTCGCATTATTTATTAGGAACAGTAGGTGTTACTTCACTCTGGATAAAATTCCTTTAATATTTTAATCTTACATAAAATGAAATGAACCTACTTGTATTTATATTTTCATTTCTTTTTCTTTCTTTATTATTTCTTTTATTATTATTCCGAAAAAGTGTATTAAACATTTTATAATATATATTCACATATTTCCAGTTGTAATTAATTGAAAATCTTCAATTTTAGAAAATATTATTTACATCACTCTCAATTAGAAAGCTTCCCATAGCTGCTACAATAATAATTAGAATTTTCAATGTAATTCAACGCATGTACATTCTTTGCACTTTTTTTAAAAGGTAAATGTGATTATATTTTAATACTGTTGCACCCCGTACAAAATATTTTTTTTCAATCCATATTTTTGGTCATATTTAAATAAACTTCATCTTTTCGAACGCATATATTCTATAACCGTTTCTAGACATTCTTACACAAAGTATTTAACTTATCCGAATTCTACTCCGACAATTACAATTTTAGATTTTTTTTCCTAAGTTTTTTGTATTAATATTTTATATTTTTCACAAAAAAATTAAATAAACTATTTTTTATGACTTTAACATTTAAACAATAATATTTCTGGAGGTTAATTAATAAATACTTACTGTTTATTCAATTTAATAGGTTTATTTTAATATTGTTTAATTTTAGTTTAATATTGTTTGATCTGAAATTAATAGGTTTTAACTACTATATACTTTCTTGTACACTATGTTTTATTAACTTTACTACTGAAATGAAAGGTTACCCCGATGCCACATGAATACAACTCATACAGAATGCATTGTACTGGGTGTAAATGTGTGAATATTTACATATGAAATTTTGCATATTTTAAATGATCCAATCTGTTCCGAATTTTGCTACGTAATACGAAGTAAACATTGCAAGAAGTTGTGCTCTTAATTGTCTCTTATAACAAAACAATGACAAAAATTCATAAAATGTATTTAATTAATTGGAATCTAAACATCAATATGGTGAGAGAAATTCAAATTTCACATCATTGTGGCTTGTTGAGTCACAAGTTCATTTTTTATCTCTTATTGTTCAAGCTAGAATCTTAAAAAAAAATGAATTTATTGAAATTTTAATTTATTCAGTATTTTCCCCGTATTTTAGAAAATATAGTTAAATTTCTAAAACACGAAACGACTATAACTTAATTTGTTTAACCGTGAAAAGTTACACTGAAAAAAAAAAAAAAATGGAAGAAATTTTTTATCACTAGTGGGTAGACGTTTCATCGGAACGTCAAAACTTTTTTCATGGTTTTAAGTATTGGATGAAACATTTTCAGTGTATATTCTACTTTTTCGTGACAACCTCTCTTCAAAATTATTTTATTTGATAATTTTTAATAATCAAGTAAGATTTAGAAACTATTTTCATGAGCTCATAGAGAAAACTTTAATTATTAAGTAAGCATATATTCCAGACGACGGCGACGTTAAAACAATTTATAAAAATAGTTTTCATTACTTATATCAATAATTTTTAAAACTTATCTCAATAATTTTTAAAACACATAAACATTTCCTGTATAAATTTATATTTCCTTTAATTGTGAATTTTTTTCAGCTGCTTTTTTAGAAATTAAATTGCATGGTTTGATGAAAACAATAAAGTCGGATGAAATATAACACGCTAAAGGAAACGAATGGTGTATGTGAATAATATTTTGAAATTATTCCCATATAGTACGGGATAAATAAATCATTTCGAAAGTCTCCGATAGAACTTTTAGATTTCTGTGTTTGGTTTTCTCATAAACCGTATAGAACATGGAGGATTTACAATTTCCTAAATATTACTATTATATGTGTCTCCATACCAAGATCAGTTTATTGAAACTTGTTATTAGGGACTACAGAAAGATAAATTAATCTATAAATATGCAATTTTTTGCATTTCATTTCATTTATTTTCGAAGATTCAATGTTACAATTAAAAAAGCTGAAAATATAGGATTTAATTTACCTTTATTAAATGTAGTAACATATCTTAGGCGTATTGCAAAAATACTAAATGTTATGTAGCGAACCGTGTAAATTTCCAGCCAATAAATAAATAAATAAATAAATAAATAAATAAATATGGGATTTTGTTTTTATACAAATTACATAATTCCAAAAACAAAGACCAATACCAAAAATATGTTGTTTTACAGTTGTTGAAAAAATAACCGATGCCGTAATACCTGTGGCGCATATCATCGTATAAACATATGACTGGCACCAACCGATCAGTAATACACTTACTAATGAATGCCAAAAATAAATTATGCTTAAATGATGGTGCAAATATAGAAATTTTACTAAACATGAAAAAATAAATTATTAACAACCTAATTTTTACAGTTTTATTTTTATTCTGCTATATATTATACATTCGGAGACCAAACAAAAAGTCATTCCGTCAAGTATTTTCGGAAACAAGGAGATTTAAATTTTATAACGTCTAAATTTATGCTCATTTTTAGTCGCTGCAAAGCACACTGCATTGCAGGTAATCACTATCTCATCATATCGAAATAAACTGTAATTTTGAATTCTCATACATAATGCTTCTGAAAGAATTTCGTCTTGAAAGTAAGTACGGTATGCAGATGCCACAATCGTGGTATTTCTAACCTGCCCTATCAATATCGCTCTATTTCGCATATATCGTATATAAATTATAATAATTTCAATTTTCATAATATCGCATAGGAAAATTGTGATTTTGGAAATTATATTTGTTTGAAACCTGTAGCTCTGTTTATTGTTTTTATGACACATAAAACATTTTCAAGAACAATTTTTAAAATATTTATTTCAAGAACGGTCATTCGTTGGGTATAAAAATGCAATTAATGAAAATATTACCAGACGTTGCAACTTGTTTTCAGAAGAAATGAAGCAAAAAAAAAAAATCTTCTATTTTCTATTAATTTATTTATTTGTTTGAAACCTCTAGCTCAATTTATACTATTTTATGGTATTTAAAATATTTTCAAGAATGATGTAAAAGAAAATCTATTTAAAAATGATCATTTGTTAAGTATAAAAATGTAATGAATTAAAATACTACCAGAAGTGGCAGTGTTTTTCAGAGGAAATTAAAGGTTAAAAACAATCGTTTATTTCAATTTATTATTTTTTTTTTCATTGAATAAATCATCCATGGAGATCTGTCACCAGAAAGACAGCTTTTCTTTTCATGGTGAAGAAAATATTGTGTGAAGACAAGCCAAATATGTTAAAAGAGAAACTTCATCAAAATATAATTCTATTTGTATTTATATACATATAATATCTATCCATCTATCTATCTATCTATATATATATATAGTAGAACTCCAGTTAGGAAAATTAACACTAATCACATACTATTACTTTTAAAATACAATACAACAATAATTTTAAACAACAATAATGCAAACAAACTTTAAAGTAAACAATCATACGCAATAACTCTTAAGTAACCACAAGGGAGAACTCCTACCCCTTGAAAAATCACATGTTATTGTTTTCACAAAATGCCTCCGGTAATCTTGCATAAAACCTTGACTACACCACTTTATAATATCGCCAAACATATTACGAACTAAGTGTTTCAATTCCAATTAAAGCACTTTTAAAGATATTTCCTTTAACTGAAATATGAACATTTGATTCTAAATACAGTAACTTTAAAGTTTAAAATTAAAATCATTTCTTTTGTCTAATAAACTTGTAGCCAAATTTTCTCTCTCTATTTTAATAATTATATGCAGAAAATTTATGTGTTAACAATTCGCGGAGGAGAGTTCCAACTTTAAAGTATTAGGATAATATGCAAAATCAACAGGTGTATTCTCATTATTTAATTTAACCTATTAAAACGTCATCTCTATATCCATAGCTCAATGATTCACAATTTTAATTATTGTTTATTTCATATATATGTAAGTGTATGTCAGCTAGAATTGAACTACAACTCTGCCTAATTGGGATTCTACGGATGTGTTTTAAACACTCTGATCCACTCATAGAGGTAATTCTCTTGCACCACAAACTGAAACAAGTTTAGGAATCAATCATTATCACTATCCTCATTATTATTTTGATTATAAAAACTCACAATTATTTTTTTAATTCAATAAGTCAGTTGTGTTATAAAGCTCTGCAATATCATAAGCAAACAGACCTGCAATATTTTTTTAGTTTTTTTAAATATCCAATAATACATAAATGTTCCCTAAAATAAATGTTGGCTCTCTACACATCACTTTATCAAAAACTTCATTAAAAACCTCCAACAATTTCTTATTAACAACTTTTACGTATATATATATATATATATATTATATATCCAAGAGCCAAACCAAAAATTGTAATCCTCAGAACTGATCCAAAGATAAATAAACTAAACCAAATAACAGCAACTAAATCAACATAAAAATTACTAACTTAAAAAAACAACAAACTTTAAAAACTGCAAGCCCCAAACAATATGCAATAACTAAAACCAGAAGAAATTAAACCAATGGAGACGGGCGGCATGACGTGCGACATGCACAGCGGGGTTAAATCTGTTTTAAGTATACAACGCTCCCTAAACTACCTGTCAAGACCAAATAGAAAATCTAACAAGTCAAATGAGCTAACAAGACCCATCGAAAACAAAATCAACTAAACGTGAAACTTCAACATACGTGCAGGTAATCCTTAAGCAGTCAAAATTACAGTTACTCCTCCCTTCGCATCCACAATACTTCTAAATCTCTGCGTTAAGTACACTTTACGAAATTATGCAGCACACTCTTCAAAAATTTCTCAGGATAGCCATGGTGCAATGCCAGTATATACAATTTGTAAAGCTCTTCATTTTTTCCCCCAGAATTTGAAGTCAATCTATCTATACGGTTTAACCCGTTAACGAAAATATTTTTATATATTGAGATATGTACATTTGAACCAAATTGTAACATTTTTTATAGTTTTAATGTTAAAGCTTTTTCGTTTGTCATATATATCTGTTTTTAACACACCATTTTTTATATCGGTATTAATATTTAAATAATGGACCCATGTTTTAACTTTTTGACTCCAATTTCTAATTTAAACCAGTAGGATAGCTATCATTTTTTTTCTTTTTCACGTCATTGCATCTGATTATTAAAATGCAATCACTATACAGAAAACTTTCCATATCCTCGTACATATGTAAGTAGATATCGGCTAAAATTTAACTACAGCTTTCCCCTATTGGGATATCTCTTGTTTGTAAACAATTTTCCCATCATATAAGTAATTCTCACTCACTGCAAAAATTAAACAAATTGGTAAACCAAACCTGTTCGATATCTGGGGAGTTTTATTTATTGAAAAACTCCATAATTTTTATTTTAAGATTGTCCAAATCCATACTGTTTTATAAGTCTTCGAAATCATATGCTTTTAAGCTTGAAATGTTTTTCATATGATTTAAACGTTTAACAAGCTTAAGGCTGTTTTTAATTATACAAGCGGGATTAACTTTCAGAACTTCATTAGAAATACCTTTTAATAACTTTAACAATAGTTTATTACCGTTTTCCAAATATGAAACGAATCCACATGTTATAGCTTTAAATACTACGGGATCTTTATGAAACTTCGGAAATATTACCAAACATGGAAAGCTATTAATATTTTGTTTTATCTTATTTTTTTATAGTATGCTTTTACTCTATTACCAATAACTTGTTTACTTGATTTTGAAGTTTCATAATTCATTCCATTACCATAAGCCTCCTTGAGAAATTTACCATATAATGTTTTGCAAATAATTCCATACTTTATGTTAGCTTTATTTATATATGTCATTATAAAAGTATTCTGCAATTCTCTTATAGATTCCTTCAATTCATTATAATATTTACCTGAACCCTCTTCAGAGTTACCCTCAAAATTTCTAAACAAGTCTTTTAAAATACATTACTTCCACTCCTCGAAAACACTATCAGGCAAATTGTATTTATATACTAACTAGGGGCTCTGCACCCTGCAAGCTACGCTCGCTAACCCCCGTTCAGACACCGCAGAATCTAAAAATCTAAATCATGCTAATCTAATGGGTTTTAAAAAATATTAGAGAAGATTAAATTATACTGAAAAAGCTGTGCAGATCTCCCTGTAAACGGGTTTCCATTCAATTCCCTTTGATTGCAAAAATTTAATGGAGAATCAGTTGCTGTTAAGACATCCAATGGTTGTTTTCGTTTTTGATTAAAGAGGATCAGTTAAACATTCGAAAAGAAGCTAAAATAAAATGAATTAAGTATTCAGAGTCTTTGTCAACCGATATTTTAAAACAATCTCTATAACAATAGCCTAAGTCATGTGACTATCATCAACAGTTCCAGGCGGAACACTTTGCTTTTTATACTCTAGGTGCCATGTTGATACTTTAAAGTTATCCAGGCACAGGTGATAAGTCGCTAAATATTATTCTATCCCCATCATTTCATCTATATTATAATAGTTCAAGTCATCAAATGCCATAAACAAATACGATCTGATCCCTTCGCCTTTCATATGAAGGTTTGGAATAAATGTCATATACGGCGCGATTTTTTTCCAACGCCAATTTGGGGAACGCATCAATAGCATAAATAACAACATTCGGTTACCATATAAAGCAAAATAACGATACTTTGGCTCCAGTTAAGTACCCGTTGTGTATATGACATAGGCGTCAGAAAAAAATCGCGCCAATATGGGGCCGTATATGACATCTGTGCCGAAAGAAAAAAAAGCCGGGTGAAAATCTCGCCAATATCTTTTTTTCAACTCGCCAGTTAGCATTTTTTTATTGTTCTAGTGGTAAATCAAAACATTGATTTGAAGTTGAAATTAAATGTCGTGGTTTGTTACATAATTCTTTCGTTATTTAAAATAAAAATTTTGTCAATCTGTACAATTTGGCGAGCGGTTTGGCGATTTATATAATTTGCGAAATTGGGTGAAGGAATAACTACTACATTGTACCGTATTTTTTAATTATTTTCTATTATTTTCTAAAGGAAATTTAAAAAAAAAGTAATTGATAACTATAGAACAAAATAATTTATATAAATTTAAAAAATAAATAAAAGTAAATAAACGTTTATTATTAAATAAACAACAATAGCCGGGTTACCATGTCAATCAAAATAATGCCACTTGTGCGCCAATTAGGTAACCCGGTGCGTATATGACATCTGTGCCTAATATATATATATATATATATTTTTAAGAAGTGAAAGCTATCAATTTAAATGTTTCATTTTTAAATTAAAGTTTTGTATTTAATAAAATGATAACGAAAAAAAAAAAAAAACATTGTTCTTAGCATAGATTTAAAGGAGGCCAAACTGTCGCCAAATTAATTTAAAATAGTAACCTTTTCTGAATTATGAAAAAAAAAAAAATATGTTATGATTAAAATTTGAGTTGCCATCATTAGAAAAATTGTATTTAAAATTAGAAAAAAATTAATATTTCAAAAACTAATTCGAATTTAAAAATTCTAATACCAGTTTTGAAATCTGTGGATCAACACAGATCTTTGGTGTTAATTTCATTGCAAAGTATTCCATATTGTAGGAGAAATCGCTGTGAAACGTAATCAGTTGTTTAATCAGTCGATTCAAAGAATCGATACATTTCAGGCGTTTCATATATTCGTTTCATAAATTCGTTTCATTAGGATTTTATATATATAGGGTAGATTTTTAAATAAAAATATCCAAATTCATATTCAGGCTTTTTCTTGCTATATTTCTTTTTAATATTCTCTTAATTTTGTATCTCTTTCCATATCTCATGATTTCAGTCAATGTCTTCTTATGTACTATATCCAAGCTATCCGTTAATATATGTCCGTACGTTGTATTACTTGAATATTTCTTCTTGACAACTCAAACACTATTATTAGTACTGTTTTTTCTTCTTTATCTTTGCATAATCGTTATAGTTGTATATAACCCTGCCCATCGGTTTAACATATTTAAAAACCTTAGAAATCGCTATATTTTTATGAGGCAGAAGTTCATTATACGCATTTAACACTTCATTTATGTTAACTCCTTTTAGATGTGACCCTATGTAATCCAAAACACAGTATATTTCATTATTTTCAGCATCTCTTTGGTACATGTCCTTAACATAACAAACTAAATTTTGTTTTCTTATTCTACATCTCAATAGATCTAGAGTCATGTCAATGTTTTTGTTACCCTTTTTTTTATTCAAATTCCTCAAAAGCTCTGATATAATTTTCTTTTTGACATTGAATGTAATGTTTTTAATTACTGATTCGTTATGGTTTGGGTTGTAATTTTCGATAACATTTTCAACATTCTTGCAACATTTTAATTTCTTTAATTCAATGTTTTTCCTATGATTTTTATTTCTGTGATAATCAATTATACATTTTGTATTCTTTCATAGATAGAGATATCCAATAATTTTTCCCTAAGATTCCTTGTTACATTACTTTGATAGAAATTTACATTCAATCCATATGGGTAAACCGTGCCGTAATTTACCATCATATTTCTTTCCCTGATTAATCTTTAACTTTTATTAGGAAAAAGGTTCTAACTTGAAATCTCAATATTATCAATTCCGTGCTCATCAAAATGTGTAATCTCAATTTCTTGTTACCCCTTACCACTTTTCTGTTTTCTTATGTTTGTTTTATGGTCATTGATTCTTACATTCACAGGAGTTAAAGTTTGTCCAATGTACTAAATGCTACAAATTCTACATCTCAGTCTGTAGACACAATTATAAACCTTGCAGAATTTTAAAGGATCTCCATTATCATTAACCACAACTATACCTCCAGGATTACACACACTTAACAACGTTTATCTGTACAAGTTTTTAGTTTCAATTCGTTCAGACTATCTTCACCTCCAAGTTTTTTGTTGTAAAAACAGTTGGTTTTATTTTTAAGAATGTTCTTCTTACTTCTACCACCATTTTTTTTAAATTTTGAGCCACGTCACTGTTGAAGAAAATCCGAGTTTTATATCTTAAACTTCCATAGTCAGTGTATTTAGCACTATCATTTTTCACAGAACAATTCAACTTACATTTTTTATATAGTTTTCACTTATCTTAATTTTTTAATTTATTTTTGTATTTTTATAAGAACTAGCCTTACTTCGCGTCTCCCCGTGGCAACTATAATTCTCTTCACAGTCTTCGCCACCATTACTAATATTATAGCCTAAATCATGATCGCAGTCTAACTATCCACACCCTACCATGAAATTGGGTGCCGACCAGGTACTACAGTCTTTTTTATAAAACCATATCTTGCCGGTAACATTTTCATTAATATTTTCCTTTTCATATTGTTTTTAAATTCGTGAAAATAATCAACCATGTAATTTCAATCCTATTACCTACACACAAACGCACCATTTCAATCAATACAATAGCAATAACCGTACAGCACGAAATCCACCAAAATATCCAAACCAAATCCACAAATTATTACTCAGGAGACTACGAAAACAGGCCAAAAACAAAAGATATAAAATAAGTGTGTTAAACAAAAAACTATAAACAAAACATGTAAAATTTATACCATAAAAACATCTTTTAAGATATACATATCAAATACGTCCGCACCAATACCCCCAAAATCATAAATAATAAGCACAATTAAAACCGAAAAAAGCCCTACGGTTCGCCTATACTCAAACGCAACCAACAATATAAACCGAAAAAAGCCCTACGGTTCGCCTATACTCAAACGCAACCAACTCATATCCGACGCCAATGTATATATATATATATATATACATTAATATATATATACATATATATACATTAATATTTTGCATTTGCATTTTGATTACCATTAAATAAATTCGAGAGACAATTTTTGATGCTTTTCTATTTTTAAAACTGTTTTGTACATGCTCATATTTTCGCCTATAATTATTAATTAAGAAAATATATATTTATATTGATTAATTAAATTTATTTTTCAAATTTTGTACGAAAATTACCTTATTTCTTTTTAAGAAAAATCTACTCTAGCCAGAGCAATTTTCAGAATGCCTATCGCTAAATATAAAAAAATATAGAAACCCTTTTGCATATTGATTTTTTTAAATAGTTCTTCAGTTATAACATATATAGAAAATGTCCGAAGTTAACATAAATTGTGCCATTTTATGTTTTTGCACAAATTGTGTCGAGGGAGGGGAAAAAAATGTTTCATTACATGGAATAGGTGTTTCCACGTGTATAAGTTTCAAAGTAATGCATACAGAGTTAGCAGATAACATTTTAAATTTCAGCGTAATATATTAGATATCCAAAACGAACATAAAACGTATGAAACATATATTTCAGGAAAGCACGATAGCATGATAAACGTTATTTGCATAAACATTTTTTTTTTTTTTTTTGGCTAAAAGAAGAATGGAAACTCGCCACTGGATTAGAAGCTACTTACCGTTATACATAAGGTATCCAAAAATTCTTTGCTTTGTTTTTCTCACATCATAAATTTTGATTAGGAAAAATGTTGAAAAATATTATTACATAACCGACATAATGATAAAGGACTACTGAAAAAGATTAAAAGACATATAAATAATAGTATAATATATTTTACAATTGCAAATCAGGATGTTATTAATCCAATAACGATTATAATAAAATAATAATAATTATAATAAAATAGTTAGAATCAAATTAATAGCAAGCACAATGTTAGAGAGAGATATAGTACATAATTCATAAAAATATTTCTTATAAAAATGATAAAATTTTAATATTAATTATTAATTGAGTATAATCGTTATTTAATTAATGATTTTAGTTGAAAATTTAAGCATATGTAACTCTTTTGTAATACCGTATATACTCGCGTATAAGTCGACTCGTGTATAAGTCGACCCCTTTACTTTCGAATGCAAATTCTAGAAAAAATCAAAAACCCGCGTATAAGTCGACCCTCTAACTTTTTACTTCAATTTTGCACAAAATCAAACCAAAGATTTCGCTTGCCAATGCGAAAAGATAGTAAGTAAACAAAAACAAATCATTGAGTTTTTCAAATGATAAATTATTATTATTTGTATATTATAAATATTATTTTTTTTATTCATACGCATAAAAAGCCATAATTTAGCAGTATTTGAAGTTTTTGTTTTTGCTTTTTTAACTGACTCGCATATAAGTCGACCTCCCAAATTTGCTTACCGAAAATTGTCAGAAATTCCTCGACTTATACGCGAGTATATACGGTATTAAGAAAACAGCTTTTTGAATTGTAAAAGATTTTCCTTACTTTAAACATGTTGTCCTTAAGAAAAATATGTCGCCATACATCCCTTAAATTAGTAAAAAGGACAGATAAACACTGTTCAGACTTTTGAAAATTTAAGCATTACAGATTGTATATGAAGTTCTATTTGACAAAAATAAAACTTAAAAAGAAATAAAACGAATTTTCGTAAATGCACAACTTACGTTTGGTTATTTATTACGTAAATAAAGAATTCAGAAAAAAAAAAAAAACGTAAGGTATTTTAAAATGATATTTTTAATGAAGTTAACAAAATAATTACACAACAAAAGTTACTAAATTTGTTCATGTAAATTTATTTGTTTCTGAAAAAATAGGAAGAGAAAAATATGTATTTATGTTTTAATATGTAAAATCATAAATAATATCGCTTTTTCTACTCAAAATTAAATTTTATTTTTTAATTTTTTCTCATGAGCCTGTTTGCTTTAAATGCAATTGAATTTCCAAAATAGTTCCTACAGTTGGGATTTTGCATTCTGGGCATTTACTTTATATAATATTATTTTTAAATACCCTTTTTTATGTAACACCAAATAATGAAACATTAAAAAGAACTAGGTTTACTAATTCGGTATGGTATGTTAATATTGCTATTAAAATTCTGAACTGTTTGTCCTTCAAATTATGACTATTTTATACGTTATTAATAACTCAAATTAAAAATAAAAAACACATTTATTTAAAAGAAAATCTTACCAGATTTTTGTAAAGTAACAGTTAAAAAAATAATTCATAATAAAATAATCTTGTATTTTTTAGAATCCTTTACCCCTTTTTTTAGGGATTAAATTCGAAACTTTTTCATATTTAAAAGCAAAAGTTTTTTATTTATTATATTCAAATATATTTTCTGAAAAATCCAGAAATTAATATAAAAGTTACCTATCTATATATATATATATATATATATATAAATAGAATAGAGAAAGTGTGCTTGTGTATATAAGATGAAAACATTTTAAAATGATAATTAAATTATTTTTGTGTGCGATTCATTTAATGAATCGTACACAAAAATATTATACATAAAATTATACATAAAATGTTTTATAAAAAGTTCCAAAGTTTAACAAATGAATTTAAAATGTCCTTTCCACGTTTAATAGAAGCTAAAATGTATGTTATGGTATTATATTTTTTAGATAGTTTTATTTTAAATATATATATATGTAATACCAATCACGCATACTATACATATTATCACAAAACTCCTTAACAACATAGAAAATTAACAAAATAATCATGGAAAATTAATACTAACAAGACTATAAACAAAAAGAACGCAACCATTGGAGATAGATTTCAAGGCTAAAGACTAGCATGTTGGGTTGTACAGGTAATTACTCATTAAACTTCCCCCATGCCTGTCGAAACGAAACTGTCCATAAAAAGTATTAAACTGACCATAGAAAGCATAAACCCAAGTTGAAAAGAATGACTCAACCAGGCAGAGCTCCTTACAAAAACTACAATTATTTGACGATGTTTTTAATCGCCAAAAGGAGATTATCACGGAAATCTTTATCTTTGACGAAATTGTTTGTCAACCCATTTAACAAACCAGTAGGATAATTCTGAACCATTGCATTATGATACAGATTTATAATGTCAATTATTATATTTATATGATTAGAATTTGACTCTGCTATCCTTATTAAATTATTTATAAATGTATTTCTGAAAATAGAAATATGGACATTGGAATTAAAAATTAATATCTTTATTGTTTCAAAGTTGTAATCCTTTCTCTTACCATAAATGCAAGTACTCAAGCCACGCCTCTTGATGTCGATAGTAAGGTCTAAATAATTTACATGGTTTCCGTCATATGAAGTTTTCTTTAATGTCAAACCATGGGGATGATAATCTAAATTTAATTCGCTATTGGAATTGTTAATCCTTACCAATAAAACATCATCAATATACCTAAAACTTAAAAAATCCTTATTTAGTGTTTCATTATCCTCGTATAAAAATTAATAAATATCTGCAACTACCTCCCATAGGTATAACCCTTATCTATTGAAACGCATACTTACCATAAAATAAATAATTTTCTTTAATTACAAAATTAAAAAAAAAATTGTTAAATTATCCAAATCTTTACCCAAAGTATTGTACCTCTCAAAAAAAGCAAAAATTTTATTTTTAAGATCAATTAAATCAGTATCATTGTATAAATCTTCAGAATCATAAACATATAATTCTCTTTTATTATTCAATCCTTTCAATTTATTAAGAAACTCAAAACTATTTTTATTATACATGTATTATTTTGTTTTAATTCCACTTCAAATAAACTCTGTAAAATATCCAAAAACTTTTTATTAGGAACTTCTAAACAAATGCCAAAACCACATCTAATTGTACGAAAGACGACGGGGTCCTTATGAAATTTAGGAACGAAAACAATATAAGGTATTTACTTACCATACTAAGTTGTGTGTATTTTAACCTTTTGTAAAAAGTACCAATTCTAATTTATCTAAATTTAAAATTCTATGTGTATATATATATATATATATATACTAGCAGCCTTCGCCCGCTACGCTGGGCTGTTTTTCTAAACAAACCTTGGATCAAACGAAATATATCTGTGAATTCGATCATGCGAGTTGATCCTCTACTATAGGATTTCGTAAAGTACGATAGAACAATACATAATATACTAAAACCCTGAAAATTTATACCTATACTTAAAAATTTATCAATGCAATTCTCATCAGAATCCGTCCAACAGAGCCTATTAGAAAGGCTAATCTTTCATAATTGGGTTCACCTGATTCTAGAACTTTCAGCCAAAATAGTATAAACAAACAACCTAGAACGATATGTTTTTTTCCACTAAAACATATCTAACCGAGCAAGTTCAACCAAATTCCACTTAGCAGAATCTTTTGAACTATCAAATATACCACAGCCTTTCCTAAAAATTATCTATTTAACAGAGACTGGGAGGGGGCAGCACAGGCAATCACCTCATCGAGTTTACAGCTGAAATTACAGAATTAGTTAAAACTCGATCCGCATATTTAAACGCAATTGGTCTGCCAATCTGGGTGGAAAGCACCTGAAAACCTGATTTTAGAGGATGACTTGTAGGTTTGCTATATGATTTCCTGCTCCCAGTCCTCCATGTTATCATTCCTTTGGGTGCAGGAAAACACATTGTTAAACCCATGAATCAACCGCTAAAATCGGGTTTTCAGGTGTTTTCCTTTAAGATATGACTTGACAGGCAGACCAATTGCGTTTAATATTCGAATCGAATTGTAATTAATTCTGGAATTTCAGCCGTGAATTCTATGAAGTAATTGTCTGTTCTGTTGCCTCCAGGTATAACAGTTCCCATCAAAATCTATTCAGCAGAATTTTTAAAAAAGCCAATCTTTCATTATCCTGTTCATCTGATTTTGACTTGTCTTCATAATTATTTAACCAAGCCACATAGAACGATATGATATACTAAAGTCTTTTCTGAAAAATTATCTAACAATGTAAGTCCCATGAAAAATCTATTCAGCAGAACTCAAGTTCTAAGCGGCCGGAACGAAATTTCTCTTTGCATTTCCTATATAATATAAATCGTTAAATTAAAATATATCTTTCATAATCGTGTTAACCAGATTATAGAACTCTCAGGGATGTAGGGGTAGGTCTACGTTATATACACTCTGGGTTTTTTAAGAAATTCTGCACACCTTCCATAGCAATAGCATCTATATTTTATAGTATATTACTGCTTGCATATAGCGTGCATCCTCTAGTTTTTTACTACACAACGGAGAACTTTTCCACAAAGCTTCAAAATCCATTCAGTACAACTTTAAATAAAAGATAATCTTTCATAATCGGGTTCACCTAATTTTAAAAATCCCATAGCTATCACTAAGCAGCGTAACATATTATTTATTTATTTATTTATTTATTTATTTTTACATTAAAACACTCTGAAACAAATTACCCAACTAACAGTATAAGTTCTACAAACTTGCGTTCAGTAGAACCTGAGTTATAGCCAATCGGAATGAAATAAAAATTTGCGTTTTATATATACGAGTTGGAACCCGTCGAAATTCGACGAACTAAGATGTTAGAAAGGAGCTTCAGATCGAATTTATAATAAACCTACAAAAATAAATACAATAAAAAAATTCCTCTAACATTGGTTGTCTCACTCTTAAAACAAATAATATTTTCAAAATATTATTTCCACAAACTTCAGCTGCTTAATTTATTGAAAAATTAATCTCTATTAGAATACGTAATCAAGATGAATAATTATGATGAATTTATCGATTGAGGCTCTTATGTTTGTTTTTACGGGATGAAAAATCAGTAAAAAGTATTTCGCTTTGTCACATCATAAAATTTCCCCCCATAAAATCTAAACTGTACGTTATTTTCACGTTCTCATAATTTACATACGCACCACTCAAACTCGCAATTTGAAAGTATTTTAACGCGCAATAGATTATTAATGAATGTATTTCCAAACTTAAAGTCACGTTTGTCCGATAAAACTTTCCATGTGAACTTTAAGTTCTAATCTCAATACCCGCGAAAAAAAAAATAAAAAAAACAAGTTGGAAATTGCTCGTCAAACGTGGCAAATGAGTTGCGTTCAAACTATAACTAGTTTTATAATTATTTTTTACACTCCATATTACACTGTATATTTTTTTGCGCTTCATAAGTGCATAGTCTGTAACATCATTAAAATGCACTTACAATAATTTTCCCCCCATTCCCCGTAATGTAACGGAAAACTTTTGACTGTCCCTGTAATTAAACTATACATTCGATTTTCATAAAATTTGAAATTTCTCGACAAAATTTTGCAGCAATTATATATTTAAAATTTCAGACCATTCGGAAGGCTGTAAAATCATTAAAATGCATTTGCAATATTTTTTTCCCATTGGCCATAATGTAACGGAAAACTTTTGGGTGTCCCTGTAATTAAACTATACATCCGATTTTCATAAAATTGGAAATGGATCAACAAAATTTTGCAGCAATTATATATTAAAAATTTCAGACCATTCGGAAGGCTGTAAAATCATTAAAATGCATTTGCTATATTTTTTTTCCCATTGGCCGTAATGTAACGGAAAACTTTTGGGTGTCCCTCTAATTAAACTATACATCCGATTTTCATAAAATTGGAAATGGCTCGACAAAATTTTGCAGCAATTATATATTAAAAATTTCAGACCATTCGGAAGTCTGTAACATCATTAAAATTCACTTGCAATAATTTTTCCCATTGGCCGTAATGTAAAGAAAAACTTTTGACTGTCCCTGTAATTAAACTATACATCCGATTTTCATAAAATTGGAAATGGCTCGACAAAATTTTGCAGCAATTATATATTAAAAATTTCAGACCATTCGGAAGGCTGTAAAAGCATTAAAATGCATTTGCTATATTTTTTTTCCCATTGGCCGTAATGTAACGGAAAACTTTTGGGTGTCCCTGTAATTAAACTATACATCCGATTTTCATAAAATTGGAAATGGCTCGACAAAATTTTGCAGCAATTATATATTCAAAATTTCAGATCATTCGGTCGGGTAGTTTTTGCTCTGTTATATGCGGACGGACAGACAGACGGACGGACAGACGGACGGACAGACAGACGGACTGAACGACGACTATAGGTGCTACGTATTTATATAATTACGAACGCACCTAAAAAAACATTCAGAAATTTGCCTTTAGTTGTCTTATTGGCCATTTAGTATCGGTCAAATATTTAGTTTTATCAAAATAAATGATCGTATTGTTTTAAATACGACATAATTTTTACACACTGAATCATTTTTCCTAGCGTCTCAAACTCAGTATCAGCGTAATGTAAAAATATTGAAATGTAACTGATTTATGAAGAAAAATGCGTGTTCTTTTTTAATGTCTGACATCATTTTCTGTTCAAAAATTATTAAAAAGTTACTTTTATTTGTAATGTGAAATGGCATCAATAAGGATATAATCAATAAAAATAATAAACCATGACTATTTTCCCTTTACTTTGGATATAAATGGAGTACTTCAGTTGCCACGATTACAAAATTTGTATAAAAAACTACAAAAAAAAATTAATATCTCAAAAATAAATTGAGATACAGCTTTCAAGCAAAATGCACTTAAAAGAGCATTATTTTCTTAATACGACGGTGTTAAAATTTAAAATGTGCGATGTTTAGAAGTTTAAAAATTTGTCGTAGATATAATTGCAAAACCGAAATTTTATTTCAAATTTCAAAGTGTTGCCTAAAATTTAAAATGTGCGATGTTTAGAAGTTTAAAAATTTGTCGTAGATATAATTGCAAAACCGAAATTTTATTTCAAATTTCAAAGTGTTGCCATTCACAAAATGACGTATGCGTTACGCACAGATATATTTGTCCTTTATAATATAGATAGTAGACGATGATGAGTAAAAATGTAAGGGCTGGTATTTGCGATTTAAAAAATGCTATTGGTGAGATTTGTGTATGGCTAACATAAAAGTTCCCATTTTTTCTTTTTATCCAGGAGCAAATGACAAATTGCAAAACATTTTTTGAATTTAAAGCTTTGAAAATGAAAACTTTTTTTTAAGCAGTACAAACATTGCTTTCATATTTAAATTAAATATTTCCGTTTTACAACATTTATTTCATATTAAACCTTTTTTCTTCGTATTTTAAATAAAATCGGTAACTGTTTTGGTATTTTTCCGTTATACCTACACCGTTGTCGCCAATCATAATAATTAGCGCAAAATGAAATGAAACATTTGAAAAAAAAAAATTATTTTGTTGATATAAAAATGCGCATTTAAAATTTATAACATTTGAAAATTAGACTTTCACCAACTTTTTTTTTTTTTTTTAAATCAATACAAATCAAGGTACTACTTAGTTATCCCGTCGACCAATTTCGCTAAATTATATAAATCGTCACACCACACGCCAAATTATACAAATTGACGTGTACAAATAAAAATGTTATTGACATTGACATTTTTATTTTCGAAAAATAACAATTTAAGATGTTTTGCTAGAATTAAATACTAATAAAAAAATATTCACGTTCAATAAATAGCAAACCTTAATATTTAGCACAGTTTGCAATAAAAATCCTTTGCACGATTAGGGTTGAAATAAATGGCGCAATAGCATACATTTTGGCATGGTTTTGGTAACGCGAAAAACTACCAATTTTTTAAAAAATTAGTTTTGAGGCTTTGTAATTTTTTACCTAACTGATATAGCTGTTTTAATTATTCAACCAAAAGAATTGATTAACAAAATTGCTCAATTTAAATTTTTCCGTTGCTATAGATATATTCCGTTGTTTTTAGAGAATATCACTTGAAAAATTGAAGTTTCGGCGCCAAAGACATCGCCAAATTAGAAAAATATGAAATATCTCGCGAACTATTGGGTTTAAAAAAATTTAGTTAGTGCCATTCGATTCAGCATGCAAAAATACACCAAAATATGTTATCACTTGAAAAATAGCTATAAAATCAGATTTTTAAGGAATTTTTTAAAAGTTCGTTCGATTTTTTACCCCCCTTAGGGGTAGAATCTTAGAAAATCCTTTCTTAGCGGCACTCTATGTCGTAAGAAGAATTTTTACCCCAAATTTCAAGTATTTAGGTTCAGTAGTTTGGGCTGCGCGTTGATTAATACAAAATTCAGACTTTCTTTTATATATATAGATACAGGGCGATTCATAAATATCGAAACAATAGGCTATCTTCTTAAATATTGCCCCTAGGCACATACTTCAAATTGAAAAGTTTCATAAAAAAAGGTGCAAAATTTGATGAGATAAGTTTCAACTCCATGGGGGGTTTATGAAAAAATACAAAAAATAAATTTTTATACGGGCCCCGTCGAGTAAAATTCCGAATTAGGAATTGTTTTCCTTATCTATTCCTGAATTAAACACAAAAAAAATTCATCTCGATATCTTTAAAATTCGCAGCGATATCAAAATCCAAAATTCGTGACTTACACCATTTATCCATGCCTCTGAGCGAGGAGTTTTTGACTCATTTTGAATACAAGATAAGGATCACCCACAAATTGTACATTATTAAAAGTCGGTATAAGACAGTGCCTCTCCTTTGGGCATAAAATAGGCAGCGTATAGATTTTACGTTAAACTTGTTTTCAAAGTATGTTGGTGGCACTAGAGGTCTGCACGGGCCGAAATATCTAGGTCCGGTCCCGAATCGACCCATAGGAAAAAAAGTTCGGCCCTGCCTGGAAAAAAGTTCAAATCATATCCTGGCCCGACCTGACTGAATTTCTACATAGTTTTAGGTAGCTTTCCTTACAAAAAGCTACCTATTGCAGTCATTCGGAGAAAGCGATTTCAAAAAAATTTGGTATATTTTCATCGATCATGACCCCCATACCCCGAAACCACCCTCCGTTCAAAATTTGTATATATATATATATATATATATATCTGACCTATGTCACACTGTAACTCTCGTATTTATGAACCGATTTGGATGTAATTCGGTGTGTACATAGTACATACCAATGTCTCGACCGAGTTCGTTGGTCAGCTTCATCCGCCATTTTGTTTCAAAATGGCGGCCATTTAAAAATTTTTAAAAAAAATTTAAATTTAAAATGTGGTACCAAAAAATTGAAAATGGAAAAATATTTTTTATCTTATGTATTTGACCTTTGTACAAAGATTTCGGAGCAGTTTTTGTTTCGTCTATATCTCAAAAAATGGCTGAGTTATAGCATTTTGAATTTCTAGCGAAGCTGACATTTTGAAACGTCCTGAACTTTGTCACGCGATAAAAGGCGTATTTATGAACCGATTTGGATGTAACTTCGTTTATACATAGTACAGACCAATGTCTCGACCGAGTTCGTTGGCCAACTTCATCCGCCATTTTGTTTAAAAATGGCGGCCATTTAAAATTTTAAGAAAAATTTAAATTTGAAATGTGGTACCAAAAAATTGAAAATTGAAAAAATATTTTTTTCTTATGTGTTTGACCTCGATAAAAAGATTCATGAGCAGTTTTTGTTTCGTCTATATCTTAAAAAATGGGTGAGTTATAGATTTTGAATTTCTAGCGTTTCTGACATTTTGAAACGCCCTGATTTTTGTCACGCGATAACAGGCGTATTTATGAACCGATTTGAATGTAACTTGGTCTGTACATAGTACATACCAATGTTTCGACCGAGTTTGTTGGCCAGCTTCATTCGCCATCTTGTTTCAAAAGGGTTGCCATTTAAAAAAAATGTAATTTAAAATTTAAAATGAGGTATTAAAAAATTGGAAAATGAAAAAGATTTTTTTTTATGTGTTTGGCCTTGATACAAAGATTCTGGAGCAGTTTTTGTTTCTGAAAATTTGTTCTTTTGTTTATATCTTAAAAAGTGGTTGAATTATAGCACTTTGAATTTCTATCATTGCTAACACTTTGAAACGATCTTGTATTTGAATCGCGATACCACACGTATTCGCCTATTTCGATGGAAGAAGGCATGTGGATAGTATACATCAATATCTGGACCATGTTCGCTGGCCAGATTCATCAGCCATCTTGTTTCAAAATGGCGGCCATTAAATTAAAAATATATATATTTAAAGTGAGGTGCGAAAAAATTAAAAATTGAAAAAGGTTTCTTTCTTAAGTATTTGACCTTGATATAAGGATTCAGGAGCATTTTTTGTTTGTCTTTATCTTAAAAAATGGCTCAGATATAGCAGTTTCAATTTCTAACGTGGATGACATTTTGAAAAATCTGATTTTTTGCCTGCGACAGCACTCGTATGTATCAACCGATTCCGATGTGAGTGAGCATGTGCACAGCAATTACTAAGGTCTCGACTAAGTTCACTGGTTAGCCTCATCCACCATGTTGTCTTAAAATAGCAGGCACTTTAAGAAATCGCCGAATTTGGCAGCGAAATATAAGTTACTGCTTTAAATAAAGTTGCTTTAAATAAAAGCAGCTTGGATAAAGCTGACTAATTTTGCGAAATTCTCATTCATAATGATATAGTATTGATAAAAATTAGTATTGAATCTCCTACATTCGGTTTCCACTTAATTGAGCTTCGTGTGTTTGAATAATATAAGTTGGCTTTTTTAAAATAAGGAATATGGAAGCTACCTCTTCCTCCCGGCACTGGCCGGAAGGACTTTTTTACATCGTTATGGTTAAAAGTTGTTTCGTATGGAGGAGTTCTGACCAAAAATACTTAATATATCTTTTCTTTTTTCATGTTTATAATTATTATTTTTAAAGAAGTGCCAAAAGCTGTGATTATTTGTTTTATTAATGAATCTCTATTTATATGTAAATGATTCACTTCTCCTTTAATAACGTTAATCCATATTCCATGTGTTAGAGACAATGAAAAATGCTATAAAGTAAAATCTTTTAAGACGGAATCACATAAGAAAGAAAAAAAAAATCTTTATAGACAAGTTCCCCTCTTACTCAGGATTCATTTTCCATGGATCTACAGATTTTTCCGTTTAAGAAAGGATTCCGTCATAGGCAGATTTTTTTCACTAGTTTTACTGTATTTTAAATTTTTTGCCTTAAAATCTACTATCCTTTAAAAATATGAATTTTAAAATTTTATTAAAAAATAATTTTAAAATATATGCATTTGTTGTAAAGGTTTTTGGGCTAAGCCAAATTTTAGTTATTTTTGCACAGGCTAGATCAGTCAGAGATAATGATTTTAATATGGGTTGTCCCGAGACCGGGACTGAAAATTTCGCCCAGGGGAGACCTGGGAATAAGGAAGACAGTCCGGGTTCTGTATAACCAGTGGCCGAGAGGTTCTGCTCTCATGCTGGGTTTAAAACCAATCATGTCCTTCGGCTCAATCGTTCGGAGTTTTCAGTGGTTTTCTTCGAACCTTGGATATCCTTGCGTAAATACGGGTTAGGTTCCCTTAGAAAGACCTCCACGGAAGGCACCACCAGTTTCGGGCCCACATCCCTCGTACAGATAATTGGCCGTCATAAATCACACCAACACCCGCTTCGGTATGAAAAAATACGATCGGACCTACCTGGCCGAATCTTCAGAAAAAAGTCGTCAATCCCGGGTCTGCCCCGGCCCCTGTGTACAGACTTTTTTATCGGCCTCGCCGGGGCGATAAAAAGCCTGAATTTGTAAGGACTAAAATTATGAAAAACTCTTAATCGGCATGTTTGAAAAAGCATTGCTCAAATTCTACATTAAACATTTATTTATGGACATTTAAGTAGTATAAAAATGTGGTGGAAACGGCAAAAGTTAAACTGAATCGGAAGTTCAAGCTACCGAAAGAAGTGACTTTTATACGTGCAATTTTTTAAAATGTATTTAAATATGTTATTAGGAGCCAATCAATGTTTAAATCTTTAAATGGGTTTTTCTGCATGATGCTTTTTTAATCGTAAATTAAAAAGGTGCAAACTTGGAACATGTCTTTTTTGATTATTTTACATTAATTTTGTTTCGGCAAATTGAAAAAAAAAATACTTTTGAAAATATGGATTTTTAAAAAATAAGTTACATATTTTTTAAGCAAATATTTTTAATATTTTTTTAAATAAAAAAAAAATTCCTGAAACAAAACTAAAATTACAATTTCCTGTTTAATTAAATGAAAAAAATTTGCAATCTGATGAATAATGTTTCGAGTTATAAGGATTTTAAATTAAATCCGCTTAAAAAAATACTAAACATTTAAATTTTTAAAAAAACTTTATGCGAAATATTAGGATGTGATTTTGTTTGCAAATTATACGGTTAACCATCACATAAAAAGAAAAAAAAATCAAAATTCTAGCTCAACAAATATATTTTTTACATGTTTCCTAGAGCTCTTAAACTAACATTGTTGCTTCGATTGCATGCATTTCAATTTGCGTCTAATTCCTTAAAACCTGATGAATTATCTAAACGGCCATAACTCTGAGAGTTTTTCAGATATGAAGATGCAATTTGTTGTGCTTAATTCAGGAATGGATAAGGAAAGTTTTCTTGATTGGAATTTTTACACTACGGGGGCCGTATAAAAATTTAAGTTTCGTATTTTTTCAAATAGACCCCCTATGGAATTGCAACTTATGTCATTAAATTTTGAACCTTTTTGTATGAAACTTTGCAATTGGAAGTATGGGTCTAGGGGCAATATTTAAGGAAATAGCCTATTGTTTCGATATTTACGAATCACCCTGTATATATATATATATATATTATTTTGATGAAAATTGTATTTTTCATTTTAATTGAAAATATTTTTTGTGTGCCAAAGCATTTAATGTGAAAATTCGGAAAATCGTTTTTTATAACCAATTGTTCCATAATAAAACACAAACCAGTTTACAATTGTTACTTTTGCAGTGTTTAGATTCGTTCTATACAATTTCTTACAAAAAGAATTGTCGTTGAAAACATTATATGATTTACATACAAAATGAAAGTAACACTTACACATGATATTATCCATACTTAATAATCGTTTAATTAAAATACTAATAGATTAGAAATATACACTGTGTCCACGTATAACCTGACCGAACTTTATTTTCGCAACCGTTGGTCCTAGATGCATACTTCCAATTACAAAGGTGGTCAAAATTAGGTGCAGAGTTAAGATTTAAAAAGTTTGAAGCGAAAAAACAATTTAGTGATGAATTACAGAATCTAAATTTTTATACGGTCCCTCGGTCCTATAAGTTATATTTAGTAAAATTTCCCTGTTACATTGAAAAGTAAGGCAAAAAAAGTCCCATTATTCTACGATTAAAATTGATCGAGAAATAGCTGCTTAAAGTTGGGGTATATTTTTTGCTGCAAATTATGGGTCATTCACAAATTTAGTAGAAATATAATTTCGTCAGCTATATTAAAGAAATGGTTGAGAGTAAAATTAGCATTGTAATGTAAATTTGAAATCTTTAATCATTCTGACATATTATTGCAAAATATACAATTTGTACTTACTGAACATATAAGAGAATAACAATAACAGAATTTTTGTTAAATAAAAGGATGAAAAACAACAGCCTCTATTCTTTACAAAATGGTACATATTTTTAAATGCTGTTAGATTACACTTTCAAATTTTGGGTTGTGCCATGTATTTTAGCTTTTGAAAATTGATTCTTAATGTATTTTTTAGCGCTGAATCTGGAAATGATCTTCACTTTAAACAATCACGTCAGGATTTTTCTCAAATCGCTGTATCAAACCTTTCTAAAATAGCTGTATCACAAATATCAAAAATAAAAAGCTCAAAGTTAAATTGATCCCCCCTCCCTTCCAACCTCATCAGACCCCTGAGCTGTTTAGCTGTAAGAAACCCAGTATAAGTCAAAAATTTTAATAAATTATTGAATTAAATAAAATTAAACTGCATATAAAAGCCTTACATCTATTTTATAGTATCAGATTTTTTTCTCTATTTTTTTTTTTTTTTTTTTTTTTTTTTTTGTTTACTTTGAAATTTACGATTTGCGAAAAATCCTGACATGATGGTTAAAAGTGAAGGTAGTTTTTTTTATTCAGCGTTAAAAAATACATAAAATGTAATTATAAAAGTTAAAAAACTCACCCATCGCATGTTTAAGTTATCTAATCTAAAACTCAAACTTGTTGACGGTAATTTTTTTTTATGTTATCCTCTAATATAAGTATGTATAAGATGGTAATCGTTAAAAATCATAATAATAGTGCATTGTCATCGGTCAGTATGTAAAATTTAACTTCAATCGGACATTTGGAAGAGAGTTAAAGTTTGAGTACAAATTTTAAACTGGAAAGATGATCCTTGCAAGTTAAATAAAACCTTATGAAAATAACTTAATTTTTGTTAAAAGAAATCATAGCCTCAAATCCTTACAGAATAATACATATGTTAAAATACAATTATTTTAACTAATCTGAAACTTAACTAATAAAATTTAACTCAATCATAATTAGTTGTACGATTCCTTTCAAAGTGCAGATCCCTTGAAATGAGTTTAAGTACTTTATATACGACCCCTGAAAGCATTGCCGAAATCATGTGTATTGAGATGCAAAAAAGTGGTATAAGTCGTGCATTTCAAAGTTTCATAACATGGTCAATTTTAACGTTAGATGAATGGGACTTATTTTGTCTTACTTGTTAGTGTCACAGTAAAATTTTACTAAATATAACTTATAGGACAGGGAGACCGTATAAAAATTTAAATTTCGTAATTTTTTAAGAAATGTTTTTCTTGACCCAAATTGCTTTAAAAATAATTATTTACCTTATTTAAACCATTTTTGTAATTGGAAGTATGTATGTAGAACCAACGGTTGCGAAAATAAAGGTCGGTCAGGTTGTACGTGGACACACTGTAGATTATATTATGTAATTCTCTGAGGGAATAATTAATGCGTAGAAAACTCCTAAAGAATTATCTGGATGGAATTTCGTTATGGTTCAAATTTACATTCAAAGATTTCTTTTAAAATTTTCATATACGATGACCAATTAAAAAAAAAAAAAAAAGTTACACTTTCAATTTATGGCCATTTATTAAATCACATATACATAGGCAACACGGCTATGACAACCTACAATGTAAGTTCACTTAGTCCACAAAGTCCCCAAGAGACTGTGAACATTTCTTGGAACGGTCAACCATCTTTTCGATTCCGGATGCGTAGAAATATACTCCAGCGCTATGTAGCCACCCGGGAACAGCGAAATCCAAGGTGTTCGTGAACAATGGAGAACACACTGCCGTACGAAATGGTCAGAATGCTAGTTCAACATGCACGGATATCATGGACGAATATCGCGAAGGCGGGATCGCAACATGCAGTACCGTTACAAATGTTGACCGTTACAAATGTGTGTGGATGCGATCATTAGAGAGAATCGCTGCATGAAATTGCCAGTATGCTGAACATTTCGTACGGCAGTATGTTCTCCATTGTTCACGAGCACATTAAATTTCGCTGTCTCCGTGTGGTTACATAGTGGTGGAGGAGATTTCTATACACCCGGAAGTGAAAAATAGGTTGATCTTTCCGAGAAACGTTTACCTTCTCTTGGGGACTATGTGGAAAAGTGAACGTATATTGTATGTTGTCATAGCCGTATTATCTATGTATATGTGTTTAATAAATGGCCGTAACTTTGAAGTGTAACCTAATTTTTGATTTGTCCCCGTATATAGTTAGTATTTTATAAATTTTCCTTTTATCAGGCAAAAATATCAATATAAAAGATTTTTAAAAATGTCTAATATTTTTTAAAACAGTTTCAACAAAAATATAGAGAACAGAGTTTATGGAATGAATTGTTTAAAAATCAGTAATTTTATTGATTTAACCACAAGTTTCAGGTATTTATTTAAAAAAATATTCTGACAAAAGTTAGGTAAAACAAAAAAATACAGTCTAATGGACAGCTTATAAAATATATTTTAATGCTGGAAACATAGAAAAATTCTTCATCTAAAAATCAACTGACCATGCATGTATTATAAGGAAATAAATATATTTGTGTATTTAAAATAAATAAATGGTTTCGAATTGTTCTTAGTTCATGATACTTTTTTAATAAATATTGTTATTTTTTTATTTAAATTAAAATTTCATAAAATATCTTAAGGGATAATTTTACTAAATAACAAAAGCTAAAGTTTCTGTTAATGAACTTAATCATTTTAATTTAGCTTTATTTTTGTTATACATTTATATAAAAGTTCTTTTATTAATTTACAAATAAAATGATATTGAAATATTTTTATAAATTTTAATGTTAAATTTCAGATTTTTTAATGTAATTGATTTTTTAATAAAAAAAAATGTTAACATAATGGCTACTTTTCGTATTCTACAAGTTACTGCAATTTTTTTTTTCACAAGAACATGTATAAAATGCGATGCATATACAAAATAATATGCGTATAAATATGTACATATGAAATTATGACAGAACAATTCAATATTTTTTAAATAAAATAATTATACATTATCTTACTTGTTTCTTTTTAGAATTAGTTATCCAACCGAAAACTGTTATAGGCGTACCTGTGGTGTACTTAATAGATTTTACGTTAAAAAGATTTTGGTATCTTGGTTCTTTAACATAAGATAAAATTTACTTTTATTTAGATATAATTCAATAGCGAAAAGTTTTCAAATTTAAAACAAATTTTAATTTTATTTTTAATATATAAAAATAATACGCTACAGTTATATGAATGTGTATAAAACAGATAGTTTGCTCTATTTTAATCATTAGTTCTGCGTACAAATTATTATATCAATTACACAGAAACTTATAATGCCTATCATTAATCTGTAATATTGTAATATCCTAATCTCTTAATTAAGGAACAATAAGTGTAGAATACTTAATTCATGCAAATTCTCTTTATTTAAAAATACAAAATTTTATTAATTCAATAGACTGACAGGGAAAAAACAGGGACAAAATGCCATTGATTATTTGTAACAAGTTTTATATTAGTACTAACATAAAATGTAGGCATTACTAGAGAGACTGATCTATTGTTACGTATTTTAACCCTACTGCCTATTTTACTATTGTTACATAGTTTAACCCTGCACCTCAAAAGCCCACTGTGGGTCAAGCTATTTCTATCTAGAAAACGGCTCTAAAGATTTCGAATAAATTTTATATTCTGTCGTTTTGGATTACGAGAAAATAATTGGGCTAAGTCAAATGTTTGATAAGTTTGATTTCTGGAGCGTTTTGGGTCATTGTGGGTCAAGCTATAGAAAATAAATCTAACGATTTTGAACAAATTTTGGATTTTATAGATTTCTTGCTCGAGAAGGCCATTGGGCTAGGTCGAATGTTCAAGAAAATTCGATTAGCGGTCATTTTGGGTCACAATTGGTGAGGATGAAACTAATTGTATCTAAAAAAAGTCTAAATCGTCGAAATTTTTCAATATAACGTTTGCGGGCACGACAATATCGTTGGGCTAGATCACATGTTAAAAAAATTTGGATTAGTGGGTCATTTTGAGTCCACTGCGAGTCAAGCTAATCTATTATTTATATATAATCCAAACGGAAATTTCGTTCCGAACGCCGAGATTTCGAGTTCTACCGCATGGATTTTTACGGAACTTATACCGTTAGATAGGTATCATTCCAGGGAAGGTTTTAAGCTATAACACATCATTCTACCTAGATTAGTTAAGAATTATTACGGAAAATTCTATTATTTTGGACTTTGTTACTTCATATTTCCTTAAATATCTGGGCTCCTATTGGTCGTAGAGCTTAGATCTCGCGCCAAAAGTAGCTCCGAAGCACCCAAGCAAACTTTTCCCCGCGATTATTTTGACGTCTTCCGATTTCCTCTAACTCTATTAGATGCCCGCGTAGAAGCCCCTTTAACATATTTTTCGTAGTAATTTCAGCAATTATCTTAAATTCTTGGTTAATACCGCCACCCTCCCGATTAATGTATCTACGGAAAAGTTGCATGAAGGAGTTTCGTTCAGATACGCTTTCGTTAAGAATAGAGTGCGCTCCCTGGTGGTGGAATGTGGAACTAACATAACGCGATATTGTTAAAATTAGGAAATCTAACAATGCGATCTGTTTTAAACTTTGAGATAGTTCATAACACATAATCTATTATTTATTCTATTATATATATACATATAAAATCTATTATCTATTCTATTATCTATTATATATATAAAATCCAAACGGAAATTTCGTTCCGAACGCCTAGATTTCGAGTTCTACTGCATGGATTTTTACGGAACTTATACCGTTAGATAGGTATCGTTTCAGGGAAGGTTTTATGATGTAACACATCATTGTACCTAGATTAGTTATAGAAGTATGACGGAAAATTCTGTTATTTTGGACGATAAGGTTACCATTTTATTTTTTGGCGAAGTTTTTTGTTGTTGAAAAAATTGAAACGGCTATTACACCTAGAAAAATAAAAGACAAAAAACTGTTACCAATTTTATTTAAAATTTTTAAAAAAGAAAAAAAAGAAATCCATTTTTATGAGTGATAATATTAAAAAACAAATATATTTAATTTAAACATGAAGGAGAATGTTCGTAATACTTAAAGAATTACTCAGTTGAAATATTGCAATTGAAATAATATTTGGCGATTTATCTTTTGCATCAGGTTAAGAAAAATGCATCTGAAAATTGATAAAATGATATCAAGGAAGTTCCCCATAAGCGCATGCTCAGCATTATTTGAAAAAAATATATAGAATATTCTTCTCATAAATATAAAAAAATCGGCAGAACCTCTATTTAGCATTCGTAAAAAAATAATGAAAATTTCATTTTTTGCGATTTAGCGCTGGATGGCGACACGATAAAATTTTGAATAATACTATATGATAAATATTCTTTAAGAAAAACTTTTTCAACTCTCGATACGAAGTTAGTTTAAGTAAGTTTAACTTAAATAAATACACATTTATAACTGCAGTTTTGTCATATACATTTATATATGCAACAATGAAATTTAGCGATTGTATTTATGCCGCTTACAATGAAATTTAAATGGATTAAAAGTGTTTCAAACTCAAATTAAGGTACGATTCTGAGCATTGGCAATTTGACTTCGATATTGTTAGTGTCAGAGACAACAAGAGAGTTTTATTGCCATGGAAACAACAATTTAATATCGAAATGTTTAATGATAGCATTCTTAATTAAAATACCCTTAAAACTTATCCAGCCGGTGACACCGTATAAAATTAAATAGCTCAATACAAGTAACACGCAATTTGCATATATTATATAAGCTTACAGCAAAAATAGTAAACTAATCCACAGTTTAAGTTTAAATTCATTGAGCATTAGGCATTTAATTACTTATTTAACAAGGAATTTATAAATGCATTTCAATCTCTTGCATTTGGCGAGGAAACCTATTGGTTCGCCAAAGAGCGTCGAGCGTTCGTCTGTTCGCGCCAAATACTCGAAAAAATATTTTTTTACAGATTTTCTACTGCGATTCGACCGGTATATTTTTACCGATCTTTTTTACATACATGAGTCATTTTATTAGCATTTCCTTTTTCAAAATATTTTGAGTATGCGTTTTAAGGAGACCTTCCTTGTGAGTAACTATTATTATTATTATTATTATTATTATGTATCTCTTACAGAAAAAACTAGCAAATGTAATTATAAAAATAATGATATTACATAAATAGCAGTTAATATTATAAAAGTGGAGTCAAATATTTAAATTTTAATACAAACGTTTGCCCCCCCCCCCCCCCCCACACACACACACATATTATAAATAATTTAATTTCAGATATTTAAAATAGTTTTCGCGTACTTTACTACGGATGCATGCTATTTTGTTTTTCCCCAAACTTATGACTTTTATAACCTCGAATTCAGATCAACAAATATTGTCCACTCTCCCTTTTTTTTACATATATCGCCAATTTTTCTTTTAGAAAAGTCTACTGTTTCAAATGTTAAGTACTAAAGATTATTCTTAAGAAAATTTATGCAATTTTGCGTTATTAATACCACAATTTTTTTTAAGGTTTTTGATATTGGATTAATCTTCCGTAATCAGGTTACCTGCTAATTAGTGTATTTACTGAACTATTTAGATGTTTCTTTTATATTTGAAAGAGTCAGATCAGTGATCAGACAGTGATCGCGATTGTAGAAGATTACATGAAATTTGTACTTAGCTATTAGTAAATTTATGTTTTTTCATTATGAAGCAAACGGAGAACAGAAGATTTAGTATTATATATATTTTTATTTGCAGTTATTTTACTGTCACTAAAAAATAAATACTTGGGAAAACATTTTGAAATTCCAATGGTGGCTGGTGG
The DNA here is from genome assembly GCA_963932465.1 of Maratus speciosus. Classification (NCBI taxonomy): domain Eukaryota; kingdom Metazoa; phylum Arthropoda; class Arachnida; order Araneae; family Salticidae; genus Maratus; species Maratus speciosus. Next base: position 427,328,358 of record OZ010795.1, on the reverse strand, counting down.
AACAATATTTGTTGATTTATCATTTTAGCCTAGATAAGAAAAAAAGTACCTGAAATGCAGATAAAATTGAAAATAGAAATCATTATAAAGCAAGTTCTTCTGACGCACAATCCTATTCGCTAAACCAAGGAAAAAATTAACGATTTTAGGTTTATTTAGGCAGCAGACTGAAGAATAATGTAATTTTGAAAATAAAAAGTGTATTTATTTCTCCGTGTTATTGCACTCTTTAGAGAAATGAAAAAAGGTCTTCGGTGCATCAAAAAGATTATTTCGTTATATTATAACGTGTTAGGTTATTAAATTTAGTATAACTGACTTTATTTGTCATTTACAAAGAGTATTTTTGGCGAAAGATCTATAATTCAGCCAACAGCAATTTGACTTTATTTAATGGGATGTAGTCTGGCGCATAATTACGTATGTTTTACGTGTGTTAACTCTGGTAAATTTGTAACCATATAGTTTGCAAACACTTCTAATGTTTGCCGTAAAACTTAGCTGTGCACCCGATTATGGACGATTGGGAAGATTTTGTTTGGATGAAAACAAGAGGTTTATTTTTCTATCATAATGAGTTATCGAGTTTTTTATTTTCAGGTTAACAGTTACATAATTGCAAGTGGTATATATATGAAAAGGAAATGGTAGTGAAAATGACATTATTTTAATTTTATTCAAACATTTCATTTTTAAAAATCCACTTTTATGTGGTTTACATTTCTTTTAATGAAAGTTAAAGACTTTTTGTGTGCAAACAATTTATTACATTTTTTTTTACCGTATTTACTCTGCTGTAATCCGAAGATAGAAAACTGCAGTAGACCTGCTAGAAGACGTGTATTACAAAATATAATGCAACGTAGAGAGAAATTGTATTTAAGCTACCACATAGAACCACACATAGCACCAAGCTGAGAAGCCCGGAGTTCAAGAACTATCAAACGAAAGTGAATAATCCGAACATAAGTAATGTTCAGTGGTAACTCTCTGCAATCATTGTAATTATCTCTCATTTTAGTAGTGTGGTGACTAGAGAACATTTTAACATTTCTGATTATCACAACGGCCGTATTGTCTTCCCAACCTCTACTTTAAATATATACTGTAAAAAGAATTTCTTCTGAATAGTCCGTATTTTGCCTAACCCATAAGATATTATAATAGCTAAATAGCGTTCGCATAGTATTCAGCAAATGCGGAAAGATTTTCCCGGTGAAGGTCCATATTAATTTAAAATACAAGTTCGAATTCATAATTTTGTTTGATCAATGACCATTTGGAAAATGGACCAGCGATGCGGGTGTAGCCTGCTAGTTTTATCTATAAAACGGCTTAAACAATTTTGACTAAATTTTTTATCCTGTTGTTTTTGATTACCAGAAGGTCATTAAGCTAAGTCACATGTTCGAGCGGATTTAGTTAGTGGACCATTTTGGGTCATTACGGGTCTGACACGAAGCCGCGAATTTGGTGATATTTGGCAAAAATTGGCTGAAAATTTTAGTTTCAAGATTACAAATGCCAAATGAAAGAATGTCGCCAAAATTGGCTATATTTGTGAAAAAACAGGCTTTCAAAATGTGAAAGAGTTTCTTAGAAATTCCTTATAGGACACAAGATACATGGTTACACCGATTTGAGTAGAGTTATAAATGTAGTTTGGCTTGATGTCCTTTTGTTGTAAATGTGTAAATAAAGTAAAATTTAAAAACACGTACATACAGATTTTTCTCATTTTTTTTTAAATAATCTATACTCCTATTATAAAGAGGAAAAAATTGTTTATTTGTCGGAGATAAGCTCTGGAACTACCGAACCGATTCCAAAAGTAATGGTATCAAAATGATGGTGTTAGTCCAACTTAGAACATAGGCTATATCTTATGTCGGTGCCACTACCCCACAGGGGGTGTAGGAGCAAAAAACGCTCTAAAAATGCGATTTTAGCGTTACTGAAGGGCCTAGAAATATGAAATTTTGAATATTAGTTACTTATAAGATATAAATGATGTCTAAGAACAGTTCTTAAACAATTCGAAATTTAAAAGGTTTGAAAATGCACAAAAAGTGTTCTAAAAAACGTTCTAAATGGTAGTTTCTACACAATCTCAGGAAATACCAAACCGATTTAAAAAGTATTGGTGTGAAAATGACTGTGACAACGCTTGCTCCAAGATAGGCTATGTTTTATGTCGGTGCCACTACCCCAAAGGGGGTGTAGGAGCAAAAAACGTTCTAAAAATGCGATTTTAGCGTTACTGAAGGGCCTAGAAATATGAAATTTTGAATATTAGTTACTTATAAGATATAAATGATATCTAAGAACAGTTCTTAAACAATTCGAAATTTAAAAGGGGTGAAAATGCACAAAAAGCGTTCTAAAAAACGTTCTAAATGGTAGTTTCTACACAATCTCAGGAAATATAAACCGATTTAAAAATATTGATGCCAAAATGATGGTGACAACGCTTGCTCCAAGATAGGCTATGTATTATGTCGGTGTCACTACCCCAAAGGGGGTGCAGGAGCAAAAAACGTTCTAAAAATGCGATTTATGTGTTACTGAAGGGCCTAGAAATATGAAATTTGAAATATTAGCTACTTATTAGATATAAAGGATTTCTAAGAACAGTTCTTAAGCAATTCGAAATTTGAAAGGGGTGAAAATGCGCGAAAAGCGTTCTAAAAAATGTTCTAATGGTGGTTTCTACACAATCTCAGGAAATATTAAACCGATCTAAAAAATAATGGTGTCAAAATAAGGGTGTTAAAATGACGGTGACAACCCTTGCTCCAACATAGGCTATGTTTTGTGCCGGTGCCACTACCCCAAAGGGGGTGCAGGAGCAAAAAACGTTCTAAAACTCCAATTTTTGCGTTACCGAAGGGCCTAGAAATATTAAATTTGAAATATTAGCTACTTATTAGATATAAAGGATTTCTAAGAACAGTTCTTAAACAATTCGAAAATTAAAAGGAGTGAAAATGCGCGAAAAGCGTTCTAAAAAATGTTCTAATGGTGGTTTCTACACAATCTCAGGAAATATTAAACCGATCTAAAAAATAATGGCGTCAAAATGATGGTGAAAACCCTTGCTCCAACATAGGCAATGTTTTATGTCGGTGCCACTACCCCAAAGGGTGTGCATGAGCAAAAAACGTTCTAAATTGCGGCTTTTGCGTTACGGAAGGGCCTAGAATCGTGAAATTTGGAATGGTAGTTAGTTATAAGATATCAATGATCTCTAAGGACATTTCCTAAAAAAATCGAAATTTAAAAGGGGGTAAAAATGCGCAAAAAGCGCTATAAAAAACTTTCTAAATTGCGATTTCTACGCAATCTCAGGAAGTACTGAACCGATTTCAAATATAATGGTGTAAAAATGATGGTGACAGATCTTGCTCCAAGATAGGCTATATTTTATATCTGTTTCCACTACCCCAGAGGAGATGCAGGAGCAAAATGCGCGAAAAGCATTCTAAAAACGTTCGAGATACCGATTTGTCGGCAATATCTCCGGAAGATTGAATCTGATTTCAAACGTAATGATAGGAAATTGATGCTGACAGCCTCTGCTCTAACATAGATGCTATTTTATATCGGTATCACTATCACCAAGACGTTGCAGGAGCAAAAAAGCGTTCTAAATTTCGATTTTTGTGATCGGTAGGGGCTAGCAACTTAAAATTAGGCAAGGTGCATATTTATTAGCTATAAATGATCTTTAAGAACAGTTTCGAAAAAATTGGAAATTTAAAAAGCGGTGAAAATGCGCGAAAAGCGTCTTAAAAACGTTCTAAATTGCGATTTCTCCTCAATTTAAGGAAATACCAAAGCTATTTCAAAAGTAATGGTTGCAAATCAATGGTGACAGTCCCTGCTATAACATAGGTTATATTTTATGTTGCTGTCACTACCATCTGAAGGTTGCTAAAGCAAAACATGTTCTAATTTGCATTTTTTGCACAACTGAGGATTCTAACACTTTGAAGTATGGCATGGTATTTACTTACAAGATGCAACTGCTTTCTAAGAACAGTCGAAAGAAAATTCCAAATTTAAAAAAAAATGAAGTGAGTGAAAAACGTTATAAAGTACAATTTTTAAGCAAACTTATAAATTACCAAACCGATTAAAAAAATAATGATGACAAATTTTGATGATAGAACCTGCTCAAACATAAGCTATATTTTATGTCTTTTCCACTAACACCAGAGGGTTGCAGGAGCTAAAAACTTTCTAAATTGCGATTTCTGTGATACTGAAAAGGCTAGAAACTTTAAATATGACATGGTAGTTACTTATAAAATATAAATGCCCTCGAAGGAACGTCGAAAATAAATTCGAATTAAAAAGGGGTGAAGCGAAGGGGAGGTGCGAAAAGCATTCTAAAAAAGTTCTAAATTACAATTCTATGCAATTTCAGGGAATATAAACCGATTATAAAAGTAATAGTTGCGAATCAGTCGTAACAGTCTCTGATCCTACACAGGCTATATTTTATGCCGGTGATTCTACCACCTGGGGTTCACAGGAAATTCAAACGTTCTATAAAAGGGCTTTAAAAGCTTTTTAAATTACGTTTCTGTGGAATATTAGGAAATAACAAACCGATTTCAAAATTAATGTTGGCAAACTAATGGTGACAGTTCCTGTTTCAACATAGCCCTTTATGTTGAGAGAGGTGGTAGGACTTGGAATTCGACATGATGGTTAATTTTAAGATGTAAGAAGATGGTTTCTAAAAAATTCAAAACTTCAAATGAATACTGAAATGAGCGTATTACTTGAGCATAAAAGTTTCAAAATATTTTCTAAATTATCATTTATTTAGTTTTATTTCATTTTATTAATTTAAGTCTCATTTCTGCCTAATACAGTGTAATAATGATGTTTAGTCAAACTGTGTTTTAAATAGTAATTTTTGAATTATTCCTAAAAGTAATAAGTACCTTTTAATAAAATAAAATATTACCTTTTAATAAAATAAAAATTTAGTTAGTACCTTTTGATAAAAATTTGACATATAAATATCACTTGGCATATTTCAAATATTACGCGAGCAAAGCCGCGGGGTTTGCTAGTAATATTATAAAGAGGTAAAAATTGTTTATTTGTAGGAGGTAAGCTCTGGAACTACCGAACAGATTCCAAAAGTAGTGGTATCAAAATGATGGTGTTAGTCCAACTTAGAACATAGGCTATATCTTATGTCCGTGCCACTGGCCAAAAGGGGGTGCAGAAGCAAAAAACGTTCTAAAAATGCGATTTTTGTGTTACTGAAGGGCCTATAGAAACATGAGATTTGGAATGGTAGTTACTTATAAGATACTAATGATCTCTATGGACATTTCTTAAAGCAATCAAAATTAAAAAGGGTTGAAAATGCGCGAAAAGCGTTCTAAAAAACGTTCTAAATGGCGATTTTTACGCAATTTCGGGAAGTACCAAACCGATTTAAAAAATAATGGTGTCAAAATGATGGTGACAACCCTTGCTCCAACATAGGCTACATTTTATGTCGGTGCCACTACCCCTAGAGGGGGTGCAGGAGCAAAAAAACGTTCGAAATTGCGATTTTTGTATTACTGAAGGACCCAGATACATGGAATATGGCATGGTAGTTACTTATTAGATATAAATGATCTCTAAGAACATTTCTTAAAAGATTCGAAATTTAAAAGATGTGAAAATGCGCAAAAAGTGTTCTAAGAAACGTTCTAAATGGCGATTTTTACGCAATCTCAAGAAGTAGCAAACCGATTTCAAAAATAATGGTGTCAAAATGATGGTGACAAACCTTGCTCCAATATAGGCTACATTTCATGTCGGTGGCATTACCCACAAAAGGGTTGCAAGAGCAAAAAAATGTTCGAAAATGCGATTCTTGTGTTACCGAAAGGCCTAGAATCACGAAATTTGGAATGGTAGTTACTTATAAAATATAAATGATCTCTAAGAACATTTCTTAAAAAATTCGAAATTTAAAAGGGGTGAAAAGGCGCGAAAACAGTTCTAAAAAAACGTTCTAAATGGCGATTTCTACGCAATCTCAGAAAGTACCCAACCTATTTCAAAAGTAATGTTTGGAAATTGGTGATGACAGCCCTTGCTCCAACATAGGCTCTATTTCATGTCGGTGTGATTAACACCTAGGGCTTTCAGAAGCAAAAAACGTTCTAAATTGCAATTTTTGTGTTACGGAAGGGCCTAGAATCCTGAAATTAGGCAGGGAAGTTATTTTTAACATACAAATGATCTCTAAGAACATTTCCTAAAAAATCGAAATTTAAAAGTGGTGAAAATGAACGAAAAGCGTTCTATAAAACTTTCTAAATTGAGATTTCTACGCAATCTCATAAATACCGAACCGATTTAAAAAATAATGGTGTGAAAACGATGGTGGCAACCCTCGCTCCAACATAGGCTGTATTTCATGTCGGTGCCACTACCCCAAAGGAGTGAAGGAGCAAAAAACGATCTAAATTGCGTTTTTTGTAATACTGAAGGGGCTAGCATCTTGAAACTAGCCATGGTAGTTACTTATAAGATTTAAATGATCTCTAAGAACATTTCCTAAATAATTCAAAATTTAAAAGGGTGAAAATGGACGAAAAACGTTCAAAAAAACTTTCTGAATTGCGATTTCTACTCAATCTCGGAAAGTACCCAACCGATTTCAAAAGTAATGGTTGGAAATTGATGATGACAGCCCTTGCTCCAATATAGGGCCTATTTCATGTCGGCGTCAGTACCACCTTGGGGTTGCATTTTAAAAAAACGTTTCAAATTGTGATTTTTGTGATACTGAAGGGGCTAGCAACTTGAAATTTGGCATCGTTGTTACTTACAAGTTATAAATGATCTCTAAGAACATTTACTAAATAATTCGAAATTTAAAAGGGATGAAAATAAACGAAAAACATTTTAAAAAACGTTCTAAATTGCAATTTCTACGCAATCTCAGAAAGTACCCAACCGATTTCAAAAGTGTATGGTTGGAAATTGCTCCAATATAATATTAATTTCGTCTCGACGTCATGATCACTACCACCTTGCGGTTACATTTTAGAAAACGCTCTAAATTGTTATTTTTGTGATACTGAAGGGGCTAGCAATTTGAAATTTGGCATGGTAATAACTTATAAGATGTAAATGCTCTCTGAGAATAGTTCCGTAAAAATTTGAAATTTAAAAGGGGTGAAAACGAAATAAAAGAGTTCTAAAAACGTTCAAAATACCGATTTCTACGCAATCTCAGGAAACATAAACCGATTTCAGAAGTAATGGTTTCAAATTGATGGTGACAGTCCCCGCTCCAACATAGCCTATATTTTACGTTATTGTCACTGCCACCTGGAGGTTACAGGAGCAAAAAATGTTCTAAATTGCGTTTTTTGTGTTACTGAGGAGGTCTAACATTTTAAATTTGAAATGGTAATTACTTCAAAGATGCAAATGCTTTCTATGAATCGTTGAAAGAAAATTCCAATTTTAAAAGAATGAAGTGGGCGAAAAGCGTTCTATAAGCGTTCTAAATTACGATTTTTCTGTAATCGCATGAAATACAAACCAATTTCAAACATAATGGTTGCAAATTGATGGTGATAGAACTTACTCAAACACAAGCTATAATTTATGTCGGTGCTACAACCCCTAGAGGGTTGCAGAAACAAAAAACTTTCTAAATTGTGATTTCTGCGGTACTGAAGAGGCTAGAAACTTTAAATATAGCACGGTAGTTACTTATAAAATATAAATGTCCTCTAAGAACAGTCGAAAATGAATTCGAAATTAAAAAGGAGTGAAGCGAAGGGAAGGAGATAAAAACATTCTATAACAGTCCCAAATTGCGATTCCTTTGGAATTTCAGGAAATAATAAATCGATTACAGAAGTTATTGGTTGCGAATCAAGAGTGATAGTCCCTGATCCTATACGTGCTATATTTTATGCCGGTGTCACTACCACCTGGTTGGCAGGAACAAGAAAGCCTTTAAAAACATCTAAATTCCGTTTTCTATAGAATATTAGGGAATACCAACCTATTTCAAGGTTAATGTTGGCAAATTAATGGTGTCAGTCTCTGTTTCAACATTTTTGGACACATTCTATTTCAACTCTGTTTCGTCATTTTATGTTGGTGCCACTAACACCAGAGAGGTGGTAGACAAGAAGCTTGGAATTTGACATGATAGTTAATTTTAAGATGTAAATGTGTTAAGATGGTTTCTAAAAATATCAAATCTTCAAATGAATACTGAAGTGAGCATAAAGTCTCAAAATAATTTCTAAAGTATCATTTATTTGAAATTAGTTTTAGTTCTTCTTATTAATTAAAATCTCATTTCTGTCTAATGCACTTTTATAATGAAGTTTAGTCAAACTGTGGCTTAATTTGTAATTTTTGAATTATTCCAAAAAGTGTTCTTTTAATAAAAAATAATCATGCAAATATCGCTTGGCATATTTCAACTATTACGCGAGCAAAGCCGCGGGGTTTGCTAGTACTGTTATAAAATATACATGCTTTATAGCAATTATACAGAGAGAATAATACACTGATTATATTATATCAAGTTGAGACAACAAAGCTAATTTTGAACGAGCATAACTCGGTCATCCCTGATTGTATATATATATATATTTATAATAGTAAATATATTAATAACTTCAGGATGCAAACACTAAATTAATACAAAGCATGACGGTATGTTATAGAGTTTTACTATGCCAATGGCTAAGGTTGGGGAGGAAAGGTATCTTGTTCTTGAGCAGAAACCAGAACCCTCCCCCCCATTCCCCCGCGTTATACTACTAATAAAGATTTTTTTATAGTCAAATAATGACTCGAATGATATATATCCATTTCGTAACCAAATAACTGGCATCAAAAATAGATTTAATGCGCAGACAGTAACAGAGAAAACAGCTACCCTTTCCTGCCTAGTGTACCAAAATTGGGGTGTTTAGATTTTTTATAAATAAAATGTTTTATTTTTCAAAGAAAATGTTTTTATTACTTTTTATGTATATTTTACACAGTTTACTATAAGTGGATATTGTGTGGAAAAAAATATAAGGTACTAATTGTGCTAAATATTTATTTCAAATAATTTATATATTTAATGTTATTTAAAACTTTCGAAATACATATTCATTGATAAATTCATATCATATTATATTATAAAAAGAGCAAAAATGTTTGTGTGTGAGTGTATGTGTGTGTATGTGTGTGTATATATGTAAATTTTATTTAAAAAATAGCTTTATCGATTTTAACTAAATTTTGTATTTTAAAGTTTTTGGGTAGAAGAAGCCAATTGGGCAAGGTCATATGTCTCAGAAAATTCGATTTGTGGGTCATTTCAAGTCAGGGTAAAGCTAATTATATATAAAAAAGACTGAAATTACTTCGTCTAAACTTTTAACCAACCGTTTGCAAGCACAAGAAGATTATTGGGCTGTGTCATATGTTCCAGAAAATTCGCTTAGTGGGTCATTTTTGGGTCACTGCGGGTCACGCTAACATTATCTAAAAAAAGCTCTAACGATTTTTGATAAGTTTTGTTTTCTACCATTTTCAATAACGAGATGGCCATCGGAATAGGTCAATTGTTCTAGAAAATTCGTTTAGTGGGTCATTTTTGGGTCAATGTGAGTCAAGGTAATATTATCTAAAAACTGGCTCTAACAATTTTGGTTACATTTCATATTCTGCCTTTTGACATTACGAGAAGACCATTGGGCTAGGCCACATGCTCAAAAAAATTCGAGTAGTGGGTCATTTTTCGATCACTGCGGTCAAGCTTATGTTAATTAAAAACAGATCAAACTATTTTGATTAAATTTCGTATCCCACCGTTTTCAACCACGAGAAAACCAATTGGCTAGTTCACTTGTTCGACAAAATTCAATTATTGGATCATTTTGGGTCACTATGGGTCAGGGTATACTAAACATATAACTAAAAACGACTCAAACTAATTTCGCTAAATTTTGTATTCTACAATTTCGGGTTACAAGAAGACCATTGGACAAGGTCACAGGTTCGAGAAATTTCAATTAGTGGGCTATTTTGGGGTCACTATCAAGCTAATCTATTATATATATAAAATCCAAACGGAAATTTCGTTCCGAACGCCGAGATTTCGAGTTCTACCGCATGGATTTTTACGGAACTTATACCGTTAGATAGGTATCGTTCCAGGGAAGGTTTTAAGCTATAACACATCATTCTACCTAGATTGGTTATAGAATTGGTACGGAAAATTCTATTATTTTGGACTTTGTTACTTCATATTTCCTTAAATATCTGGGCTCCTATTGGTCGTAGAGCTTAGATCTCGCGCCAAAAGTAGCTCCGAAGCACCCAAGCAAACTTTTCCCCGCGATTATTTTGCCGTCTTCCGATTTCCTCTAACTCTATTAGGGGCCCGCGTAGGGCCCCTTTAAAATATTTTTCGTAGTAATTTCAGCAATTATCTTAAATTATTGGTTAAGACCGCCACCCTCCCGATTCATGTATCTACGGAAAGGTTGCATGAAGGAGTTTCGTTCAGATACGCTTTTGTTGAGAATAGAGTGCGCTCCCTGGTGGTGGAATGTGGAACTAACATAACGCGATATTGTAAAAATTAGGAAATCTAACAATGCGGTCTGTTTTAAACTTTGAGATAGTTCATAACACATAATCTATTATCTATTCTATTATATATATATAAAATCTATTATCTATTCTATTATCTATTATATATATAAAATCCAAACGGAAATTTCGTTCCGAACGCCTAGATTTCGAGTTCTACTGCATGGATTTTTACGGAACCTATACCGTTAGATAGGTATTGTTTCAGGGAAGGTTTTAAGCTATAAAACATTATTCTACCTATATTAGTTTTAGAATTATGACGGAAAATTCTGTTATTTTGGGCGATAAGGTTACCATTTTATTTCTTGGCGAAATTCATCGTTGATAAAAAAAAAAAATTGAAACGGCTATTAAACCTCGAAAAATAAAAGAAAAACTGTTACTAATTTTATTTAAATGAAAAAAAAAAGTAAAAAAGAAGAAGAAAATCCGTTTTAATGAGTGAAAATATTGAAAAACGGAAACATTTAATCAAAACCTGAAAGAAATATTTGTAATGCTTAAAAATTAATTTAAAAAGAAATATTACACTTGATATGCAATATTTGGCTCTTTATCGCTTGCGTTAGATATGGAAACGAATCAGAAAATTTGATTAGATGAAATTTTAACGACATTTTCTATCTGTTCTGTTCTTTTCTTTTTTATATATATATCTAGCTGTCCCATCACGTGACTTATAGAAAAAACAAGCAGATGTAATTGTGAGTCACATGTGTAATTACTATTTGTTTCTTTACAATTTATTATTTTTCTTTTGTCGCCAGACAATGTGATTTTAAGCCAAAAATGCATAAGCGTGACATTAGCTTGAGGATGTTCTCACAAATGGTGTTTTTTTTAGGAGAAAGAGATCATTTTTTGAGTACATTTTCATATTCAATTGTAACTTATATGGATATCAGTTAATATTTTAAAAATGGAATCGAATACTTAAATTTCAGTGTGAATTTCTGCCACACATACATATTGTAAAATAATTTCATACTTTTTAAAATGTTTTTCGACGTAATTCCGAAAGCATGTGATATTTATAAACTCGAACTCAGATCAACGAATATTACCCATTTTATTTAAGCAAATATTATCTATTTTCTCAAGTCATATCGCCAACTTCATTTATAGGGAAATTCACAGATTCGAAATCTAGGAAATAAAGATAATTTTTAAGGAAATTTATGTTTTAATACGTTATTACTATGGAAAAATCCAACATTTTGAAAAAAAAAAAATACAAATCTTTTGTAATTCGTCATTTCTTCTTCGTCTTTTTTCGTACTTTCTCCTCTGTTATGTAATATTTCAAATGATATTGGACTAATTTTCGATCATCGATTCACCGCAAAATCGCATATCTAATATAGTATATAAAATAAAGTCTGGATTACGGGACTAATTAACGCACAGCGCAAACTACTGAATCTAAAATCGTGAAAATCGTGGTAAAAATACTTCTTATGACATAAACTTCAGCTAAGAAAGGATTTTCTAAAGTGTCACCCCTAATGGTTTTTGCACGGGGAGGGGAAAAAAATCGAATATCAAAATTATGCGTCAAATGATAGCATATTTTAATGTAGTTTTGTATGCTGAATCGAATGCTACCAAATAAATTTTTATAAGTCCAACAGTTCATGACACATTTCATATTTTTCTAATTTGGCGGTGTCTTTGGCATCTAAACCTCAAAATATCTATCATTACATCCGTTACTCTAGCAACGGAAAAAATTCAAATCAACCCTTTTGGCTAAAAAATAAAAACGGCTCTATGAGTTTGAAATAAAAATGCAAGCATCTTAATTTTTCAAAAAAAATAGTGATTTTTTGTAAAATAAAAGGGAAAAAATTACTGAGAATTTAGCGTTATAAAACAAAAATGGAAAAGGTACTACTTAGATATTCCGTCGACCAAAATTCTATCGTCAAACTATAAGATTGAAATAATCACATTTTCTTAGCATTTAAAACAAAATGCAGAGAAAACAACTTTACAATTTTACCCTTTTGCAAGACGCTCGGAGGGTTAAATTCCAAAAATGGTTGATCGTAAATATCAAATTCACTTGAATTTAAACAAACTACACGTGTTTACGTCATCAAGTGATTTTAATTTCGACGTTTTATTTGTATTTTTATTAATGTTATGCTAATTTATTTGTTATTTCGTTATTTAAAATAAAGATTATGTCAATTTATATAATTTGGCGAATTGTTTGGCGATTTATATAATTTGGCGAAATGGGTCGACGGGATAACAAGTAGCACCAATGAAAATATTTAAGTATGAAAGCAATGTTTGTAACGACTTAAAAATTATTTTCATATATATAAACTCAGTTTATGGCGACAGATGCCTTCATCCGAAGAATCTACAAGAGTCTTTTTCCATTTTTTCCGGTCATAGGTTCCTCAATGAAAGAAATTGGAATTGGAATAATATTGTGCGATTTATAAATTGCTCCTCGATAAGAAGAAAAAATGGGTACATTTATAACAACCGTGCGCACATCTCGCTGATAGCATTTTTAAAATTCCCAGTAGCAGTAGTTACATTTTGCGTATGTAAATTAAAAATATTTTTTTGCTTTTAATTATAACATTATTTCCTGTTATTGTTTATCTTTTCAGTTTTTTAAATGAAATTAGTATAAGGCATGCATTTTAAATTAAATGAGTGAAAGGTTTGTGTTTTAAATGAAAATAATAAAATAAGAATATGCTATGAAAACAATCTTTATTGATTTATTACCTGCGCCCGGCTGACATAAAAGTATCACAAAAGCCACATATTCACTTTTCTTTGAGTAGTTGCTCATGAGAATTCAAGTTAACCTTCCGTAATCGGATACTTCACATATTGGTGTGTTAGCTTTAATGTTGAAAGCATCGTTTTTGTTTGAAGCGAAAACTTTACTATGAATTCTATTACACAAAATCGCATCATCATCATCTACTATATATTTACAACGGAAATTTGTATTTCATTCCGATTGTTTATAATACTTTCGTAGGATATACCACAATTAGTTAGGTAATAATTTTGGAAAGGTTTTAGTGTATACATATTGTTCAAGGGTACTTAGTTATAGAGCAACAGTAAAAGTTCAAAAATTAAGTGAACCTGATTATGAAAGTTTAGCCTTTTTAAAAAATCTACAGAACATATTTTGCTACAAGTGGCCCTGTTGCAGGACTTTTAGGAATGGTGTTAGTATATACGATTTCATTATATGTTGATTAGTTACAGAGGTATTAATTCCTGTTGTCATAACGGTCTCATTACCCGACCATAAGGGCGCTGTTTATAATCAACTAAAACAATTACTTCTTAATTGCTAAATTTTGTCCAACGCTTAAGATAACATTAAAACGCAATGGCGTTCGCATCGTTTTCAGTAATGTGCAAGGTCAAGCTGAAGATCTATATTGTTTAAAATGCAAGTTCAAATTCACCATTTAGTTTAATCCAAGGTTCATTTGGAAATATTGACCAGCGCAGCGGGCATAGCCTGCTAGTTTTATCTATAAAAGGCTCTAACGATATTCACTAAATTTTGTATTCTACAATTTTGAGTTACTAGAAGACCATTGGTCTAGGTCACATGTTCCAGAAAATTCGATTAGTGGGTTGTTTTGGGGTCACTGCGGGCCAGGGACAAGATAATTTTATCTTGAAATCGACTCAAATTGTTTTATTCAAACTTTGTATCCGATAGTTTTGGATTATGTGACATGTGTATTGGGCTAATTAAAATTTTGAAGAAAATTTTATTAGTGGGTCATTACGGTTCAGGGTCAAGCTAATTTTATCTTGAAAACGGCTCTAACGATTTTTACAGAATTTTGAACCCAACCATTCTTAGATACTTGAATACCATTTGGCTTAGTCACATATTCGTGAAAAATTGATTATTGGATCATTCTGAGTTTCTACGGATAAGGGTTAAGGTTAGTTTATCTAAAAAACAACTCAAACAATTTTGTCTCAATTTTTCACGATGAGATTACGGGAAGACCTTTGGACTAAGTCACATCTTTGAAAATATTCGATTAGTAGGTCATTTTTTTTATCTCTATGGTTCAAGCTAAAAATAGAGCGAAAATTTATTGTTACATAAAATTGAATACAAATCTAATTTCAACCGAGCATAGCTCGGTCTTCGCCGCTTGTAAAAGAATAAGCAATAAATCGCAGTTGAATATACGAGACTGTATTATGCATGTGTAACTTACACTATGTAAAATGAAAAAATAGGTACACATCTTTAAATATAATCCCAATGCTATTGATCTCCGACATTGAAATATATTTTATTACGTCTAATTATATTTAATTCTTTTTTTAATTATCTTTTTTTTATCGGAAATCTTTTTATTACTTAATTGTGCAATTTTTAAATATCATTTCAAATGACTTATATACATAAATTTATGCTTGTACTTAAAATTTTTAAATAAAATTTGATGTAATAGAAAACAAAATTAAAATATTTTAGCGAAGCAATAAACAAGGGAAAAATTTTCAGCATGATTATTCCACATAGCTAAATAATAAACTTTAAGATTTGTGTCGTGGATAATTAATTTACCATTTGTTAATTATTGATTCCTTTACTAGTGAATTATTTTTCTCATCAGATCTCATCGTTTCTTAAACCAAATACAATAATCTTATGAGAAATCATATGTAGTTATTTAAAGAGACTTAATTTGATATTACATATTATAAATTTAAAATAGCTATTCTTTATATGATATAATGTGTAACATCACAAACACAAAAAACACATAACTTTTCGCGAACATACTTTCGTTTCAATAAATCTTACATCATAGAATTTCGTAGCTAGAGTTCAGTTCATAAAGTTCATTAAACATTTTTGTTTGTCAACAAAAATATATCGTCTGCGCTAGGTTCAAAAAAAAAAAAAAAACGATTAAATTAAGACCATGGGAGCAGCGATAAAACGCAACACACTCCCACCTTTGTGTTTCGAATTCAATGAAACTCAAACTTTACTTTGGGTTTATATACACGACCACATCTGGATCGTTTTTCAGGTACAGTCACCACAGGAGAGCCACCAACACCTTTTTGGAAAATAGTTTCTGCAGATTCAGCATCTAAAAAGCAGTCTTTAACAGAATGTTGGATCATCGGCTTACTCGTCGCAGGGTCTGAAGAACAGTTTTTACCAGTCAGCATTATCATCGGTTTAGCAGAAGTAGGATCTAAAGGACACTCTTTACCATTCGGTTGAACAATCTGTTCGGAAGATATTGAGTTTTGAGCTATAGAATGCAGTTCAGTACTTCTTTCACGAGTTACTTCTAGAGGTATCAATCTGAGGACAGGACGTAAATATTCGCCATTTTTCATTTTTACCTTTACTAATCGTACATTTTCATCTTTAGAAGGATAAAGTTCAATAAATTTGGCAAGAGGTCATTCAAGTTTCTTAACATTCTCACTAGACACTAGAACAACATCACCAATCTGAACAGGTCTCTGATTTTTGTCAAATTTCGAGGATTGTCTTAAATACCCCAAATATTAAGTGCGGAATCTTTTCCTCAAATCTTGTTTTAGTCGCTGTTTATAGGCATGTCTCTTAGTAATAGACGATGAATCCAAAATGTCAATATCAGGAACACATGTGTCTTGTCTCTAATGTCTTGCAAAAACTAAGAAGGAGTAAGTGGTATTAAATCATCAATTTCTTCTGAAACATAGGTCAAAGGCCGCTGATTAACAATACTTTCAGTATCGCAAATAACAGTTTGCATTTCTTCTAAGTTCAAAGAGCTCCGTCCTAAAACTTTTCGAAGGATCCCTTTGATTATACCTTTCAAGCATTCCCACCATCCACCCCACCACGGTGCAGATGGAGGATTAAATTTCCAAGTGATCATAGCTTCGCTATACTGAGAAACGACATCCCAATCGATTTTCTTAAGCAAATTTTCAGCACCCGTAAAATTTTTCCCATTGTCACTATATACATATGCAGGTCTACATCTTCGGGCTATAAATCTTCTAAATGCTTGCAAAAAGTTGTTAGTCGATAAAGATGTGGCTAACTCTAAATGTATGGTTCTGTAGACAGCGCATGTGAAAATAACTATCCAAGCTTTCTGACCTCCTCGAAGAAATAAAGGACCGGCGTTGTCAGTTCCTACAACTTCGAACACTGCAGCTTCTTTTATACGATCTTCCGGAAGTGGTGCTTCTATAATGGGTTTAGGTCTTGAATTAAATCTTTTAAAACGTACACAGTTTTTAACTAACTTTCTAACAGTCTTCCTGCATTTCAAAATCCAAAAGTCTTCTCTTAAATTACTCATCAATATCTGGGTACCAGCATGATTTAAACTATGATGTCTTGTCTGAATAAGTATTTCCACAACTGGATGGCTACTGGGTAACAGTATTGGAAATCGGAAATTTCTTTTATCTTCTCTCATCAGAATACGAGTCTTCACTTTAAGTAGTCCATTCGAGTCTCCATAACACTGAAGGGATTTTAAGCGTTTATCTTCAGTTCCTAAAAATGATTCTTTTTGTACTACTTTTAATAAAGCTATTTCAGCTCTATTTATTTCTTCTAGAGTTAAGAGTCCAGAAATCCGGTTGGCACGTTCCACTTTACAGTTAGTAAAAAATCTAGAAATCCAAGCAATAATTCTGATCAGTTTGTCGTACGACGAAAATCTGTTATAATTTTTTTTCAGTTGATTCTTCATGATTCGTTGTGCTAATAACAGTTTTTCTTTTTTCGGAATATACTATGTTGAAATCAGGAACAATATTGGATTTCGGCTATTCTTCTTCCGGTCTTCGCAACCATTCCGGACCTTCCCACCATTTAGGTTTTGCTAACGTTTCTGCATTACAACCACGAGAAGGGAGGTCTGCTGCATTTAATGATCCAGGGATGTGATACCAATTTTCAGGTTCTGTCAATGATCGGATTTCTTTAACTCTATTGTAAACAAAAGGAGCCCAATTTTCAGTTCCGTTGATCCAATATAGAGCATTTGCTGAGTTAGACCGGAAAAATTTTGGGATATGTTTCAACTGAAGATCGTATATGACACTCTGTGCTAGTCTAGCTCCTATATTACAGGAAAGTAGTTTTAATCGAGGAATAGAAATGGTTTTCATAGGAGCAACTCTGCACCTAACCTGTACAAGGTGACAAGATATTGTATTTTCAGTCGCACATCCTAAAAATATGCATGCAGAATAGGCATTCTTACTTGCATCACAGAATATGTGCAAAGACAGATTTTCTGGTGCTTCATAATTGGAAATAATACAACGAGGGATTTCTATTTCTTTTAATTTAGAGACATCCTTTCGCAATTTTGCAAATTTCTTCGCAATAGTTTCAGGCAATTCAGCATCCCATGAAACTTGTAATTTCCAACATTCTTGAAGGAGAATCTTTGGCCCCAAGGTTACAGGACACGTAAATCCGATGGGATCGAAAATTCTATGAACAGCGCTCAGAATTGTTTTTTTTCGTTACAATAGTACAGTCTTCAATTTTTTTTCGTAGATCTATTTTCAAAATATCAGATTTCAAATCTCACATTAGTCCCAAAACTGGAACATTCTTGTCTTCTAATAACGGAAAGTTTTCTGCTTCTGATTTATATAGATTATACTCCCACTCTCGAAGATCAAATTTAGCATTTTGGAAAATAACTTTGAATTCTTCAATACATTTTTCAAGCTCTTCGTGGTTTTCTACACTAGTGACGCAGTTATCTATGTAAAAAGACTTTAACAACTTATCTGCTGTTTCTTTAAATCTTGAAGGTACGTTCTTCAAATAATATCGGATAGTTGCACCAAGCAAATAAGGCGAACATGTAAGGCCGAAAACAACCCTTAAATGCTGGAAATTTTTCAACTTTTCGGGGTCACCTTCCTCCCACCATAAAAATTTCAGAAATGGTCTATCTCGCTCATTCAAACCAATTTTCAGAAAGGCTCTTCGAATATCCGCAATCACGCCAATTTTCTTCAATCAAAATTTGTTTAAAATAGTCGGAATGAGTTCTACAATGTTAGGACCTTCCTCTAAACAATCATTGATTGAAGGTAAATCTTTTTGTCTTGCTGAACCATCAAAGACTGGTCTAACTCTTGTAGTAGAATCTTCTTTAATGACAGCCCTGTGTGGCAAGTAATGCTCACTTTCGTCGTTACAGGAGTCCTTAACTTCTTCAATAACGCCTTCTTGCATCCATTCTTTTAATACATCTTCATATTCTTGTAACGTCCCCGTTTTATTTAATGATTCAACACAACTTCTTAATCGCTTTTCAGCGATTTTTCGACCAGTTGGCAATGGAGGGTGGTTTTCAATCCATGGGAGGCTCACTTCGTACCTTCCTTCTTCATCTATTATTATATTTCTATTAAAATGTTCTTCGGTTGCTTTTTCGATTTCTGCTTTGTTTGCACTTTCACCAGGATCGAGAATTCCAAGTGTGTCTAGCCGCCATAAATCTAAAATTTTTGCATCCTTTACATGTAGTGACATAACGCTGTTCGTGCTATCGCATACGTTAAACATGCCAGTTTTTCCCATCATAGTCCAACCAAGACGTGTTTCCATTAGTACTAAACCAAAAACCAGTTGTTTTATTTTTCCGGTGTACAACTTTCCTGCTACATCATCCCATATAAGCCCATGAATTTCGTTAGGTGAAAATTGAGCATGGTTATTCAAATCCGAGAGAAATATTTTTTGTTTCTTAATTTCACTTATAAATGAGCCACGAAGAATTTTAGGAATGTCCGAACAAATTTTTTCTTGATCTAACACTTCGACACGATAGCGATAATTATCAAAGACGTCGCTCAGACTGATCAAATACTTCTTATGCGAGGATACCTGAGTCAATTAATATTCCTATATATTTCATCTTATGATCACATCTAAGACGTACAATAAGCGTTTGTAAAAGTACGTGGCGAGTACTTGTTTTATTGGATAAAACAGTGTCTTTTTTAATTTCAATATCTGACTTTTCCATAATCGGGTTTTCATTATTATTTTTTGCTGGACACATTATTTTTAAATGTAATCTACCGCAATCATAAGGTGGTATTTTCGTTTTACAAAACCTAGATATGTGTTTTCTTATCTCTAAACATTTAAAACAAGCCCCCTTTTTCATTAATATTTGTTTTTTCTCTTCATGTGATAAGCCATTAGCATGTGTACATTCGGTACTTAAATGTGACTTGTTACAAAAAACACACGATTCCCTTTTCATTTTCGATGAATTATGTAATTCCGTAGCCGTTGGAATGTCTTTTTCTCACCTAGTGGACGCAGGCTAAATATTTTTGTTTACATTTTCTAGATTAAACCCACTTCTCGCCAAACGGAATTTTTCTTCGCTTTCGATTTCGTGCCGTAAAAATTTCATCAAGCAATCTAACTTACTATTACTTTCATCTTTTGAATTTAAAATAATGGTATTTAAATTCCTTTCCCAAATTCTCAATATTTCAACAGGCAAGCACGATTTAATCAAAGGATAAAGAATTGCAGAATAATGTTCACTTGAAACACCTAACATTTTTAATGATCTTAAATATGTTTCAGTTTTCTCGCACAATTTATAAAGAGGAATTTTTGGACCTTTTACCGTTGTATTATTCATCATTAAAGTAAGCACTTCCCTTATACAGGGTGTTTCAGCGAAGTGCGGACAAATTGTAAGGGGTGATAGAAGGCATGATGACAAACATTAGGACACAGGAAACCATGGGGCACAAACGTCTTCTGTAGGAGCCAGGGGGCATCAAAGTTTAGCGTCCAAAAGATCAAGCGATGATAAAACACGGAAAAAAGGTCGATTCGTTTCCAGTTTTCGCTGTAAACTTTGTTTATATCGAAAGTTTGCCCAAAATTTTTTTTAAAGGGAACTGTCAAAAAATGACGGTAGAGGGCGCTGTAGACTTTGGAGTACGAACAACTACGTTTTACTGATTTCTTTTTTATTTTGTTAACAGTTTTCTAAAGATTGGACCTTAACTTAAATTTTGAGTACAAAATTGGAATCATCCCAAACGGTTAAGATGTGCAAATTGAGCTGTGAACAAGGGGGGGGGGGGGGGTTAAAATGCTCATAATCAATGAGCAAAGTAATCGATTTTGTTGCGGTTTGAGTGCAGGTCATTACCTTAGTAATTGATTTATTCAAAATGACGTACAGTTTTGGTGCCCTCATTTTTAGATACAGGGCGCCGCCGATACTTTTCCGACATTTCATCGACATTATCCATGGGTGTTTTACTAACAGACCAACATACTTGCAGGTAGTGTTAGGGATGTAAAAACTACTTGTAATCGCATGGGAATGTAATGTTGGAAATGCTTTGTTTGCGAGTTATGGTTAAAAGAAACGGAAAAAATAGCAACAGAATGAAGCAAAAAATCAGCAAAAGGTGAATGTGATACAAAACATTTTATTGTAAGGTTTTACTGCAAAAGGCGATTGCAAAACGTTCTTCAAACTTTGGAGTAATGACCAACCAGTATTTTTTGACGGATATTTGTAGTTATGTTGAATGTTTAGCAAAGTTTGAACATTCACTTAAATGTTTATCTCAAAATCGGAATCGTCCAGAATGAATAAGTAGCGAAATTTCATGTATGTATTGAATTGCGTTTTTTTTTTTACACTTAGGTGGTACGGGCAGCACAACCCAAAGAAATGACACGAACAGGATTAGAATACATTTATTATTCTAAGTACATCCAAAACAAGGCATAAACAACTTAAAGAGACGTTATCATCAAAGTAAGTGCTCAAAATTCCGAACCCCAGCCGTGATGCAATCCTCACATCTCCGGCGCATTGAATTTCTCATCTTTTTGAAAATATCGGGCTTCTCCCTCACTTCTCCAGCAGCTACCACTATGAGCGCAACAAGTTCCTCTTCACAGTCAACGGGAGTTTCGTAGATCAGAGACTTCATGTACCCCCATACGCAGAAATCGAGGGGGCCAATTCACTTGGCCACCCCGCCCGATCCACCTTTGCCCATACGTTGCATTCAAGTGCAGACGTACGTCATTGCTGTAATGGGCGGGGGCACCATCGTGTTGAAACCACATGGTCGAACGCCTGGCAGCGGGAACGTGGGCATTGACCAACAACTGCGGCAATACTCGCTGCAAGAAGATCAGATATTCAGGACCACGCAGACGATTCGGCAACAGGTATGGCCCCACCAGATGGTCTCCCACGACGCCAGCCCACACATTTACTGCAAACCGTACCTGGGCTGCACGGGTTCTGGTTGAATGTGGATTCTCCCTCGACCACGTATGGCTGTTGTGCAAATTGCACACTCCCTCCCGCGTGAAGCTCGCCTCATCAGTGAACAGAATGCTGCGTGGAAAACAATGATTTACAGTTCGCATCTGTACGTACCACCGTGCAAAAGCCAATCTTGCATCAAAATCTTCTCTTTGCAGTAACTGCACTTGCTGGATATGATAAGGGTGCATGTCATTGCTATTCAGAGTCCGCCAGACGCTCGTATGTGAAATACCGACATGAGTAGCAATTCCGCGCGTACTCATACTGGGATTGTTCTCTACCACCTCCAGCACAGCCTCCTCGTTGTTTGTTGTTCTGACTGTTCGCGACGGTTCCTGTGTATCCCCGATGAAAGATCCCTTGTCGGACAATCGCTGGTGCAAGCGCGCAAAGTAGGCGTGGCCGGGAGTTTACCTCCTAGGATAATGATGGGCGTAGAAGCGCTGTGCGGCTCTCCCATTGCAATTAGCAACCCCGTATGCTAAATGCATATCAGCTAACTCGGCGTTCGTGAACTGTTCCATTCTACTACCTCTCAGTCGGAAGGCGAAATGAAGCTTCCCATCAAGCGAGGCAGCAACAACTGAGTGTGCGCAGGCAACGTCGTTTGATGTCTCCGTTTACGTAGAGACATCTGGTATCGCGTACACTAACTAAATACTTCCGAGCATGTTTTGTTGTACTTAGAATAATACTACATGTATTTTTATCCTGATCGTGTCATTTCTTTGGGTTTTGTGCTGCCCGTACCACCTAAGTGTAAAAAAACGCAATTCAATACATACGTGAAATTTCGCTACTTATTCATTCTGGACGATTCCGATTTTGAGATAAACTTTTAAGTGAATGTTCAAACTTTGCTAAACATTCAACATAACTACAAATATCCCGTCAAAAAATACTGGTTGTTCATTACTCCAAAGTTTGAAGAACGTTTTGCAATCGCCTTTTGCAGTAAAACCTTACAATAAAATGTTTTGTATCACATTCACCTTTTGCGGATTTTCTGCTTCATTCTGTTGCTATTTTTTCCGTTTCTTGTAACCATAACTCGCAAACAAAGCATTTCCAACATTACATTCCCATGCGATTACAAGTAGCTTTTACATCCCTAACACTTCCTGCAAGTATGCTGGTCTGTTAGTAAAACACCCAGGGATAATGTCGATGAAATGTCGGAAAAGTATCGGCAGCGCTCTGTATCTAAAAACGAGGGCACCAAAACTGTACGTCATTTTGAAGAAATCAATTACTAAGGGAATGACCTGCACTCAAACCGCAAAAAAATCGATTACTTTGCTCATTGATTATGAGCGTTTTACCCCCCCCCCCCCTTGTTCACAGCTCAATTTGCACATCTTAACCGCTTGGGATGATTCCACTTTTGTACTCAAAATTTAAATTAAGGTACAATATTTAGAAAACTGTTAACATAATAAAAAAGAAATCAGTAAAATGTAGTTGTTCGTAATCCAAAGTCTACAGCGCCCTCTACCGTCATTTTTTGACAGTTCCCTTTAAAAAGCTTTTGGACAAACTTTCGATATAAACAAAGTTTACAGCGAAAACTGGAAATGAATCGACCTTTTTTTCCGTGTTTTATCATCGCTTGATCTTTTGGACGCTAAACTTTGATGCCCTCTGGCTCCTACAGAAGACGTTTGCGCCCCATAGTTTCCTATGTCCTAATGATTGTCATCATGCCTTCTATCACCCCTTACAATTTGTCCACACTTCGCTGAAACACCCTGTATAAATTTCTATTAACATATCAGTACGACCAAAACGAGCCTTTAAACATTCAATGACATTTTCATAACTATCATTCATTTTTTTAACTATCACCAGTAGCTGGGTACGATTCGACAATTTCTCTAGCCCTTGAATCCTTTAATGATGCTTGCAACAAATATTGATATTTATCTTCTTTCGCGATTTCAGAATCGTTAATGTATTTTTTCAAACTGAGCCCAAAACGCCAATCAATCTTTAATATCTCCCCCGAATAATTTAAATTCTATCTCAGGAAGTTTAAATTTCCGTTTTGTAATATTTTGTGTCTCGGAAACATTTAAACTTTAGTTTTTAACTTAATAAATTTCTCTTCATACACGCTAAAACTTTCGTATTCTCTATCATAATTTTCTTGAGAACATGATTGATCGTTTAAAAGAAGATCTAAAATTTCTCTTTCTTTTGGTTTTAGATCTCCCTATTTTTCATCTAATTGAGCATATAAAATCTCAATTTCTTCGGTATCTTTATCTTCATCATTTAATTTATTCTCAAGTAAATTAGCAATTCGCGTAAAAGCGCTTCTTCATGGAGTGCGTAATTTTTAAATTTGTTCCATTATCTTATTTTACTTTCTTAAATATTATCGTATTCCAGCAGTTGGTTGCCAAATAATATCGATTCTATTCCCTGTTTATAAAATTTTATGTTCAATATTATTATACTGATATTAAGTTATCAATATTCATTTCACAGTTAAAAATGTAACTATTTAATCATGCAAATGGATTAGGCTTACCTAAGTTCATCTTATCCGGAGATAAAAGGCTGGCTAATTTAAATTTCTTCGGAATAAAGGTTCGTTCTGTGTAAGGAGAAATGGCAGAGACAAATTGTAGACATAACAACAATATATTTAAACATCAAAAACACAAAAAACACATAACTTTTCGCGAACATACTTTCGTTTCAATAAACCTTACATCATAGAATTTTGTAGCTAGAGTTCAGTTCATAAAGTTCTTTAAACATTTTTGTTTGTCAACAAAAATATATCGTCTGCGCGAGGTGCAAAATAAACAACGATTAAATTAAGACCATGGGAGCAGCGATAAAACGCAACAATAGTATTACACTTTCTTCTCATTCATTCTATTTGGATAATGCAGGAATTTAATAATATAAAATGTTCTAAAATCGATAATTTTTGAAAATTGTAGTTTGACGAAGAATATTTTAATAATTATTTCAATACAATTTTGACTTATAATATTAAACGTTAAAAGGAAAAATTAAAAATGATGGACTTTTTTATTGTGACATTTCAATGTGTGTGAGTAGAATTACATATAATTCATACTTAAATTTATAAACAAAAAATGTCTTTATTATTTTATGGAAAATGTTTTCCATTTTACAACATATCACATGGAAATTTATTTATATTAATACAGTTAATATTATCTATTTTGTGAAATTTACCTCCAAGCCCAACATGACAGATTTAAAATTTACTTATTAAAATTTCAGATTTATAAACATATAATTTTCAGGATGCAAATGGAATGTAGTTAAAAACACGAATATATTAAAATATTTTTAAATCATAGGGTTTAAAAGATACATTTTGCTTTTAATATTAATTCTTAAATTCAACACATTTTCGGCTAAATATTGAAAGAAAAAAACTAAAATGTTCAGGAAGAAACAAATCAAAATTAGATAGAATTTTTAAAACTTGGTTATTTTAGTGTCAGCTTTCCATATCGAAGCATAATTAAAAGCTGCATAATGAAATGTAAGTTATTTATTAAATGTCTATTGATATGAATATTATTGTCAAACCCTCATTAGGGTATTTCTTCAAAATTTTCGATTCTAAACCATTTAAATACTTATTAAACTTATTGTTTCTTCAGATACGTACATATCAAGATTTCTGAATGTTTAAATATGTTTTCTGGCCAATTTCACAAAATCTGCTATTATTTTTTTCCGTGGTTTAATGACTGGGAATATAATACGGTGATTAATATCAGTTACTTAAGTATGCTATCTATATTCCGTTCACATAAAACAATACAATAATATTTACAGTAGAACATGTTCCATTAATTGATTGTTGATCTATGTATTATTCTGATGATTTGGTTACGTCACTATAAAATAATATTATTTTAGATTGTATAAAGAAAAATTTTCAATAGGAATATACATTTTTTCTATACACATGACGAACCGTTACACATCTTGCACAGGTCATTTTATATTTTTATACATTTAATTATTATTAAAAACAGAACTAGATTTTACACTTTATATATTCTTCAGTTTATTTCAACTGGGAAATTTAACTTAAATTAATATTTTCTGTATAATAATTGATTGAATTTTTTCATATTTCTTGTAATTCATTTTTCATGGGTTCCAGGTTATACAGACAACTAGGATATTTTAAATATTACTAATCTTAAAAAAATAAATACAATATAAATTTTGAAATGCTAGATGTGAAAAATATAAGTCATTTTATTTTACTGCTACTTCCATTTGTTATTCCTATTATGAAACTTATAAAACTATTTTTTTATTAAATGAAGAAATTTGTACAAATTGAGAATTTGTGCAAACTTTTATTTTAAGTGATATGCAATTTTAAAACAAAAATCCCTAAAAAATATTTTTAAACGAGGACATTTCAAAATCACACATTATATACTACATATTTGGTTTTTTTATACCGGGTGAGCAAAAAGTCCGTATAAACTTTAAAAAATCATAAAAACCGAAATGAAAAACGGTTTGTAGAATTAGCATCTATATCCACCAAAAGGTCACTGGAATTTTTTTAAGACAGAAATAAAAAATAACTCAAAAAACAGCCGACAGATGGCGGTGGTTCGTGCGATTTTGGTGGAAATATGCAAATGAAACGGTTTTAAGAATTTGCGCTCCTAATCCAGAACCAGTTCACCGTTGTGAGCCGTGTATTTGATCAATGATGCTCAGTATGACGGATAAAGCTTTGTTGGTGAACTATTTTACGTGGGCAAGTTCTGGATTAGGAGCATAAGCTCTTGCCCAGCTAAAAATGAACTGCAGTGAAACTTTAAAAAAAATGTAGTTGGAAGACTGCGGTGATTTGGCACAAATCCCTGCAGTGTTTTTGAAGTCGACATAACTATAAATTAACCGCAGTAAATGTGTAGTTGATAACTACACACTCACCGCAGTCAATTTATAGTTATGTCGACTTCAAAAGAACTGCAGGGATTTGTGCCAAATCACCGCAGTCTCCCAACTACATTTTTTTTGCAGTTTGACTGTAGCCTTTTAAAAATTTATTAGAAAATATGGGGAGAAATGCCGGATGTGCATAACATAAATAAGTCGTATTAGGCCTTTCCAACAAAATGCCACATGATGGGTGACTCCAAAATTTAGAAAAAGTGCCCCGTTGGGGGGCAAAGTGGGGGTAGGGAAACCGGATGTGCATAACATGAATAAGTGGTATTAGGCCTTTCCAACAATATGTTACATGATGGGTGACGGCAAAATTTAGAAAAGTGCCCCCCTTGGGGGGGAAGTGTGGGGAGGAAAGCCAAATGTGCATAACTTGAATAAGTAGCCGTTGGCCTTTCCAGCAATGGGTCACACGAGGGGTGTCGGCAAAATTTAGAAAAGTGACCCCTCAAGGGGGAGCAAAGTGTGTGGGGGAGAGAACCGGATGTGCATAACATGAATAAGTGGTATTAGGCCTTTCCAACAATATGTCACATGATGGGTGACTGCAAACTTTAGAAAAGTGCCCCCCTTGGGGGGGCAAAGTGGGGTGAGGGAAGCCGGATGTGCATAACATGAATAAGTGGTATTAGGCCTTTCCAACAATATGTCACATGATGGGTGACTTCAAAATTTAGAAAAGTGCCCCCTTGGGGGGGGCAAAGTGGGGTGAGGGAAGCCGGATGTGCATAACATGAATAAGTGGTATTAGACCTTTCCAACAATATGTCACATAATGGGTGACTGCAAACTTTAGAAAAGTGCCCCCCTTGGGGGGGCAAAGTGGGGTGAGGGAAGCCGGATGTGCATAACATGAATAAGTGGTATTAGGCCTTTCCAACAATATGTCACATGATGGGTGACTTCAAAAATTAGAAAAGTGCCCCCTTGGGGGGGGGCAAAGTGGGGTGAGGGAAGCCGGATGTGCATAACATGAATAAGTGGTATTAGACCTTTCCAACAATATGTCACATAATGGGTGACTGCAAAATTTAGAAAAGTGCCCCCCTTGAGGGGGGCAAAGTGGGGGGAGGGAAACCGGATATGCATAACATGAATAAGTGGTATTAGGCCTTTCCAACAATATGTCACATGATGGGTGACTTCAAAATTTAGAAAAGTTCCCCCTTGGAGGGGGGGGCAAAGCGGGTGAGGAAAGCCGGATGTGCATAACATAAATAAGTGGTGATGGGGCCTTTCTAACAAGTTACATGAGGGATGTCGGCAAAATTTTGAAAAGTGGGGGGTTGCACCACCTGGAATACATCCTCACTCCTCTATGAAATTTTTATATATTATAAATGACATTTATCGGAGGGCTCTGTAAAAAAATCCAATCTAAAAGGATGAAAATATTAAAAAAGTTCAAAAAGTAAGAGAAATAATGAAATTCTTCGATCGGCCGTGGTGAAAATCTGTGAAATTCATCCATCGACAATATGAAAAAAATCGCACGAGTTTTGCAAATCAATCGCAAGGAAGCTCCCGCACATTTCCCCGATCAGTAGAAATAAAATATTGCAAAACTCGAGAATTGGTACCGTGAAAAAAATTGCAAAAATCATTACTCACTCAATGAAAATATTTATGAAATTCCCCAGTCCATTATTGAAAAGCCCCACCAGTGGCCGAGAGGTTCTGCTCTCGAAGCTGGTAGACGGGAGGTGCTGTGTTCGATCCCAATAGCGCCCGTCGGCCTAATCTTTCAGAGTTTTCTTCGGACCTTGGTTTTCCAAGCATAAATACGGGCTAGGTTCCCTTAGAAAGACCACCCACGGAGGGCACTCCCCCCCCCCCGTTAGGGCCTATATCCCTCGTGCTGATAACTGGCCATCATAAACGCAACTAACAACCATTATTGAAAAAAAACAAAAACAAAAAAAAATAGAACAATTCTTCAGTCGGCTGCTAAATATTA
Organism: Maratus speciosus; assembly: GCA_963932465.1. Lineage (NCBI taxonomy): Eukaryota > Metazoa > Arthropoda > Arachnida > Araneae > Salticidae > Maratus > Maratus speciosus. Next base: position 427,299,414 of record OZ010795.1, on the reverse strand, counting down.
TGAAACTTGTCAACCTGTTGCAGAAATCAATCGTGAAATTCATCAATCGAGACAAAACTCACAAGATTCTTCAGTTGGTGGCATTAAAAAATGTGAAATTTGTCGACCGATTGCAGCTGAAAAACTGCTAAATAAGTCACATTAACTGATAATTGAAAAATAGTTATTGCATAATAACATTAAATGGGGGGAAAATCGCAAAATTCAATCTGTCACAGGAAAACATTGCAAAATTTTATTGATAAAAAATAGAGCTGTACTGAGTACTCGGTAAATACTGAGTATTCGGCATACTCGGCGAAATTTTGGCCGAGTACTCGGCCAATATCGAGTAGTTGTAAGAATTTCAAACTGATCAGTAAAAAGTTATTCGAATATCAATGTATAATATATGTAATAATTCATAAAACTATTTACTCAGTATTTAACAATATGTGTACAAAATATAGAAAAAGTTAAGCAAAAACCCCTCATAAAATAATTCAAGATTAAAATTTAGTTTCACACATACAAATAAAAGTAAGTTTTTCTTATTACACAACTACTCGGTATTCGGTTGAGTAGTCAGTGGCCGAGTACTCGGTACTCGGCCAAAGTACTACTCGGTACACCACTAATAAAAAAGGAGTCTAAGAAAACCAATTCAAATTATTTTTTGTGAACAAGGTACACGAATGCAAGAAAAAAATTTAGGTGCCAATGGGCAGTCTCTCACCACTAAATTTTATTTGTTATTTTTTGTCTAATATTTCACCTAAATTTTTTGTAAGAATTTAAGTGAAGAGAACTAATAAAATTTAGTGGTGAGAAACTGCCTGCTGGCGCCTAGATTTTTATACTTCTGTTCTGCGAGTGCCCTTTTTTAAAAATTCGCACACAGCAGTCCTTTTTTCTAGAATCATCACTATCCTAGTGTTGATTCTAGATAAAAAGGGCCACTGAGCGGAAATGTTTAAAAAACAGCACACTTGTACCTTGTCGCTTGCAGGGAAAATCTGAAAAAGTGGTCTGAAAGTCGAAATTCATTCATCGACCATATGATAAAAATCCCACGAGTTTCACAAATCAGTATCAAGAAAAAACTACATTTTACCAGTGGGTAGAAATATAATATTGCAAAATTTGTCAATCAGTTGCATGAAAAAAAAACTGAAAATAGTCATTAAGTCGTCAGAAAATTTGGTGAAATTTGCCAGTTGATTGTTGGACAAAAAAGAGAAATCCTTTAGTTGGGGATTTTGATCAAAAATTTACCTTAACACTTTGGCTGCCCCCATTTTTCAAAATCTGTTCCCAGGCACCGAATGCGTGACTTAGAGATCTGCACGGGCAGTCCCGTGGCCCCAGAGTTGATTTCAGGGGGTGGACGGGGGGACTCTCATTGCTTTGGAAGGAATGTGTGTGTCCCCTCCCCGGACCACCCCCCTGAAATCAACTCTGGGGCCACGGGTCTGCCCATGCAGATCTCTTAAGCCACGCATTCGGTGCCTGGGAACAGATTTTGATAAATGGGCGGCAGCCAAAGTGTTAACGTAAATTTAAGGATACTGTCATTGGTTTAACATTAGCTTGTGAGTATTGTAACATGACAGTGTACTAAGCTCACTAAATATCCTCCTATGAAAAAAAAAAAAAAAAAAAAAAAAAAAAAAAAAAAAAAAACATTTAAAAGAAAAATTAAGGATATTGTCATTGGTTTAACATTAGCTTGTGAGTATTATAACATGACAGTGTACTAAGCTCATTCAATATCCTCCTATGCACAAAAAACATTTAAAATAATTAAGGATATTTTCAGTGGTTTAACATTAGCTTGTGTGTATTGTAACATGACGGTGTACTAAGCTCACACAAATCAGTATCAAGAAAAAACTAAATTTTACCAGTGGGTAGAAATATAATATTGCAAAATTTGTCAATCAGTTGCATGAAAAAAAACTGAAAATAGTCATTAAGTCGTCAGAAAATTTGGTGAAATTTGCCAGTTGATTGTTGGACAAAAAAGAGAAATCCTTTAGTTGGGGATTTTGATCAAAAATTTACCTTAACACTTTGGCTGCCCCCATTTTTCAAAATCTGTTCCCAGGCACCGAATGCATGACTTAGAGATCTGCACGGGCAGTCCCGTGGCCCCAGAGTTGATTTCAGGGGGTGGACGGGGGGGCTCTCATTGCTTTGGAAGGAATGTGTGTGTCCCCTCCCCGGACCACCCCCTGAAATCAACTCTGGGGCCACGGGTCTGCCCATGCAGATCTCTTAAGCCACGCATTCGGTGCCTGGGAACAGATTTTGAAAAATGGGCGGCAGCCAAAGTGTTAACGTAAATTTAAAGATATTGTCATTGGTTTAACATTAGCTTGTGAGTATTGTAACATGACAGTGTACTAAGCTCATTGAATATCCTCCTATGCAAAAAAAAAAAAAAAAAAAAAAAAAAAAAAAAAAAAAAAAAACATTTAAAAGAAAAATTAAGGATATTGTCATTGGTTTAACATTAGCTTGTGAGTATTATAACATGACAGTGTACTAAGCTCATTCAATATCCTCCTATGCACAAAAAACATTTAAAATAATTAAGGATATTTTCAGTGGTTTAACATTAGCTTGTGTGTATTGTAACATGACGGTGTACTAAGCTCACACAAATCAGTATCAAGAAAAAACTAAATTTTACCAGTGGGTAGAAATATAATATTGCAAAATTTGTCAATCAGTTGCATGAAAAAAAACTGAAAATAGTCATTAAGTCATCAGAAAAATTCGTGAAATTTGCCAGTTGATTGTTGGACAAAAAAGAGAAATTCTTTAGTCGGGGATTTTGATCAAAAATTTACCTTAACACTTTGGCTGCCGCCCATTTTTCAAAATCTGTTCCCAGGCACCGAATGCGTGACTTAGAGATCTGCACGGGCAGACCCGTGGCCCCAGAGTTGATTTCAGGAGGTGGCCCGGGGGGGGGAGGGGGCTCTCATTGCTCTAGAAGGAATGTCCCCCACCCCGGACCACCCCCTGAAATCAACTCTGGGGCCACGGGTCTGCCCGTGCAGATCTCTAAGTCACGCATTCGGTGCCTGGGAACAGATTTTGAAAAAAGGGCAGCAACCAAAGTGTTAACGTAAATTTAAGGATATTGTCATTTGTTTAACATTAGCTTGTGAGTATTGTAACATGACAGTGTACTAAGCTCATTCAATGTCCTCCTATGCACAAAAAAAAAAAAAACATTTAAAATAATTAAGGATATTTTCAGTGGTTTAACATTAGCTTGTGTGTAGTGTAACATGACAGTGTACTAAGCTCATTCAATATCCTTCTTAATAAATGAAAAAATCATTTAAAAAATTTAAACGCATATGAAAACTCTGTCATGTCGAAAAAAAAACAATTCTTCGATCGCTTGCAGGGAAAATCTGAAAAAGTGCTCTGAAAGTCTAAATTCATTCATCGACAGGGTTGGCAAGTTTCTGCCAGAGTGGTTAAAACCAGCAGTTATAACCGGTTAAAACTGGCATGCAGAAACTAGTTTCTGCCAGTAAGTGGCAAAAACTGGCAGAAACTCAGAAATAATATTAATAAGAACTTTAATGTGCAATGATTCTTAATTCATACATGTATTTGATGTGTAAACAATTAAGTTAAAAATTAAAATTAAAGATTATGAAAGTTATTCAAAGTTGTAAAAAAGTTTCAAAATTATCATATAAATATACTTTGTTTATATAATAATAGGTACTAATATTTTTTCTCTTGAAAAACAGAAATTTTCAATGGTAGTCTGATGCTGTACAAGTTTAACTATTTTATATTATTGTTTAGAGTTGAATTTTTATTTAAAAGTAAAAAAGGAAATTTACAAAAAAATCTGTGATATTTTAACAAATGTATTTTTCAGAGTATTTTTAAATAAATAATGCAATGCAATAACTTAAAGATTATGATTCTTGTGAAAATATATAAGTAAATAATTGAAGCACAATAAATAACAGAAAAAAAAATTAATAAAATATCTTGCACAATTATTTTACAATATTGAAAGAACAAAATTGTCACTCAAATATACTATTATTACTTTTTCCACAGAACATTCCATAGCATAGGACAAAATTTTGCTAATCTTTCTGAACACACTGTTTCTTTGTTTTGAATGAAATAAAAGTTTGAAAATATTCTTTCGAGACTATCATTACTTGCTGGCAATGTCATTATTGAGGATGCAAATTTGAAAAATCCTCATTTTCACCAGTATTCGTTTTTAAAGATGACCACCACATAGAAGGTAAGGGCAAGACATTTTCTAGGGCTTCCTTGGAGAAATATGTTTCTGAGGCAAGAGTCGATTTTGCTTCAAAGGATATTATATGTGGCACAAAATTGGGATTAATATCAGAAAGCAATTTCCTTGCCTTTTCTTTATGCTCATATGTCAATTTTGATCCCATATACTTAGGATGAAGTAAATAAGTTAGCATATGGTAGTCGGTTATTACTGTATCAAATCTGCTTTGAACTTTTGTAGTTGTTTGTTTTGTAAGTGCAAAATGTGGCTGGAACATTTTCAACTAACAGTCTTAATAAAAAAGCTAAAATCTTTAACAACGATTTTATGCACAAATAACATACAGACACGACAAAAATATCCCATATAATCGTTTTTTGTCGTGTCTGTATGTTATTTGTGCGTAAAATCATTGTTAAAGATTTTAGCTTTTTTACTAAAATTCGCACAAAGTTTGATCTATGCTTATAACAATCTTAAATTGGAAAAAAAAAAAAAAAAAAAAAAAAAAAAAAGAAGTCAGATTTGTTCCTTTGAATACTGTATTTAAATGAAATGTTTTTTAAATTCATGGAATTACAAGATCCGCATATAACTATAACATTTGTATGAGAGATAATTTATAGTGTTATTATTAAATTAATACGTTAAATTACAGAAAATTATTTTGAGCAAGTACTGAATATTTTTCTTATCTTTTCATTGTTTAATTTAAAATAAGTATTGGATAAAGTTTTGTATTTGATTTTTAAACTGAAATTTTAAAATACTCTAATAATTGTTTACATATAAAATTATATAACCATACTATAACAAAAATTTTATCTGTTACATTACTCATTTTTTCTAATACAAATCTATTTATTTTTTAATTAAAACTACCCACAATATTTCATTTGCTATTTATACGGAATAAAATGTACTTAAGGAATTTAATACTAGTAAAAAAGTCTCATATTATGTCATGAAATTTGTTTATGCCAGTTATTGCCAGTTTCTGCCGGTTATAACCAGTTTCTGCCACTGGCAAGGCAGAAACCCTTTTTTGCCGGCAAATAGCCAGCCCTGTTCATCGACCATATGATAAAAATCCCACGAGTTTCACAAATCAGTATCAAGAAAAAACTAAATTTTACCAGTGGGTAGAAATATAATATTGCAAAAATTGTCAATCAGTTGCATGAAAAAAAACTGAAAATAGTCATTAAGTCATCAGAAAAATTTGTGAAATTTGCCAGTTGATTGTTGGACAAAAAAGAGAAATCCTTTAGTTGGGATTTTGATCAAAATTTTACCTTAACACTTTGGCTGCCACCCATTTTTGAAAATCTGTTCCCAGGCACCGAATGCGTGACTTAGAGATCTGCACGGGCAGACCCGTGGCCCCAGAGTTGATTTCAGGGGATGGGCAAGGGGGGGGGGGGAGGGCTCTCATTGCTCTGGAAGGAATGTCCCCCCCCCCCCGGACCACCCCCTGAAATCAACTCTGGGGCCACGGGTCTGCCCGTGCAGATCTCTAAGTCACGCATTCAGTGCCTGGGAACAGATTTTGAAAAATGGGCGGCAGCCAAAGTGTTAACGTAAATTTAAGGATATTGTCATTTGTTTAACATTAGCTTGTGAGTATTGTAACATGACAGTGTACTAAGCTCATTCAATGTCCTCCTATGCACAAAAAAAACATTTAAAATAATTAAGGATATTTTCAGTGGTTTAACATTAGCTTGTGTGTATTGTAACATGACGGTGTACCAAGCTCATTCAATATCCTTCTTAATAAATGAAAAAATCATTTAAAAAATTTAAACGCATATGAAAACTCTATCATGTGGAAAAAAAAATAATTCTTCGATCGCTTGCAGGGAAAATCTGAAAAAGTGCTCTGAAAGTCTAAATTCATTCATCGACCATATGATAGAAATCCCACGAGTTTCACTAATCAGTATCAAGAAAAAACTAAATTTTAACAGTGGGTAGAAATATAATATTGCAAAATATTGCCTTTATTATTTGATTCTGAGAAGTGTCATAATTGACGACAAAAACTAATTTGGCCCTATCACCATTCAGAAGTGTAAATTTTCTTTTTAAAATAACACAATTCATATGATAGTAAAAAAAGATTGCTTCATTTAAAAAATTTAATATTTTACATAATTAGTGAGTATGTACTCATTAAATAAAAATTATTATTAACACTATGTTATGTTATTAACACAATGTGTCTAACCGCTTTGTATTACATAAAACTGTTTCATTCCTAAAAAGAAAATAAGTTACTTACCTGTGAAATGTTATGCACTTATTGTAGGTATCCTAGGCAGCCATCAATTTATAATTTGAAGTTCAGTATTTATTTTTTGTGTAACTGAACATCAAAACATACTTTAATACAAAGCACAGATAAGTATCTGTGTAAGATATATAAAAATTCTGAAACTTTTAATCTAAAAGAACATACTGATTGAAGCTAAATCTGAAATAAAACATTGTTAATTACTATAAATAGATAAGTGCACTAAATCAAGTAAAATCGAACTATCTGGATAACTATCTGGATTGTCAGAAACAAAATTTTATCAAATGTTTTGGATGACATTTGAATTTAATTAATCCTGTTAATATGAAATGGACCTAATTTTTTTTTTTTTTTCGCATGCATTAACCGTTAATAGTACAATCTCATCTAGATTTGAAATACTAACGATGATTGTACAAAAATTGCGACGGTTTATAAATCGTTATCACTTTATTCAAATTAACTCAATCGTGTGGATCTGAAATTAATTTCTTTCGATTGAGAATGTAAAAATACCCATACAGCCACTTTATTTCAATAAACAGTGGTGATATTTTTCGCCAAACTGCAAAATAAATGAACTTCTTTTAGCAAATCAACGTGGTACTCCGCGCCGACGCCGATTTTCATAAACAAGCCGGCGTTTCCGTGAGTTGAGGTGTTTCTTTAATGCTTCTCCTGCAGTTGCAACGAAACCATGGGGTTAGACATTCAGCTGTAAGGGGTTGAAAAATAAATCATATGTCCAAATGAGAAATTTAAATAAAATAAAGGAAGAAAATTATACTATTTTTTTGTTGTTCTTCTTTGTTTTTATGAGGTAAAAGTGGAAAACTGGAAGTTATATGTATGTCCGATATGGAAGAAAGACAATTTATGCAATATGCAATGAGTAAACCCATCTGTGTTTCTAATTTCTAATCATGGGCGACATATAAAAGAATGGTTGGGCCACTGTCCCTCTCGATTTTGAAATTTATCTAATTAAATTTCCTTTTTCTTCGATTTTGAAAAACATAGTAAATTTTTTTTGAGTAATTTAAAATAAAAGAGGAACTAAAAACTAGTTATGAAGATAGTGGGGCAGTGAGCAAGGGAGACCTATTGCCCCTACCTTGATTTTAAAATTTAATTAATAAGAATTTCTTTTCTTCTGTTTTCAAAAACATTATGTAAATATTTTGAGTAACTTAAAATGAAAATAAATAAGAAATTTTCAGTTAAGGGGTGTTGTTGGTGTTGTTGGTAGTGGTGTGAGTGTATGTGTGTGTCGGGGGGGGGGGGGTGAGACTCATTGCCCCTTCCTGGATTTTGAAATTTAATTAGCAATTTTTTTCTCCAATTTACAAAAACATAGTAAAATTTATTCTTTTCGAATAACTTAAAATAAAGGAACTAAGAACTTTCTGTTAGGGGAAGGGGGCATATGTGAGTCATTGCCCCTCCCTCGATTTTAAATTGTAACTATTTTTTTTCTCTGATTTTTGAAAAACATAGTGAAATTTGATCTTTTCTCTTATCTTAAAATAAAAGAATAACTAAGAATTTTCTCATATGGGAACGAAGTTAGAAGAGAGCTATTGCCCCTCCCTAAATTTAAAAATTTAATTAATTAAATATTCTTTTTCTTTTGTTTTCAAAAACATAGTAAAGTTTATACTTTTCGAGTAACTCTCAATAGAAAAATGAGAAATTTTACATTAAGAGGGAGGGAGGGGGGGGGGGGAGTGAGAGGTTCATTGCCCTCCCCTCCCTGGATTTTAAAATGTAACTAATAAAAAAAATTTTCCACTTTTGAAAAGTAGTAAAATTTATTCTTTTCGACTAACTAAAAATAAAGAAACTAAGAATTTCCTGTTAGGGGAAGGGGCATAGCTGAGCGATTGCCCCTCCCTTGAATTTAAATGTTAACTATTTTCTTCGCTTTTGAAAAACATACTGAATTTTTTTTTAATTATCTTAGAATAAAAGAGGAATTAAGAATTTTCAGTTAGGGATAGGGTAGGGGGTAGGAGAAAACTATTGCCCCTTCCTGGATTTCAAAAGTTAATTAAAATTTCCTTTTCTTCTATTTCAAAAACATAGTAAAATGTATACTTTTCGAGTAATTTACAATAAAAAAAATGAAGAAATTTCTCATTTCCCGCCCCCCCCCCCCTGGCTTTTGAAATTTAATTAATATTTTTTTTCTCCGATTTTGAAAAAAAAAAAATAGCAAAATTTATTCGTTTAGAGTAAGTTAAAAAAAAAAACTAAGAATTTTCCGTTGTGGGCAGGGGCACAGGTGGGTTGATGCCACTGCCCCTCCCTCGATTTTGAAATTTAACTAATTTTTTTTCTCTGATTTTGAAAATCATAGTGAAATTTAATTTTTTTCTCTGATTTTGAAAATCATAGTGAAATTTAATTTTTTTTATCGTAGCTTAAAATGAAAGAGGAACTAAAAATTTTGCGTTAGGTAGGAATGTGACTTTCAATTAAGTCCTTAAAAGTCTTGGAAAGAGTATTAATTATCATTAGTATATAAAAAGTGTGTTTCATAACATGCAACTCTCACAAAATCAAAACAATTTTAAACACTTTAGAAAATTCGGGATATATCACACAATCATACATCATTGTGTATTGCAAAAGTATCTTACAGTAACTGCTGTTATACTGTAGTTACTATTATAATAATCATACTTACAAAATTAAGACCTGTAAAGTTCTTCAGAAACTGCAGTCAGACTGCAGATACATCACCGAAAATTTTTGTGAATTAATTGCTATAAAATCACTTGAAATTCACTGCCGTTTTACTGTAGACATAAAGTCTTACTATTTTTTAAATTTTGGGTTGAAAAAATACTTGTCAATAACTGGAAAATAACTGAAGTTTTTTTACTGTTGATATTGCACTACAAAAAAAAAACTACAGTTGACCGTAGAAAAACTTGAAAAATACATCATTTCTGTAAAAAAACTACAGTTCATTTTTAGCTGGGTGTAACCGTTTCATTTGCATATTTCCACCAAAATCGCACAAACCAGCGCCATCTGTTGACTGTTTTTTTAGTTAATTTTTATTTCTGTCTTTAAAAAATTCCCGTGACCTATAGATGCTAATCCTGCAAACAGTTTTTCATTTCGGTTATTTTTTCGGTTTTCATTAATTTTTAAAGTTTATACGGACTTTTTGCTCACCCGGTATTAGATACAGATTTATTTGACCTAAAAAACAAAATTTTATTTAAAAATAACTTAGGAAAAATATTAGTAATTTATTTTTAAAAATGGAAGAAGAAATTCTAAAAAGCCAACAAAATTTCAAATCATTCTAAAATTTTTATCTGTAGATACATAAAAATATGTTTATCTCTTCATATATACCTATTTTTAGGACATATACTTTTACTGTATGAACCAAAGATTCTAGTCTTATTTAAATTGTTTGAAGGAATTTTGAATGTTCGCCATAAATGTATTATTCTAAATAAGGAAGGAAAAAAAAACAGAGTTATTTGATAGTTTAACATCGTTAAAAAAGCAGTATCGCAAGATATGTTATATCTTAATTTGGAATGATGTAACTAATAAGAGTTTGTGAAAGTAAGATATCATATATGTGTGCGAGAAAATAATTATTTTTTGTATTTGCTGCTTTCTAATATTTTTAATTGCCAAATTCATGTACAAATAGAAATAGTAAAGAGCTCAATACGCGAAGACGAATGGAGTTTCACAAAGTGAGAAAATATTTATTATTTATATGAATAATAATTTTTTTCTGGTATAGCGTGAAATGAAACATTAATTAGACTGCTTTTTTATTGTAATGACTGGAAATTGTCATTAGTATGGTTAGGTTTAAATAAACAAGTCTCTCTGTTTATATTTGCTAATCTTATGGAACTGGATAAAATTGTGGAAATGCTGGCTTTATATTTATTTAAAAAGTATATATATATTTTCATTTCATTGTTAACCAAATCTTATATTTTTGTTTAGCAAACAGTCTATCAAAATAAAAAACTTTAACTGTAGAAAATGTTGCGTATCACTATTTTTTTATGCCCATATTAATATACAAAATAATAGCGTATTAATAGTAAACATAATACATATGAAATTCAGTTTGATACCGAGTTAGTTTTGGTTTACTAATCTGGTTATGGTAGGAACGAATTTAACTTCATAACACGTGTCAAAAAGAGGAGCATATGAATTTTATTAAAGATTGTTTAGAATAAATTGCCAACAAAGTATTCATTACGCACAAAATCAATTTTTTTCTAGAAAACTATTGGAATGTTTCAAAAAAGGGACAACTATATAAAAAAAAAACATGCTATAATAGTGTTCTCTTGTATATACTCATATTTTAACTTACCTCCAGCAAATTATTAAACTTTAATAATAATAATTAATATAATTATGGTATTTAAAATCATATCAATATTATTTGCATCATTCTCCCCTCACAATTAATGACACTGGTCTACTACTTTTATTTTCATCAGTTCGAGAAATGCGATTATTTTTTTAGTGTTGTATTATTTTACCAAATTCACTCTCCCACAGCCTTCGGTTATTGAAGAAACAAAAAGTATATGAATCATCATTAATCACTGCTCACTTTTAACATATAATCTCGGGTCGTAATTTAATGCCGCACATCAAATTCTCATGCAACTGCTATCGTCTGCTTAGTTCAGCATTTTTAGCTTTTTCTCGTACTTATTTCTGTTACTCATCGTCCCACATACGTCAACCATTAAAATTTCACATATGCCTTTTTAGTAATGTAACGAGTTCATTCCTGACCTTGTCTAAGCAACAAGAATTCCGTATCAAGCAGTGCTAAAACCTCTGTGTATTGGAACTTTACCATTACTAACAAATCTTGAAATTCATGTGCCGAATGCTTTGTCAACTATCGCATTATCGCCAAACATTTTGAAGCGATTTCTTTCCACCACCAACTGACGGTCGTCTGTAATTGAGTTTTACATCACTTCGCTTCTGTACTTCTGCTTTTGAAGATGTCACGCTTCGGCGCCATTTTGCTATGGCCCTATCCAATTGTACGTATTCATAACCTCCCTTTGAATTTCATTAAAATAAATTATCTTTTCCATAAAATCGCTGGAGTTTTTTTTCTTCCTCTTTTATCTCTTAAATAATCTAGGGTTTGGTTTTATTGTAGCAACACCTTCTGTGACAAATAACTGCGTTACAAATTTTGATGCTACGTGCCCAGTTATATTTTCCAATATAAAATAAAATGTACACAGGTGAGGAGCCAATTTCTCCTAACCCACTACTTTATTCAAAATCAAGTCTGCAGTCACCTCCCTACTCACGGACTTATTTTTTCGGCCACTCCGAAATATGACTGCTGATCTATGTTGCCCCGTGTATTTTCCTGCCTTTTCTGTTATTTCGGCAAGCGGTTCATTTCGCCGCAAAGCTCGTCGAAAAAACGCTCTCTCTCCTGCTATGTCATCAGACACAATTCTTTTTCTCTTCTAGTATCTATTGTGATCCCGGTCAACGGTAAAATGCTCCAGCGATCATGCGTCATTTTAGAGTATGCTCTCTTATTCAATGCTTTTCTATGTCCCTTCGCCCCGACTGATGTATTCTCCCATCATTTAAAATTTTTTGTCGCTGTTTCTATTTGTACCATATAACTCTCACAAAGTTCATTTGTCACCTGTCGTGCTCATGGACTTCATCTATAGCCGTGCTTCATACAACTACCTGTGGACTCCCACGGAAGACTTCACCCCGCCATGTCAGCCATCTGCTTCTTCTCTCTCGCTCTGAGTTACCGCACAGGAGTGTACTGTGGTTTCTCTCAGTCTAAGAAAATACGACCGTTTTACCCATTTAAAAAAAGGACTAGTGTTGCATGCAAAATAGTTCAGAACGACTGTCGTAACACATTTAATTTCTGTGCTAAAATTTTGACAGTAAAAAATACGAAGCATGACATTTCAGTGCATTCCACTAGAAATTGTTATTCATCAATTTTATGCTACAAACTTTACCTTCATGAATAAAGGTAAAAAAAAAGTAAAGTAAAAATGTAGTGGAAACTTTCTAACTATCCATCAACATCTAAGTAATTTCAGTGATGAAGAAAAGAAAATACATGTGATTTTTGTACAGCTGATGTGAAAATAATATTAATTTTTCTATGCCTTCCTAGCCAAAACAAAATACATATCTCAAGAAGATATGCAGAATGCATATTTCGCCCGATGCGAAAGTAAAAAAAAAAGAAAAAATAGCGGCTGTGGGCACAAAAAATATAATAAAAATAAAAAATAAAAAGTAGCACATTTCATTAGTTAAAAAATGAATATATACACATACATATTGCATGTATAAAAAAAAAAAAAAATAAACAACAACAACAGAACAAAATGAAGAAAGTAGATAAGTATGAAAACGGAAAAAGAGCTGATTTTACTTTAAATTTTAATTGTATTTTTTTAAATAATTACAGTGAATTAAATATATATATTTTTATCTCTCTTTTCATGCTATGATTCATGCATTTTTTACCCTTTTCATGCTTGATTTTTAAAGGTTGCTTGAGATAATTTTTGACAAAATAGTAACTTTTACTGCTTATTTATAATTGTCAGCCAGAACAGTGAAGAGTTATTTAGACCAAACTAGTCGGATGTACCAATACTAAAACTTTCTTCTATCAAATGCATGTTCATACCTTAAAATTCGCTATCACACTTCCAAAATTAAAAGGCAATCTATGCCCATCATGAGGATTCTAAAGATATAAAATTTTGTGAATCAGTGCTTGAGATATGACTATCGCTGAAATTGTGTAAATCCAGCAAAATGTAGCCTAGAAGCGCCACCTATTGTGTGATTTACATCAAAACATAATCAGCTACATCTAAATCTGCAGTTAGGGGGAAAATACGTAGATTAGTTTTTTAGATAGAGCAATTATGAGAATCGTGAAAATTCCAGCATAGCAGGGCAACCTATTGGGTGATTAACACCAAAAACTAATCAGCAACAAATTGTTTCAACATCTAACTAAATCTGAATTTAGTTGAAAATTTGTGCATTTGTTCTAGATAGACTTATTGCGGGAATCGTGAAAAATTCAGCTGAGCAGCGCCACCTGTTGGGAGATTTACTCCAATACGTAATCAGCACCAAATCATATAAGGGACTACCTGAATAAAAATTTTTATTAAATTCCGTGCATTAGTTCTTTATATAGAGCGCCCAAAATATTTGTGTCACATACAGACAGATAGATAGACAGTCTTACAGACTCACACACAGACATTTTCATATTTTTCATATACAGACAGATTATTTCACATGATTTTTTGGAATCTCTGAACCGTGAAAGGTGTAAATCCGTCGAAAACCGGAAGTGCAAAATTTCACTAATCCAATACTTTCTTCTTGTAAAGATAGAAGAAAGTAAAAATTATATTGTACAGCTTCATTAATTTTGCAACTATCGTTGCATTCTTCTCTTTTTATACTTTGAAAAGAATATTTTCTTTAATTGCAGTACAGAATTGTTTAATTTTATAATTTATGTGTTTTAATATTCTTTTTGGATGATATGAAATTTTAATGATTTTTTTTTTCTCTGACCGATATAATTATTGGCATTCCTCATCGCCCCTTTTCAAAAAGAGTCTTTTTCAGATTCTATCCCTGATAGATTTATTTTGCGTAACACTTTGATTTCATTTCGTTTGGCATTATATACATTTAAAAAAAAATGCTTTTCTCTCAAGTTTTTCACAGTAATTACATTTGAAACTCACCTGTGGACGAGCTAGCATTTATCTTGTATTAAGTTTTGTGATAAAAACTTTTTTTCTGTTCTTTTTAAAATATAAGAAAATGAGAATTTTATACGTGTACTGTAATGATGTTTAACGTGTCATTTTAGTGTATGTGCTTATGAAGGCTATCGACTTAACATTCGAGTCACCCCCCTTCCCCCATCCTTTTATTGATTTCCTTCTGTTGCAATCAATATCGATAGATTACTTTTAGAAAGATTACTTTTCTGATTTCAAATACAATAAATAATTTTTATATATATGTTTTATATTATGCTTTCATGCGTTTTTTTTCTAAGGGTAAAGATTACTTAACATACACAAATTATATCGTAACAAGATAATCAACTTGACTTGAAATCGCCCTTATCTGTGTATAAAATTTCCTTATCTCACATATTTGTGGAAACGTTCACTAGGTATTCGGAAAACATATACACATAATTTACAGTACTACAGAAACAAATCGGTCTTGAAAATAATGCCACTTTTACTAAAAATATTTTAAGTTTGCTAAGTCAACTTTTCAGTGATTTTCGTATGGTTAAAGATAGTTTTAAGTTAGTAAAAGATAACAACTTACAAATTTTAAATAAACAAATCTTAGTATGGTTGCGCTCAGTCACTTTAGAACATAAACATGAAGTCTCAATTGAGTAGACTCAGAGTGATATCAAATCAAAAAAACAACAATAAAGTATAATGAAGAGAAAGAATGTTTTTTTCCAACTGGATTAAATCGTTTTCAAGGCTAGAATAGTTGAAATTTATCCCAACAGAGCGAAAAATGTCCAGATTAGTAATCGAACCACAATACTTAGCGTATCCAGGCCAAGTATCCAGGTTCGATTCCTGATCTGGACATTTTTCGCTCTGTTGGAATAAGTTCCAGCATTGAATATGATTTAATCTAGTTGTAAAAAATATTCGGCCTCTTCATTATGACCTAATTACATGGTATACCGTGTTAAAAAATACAGTTTCATCATGTAAACGCTATAGTTATAGCTCGCATGAATGAAACTAGCACTGCAGTTCGCAGCAATGTCCAAAAAATAAGAGTGAATTATATCAGCCAGGTATCTTCCGGATAGCTTAACAGGTAAAGCATTGGCAGGGCACGCCATGTATCCAGGTACGAATCCCGATCTCGACCTTTTTCGCTCTGTTGAGAATAAACTTCAACTGTACTACTCCAGTCTTGAATATAACAACAAAGTGTTAACAGCTAAGTTGCATACGTCAACACAGACAGACATTTGTGATAACACCAGTCTATATGAGATAAACAACAACGTTGCACAAGGGTAACTATTTTCTTTTTTCGAATGAAAACACGTACTTTTGACACAATATTTGAATTCGTTGTATAAAAACAGTCCTGAAGCATACATAATTTCTTCAGGTTTACTTAAATACTCATACAGATAGAAGTGATTAAATTTGAAGATTTGAATGTTAAATACACGTTACAAACTTTCATTTATATCCTTCCAAAATTCATTCGATAAAACGTATTATTTTAATATGATACAATGATACAATGATGCAATTTGATGAAAAAAATGTAATGAGTTTTCTTTTCGTAAGGCATTTTTTTCATTATAAAAAGTGACTGTAAACACGTATGAAAAATAAATAATAATTAAGAACTAGATTATATTTCACTTTAAATATTGTTCCAAATAGTTACAGACTAGTTTTTTGTCAGTCAATAGTTTCAAAGACTAGATTAAAAGTTTGAATATACTTTTTGACTACGTACACTGTAAAAAAACCACAGTAAATTTGCCAGAACAAACTCAACCACAGTGAACGTGCTGTATCTTTCTTTGGTTTCCTGACTATGTTAACATGGAAAATACAGTAGTTGCGTAAAATTAACAGCACAATGTGCTGACAATTTGGACGCATTTTTTTACAGCACATTGTGCTGTTAAATTTACGCAACTACTGTATTTTCCGTGTTAATATAGTCAGCAAACCAAAGAAAGATACAGCACATTCACTGCGATTGAGTTTTTGCGCGAGATGAACAGTACTTTGTACTGTAAAATTGCCGTTTTTTTTACAGTGCAGCAAGTAGATTGTTTCCTGCCGATTTGTGTATTTAGAAATTTTTACTCTTGAGGATGGTTTTGAAGAATAAACCTAAACGTAGAGTGTTAGTTTATGTTTGTGGTTTTATTTTTACATCATGTTTAAATTTATGGATAACTAATACGTTGGATAGCAACCTCTATTTTGTATAGTATTTGATTTTACATCGTAAAGTCCTTAATTATTGTAACTAAAAATGGTACACATTTTAATTTCAATAACTAACATGCCTTAGTAAATCTTAATAACATCAAGTGCAAGATAATATATGTATATCAAAGCGAGTTAGACCTCAGAGAATCAGATTACCAGGCAAACCGAATACATAAACATTTTTCAACTATGTTGGAAGGTGATAAAAAACGAAGACAGATTTAAACATATGTTAAATTTATTAAATAATTAAAATAATGAAGATCATGACTATAATTTGAAAACGTTTCAGCATATTTTCTAAAAAATGCATATTAAAGGTAAATTTCATTTATATGTTTTCATTTAATTTTGTACCATAAAAAATAGATCAATATTTCATTTTTCTTCTCAATATTTTTATAGAATAAAATATGTCAAAACAATTTTCTAGCATGTTATTTTCGTCAACAAACACGTTTCTCACGTATTTTCCAAACAACATATTTTATATGATAAACAGACAGGCGTGATTGTATGCTTATAATTTTGTTTAGAATTGAACGAAACTTTGAACAATAGTGCTATAAATTTTATTCTGCAATACCATAAAAATATGTTTGTGTCATATTTATTTTCTTTTAAAGTTTAAACGGAATATAACAGTAAAACAATGTTACGTTGCCAAGATTATATTTTTTATATTGTTTCTTCGTATCATTTTTAATTGCGTTTAAATATATTTATTGCTGATGAAGATTGTAAACGTTCAACTTTAAATTTTTTAAAGGAAATGAATGAATGACAATATAAAACTTCACACCTATTTCATTATTGAAATATTTTTAGGTATTTTATACTTTTACTTGAACAAACGTGTAGGTGTTTCCAATATACATTTATTTATAACTGTGTTTGCGATTATACGAGTGAACCCAATTTATTCTTAGTCACTTTTGAATTACATTCTATACATGGTGTTGCTGATTTCGATAGACAAATTCGGAGGGGAGATAGCAGGCATCAAGAGGATGAAAAATTGCCATATATCCTTTGGTTGCAAACCACTTATTCAGTCACAAATAGAGAGTGTTTCATCCTAACTGATCCTAATTTTGAGAAAAATAATAATATTATATTAAAACTGTAACTATATCTACCTCGTTTTGTATTAATTTGATAACACAAAGAAACACTCTAAAATAACAGGCTGCTCGTGTAATCTTTGACACCTTATAAACTGGTAATCGCAGTCCCAAATGTGGAGAGCCAGGCGCATACTGCTGTCTCTCATAATGGAAACTTCTACCAATGTTTTAATGTTTTTACATTTACAACAAACGTTACAATTTTTATTAAACTTTTTATTATAATATACTTCACTGTTCTGAAAGTTATTACCGTCCATTTTGATTAAATAGATGGTTTGCAACCCCACGTTCTATGGTAATATAGACTCTTCTTGATGCATATTATCACACCACTGAGTTTGTCTGTTGAATTTGGAAACAATCTGTATATTATTTACTAAAATGTCAGCAAAGCTTACAGTGGAGACCCGAGAAAAAATTTATATGTCTTTTTTTGTGCCTGTGTGGATGTCTCGCTATAACTGTCGCAAAAAGCATAATTTTAGTCTTCTAATTAGGTAGGTATGTAGGCCAGTTCCCCAGAAACCGCAGTATATTCTTTTTATTTTCAATTTAGTTGATTTGTTAGAAAAATATAGAACATATTCTTTTACAAAATAATGCTTTTCAATGGGAATTCAGAATATTTTCAAATTTTACTATTCATTGAAAAAAAAAATCTACATTTTGATAATGGATTAAAATTTCAAATTACGAATGTAAAAATTTACCAGTGAGGCCCTCATAAACCATACCGATTCGTTTGAAATTTGATAGATATATATGATAGACACCTAAACAATTTTAAATGGAATAAATATTTTATTTATCTTTTGATTGATGAAATTTTGTCCAGCTTTCGAAAAATATAATGTATTTTATCTTATCAATAATAGATTTCTGCTATTAATTTAATTATCTTTTTTATCGTTTCATAAACATTTATCTAACGATTGTATTTCATAAAGGGGGAAATAAATAAAATATATTAAGGTAATTCATTCATTGTTGCATTCTGATTATTAAGGCTTTTGAAAAAAATATTAAATCAAGCATACAGATTAAATAATTTTTTGTAATAGGATTTTTGACCAAGATTAGCATCAAGCATGAATAGTTCAAGAAGCAATATGGTAAAGTGAATGTGGATGTTGCCAACGTAATGGCACAAAATCCACTATATTGTGAAAAATCACGCGTGTTAAAATATGAGAGTTAGTATTTTAACCGATGGCGGAAGGTGTCGCAATTTGTTTATGTGGGTGTGTTCCAAAGCAAATAGATGATTAGGTACATATCTGCAGAATTGAATATGTTAATTAGATTTTATCGAGTTCTGTGCTTGAAAGATGATGTACATACTAACAAAAATTATATAAAATTATTCCATGATGGAAAATATTTTTTGCGTCGCTATTTTTTTTTTTTTTTTCATTTTGTGATGAAATAAAGGGTAACTATTCGCTAGGATACGATTTATCATATTTTTTTCTTATTAAAAAACACAGCTATTGCTTTAAAACACAAAGGTAATTTGCGAGAAAACTAAGAGTGTGTTTAGTTTTATAATTAAAAACAATAATTTTATAATGAAACTTATATAGGAGTACATTATGACTATAAATGCTTTAAAAATATGAACTATGTTTTCTAATCATACTAATATTATTTATAGTATAATAAATCTCATTAATTGATACAAAACATAAATTGCTTCTTTAATATAACAGTTAAAAGCTTAATATGTTCTGTATTTTCATTTTCAGTGATGATACTCTCAATATCGTCACTATTTAAACAGAGTGTGTTATAAGTTAATAGCATATTTCAACATTCTTTGTAAAAGAGATTGCTTTCTTTTTCTAATCGAAGCCCAAATATATCTATTGACCGAGACTAACAATGCAAAATAAGACAAATGTTTATTTATCTAGTAAAATAAAATAATATTACGAAATATATATCCACGAATCAAACAAAGGAAGGAGACAAACAATATATAAAAGAAATGCACTAACTCCTTCAATATCACGCATGAATTTCTTGGTATATTGGTTGATCTCACCAAATTCTCAATTAATGAATCAAAAGAAAAAAAATCTCCGTTAATCATTGTCTTTTAAAGTATACCTTACATATAAATAACGATAGTTAAATCGCTAAAAACTGTTTAATTATTTTTTAATTAAATAAACATTTTTTAGTTTTTAAATCAATCTTATTTTATGAATTGTTGCTAATTAAAATTCTATACAAATGTACTGTACTTGCAAATGTACTGAGTAATTGTAATTTATTAAATGAGTTAACACCATTTAACGTAAAACATTTTATTGATAACATATGAAAATTAAGAAGACGATTAAAAAAAAAAAAAAAAAAAAAAAAAAAAAAAAAAAAAAAAAAAAAAAACTTGTTGTATGATAATCAGAAAAATAGGTAAAAAAGTTTTATGTCTTCTTACTGAAAATACTAGAAATAAATTCTTTAAAATATAGTTCTTAACAAAATAATTCGAAGCTGAATTTAGTTTCATTATTAACTACATATTTTTAACCAAGGATTTTAAACTTTTGAATACTGAATTTCCGCTACAATAAATATCGATTTTTTGCGCTGCAGAATTAATAGAACCAAGAGTAGAATGTAAAAAAATCCATTTGAAAAAAAGAAAAGAGAGTCTAAAGTTAATGACTTCAAGTATAAAAAGTTAAGCATGATTCCATAAATTTCTAGTTCAGATAAAGTTTTAATGAACTCTAAAATGTAACTTTTTTTTTAACGATAATATCCGTAACATTTATACTTAGGAATGTAACGAACATTTTTACGCTAGACAAAAATTCCATATCAATATAATTAGTTGTACAGTCTGGTTATATATATATGTATAAATGTAACATTGTTTATGTATTTTTTTTCTTTTCTGCAATTAATATATAATATACTAACTGAACTCTAACTTTATTTTAATTGACAATTTAGCATAAAAAATTTACAATACTGGGTTCGGTCGTTTCTTCTATGTCATTATGGGAAATATTTTGCATCATAATGATGCATACAAAAAGAAACTTTATAATTAAACTAAGGTAGATAAAAAAAATGGCAATAGTTCATTAACAAAAAAGGGAGTTTTATATAAAGACTTTCTCTTATTTTTAAAATAAATCACAAGTAATTAAATTCTCCTCCATTTGGCACATTATGCATAGCTTCCTATTTTTAAAAAAAATTGCAGATTCTATAAGAGCCTATACATCAAAGGGCATTAGAATGCTAATATTAAACCAATTAGATAATTCTTTAGACATTTCTTGTTTCCGAATTAATTTTTAAAGAGTTATTTTAAAGTGTTCTGGATATCTGAAGTAGCTGTTTAACTTTGTATATTTATACTTTTTTGATTTGGGTTTCCATTTCATTTTCAGTTTTTTTTTTCTTTTTTTTTTTTTAATCTTTTTTTTTAAACCTAGCCCCTGTGGTTTTTTTCATGAAAAACTCAATTTTTCCGGTCGAAAATCGGTTTTTTTCAAAAGTATAATAAAATCAATATTGCATTATTATATAATATATCATTTATTTACTATATATACCATACATCGAAAAATATATTTTTCTCTTATATACATTATACTGTTATTGCTATTTTACAAATTATAAATTGTATAAATTATATGAATTTAAATTAATTAGGGGAGAGTCGGTAGGAATGGGACACTTTTTTACAAAAATAAGAAAATAAACTTTGTTTGACACAAAGACTTCAATTTATAGAATACAAAATGAAACGGTTTCTAATGTCCTTGAACAATATAGAAACATAATTTGGTGAAACAATTTTATAATTAAAGAAATTGTAAATTTCAAAATATGCCCCATATCTCCCTGTTAGCAGGGAGGTATGGGACAGATAAAAAACAATGTATGATATGGCTAAGTAGACTGGTGTCGGCTGCTCATACAGTCTAACAAAGATTGTAAGTTGATAATGTATGTGCCACAATAACAAATTCCAACGTTTTCACCACTGGAAAGAAAATGCAGATTTTCAACCACAGATGACGTTAAAAATTATCTGTTCCATTTATTTATATTATGAAGTAAATTAATGTATTGCCAATGTTATAATTAATATTATAATTAATATGTTACACTATAATAATATTTGCATGATAGCAATTTACAATCAACTTAATAAAAAGAAGGAATTCGACTTTTGCCATTCCTCCCATCTACCTTCTTTTATGTTAAATTTTTTGCATAAACAACAATGCTACTTTTAGGCATAGTTCAAATTATGGATAATACACAGTATAATATTCTATAAATAGGTAAACTATTACATGTACGCATAAGTCATTGATAATCAGAAAGCATAAAAAGTATATGAAGCAAATTTACTTTTGATTCTTGAAATAATATTTTTTTTTATAGAATTACAAGCTTATGCTGGTCAGATTTTTTTTTTCAACTGAAGATTTGGCTACCATGTTTCATCTAGTCTGTGATTGATGAAATATTTAGAATGATACATAACAAGAAAAACCTATTATCCCATTTCCCCAACTGTTCCATTCCACCCCACTATCACATGAATACCAGTGTTTCTCAAACATTACTTTTTAATATTAAATAAAATATAAATTGTTAAATAGCTTCACTTACAAAATTTGTTTTGGAAATTAGATAATAAATAAAATGTTAAAATATAAAAATACATGTCTCATGTACTGTATTTTTATGTTATATGGAATCTCACTACCTCTTTAAAAGAATCAATTGTTTTTGTATATATATATGTTATATATGCAAAAATTAAAATAAAATAAAATAAAATAAAATAGGATAATAAAATAAAAAGAATCTCTTATTATTTGCTAACTATTATTTGCATTATTTTTAAACTTCTGATAGCACCAGAATTCAAATTTAATTCTTGCTGAACTCCATTAGATTGCTTTGTAATGTATTTTGAAATTCAAGCAGGACCTGTTTAACATAGCAAAAACATAAAACTTGGTTCAATTCTATACTTAACTTCTATACACTTTTGGAACAGTGGGGACACACAAACAGCAAGACATTTTGAATAAGCATGTTTTTTGGAGATCTTTGACCCCAACGCGTTAATCAATCAAAAACTGAAGTCGAAAAAAATTCGATTAAAATACTTTCTTCTATTGAAGATAGCAGAAAGTAAAAAAAAAAAAATGTAAAATTTTGATCAAGTTAGAAGTTTTATTTCATGAATATAGCTGATATAAAGCAAATTGCCCCCTTGTAATATTACATTAATTCCAATTGCTAAAAGGTGCAAATAAACACTTTTAAACAAGTAAAAATACGTTTATGTACGCAAATGTTATTATACGTACATGTTTCAACATGTAAACAGTTAAAATAAACTTATATTTACTGGTTTTAAAGTGTTAATGTATACCTTTTAGCAAAACGAAATAAATGAATATAGTTTATTTGAAATTTTTATGTAAGATATTCTGATCATATGACTTTACCTATAATGTATCATGTATGTTGCCTACTACATGACAGATTACAATGTATTATGAACATGTAGGTTCTATTTTAGTAAAATATTTGAATGTGCTGAAATATATTTTTTTTTACTACTTATGTTGTGGATTTTATGCATTAAAATTTTTTTAACTTAACTGATATGGCTTAGATTCATTAAATCTACATACGTTGCTTACAATTTTAAATATTGCTGAAAATTGAAAAAAAATCCGCATTATGGGTTTTTTCAAGTGGGCCCAGTTTGAAAAATGCCACTGGGTTTTTTCGGACTGGATATAGCTTTGCGAACCCTGTAAATAATCATTCATTTACTTTAGTATTAACTAGAGATTTTATATATAAACTAACGTAGGATCTTTAAATATCGTATTTTTTTTTTAAATATTTTCTATTAAAACATATTTCAAACTCACGGTCATAAAGCACAAAAGTTTCATTTTCGTAAATCAGAAACAAATATACATATTTATTTGTATCGCATATTTAAATTTCTATATTTTTTATTTGAAACAACTTTAATTTACTGTTGAAGCTTAAACAAGTTTTTGTAGCAGGAAATTATTTGTTGCTAATTAATACTAAATATTTATATGTTTAAATTAATTTTTCTGATAATTACACCTAAGTCTATTAAGTAGCCTCCGTTGCAAGAGTAAGATATTACATATTGGAGCCAAACTGAGGAAAGCAATTTCTGAAAAGTTAATAAACGGTTCGTGTTAGTCGGATTCCTTGGACACCAAAACCTATTTATGTATATATGTGATATAAATGTATATGTAATAATAAAAATTTTCGCCCTTTGACCTTAGTTAATTTATTCTGAATTCTTATAATATCTACCATTTTTATCTGTATTTTAGTAATATCTTAAATATCCTTTATGTTTTACTCCCCTGCCCTTAATTCAGAGAATCCTTTTATTTTTTATTGTAAAAACCTTAATCTGTTAATAATTATATTTCTTTGTAAAACTCATTAAATCATTTTATCCTCTCATATTTTGAGACATTCAATTCTTTTTTCTTTCGAATGTTTATTTAATACCATTTTATCTTTATTGAAATATTATTTCATATCCCAGTATGCCTTGCTAGTTTACCGCTCTCATTCTGTTTGCTTATTAAATTTTCAGCATTTCAGTAATAAGTTCTTCCATCCAAGTTACGCTCCCCCGCCTCCTTTCCTGGGTTTTACCCTATCGCTGGTTCGGCCGCTTCTCCCCTTCCCTTTTCGTTTTGCTGAATTGGCCCTGCATTGAGAGACTCAGAATGTACCTTTGCGCGTTTTTTCTAGTATTTAACCGCTAACACTAGACTGGAGAGAAGATTTTGAACGATTGATGTCTTGCTTAAAAATAAATAAATAAATAAATAAATAAATAAATAAATAAATAAAAAACTAAAAAACTGTCACCTGGGGAGTTACTTTTGCTGCATTTCCGTCAAGCTGTTTCTAATGTTTAACATCCATCTCTTTATGTTTACGACCTGACAACGACCGGAAATTGAGTAACTCCATTAGTAGTGGAATTCATACATTCTATAGTCGTCTAATAAACTATTGGTGAATCAGACGGCTTCTGTTGTTATTTCTGGGAAAACTACCAAGGGATTAAGGCCTGATCTACCACTCCGACCATGATTTTATGACTGCAAACATTGACTTCTCAGTTGGGGATACATAACGCGTGTACTGTAGCTGTTTAATCTCGATATGTTTCTACCCTACATAGAAAGCATATAAATTAGCCGGTATTGTATTTAGAAGAGATTGCAGAATTAGAATTATGACTGCTGAATCAGCCAGTTTTACAACTTTTGGTTTTCTGATATCAGCATTTTTTAAAAGAAAATCCCGATGCATAACAAAATAGTAAAGTTTAGCCGACAGAAAAGGTCATCGGGATTTTGAAAGTGTTACCGCACAATCGACATGAAAGATCGTGAAATAAAATTATCCTGGCCATTTATTTTGCTGTAAACATTTAAATGCGTTCTTCACAAAACAATAAAACACAGCAGGAATTAACAGACATGTGTGACCAGCCGAAGATATTTGCAAACAATGAATTTAGTTTAAACAATCGATGTAGTTTTCAGTTATTTAGATATGGCCAAAAAACATATGTGTGGCTATATTCTAATAGATAAACAACTGGATTGCTGTATTTCATACCACTAATTCCCTTCGAACCAAGTTTCAGTGATTCTAAAATTAAAAGCATATGTAAAATCTAATATAGGGCATACACAAATCAAGTGAAGAATAAAAATGCTAGGTTTTACTTCAAAACCATATATAGCATATGTCAAATGGCATTTTATCAAAAGTTAAGCATATATGTGTTCTTCCATGTATTTTAATTTAGAAAATAATGTATGCTTTAAAAATGTTTATGTTATAAATGATTATATGCTTAAAAAAAACTGTATAAGAAATGTTGAGAAAACCATATGTTTTACTTTAAAAAAATCTGCAAAAACTAACTGCCATTTGCGTTATGGAATCAAAATATTATTTCACTTGTTACAAACCTTTAATGCACTTTCAATTATGTATTAATATTGCTAAAAGGTTGTTTTAATGTTTTCCTGGATTTATGTTCTCGTTTGGTACTCGTCTAAAGACAGTAATAATATGTACACTTGAACGGGAAACGGACAGTCACAGACAGCTGTTATTGAATTTCATTCCAGTGTTACTACTCTATTTATATAAATAAATTTTAGTGAGAAGACAATGAAACCGGTTGGATACAATTTCAATTACTGAATTCTGATATTTAAAACAAAATGTTATGTACCTCAGCCTAAAAACATTAATCCAAAATATTAGCGGCAATACACAAAATTGTCAAGTTTCCCTTAAAAGACTCAATTTGAGCTTAAAAATGCAATGCTTTCTATGCATTACAGTAATTTTATATACGATATAATTTGAATTTGAATGCAAAAGATACGAAAATGTTACACGAAAATCGACCTATACGATTATTTTGACGCATCTGACATTTTATGGTGAGTTTTTTTTTTTATTTTATGTGTTTTCTGGATTGTTGTGATCGTTTGTAGCCCTTGAATAACGAAATTTTAAATTAGGTTTAAATATTGCAGTTTTATCAATAATATATTGAAAATATAAGTATGGATAATTTAAATAAAGTGAAACAATTTAACACATTATGAACCTTTTAGAAAGTTTAAACTCACATAAAGAAGCATTATCGTATAAATATCAATTAAAAGTTATTGTTTACTTTTTGATAATCTGTATTTTGATTCATTATTTTCTTTTAATCTGTATTTTGAACTTATATATATTTTTTATGCATATAAATAGTTACTTCCTACATTTCTATGTGAATATACTGTATTTGTTTCTACACATGGAGGGATTTGTTTTCTTGCAAAAAGCTAATTTTCATTAAATTATCTCATACTTGGAGTGAATTTCAAACACATTCTTTAAGATTCCTTCTGTGATATTTTACTTAAAAATACATCTTATTGTTTTTTTGATCTATACAGGAAAATATGAGTGTACAAAGCTGTAATTGAGCATTTCATGGACACATTTAATCGTTCCACTCTTGCATTCAAAATGGAATCATATAAAACTGCAGCATTTTTTAAAAATAAATTCAATAAATGTAATAAATGCATTACTCATTTATTCCCTTGACATATACATTTTTACTATATTTTCTTTTAAAAAGTATATAAACTTATCAGCCATTTAAACAGGAAAATTTATATTTTAATTTGCACATTTTCTGAAGCATTTTAAAGAACGTTTCTCTTCTGAAGTTTAATTGCATTCTTATTGAATCGATGCAATAAATTTTGTTGAAAATTAAAAAGAATGCTGCATTTTTTGGAGGCTTATATAATAATTTGAACGTTTTAGATAATTAGGGGAATTAGTTTTTAATTAAAAATTTAATTGAAACAGATTTCTTACGATAAATTGTTTAATATAAAAAAGGCAATGTTAAGTAAAATAAATCTTTTACTTTTTCATTAAACTTTGAGCTTTTTCTTTTACTTAAAACATTACATCGTATTAAATGTTGTTTACTTCTTTAATGGTTGAAAAGAAGATAATTAGCGTAATTTTGTATAACTGTGTAATTGAGTTTATGCATTTTTAAATATTTAACGTAAAATATAAGGGAAAGAGACGTAGCATTTGTGTGTAAAAATCAATTATAGCAGTTCCGTCAGTGAAACACAAAAAGCAATTTTGTTTTTAATGTAAGAAAAAAAAATTACATTTTTTGGCCTATTTCGAAGATTTATTTTATAATGCTTTTTCAAGCAAATTGCTTTAAAAATGTACAAAAATATTATTTTTACTCACTAACTTGACACTTATAACAGTAAAAATTCATATATTCAATGAATTCAATCACTGATATTACATACACCTAATTTTATGAATTATCGGCATTTTGAGGCATTAAAAATCGTCTGGAAATGTGCGAACTTTTATAAATATAAAGTGTCAGAACTCAGCACGTTTTAGCCGTTGAAGATTAAAAAAATGTACAGTTATTCTTCTCTTGGAATAGACATTGGTTTTTCTAAATAGAACTTATAGTACCGAGATTGTATAACAATAAAAATAATAACTTATTCAAAATTAGAGGCAGGCGAATTTCATGGACACATTCACATTTCCAATCTTATCTTGAGCATTTTTTTCAGTTTACATTGTATACGTATATGCAACAGCTGAAACATTCGACCGTGATTCGAACTTTCTGGGGCACCCTGCAAATATATATGTACATGGATGTGGCCGATTCTGAGCCCTGAGTTGTGAAATAGCTTTAAAAGATCCCTTTTAAAAGATCATTACAGACTGAATACTGTATTATTACATTGATACTGAAAAAAGGAGCGCGTTTAGATCGTCATTTAAATACAGTGGACTCTCTCTATCTGAACACTCTCTAATGTGAACACCCCGGTATTATGAACACATTCCGACGACCCCGGCGAAACTCCATAGACTTAACAAAAGATGAACTCTCTGTATTCTGAACACCCTCTAATCTGAGCACCCCGCGATTATGAACGCTACTTTTGACCCCCAATTTATCCTACCTCTCTCTAAACTGAACATGTGTTTGCAATCGGAATTCAGGGAATTCCCCCCATAATGGAAATTTGGGAAATATGTCGTTGCAGAAGAATAAAATATTCAATGAACTCGATTTTAAAATAGACAAAATCATTGTTAGATTTTAAGCATCTATCCGATGCTGCAATTTGAATAATTCAGATTAAAATCTTCAGTTAAGAAAACAAATAAAACATTTATTATAACAAAGAAAGAAGAAATCGAAAGAACATTTTTCAAAAGGTAAGCTTTTACCGTACGGGTTCTACATATCCACTAACATTCTTATACATTTTTAATAAAGAAGAATGTCCAGATATAAAACTACTATTGACATTTCACAAAACGTAAATCATGATAATCAAAAATGAAATTAACAATTCAATCAATTTTTATCCTAAGAGATACGAGAAAAAATAATGTAAAAACCATATCACGTGATTCCCCCTCTCCCGATCTGAGATAAAAATAGAAAGATTACGCAACAGAAATGTCCTGCCTCCCAGTTGCAGCAAAGAGACAACAGGTATTAGAAGGAGTGTACAAAAAGGATAATTATTTGTTTTCCGCACATTATCGCTTCTGTTTCTTTCTTTGTTTTTTGTCCAGCAAAGGTAAAAATTTTTTGTCATTTTTCTATCGTCGCAGATATGTCAGAAATAAGTATGAAAATGAAAAAACGGAAAGAACTGAAGCTTCAGGAAAAATACGATGTTGTTCAAAAATTAAAATCAAAAATAAGTCAAAGGAAAATTGCATCTGAGTTTGGAATTTCAGTAGGCCAAGTTAATGCCATCAGTAAGAAAGAGAAAGAAATTATAGCCGCTTTTGAAGCAAATGAACCTTCCTCAAAGTGCAGAATTTCAGAAAAGAAAACAGGGAATGAGAACATAAACAATAATGTCTGGAAGTTTTTTTGCCAAATGAGAACGAAGAATCTTCCTGTCACTGGACCCCTGCTAAAGCAGATTGCGCTAAATTTTGCAGAAAAGGAGAAAATTACGGAATTCAAGGCATCGGAAGGATGGTTGACTCGCTTTAAAAGTCGGCATAACATCGAATTCAAAATAATCAACGGTGAAGCTGCAGACGTAAATATCGAGACTGTGGAGGAATGGAAAAGAAAACTTCCGGAAATAACGAAGGATTTCGATTCCACTCACATTTTCAATGCCGACGAAACCGGCTTGTTTTTAGAGCTCTTCCAAATAAAACACTAGCACAAAGAAGCGAAAAATGCGTGTGCGGGAAAATGTCGAAAGAAAGACTTACCGTCATGCTCTGTGCCAGTTTTACGGGTGAGAAGCTCGAACCACTTGTGATCGGAAAAAGTGAAAAACCACGATGCTTCAAAAATGTGAATATCGCATCATTACCAGTGCACTATAAATCAAATCGAAAAGCCTGGATGACAATCCCAATTTTCTCTCAATGGTTGGAAGGCATTAACGAGATGATGAAGAGAGAAGGAAGAAAAATTCTTCTTTTTGTTGATAATGCCAGATCACATACAAACATGCATCTGAGCAATGTGAGCCTCAAGTTCCTGCCACCGAACTGTACTTCTGTAATCCAACCACTGGATCAAGGAGTAATCAAGACCTTTAAAGCTCACTACCGAATCCATTTTTTGAAGAAAATGTCCTTGGTGATGGAAGAGGCAAATTCGGCAACCGAACTAACGAAGAAGGTCAACGTCATGGATGCTGTCCATTGGATATCAATGGCTTAGAATGAAGTAACCCCCTACACCATCCAAAGATGCTTCTACAAAGCTGGATTTCCATGTGAGAATGAGCATATAAGAATAGAGGACCAAGAAGCAACAGTTGTGAGAGATTTGGGGTTAATTCTTCAGGAGCTTCATACTGAAATTGAACCTGGAGCTTATCTCGAAGCCGATGGAAGCCTTCCGGTTTGCGACAACAACATCGTTGAAGAGGAAGAGGACAGTGAAGAAGAAGTTGAATCAGAAAATACCGAAGGAACAAGAAGTACGATTACCTTCAAACGATATAGCCAAGGGATTCAAGACCTGTTAAACTATGCGGCTGAACATCACCCGGAAGCCTTCCCACTTCTTAAACAATTAGATAACATGTATACTGCACGAGCATACACAGTGCAAAAACAGACTAAAATTACTCAGTTTTTTAAGTAATGTACCTATTTGTTTTCAAGTGATGTATTGTATAATCCTCCTGAGACCTGCCATACATTTAAATGGATGTTTTGCTTTCTCCTTCTATTGCGTTAAATTTCATTGTAGCAATCTGAAACCAGTATAACATGGTAATGTATGAATCAAAAATCCACATTCAGCTTTTGGATTTTGGCAACGGTAACTACTTTGTTTACAAAATGGCGTAATAAATGAGTCAAGTCGAAATTCTACGTTTTGCTGGTAAGTTTCGTTTTTATGTTATTTTAATTTGATTAAATTATTTTTTTTTCAATTTTAATAGCAGATGTTAATAATTGCCTTATGCTCTTTATAATATATTCTATTCTTTCCCATACTTTTAGCCTTTTTTAAATTATTTTAAAGCGAGTTACGGCCTGAACATCCTTTTAGATGGATGTGCTGTAAAGCAAAATTAGAAAATCTAAATTTATTAATTTCTTTAAAAACATCATTTTTGATGCCTATTTGTTGAAAAAAACATAAAAAAATATATGCATTATATTTTGCTTGGGTCTCAGGAGGATATGTAATTGTATGTTTTGTAAAACTTTTTAAATAATAATAATAAAAAAAAATAAAAAATAATTAGATGGCAGAATACAGGTCCAACTGAATTTAGTTTGACAGTGCATAAGCCGCCAAATCTAAATTCAGCACCTCTATCTGGGTAACTGGCATGGCTAACCAGGCTAAGTATTCTATACAGTCTATAAACTCAATACTAAGTAGAGTAGTAATACATTTCCCAATCTCCCTCTATAATGAACACCCCCATAATCTGAACATTTTTGGTCGGTCCCATGAGTGTTCAGAATAGAGAGAGTCCACTGTAATATAATACGGCTTCAAAATTCACCATTGAAAGCAACAGATTATTAGAATGGAGTTATGGATTAAGAAGGGTAGACATATAGTATATAGTCTACCGGTTGTGAATGAAGTAACTGAGGAGGTTGTCACAACATGGTGGTTGAATTTTTACATCGGATCAGAGGTTTCTCATTATCGCCGGAGCAAAATTCAACCAGTGAATTTTAAAAAGAAAATTTCGATCTATTTATCGGCTTGTTCAAGCAAAACATTTCTAACAAATATGGTAAAAATGCCTATTCGTTTTTACTGGTAGAAGTTGGCCCAGTTATTATAATGTCTTTCATTGATACTGACAGGATGCTTTCTAGGTTTTCACAATATGACTGAAGCACAGCTCCTGAATACCGACAAAATAAACTTCCACCAGTAAAAATAATTATCACGTTTTGGCCATAATTATGACTGAAATTCTACATTAAAAAGGCATTTAAATAAAGAGAAACTTTCTATTCAAATTTACTGGTGGAAGATTTCCACGGCTGTAATGAGTCACTGCGAAACCGGTTAGATTTGATGCTTCACTATGTTGAGTATATGTCCATTCCTCTTTATTTATAGTTCCATGGTTATTAGCGAACACAGTTTTAATTAATATACTTTAAATCATAAAAGCATTACTTTGAGGATTACATTTAATACTGGTAATAATAAGTCTCTGACATAACACACTTCTCGATGATATTCCACATAGTATCAAATCTGCTCACCGATACGTAAGACAGGTCGTAATTTAGAAGTTTTCGGGATCAAAAAGCAAACGTTCTTCTCAGAAATCCGCATGATGGCTGCGACACTATTTTCAAGCAATTAAAAAATAATCTACTCCCATATGGCTGCAGAATGTTTTATACAAACTCCCACATGAATACATTTAAAAATCTAAAACCCAGTTTAAACTAGATTTGTAGTTAATCAGCGAGACCAAATAAGCAAGGGTTCGATGACAAAATAATAGACGCGTACAAAAAAATTATGGAAAAATGCCGTGATGTTTTAAAACTCGTCCCGGAAACTGAAATTCTACACAAAAAAAATGTGATTTTTGTTCGCAATAACATAAAGCAAGGAAAAGCTAAAGTACAAGGTGTAGAAAAAAAATGTTTTATATGGGAAATAGCGGGAAAAAACATTTTAATTTGGAAATAAGTCAATTAAATAAAAAATAGTTATATATAAATGTAAAATTTGCTATATTCATATATATACGTACACACACACACACACACACACATATATATATATATATATATATCTTTATAATTATGACTATACGCACATATATATAATAAAGATGAAATCACACTTATATAAACGAATCGGTAAAATTCTAAAGATGAACAAGGTCTGAACATAGGAAACCAGTATGTAAAATATGAAACTACTAGCAGGCTATGCCCGCTGCGCTGGTCAATTTTTCCAAATGAACATTGGTGAATTTTAATGTGCATTTTAAACAATATGGACCTTCACCTGGACCTTACTCATTGCTGAAAACGATGCCAACGCCATTGTGATATAATATTACCTAAAGCGTTGGTCAAAATTTAGCTATTAAGAAGTAATTCTTTTAGTTGATTTCTAACAATGCACTTTTGGTAGGGTAATGAGACCGTTATGACAACAGGAATTAATAGCTCTATAACTAATCAACATATAATGAAATGTTATATACTAACACCATTCCTGAAACGTTATGTAACAGTGCCACTTGTATCAAAATACGTTCTGTAGATTTTTTTAAAAAAAAGGCTAAACTTTCATAATCAGGTTCACTTAATTTTTTAACTTTTTTTTTGCTCTATGACTAAGTAGCGTTGAACATTATGTATACACTAAAACCTTTCCAAAATTATTACCTAACCACTTGGGCACAGATGTCATGCATGCTCCATATAGGTGCGATTTTTTTCTGAAGCCAATGTCAGAAACATTGCAATACGCAACAATACTTAACTGGCGCCAAAGTGTCGTTATTTTGCTTGATATGGTAACCCGGAAGTTGTTGTTAATGCTGTTTATGTTTTCGCCAAATTGGCGTCGATAAAACATCACGCCAATATGGCGTCTGTACTACCTAATACTTACACCTAATATAGGCAACAGGTACTTAACTTGCGCCAAAGTCTCGTTATTTTGCTTGATGTGGTAACCCGGATTATGTTGTTTATGCTGTTGATGTTTTCGCCAAATTGGCAACCGAAAAAAATCGCGCCAATATGGGGCGAATATAACATCTCTACAAAGTGAATATGTGACTTTTGTGATACTTTTATGTTAGCCGGGCGCAGGTAATAAATCAACAAAGATTGTGTTCATACCATGTTCTTATATTTATTATTTTCATTTAAGATACAAACCTTTCACTCATTTCATTTAAAATGCATGCCTTACACTAATTTCATTTAAAAAACTGAAAAGATAAACAATAACAGGAAATAATTCCATAATTAAAAACAAAGAATTATTTTTAATTTACATACGCAAAATGTAACTACTGCTACTGGCAATTTTAAAAATGCTATTGGCGAGATCTGCACACGGCTGTTATAAATGTACCCATTTCTTTCTTCTTATCGAGGAGTAAATTATAAATCGCCAAATATTATTCCAATTCCAATTTCTTTCTTTGAAAATAATTTTTAAGTCGTTACAAACATTGCTTTCATATTTAAATATTTTCGTTGGTACTACTTAGTTATCCCGTCGACCAATTTCGCCAAATTATACAAATTGACATAATTTTTATTTTAAATAACGAAAGAACAAATAAATTATTATAACATTAATAAAAATACAAATAAAACGTCGAAATAAAAATCACTTTGTGACGTAAACACGTGTAACTTGCTTAAAGTCAGGTGAATTTGACATTTACGATCAACCATTATTGGCATTTAATCTTATAGTTTGGCGGTAGATTTTTGGTCGACGGAATATCTAAGTCGTACCCTTTCGTTCTATAACGCTAATTTCTTGGTAAAATTGTTCCTTTTATTTTGCATAAAATCACTATTTTTTTGGTACTACTTAGTTATCCCGTCGACCAAAAATCTATCGCCAAATTATAAGATTAAATGTCAATAACGCTTGATCGTATATGTCACATTCACTTGACTTCAAGGAAGTTATAGGTGTTTACGTCATCAAGTTATTTTTATTTTGACGTTTTATTTGTATCTTTATTAATGTTATACTAATTTATTTGTTCTTTCATTATTAAAATACAACTTATGTCAATTAATGTAATTTAGCGAGTGGTTTCGTGATTTATATAATTTGGCGAAATTGGTCAACGGGATAACTAAGTAGTACCACTTTTTTCAATTCCTACTATTAGCTCACACTCTCCCTATATTTATTTATATATTTATATATTTATCTGGTACAAATTTTCAATCGTTAATAAAATACTCCTTATTCATCCTATCAGGTTGAAATATTTTTTTTTAAACTTGTACTGGATGACAATTGATGTTAATAAAGTTTTTTCAAATATTAATTAATTAATTAAATTTTAATTAATTAATTTTAGTTTTACATGGGAAACAAAATGGCCGCCATTGGTTATTGAATTTCAATGAAAGTATTTTCAATAAGGGTTACCATAGGGGGGGGGACCTGTTCTGTCGCCAAATACCGCCAAGTTTGTCGCCAACTTGGCGATATATCGCCAAATTTGGCGGCCAAAATGAATCGCCAAAAGGGACGCCAACTTGGCGATATCTGTAATATTTCGCCATATTCCCATAGAGTTCCATTGTAAACCTACTTGCTTATAGAAAATCAACAAATTGAGATATTTTAATGCAACAAAAACTCATATTAGCTTGATTATATTAAATTTTTCTTTGATGGCCTAAGTAGGAATTGACTTTAAAAACAAAATTTTTATATTACTTGTTATTAAGATGTTCGTTTTTTTTTTTTTTTTTTTTTTTTTTTTTTTCAAACTCATAGAGCCGTTTTTGTTCTTTATCCAAAAGAGTTAATTTGAATTTTTTTCGTTGCTAGAGTAACGGATGTAATGTTAGATATTTTGAGGTTTAGACGCCAAAGACACCGCCAAATTAGAAAAATATGAAAAATGTCATGAACTGTTGGACTTATAAGAATTTACCTGGCACCAATCGATTCAGCATACAAAAATACATTAAATTATGCTATCATCTGACGCATAATTATAATATCAGATTTTTAAGGAAATGTTTTCTCTCACCTTGCAAAAACGCCGTTAGGGGTGATACTTTAGAAAATCCTTTCTTAGCGGTACTATATAGATATGCCATTTGGCGGTGACTCGATGATCGAAAATTAGTCCAATATCATTTGAAATATTACATAACAGAGGAGAAAATACGAAGAAAGACGAAGAAGAAATGACGAATTACAAAAGACTTGCATTTTTTTTTTTTCAAAATGTTGAAATTTTCGATAATAATAACGCATGATTGTATAAATTTCCTTAAAAACTGTCTTCATTTCCTAGATTTCGAAGGTGTGAATTTTCCTATAAATGATATTGGCGATATGTCTTAAGAAAAAATGAAATAAAGAATAGATAATATTTGCTTAAAAAAATGGATAATAGTCATTGATCTGAGTTCGAGTTTATAAATATCACATGCTTTCGGGATTACGGTGAAAAACATTTTAAAAAATATGAAATTATTTTACAATATGTATGTGTGGCAGAAATTCACACTAAAATTAAGTATTTGATTCCATTTTTAAAATATTAACTGATATCTATATAAGTTACAATTGAATATAAAAATGTACCCAAAAAAGATCTCGTTCACTTGAAAAAAACACCATTTATGAGAATATCCTCAAGCTAGTGTCACATTTATGCATTTTTGACTTAAAATCACATTATTTGGCGACCAAAAGTAAAATAAAAAATCATAAAGAAATGAATAATAATTACACATGTGACTCACAATTACATCTGCTTTTTTTCCCTATAAGTTACGTGATGGGGCAATTAGCTAAAAACAAAAAGAAAAGAACAAAAAGAAAAAAGTCATTAAAAATTCATCTAATCAAATTTTCAGTTTCATTTCTATAATCTAACGCAAGCGATAATGAGCCAAATATTGCGTATCAATTGTAATCTTTCACATTAAATTAATTTTTAAGCATTACAAATATTTCTTTCAGGTTTAAATTAAATTACAAATGTTTCTTTTATGTTTAAATTAAATATATTCGTTTTTTAACATAATCCCTCATTTAAATGGATTTTTCTTTCTTTTTTTACAATTAAATATCAGTAATTATTTTTTCATTTATTTTCTAACGGAAACAGCGATTCCAATTCATTTGTCGCCAAAAAATAACCTCTGGCAACCTTTTCGTTCAAAATAACAATAAAATGCGAAATTTATTACCAAAAATCATAGTTATCCGTGTATATTTTACTCATAAACCACCACGTGAATATTCTCTATCGAATGACACTATTTGCAAAAAAATCCACCGGGTAGTTTTTGAAAACATTCGAGCGGAACTTTTAGATCTTACTGCTTTATAATATATATATATGGTGACATGATAAGTAGCTAATATTTCAAATTTCATATTTCTAGGCCCTTCCGTAACGCAAAAATCGCATTTTTTGAACGTTTTTTGCTCCTGCACCCGCATAGTGGCACCGACATAAAACATACCCTATGTTGGAGCAAGGGTTGTCACCGTCATTTTGACACCCTTATTTTGACACCATTATTTTTTAAATCAGTTTGGTATTTCCTGAGATTGTGTAGGAACCACCATTTAGAACGTTTTTTAGAACGATTTTCGCGCATTTTCACCCCTTTCAAATTTCGATTTGTTTAAGTACAGTTCTTAGAAATCTTTTATATCTAATAAGTAGCTAATATTTCAAATTCTATATTTCTAGGCCCTTCAGTAACACATAAATCGCATTTTTAGAACGTATTTTGCTCCTGCACCCCTTTGGGGTAGTGTCACCGATATAAAACATAGCCTATCTTGGAGCAAGCGTTGTCACCATCATTTTGACACCAATATTTTTTAAATTGGTTTGGTATTTCCTGAGATTGTGAAGAAACTACCATTTAGAACGTTTTTTAGAACGCTTTTTGTGCATTTTCAACCCTTTTAAATTTCGAATTGTTTAAATACTGTTCTTAGACATCATTTATATCTTATAAGTAACTAATATTCAAAATTTCATATTTCTAGGCCCTTCAGTAACGCAAAAATCGCATTTTTAGAACGTTTTTTGCTCCTGCACCCCCTTTGGGTAGTGGCACCGACGTAAAATATAGCCTATGTTCTAAGTTGGACTAACACCATCATTTTGATACCATTACTTTTGGAATCGGTTCGGTAGTTCCAGAGCTTACCTCCTACAAATAAACAATTTTTTCCTCTTTATAATAGGAGTATAGAAGTATAGATGACTAGCAAATCCCGCGGATTTGCTCGCGTAATATTTGAAATATGCCAAATGATATTTATATGTTTAATTTGTATTAAAAGGTACTAAGTAAACTTTATTTTATTAAAAGGTAATATTTTATTTTATTAAAAGGTACTTATTACTTTTAGGAATAATTCAAAAATTACTATTTAAAACACAGTTTGATTAAACATCCTTATTACACTGCATTAGGCAGAAATGAGACTTAAATTAATAAAATGAAATAAAAATAAATAAATGATAATTTAGAAAATATTTTGAAACTTTTATGCTCAATTAATACGCTCATTTCAGTATTCATTTCAAGTTTTGAATTTTTTAGAAACCATCTTCTTACATCTTAAAATTAACCATCATGTCAAATTCCAAGTCCTGCCACCTCTCTCAACAATAAGGGCTATGTTGAAACAGGAACTGTCACCATTAATTTGCCAACATTAATTTTGAAATCGGTTTGTTATTTCCTAATATTCCACAGAAACGTAATTTAAAAAGCTTCTAAAGCTCTTTTTTAGAACGTTTGTTGTTCCTGTGAACCCCAGGTGGTAGAATCACCGGCATAAAATATAGCCTGTGTAGGATCAGAAACTGTTACCATTGATTCACAACTATTACTTTTATAATCGGTTTATATTCCCTGAAATTGCATAGAATCGTAATTTAGAACTATTTTAGAATGCTTTTCGCACCTCCACTTCGCTTCACCCCTTTTTAATTCGAATTTATTTTCGATAGTCCTTCGAGGGCATTTATATTTTATAAGTAACTACCATGCCATATTTAAAGTTTCTAGCCTTTTCAGTATCACAGAAATCGCATTTTAGAAAATTTTTCGCTCCTGCAACCGTCTGATGGTAGTGGCACAGATATAAAATATAGCTTATGTTTCAGCAAGTTCTATCACCAACAATTTGTCATCATTACTTTTTAATCGGTTTGGTAATTTATAAGTTTGCTTAAAAAATGTAATTTATAACACTCACTTCATTTTTTACTCACTTTTCACTCACTTTTCATTCACTTCATTTTTTAAAATTTGAAATTTTCTTTCGACTGTTCTTAGAAAGCAGTTGCATCTTGTAAGTAAATACCATGTCATACTTCAAAGTGTTAGACCCCTCAGTTGTGCAAAAAACGCAAATTAGAACATGTTTTGCTTTTGCAACCCTCAGATGGTAGTGACAGCAACATAAAATATAACCTATGTTATAGCAGGGACTATCAACATTGATTTGCAACCATTACTTTTGAAATAGCTTTGGTATTTCCTGAGGTTGAGTATAAATCGCAATTTAGAACGTTTTTAGAACGCTTTTCGCGCATTTTCACCACTTTTTAAATTTCAAATTTTTTCGAAACTGTTCTTAAAGATCATTTATATCTAATAAATATGTACCTTGCCTAATTTTAAGTTGTTAGCCCGTACCGATCACAAAAATCGAAATTTAGATCGCTTTTTGGTTCCTGCAGCGTATAGCTGATTGTGATACCGACATAAAATAGCGTCTATGTTAGAGAAGAGTCTGTCAGCATCAATTTCCTACGATTTCTTTTGAAATCAGTTTGATTGTTCCTGAGATATCGCTGACAAATCGGCATTTAGAACGTTTTTAGAACGCTTTTCGCGCATTTTGCTCCTGCATCTCCTCCGGGGTAGTGGAAACATATATAAAATATAGCCTAACTTGGAGCGAGATCTGTCAGCATAATTTTTACACCATTATAATTTAAATCGGTTCAGTACTTCCTAAGATTGCATAGAAATCGCAATTTAGAACGTTTTTTACAACGCTTTTTGCGCATTTTGACTCCCTTTTAAATTTCGATTTTTTTAGGAAATGCCCTTAGAGATCATTGATACCTTATAACTAACTACCATTCTAAATTTCAGGATTCTAGGCCCTTCCGTAACGCAAAAACCGCAATTTAGAACATTTTCCCCCTGCACCCCCTTTGGGGTAGTGTCACCGACATAAAACATATGCCTATGTTGGAGCAAGGGTTGTTACCGTCATTTTGACACCATTATTTTTTAAATGGTTTGGTATTTCCTGAGATTCTGTAGAAACCACTATTTAGAAAGTTTTTTAGAACGCTTTTCGCGCATTTTCACCCCTTTTAAATTTCGAATCGTTTAAGAACTGTTCTTAGAAATTCTTTATACCTAATAAGTAGCTAATATTTCAAATTTCATTTTCTAGGCCCTTCAGTAACACATAAATCGCATTTTTAGAACGTTTTTTGCTCCTGCACAACCTTTGGGGTGTTGACACCGACATAAAACATAGCCTATCTTGGAGCAAGCGTTGTCACCATCATCTTGACATCAATATTTTTTAAATCCGTTTGGTATTTCCTGAGATTGTGTAGAAACTACCATTTAGAACGTTTTTTAGAACGCTCTTTGTGCCTTTTCACCCCTTTTAAATTTCGAATTGTTTAAGAACTGTTCTTAGATATCATTTATATCTTATAAGTAACTAATATTCAAAATTTCATATTTCTAGGCCCTTCATTAACGCTAAAATCGCATTTTTACAACGTTTTTTGCTCGTACACCCCCTTTGGGGTAGTGGCACCGACATTAAACATAGCCTATCTTGGAGCAAGCGTTGTCACCATCATTTTGACACCAATACTTTTTAAATCGGTTTGGTATTTCCTGAGATTGTGTAGAAACTACCATTTTGAACGTTTTTTAGAACACTTTTTTTGCATTTTCAACCCTTTTAAATTTCGAATTGTTTAAGAACAGTTTTTAGACATCATTTATATCTTATACGTAACTAATATTCAAAATTTCATATTTCTAAGCCCTTCAGTAACGCTAAAATCGCACTTTTAGAACGTTTTTTGCTCCTACACTTCCTTTGGGGTAGTGGCACCGACATAAGATATAGCCTATGTTCTAAGTTGGACTAACACCATTATTTTGATACCATTACTTTTGGAATCGGTTCGGTAGTTCCAGAGCTTATCTCCGACAAATAAACAATTTTTTCCTCTTTATAATAGGAGTATAGATGAATATACATATATATATATTTATATATATATATATATATATATAAAGTTATCATAATTAAAGTACAGTTCTTCAGAGTTGAATTATAATGAGTGTAGTTGCTAAACTCTCTTAGTATCATTTTGTGTACATACGTATACAAACAGGAATCTATTTTAAAACAAGAATTATTATATATATATTTTCGACATAAGGGATAAATGTTGCACTGGAGGCTAGTATTTGGCAGAAAAATACCATAAAAACAAAAAGAAAGGAAAGTTTTGCATGAATGTGTAACATTTAATGAACATTTTAAGAAATAAATATATATATATATATATTTTAACATAAACGATTAAAATTTTGAGGAATATTTTGTTTGAAATTTGCTCTAAAATTCAGCTAACATCATACTTAGTTTGGCATTAACTGATATAAGTCGCTATTTTGAGATATTATTCATATTGTCTTTCAACATTTGTGAAAGTGTGTTGGTATGATATTTCAGTAAGTTGACAGTACCTATCCTTGAATTGCTAATGAAGATTCGCTAAAGGGAAAGTGAAAATGAGTAAAATATATTACAAGAATGAATATGTAAAACTTAACAAAGATTAAACCATAAATGCATGTTTGGGAAAATGATTTTGCCTTTATAGAAATGCGAACTTTAAAAGTGTTACCTGAACCCGGGCACAGACTAATAGAGCACTGTACATCTGTCAGGCAGCGTTCGTTCAGTATGTTGGGCATTCGATATGCCATATATTACAGTACAAAATTAAAGTGTAAATTGCTGAAGTGATACACATACAAAATCATTTGGACTCAGAAATGCTCGAATGAAATACATAAGTTGTCTGATACATCACTTACAACCTTAGCTCCCTTGGAAGTCGATGTAATGAGATCGATTTAAAACATGTTATAGAATAACCAAGCGCATTTTTATCTCAAAGGTACACATAATAATGTTTGAGTAATCACGTAATCCAAGAGGGTTTTTTAATTTTGCTTTCTTCAAATGTAGCTGTTAGTTTTTACCTCATGATTTAAATATCCTCCTTTTTCTGAAAAGTACAGGAGAGGGGCGCCGATGATATGCGTGAATGCTGATAGATATCGATCAATCATTAAACTTCTTTATTATTAACCTACACCTAGTAATATGTTTTACTGGAATATTTTACCTACGAACGAGTAATTTTGTCGTGAATTTAAAACGAATTGGGCCATTCACATGAATCTTACTAATTATAATTTTTACATAGGTGGTCAATTAAACGACTTGTACACTCTTTAATTTTGGATAATTTGAGGATTTATAGATTCATTAAACAATGGATGTACATAACTCGATAGAGACATGTCGTATTATGCAGTCGTTGATGTTGCTTTAAAAAAAATCATATAACAAGGAAAACACATTGAATAAATTACATAAACTACTTGTGATTTAAAAAGAATGAAAGCACTAAGAAAACACGTTTTAAATTATAAAACTCTGGCATAAATCATTCTTATCCGGTTAAATAAAAAAAATTTTAAAATATGAAAACATTGTCTGAATGTGAAATTTAATTAAAGACCCTTAAAACCCGACTTTTATATACAATCAAATAAAATGGCTACATCAACCCCTTAACTGTTTTGCCCGACTGCCGCTCGTGCAAAAAACAGTTTGCTACCTTCAATAATAAAAGCTTTCGGGTACCATTTAATTTTACCTGTAATAACTCGTTTGTGTAAATGTCATACATATCTCAATTGTATAAAGCAAATATTTAAGTAAAAAAAGGGCGGTATGCCGGGTCTTTATTTTTAATTTATTTTTGTCAAAAAAAAAAAAAGAAAAAGTTAAGGGGTTAAAAGCACTTAAATTACAATAAAATATGAAGACGTCATAGTGATTAAAATATTACAGTAAAAAAACTTTCATTCGGTTAGATTTTTATCTAAAACACTTTCTTTTTTTTTTCGTGAAGGACTACATCATAGAAGTTCTTTTTTATTGTATCTTCAATATATTTTTAAACTATTATCATGCTGTAATGTTAATTTCCTTTAAAGAAATACTCGAAGTAATTTTTTATAATACTCTAAAAGCTTTTGTGATAAGACAAAGTGTATCAATGTCCGAAATATACCACATAGTGATAATATATACTATTTTTCTATCATTATTTCATCATTTGAAGTGAAAAGCAATATTTCAAAATAGTGATATTTCACGAAATTATGTTTATTTTATTTAAAACACTTTAGAACGGCAACATTATCTAAAACAGTGCAACGCAAATACGTACGACTAATCTGGTATAATTATAAATGTGACAAGTCAAGTAAACTCTTCAACATTTTCCTTTATATCAAGTATGAACAATCTATTAATATTTTCAGAAAGAATGGCTTAAATATCGGGAAGAAAGTTCATAAAAAACATTAATGATCAGAAAAATTATCCATCATTTATTTTCCGCACAATAAATATTAAGCTGCACTAAGTTTGATTATTAACAATAACTTGGTGAAAACTATTGTTTGTTTGATTTTAAATGTAATTAGTATCTCTTTAGTAGGAATGATTGTTCAGCGGTTTTAAACAGCTTTCCTTAGAAGGTTAAAGACTATATAGTAAAACATTTTCATGATTAATCTTTAAAAAAATATTTTATTGGGTAATAAGAAATATAACG
Organism: Maratus speciosus; assembly: GCA_963932465.1. Classification (NCBI taxonomy): domain Eukaryota; kingdom Metazoa; phylum Arthropoda; class Arachnida; order Araneae; family Salticidae; genus Maratus; species Maratus speciosus. The sequence continues at coordinate 427,255,768 of OZ010795.1, read as the reverse complement.
GATAATCGATAAAAGATATAGTCACAAGAGTATTAGTTTTTAAATTATATTCCGTGTCTTTGTAAAATTTTGATAATAGGTATCCTCTCAATACTAATAAAATTACACGTATAAAGTTCGTATAAAAATATGTCAAATATAAAACGACTATGTAAATTTTATTCTATTTATTACAAATCAAACAGAAAAAGTGTTTCAATTCTCTAGATTTCGTTCAGATTAATTTTACAATTAACCGAACATATACATTGTATATCATAATACATATATATTTTTTATTCTATCGTTAAAGTAGTGCACCTACTGAAACCTCTGTTTACGTGTGATGTTATCTAACAAGAAACGTATCATATCCGTAAAAAAAAATAATTAATTAATTAAAATAAAATAAAGAGTTTTTTTTTTTTTTAATTTCAACCTTTTTTAAATTCTACACAGACTGATTTGTTTCTATAAATAAATATCATGTAGCATTATTTCCTATTTATTTTTCAGAGTCCTACTTTCGTAAAAGATTGCCATATATTGTACTATGTAGGCATTCATCATGATTTTTATTTCTTTATTTTTACAAGTACTTGTCACCCCTTTAATTTATAATTCCGCAAGTAATCACCAATCAATTTATGCAGATACGTGAATTGTACTGGTTTTATAATATAAGATTTATGAGTGTTAGACGGCCGACAGACAGACAAATCGAATTCCTAAACGCTTTTCAACTCTGTCGGAAAGTTGAAGAAAAATAGTCTTGACACAGGTAGCAATTATTGTAGAAATAAGATAAAGATAGGTAACGCTTGAAATAAGCCTATTTACAACAATATAATCAAAGTGATGGCCACAAACATGATATTTAATTTTGAGACAAACAATGTTTTTTTTTTTTCAAATACAGTAACAATATAGTAAGTATATCAGACTTATAATGATGGTTTAAGAAATGATATTGCGAAATAAAAACATTTTACTTAAATTCTCAAAGTAATATTTCGTGTTTTTCGGTTCGGACATTGTTAATAAGTTAAATCTTAAAAACAATAAACATACACAAAAATGTTCAATAAAAAGTCAGTAAATTTTGAAAGAAAAACAATGACATGGTATTCCTCTATTGCAATTAGCAAAAAACTGCTTTAAATGCCTTTAATGCGTTAGACATACGTATCCTATTGCAAATATTTACATATTAAACATTAGAATAGACATTAATTAATAATAATACCAGACATATCCTTCATACAAAATTAAAATTGTTCACTAATGACAGTATACAAATATTTACATGTACAACATACGCTTTAAAATAAACCATATTGCAGTGCATTTTTATTAACTTAAAAATTTTAACAAAGTTATCCAATGCATGATGCAGATTTTAAAAGTAACATTCACAAAGTAAAATACAATTACAAATATTTTTAAATGTGTTTTAAACATGATTTTTTTTCCAATTCCGTATACGATTAACTAATAAAAATTACATTTTATTTTGTTAAAAATATATCTTAAAATTTTAAATCTAAAAATATTAAATATAGGTAATGTTTGTTCACAATCATTTATTTATTTTAAACGTTATTTATAATTCATATTCTCAAATATTTATGGGCTGCAAAATTCCTGATCTGTGGGAAAGGAACAGATGCCAGTGGTGAACACAAAAGCTAAACATAAACATGAAAATTTGTTTGTATGTTTTAACCTCGTTTGATCTTGTTGATATGGATACATCAATGATTTTTTTTTTTTTTAAATCGGACATTTTAGTGTGTATGTCGTGACATTTTCATGTGTAGAGAATATTTTCTATCACCGAGCGCATACAGGGTTATTTGTAATAATATTTCATGCAAACATATGATAAAGGTGCCATTAAAATGTAAATCATGCGAGAAGAATATTACAAAAAATGCGTAGACAATTAGAGATCTGATTTTTATATGCCTTTGATAAATATTTATGAAATAACATTACTTGAGTTTCCATTTTATTAAAAAATATATGCCTGTAAGGAAAAAAAAAATAAATGTTTTCATCTATATTTTATTTCCATTTATAAATACAGCTGTTAATAATTAACAGTTAAAACCTCTTTAAGGAAATTAATGATTATACAGAAGTGAATAACAATTTTTATACATATTGATAAAACATTGGGAAGACAAAATGCAAAATTCCTTTAAGAACAAGCAAAAATTAACTGTGATTTTCGAGTTTCAAACAAAATGATATAAATATATATATTTTTTATCATTTATTCTCGTATTAAAAAATCCGATATGCATTAAGAGTAAAATTTTTACTTTATTCATTTGGGAACAAAAACATAATGATTTTTTCCTGCTTTTTGTTTTAATATGATTACATATTTAAATGTATTTTTAAGAAACAGAAAAGTAAGCATTGTATATAAACTGAATGTATAACACTTAAATCCACTTAAATTTGATTATCGATTATTTAATTTCTTTCTAATCATTTATACATTATTTAATAGGAAGGATTTGCAATTTTAATGAATTAAAAAAACATAATTTTAATATAAAAAGAAACCCCTTAATCTAGGTAAATTGTAATGTTTCTTTTTTGTATTAAAAATTTGAATTTATTAGACAGAAATAGAAATAGTATGAAACTTCATAGAAAAACAATTGTTTTAATTACATAAATTAATTCAATTACCATAAATAGCTTCTAAAATGCTTTTTGTTTCATCGAATTTTAAAGGAATTTACGATCTTAATTATCTCGAGAGCGTAAATAAGCCTTAGACAAAGCTCTTTAATAAAACATAACGTGATAATAATTAAAAATTCTTTGGAAACATGGGTGAATTATTCATCTAATTTATTTGTAGTTTAAGCATGAGTTAAAAACTAAAGCATGTACAATTAAATTGGATTAAACGAGAAAAAAAAACTTAAATGTAATTTCCAAAATTATTAAATTAATTTTATTAAAAGAAATAAATATATTTATTTGAAATCCGTAACTTTTAATAATAATAAGGGTATTCTTTATATTTTTTGGAATTTGTTTGTAGAAAAAAAAAATTACAAAACAGTTTACATTTAATTTTTAATTTTATTACGGGCTGATTTATACTAAACTGAATCAACTCAAATCAAGAGTAGCATACTTCTACTAGAAATTATTTATTAAATTATTAAATATTTTGAAGTCTACAAAATATTTATAACCTCACTAATGTCGATATATTATTGAATTAAATTTGGAAATACAATGTCCTCCAAATTGCTTACAATATTCCAAAATTACACTGCATCTCAAACTATCCATGAAATCCAGAAACATATAACGTTATTTTAATAGTTATTTTTTTTCTCTTCAAAGTTTTTATATATATTATGGTATAAGAATGTATGTATGAAAACAAAAATAAAATTTAGATGTATTGAGCAACAGAATGTATAAAAGTGATTTCAATTTATGTTAATTAAAATAATAGAGTTTCTTCTTGTCGCTTTACAAAAAATATATTTTTTTCAATATTCGCAAAATTTGTTTTGTTATTGGACGTGTTACTATTTTAATTATATATATAAATATTAAAGTTATAGCACACACTACAGATACTCGTTTCTAATAGTCCTAAATATTGTATTTACAGTGTAAGAAAATGACAGATGCTTCTAAATAATGAAACATATATAATAAAATGACGAACAAAAATTTACAATAACTTCTTCCGAATTATTAACGAATGCGAAAGGTGTTCTTTATCTTTAGAAACCTTATTAACCTGAATAATTTCTATATTTAAAGAAGTATTTATGAAAAGTAAAATTTATTTTGATGATCTTCAGAAACATTTCCGAGAAGATTTTACAGTGTTCTCGTTCGTTTGTGTATTATTTTTACACCATATGAAGTCAGATTAAAATTCACCGGAATGACAATCATTTCAAATGTATCGTTTTAATATATGAGGTAGTTATCAATACTAAATGCATTTCTCGTGTAATAATTTATTTATTTAAAAAAATATATACATTTTATGGTTCACGGGTAAATAAATTATTTAACTTAACGGTTTTTGGAAATGTTTTTTATTTTAACTTTTTAAATATGTATTAATGTTCACCATTAAAAGTTTTTCACGTGTAATAATTTAATTATTTTAAGCTCATTAAATATTACGATATTTAATATTTGGGATTTTACATATGACGCAATTATCACATTTAAATGCGTTTCACGTGTGGTGATTTAATTATTGGAAAGTTTTTGTACTTTTTTTTTTAAGATTTACGTGTAAAGATTTTGAGGCAACTTTCTTCTTTTCTGATTTTTAAACGTGGTCATTTAATGCCTAATTTAAAATTTTCTTTCTGTTTTAAGATTATTCATGTCATTTTCTCTTTAAAATTGAAATGAAAACTTTTTTTTTTTTTTTTTTTTTTTTTTAGTATCTGGAATTTGAAAGTGACAGACGATTTTTGGTTACTAAAATAAAGTGATTCCTGATGAGCGAATTGTGAAAAAATGATAATAAAGAACAGTTTTCATTCGAAAATGACGAAAAAGATGAAATCTAATAATCTTTGTGTTTACCTCTTTTTAAAAAAAAAAAAATAGAGTTTTTCAGTTGCCATCATTATACAAATGTTATTAAAATTAGAAAAAAAAATAATAATATCTCAAAAACAAATTCAAATTTTAAAATTCTATAACCCTTTTGAAACCTATGGATCAATACGGATAATTGGCGTTGATTCCACCCCAAAGCTTTTCCTATTTTAAGAGAAAGAGCTGTGAAAAATATTCTGTAGTTTAATCAGTCGTTTCATAAATTAGATTTTTTAAATTCTTTTCATTCTGATTATATATATATATATATATATATATATATATAAGGTAGATTTGTTTATTTCTTCAAGCAGTACTGTTGTTTTCCATTAAGAATTATACGATTTGCTTCAAGTTTGACATACAGGTTTATTCTGATTAGGCGCTTCGCTGAATACATTTTGAGGTTCATTGTTTAAGTATAAAGGGACAAACGGGGGCTAATCGTCCTTAATTTATTTTTCGAGGTGCAATATTTTTTGAATTAATAGTGTAATATAATACATTTATTGTGAATAGCCCGTGAGCTTCATGACATCTGTTTAACTCGGCGCTTTCCCTTTTATTTATATAGTACCATACCAGGAATTTAAAAATTGCATCCACTATATTTAGCTATCATTCCTCATAAAAGAATTTCTTTGAGATACAAAATATCAAGTAAGGTGGAAACGCATTGGATGAAAAAAAAGTGTTACAGAATATATTTTACTTCGTGTCAGGGAATGAATTTCTCAAGATATATAAATAAATAATCTGTCTATGGGAATGGTTAAGAGCAGTCTAATAAAAAAATACAATGCAAATAAACTGAGAAGAATACCTCTTTTATAAAAGCATATATATATATATTTTTTTATCATGCGAGTAAATGTTTATTTTAATTTCACGTATAAATATTTAACCATTCTAAAATCGATAGAGCATCACCCATAATCATTGAAAATTTTCATATGTTAAATTAAGGGGGTCCAGGACACGAAAATCTTGAAATTTTGTAAAAAACATTTTATTACATTAAATTTTTTTCTGTTTAAAATGACTTTTAAATCATGTTTCTATCTTAATTAAAACAAGAAATATTATTTTTTTTTTCGGTTTGGTTTGTTTTCAAAATCTAGCTTTCAAGCAATGGATGTCATGGAAACGATTTCTTGTAAATATGGGTTTTTCTTCATGATGGGTTTTTTCACCATTTCTCATATTTAAATTGTTATAACTCACGAATCGTTAAAGATACGTGGTTCAAACTTGGATGTCTTTTCAATTGGTTTACTTTAATTTTGATTCAGCATATTAAAAAATATATATATTTACTTCTGAAAATTTGATTAAAAAAAAAAACGTTGCGCCACTTTTTTTTTAATTTTTTTCGTTATTTTTTTTTTTATTAATATATTTAAAAATGCTGAATCAAAATTAAAACTCTTATATTTCTGTTTATTTAAATAAATAAATATATATATATATTCTATAAATAATATTTCGAGTTATAACGATTTTTACTTATCCCACTTTTTAAATAAATTTTAAATTAAAAAAAAAATGAAAGTTTTATCATGTGATTTTGTTTACAAATAATATGTTTAACCATCACAAAAAATTCAGAATTTTAGCTCAATTAATAAAAGTTATTTTACAATGTGTCCTGGGCCCTCTTAACGATTCATTTTGTAACTATGAAATATTTTTCTTCAAAGAGCATTTATTTAATAGACATTTTAATTTATATGCTCGCTTACACGCCTAATATTATCAGTATTTTCCTAATATTACGTGGTTCAGACTGTGTCGTGACGCAGTTACTGAAAAACCCAAAATATTGAATGAAAAAAGTTCCGTTTCATTACCTGTTACAAACTGATAAAATTAAAGCGTTTTAAAATGGATAATGTAAATTAACAAATTAAGTTTTTCTTTCACGTATGCGACAGGTCAGAATATTATCATCATTGGTTTTCGAAATATATATCAGATGCGTGTCATGTTTAATTTATATGAGAATCAATAATGAACAAGCATTTAAAGAAGAGATCTTCTGAGCTGGTTAAATGTTTATTGTTTCGAAAGTTCAAATTACGCGTCATTATTAATTATAAAGTACGATCCATGAATTAGTTATAGGTACATCAATCTTAAAATACTGATACTGTTTGAAATGTTCATATATTTTGCTTGTCATTAATAAGGTACTTTTTTTTCTATTATATTTAAAAAATAATATCGCGAAATATTGTAATTAAAAGTAAAGTTGCAAGTAATTTTTCAGAAAAAACATAAAGATTTACAGTTTCATTAACCAATTTTATTATTGGTAGTATTGATTTTTTTAATTGAATTCAAATTAGGTTTTCGTATTTCATTATTATTCTTTTAAAGAATATTATGTTATGATGTTTGTAATGATTGTCATACATATGTAAGGACTTTATGATGTCCCTATTGTTGCATATGGAAATACGTTTAGGAAATAACTTTGTTAATCTGAAAACTTAACATTTTAAACTTCGTATATTAATTAAATTATAGTGGATAGAAATGAAGTAATCGGTTTTTTATTTAAAAAACTAGAAATTTTCAATGTTCTTATTAAGCACAGTATTTAATTTACTTTTATCGCAATCGTAGTTTAAATTGTTTATTCACTTTACACAAGATTCCTTATCTCTCACTATGCACACTGCACAATATATGAGGGAAAGTCAGTAAGTAGGTCACAAGCCGGTATAAGGTCGGAATTTAATAGTAAATTGTTTCCAAATTTGCCAATAGGTGGCAGCACTATCCATCTGTAAGCTGTCAATTTCGAATTTATGAGACTACAGTTGTTCAAGATGAGCAGCGGCGTTCAAAAGTTGTTGACGGACGAAGTGGTTGTCCTGTTGAGATTGCGAATGAAGATACAGATCGGAAGATTGAGAAAATGGCTAGAGCTGACAGGCAAACGACAATAGACAGCATAGCAATTGCAACAGGGTTTAACATGGTTTAGTCTAGAGCCGACTGATGCAGACGTTGAATGTGAGGTACACGGAGGGCTGAGAATGTGGTCCAAAGACTTTTATGCAACAGGAATTTGAAAACTCATAAAGAAATTAGACAAATTTATCAATGTAAATGACTATTATATATAGAAATAAACACGCCTTTTAATTATGTATCTTGGTTTCCCCTTTTTAATTAGTTTTTGTGGAGTACTCACTGACTTGCTCTCAAAATTGCCCAAAGTTTTTTCCGATTAAAAGAAGCTTTTTTGAGTGTAGAGCATCTATATGAAGAAGTGTACAAAGAAGTACAATCTCTGTAGAACAATGGTTTTCAGAAACCAAACTCACAAAAAGATGCGAAATTTCATTGCATGCTCTCATACCATCCACATCTCTCAATACAAGAACATCATCACATATAAATTAATTCTTTACAATTTGTGATTTTGTTGTTTGTTCACATGGTATTAAATGTATGTAATAGTCTGCAAGTAGTATTTTTTCAATCCGTTAATATAGAATACTCGACTATATTGTTGAACATTTCAATATTTGTGTTCTCAGCACAAATACAAATTCTCACTTTCATGCAGAACAAATCACTAACAAAAAAATAAAGCTCTTGTGTTCTCAGTACAGCTAATGAGAGCGGCAACTTTCGTCGTGCAAGAAATTTCATATTTCATTCCTCTGTACTATAAATACAAAATCGACTGTAACTATTCATTTATGTTTCAAATAAACTGGCGGAAAATACCTCGTAGTGATCCAAATTCGATATTAGAGTAGACCTATAATAAACATAATTATTAAATTATGTTTAAGATATTTATTCAGCCTGCATTAAAGAAAATAAAATGTTATTATTAAATGGATTGTTATCAAATTTCTCGTTTGAAAAGCCTAAATATATTCGCTTGCTTAAAACACTCTTCTGATCTATATATGTCAAGAAAAATCAGGCACAGAAATGGCACAAAACCTTGATGGAAGCAAAGGAAACTTCTGTAAATGAGGTTTAGAATTTTTTTGATTGATATATATTTTCACTATCATTCCATAATCATTGTAGTATAATTACTGCGCCTAGACTAAATAGTGTGAAATCTGCTATTCAAACAGCTCTAAAAATTAGTTTCCCTTTATTTTGCAGCTATGCTCAAATCCAAAGAGTCGATCGCAGCGACAAGTACGGTATAATTTCAAATATCAATGTGAAAATCGTATTATTATAGCGACTAAACCAAATTGTCTCCCAGTTAAAAAAAAAAAAAAAAAAAAATATCATGAAGATGTCGTTGCGACCGATTCTTTGGATTTCGGCATCGTTTGACATTTAAGGGGTCTTGTACCGTTTAAACGCGTCGAAAATTAACGAAAAACTTCAAAGTTTGAATTAGTGTATCTTCAAAGCCTTTTTATGTATAAAAATGAAATTTTGGATATTGATTAAACAGATTGTGCTTTATAATATGCTACCATTAGAAATTTATTAACCCTTTATAGAATTTGTGTATTGTTGAAATCAAAATAGCTCTTTTTTACCCCATAAGTCATTCCGCGCATGATATCTTGAGAAAGTATGTATGGATTCGCATGCAATTCGGTGAATATACTAAACATATATGTGTGTTTAAAATGATCTACTCTTAGGCTAAAATTATTTCATTAACTATATAAAAAAAATATTTTCGTTAGAAAAAATAAAAATTTTGTATTTTTAATGAATAAAAATAGTCATAACTAAAAATATTACCATTGTAAATACTTAAAAGTAGATCATTTTAAACACACATATTTGTTTAGTATATTTACCAAATTTCATGACAATCCATACATACTTTCTCAAGATATCATGCGCACAATGACTTATGGGGTAAATAAAGAGCTATTTTAATTTCAACCATACACAAATTCTGTAAAGGGTTAATAAATTTCTGTTGGATGTATATTACAAAGCACAATCTGTTTAATCAATATCCAAAATTTCATGTTTATACATAAAAAGGTTTTGAAGATAGACTAATTCAAACTTTGAAGTTTTTCGTTAATTTTCGACGTGTTTAAAAGGTACAAGACCCCTTAAGGGATCCACTATTTTAGCACTTTTTTAAAAATATTACTGGAGTATCCGATTTCCCGAATATTTATTCTACACGCTGTAGTGCTTTCTACATAGCTGTTTATTAAGGCGCAACTTGCTTATTTGCGAAAAACTGCAGATTTCGGATCAGAAATATTATCCGCTTTATGAGAATTCATAAATTTAACTGAAGAATGTCTTAATGAAATGCCTTTTAAAACCATTGAAAATAGTATATATAATCCATAACTGAGATTATCATATATTTAGATCGTCACAAGAAACATTTAATTGTTATCGTTCCGGGATAACGTAACTGTACTGTTGTTTTGCTTGTTTAATTCGCAAGATAACAAGCGCTCATAACTTTAACATAATTAAATAAAATGTATATCTTCCGCTTGGAATATCGGATTTATAAATTAAGAAATTATGTAGAAAAATAATGAAATTTTTATCAATTTTTATCATGAAAACTAAAAAATATTATGGTTTTTATTAAGTAGACGGCGGACGTCTAAAATAATGTCTTTTAATATTGATAATAAAGATTTGAAATTTTGTGCAAATGTACATTAGGGTGGAGTGAAAAAAACGAAAGTTTGAATTTTGATTTTGGATAGCATCGAAAAGTTGCCTTTTAGTACCTCTAATATACGTGCAAAATTTCATGAATTTTGAAAAAGTCCTTCAGGGCTCTACCAGAACCTTTATATTTTCATTTTTTTACTCAATGAGTTCTTATCATATATTGTATATTAAGCGGGTTTTTTGGTAATCTCGTTTAACATTTTTACGTTTAAAATGTTTAGTGTAATTCCTTTTATTATTTTAACTTTCAGTAAAAATTGTTTTAAAAATTGTTTGTTCTCATTTTTAGAGTCATTTTTAAATGAGTGCGTGTGGAAGAACATTGAAGTTTATCATTACTAGAAGCGCAGTGGAATATCCCCTGTTTGGTGCCCCTTCAAATCTAAATAAAGCTGTTTTGCAAACAATTATAAAATATTATTTTTATACAAGACAATAATTAAAACAAAACAGGAATGGTAAAGATCCACCAAAGTCAGAGGTAATTAAAATCCTAAAAGAAAAGATAGGAGAAATTTCGAGGAAAGCAGGAAAGCATCAATTACTGTAGTTTCCCAGAGGCGTATTGATCAAATCATAGACAACAGATTTTTCTGAATACCAGAAGCTTATTCGATTCCTCAAATCCAAAATGATGGAAAATTTGTGATAGATTACACCGAAAAACTGTAAGAGAAGAACACATATATCTAATTGAAGAGTCCAATTCACCGTATCTGGGACACATTACGCCATCTTCTGGATCAGGAAAGAATACTGAAGAAAGAAATTTAAAATATTGCACTGAAAACAACTTAAGCCATGATAAACTTATGGCTTTAGGTTGTTACGGAAGAACTGTAAACGCTATGAGAAATAATGGTGTTATTATTTTTTTTTTAAACAAAGATTAGTCGTCCCTTGCGGTGGTTAATCTGCCAGATTCACGCAAACGAATTGCCATTGCGTAATTAATTTTCTGAACTTGATGGACCAACTACAGACCCATGAGCTGAAAAATCGTTGGATCGATTTGAACAATACACAGTTGTGAAATTAAAAAATGCTCATATCTCCCAGAAATGAACTGTGGAGAGTAAAGTACAGACAAAAATTATTTTTACGACTAGGTCAAAAATTGCAAACTGGCCAATTGCATTCCATGTGAAATGTCTCACTCTAGATGGTTGACAACTGCCAATCGACTAATTAGATTGTACATTGGAAGTCATAATCCTTCCCAAAGTCCGAAGATTATGGCTGAATTTGTAATGGAAGTATATTCACCTATGTCATTTCACATTAAGAAAGATTCTTCCTGCAAAAATGGAGCTCAAAATGTTTTTTTAAAACAAGTTGTCTCGTTATTTTAGGGAAGATTTAAAGAAAATTGTCGATCCCGTTATTCAAGGAAACGCATACATCTGTCATTGTGAAAAAAAAAATAGAGATGAAAACTGGTAAAAGAAACCATGAACTTGGATTCCGATGAATATTGAAGGTAAGGGAAATGGAGGGTTCAAAAGTAAGACAGTTTCATATTTCAATATCGAACTACAGTACTACCGACTATATTAATATTATTGACTATCAAGAATGTGAAATCTCATCCCCCTTTCTTAGTAGAGTATCAAGCGAGGAACTCAAAGTTCTCATAAAAAGATCGGAAGTCACATATTTTCAATTTCCTAAGTTTCAGTGTCATATTCAAGCAGTTGAAATATGCGCGAAATTAGTTACGGAAGCATCATTAGCGGCTGTAAGAGTAGAAGAAAAGGACGGATATATGCGAGCAAAAATCAAATCATGAAAGATAATGCCTAGTTTTGATGGCAAAGGCCAATATAAATTAGAGTGAAATGAAAGATCACTTTACTAAACATCTTATATATTCTTTTTATTATACTAATATATGTTCAGAAAAATGTCTTTCCTATATATTTTGAGAACTATCTCTTATGTACATTCAAAAAATAAATGTAAACTGTATGTCTAATTATTATGTTTCTTCTTTATCTTCTTTGCGCGTTGCAATTCCTATTTTAATATTATCTTTACCATTTGAAGTGTTAAGACACGAGACACTTCAATTGTTCAAACTGTTCACGAGTAATACTTTAATTAGTATATTTTTATGGGTTATTTTACTGAAATCTGAAATTTAGTAAAAAAACGTTTTTTTAAAAATAATTTGAGAAATTTTGTTTTTTTACGTATAAACGACTTTTTTTAAGTGCTGGTAGAGCCCTAAAGATGAATTCCAAATTAAATGAAAATTTAGCCTTATATTCAGTGTGCCAAAAGGCAACTTTTTAGACCTATCTGAAGAAGAAATTCCAAAAAAAAAAATTCTGTCATTTTCACGCGCCCATTTCACCATAAGAATATAAAACACCTTTAAAGAAATTTCCAATCTTATTATAATTTTAAGATCTTTTAAAACAATTAAAATTCTTAATGAAATTTTAAAATGCTGCTTGCGTATTAAATTTTTAGATATTTCCTAGATTTCGGATTTTAATCACGTAAAACTCTATCACAAATAAATCTGTGTATCGATTTTGTAATCCCTTAAATTGTTAATTTTTTAGAGATACTTTTCAGATTTCCTTGTCGGTTTTCATCAAAATTCTTCCTTATAATAAGTTAAAAATAAATTTCATTGTCTTAATGAAGTTGAATTTTAAAATGCATACAGAATTTATTTCTAAGCAGTAGGGTAGACCGGCGCATGTTTACGCGGTTTTTTTTTCAATTAATTTTCTAATTTTTATGTTTTAACTTAGGAAATTTTAGACATTGTGGTTTTATAAAGCACTTAATAAAGTGAAAATTTGTGTTTTCAGTTGCTGCTCTATTTGCGTTTTTAACCGAAAAAAAAAAAATGCCCAAGCCTTTTGCGTAAACTTGCCACGGGAACGAGGCAAGTTTACGCTCCAGTAATACACGTTTACGCATATTATAAATGGAGTAAGTATTAAGGAGTGAATTAAGGAGTAAGTAAAATAATTATTTAATCAAATTGAAATGTTTTATTTATAACTTAAAACACTGTTTAAAAATAAATAAAAATAAAGAGAATTAATAAAAGAACATTTTATAGGTTAAACTGAAAACATAGGGTTTATTGCTAATTAAAAACGGAAACGATTTAGTCATCTTCATCATCTCTGTTACAGTTTTTACAAACAAAAAATAAAGTATTTCCTTTTGCACACTTTCCATGGGACCACCTTTTGGATCTAAGACATTGAACCCAGTCTTGTCCTTTCTTGGATTGATTGTATGATTTCAAATAATGAATACACACAAGGTTTTCATCTTCGTCATCAGATTCATTCACTATTTTCTTTTTTCCAGAGTGTACCAACTTTTTCCCTTTTTCAGTTTTTGGTTTCATACTTTTTCGTTTACTGTCTTCTTGTTCTTCTTTCATAGAAACTAATAATTTTTTACATAATGTCTTCTTTTTGTTTTGTTGTGCCATCATTTGTTTTTTTTTTCTTTTCTAACTGCTCTTGTCTGAGGTCTTTTTTTAACCGGCGTATCAGTTAGGGTTGCGGATTAGGACTTTCTCTTTTTCTTCCCTTTCTTTGTGCCAAGCCTTGGTCCTGCCTTTTCAAATGGTCTCAATTGTTCATGTTTACGCAGTAAGAACGTGCGTAAAGGTGCCCCGATGTGAATTTGTAAACGTGCCTTGTCACCATGTTTGGATGTTTATTAACGTGCAACGAAAATTAATAACATTTCTGCTCATACAAATACAGTTCTCAAAAAAGGATGAAATTCTGCTAATGTTCTTACATTTGTTTATTATTTGTTATTAAGTATGATTAGTCCACAATAAGTTTAATAACTTCATCAAAAAAAAAAACTCACTTGACAGAAAACAGGTTATCATTTCCGCATACTACATCGAAGCTCGACTGATGCTCAAAAACGTGTGAGAATAATCCGCTAAGAAGCAGCATAAATTTGTGATGACTGGTGACGCGCGAGTTATAACTCGTTTCGGAAAAAGTGCATAAACGTGCCCCGGTCTACATTATCAGAATTCTTCTTTATGAGTTTCATGAATTTTGATAAAAAACAGAGTACCAAGGAGAATTTCAAATATTAAAAAACCCCTGAAAAATCAGAATTGAGAAAAACAGATTTAAAATATATTAAAAGGCCAAAAAATTGCTTGTGAACGCGATTAAAACTCTTGTAACTTTGCGTAAACTAATCGTATCTGCATGCGGTTTTCCGAGAATGACGTTTTACATACCGGGAAATAATAATACACACAAAAAAAATATTGATTTTTACTCAAATAAAGGTTCACTGCACATTTAACTCTTACGATCGGCTATTACGATTTTTGTCTTCGGGAATGGCAGTCAAATCAATTCTTACTATTTAAAAAATCTTGATATTATGTTTTAACAGTAAAGAAAAGGTCTATCAACGTTTATTTATACGACAGAAAATGTATTCACCGAGGATTTCGGATCTCTAAAAGCCGAAATCTCTATTCTGTATATATGTGATATCAAACTCAATGTGGAAACTATATTTATTACGACAGTTAATGTGTGACTGAAACTGACATATACAATCATTGTTGAAAATATTAATTATAAAACACCTGCATTTTCAATTTTGTCAAAAGCTTAGTTTTCTATCAAGCAATCTCGAAAATGTTCGTATAGCTTACCATCAACATTCTAAAGAACATATTACTCAATATCTCATGAATGTCATTAACTCACTCAGGCTTAGATACTGTATGTTATCTCGCCGCTATTTTGGATTTCTTGACAATATTTTGTTGGCGGTGTTTGTGGATATGGCAACCATGTTCTAGTAACCCTGTTTTTGGGGGGGAGATCGTGTTTTGATGGGCATTCAGTTGTTTGAATATGGCTTGTGATATCGTGTTGTGTTTCTGTCAATTATTTTTATGTTAAATTTATTCGATGTATTTGATTGAATATAGATTCTGTAGTCCGTTTAAACGCTCTTACTGAAGTAATTAAGAAATATGAGGAAATTTTGACGAATAAAGGAGGTTTGTTTACAGTACATCAATGCGTATTCATAAGCCATTTTTGGAAAATGACGGTGATACTGGCAGGTATTTCATGCTTGAGCTTTCAAGAAAGCAGATGTCTGTTAAGGTATGTTGATAATTTTTTGGATATTTTGTTGCCTTACGAGTTTTGTATATTTTGAGATTGCTACACAGCTAATACTGCTGAATTTTGAAATTGCTACACAGCGAGAACTGCTGAACCCAGTGATGTTTTTTTTAGGTTAATGAGCGCGGACAGCTCATACAACGATTACTGATTGCCCCTTTAGCGAGTTTTGTTTATTATTTACATTTTATTTTCGTAAAGATTAACATGCGTAAAAATCGGTGCTTGGCGACATTTACTACTCGGCGGAAAAGGGATTTTCACGCCAAGAAAAATTACAAGATGGCGGTCCTGGGAATTTATGACATCTGTTCGCTCACTCATGCAATTTTTATGTACAATATAATAAATATTTATAAATTACTCATTTAAATATTTATTTTTTTCTGTATTTTGTAATTCAGTAAATTTAAATCAGGTCATTTGTCTAAACAAGGAGAGGTTTTGAGGTTGGTGTCACCGAATGCGATGAACATCTGTGCATCGATATACTATAGTTAGTATATAAATATATGACCGCAATAAAGCGCAAACCCCCAGGGGGTCTTGAGAAAATAAGTCTCAAAGTTTAAGCTACAGTTTATAATCTGATAAATTCCCTTCTATGGCAAGAGGTTCAGTAGCAAGGTCGGCAGCATGCTGGATTTGAGAATTTTCAACCAGTGTTCAAATCCCGCTCGGACTTCTTTTCCGGAACGAAACTTTTTATCAATCATTTTCGTACCGCAATTGAAAAAAATATGTATAATAATTGAAATTTACGATAAATATGAATTAAATTTATGTTTTGTAGCATACAAGTGCTTTTTAAACTACGAAATTCTGCATGCTTAAGTATACAATCCATAGAAAAATAAACGCTTATTTATATGTCTTTAAACCGGAATTTTTTTGTAGTCGAATGCTACTTAATGGTATGGAGGAGCATTCTAAGAGGACGTATTTTAATTTTTTTATACTATTTCACATATAATGAAAATGATATACGTTGCTGAGGTTTACTACAAGTTACTTACTGTTTTACATGGACAAACAAAAAATTTTGGATACTAAGCTGTATCAGAAGTACTGTGATTTCAGGAAGTGCATTTTTAATTGTGATATGACATTTTGAGTTTAACTAAATTTTTGCATATTGCGTTGTGTGTATAAATGCTGTAGATAAAATTCAGGGACAAACAAAAGAATCGTAAAGGGTTACTGAAGAAGACCGAAAGTTGCTGAAAGATAGTTTAAAAAAATTATGCATTTTTACTCTGAATTACATTTAGTTCACTAAGATATGGTTTTCGAATATAGATAAAGTAATATACAGGGCCACACGAATAATTAGATACATCGATGTCTATAACTGATTATCTCTGGAAGCATGATTTCACTAGATTTAAGTTTGTTTTATTATTAATTAAATTTTAGTTAAATGGCGGCGTGTATATAAAGATAGTAGGTAAAATACAGGGCTGTGTAAAAGCATTCCATTAGGCTTTCGTGTATTGGTATAAATTGTTGAAAGTGGAAATTTCAATCTATTATGCGTTTTTAATACTTTCCAAAATAGGTGAAAAGTGTTTGAGAATTCATTTCGCCTGTCCATCTGGCCGTTGGTCTGAACTCTAACTATTGTTAATATAGTTTGATTGCTCTGTAATTGATATATGATATTGAGATTTACTGTGGCATGTTCGGTATTGAAAATAAAGTATATAGCGTTGATAGTTTATTTACAGAGACACTCAAATATATCACATTACATTATTGTCATCGGTTAAATGTCGTAATTATATCAATATGTAGCACCTAAAAACGTCATCTGGTCCGTCCGTCTGCTTGTCCATCTGTCTCAATAAAAGTTTTCTGAATTCAATTAGATCCTATGATATTCCATGATAGGAAATGATTCTAGGTAGCAATGGTGAATACATCCTATTTAAGATGAAGTTGCTTAATTTAATATGTATAACTACAATACATTTTTTATCCATGCATTTTTGCATAAGAGTGCAACAGGTATTGCACTAAGATCTTAATATTTATAAAAGTTAAGAACGTTATTTGAAACGCTTGACGTACAATCTCCGAATTGTTATAATTATTGTTATTTTAACACCCTCTCAGAAATAAAACTCATTTTTGGCGACTCAGAAATCCCTGAGCAGTATTTCGTCGTTTTTGACGATCATTTCCTATCAACATCGCGTGGCTTTTAACGACAGCTAAACTCTGAAATATTTGACGAATGTTTTGCCTCAATCCCAGTCAGACTCAATGCATTTTACGGATACAGTTGTTGTACCTCTTCAAATCCTGCGATTTTAGCAAGCATATATCTGCTTGTTTATGTTAGTCCTGTAATAAATTATTTTAAAACAGCACTTTTTAGTGCTTTTCAGAAAATACTGAAATATAGGTAGTTTCTTCATTAGTTATTTTTTTAGCGGTTTAAAATTTTAGGAATGTTTGTTATTTTATTTATTTATTTATTTATTTATATGTTGTTCGTTATGTTTTAATTCGAAAAGAATAAATTTCGTGTGTTCTTCAAAACCATTCAAAAAGGAAATTTGGTCAAAAAAATTTCAAACTTCCAGGATATATTTTTTCTAAATTTATTTAAGAAGTATATCCTGTTTTCAATCAAATTAAAAATAAACATAATTGATCCCTCTCTCATTTATAAACAATAAAGTGTTAAAATATTATCCTTCTACTCAAAGTGATAAAATCAAACGCAATAGACACTTCAAAATTCGTTATTTGTGAGCAACAAATTAACCAGACCATATTCTAACCATTCATTGAGCAAAGAAAATTTCAAAGTAATAAATTATTTAATAAAGCAATATTATAATTATTCATTGCCCTTGAGAAAACCATAATAATAATAAATAGCCTTACTTAAAACTTTCAGAAATTATAGCAGCACCGATAAAATTACAATCTACTTTATAAAAACATAAATACGCAGCAGAATTCATTACACCAATCTAAAAGCAATTCTATACAAGTCCCTGATAGCCAGGTTGAAAGAGCAACGGTCTTCTACTCCAAGGGCCGCTGGTTCGAATCACCCCGAGGAAAACGAGTGATTTTTTTCTTCCTGTCAGTAAATACAGGAGCTTCCAAACTTTTCGATAGATGGCACCACCAGCCAACTTTTAACGAAATTTATATCGTCAAGCAAGTGAAGAAAGTAATTTCATCAATTTGACGAAAAATTTGCTCGGGCCATTTCTCAGGAAACAGTTTCGTCAAAAACAAAGAAAATTTCGTGAAATCTGTGTTTTCATTTCTGAGTGTGCATTATTATGCAATTTAAACCTATAAACCTTTTGTGCGTGGCGTCCTAATTTTTGGACATTTTATTAACAACAATCCCATTACAAATAGAATTATGATATCATTTCAAACTTTGTAAAATATATCCTTATTATATGTTTTCAACATTTATTCATAAATGGCAGCGCATTTTTGAACCATTTATGCCTAGCGTCCCATTCATGGGGCGCTTAAAATTTTAATAAAGTTGTATAATTTTCATTTTCTTTATAATATGAAAATTTTATGAAATAATTATCTATAAATGTCTTTATCTGTTACCGAAAGATGATAGCATAAGATAAACATTTATTCGCTTAAAATGAAAGCTTTTTTCGGAGTTTATAGATTTTTTAAGGTAGCGAAATGTAAAAAGAAAGTATTTTTGTGTCTTTTCGACCAAGGATCCAAATAAATAAGTCATAATCTTAGCTTGTAGACTTTTTTGAAATACGTATTTTTTTAAATTGTGAAAATATATGTTCAAGCCTATATTTTATGCATTTTTGTTACGCTCAAAATAAAGGACGCTCGGCAAAATTTGGTACATATTTTTATTAGCCATTGAGATACAGTTATTTAAGTTAAGAACTTTTCAAGATGATTATGAAACAAATTGTTTTTAAGCTTTAAAAACTATTATTCTTAGTTTATTATTAGTAATACTTATAATGTTATTAATCTCAGCAAAGAAAAAAAAATACTTTTTTTAGACATTTTATCAAATAAAAACGAAAATATTTTAGCATATGTTTTTTTTAGTATTTTACCAGTTCAGTTTTTAACAATTAAAAGAGATTTTACCAACAAATATGAGTAAACAAAAATTCAGGCACATTGGTTTAAGAATAAAAAGATGAAATAAATGTTTTTTGTAGCACAAGGTTAGATTTTCTTGAAATAAAATGCACGTAAGAAAAGGTAAGGTATTCTTTTTATTTTTTTTTATCAATTATTTTATAAGTGGTGTTATCTATAAGACAAAATATTATTTTAGAATACGTATTTATGCAGTTTTTAGATTTCAGCATTTTTGTTCGAAATTTAACGTTTATATACAGTCCTATTTTCGTGACGCGATGTTTTAGGTAGCTTTCTTTACAAAAAAGCTACCTATTGCAGCCGTTCGGAGGAAAGCGATTTCAAAAAATTTTGGTATATTTTCATCGATCATGACCCCCAGACCCCGAAACCACCCTCCGTTCAAAATTTATATATATATATATATATCTGACCTATGTCACACTGTAACTCCCGTAATTATGAACCGATTTCGATGTAATTCGGTGTGTACATAGTACATACCAATGTCTCGACCGAGTTCGTTGGCCAGCTTCATCCGCCGTTTTGTTTCAAAATGGCGGCCATTTAAATATTTAAAAAAAATTTAAAACTTGAAATGTGGTACCAAAACATTAAAAATGGAAAAATATTTTTTTCTTATGTATTTGACCTTTATACAAAGATTCCGGAGCAGTTTTTGTTTCGTCTATATCTTAAAAAATGGCTGAGTTATAGCATTTTGAATTTCTAGCGTGGCTGACATTTTGAAATGTCCTGAATTTTGTCACGCGATAAAAGGCGTATTTATGAACCGATTTGTATGTAATTCGGTGTGTACATAGTACATACCAATCTCTCGACCGAGTTCGTTGGCCAGCTTCATCCGCCATTTTGTTTCAAAATGGCGGCCATTTAAACGTTTTTTTTTAATTTAAAATTTGAAATGTGGTACCAAAAGATTGAAAATGGAAAAATATTTTTTTCTTATGTATTTGACCTTTATACAAAGATTTCGGAGTAGTTTTTGTTTCGTCTATATCTTAAAAAATGACTGAGTTATAGCATTTTGAATTTCTAGCGTGGCTGACATTTTGAAACGTCCTGAATTTTGTCACGCGATAAAAGGCGTATTTATGAACCGATTTCGATGTAACTTCGTTTATACATAGTACATACCAATGTCTCGATCGGGTTCGTTGGCCAGCTTCACCCGCCATCTTGTTTAAAAATGGCGGCCATTTAAATTTTTAAGAAAAATTTAAATTTGAAATGTGGTACCAAAAATTGAAAATTGAAAAAATATTTTCTTCTTATGTGTTTGACCTTGATAAAAAGATTCGGGAGCAGTTTTTGTTTCGTCTATATCTTAAGAAATGGCTGAGTTATAGCATTTTGAATTTCTAACGTGGCTGACATTTTGAAACGTCCTGATTTTTCTCACGTAATAACAGGCGTATTTATGAACCGACTTGGATGTACCTTGGTGTGTACACAGTACATACAAATATCTCGACCGAGTTCGTTGGCCAGCTTCATCCGCCATCTTGTTTCAAATGGCGGCGATTTAAAAAAATTAAAAAATAAAAAAATTTAAATGAGATACCAAAAAATTGGAAAATGAAAAAGATTTTTTTTGTATGTGTTTGACCTTAATACAAAGATTCCGGAACAGTTTTTCTTTCGTCTATATCTAAAAAAAATGGCTGAGTAATAGCATTTTGAATTTCTCTTGTGGCTGACATTTTAAAACGACCTGATTTTTGTCAGGCGATAACAGGCTTATTTATGAACCTATTTGGATGTAACTTGGTCTGTACATAGTACATACCAATGTCTCGACCGAGTTCGTTGGCCAGCTTCATTCGCCATCTTGTTTCAAAAGGGTTGCCATTTAAAAAAATTAAATTTAAAATTCAAAATGAGGTATTAAAAAATTGGAAATGAAAAAGATTTTTTTTATGTGTTTGGCCTTAATACAAAGATTCCGGAGCAGTTCTTGTTTCTGAAAATTTGTTCTTTTGTTGATATCTTAAAAAATGGTTGATTTATAGCACTTTGAATTTCTAGCATGGCTAACATTTTGAAACGAACTTGTATTTGTCACGCGATAACACACGTATTCGCCTATTTCGATGTAAGGAGGCATGTGGATAGTATACATCAACACCTCGACCAAGTTCGCTGGCCAGATTCATCAGCCATCTTGTTTCAAAATGGCGGCCATTAAATTAAAATATATATATATATATATTTAAAGTGAGGTGCAAAAAAATTAGAAATTGAAAAACGTTTCTTTCTTAAGTATTTGATCCTGATATAAGGATTCAGGAGCATTTTTTGTTTGTCTTTACCTTAAAAAATGGCTCAGATATAGCAGTTTCAATTTCTATTGTGGGTGACATTTTGAAAAATCTGATTTTTGCATGCGACAGCACTCCTATATATTAACCGATTCCGATGTGAGTGAGCATGTGCACAGCAATTACTAAGGTCTCGACCAAGTTCACTGCTTAGCCTCATCCACCATGTTGTCTTAAAATGACAGGCACTTTAAGAAATTGCCGAATTTGGCAGCCAAATATAAGTTACTTTAAAGAAAAGCAGCTTGGATAAAGCTGACTAATTTCGCGAAATTCTCATTCATTATATTGATAAAAATTAGTATTGAATCTCCTATATTCGGTTTCCACTAAATTGAGCTTCGTGTGTTTGCATGATATAAGTTGGCTTTTTTAAAAATAAGGATTATGAAAGCTACCTCTTCCTCCCGGCACTGGCCGGAAGGACTTTTATGACATTTATTTTGTTACGAAATTGTTACATATCATTCGGATTATTATTTGGCGATAAAAGTTTCTTTAATATTAATAAAAGGGGGATGGAGTGTTGGACGTATCTCAAGAACAAGACACCCACCCCTCCCCACCCTTAGCTACTGGCTTAGTAAAAATTTATACCATATTGTTATAATTTGCACTAGTTTAGTATTTGACATCCTAAGGTTACTAATATGCTTACCAATATATATGCCATATATACTCTCGCATAAATCGGGGATTTTCTGAAAATTTTCTGCAAGTACTTTCCTTTTTATGTGTATAAATAATAAAATAATATATAAAATATTCAGATATACAAATAATAATAATTTATTGCTAAAAAATCAATGATTTGTTTTTGTTTACTCACAACGTTTTCTAATTACTAAGCGAAATCTTTTGTGTCATTTTGTGCAAAATTTAAATAAAAGGTTAGGAGGTCGACTTATACGCGAGTTTTTGATTTTTTGCAGATTTTGCATTCGAAAGTTACGGGGTCTACTTGTATGCGAGTATATTCGGTATATACACTCTATTAGCAAGCCTTGATTATTAAAAATTTTCACTATGCCAATGGCTAAGGGCGGGGAGGGGTTCATGTGTCGGGTGTTCTTGAGCCGTGCCCACCCCCCATAATAATAACAAAAAAAATTTTGAGTGTTCTCGTCCCGTGCCTAGTCCATCCCCCATATTAATAACAAAGGAAATTTTACAGCCATAATAATAAGCCGAATTATAAGTAGCCATTTTCGAACAAAATAAATGCTATACAACTTGCATAGACAGTAACGGAGAAAATCCGACAAAAACTATTATCTTTGAAACTATAATAAAAATAATATTTTCATATTACTAATCAACAATCACTTATATGGTATACATATATATATATATATATATATGAAGGGGATCTTGTTCCCCAGCCAAGCCCAGCCCCCTTCCCCTTACATTAATAATAGAGAAATTTTTATAGTCAAATAATAACCCGCATGATATATAACCTTTTTGTAACAAAATAAATGACATAAAGCATGCAAAGACAGTACCGAAGAAAACCCGTACTCTTTCGTTCCCAGTGTCTCCAAATTGGGATGTTTAGATTTAAAGTTAAATAAATAAATACTGTTTCAAAGGGATTTTTTCTTTATTGTTTACGTTCCTTTTACACAATTTAATACAATTAAGCTAAATATTGAGTTGAACAAAAATTCAGGCACTAATAAGTTAAAATTTATATTGAAAGTTCAAATTCGAGTGTGCACGCTTTATGTAACGATCAGTAATATTTTTTCACCCTTTAAATAAGAAATTGATCGATCATTTGTTTTAAATGATTTATAAAATAATTCATGGAACAATATCCGACATACTTAACATGCAAATTAGAGAACGACGCAGATGGTCACTAATCCAGATCTTTGTATGCTAATGATCCATTTGAAAATCAGGCTTCATTCAAACTAGACAAACGTTTCTAAAAGTAATTACTTTAATCCCTTGAAGGGTTGCATGGACTTAATTCTAGAGATTTAATTAAACGTTTTGCGGGATACAGTTTAAAACACGATATTTAATTGTTTACATCGAATAACAGTATAAGAATTACAGTGCCACAATTTAACTAGAGAACTATTTGACCTCTTAAAGTTTCAAGCAAATGCGTTATTATCACCCACCAAAAGACATTACATTTATTTATAACAAAAATATGAATTAAATTAATTATTTATGTATATATATATATATATATATATATATATATATATATATATATATATATATATATATATATAACGTAATAAAACAAAAGTGTTGTACTTAGTAGGAAAAAAAATACGTTTAAACGAATTTTTGTTCATAAAATTATTATGGTGAAAATTTAGTAGCTTAATATTACAGTTTAATACTTTTCCCAAAACAAATAACCTAATGACTGTTCATTTTAAATATTTTTTAACTTAATAATATGAATGTTTCAAGTGACTAAAAATCTTATCACCAATCGTATCATGAATTTCTAATGAATCTCATAAAATAGCACACTTACAGTGTTACAAATCATCTAACTACCTCTAAGTTTGTCAATGCTTTTTTAAAAATAAAACTCCAATGGTATTTTTAAAACTTAAAAAAAAAAATGACATAATATTTTGTTAAGAGACTTATAATTCATTTAAAAAAAAAATAAAATCCTTTTAATTTGTTCTATAACACAGAAATCAGTGATTTGGACTTTTTTAATGTTCTGGTTTTAAACGAAAAG
Organism: Maratus speciosus; assembly: GCA_963932465.1. NCBI lineage: Eukaryota > Metazoa > Arthropoda > Arachnida > Araneae > Salticidae > Maratus > Maratus speciosus. The sequence goes on along the minus strand of OZ010795.1, from coordinate 427,231,172 downwards.
AAATTCACAGTTCATTTCCGTGAAGAAATGCCTCTGATGAGGTGAAAATTTAACTCTTTTTATGCGACTGCAAAGAAGGATTATGTGTTTCACGCATATCTGGGTATGTGGATTTCTTTATACCTCGAAACATCCCAACGGCTGTATGGATTTTAATGAATGAGGTATCTATTGATTCGACTTAACCGTCCTATGGCTATAGGCTAGTATTTTTATAAATTCAAAAGGACGGCCGTAAAATTAAAAATGGCAATAGAGACAAAAAAAAAAAAAAAAAAAAAAAAAAAAAAACATTCGCACCATATTGAGTGGCCTATCATTGGATAGGTCTTTCAAAATGAAGACGATGTTTCACTGACTATTTTACACTCAGAAGTTCCGTTTAAATAATACATAACCTGAATGTTGTATAGGTAGGATCTCTAGCTTTACTTTAAGTATAACTTTCGTAGACATCTATAGGCCTCATCAAAACAGTGTTTATAGATAGGAACCAACAATAAAACACTACTTAAGAGCCATCAATACAAGTAAATAAAAAAAAAATACGTAAGTAATATAACAAATAGTTTCACATTGATGAGAAATAATTAATTAGTTCGCTTTTTATGCAGTCGGGTTTTTGATTTTTTTTAATTTAATTTATTTATTTTTTTATGGTATCGATACTATTTGGCTATAACTATTTTTTTGTATTTCCAGAATAGCAGATTTTTAATTAGCACAATTATGTCAAATATATTTACGCCTAAATTTAATTACGTGAATTTTTATTCGCATTGCTAACAAGGCTTAAAAAAAAAAAAAAAAAAAAAAAAAAAAAGAGTGAAAATGTATCCAGTCCAGGATTCGAACCTGTGTCTCTGGTTCAGCGCACCAAGGCTCTTTCATCTGAGCATCTGGAACGAGACACATAGTCTGTCACCCTTCACTCTTAAATGTTAATAAAGCTTCAACCGCATCACAAGATGGGATAACTGTCACGAACCTCAACCTTACGTAAAACACTTGTCAAAATTAATCCAGCACCGAAAATTTATATTTAATCATTTTTATACAATGGCTTGCAACCGAGAAATCTAAATTCAATTACTCGTCTCAGGTGGCTCAGATGGGAAAGCGTAGGTGCGTTGAACCAAAGACAAAGGTTCGAAACCTTGTTTGGATAATTTTCTCTCTCTTGGGTTTACGCCTTGTTAGCAATGTGAGTAGCAATTCACGCAATTAAATTTAGATTTCTCGGCGTAAGTCATCGTTTAAAAATTATTAAATATATATATATACTCCTTTTGGACGTTCTTGCACGTTATTTCCAATGTTCGCAGAAAATAACTGCCTAAAGATTCTTTTAACAAGATAATTGTATAAGAAAAAGCGTCAGTTGAACATATCGTCTTTTCTTTCAATTTGTGAGAATTTCTTCTCTAAATATGTGTTATTTTACTTCAAATTATAATTAAGTACTTGGTACATTTAAAGCTCGGATTCTTGTTGATATTACACATAAATATGGAACATCTTATTAAGAATTGTTTGTAATATATTTTGATAATGATACAAAGAATTAAGTTTATTATTACTTGATAATTTTTTCAGTTTTAGTTTGCATCCATAACACTATTTTGTACGGGGTCCAACCCACATGTGTATTCATCAGTTACTCCGTACATATTGCGAAATATTATTTTATTCAATTTAAATGCCACTTCCATATTTGTCCAATTTTAAAGAAATTAAGGAAAAACAAAAGATAATAAATTAAATAAACGGTCAATTTCGAGTATTACTCGCGCTCAGAAGGTTCCATTCAATAAATATACAAATTATTAACTGTGCTGTTAAAACAATCATTACTAAAAGAATAATAGGGCTTTGTAAAAAACTATACATAGTATTGTTAGGTATAGCTGTATATACAATAAAAACATGAACGGGCCTGCCACAGAAGTTCAAAGAGATATGAAGCCTAAATAATATCAATTTCGCTATTCTGTATAACTCTTTTTTTTTTTTTTTTTCTTATCCTAATCTGTTTTTTTTTTTTTTTTTTTTTTTTTTTTTTTTTTAATTTATTTGGTAGTGCCAATAAAAATAGTGATATTTAAACTTCAATTTTCATTTCATAGAACTATTTTCATCGTCGTAATATTTTTTCCTTTTTACAGTGTACCTAAAGTAAAACCCTTGTTCAAAATTTAAACTTAACATTGTGCTAAGCACGCTTTGAAAGAGGTCGCAAAGATGCAACGCCGCCTATGTCCGTGCCGCGTTTTTCCGGATAGGTTTTTAACTAACTTTTATAGACACGGGAGGCGTAATGAGAGATCCACTCAATGCAAACTAGTCGCGAATTCCATAGGGGGCTTTACTCACCCTTCCGTTTTCCTATTTAACACAATTTAAAAGTTTTTCAAATGGGTGTACCCAAAACTACTGAAATGAAATTACCAAAACTACTCAATAGCCTTTGATTCATGAAGATCATCAAAACGGGTGTGAAAAAATCAATTGTAAAGTTTTTTCAGCTTAAAAAAGTGTATTTTTTAGAAAATATTTCTAAGATTTTTCTCAGATAAAGTATATTATAGTAATTTAAATACGTAGGTTTTAAGTGATGTAGAAATATTGAGCTTTCATTACAGGCATAAAGATTTTATAGTAAATTAGGTTAAACATAACGACGTGCTATAGTTAAAAAAGTGGTTATGCGGGGAGGCTTGAACCACTCAATTTGGGGACCGTTAACCAGATCGTCAAATCTCTTTAATTAAGTGTTTTTGGAAATATTTTTATTACACACTGTACATAATGAAGAAGTTAATAGTTATATTTCTAAAGTAATGTAAATTTAATGTAAAACTACTGTAAATTAGGTGGTTCACAGAAAGGTAAATGTTTAAAACTGATTAAAGGAAGAGGAAAAAATTTGCTGTAGAAGCAAGAAAAAACTAATTAAATATAAATTAGAAAGTCGATAGGAATTTTTATTTCTTTTAAGTAGTACCCATCGTAGGTAATTGGAAATAACGTAAAAGACTAAAAACGAGTTCAGCACACTTAAGAGATGTTAGGTATTCATCAATGTGCAAAAGAACATGACATTGACCAAAACACTTTAGGAAGGTATGTAGGCAAATTTCATCAAGATGAACACAATGGGATGAAGCCAAACTCTGCAGTAACTAGTGTTGCCAGGTCGAGTGTAAAAAAAAATATATATGTGTTTAAAACGAAAAAATTCTCCTTGCATTGAATTTCGTATGTCTATAGACATTTTTTAAACATCTCACATTTTCCCGAATATTATTTAATAGTAATTAAACCTAGTAGCATAAAGTTATTCTTCCTTTTTTAAAACTGGCTTTTTCCCCTTTAAACATCATTTCAATGGAAAGTAAAGTGTGTCGTTCCTCCCATATGTAGGGAACCTTGACACATCATCTGCTGATGTTTAAAATCAATCATTTTTCAAGTTTCTAATATAGTACACTTATTTCGCAATTTTATTTCAATAACTGATCGTATGACGAATAAAATGATGCATGAAACTTTATTCTATGTTCAATATTTAAAAGAAAAGAAAAATAAAAAAATTGCAAAAAATGGGGCTACTCTCCCCAGTTTCACCTATTTAAAAATGATATTAAAACGTTTTTAACGAATTCAAATATACATATATAATTTATTATGTGGAATTAAATAGTTAAATAAAATGAGAAAGTGAAATGGGTTAAAACATTTGTCTTTAGAACATTGTTTTCGAAGAATGGACTAATAATTTAATTTGGCAACTTAAAAGACAATAGTTTCCTTATTTTATATCACACGTGTCTACCATACTAATCGTAATTTAAATAGTAGGGTAGCTTTCTGAATTAACTGCATTGACAGAGTTTTTATTTCATAATCCTTAAATAAGCATGTGGTATCTAATTACTTGTTTTTCAGTATTAAAAAAAAAATGTATAATTCCGAGCCATCATTGGAAGCAAACTGAGGATGTTTGAACATTTTGTCATTGCAGTAACTACTGTGGTCCCACATTATGTTTGTATTCTTTGTGAACAGTATGCGATTAGAACGGAAACAAATGGCAATATTTGAGATTTACTACTCAGTTATAGAGTTTTGTGGAATAAAATTGGAAATCTGGAACAGCATGCTTCAATTATTTTTTACATGGCTAATCGTTTGCCTCAGGTCATATACAATCACTTGTCAGTGTAGGTACATCCATTATTTATCATTAGCATTTTTAGCCCCCGGTACGGTATGCTATTCTTTCTACCAGATTATTTTGAGTCTTTCTCCAAAAAATAACGTTACCTGAGAGAAGGCAGCCGTAAAACAAAGAAATACCTTTAAATAATCTATAGCAATTTTTTTAACTTCAAAGCATCGAACATTTTCAATTTTTATACGGTCGTATTGGGAAAAAAGTACTTTTAAATGCAATTGTTTGAAAACGTTATCTCAATTTATTTATGAAATATTAATTTTTTGTAGTTTTTGGAGCCATTTGCTTAATATTGGCAACGGAAGTACCTCATTTCTGTAGAAAGTAAAGGAAAAACAGTTGTAAAATATTAATTATATATTTTTGTTGTCATTTTTTTTTTTTTTCATAACAACCGAAAGAAAATGTAATTAAAATACGTGCTATTTTGAAAAAAAAATTATAAACGAAAGATTTCTGTTAAAACATGGAGCTGTTATAAATTATAGTTAATTTCAAGTATTTATATTAATGGTACAAACAAATGAAAGCCTATGAATCATTATACAGCCGTTTTTTTTTTTTTTTTTTTTTTTTTTTTTGGTCGAGTTTTTTAATGACGATATTTTTTTGCTGCATTTGTGTATTATTTTGCGATAGTAACGTCCTATGCCTACTTTGCTGTTGATGCTTAAGAGTGGATCGTAAATGTAGAATTCTTAAGCGGATGCAAATGACGTCATTTTCCATAAAATAAAAGCGTGTCCTGTAAGTTTTAAAACTGAAGTATATTTTGTATTATTTATATATGCATTTTTTTTTCATCGGGGGGGGGGGGGGGCACCCTAAATTATGAAATAGCAGAATTCCTGTTTTCTAATTTTAATATATGTTTGTCATCAAATCTGTTCAATGTGTGTTTTATGAAACTTTTGATTCGTTCAAAACTATACGAAAAATCATGTTAGTCATAAAATATTTTGTAGACAGATCTTCAAGCGACATAGATACGCATATTGTTTTCATCGCAAAGTCAATTTCGGCGTTTAAATGCATTTGAATGGCATATACTCTAATTACATTGCTAGAGGATAATTTTAGTTTTTGCTTATTTTGAAATCTAATAGTAACCACAGATTAAATTATAAGAGAAAATTGTTTTTCGATTTGTATGTCATTAAATAGGAAAATATTAAATTCAATTAATCAATAAATTACGCGGCGTAAGTACTACCTAACATTTGATCATTCTAGATAAATCAATAAATGAAAATGAAATAAAAATAGACAATAAATAAATCAAAATTCACTACGTAAAATTTTGTAATACATTAAACTTGGTCTAAATTCGTATACATTTATTTCTTAAATAGGGAGAAATATTTATTTTGTTTATTTTTAAAATAGTAAAAAATAAACATAAAAAGATACTTTTTAAACTTTTTATTACATTCAACAAAAATGTTTCAATAGCGTATTTTCCAGACAACATATTTCATGTGATACACAGACAGAGACTACTGTGTTAAAATAATTGTTTTTTTTTAGATTTCGAAGAAATAACTTGAAATATAAAGCGCCATAAATCTTGATTCTCCGCCAAAATATATTTATTTTCTTGCGAGACATTCTTGTTCATAGATTTCATACTGATCTTTAAAAATCTTTAACTTTCTTTAGATTTTATTTTATCCTCGTGTTTTCAGTTTTCATCATTATTATAGTATTTTTATTGTAAAAAAAAAAAAAAAAAAAAAAAAAAAAAAAAAAAAAAAAATTGTATTGGATTATTTTCATAGGTTCATTTTTATTTCTATTTCAAATAACAAGTTTTTTAATGCAACTTTTATTATTTTTTTAAACTAATATATATGATTTATATTCGACATATCATAAATACAACCTCTGTCGTCAGCCTTCCTTTTACTATGTAAATACAATACTAACAACATTGAACGAGGTATCATTCTATAGGTTATTTTTTTAGCTTTACACAGCGTAAACTCAGATTATTTTAACATGCTGTTTGTGCGAATTCATTTTCTGTTTAAATTGTGCACATGGTTATACAAGAAAACTAGGAGTGGGCCTGAAATTTAAAGATATTACATATAACTTGCCAGATTAAAAATTGAATTAAATGTAAATTTAACAAATGATAGGTTTTAAAATAGTTTCTAATATGTAAAACCCAATCTATAAATTATTAAAAAACGTAGAAAATAAAAGGCATAATATTTAATGAAAAACAGTTCCGTGATGGAGATCTAAGAAAATATAATGTATTGAGCTCTTCTGAAAATATACGCCCTGTAACGTTTATTGTGGGGACGAAAAACTTATCGTATGTTTACTCAGTGTATTTGTAACCCTCGCTGGTAATAAAACGATTTAGTCTCAAAAATTGTTCATAAATAATAATAATTTAATCACATCCTACACGCGTTGCATAAAAATTAAATATGATTAAAACCAATTAACTTTTTTTTTCAAAATTTTATCTAACGCAATGTTTCTAATCTTTGTACATATCGATAATGTACAATGAATAATGTCGCGCAAAATCGTAGTAATACTTTCATTCAAAAACTATTCTTTCGCCCTAGTAAATCTTAAAATATACTATAACAGCTGTGTTTATATCTGTTTCCAAGGTCATAATCAAAATCATTTTTATTTGCGCCTCGCACAGACGATGTTTTTTGTTTTTGTTGACAATAAAATTTGTAAGAATGTCTATAAACATGACTGTAATTATAATATATATATAATGTATAATTACTATGATAATGAATCACTGACGCGCGAAAATGTTACATATTTTGTTTGGTGATAGTGTTCTAATATAAGTTTTAGTGTCACTATTTGTTCCTATTACATTCACTATAAGGACTTTAAATTTATCAACGACCTCCCTATAAAAAGACCTTCCTTAAGCCTAATTCATTCATATATGCTTATAGGGATACTATATTTTACTCCGAATGAATATTGAAAATTACACTATAAATATAATAATGTTGAACATAGAAAGTTATACTAAGAAGCAGATTCAATAACTGCCATATAACAGGCTAAGTTTAAAATATCGGTAAATCTGTACTCTCTGACATGTTTAAAAATACAATGCCCTTCTTTTACTTTTGTTTTTCACAAAAAAATTAAATGATATAAATATTTATGGTTAAAACAAAATTAGTTTTCTTTGTAATTATAGGGATTAATATTATAGGGATATAAATAAATGAAAAATAATAATAATATATATATATATATATATATTTTAAATATAAAACAAATCTATAAAAATTAAACACACACACACACATATATATATATATATATTTATATATATACCTTTTAAAATAATTTGGTGACCAGTTTGGCATCCCTTAAATTTGGCATCCTTTAAATGTATGCTCAGAAATTAATCATGTTACTTTTATTCATAATTCGATTTACTTGAAAAATCTTTCGCCAAATTGGAAGGTTCTGATAGAGAAATCAAGAACTCGGTATTTTTGAGTTAGTGCGACGGAGGGGATAAATCGCCAAACATTTCTCCCGGCAATTTTTTTTTCTTTTTTTTTTTGATTTCATTATAATTTTATTCAATACAAAATTTTCATTTAAAACTGAAACATTTAAAATTAATGACTTTTACTTCTTTCTTTTTTTTTCTTTTTAAAGAAACGAAAAAAAAAAAATATTACGCACAGATGTCATATACGCACCGGGGCACCTAATTGGCGCTAAAATGTCGTTATTTTTCCTGACATGGTAACCCGGGTATTCTTGCTTATTTATTAATAAATATTTATTTACATTTATTTTCTTTTTATTTAGAAGAAATTGTTATAAATTATTCTGTACTATAGTTATGAATCAAACCTTTATTTATTTATTGTTATTTTATTTTTAAAATAATAGAAAATAATTTAAAAATACATATGTAACTGGTATTTGAAAACGAGTATTTTTGCCAAATTGTCGTAAAAAAAAAATCACTCCAAACATATATGACATCTGTGCCAATTATTAAATAATGCAACAAATAATGACATTTAATTTAATATTCAAAGCAATGTTTTAATGGTACTATTTAGTTTTCCCGTCGACCAATTTTGCCAAATTATATAAATCGCCAAACCACTCGCTAAATTATACAAATTAACATATTTTTTATTTTAAATAACGAAAGAACAAATAAATTAGTATAACATTAATAAATATACAAATAAAACGTCGAAATAAAAATCACTTGATGGCGTAAAAACGTGTAACGTCCTTACAGTCAAGTGACTGTGACATTTACGTTCAACTATTATTGGCATTTAATCTTATAGTTTGGCGATGGATTTTTGGTCGATTGGATAACCAAGCAGTACCGTTTAAATTTACCACCCGAAAAACAAAATGCTAACTGGGGAGTTAAAGAAAAGGCTATTGGCAAGATTTGCACCCGGCTAACATAAAACTACCAAGAATTCTTTGCGATCATGGCAACTTTTTTGCAGTTTTCTTCGAAAAATAATTTTGATTCTTTAATTAAAATCTAAAACCTTTCTTATAAAAAGCGAAGGGATCACACGCAATTGTTTATGGCAGTTACATGACTTGGACTATTATAATATAAGTGAAATGACGGCGATAGAATAATATTTGGTGATTTATCGCCTGTGGCTGGCTAACATTAAAGTCCCAAAATGGCAACCTGGAATATAAAAAGTGAAGGGATAGCCCGTAGTTATTTATGACAGTTATATGACTTGGACTATTATAATATTGGTGAAATGATGACGAAAGAATAATATTTGGAGACTTATTTCAGACTCGAAGACGATTCACCACCTAACATGTTGCAATCTGTGAGAAACAGCTTCTCCACCGGCATATTTTTCACGTACGAGGTCTTAAATGGGTTCTTTCTATCAGCCAAAATTCTCATTATAACATAATTTATTCTGTAAATATGAGTTATTTACAATATCTGTCACTGGCTTTTTTTTTTTTTTTTTTTTTTGCTTCCAAATATACCTGATTTTCATATGTATTTTTTTTAACGCGTGTTACATAGGATATTCAAAAGGATTATAATATTCATTTTAGTCATTAAATACATCATCAACAGACCTCCTAGAGACCGTATCGTTCAAGTAAATCAGGTGAATTTTAAGACATGGACATTTAAATTTTCAATCAATAATTAAACGGCGTTTGTTACATAGGATATTATAAAGGATTCGAATATTCATGTTAGTCTTTAAGTACATTATCGATAGACTTCCTAGAGACCGTATCGTTCAAGTAAATCAGGTTAATTTTAAGCCATGGACATTTAAATTATCAATCAAGAGTTAAACAGAAAGCACAATTTTGTTTATTGTGAAGAAAACAATTGTTTTCCTCACAAAATCTAAATTAGAAAATATCAATTACGGTGTTAAAAAAACATTTGGATCTTGCATACTCGAAGTGTAAGAGAAAAGATATTTTTCTAATTGAATGTCATTAAATAGAAAGACATTAAATTCTAGAAATTCAATTATTTGTACGGAAAAAAGTACTACTTAACATTCGACCATTATTTCGAAATAATCATTAATAGCAAATGAAAAAAAATAAGCACAAATTGAAAACATCGAAATTCAATACATAAAAATTGTGCAATACTTTACTTAGTTTTGTTTCATATATTACTTCTTAAATAAGAAGATATATTTATTTTGTACCCTTTGAAAAAATTTAAAAATAAATACAGGAAGATACTTTTCAAACTTGTTTTTACTTTTAACAAAAACGCTGCAACAGCGAATTTTCCAGACAACATATTTTATGTGATACACAGGCAAGCACGACTCTGTTACTATAATTGTTTTTAGATTGCGAAGAAAGAATTTGAAATATAAAGCGTCATAAATCTTGATTCATCGCCAAAACATATTTATTTTCTTGACAGACCTTCTCGTTTATAGAATCCGTGAGTACTGAAAAAATATATTACATTTCTTTAGATTATATTTATCATTATTATAATATTTTTGTTCCAAAAAGTTAGTTTTTAATAGCTTACTTAAGTCAGAATATTTTTATTTCAATTTGAAATGAATGATTTTTTTTTCAAAAAGAAACATTTTAAATATTTTTTATTCATTTTAACGAATATATAAAATTTATGCACTGAATTTGAAAAATACTATCACTGTTTTCGGAACTCCTTTTACTATACACGTACAAAAACACAACATTGAACAATGGGTCATTCAAAGAATATTTTAGTGAACTTTATACAGTACAACTTGAGAAGACCGAGCTATGCTCTATTAAGTTGGTCCGAGACACAAAAACTTCACTTTTTCTCAAAAAAAATTATTGCGTTAAAAATTCCCCTGTTTTTTTTCTGCTTAAACTGACGTTTAAATTATGTTTCTGTTTTAGTTAGATCATGTGATATTATTTAATTGTTTTGATTTCTTTTGAAATCTAGCTTTGAATCAGTTGTTGTCATGGAAACGACTTTCTTTGTAATACAAACAAACTTTATTTGCGGCACTTTTTTCCGAAATAAATTTAATTTTTTTTTAAAGATAATTAGGTTTAATAAGGTAAAGGTTTAATAATTATTCTAATATATCAAACTGTGTTTTTTGCAATTTTTTAATAAATTTGTATAGATTTTCTAAAAGAAATCTTTAAAAATGACTAGGAAAAGAAAGTCTGAAGTTGTGAGGGCTGAAATTATGAAAAAAACATCGTACGTACAGTCAAATCTCAGCGCTTTGGCCAGCCAGAAAGGTGTTATTTAAATCAACGGAGACATTTAAACAGTACAGAAAGAAGGTGGAAATGGCGAAAAAGAAGCTAGATCAGAAGTGTATTCAACAGGAAGACGTTACCTACTCATCTGGAAGCTTTTAAGAAACATTTAAACATTCTGTTAGCAAATAATCTTCTTTTTTTTTTTTAACTTTAAATTTGTTTTTTGCATGATGGATTTTTTCATCATTTCTCGTTTTTTTTTTTGCTGTTATAAGAAATGAACCATAAAAGATAAATATTTGAAACTTGGAACATGTATTTTTCAATTATTTTACTTTAATCTTGATACATTAAATTTGAAACAAGCATTTACTTTTGAAAATATGGCTTAAAAATATTACATCTCTTCTTTTTTTGATTTTTTTCTACTTTAAATATTTTAATTTTTTCTTAATTAATATTTTTTTTAAATGCTGAATCATAATTAAAAATTATATGCTTCTGTTTGTTTAAATGAAAAAAAAAATAAATTCTACAAATAATATTCCGAGTTATAACGATTTTAAATTACCCCAATTTTTAATAAATTTTAAATTTTAAATAAAAAAAAAAATATATATATATCAGAAGTTTTATCGTGTGATTTTGTTTACAAATGATATGGTTAAACATCACAAAAAATCAAAGTTTTCCTTCAATAAATAAAAATTATTTTAAATGTGTCCTAGATACTCTTAAAAGTAAAAAAAAGTTCTATGATCTGCGTTTGGATACATCATGTATCTCGACTCCTATAGGAAAATTCTGGGAAATTTCTTCAGATAGTAAAATCCAATTTTCTTTTGCCAATATTTGGAGATAATTCGCAAATTTCGCGACATTCTTTCATTTAGTACCAAGCTTCAATATTGGGATTAGTAATTTTGAAAGTACTTTTACGCCAAATCACGACAATATCGCCAACATTTCTTCAAATATCTTCAAATTTGGCGAAATGTTGACGACCTTGCGACTTCTTTCTACCAACGGTTCAGTGGCTTAACAACAGTTTCAACCTTCATATCATTTGATATATAGTGACCCGAGAAATGACTCTCTAATTGGGTTGACATAGCCCAATGGTCTTCTGCTACCCCCAAAACGGTACGATGCAAAATTTTGTCAAAATCGCTTAGTCAAATAGGGTCTCATTGGTTGAAACATGTATATCCCTTTAATTCCTGATGATCGGCGTCCCTTGTACTTGTAAACAAAGCTTTTGATACCGGCTGAAAGTAAAACATGTACTACAACCGCTATCTGCGGGAAAAAAAGGATACATTACTCTTTCTGCAAACCGCAACTATAGTTCGATTTGGGTTTTTATTACATACGCCTGTTACATACGACTCAGAAGCAAAAATTTAAATGAATTTCTAACCCGCACGATCGTGCGTGCTGGGCTTTAAAGGGATAACTGTTCCTATTAGGAATATCTGGAAATTTCCTTCAAATTCCGAAAGTCAACTTTTTCACCACATATCGACAATCACCAAATTTGGCGTTCTTTCATTTCTGTTCATCAGTTTTTACTTCATTTAGGGCAAGAATGTGTTTCGGTTCTGGCAATCTTCAAAGTAGATTTCCCCGCACAAATACATCCAGTGTCACCAATATTTTGCAAATTGACTGCTCTGGCCTGCGCAAGACCCAGATTCTAAAATTAGCGAGCCTTCCTGGGATGTGTTGGAGCTTGATTAGGTGCTTTGTACTGATAAACACTAGAAATCAGTGCGCAATGCACAGTGGTGCGACAGAAGTACACGTTAAATATGAAAAAAATTAACATATATAAAAGAAAAACACAATTTAAAAACAATATGTGACAATAAGTTTTTATTTCTTTGAATTTTCTTGATAACTACAATTCAATAACATTTTTTTTTTTTTTTTTTTTTGCTAACTATTCAAATAATATATAATTTCAATTTCATTTTCAGATTGAAAGAACGTACCCTTTTTTCTAAAAATGACTATCGTTTTCCTTTTTCTCTCTTTTACTTCAAAAATAGATTAATTTGCCGTCAATATAGAAATGTCACTAAAAATTAATTCCTCAAAAATTAATTTAAATTTTTTAATTCTAAGATCTCTTATCACACCTCTTATACAATAAACTGGTGTAATTTTAACATTAAACGTTCTGTTTTCTAGGAGGATTAGATATGAAATACAAACTTATGCTTATTTTTTAATATAATACTATTATGAAGTATTTGTTAGGTAAAATTAGACGGGGACATATTCTGAACTATCTGTGTTATTTTAAGCACGAATGAGTATTATTCCATAACAGAGCCTGCACGCGATGGAGGTAGATTAAAAAATTCACACCTGAAATTTATTTTACAAATTGTAATAAATCAGTCAACAAGAAACCGTTTTTAAATAAATAGCATTAGAAATTGTATATTTTTTCCTATACGACCGAGAAAAAATTTAAAATGCGACGTATTTAGAAGGTAAAAAGTTACAGTAGAAAAAATTCAAAAAAGCGAAATTTAACACTCAGCCGTTACCATCCTCAAAATGGCATCAACTTTACGGACAGACACGATTCTCTGAAATAGATAACAAGAGTACAGAAGGTTAATATTTTGTAGGAAAGCCTTTATTATATACAATTTTTTTTTCTGATGCATGAACACATACATTTATGTCTTAATAGACAGATAAAGATAAAGGTCCGTAAAATATACCAATCATCAATTCTAACCACTAAAAAGTTGTGAAATAAATAATAAGGTTTACTGAAAGTTAACTTTTCTAAATTTCATTAAGTAAAAACACAGCGTGTTTCACTTAAAAATGATACTGTTTATGAAATATCTGCTCGATTTTTTAAGTTTCATTTTTATTATTATTTGGAAATGTTTAAAAAAATACAAATATGTGCATATTGACTTTAATTAGTGAAAACATCGTAATGCAGGATATTACCATATAAAATGTAAGTTTATTTAAGTTTGTTTATGTGTTTTACAGAACTAAATTTTTATATGAAATGGAAAACAGTATAGTCGGAAAATTAGATATTATGTAGCGGTTATTGTTCACATACGATATTTAAACATGTCCAGACCTTTGTTTAAAGTGAAAACTGAACCCATGCTTGATTTTGGATTCGAAATTTTGCATCTTCTACACTAACAGTCTTGCTTACTTGTGCGAACAACTAAAAAAGTGTGTAAGTGTGACGACAGATCGCACAGAGGGATTCCTTTAATATACCTTTCAAAACATATTATCATTTTGCAAAATCTGTTAGTTCCACATTTCGCAACCATGGGCGCACTCTATTCTAAACCAACCTATATCCGAACGAAACTCCGTTTAGCAAGTTATCCGTATATATAAAAAGTGGGGAAGGATTGTACTTTGTGCTTTTAAGAAAAAGAAACAACGTGTAAGGGCACAAATAAAATGTGTTTAAAAGCATACAGCTGTTTTAAAACCTCTAAGGTTTCCTCATCAGTGCTTAAAATAAAAGTTAAATTAAAACTAAAACATTGTGTAAAAAGGGGGGGGGGGAGGTGGACAGAGAGTCAGAAAAGCGTACCTTTCAGCTGTACTACCAACGGTGAAATGCGACATACGGCTGACAAACAGCTACGGAGTTGATCTCACGCACATATTCAGGGAGACCAATCAAAATCATCCAATTGCTCTGGAACAGTCCAAACTTAGAAGGAGAAAAAGGGGGGGGAGGGAATGGAGAGAATTATAGAAAATTAAACCATATATTTGAAAAATTGGGCGTACTGGATAAATCGTTAACTAAACTGTTTGAATTTTTCCATATGTGATAAGCTTCCCAGAAGTCCAGATCATAGATTGAAGTACATTTCTGTATTATGGAGGCTTCGGAAAAGTTCAAATTATGGTTGTTGGACCAGCAGTGGTTGGCAATAGCGAACGTTTAATATCACAATTTTTAACGCAAGTTTTATGCTCCCCCAAACGGATCTTAAGGGCACGCCTCGTTTGACCAACGTACATTTTGTTGCACTCGCAAGATATCCTGTAAACACCCCAATTTGAAAAACTATCAATAGGATGTTTCAGATCTGTGAATTGAATTTGATTAAAAGGAGTATAAACTACTTTAAAGTCAAATTTTTACAAGATTTTAGAAATTTGATGGCTTATTTTATGAAAATATGGGAGTATGATTAAATTTTCATTACCGACAGTATTAGCCCTGGGTTTTGTACGTTTACTTAGTTTGTTATGAATGGAATCGACGATTTCAGCTGTAAAACCTCGATCAATGGCAATGGATTTAATGTAGTCTAATTCTGTTTATAGTAAACTGTCGGTAGAACAAATATTTAAAGCCCTGTAAACATAACTGTTAAAGGCAGCCAACTTTTGATTAGGTGGATGGGATGAAAGGCGATGTGGGGGTAAGGATACTGCAAATGGTTTACGGTAAACAGTAGTGTGAAACAAATTATTTTCGCGGAAAACCATAACATCAAGAAAGGGCAAACGACTGTTATTTTTGAGTTCGAAAGTGAACTGAATATGTTCATCTATAGAATTCATAATATCGAGAATATTAGTAAGATTAAGATCATCAGAGTTCAATAATGCAATGCAGTCATCGACATAGCGGATGTAAAATGGAAAGGATAATATCTTGAAAAGGTTTGATTCGTAATAGTGCATGTAAGTATCACTGAGGATGGGGCTGAGGGGGGTGCCCATGGACAAACCATCATTCATGCAATAAAAATTACCATTAAAAATGAATGTGTTTTGCGATAAACAAATGCTAGTAAGATGTATAATCTCATCAATTTCCTAATATGAATAATGCAATTCTTGTAGGCGTAATTTAAGACAATTTAAAGCACCTTGAACCGGTACGTTAGTAAATAGTGATTTAACGTCGAATGAAACCATACTATTGTTTTGAGTACCACTGAAGCTACGAAGTTTATTAACAAACTCATAAGAGTTCCTGCAAGTGTAGATAATTTTAGAGACCAGGGGGGAGAAAATAGAGGTGAGATAGTTCGCTAATATATAGGAAGAGGTACCAATGTTCGAAACTATTGGTCTGAAAGGAATGCCTTGTTTATGGACTTTTGGGAGCGTATAAAATCCTGCGCAGTGTGACACTGAAGGAATGAGGGATAATTTAACGTTGCTGGAAATGAGAGGAGTGCGCTCGATAGCTGATTTTATAGCTTTCAATTCTTTTTGAGCAGGATCAGATTTAATCTTTTTATAAGGACCCTCGTCTATCAAGTCTTGTGTTTTGGATAGGTAATCAGACTTGTCCATAACAACAATCTGGCCACCCTTATCAGCCTTGCTGATAACTATGCCAGTATTAGATTTTAGATTTTTTATGCAACTCGATGCAGCTTTGCTGATATTGGATTTAGGAAGGTTATTATTGAATATTAATGATGTGAATTATCACATTGCTACAAAGCGTAAACCACTAAGTTGGTTTACGCTTTGTAGCAATGTGATAATTCACATCATTAATATTCAATAATTTCAAGCGTAATTTCACTGCTGGAATGAAGTTGAAAAATTAATTAAAATTGTATATTCACCGATGCTGGGTTTATTTGCGTCTCATGTTACGCCACTAGAATGTGTGCTCATGAAGACTTCTCCATCTTGTGCTGCAGTGCAGCCGTACCGACTTATATAAGTGAGAAATGCCAAGCTGGACATCGTCCTTGTGGTTTAGTGGTAGAGCACTGGAGATCTATTCCAGGGACCCGGGTTCGATTCCCGGCTTGGACATTTTTCACTAAGTTGGTTTACGCTTTGTAGCAATGTGATAATTCACATCATTAATATTCAATAATTTCAAGCGTAATTTCACTGCTGGAATGTAGTTGAAAAATTAATTAAAATTGTTATTATTGAAATTCACATTATTTGTGATTAAGTGTCTAACTGAATCCTTCTGAGAAGGGTTTAAGGCACTGAACTTGAACGCTCTTTCGATGGGGGCAATCACATGAGGAAAAGACGGTTTAGTAGTAAGTGCAAAATTATTATTTAATTTAAGATAATGGATTTCATCCTGAGTAAGGTTAGCACTTGAAAGATTGACAACGACATTCTGGTTAACCAACGGTTAGGTATTGGGTAAACTATTGTTATGTTTACTAGAGAGTAAATTAAATTTCGTTTTCAAAGTAGCTATATGTTTGGTAGGCTTGCTCCTTGCACTAATTCAAGACTGGTTGTCAATGGAAGTGAAATCGTGATATGAGTTGGATAGATTAAGATGTAAATCATACAATTCCTGTTCAATAAGGGCAATCTTTCGACGGGTCTCCTGTATTACAGATCTTAACAGTGCGAGTTTCGTACGGAAAATAATTTTTCCAATTTTGTTTGAATAAGTTAAATAACAATTGACAGAAATAAAATTCGGAATTACTCTATTGCGTTTACAATTCAGAAGGAAAGCAAGGTGGTTGAGGTATCTGAATTTTTTCAAGCGTAGGGTGGTAAATCTATTGCAGTCCGACATGTCATAAAATCAAAAGATAAAATCAAAAGGATAAAAAAAGCAATCCAATGGCCCGTTGAAGCCGAAATACATAAAAAGTGGGAAAGGATTATACTTTGTGCCAATATATTAAGAAAAAGAAACAACGTATAAGGGCACAAATAAAATGTGTTTAAAAGCATACAGCTGTTTCAAAACCTCTAAGGTTTCCTCATCAGTGCTTAAAATAAAAGTTAAATTAAAACTAAAACATTGTGTAAAAAGGGGGGGGGGGGGGGGAGGTGTACAGAGAGTCAGAAAAGCGTACCTTTCAGCTCTACTGCCAACGGTGAAATGCGACATACGGCTGACAAACAGCTACGGAGTTGATCTCATGCGCATATTCAGGGAGACCAATCAAAATCATCCAATTGCTCTGGAAGAGTCCAAACTTAGAAAGAGAAAAAGGGGGGGCAGTGGAGATAATTATAGAAAATTAAACCATATCTTTGAAAAATTGGGCGTACTGGATAAATCGTTAACTAAACTGTTTGAATTTTTTCATATGTGATAAGCTTCCCAGAAGTCCAGATCATAGATTGAAGTACATTTCTGTATTATGGAGCCTTTGGAAAAATTGAAATTATGGTTGTTGGACCAGCAGTGGTTGGCAATAGCGGAACGATTAATATCACAATTTTTAACGCACGTTTTATGCTCCCACAAACGGATCTTAAATGCACGCTTCGTTTGACCAATGTACATTCTTTTTCTTAATTATCCGTATATATATTAGTCGAAGGGAACGGGCCCGTAGCACCTGAAATAGCTAGGCGACCCATGGCGGTAAAAGGTGGAACTAAAATGTGTAAGGCTATGGTGCATGTGAAAGAGTCATCAAAGGGGTGTCGGCAAATGTTAGCAAAGTCCCCCCCCCCCCGGGTGAAAAGGGTGGAGGTTAGAAAAATTGCTTAAAATACTCAAGTTAGAGGCCTTTGGGTTAAATATATGACATTTTTATTTTTTATGATTTTTCGTGTGATCGCAAATGTTCAGTTATAAGTATTCAAAATTTCAAGTCTTCAACTTAATTAGGAGCTCAGTTAGAGAAAAAAGCTTAATATACTCAAGTTAGAGCCTATACTGGTAAATACAAGATTTTTTCAAAATTTTATGATTTGTTGTTTGATGTGACGTGTTCAGCTATAAGTATCCAACATTTTAAGTCTCCAACATATATAGTTTCTGAGAACGGTCTCTGGGGTAGACAGAGAGGGGAGTGAGACGAATAGGATTTCGTCAGATGACTGAAACGCTAAAAAGCAAGTAGACATTAAATTTTGGATAAAATAAATTATTTCTGTACTGGAAAATATCGCTATATTAACATATTAGAGCACACTGTTTCAAAAATAAACTAGAAAGTATACTTTCAAATATTGTGAAATTCAGTACGAAAAAATTACCTTTTTTGGAGAGTAAATATCATTTCAGAGTAAAAGGGTTTTCTAAAATGATTAAAGAAGTCTTTCTTCCGATTGTAGTAAGAATATCTTTAGAAGTTCAGTAGAATCAAATAAATCTCCTGCTCAGACTTAATCCACATCCGTATCTTTATTTGGAATGGTTTAAAAGTTTCCCTAAACAATATATATATATATGTGTGTGTGTGTGTGTGTGCGTGTGTAATATTAAAAAAATTCGCCCTTATATCTTAATTAAACTATTCCAAATTATTATAATATCTACATTTTTTACCTAGCTTTAGTAATTTCTTAAATATCTTTTATATTTTTTCCATACTTTAAATGCTTTAAATGCGCATTCTTTTATTATTCTAAAAACCTTAATTCCACTCGTAGCTTACTTTGAAAAACCATTGAAATTACTTTTTTTCATTTTATTCTGAAACCAAATTATTTTTGTTTGGAATGTATTTAATATCATTTGTTCTATTTATTCTATATCCCATAATCGCTTACCAAGCTCGCCAACAATTTGTTTGCGTTATAAAACTGACGCTGAGACTAAAGAGTTCATCATCGACGTCACGCGTACTTCCTCCTTCCCCTGGATCTAAATCCTACTGCAGTCTGTCTTCCGCCCCGTCCTTCCGGATGTTTCGTTAGGGCTGCTTCTTTACTGATAATGTATTCTAACGCATACCTTTTTTGCAAGTATTTAACTTGTTGCATTGGCTTTGAGGGACAGAAATTTACGATTATTGCTTTGCTTCAAAAACCCACTTCACATGGAGAGCTTTGTTTCCTGTATTTTCGTCATGTTGATTTAATATTTAACATATAGTGGTTTAAATCAACGACACGAATATGGGTAGCATGTAGTGAAGTTGGTGCATTTTATGATCACCTAATATTTAATGAATCTAAAGGTTTCAGTTATTATTTTCGGGAAACTGCCAATGGATGTCGGCTTGATCTTCCTCTCTGACCATGATTTCATGACAGCAAAACTTTGATTTATCGGTTGAATTAGAAAACGAGTGTATGTCTGCTGCTTAAGACAAATATGTTTATATGATACCAGGGAATTCATATCATATATATATATATATATATATATATATATATATATATAATATATTCAAGAAATAAATATTTTTGTAAATTATTTTCCTTATTATCTCTATTCATAAAACAAATGCGAATATTTTTTTTGCAGATTTCCATTCCATATCTACTTTTACAAAAGCTCCTAATAAATATATTAATTTAATTACCTTTTTCATAAATTATATTAAGTGAAACAAGTTACTCAGTTTATTTATTAATTGTCCCTTAAACGTACATAAACATTGGACGAAATTTTGTTTAGATGGCTTTCCATTACATCTGAAAAATTTAAGGGTTTACACTAATAATAAAAGTTGCTAAACAATTTGTTAGCTAATTGAGGAATTTTCTGTTCACTTAACTTGTAAATGATTAAAACCTTAACAGAATACTATTCAGAAACATAAACGTTTCGAGAACTTTTGATTGTCTATTTTTAATGAGGTTTTTCAAACCTTAACATCGATTTTAAGAAGGGTATCAATGCTCAGTTAAACATTTGTAGCTCTTTAACTGAAATTTTACATGCAGGACTAACAAATTAAAATTAACTTTAATGTTAATGCTCATACTGTTAACTTATTATTCATATTTGTCTGTAATACATTTTTGCTGAACACCACTAATTTAATTTGAGATTTGATGGTGCCCGAAAAAAACATATTAAATATGAAGAAAATTGATTATTACACTGAAGAAAATGCTCGAAAATATTTACTAAAATTAATGGCAGAAATGGGTGCTTTTTTTTATATTACTATGTATATTAACAATATTTAATACTTTTTTCCGACTATTTTTGAACTATTCAGTATTAATTTATTGAAGTATATTCGATCCAAGATAAAATTTACAATTGAATTTTCTTTTCAAAGTAAATAAAATTTATAGACGCAGAAACTTCGGTAGTATGAAATGAAAATCTAAAATACATCACTGTTGACCTTTTAAGATCATTTGGAAAAATACATCATGGATATACTCTCAATACTGTTCTTATGTGAATGTGATTGGAAAGGTATCTCAAGCATATTCACAAAATCTACTCGTTTCACATCTAGAGTTTTTAGAGTTTTTCTCGTCAAATTCAGATATCTAGAGCAGGCTGTCATTTAATGTCTTGTGAGACAGTTAATGTGTTTTTCTAATCTGTTACGGAATGAAGGAGATGTAGGTATGTGGGAAGTTATGAGTATCTACATCTGTATGTAAAAAATCGCATGCCAACAGCGAGAAATAAAAAAAAAAAAAAAGAAAAAAGAAAAAAGAAATAAAAAATAAAAAATAAATCTTCTTATTTTTTAATATTTATTTATGTTTAAAAATTATTTTTAAAAAAGGATAATTTTGTATTTTTCAATATTTGTCCCGTGGAAAATCTGGGTAACAACATTGTTTCCCAATCCTTGCTGCCAATAGAATTAATTAGCTATATTCTACTTTAATTTTTGTGTTGTTGTAATTGGCTCGAATCACTCGTATACGCGTATTAAGGCTAGCTGCTTTTCATACATTTTTTAGATTGCTGCATAGCGATGTATCCGCATCCAGTGACATTACAAATTTTCTTTTCAGGGGCGAAAATAGCTCATACATGCGTTAGCGATAACAGCTTTAACCAGTTTCATGCATTTAATATTGCAACACGAAAAGTCTAAAGCATCCAGTTATGTTTCTTTTTAGATAATCAGAATCACCATTAAATTATTCTATAATTAAACTGCCTGCATAAAAACACATATTGCGTGATGCAGTCAATCACAGCTTCCAAGACATTAAAAATCTGCATGGTCTGGACATATGAACCTCTAGAGCAAGTTAAAACGGTTCTGCGATACGTTAGATCTGAACAAATTTGGTATTGTGAATTTGCTCCATACAGGGCGTCGCGTCTAGAAATGCCTTTCACTCTAAATCAAAAATTATGCACTTTATTAAATTAATATATATATATATATATATATATATATATATATACCGGGTGTCCTAAAAAGGACTGACTGATTTTAAAATTCAATAACTTGTAAACGGTGACAGATATTTAAAAAAATTCTTGCAGTAGGGTTATGCATAAGGTCAAAAGTTTTTTTACAGTGATTTTCAATTTTAGTTCGAATTACAAACAATAGATGGCGCTGCGAGCAATAGACGCTAAATTCAGGCTCGATTTTTGGTACTTCGTGGCCCGCTCAATACATTTCCATCTCCTTTTCCGCATGGAGAGAGAGAAAGGACCTAAAATCGAGACTGTATGTAGCAACTATTGTTTACAGCGCCATCTATTGTGTGTAATTCGAACTAAAATCGAAAATCACTGTAATAAAACTTTTGACCTTATGCATAACCTTCCTGCAAGAAATTTTTAAATATCTGTCACCGTTTGTAAGTTATTGAATTTTAAAAATCAGTCAGTCCTTTTTATGACACCCGGTATATATATATATGTAACGTTCGTAGGAATGTGAGCTATTATGACAAGTTTATATATTTAAATATATATATGTATATTTAACGTTTGTGCGTTATTATGGCACATTATGTATTTAAAATATTTCATTATAAGTAAGTAAATGCGGTGTATTCAATGAATGAAATAGAATTATTTTTTGCCATTTTATCAAAATGATAAAAATAAATAGCATACATAGTCAATATTTTACTAGGCTGAGAAGTATCATATAATGTCGTGAATAAAAATGAATTTGTAAAATTTAACATATTTTAGAAAAATATTTCCATACTAAAAAAATACGTATATCTAAATTATTACACTGTTTCTAAAACTAATTACAATATTAAAATATACAGTGAAACACAAGCATCTTATAACGTATTCATTGCATATTTTGAATCTGGGAAATTTTGATTATGTTCCCCGACCCGGTATAGCTATACAATATTTTATTTGCTTTCCGTGTAGTTTGTTATTCATAGGATAGAGATAATTCGAAAATGCTACTCTTATTTTCCGAATATTTTATTTATATTTCTTGAAAATAAAATGGTTATCTTTAAAAGATTATCGCCTACATACATTTGAAGCATGATACAGAATACAATACTTTTGTAAAGTTTTTACTTGTAAAATATTTTATTTATAAGTGATATGTTGCTGTATTATAAAAAATCTCTCACTCCACTACCGGTGCCGTAACTTAATTTATCTTTTTTACGTCTCTGAAATTGAACGATAAGTTCTACCCTTTTATGAACTGAAGAATTCAGGGAGAAATTAAAAGTTTTGCTTTTCAACCCTAGTTAATAGAATCATGTTTGATTGAAAAACATAGTTAAAAAATACACTGTTACGGGTTAGGTAAAAGGAGGATCCAGAAAATTGTTTGGTGAAGTCTTGTCTTTAAATCACAGAATAAGAGGAAATTGCTTTTTCTTTTTCCTTAGCATGACCTACAGAATTGTGTATACAGGTTTTAATTTCTTCCTATTGATATTAATGAAATTTTATACTTTGGACGTCTGTCATTGGACTATAATTTCTATTTACTCTATACACATAAGATAGCATTTTTTAGTTTAACTCACTAGAGCTTATTAATCTCATTATTATGGAAATAATTTAATATCAATAAAATGTGTTTCAAAGGATTTTTTCCCTATAGTCCATAATGAAGCAGAAATATTTTGGATCTCTCTGGAAACGAACTACAGATGCTAGAGTGTTCATTTTAATAATCAAATATTATATTAAAAACCGCAATAAGAAACAAAATTTACATGTAAATCCAAGTTTATTTATAAGACTAAAAGCACGGACTGACAGACAAAACTATTTCGTAAAGACTACTTAGAATGTGTTGAAAAAATCAATTTCATTACGTAAACGTATAAAATTAAACAATTTTAACCCTTAAATGCCTGATTATTCAAAAATCGTTGTAATAATTTTTTTTCGACTTTAATTTATTAATTAAATCATGGGAAAAATACTTAAAAAAGATCATATTTGTTTTAAGTATGGTTTACGGCTCAAAAACAGTTTGTTACTAATCGGAAATACTGGTCTTTAATTGAAAAAATAATTTTCCTTGATAAAATTCTATAATGTTAAACACACAGGAATTTTAGGATCTATAATATGAAATAAATTTTATCTGCTCGCTGCAGAATAAAATAGGGTATTTAGCAAGCTTCCAAACAAAACAAAAAGAACAAATAGCAACAATTGAAAAAATAAATCTTCTTTATTCTTAAACAGCACAGTTGTTGCCATCTACATGTTGAAAATCGATTTAATGATATTTTCAGAATGTATTTTATTGGCAACATTAGGCATTATAGCTTCAATATTTTTCTAATACTAGTTTAGAGCCTAAATTGGGTATGTTGCCGAAAAGCAACACCCGACATTTAAGGGTTAAAATAAGAACTGGTATGATATCCTTGATATTTAACAAATAATTTAAGTAATTATTTATTCTCAAATAAAATAACTGAAAATAGAACATTATTAAAACTAAATAAATGTTTTTGAGAGTGATTATTTTAATCCCCTGTGGAGCAGCATGGAAATTAATTCAAGAAACTTAATTAGCAATTTCGTTTGATACAATTTAAAACACAGAGTTACATTGTTTACTAATAATTACAGAATAGAGTGGAATTACTCCAGTATTGTTTGACCTTTTAACGTAGCAAGCAGTTGTAAATGTCATGCTATCGTATACAATTAAACTTGTCTAATTCAGAAAGACAAAAGAAACTTCGAAATGTAATCACCTAAAACATAAGTACTTTTTATAACTTCTATGTATAGTTTAAAATTTCAAGAAGTAAATATATGAAAGTACTTTGTCATTTATAACTCAAGTACACAAATAACACAAGTTCAAGCACACAATCACGTACTTCGAAAAACTTAGAGATATTAGCAATGATATTTAAAACATTATCCCTTGAAAAAATAGATATAAATTAATCTCTTAAAACACATATGTCACAAATATTATAGTTAAATTAAGTTTAAATGAAAAAATAAAACTTTTTGATTGTATAAACACCGATAAAAGTTTTTTAAAAAAATTGTTAAAAAGTTTCGCTTTTTTTTTTCAAATAAAAGCATATTGTAAATATAAAAGCATATTAAATTATTCATTTAAAAGCATATTGAAATAATAAAAAAATATCTTATACAGCATACAAAAAAAGCTGCACAAGTGCAAAATATGAATAATATATGTAATATTAGTTTTAATTGTGTTTTTATCATAAATAAGAATCGCTGTATCGTATGCTGTACTTCGAAACACTATATTTTAATTTATGTTAATTATTTAAGTTTATACCTTTTTGTAACCACGTTAATAAGATACCGAAATGATTTACTAAAAGACGTATGTGTTGTGAACTGAAAAAAAAAAAAAAATTTAAATGTTTTTGTGTTCTTAAAAAAACATTTTCTGTTAAAATGTCATGAAACGTACTTGTTATCTAAAACATAAAATTTAATAGATTCTTCCCGAATATTCATAGGATATTATTTACTATCACCTCAAAACTGTCTATTAACATCCTCATTTTTGATAAATTTTATGACATGGAAAATATATTTTTCCTATTTAACAACAAAATGCTTCACTTTGCAGAAACTTTATGACGAAGGTTTGTCAATTCATTCATATCTCGAAATGCACTTTCTATGATGGATGGTATGCAATTTTTCAATACTGCTTTCCGGAAACATAAATACAAATTCTTAGCTTCTGCTTGTTGCTTATAATGTTGCTGCATTTTTTTTTTTTTTTATATTTATTTTATATGTTTCAACAATTTAGTTAAAGTATCTTCTATAATTAAAATGGTTGATTTTTTATATTGTTCTACATTCGGAATTTTTTATTAATTTATTTGAAAAAGGAATATTTTACTATTCAAAATCTATTTAAATTTTATTCTTAGAATTGCAAAAACAGGAATTCTGACCAATTTAATAAACAGGTTGTATATTTAACCAACGGTAGCGGGCGACGGTCTTTTTTACATCAAAAGCGATATTGCATGTATAACATTTATATTTATTTTTTTTGTTTCGCAATAGATGGCGCTGTAATCGACAAAAATGCGGTCAGATTTGTTTGCTGAAGAGGAAATCTCATTTTTCATTATAAATTCCCTTTAAAATTTTAAAATATAAACTAAACAAAAATTTTTACCTTTTCTCTCTTCATCGTTCTCAGAACGCTGCCGCCGCTTAGTTCTAAATGAATGCATTACTTTTTGCAAAACTACGACCAACCATGTGGACGTACTATCGTCTTGTTCTCTTCGGTGTGCATTATAACTTCAGCCCCAGCGCCTCTCCGGATTCGCTGCACTTGTTTTAGGTGCGCCTGTTACTTCTCACACTTTATGCAATAATGGCAGAATTCCCTACATAATTAGATGTTCAAATTGTGGACTTATCTTTCATTGACACAGTTACATGTGTGCACATACATGTTATCAATTGCTTCCTACAAAGTTCCTGGTGTTATAGTATCAGTACATTGTATTAGTCTTTCTTTTTGTTCATATATGTCTGGAGGTTTAGTTTTGAACACTTTTTTTTTTCAAAAACCTCAGTAGAAATAATAGGGGTTAGATCTGGTGATCTTGGTGTCTACTCAAATGCAACCCTATTTCCAATCCAATGCAAAGGAAACATGTTTTTTTTGACAAATTACGTACAATCAATGCGAAATGACATTGAGCCCCATTATGCTGAAATCTGACAGTGTTAACTCTATTCCAGCAATGTTTCGATTCTCTGGCATTTTTTTTTCAACAAATCATCGTACCTTTCGCATGTTAAATTACGCTGATGCAAAACGATGCGAATTGCACAATATTTCATTTGCACATTAATTTTCCATTGATATTGCTTATAGGAATTTCTCAACCAATAAAGATTCTCATCGCATATTTTGCCTATTGACCTCTCCAATTAACTGGGATGTAGCTTCATGAGAAAAGCATGACCAAAAGGTCAAGTGTCTACAATAATAGTAAATATATAAATTGTAATCCACACGAGCCTACTACTTGCCTATTTGATAAACAATGAAGTAGATATTTAAAAGAGCTTATTTGCAGTTCTAGTAGTGCCGCTCTGACGAGAATCGGGTGCATTTGAATTTCTCCAGCAAGTAGATATAAAAAAATATATATCCATTCGGAAACACTATTATTAGAAGTCAAGTGATTAGACTATAATACAATCATCCGTCACAGACCAAACTCAAGGACACCATTTAACCGAACACTTTCACTACTAAAACTTAGTAGCAAGTCATATCATCGTGCTTAAACTAGAGGCTGCAAAATATTGATAAGATATCATTTGTTTTCCTGCGATTCTCTTCCTAAGAGCATAGGTAAATTTTAGAAACAGCTGGAGACACGGAAAATAATGTTCAAAGTTTTATATCAAAGGCGAGGAAGAATTTCCCTGCATTGCAGATACGTGGGCAATCCAACCACAGCTCAAAAATTTCCGGACAATATATTATGGTCGAAAGGAAAATGAAAAAATATGGTTCAGCTAAAAAAAGAGCGCGAATCGACCTTCGAAATAAAATAAGAAAAAAGAAAACTATCAAATCAGATAACTTAAATGGAATAAGATAAAGAAAATATTAATCTTATAAAAAATTAAACTTAAACAAAATACATAATTGGGATGTCATGTAATGTAATAATGTTATACATTAATCGTTTTACTAAAACATATATTAGTAATACTAATTGTCTATATCTGTCCATTTATATATATATATATATATATATATATATATATAATCATTCTCTACAATATGTATAGAGTATATATAATTTTAATCCTCATAAGTTAGTACACGGGACTATACTTTTTTCATAATATCTGGTTACTGTTGTGTTTGTGTTTTCATATTATTGGTCATTTTCATTATCTTTCAATGGTATTATTGTACAGAAAGTTATATACAGTGGAACCTGCCTAAAGTAACCACCCTCGGGACCTGCTAAAATGGTCACTATATAGAGGTGGTCACTTTATGAAGTGTCTTTAAAAATGGCACGTTGAATTTTTTTGTGATCTCAAACAGAAAAATGAACTATATTAAGTAATTAATTGATTAATTAACAATTATAATAACTGAATTACTAATTTAAAATGCATTACATTGTAGATAAGTTAAAACTCATCTTATTTCTTTTGAATTCAATTGAAGAACTTCCGTAGTGATTGATTTAAATAACACATAACGATAAGGTACACTGTAATTAATACGCATTTTTATTTTGAATGTAATTGCATAATGATAATGTTTCTATAACTGGTAGTAATAAACTACTCATTAAAAAAATATACAAAGTCTTAAGAAGTTTCATTTACAGCAAAAAAAAAAGAAGAAATTTTTCGTTGCTTAAAACACTTTTTTTCTACAATTATGTTTTCAGTCATGCCTTCAAGTTTTCTCAATAAATCCAGCATTGGTGGTCAGTTATTTAGGGCATACATTTTCAATTTTTTGCACATCTTTAACATTTTAGCATCTGAAATTTCATCATTTTCTTTGATTTAAACTTCATCTTCTGTAACACAATCTTCTTCATTTTCTTTTTCATTTTTAACCATTTCTTGCTTCAAATTTCTTGCTTCAAACGTTCTTGATCAATGGAAGCCTTGCATTTTGGATATCACTGTCAAAATTCATAATAATTCAGCATTCACTGATTCATCTTCAAAATGCAATTGATTTATAAGATTTTGAATATTGGAAAGTCTACTGTCATCAGTTGCAGTCTGTGAATCACTGATATCTTCAGAAATTATTTGCCAACAAACAAATACTTATACAATCAAATGTTGTAATTCAAGAGGCATTGGTAAAAGTTTAAATGTTAAGTTACAGGAGTTTCTGAAGCGTATTTGTGGTTTTTTGAAGTTTAAATATAGAAATACTAGTTATTTTTGGTGTATTGACAATAGTAATGAGATTTTAAATAAAATAAAAAAAACACCCATAACGCCTACTAATTTACATACCTTTGATTTTGAAAACCTTTTTTCTAATATACCTATAGATTTATTTTATGATGCATTGAAAAATATATTTGATTTGTTTTGCATTGAGGAGGAGCTAGGAATTAAAAGAGATTTTTTCTTGAGTTTATGTAACTTCTGTTTTCTTAATAATTTTATTACATTCAATGGCTGGATTTTTTATCAGGTATGTGGCATTGGGAAGGGTACTAATTTTTCGAGCTCTGCTGCTAATGTTTTTATTTTTTATTATGAATTTAATTATGTTTTAAACAGTAATAAGAGTTTCGTAGTTTTAAGATATATCGATGATATAATATTATTCGATGACAAACTTTTGATATCGATTAACGGTATCTATCCTCCATGTTTAAAATTAAATAAGGATTCTGTTGATAGTTTGCATGTTAATTTTTTGGATTTAGATTTGTTAATTAAAGATAATAATACATTAGCTAAACTTTATGATAAACGGGATTTTTTTTTTATACTCAATCAATGCCACACTGGTTTTCAAATTTAATTAAAAGGGTTTTCATCAACATTATTTTGGGACAAGTTAATAGATTTTATAGGATTTGCAGCAGTGAAGAATTTTTGAATTCACAGATTTTTAAATTTACTGCTAATCTTTTTAAAAATAATTTATTTCCATATCAGTTTAATTTTTATTATGTAAATCAGCTTGAAATGAGTTTTATGAAATGGCAACAGCCAAGCGGCCAAACACTGTAATGAATGCCGATGGAACTATTTGAATATATGATAGGTGTGGACTAAAGTCTTTATAAGAACGTCTACATTTTGATGAATGTCAAGTTGGAACTAAGGTGACATGGAATGGAAATTATGTTTATGAAGATGACGGAAGGACAAGTCTGAATGACTCTGGTCTAACATGGATTATGACTTTGTTTGCAACTCCTGCTGCTAAAGAGATGTGGAGCGTGTGGATATTTTAAAGGTATCAAGTTTTTTCAAGTCTTCGCAGGTCAAGGTGGGGGTTTGGCCTTCTCACATGTTCAGTGTTTATAATTTCTTAATGATTCAATTATACAAGAATTTTTAATTTGTTTATGTTTTAAAATTAGTTTTATTGATTTTGAATTGGTTGGTTGTTTATGTTTTTAAAGCACTTTTGTTTCGTTAAGTTTTTGAAAGTTTAAGTTTATTTGATTTTTTTTTTACACTTTTGGAGTATGTGGGTTGGCCATATCTTGCGAAACCTGTGAGCATTCAATTTTTATTTTTGGTACCTGTTTTTTAATTCCCCCCACTTCCCGAAGAGCAGGGAGTTGTTTGTTTGTTGTTTTTCTAGTTATGAATATTTATTGATTTCTGTTGTTGTTTTGCACCCTCTTTTTCATGGTTTTCATACATCATTTACTTTCGATATATATATATATATGTGTGTGTGTGTGTGTGTTGGTGCACTCTCCTACCCTCCCTTTTGAGTACCTAAAGTGGTTTAAACACCAACGTAAGGAGTAACCAATTTCAATTCGAGTAACTTTTGCCGGTTACTCGATTTGTTTAAGCATACCATGACGTTCCTGAAGCATTTTTCTATGCATTGCACCACTTTTTTCGAAGTTACTCAGAAAAGCGTTATTCCACAGTCATTCATGCACACCGTGTGTTATGTAAAATCTAAAATCTGTATAACGCCATCTGGCGGTGTGTAAAAATGCAGCCTCAAACCCAGGGAGTTTCCTAACGATTACTCGGTAAAACGGTAATGGTCCAATAATGGCAACCCTTGTGTGTTTGGTGTCTTTGGTAATACAGGTTTGCTATATAAGATTTTCCTCTCTATTTAGCGGTTACTCACTAAAGCGGCAATAATCCAAGAATGGCAACTCTTGTGTGTTTAGATTCTTTGGTAATTCAGATTGGCTATGTAAGTTTTTCCTCTCCATTTAACTACATTTTTGATAGAATAATATCTGTCTATATAGTTTTTTAAATATAACGAAAAAAATCAAATTAGAAATTCACGATTTTATTAAACGTAGCTTTCAAGCGTGAATTTCTCACGAAATAAAGATCTGAAATAACTTAAAATATTCAATGAATGGAATAAAAATAGACCTAATATTAATAGCGTAAATTGTCAATATTTCAACTAAATTCATTTTAAACATCCCCTCCCGGCGCCAGTCGGAACAATAGGTTATTTCTTCTTTTAAAGATACAATGTGTCAGATTTAATAAAAATTAAACAAACTGGTGTTGTTCCTCCTAAAGTTATTATTTTGTTAAGAAAGTTAATTTGAAGCAAAATTTTAAATTTCCTTACCAATTGCAATTAAATGCATATGAGATAGCTGTAGCAAATTTGTTAAGCAATTATTGAAATTACCTAATAAAAATACCCACTGGCTATAATATATTCCCTATTTCATACAAGGTCCGAACACAAATCATTCAATGAAAGACACCAAAATTTTTCAATGTCTCGTCTAGCAAAATAAACAACTTTTATTGAAATCAAAGAATTTTAACATAATCTAATAATGAGTTGATGGATTTAAAATATAGTTCCTATAACTGTAAAGTTGTTCGAATTTTCAAATGACCATTATTATCGAATTGAAATCCCCAAATTTCGTTCTAGTCTTTTTTTTTTTTTTTTTTGACGTTCTTGTGGCAACGCAAGGTTATATGATGATACTAAGCAACATATGATGATACTAAGATACAATTACTATACAAATGAGGTTCGAATGCGAACCATTCAATGAATAACAATAAAATTATTTTAGTATGTCTGTCACCAAAGTAAACAACTTCCAATGAATTTAATGAAATCGTTAGAAATTTACCATGTATTTCTAAAAACTGAACATAAAGATTCTTTGACCATAGTGTTTGTCATTTAGATTTTCAAAGGGTCGTTATTTACACACAAATTTCCGATTTTTTAAAATTAATGAACAAACCCAATATAATTTACTTAAAAAAAAAGAAAACAAATATTTTTCTTTCCACCTGAGCAAATACAGCTTGTATATTGTAATAATTCCTTGTAGAGCAGTGGGTCAAATATCATTTTGAGGGCCAATCTTCTGTCTATCCATAGAAATTGTTCATAAATAGTGTGCTTAAGTAACTACTACTAATCTTCATGCCTTTTGTACATATACATAAATTTTATACCGTGCAGTATTCACTGTAGCATATGGGATATCACAGTGGCGTACACGGGATTCTATTTCGGGGGGGGGGACTTAAATTTCCCTAATGTTCTAAATCTTACAAAACACGTTGAATTGTGTTGTAAACGGAAATCATTTTTGGTAATAGGGCCGTAGCCAGAGGGGGGAAAGGGTGGTTCTGTTCCGAATTTTCCAAAAATTTACGGCATGGCTTGAGGTTCCGTCAATTTGGACTTAAATATATCCCGATTTTTGACAAATGGTCCCGAAAAAAATATCAATTTCGTCAATGTCTAATGACATTGAATTTTCGGAGAGAACGAGAAAATATAAAACAGGTGTGTCTTGCGGTTTAAAAACGGCACTCAGAATTGTGATAAATGAGCAATTTTTTATTTTTATTTTTTAGCTGCGATTTTTATGCCATCCGACGTAAAATTTCATACTCTCTCAGAATCTGTCTTTATTTCTTAATTTCGACAATTGGAAGCGAAGATAATAATTCCGGAATTTCATTTTTTGCACGGCAGGCTACGTAACACGGAAAGAAAAGGATATACATTTTTACACTAGGGTTTGATAATCGCAGTACAAATTTTTTTAACTTTTGATTTTACAAATTTGGTTCTTTCGCATCTGAATGTTATTTCGTGCGCTGATACATAAAATCTAAATTTTAAAAAATCGGACAACAATTTTCCGATTTGCGAAAAAATCGATTTTTAAATTTATAAAAGAGATGCTTTTTCGCACAGACAATTGATGGGAATTTGTTAAATTTAGGAAAAGTGAAGAACCGATCGCTTTTAAAGAATGACATAGTTTATAACACATAATAAGAACTTTATAAATTTAAGTTAAGTTGAATTTTTGTTGAGGGGGGGGGGGGCTCCATCGAAAATCGCCTCCTCCCTCGAGTAGTATACCTACTGAGAGGTTGTTTAACAGAGTTTCGTTCAGATACAGTTTTGTTAAGAATAGAGTGCGCTCCCTAGTGGTGGAATGTGGAACTAACAGTCCGCGCTTTTGTGAAAATTAGGAAACCTAACACGGCGATCTGTTTTAAACTTTAAGATAGTTTATAACACACGATAAAAAAAAAATATCAAAAAGAATGGCGCGTCACATTTAGGGAGGGGGAGAATCGCAAACAAAATTAGGAAATATAACAAGGCGATCTGTTTGAAATTTTAAGATAGTTTAGGGAGGGTTTACCATAATTTAAAAGGGGTTCCATGGCGATAAATGTACTACGCGTTTTGAAAGCAATGTTAAACGAAACCCTCTGGGTCGATCTGTGATCACACTTACCACCTGTTTTCTATTTGAATACATGTGGGGCATTTTCCCAGAACCCACAGATTTAAACGGCCCGAAAATTTCTCATGTTTCATATGAATAAGGGACTAATTCGGGAGGGAGCTGTAACCCCATTAGCCCTATTCCAGCTATTTGGTTATACTGTGGTACCACTATGCTCTAATATGGGACTAAAGAGTATGTTGTAGTTGAATGATGAGAGGGAAAATTGCAAATTTCTCTCAAGCAGAAATGTTAACAAATCAACACTTTTTTTCATTTTCGACATTTTTTGAAGGGAGGGGCCTGTAACCCCAACAGTCTCCTTCCCCATTTTTGAGTATGCTGTAGTGTCAATGTGGACTAATTAGGACTAACGAGAATTGCTAATCCTCTGTATAACAGAAAATTAAATTACAAATTTATCTCAAACAAACAAAACAAAAAAAATCAGCACCTTTTTCATTTTATTTTCAGCTACTTCGTGAGGAGAGCTGTAACCCATTAACCCCTTTCAACGTCTTTGGGCAACTGTGCACTGATAAGACTAAAGAGAAGTGAGTGGCTGTTCCGTTGAATGATAGGAGGGAAAAAATTATAAATTTCTCTCATCTTAAACAGAAAGAAAACAAATCAGCGCATTTTTCATTTCAATTTGACTGTTTCGAAAGAGGGCCTGTAACCCCATCAGGCCCCTTCCCTTCGTTGGGTTTACTCTGGTGTAACTGTGCTCTGATATGGGACTAATCAGAATGGCTAGTTTGTTGTATTGCAGAAAACAAAGTTACAAACTTATCTCAATCAAAAAGAAAAAAAACAGCGTTTTTTTAAAATATCATTTTCGACTATTTTGGGAGGGGGCTGTTGCTCACTTCTTTGGGTATAATGTAATGTCATTCTGCACGAATGTGGAACTAAAGAGAAGAGAGCGGCTAGTTTGTTGAATGATAAGGGGAAAATGCAAATTTATCACAAATAGAAAGAAAAAAAGCACTATTTTTTCATTTCATTTTGACTATTTAAGGAGGAAGGGGCTGTAATTCCGTCAGTCCTCCCCCTCCCCCTCTTTCGGTATGCTCTGATGTCAATGTGGACTAACATGGAGCTAACGAGAATGGCTATTCCGCTGTATGACAGAAGAAAATTTTCAGATTTATCTAAAAAGATAAGAATTTCAGAAAACAAAATTACAAATCTATCTCAAACAAAAAGAAAAAAAATATCAGCATTTCTTTCATCTCATTTTCGGCAATTTTGGGAGGTGTCTGTAACCCCATTAACCCCTTTCACCTCTTTGGGTAAAATGCAGTGTCACTGTGAACTAATATGGAACTAAAGAGAAGAGAGCGGCAGGTCTGCTGATTGATAGTGGAAAAATACAAATTTATCTAAAAAAAAAGCAACATTTTTTTCATTTCCTTTTCTACTATTTTGTGGGGGAGCAACAACTCTATTATCTCCACTTCCCCGTTTTTGGGTATAATGTGGTGTCACTGTGCACTAATTTGGAACTAAAGGGAAAGGAGTGACTAGTCTGTTAAATGAAAGGGGAAAAATACAAATTTATCTCAAACAGAAAGAAACAAAAATCAGCACATTTTTCATTTCATTTTCGACTATTTCGAGAGGAGGAGGCTATAATTCCATCATCCGTCTCCCCATCTTTGGGTATGCTGTGATGTCAATGTGCAGTAATATGGGGTTAACGAGAGAATGGCTATTTCGCTGTATGACAGAAAAAAAAATTCAGATTTATCTAAAAAAGTAAGGAAGAAACACTTTTTTTATTTAATTTTCGACTATTTCGGGAGGAGAGAGCCTGTAACCCCATCAGCCCCCTTTCTCTTCTTTGGTGACAATGTGCACTAATATGGGTCTAATGAGAATGATTAGTCCGCTGCATGACAGAAAAAGTTAATTTGTTTTCCAAAAAAGAAGCAGCAAAAAGCAGCCCTTTTTTCATATCACTTTCGAAAATTTCAAGGGTCGGGGGGTGGCTGTAGTCCCTTCAGCCCTTTCCCTTGGGTACGCTTTGGGATATCACAATTTTAAGAAACTATCTAGTAGAAAAACTAATAGGAAACTAATAGAAAAATTGATGGATTGGTTTCTGAGAAGCTGGTTCCTGGCTTCTGAAGTTTGCAAACTTCATTTTTGTTTATCTATGAATGTCACAAAATGTCTAAAAGAACACCCCGCTCCCCCCGCATTGATCATCATGAATTGTTTTAACTTGCTTTGTTAAGAGGAAAACACCAATAATTTAACTTGAAAACAATGTAGTACTATGTTTATAGAATAAAATGTTAATCATTAGATTTTTGATGATGTAGCTCAATCTTTTATTTTCCGGGGGGGGGGGGGGGGGGGGGGCATGAGCTAAGAAGAGGAAACGTTCTTCCTTAATATTTGAAAGTCTTTTTTGTGAAAGAGAATATTTGTAATTTTTGGCCAATTTTACTCATTATGGCACCCTAATTCCTGCCATGGTGAACTCGCTCAAATGAGGTGGTTCTGCATGACCGTGCATTAGTCAAGCTCATAACGATAACTTTTAAGAACACTTTCCCAAAGCCATGTATATTATCAGCAGAATTTATAAACACTATACAATTGAAATGAGTGTAGCTAATATTAAAAACACATACAATACATAAAAATGCACTTTTAGTTATGTAAGTATCGCTCATAAACAGTAATGAAACCTAATTTCTGTCTAATGCTCTAAATGAGTTACTGTTGACATCTTTTAGTGTATCCTTGTAAAATATTTATAAATACTACAGCTACACACTCTACATTTTACAGAAAACATGTTGTAATATACCTCAGTAACTGAATGTGATTAAAGCAATTCCCAACTGGACAGTTGCCCTATGGTCTCTGACTTTTTGGCTCTGAAATTTAGTATGCAACGTTAATAAAGCTGATATTTTAAATCTATTTTATTCTAATGTTAATCTAACTAATCAGGGAAACGCCTTATCAGAATGAACCTATTTACAAAATTTGCAGCAAATCGGATAAATCTGCATGAAAAATACATTTATCTAAATTAAGGGGGGGGGGGATTATCCCCCGTCCCCCCTTAATACTTAACCAATGAATGCCAAAAACTAATCTGGGGAGCGCCTTATCAGAATGAACCTAGTTACAAAATTTGAAGCAAATCGGATATTTCTATCAAGAGTCATCGCTTTACGTACATACATACATACATACAGAACCTGCCGGCACATTAGCTCTCAGGCATTGATAGCCTGTGAGCTAAAAATGAAAGGAAATTCATCAACTACCTTCCACAGTCTCAGCATTCCCACCTCAATATATATGTATATGGTAGGCTAATTGAGAAATCCGGCTCTTTGCAAACAGCCTAGGCTCTTTGCAAAGAGCCGGGATAATTAGAGAATCCATCTCCCTTTTTCCAATTAGCCTGATATTTTTCAGGCTTATTGCAAACAGCCTAGAAAGCGTTAGGCAAATTGAAAAATGACCACTTATTATCCGATCAGGGTGATATTTTTAGCTCACAGGCTATCAAAGCCTGAGAGCTTACGTTCCCGCCGATTCTGTATGCACGTGTGTACGTATGTACGTAACGCGATGACTCTTGATAGAAATATCCGATTTGCTTCAATTTTTTTTTCTAGGTTCATTCTGATGAGTTGCTTCCTGATTAGTTTTGGGGGTTCATTGGTTAAGGATAAAGGGGGAAAGGGGGGCTAGTCCCCCCTTAATTTATATAAATGGGTTTTTCATGCAGAAATATTCGATTTGCTCCAAATTTGGTATACCGGTTTATTGTGTTAAGGAGCTTAATTGATCAGATTTGGAAGCTCATTATTTAAGTATAAAGGAAGGAAAGGGGGGCTATCCCCCTTAATTTAGATAAATCGGTTTTTCATGATAAATTATTCGATTTGCTCCAAATTTGGTATACCGGTTTATTAAGTTAAGGAGCTGCCTTGATTAGATTTGGAGGTTCATTAGTTACATATAAAGGGAGGAAAGGGGGGCTATCCCCCCGTAATTTAGATAAATGGGTTTTTCATGCATAAATATGCGATTTGCAATAAATTTGGTATACCGGTTAATTATGTTAAGCAGCTCCCTGATTACATTTGGAAGATCATTATTATGAATAAAGGGGGAAAGGGGGCAATTGCCTCTCCCCTTAATTTAGATAAATGCGTTTTTCATGTAGAATTATCCCATTAGCTCAAATTTGGTATACTGGTTTATTATGTTAAGGAGACGGCTTGATTATATTTGGAGGTTCATTAATTAAGTATAAAGGGAGGAAAGGGGGGGGCTAGCACCCCCACCGTTAATTTAGGTAAATGGGTTTTTAATGCAAAATTATTCGATTTGCTCCAAATTTGGTATACCGGTTTATTATGCTAAGGAGCTTCCCTGATTAGATTTGAAGTTCATTAGTTAAGTATAAAGGGAGGAAAGGAGGGCTAGACCCCCCCCCCCTTAATTTAAATAAACGGGTTTTTCATGCAGAGTTATTCGATTTGCTCCAAATTTCGTATACCGGTTTATTATGTTAAGGAGCTTCCCTGATTAGATTTGGAGGTTCATTAGTTAAGTATAAAGGGAGGAAAGGGGGGCTAGACCCCCCCCCTTAATTTAGATAAATGGGTTTTTCATGCAGAGTTATTCGATTTGCTCCACATATCGTATACCGGTTTATTATGTTAAGGAGCTTCCCTTATTAGATTTGGAGGTTCATTAGTTAAGTATAAAGGGAGGAAAGGGGGGCTAGACCCCCACCCCCTTAATGTAGATAAATGGGTTTTTCATGCAGAGTTATTCGATCTGGTCCAAATTTTTCTATACCGGTTTATTATGTTAAGGAACTTCCCTGATTAGATTTGGAGGTCATTAGTTAAGTATAAAGAGAGGAAAGGGGGACTAGACCCCCTCCCCCTTAATTTAGATAAATGTTTTTTTCATGGACAGTTATTCGATTTGCTCCAAATTTCGTATACCGGTTTATTATGTTAAGGAGCTTCCTTGATTAGATTTGGAGATTTATTGGTTAAGTATAAAGGAGGGGCAGGGGTTAGTGTCTTCTTAATTTAAATAAATGGGTTTTTCATACAGAATTATTCGATTTGCTTCAAATTTGATATACCAGTTTATTACGATATGGCTTCCTTCATTTGATTTGGAGGTTCATTGGTTAAGTATGAAAGGGGAAAGGGGGGCAATTGCCCCTCCCCTTAATTTAGATAAATGGGTTTTCATGCAGAATTATCTAATTTAGTTTAATTTTTTTCAACCGGATCCGAACTTGAAGGTTCCACTTGAAGTGAACCCGAAAACCGACCACAACCGGTTTTCGGATTGAGTTCATTTAGAACTTTCAGGTTCGGGTCGGGTTGGCGGTGGGCGGAGATTATTTTGTCTGGCTTGCATCGGGTTATAATTCTTTGGAATATTTTTGTCGGTTAAGATTTGGTTCGGGACGGGTTTCAGGTTGACTTCTAATGGAATTTTTAGGTTCTGGTAGCGTTGCGTGTCCACGGAAACAAATTTGTCTTGTTTGGATCAGGTTATGGATCTTTGGATTATTTTTGTCGGTTATCACATTTGGTTCGGGATTTCGGGTTTTTTCAAACGGAACTCTCAGGTTCGGGTCGGGTTGCATGTAGAGTGAAATTATTTTGTCTTACTCGGATCTGGGTACGGTCTGTTGTAATTTAATTTTCGGGTTTGTGTAGGGTTATGTGTTAATAAACCTAATAAAAAGAAAATTGCCCAGATAAACTGATGGCATTGAGCTCACAGGCTATTCACACTAATTGTATATTATACTCTTATTTCAAAGAATAATGTCTCTCGAAAAATAAATGAAGGGATTAGTCCCCGTTGCCCCCCTTTCTAAATAAACAAAGAACCTCCAAATCTAATCAGGGATGCTACTTAACATAATAAACTGGTATACCAAATTTGAAGCAAATCCGATAATTCTGCATGAAAAACCATTTCACTAAATCAATTGTGGGGTGTGTATTAACTCCCCCATTTCTCCCTTTATGCTGAACCAATGAAATTTCAAATCTAATCAGAAAAGTTCCTTATTAGAATGAACCTAGAAAAATTTAAACTAAATTAGATAATTCTGCATGAAAACCCATTTATCTAAATTAAGGGGACGGGCAATTGACCTCTTTTACCCCCTTTTATACTTAACCAATGAACCTCCAAATCAAATGAAGGAAACCATATCATAATAAACAGGTATATCAAATTTGAAGCAAATCGAATAATTCTGTACGAAAAACCCATTTATCTAAATTAAGGGAACACTAGCCTCTGTCCCTCCTTTATACTTAACTAATGAACCTCCAAATCTAATCAGGAAAGCACCTTAACATAATAAACCGGTATACGAAATTTGGAGCAGATCGAATAACTCTGCATGAAAAACCCATTTATCTAAATTAAGGAGGGGGGGGGGTCTAGCCCCCCTTTCCTCCCTTTATACTTAACTTATGAACCTCCAAATCTAATCAGGGAAGCTCCTTAACATAATAAACCGGTATACCAAATTTGGAGCAAATCGAATAATGTTGCATTAAAAACCCATTTACTTAAATTAAGGGGGGGGGGGTGGCTATCCGACCCCTTTCCTCCTTTTACACTTAACTAGTGAACCTCCAAATCTAATCAAGCCATCTCCTTAACATAATAAACCAGTATATCAAATTTGAGCTAATCGAATAATTCTACATGAAAAACGCATTTATCTAAATTAAGGGGTGGGGGATAGCCCCCCTTTCCTCCCTTTATATGTAACTAATGAACCTCTAAATCTAATCAAGGCCGCTCCTTAACTTAATAAACCGGTATACCAAATTTTGAGCAAATCGAATAATTCATTATGAAAAACCGATTTATCTAAATTAAGGGGGGTAGCCCCCCTTTCCCCCCTTTATACTTAAATAATGAGCTTCCAAATCTAATCAGGGAAGCTCCTTAACACAATAAACAGGTATACCAAATTTGGTGCAAATCGAATATTTCTGCATGAAAAACCCATTTATATAAATTAAGGGGGGGGGCTAGCCCCCCTTTTCCCCCTTTATCCTTAACCAATGAACCCCAAAAACTAATCAAGGAAGCACCTTATCAGAATGAACCTAGAAAAAAAAATTTTGAAGCAAATCGGATATTTCTATCAAGAGTTATCGCGTTACGTACATACGTACGTACGTACACACGTACATACAGAATCGGCGGGCACATAAGCTCTCAGGCTTTCATAGCCTGTGAGCTAAAAATATCCCCCTGATCGGATAATAAGTGGTCATTTTTCAATTAGCCTAACGCTTTCTAGGCTCTTTGCAATAAGCCTGAAAAATATCAGGCTAATTGGAAAAAGGGAGAAGGATTCTCCAATTAGCCCGGCTCTTTGCAAAGAGCCGGATTTCTCAATTAGCCTACGACATATATTTCGCATTTTGCATCATCTGGTGTTTTTCACCCCTGTTCTTTCATTTTGATACAAAGACTTACGAAAGGGCTCCATTATGAAACATTGGAGAAAATTTACTTTAGATATGTGTGCTTTAAATAGCGTCGATTTTTTACATGTCATGTGCATACTAAAACATGACGTTCTAAACATTTAAGGCGGCTCTTAAATAATAATAATAATAATAATAATAACAATAATAATAATAATAATAATAATAACTCCAGTAATAGCCCGAAACTTTGAAACATTTTCAGACTATCTTTTAAATATAAAAGCTTGCTACTTGCAGACATAGTTCTGGCAGTAATTTGTAATAGATCATTTTTTTTTCGATAAATGAATCACTTCTTTAGTTATAAACGATTGTAGTATTCGGACGATGCTTTTTCCTTTTCTGTATTGTCGTCTACGAAAATCGGCCAAAGAGAGATCGAATTAAATCCTACATTTAATGCAGCGCAATGTGCATAAGAACGCATTTTACCTAAAAAAGATTATTCTTCATCTATATATTACTAGCAGGCTTTGCCCGTTACACCGATCGGTTTCGCCAAACTAACATTGAAACAAATGAAAAATTTTAATGAATTTCACCATGTGTTTTAAAGTAATATGGAACGTTATCTGTCTTTATCTGTATTGCTGTAAACTATACGAATGGCATTGTGATGTAATGGCATTGATATCTAATGTGTTAGGTGAAATTTGTTCTGTTAAGGGTCGACTCCTTTTGTTGATCATTTATTGTAAATTTGATATAGAATGATATGCAAAATGCTAAAATCTCCCCTAAAATTACCTAATTAACAGTGCAAGTCCCATCAAAATCCATTTAGCAGAATTCACGTTATCAACAACCGGAAAAATTTTTCCAGTTGCATTTTATATATATATAGTAAATATTATAAATCCCAAATATTTCACCAGATGCACTGATTTTCTGTCAAGTAAGCTGAGGTTACTCGAAGATGCAATATTTTACCAATTCCTACGCACAACTCTTTTAGTTACTCTATGATGCAATCTTCTGCCGTGTGTTACGCAGCAATATAAGTTAGACGGTGACACGGTATTTTACCAATTACTATACACAACTATCTCAGTTACTCGATAATGCGATCTTTTGTCGATTTATACACACAGTGATATAGTAAGTTACTCAATGGTACTTTTTTTTTCTATTCCTACACACACTATCTAAGTTACTCGATTTCGCAATCTTCTACCGTCCTTATCTACCTGACGCCGTTCTACCGTCACAGCAATTTAAGTTACTCAGCGATACGGTATTTTGTAAATTACTACACACAACTATCTCAGTTACTCGAGAACGCGACCTTCTGCCCATCTATAACACAAAGCCATTTAAGTTACTCCATGATATGGTATTTTACCAATTCTTACACTCAACTATTCATTTACTCGATAATGCGATCTTCTGCCCTTCTGTACACACATTAAGCAAAGTTACTCGATGATAATGTCGTTTATCTAGTCATAATAGCGCTGATAATATCATAAAAAGGGAAAAGATTAAGTGAGAGGAGATGGGACTCGCAAGAATTCGGCCGTTTTCGTTTTGTGAAATTTTTTAATGGTCTGCAGACCTACGTCGATTAATGTTTTAAATCGAAATTAAAGGATAAAGCAAATATGAACTAGATATATCATCAATATAACATTTTAGATATTTTAATTGTAGTTGGTCGTAGTTTAAGCGGGCTTTGCCTCTTGAAGACTGAAAAAAGGCTGTTTTTAGCTTTTTTTTTTTTTTTTTTTTTTTAAGAATAGTAATAAAAATTTGTGTTCCGAAATTTTTTCATGTAATTTATTATCATTTGAAGGATATTGCATTTTTTTTTTAAATCAAAAATTGATGACGTAAATTGAGTTGCGTATGTGATGCGCGTCGGGCCGGGCTCTTTCCGGTCTCCCGCGTCTTCTCCACCCTCGGGTGGAGTCCAGTTGTGGGGGACGGGCGGGATTCCGGACCCTCCAACCCCTTAGCGAGGCGGGATCTATCCCGTCTAGGTGGAGCTTTCCGTGCCTGCCTGGGGTCGCTAACGGCACTTGTCTGGTCTCCTTTGACTCCCAGCGTCGAGCCGCGAGGGGTTCCGCAGGTGAGCGGGGAGATTGAGGGAAAAGCCCGGAGCAGGGACGCTTTACGTCCGGAGGGGGGTTTTCCTGCCCCTCCAGGCTCTTCCGCTAGTGGCGCCTTCATACTCCATTGGTTGGCTCGCATAAATGTCTTTGCCGGATAATGGTATTTGATCTTGTGAGCCCTCCGTAAAGTAACTCCGGCTCGGGAAACCTCGTGTAGGTTCGTGGGCCCGGCTCCTTTATAGGTGTCCGGTTCCTGCGGGCTGTCGGGGCGTACCGGGTCGGGAACCGAGAGAAGGGACCTTTTGGCTCTTCTAGCTGCGTGGTGAGGATTGTCGTATTCGACCAATTCATTTATCTTGGGAATAACCGGCGTGAGGTGCGCTGGGCAGTGCGCCGGTCTGGCCGGAGCATCTCTGAGGGCTGCCTTGTTGAGGCTTGTCTGGTGGAGACCTTCGGGACGCGTCACGGGGCTTGTCTCACGGGTAGTTTCGAGCAGGAGCAAATGGGCTTGAAAGAGCCTGCACTTAAATCAATTGACAAAAAGAGACTATTGAAACACTTTCATTGCCAAGCTGAAAATTGTGCCGTTTCGCTGTGGCCGCCATACTATTCCGCTTGGAAACTTGATAGCGTCGTCCACGCGATGACGCGGGATCAACCGTTTGGTAAGAACTCGCATTACACGACTTACTGTGATTTGAAAATGAAAGTGTTAAAGGTCTAAATGTATTATGCAATGCATATTTTAAATATAGAATCCGAGGAAAAGTATGGTTATTTATAGGATATATTTTAATTTTAATTGATTGTAAACTTTTATGAAAGACATATTGACCGACTTTTTTTTCCCAATCCTAATTCATGAATCTGGGTTATGATAAGAGAAAAACGAATTTGAGGTGGAACAGACAAACAACTAGAATGGAAGATTATTTTAGAATTCTTGTGCACTTGGGTAGCCGCCTTGAACTTCAGGCAAAAATTACAGTTGTTGGATGAATCCAGTATATTTTCTACTTATTTTTGAATACTTAATAATCACATGAAAAAAAAAATAATTCTAGAAAATACCTGACACTTATGACCGATGTTGGAAGAATTTGAAGTTAAATCCAATTTTGTACAATATTTTACATATATATCTCCCATATACATAATAGATATGCAAAAAACTTAATATAGATACAGTATACTCTCGATATCTCGAAAACCTCGATATGTCGAAAAATTATTTTTCCCCTTGGTATTACATATTTATCTAATGTTAATTTTAATTCTTATTTCGAAGAGTTTTCACTCAAAACCTTGTTATATCGAATATTTTTAGAAGTAAAAAATCAATCAGTTTCTTCTCTGCCGTTTGATAATGAGGAATAACTGGGTCTTTCAGGACCATTACTTAGCATTACTGCGGCCCAAGCTAAAGATGCTGTCCACGTACTATGACGCTTCATAGAATGCTCTGAAAACGTGGAAAACGATAACTTTCAA
Source organism: Maratus speciosus (assembly GCA_963932465.1). Lineage (NCBI taxonomy): Eukaryota > Metazoa > Arthropoda > Arachnida > Araneae > Salticidae > Maratus > Maratus speciosus. The sequence goes on along the minus strand of OZ010795.1, from coordinate 427,186,548 downwards.
AAGACATGTCGCAAGGCCACGACACTCGGCTTTTTTAAGCCATTCTATCAATCTAAGTTCATTTATGTATTTACTAATTTTTTTCAATTTAATGTAATTATTTTCTACTATTTTAAAAATTAAAATTGCCATTGTAGTATTTTGACTTATTACGACTATAATTACATATTTATACTTATTCTCATCTATCATGACTCTAATTTTTATAACATTATTCCCTATATTGTGTTTTACGAGAATTTTTACATTTGGTTATGACCTTGTTATCTCGAAATTTTTTAAGTGTCCCTTCGACTTCGAGATATCGAGAGTATACTGTTATTAATATGCTTTTAGATTGCCCACTAACAACTCCAAAAGGCAATTTATATGAAAAACATCAAAACGTATTCAAATAAATTTTGAAATTTATTAAAAGCGATACGTTTTTATTATGGGCATACCTGAATTTGATTTCGCTACTTATAGCAGCCTTTTTCGATTCTGAGCATTTCAGTTGTTTTAACGATTATATAGAGTACTTACCTGTTAAATTTGTGTGTTTTTTTTTTCATATTATTTATACTAGTTTCATTACGGAATACCAGCCGGAAAAAAATGCAAGGCTATTTATATTGTTTCATGTGAAAATTGGCAAATCTTTTGCAATCAGAGTGAACAGCGCAATTTTTTAATGTAATTTTTCTAATATAACAGAGTATACTTATATGTACAATTCATAATTAAAAAAAAAAAATCCCTGCCGGCGCGGCCTACAAGCGGAGGTAGATTTCGAAGTTAAGTATATTAATTGCACCACCAACAACTAAATCATGAGTAGATATAAATCCACTAGTTTTATCTGACCGCTTTTGACGAATTTTCATTTCATTTTTATATAATAGCTGGTTTTATTAGAATCATGTTAAGGCGGTATTAAAAAAAATACTTTCCCATACTCAAAAACTTGAAATTTTCTGGCACATTTTCAGATTAATTTTTAATAGAAAAAAATACGAAAATTGCTGACGTGATTTTTGAAAAGATTTATAAGCGACATGTGTTTTTATTTTTCTTTCAATTAAATGAAACTTGATTAATAAACAATTATTTTCTCAGTAGGGCAATATTTTTCGCTTCTAACACAATCGCTTCGGGAAATTCTGTTCAAAATGCCCACTTTGACATCATTTTTTGAAATATATTCTGCCTCTATCAAAAAATCGATCATTACGGTACATTATATAGTTTCTGAAGAAGAGAATCTATCAATTAGACGCGTTTGAGAGCAAAAATTAATTTAAAAATGAGTAAGAAAATAAGCAGTTTGGATTTGAATACATTCTTAATACGATGATTTTTTTCTTCAACCACTATGTATTTTTAATTTGTTTTTGCTGTAAGAATTGGTCCTATCAAAAGGCAATGTTAAGAAGATATATGATAAATTCATTTTATATCTTGTGAATTGACGGAGTTATAGAAATTTTTCTTCTTCAACCCCCCCCCCCCTTTTTTTTTTGTTTTCGTTTTTAATTTTAATTTTGGTACGAATTGATCTTATAAAAAACTTGTAAATATAAAAGTTGTAGATAATATTAAGGAGATGTATAATAAAATTAATTGGATTTGATATCTTGAGAATTGACGAACTTGTGATTTTTTTTTTCTCCCCAAAACCCTATTTTTGCGCCCCTTGAGCCCATTTTTAATTTTATCAAAAATCTGTGATACATACATTTTTCGTCCTATTTTTAGAAGTAATAAAAACTTTAAACTGATTTGATATGTACAAAAATTAAGAAGTTATTCGAATTGGAATTTAGAAGTTTTTCGGTTTTCACAAAACCCCTCCCTATTTCCACCCCCTTGGTCCGATTTTGCCCATTAACAAACTTGACCGAGATTTTATACCCTTGATTTTATGTATCAGTTTGAAAGAGATTGGTGAAGAATTGTGGAAGTTATCGTGTCCAGAAAAAGTGATATATATATATTATATTCAAAGCTGGAGTAGCACAGTTGAAGTTTATTCCAACAGAGCGAAAAATGTCCAGACCAGGGATCGAACCTGGATACTTGGCGTGCCGTGCCAATGCCTTACCTGTTAGGCTATCCGGACCGATACCTGGCTGACATAATTCACTCTTATATATATATAGATAGATAAATAGATAGATACTTAGATAGATAGATATACATATAAAGTTTTTTACTGAAGGTGGTTTTGGGTTCTAGGGGTCATGATCGGTGTAAATCTGCAAAACATTTTCAGAAATTCCAACATAGGAACGACGCCAATAGGTAGTATTTCATACGAAATCTACCTAAAAAGAAAAACTAAACAATTTCAAAAACAAAAAAGCTTTCGAAAATTTCAAAATACTATATATATAATCTATAAATTGATTGATAAATTTTGCCAAAAAATTACTACATATTTCTACCCACATTGAAGCTTAAAAAATATTTAAGAAAGAAAATATTTTTTTCTTAATTAAACAAATTTAAAGAATATTGATATGGAAGAAACATTTATTATTTTTATTTAGCGATAAATTAATTACATTTTGACTTAAACTACTTTTGTTTCATAACGACATTTATAGGGTTGTCCTATCTAAAAATTTAGTTCAAACTGGCAATTTTAACAGCATTTTATTAATGATCCCCTTCCTTTACCGTAAAATGGAAGAAAAAAAATATATTTATTGAGCTTCGAAATAAGAACACGTGCCAATTTCATGTGTTTACGTAAAAAATTGAATTGATGAATGCGTCTTAAAACTGCCAGATTTATTTGAGAATATTAATATTATCAAATGGAGAAACTCAAAAGGTGTTTGAAGCGGAATATTGCATTCATTTTGGGTTAATATAGATAAAATAATTAATAATTTACTAAACATGTACAAAAAATTTACACGAAATAATTTCCTCATATATAAATAAGTTTAAAAAACTTCACCTATTCAAATATGATATTAAAAACATAAATAAAAAGATATTAATATGATTCTTAAATAGGGGGTAATGTTAATTCTCATAAAAATCCATCGAGAAATGCATGAATAAATGTCGTTCCAGAATTTTTGTATTGAGTTAAAAAATATTTCTTATCGGTCTGGAATTTCCATATGCATTAAATTTAACGTATGAAAAATAACAACAACAATAAAAAAAAAAATAATGAAAATGTTCTATAATCAACCCCACCCCGCGCCAGTATTAGATTAAACATTTCAAAAATTTTAAGGTAATATTCTTTACTAAAAGCTGAATGACCTATTTCGGTAAACTCTGACAATTAACTCATAATAGAGCCTTTGTGATTCGTGCTCACATAAATAAATACTTTTTTATTTTAGAAAATTAACTAAAAATAGATATAAAATGTGTCTTTATCATGGTGTTTCGTTTTATCTATAATGCACTTTATAATTGAAATTGATGCATCTTTTAAAAATTTTTTGCGATTACAAGTTTAAAAAAAAGAAAAGGAAAGAAACAAGAATTGAAACAAGGAAAACGAAATTTAAATTAAAAAAAAAAGCCCCACCAGTGTCCGGGAGGTTCAGCTCTCGTAGATGGTAGACGGGAGGTGCTGGGTTCGAACACAATCGCGCCCGTCGGCCTAATAGTTCGGAGTTTTCCGTGTTTGTGTTCGAACCTTGGATTTCCTTGTGTAAATACGTGTTGGGTTCCCTTAGAAAGACACCCAAGGAAGGCACTCCCCCTTTCTGGCCTATATCCCTCGTGTTGATAATTGCTCGTCTTAAAAAACACACAACACATGATAAAAAAATATGACGATATTATATGAATTTATCATATTTTGATGTATATTCATATCTTAAAATGGTGAATATGTGAATGAATATGAATGAATATATATCAAAATCTTGTATTACTTTGATAAAATTTATTTTTAAAATACGAATTCCCATTTTGATTTGTTTTTTTAGTTGGGTTCGAAAAATCCTTGCAAGAAGAAATTTTGTTTTAACCAAAAAATTTCAAAACTTTAAGCTGTTTTTCTAATTATTCACTTGCATATATATATTTTTCCCCCTACCAAACTGCAAGTCAAGACATAGGTTTGAGAAATTCCGTCCTTTTGTTAATGACTGTTGGAATGACCAGACTATATTTCCGCTTCGGTTTCCCTCATACACAAAAGAAGAAGGGAGTGAAAACGGGTTTCAAATCATTAAAGTACTGCGTGTACATTCTTTCTGGTATCAGAATATTTCTTCGAACCCCATCTGGCTGTAAAGACTGAACAAAAATGTACACTGAGATTCCGTTCAGATGGAAGAAAATTCTATTCGTTCATTAGAAAATTTTGGCTTCGTGCTACTTTCTTTTTCTTTTCTTTTCTTTTGTAATTTTCTTCATATTACTAGAAAGAACAAGAAATTTTGATATCTTACTTTGGCAAAAAACAGTGTCGCGTATTTTAAAAATAGTCAGTCTTACACAACTACACTCTACTGCAGTACACTCTACAACTACACTCTACAAGTCACTCTACTGCACAAATAGATCTTATATTTTACGGACATTTACGTAATCCTTCTATATATAAAAAAAAAAGTTTTGATTTGGAACTGGACCAATGAAAATCTGCGTAGATAGTCCCGGCAGATCGGCATCCAATTTGAATGCTTAAGCATGGCCTTTCTTCGTTAACATAAAAAAAAAAAAAATAAACTGTTGCATACAAAAATATGAAAATCGGTAGTATTGTAGAGAAATGTTTGATAAACACGCTGATACAGACAGTTTTCAAATCGAAGAATTATTTAAAGAGGTATTTAATGCCAAAGTTGGACAAAATCGTTCCATTAAAAAAGTTTTATAGGAGCAAATACTGTACATAGGAATTTAATCATTTTTAGATCATTTTATGCGTCAGAATTTCCCAATGTGCAGACTGCACTTAGTTTTTTAATTTGACTGATTTTTTGAGGTTTTATTTTTATTTTAAATTCAAATTTTCAGCATTTCGAAATATATTTTTTACGTATTTTAGAAAATTGTATTAATTTAAACTGTTGCCAACTGCATAAACAGCGCAAACAATAATGTTTGCTTCAAATTAAAAATTTATTTTACACGTGACTATTATAAACAGAAAATATAAAAAGCAGGAACTCATTGAAAATTACGTCATAAAAACTATACTTACACATGAATTTTAAAAGAGAAAGAATATTGTAACATAATAAATTCATTAACATGCGTTAGAAGTCTTAAATAGGAGAATTTGCGTCACATTTGCGTCACATTACACTTATTACGTAAAATGAACAAAAAATAATATTGCAAAAGAGTTTAAATTTAAAAATTGCGCGAGACATTTATCTCAATTTTAAGATGATCATAATATTTTATTTCTAACAAAAGTATTTTTACATGAATATTAAAAAGAGAAAGAAAAGTTTGGTGAAAATTACGTCAGATTATAACTGTCAGATTCAAATTATAATTCAATCTTCCGAAATCTTTTTAAAGCCGATCAAATTAGCGTGCTGTTAGAGTTTGCGGTGTCTGAACGGAGGTTGACGAGCATAGCTCGTAGGGGGCAGAGCCCCCTAGTAAATAAAAATAAAATGAGTTCTTAAAAAGACAAAAACCAAACAAACTAGAAACTGCTTTGTCAGAATTTAGTGATGTACCCGGTGAAAAAATATATAAATATAGGTAGTTCAAAGCATATTTCAGCTTTAAGACTTAAAATACCCGCTTTTACTTTATATAAAATGATGTTATTAGCACCCGCTTTTGATTTTCACATTTACGACCCAATCTTAAATAACAAGTATAGAAAAGAATTGATATGACGGCACCAGTGTTGAATTCAGGGGGTGGCCCGGGGGGGACAATCTCCCCGGAGCATCGAGATGACCCCCCCCCGGAATATTTGAGATTTTGTGTATTCAATGGTCAAAAAGTACAATCCCCCCCCCCCGGAACTGTATAATCCCCCCCACCGGAGCTACAGAATTCCCTCCCAGAGAAAAGTGTCTGTATTCAACAAAGGACGGCACTATAGCGGAATAACGCACAAACTCAGCAAAAAGCCATATCGTCATTCAAGAAACTCGAGAAAAAAATCAGTTATCGATTCACAAGCCTTTCATTTGTTTGTAACTTTAATATGGATACTGAAAATTAATACAGTTTATAATAGCTCCATGTTTTATCAGTAATCATTCATTTATATTTTTTCCAAATTCGGAAAACATTATTATACATGGATTAATAAAATTCGAATTAAGTAAATGCGGAGAAAAAAAGCCATACATATATACTTTAAAATGCATTTTTATAACAGATGATATTCTTGGAGTAGCACTTATTTTATTTTTTTTTAATTAGTTTTTATGAGAAAATGGCAGCAAAAAGATGTAGTAATCCACAGTTTTCCCTTTACTTCCTACAGAAATAGAGTACTCCAGTTGCCATCATTACAGAAGTGGCTTTACAATTTACAAAAAAAAAAAAAAAAAAAAAAAAAATCAATATCTCAAAAAATCCCTGCCGGCCCGGCCTTCAGGCGGAGGTAGATTTCGAAGTTAATTATACTGATTTCACCAACAAAAACTAAATCATGATTAGATATAAATCCACTTTAACAGTTTTATCTGGCCGCTTTGGCGAGTTTTTATTTCATTTTTATATAGTAGCTGGTTTTATCAGAATCATGTTAAGGCGGTATTTAAAAAAAAAAAAAAAAAAAAAAAAAAAAAAAAAAAAAAAAAAAAACACTTTTCCATGCTTAACAACTCGAAATTTTCTGGCACATTTTCTAATTTATTTTTAATAGAAAAAATATTAAACTTGCTGACGTGATTTTTGAAAAGATTTATAAGCGACATGTGTTTTTATTTTTCTTTCAATTAATTAAAACTTGATTAATAAACAATTATTTTCTCAGTAGGGCAATATTTTTCGTTTCTAACACAATCGCTTCGGGAAATTCTGTCCAAAATGCCCACTTCAACATCATTTTTTGAAATATACTAGGGGGCTCGGCCCCCTACGAGCTACGCTCGCCAACCCCCGTCCAGACACCGCAGACTCTAAATGCACGCCAATTTGATCGGCTTTAAAAAGATTTCGAAAGATTGAATTATCTCTCTATTCTAAAAAAAAGTAACTACCGCTGTCACCGCCGCCGCCGCCGCCGCCGCCGCCGGTTTTGAATTTTTTGTGACCGGAGGTCTTTCTTCGTTAATATTAAGAAAAATAATGCATACAAAAATATGAAAATCGGTAGTATTATACAGAAATGTTTGATAAACACGCTGATGCAGACAGTTTTCAAATCGAAGAATTATTTTAAGAGTTATTTAATGCTAAAGTTGGACAAAATCGTTCCACTAAAAAAGTTTTATAGGAGCAAAAACTGTTCATAGGAATTTAATCATTTTTAGATCATTTTATGCGTTAGAATTTGCCGGAGTGCAGATTGCATTAAATTTTTTATTTTGACTAATTTTTTGAGGTTTTATTTCTATTTTAAATTCAGATTTTCAGCATTTCTAGAGATATTTTTAACAGATTTTAGAAAGTGATATTAATTTAAACTGTTGCCAACTGTATAAAAAGCGGAAACAATAATGTTTGCTTCAAAAGAAAAAATATTTATATGTGTAAATAAATTAAAAATTTATTTACACGTGACTATTATAAACAGAAAAAAACATTTGGAATTAGAATTAAATAATTATGTACAAAAAGCAGGAACTTATTAAAAATTACGTCATAAAAACTATAATTACACGTGAATTTTAAGAGAGAAAGGAATTTGTAAAACAATAAATTTATTAACATGCGCTAGAAGTCTTAAATAGGAGAAATTACGTCATATTTACGTCACATTACAGTTATTACATAAAATGAAAACAAAATAATATTGCAAAACGGTTTAAATTTAGAAATTGCGCTAGACATTTATTTGATATTTTAAGAGTATACTTTTCAACTATTTTTGTTAGGAAAGCGCAAATAATATTTCATTTCTAACACAAGTACATTCACGTGAAATTAAAAAGAGAAAGAATAGTTTGGTCAAAATTACGTCAGATTAAAAACGATTAATTTAAAATGTCTCATTTAAAAGAACTTTCTTTTCACTTTGTTAAAAAATACCAGGAGATAAAGACTCTGTTTACTTAATTCCTTTTATATTAGCTTATTTTTAAATGTTGTTACACGTGTCTACGTCATCAAGTTATTTTTATTTCGACGTTTTATTTGTATTTTTCTCTCTATTCTAAAAAAAAGTAACTACCGCTGTCACCGCCGCCGCCGTCGCCGGTTTTGAATTTTTTGTGACCGGAGGTCTTTCTTCGTTAATATTAAGAAAAATAATGCATACAAAAATATGAAAATCGGTAGTATTATACAGAAATGTTTGATAAACACGCTGCTGCAGACAGTTTTCAGATCGAAGAATTATTTTAAGAGATATTTAATGCTAAAGTTGGACAAAATCGTTCCACTAAAAAAGTTTTATAGGAGCAAAAACTGTTCATAGGAATTTAATCATTTTTAGATCATTTTATGCGTTAGAATTTGCCGGAGTGCAGATTGCATTAAATTGTTTATTTTGACTAATTTTTTGAGGCTTTATTTCTATTTTAAATTCAGATTTTCAGCATTTCGAGAGATATTTTTAACAGATTTTAGAAAGTGATATTAATTTAAACTGTTGCCAACTGTATAAAAAGCGGAAACAATAATGTTTGCTTCAAAAGAAAAAATATTTATATGTGTAAATAAATTAAAAATTTATTTACACGTGACTATTATAAACAGAAAAAAACATTTGGAATTAGAATTAAATAATTATGTACAAAAAGCAGGAACTTATTAAAAATTACGTCATAAAAACTATAATTACACGTGAATTTTAAGAGAGAAAGGAATTTGTAAAACAATAAATTTATTAACATGCGCTAGAAGTCTTAAATAGGAGAAATTACGTCATATTTACGTCACATTACAGTTATTACATAAAATGAACACAAAATAATATTGCAAAACGGTTTAAATTTAGAAATTGCGCTAGACATTTATTTGATATTTTAAGAGTATACTTTTCAACTATTTTTGTTAGGAAAGCGCAAATAATATTTCATTTCTAACACAAGTACATTCACGTGAAATTAAAAAGAGAAAGAATAGTTTGGTCAAAATTACGTCAGATTAAAAACGATTAATTTAAAATGTCTCATTTAAAAGAACTTTCTTTTCACTTTATTAAAAAATACCAGGAGATAAAGACTCTGTTTACTTAATTCCTTTTATATTAGCTTATTTTTAAATGTTGTTACACGTGTCTACGTCATCAAGTTATTTTTATTTCGACGTTTTATTTGTATTTTTATTAATGTTGTACTAATTTATTTGTTTTTTCGTTATTTAAAATAAAAATTATGTCAATTTGTATAATTTGGCGAGTGGTTTGGCGATTTATATAATTTGGCGAAATGGGTCGACGGGATAATCAAGTAGTACCGCAACGGATTTGGCGTTAAAATTCCCCAATCAAAGAGAAATGAAGAGAAATCCGTTTATAGAGAGATCGCCACTGTTTTTTAAATTATAATTCAATCTTTCGAAATCTTTTTAAAGCCGATCAAATTAGCGTGCATTTAGAGTCTACGGTGTCTGGACGGGGGTTGGCGAGCGTAGCTCGTAGGGGGCCGAGCCCCCTAGTAATTTAAAAAAACAGTGGCGATCTCCCTATAAACGAATTTCTATTCATTTCTCTTTGATTGGGGGAATTTTAACGCCAAATCCGCTGCGGTACTACTTGATTATCCTGTCGACCAATTTCGCCAAATTATATAAATCGCCAAACCACTCGCCAAATTATACAAATTGATATAATTTTTATTTTAAATAACGAAAGAACAAATAAATTCGTACAACATTAATAAAAACACAATTAAAACGTCGAAATAAAAATAACTTGATGGCGTATACACGTGTAACAACATTTCAAAATAAGCTAATATAAAAGGAATTAAGTAAAGAGAGTCTTTGTCTCCTGGTATTTTTTTAACAAAGCGAAAAGAAAGTTCTTTTAAATGAAACATTTTAAATTAATTCTCAAAATATCAAATAAATGTATAGCGCAATTTCTAAATTTAAACTTTTTTGCAATATTATTTTGTGTTCATTTTATGTAATAACTATAATGTGACGTAAATATGACGTAATTTCTCCTAAGACTTTTAACGCATGTTAATGAATTTATTATTTTACAATATCCTTTCTCTTTTAAAATTCACGTGTATACTTTTTATGACGTAATTTTTAATAAGTTCCTGCTTTTTATACGTAATTATTTAATTCTAAGTTGAAAGTTTTTTTCCTGTTTATAATAGTCACGTGTAAATAAATTTTTAATTTGAAGCAAACATTATTGCTTGCGCTTTTTATACAGTTGGCAACAGTTTAAATTAGTACAATTTTCTGAAATCTGTAAAAAATATCTCTAGAAATGCTGAAAATTTGAATTTAAAATAGAAATAAAACCTGAAAAAATGAGTCAAAATAAAAAAATTAATGCAATCTGCACTCCGGCAAATTCTAACGCATAAAGTGATCTAAAAATGATTACACTGCCATGTATAGTTTTTGTTGCTATAAAACTTTTTTAGTGGAACGATTTTGTCCAACTTTAGCATTAAATAACTCTTAAAATAATTCTTCGATTTGAAAACTGTCTGCATCAGCGTGTTTATCAAACATTTCTGTATAAAACCACCAATTTGCATATTTTTCTATGCATTATTTTTGTTAATATTAACGAAGAAAGGCCTCCGGTCACAAAAAAATCAAAACCGGCGTCGGCGGTGACAGCGGTAGTTACTTCTTTTTAGAATAGAGAGATTCTATGCATTATTTTTGTTAATATTAACGAAGAAAGGCCTCCGGTCACAAAAAAATCAAAACCGGCGGCGGCGGCGGCGGCGGCGGTGACAGCGGTAGTTACTTCTTTTTAGAATAGAGAGATTCTGCCTCTATCAAAAAATCGATTATTACGATACATTATACAGTTTCCGAATAAGAGAATCAACCAATTGGATACGTTTGAGAGCAAAAATGAATTTTAAAATGAATCAGAAAATAAGCAGTTTGGATTTGAATACACCCTTAATAAGATGATTTTTTTATTCAACATCTATGCATTTTTAATATGTTTTTGCTGAAAGAATTGGTCCTATCGAAAACGTGTCTGTATAAATGTTGAAGACAATATTAAGAAGATATATGATAAATTCTTGGGGATTTTATATCTTGAGAATTGACGGAGTTATAGAAAATTTTCTTCTTCAACTTCCCTTTTTTGTTTTCGTTTTTATTTTTATTTTTATTTATTTATTTATTTATTTTTTTTTTTTTTTGCAGTACGAATTGGTCCTATCAAAACTTTTGAATATAAAAGTTGTAGATAATATTAAGGAGATGTATAATAAAATTAATTGGATTTCATATCTTGAGAATTGACGAAGTTAGGAATTTTTTTCTCCCAAAAACCCTATTTTTTGCGGCTCTTGAGCCCATTTTTAATTTTATCAAAAATTTGCGATACATAAATTTTTGGCCCTATTTTTAGAAGTAATAAAAACTTTAAACTGATTTGAAATGTACAAAAATTAAGAAATTACGAGGTTTTTTTCGGTTTTCACAAAACCGCTCCCTATTTCCATCCGCTTGGTCCGATTTTGCCCATTAACGAACTTGACCGAGATTTTATGCCCCTTGATTTTATGTATCAGTTTGGAAGAGATTTGTGCAGAATTGTGGAATTTATCGTGTCCAGAAGAAAGTGATATATATATATATATATTTTTTTTTTTTTGGTGGTCAGTAATGTTTAATTAATGGTTATATATATATATAATCATTAATTAAACATTACCGACCATCATCAAAAACAGCAATATTGTAAAATGACAATAAAAATGGATACCACAAACCTATAATATAGAACTGTATGTATAAAATAAAATGTCTTATACATAAGTACAAGAATTAATATGGAAGGAAAAAAGAAGAATATGGATACCAAAAAAAATTGAAAAACATATATTGAATTACGTTTTCAAGAGTACAGAATTCAATGATATAAGCAAATCGGTAGTTTTTTTTTTAATTATAGAATTGATATTAATTTTATTAAATATATTATTTGAAAAAGTTATTATCATTTGAGTATTCGTGTTTTGAATTTTTTTTTTTTTTTTTTTTTTTTTTTTTTTTTTTTGTAAATTAATATTTAAAAGATTAACCCTAGTCATAATGAGATCAAAATAAATATCAGAGAAATGTTTAGAGAAAGATTTAAATAGAAATGCATTTAAATATTGTACAATCTGTGTCTTTTTAATAGCAAATATGTATTTTCGAATTAATAACCAGTTATAATGCTTTAAATATTTACTTTAAAGATCATTAATTTGTTTAGTGATATATTTTTTGGAAACTACAACTGATGATGAACACTTTCCACGTTTGTTTCGTGTTGTTTTACAATTTATATATATATATAGAGAGAGAGAGAGAGACAGAGAGAGATAGATAGATAAAGTTTTTTACCGAGGGTGGTTTTGGGTTCTAGGGGTCATGATCGGTGTAGATCGGCAAAATTTTTTCAAAAAATTCAACATGGGAACAATCCCAATGGGTAGTATTTCATACGAAATCTACCTAAAAAAATCAGATGCTGTTTTCAAACAATTTGCAAAAATAAGTACTTTTTTTTCTGTGTGACGATATGAAAATTAAAAATGTGTGATGCTTAGATGTTAAAAAAATTGCAGTAGAGATTATCAGTATTTAACAGTTCAATGTTAAATCTGCTTCGTTTTACGGCTGGCTTATGTAACGTAACGTTATTTTGAAAAGACGACACTTTAATTGCTGCCCAAAAGAAATAGAATTTCGTGGCTTAAAGGAAAAAGAAAAACACTTTTTTAAGCCTTCAATTTTTATCTTAACCCTTTGTACTTGAAAGGTGACTCTCCGAGCACTGGTGTTGCCAGGCGCCCGCGTAAATCAGCGCTTCAAATGCTCCGGACACCATTAATTTCTTACAGTTTATTTCGACATCTTTGATCGCAGATAATTATGACATGAGATAAGGCGAAAAAAATGACCTTAAGATACCGGTTTCCAGAGCATTTGGAGCCCCGGATTACGCGGACACCTGGAAACACTATTGGTGAATGAGAGTCATCTCCCGAGCAGAAAGGGTTAAATTTCACGCCTGGCCTTAATTATAAAAAATTCACTGCCTTTTTTCAGCTTTAGAAAACTTTAAGAAACGAGTGATTTTAATAAATATATATATAAGTTATATATATAAATATATATATATAAGTTATATATATATATATATATATATATATATATATTATAAAATATATAAATATATATTTTTTACTTTGTTCCTTTTTTTTACATTAGCAACATGAATAGAAAAAAGCATTATTTAAACTTTCTAATCTAGGGGAGGTAGGGTTAATTCGTTAATTGGGATCAGGGGTACTTCAGGGATAATCTGTAACACATTTAAAAAATTGACCATGATAATTATGAAGTCAGACCAATATTCTACATGTGCAATTTTGTGCAGAGAAAATGCATGTTTCTGCAGAAGTAATCACTGTTTTTTCCAGAACACAAAGAAAAACGTCTGTCAAGGTGAGAATGTTTTAATTAAAAAATCCCTGCCGGCTCGGTCTACAGGCGGAGGTAGATTTCGAAGTTAAGTACTAAATTCACCAACAAAACTTAAATCAAGATTAGAGATAAACCCAGATCCTTCACTAAGAATGAGTTCTAGGGAGCTAAACTTTTTGTGAAAATTCTAATATACACGAAAACACACACGCATGTATATGGAATAGGTTTAATAATGGATACAGCAAATTCAGAGAACCTTAAAATGTTAAAATATGTTAATGTTTCCATAGTCGGGTTTTTATCATGTTTTAATACGTTTCTTCAAACTCATATAACGTTACATATTCACCTGCTGAGGTCCATTATATTTCCATTACGCAATATACATATTTTTTTAATTCGTCAGACTATTTATTTTATTTTAAGTTTTCATGAAGAAATCTTGCTCTAGAAAACTTATGAAGACATATGAAATTTCATAAATTCCAAATACCGCCCCTCCTCACCATCCTAATTTTTTTACCCTTTTCACAAAAGTTCCAATTATAAGCACCCCTTAAAATCATTAGAATTTCCCATTTGCTAAAGAGGGGCTTACTTTCGGTACTTTACGGTACTTAATATAAATTATTTTAGGAGCATCCTGATTCATTTACTTTTATAATTTAAGAGAAAACTATAATAGCTCTGCCATTTTTTAATTTTTATTTTTTATTTCCAATCTTAAGGCGATTCTCTAACTCTTTTCTCAAAAATGGGACACTTTTTGACACATTTTCTGACTCATTTTCAAACGTAAAAGCATAAAATTGGCAGGCCAGGCTATTAGCATAATTTGGAATCGAATGGCGTTTTGAATTTTTTGATAAATAAATTACTTAAAGTGTTATAAGCAATTGTTGATAGCAGATTTCCTCCTTTCCTGTGCTATCACGTCCGGCAATTCCGTTCAAATTGCAAACTTACGCAAGATTTTCTGAAAGATCCTCTGCTTTTACCAAAAAGTTGAAAAATACATTAGAATACATAATTACATAATCTTAATACTTACCAATTCCATGCATTTCCGAACAAAAATGAATTCAGAAAGGTGACATAAAGTATTTTCTTTTGATTTGAGAACAACCGTAATGCTATAAAATTAAGGGCTCATTTGTAAAATAAGTAAATAACAAAATGTAATTTCGAGATGTGAAGACTCGAGTTTTTTAAAGAAAACTATAACTATCCTCTCGTGAACTATCGTGATTGTTTCGTCTAAAACAGCTAATGTGTTAAAGACTGTATTCTCAACATCCTCAGTTGCACTTATGTACCACACATTTTGTATGATTCATTTTATTTTATTGGATTTATATGCAAGAAGTCTTCTTTTCTAAAATTTATAAAATTTATGGTATAACTTTTGAAACTCATATCTTATATTATGATATATATGATTCAAAAAGAAATCTTGTACATTTAAAAAGATGTCATGATGTAGTTAACGGCTTTACACGAGAATAATAATAATAATCAAAATTCACAGTTACCATTTTTTACGCCCAAATCCTTCATATATGTTCGTCTTCAATCAGTGAATTGAATTGAATATTTCTCTGAAGTTATTGCTACTGCTCAGTTCAAAGTAATATTTAGAGCTACCAGCTTATGTTAAAAGGATTTCGTTAATAAATATGTAAAGTAGCATACGTTACAAGTCTGATTGATATGTTGCTTGTATCTAATTTTATTCGGTCTAATATACTTAATTTTTTAACGCTTTTAGGCTGTAGTTTCATAGCTGCCAACTTTTATACTTTTTTATTACCGCTATTTTTTTTAAAGCATTTTTTGCATTATCTATCGCCAAATTTCGAGAATTAAATAAAGGGAAGATTGTATTAAAGTAGAGTAGCAGAAAAGCACAAAAGTTGGCAGTTTTATCGCTACCATATCTACTTTATCAAACTACCTTTTCTATGTTAAAGTTGAAAGGCCTATTAACTTAAAGCATTCAACATTTAAATTAGTATTTATTAATATCCGAATAATTAATTATAGCAATATGTTAAAAATTTATAAAGGACTTGATTCTGTTACAAAGTAATAGATTTGCTCCAAATCTCTCAGTGTACTCCTAGATTTTTTGAGTATTTTTCGGTTTCTTATTTTCCTGGTAAATATTTTATTACTAAGTATTTGGGTTAGTGATGTTTGACAACTTTCATTTCTTTATCTGAGCATGTCATTTTATTTCTTATTATTAATTTTTTTTTGGTGTGAGGGGGGGGGGGGGGGGGAGATGCTTTTCTTTCTTTTTTTTCTTCAATGAAACTAGCATGCCGACTTTTGAAGTTGTTTTCCATCGAAGTACCCATTCCAATAGCAAAAAAAAAAAAAAAAAAAAAAAAAAAAAAAAAAAAAAAAAAATCACATGTGTTTATTGCTTCTGTTATTTCTCTTTTATTGATGAATAGGTTCTTTTTTTATAAAACCTTGAAACATCTGAATGCTAAAGTTTTGCCTGCCGGTGCTACTTATTATGTCGATTTTTACAAGACAAGTATTTAATAAATATCAAAAAATATAAAACAGTACCCTTTGCAACTGAATTTTATTCCTGGGGAATTATTATCCAACACTTATAATTACCGTTATATTGCCACAGAAAAATACTTTCAAAAGGCTCTGCAGAAAAAGACCTGATTTTTCTTCTTCTTTTTTTTTTTTTTTTTTTTTTTTTTGTGCAGGATAGATGGGAGAAATCACCATATACATAGAGGGTAACGCTTGTACAAAATACTAAGAGAATAATACTAATATTGCATTAATATAATGTTGAAAGTTGATTTATACCATAAGTAAGATATGTTAAGTATAACGTTTGTATCAAAATAAGTCTAATTTTTGCTAAACAAAGACACTTCCATTATGAATATTAAAGGCATAATTTAACAATGCAATACGACTTACGTTATACAAAACTGTTAGCTGATTTTCAGCTAATTATATTTTTTCAAGCATGAAACATGGCCAATTTGATTTTGAAAAAAATATATTTGACATATTAAAATAATTTGGTATGGAGTTAAAACGGCAATCGTTAATCTTTAATAAATTTGATAGAAATTTGAAAGAAAAATATTGGAGAAAGATCTAATGAAATGACGAATTTGCTGATTTCTTTTCTTATGTATTATTTCTTTTATATTCATGAATAGATAAAAAACGCTACTGATGTATATTTTTTGAAAGCGCAGTTTCTGAGACTTCCTAAACTTGAAAAAATAAATATGTAATATTGAGAACCAATACACATTTTTAATAACTAACTCATGGGTCCACAGAAATAAAGTCAGTAAAGTCATAAGTAGAAATAAAGTCAGGAAAGTTATATTGACAACATAACTTTTTCATTCGAGAAGCCTGATTTTTATTTGAAACAATTGTTATATAAATCTACGAATCGCTTTACCAACACGTCTGCCCATAGAGAAAGGATCGAAATACTACTTTGGTCTTTATTTTCTTAAATAAAATTAGGTAAAGAATGGACTATAATTTAAAGTTGCAAACTTATTAAGTTAGAAAACACTTGATCTAAAATTTTTGATACCACGATATTTTCATTAATTACGTTCAAGTTGAAATAGTAAAATCCCGATCTCTTAAAATAGATTTCGCAAAAATGGTGCGAAAAGAAAAAAAAACATTTATGCATTCTAAATTTTCCTATACCAACGTTATTCTGGGAACTCTTCTACTACAAGTTCTCTAGTTTTACTTACTTTCGACTTTACTATGTTTTTCAAGTTGAAAGGACAAGTTTTCTTATCTTGGAATTGGAGAATAGATAGGGAATAGGCTGTTATCTATTATGTTCCTGAACGGGTTTGCAAAGCATCTGCTAATCATTTAAAGGGTTCTTTTTTTAAAAAAAGGGGAGGGTGTACGCCATAGACTTCTAATATAACCCAATTCCTCCTCTAAGGTGTATGCGCATATTTGAAAATTATCACATGTTCTACAGAGAGAATCCTTTATGGTTTGAGATTTTAAAACTTTTTTGTTTTAAAAATTAAAGCAATCTGGATTTTTAATTTATGATTGCTTCAAAGGAATACTTACAATAATATTTTAAACGTATCTCATAGAGTCAATGGTGTATCTAATAATCCTAATTTCGCGTTTTTTGCTTATATATTCTTTTAAATTTTTTACAATGACATTTTAATCTCATTATAATTATCCCGCAAGATTTACTCATAATCTCTCTATTCTAAAAAAAAGTAACTACCGCTGTCACCGCCGCCGCCGCCGGTTTTGATTTTTTTGTGACCGGAGGCCTTTCTTCGTTAATATTAACAAAAATAATGCATACAAAAATATGAAAATCGGTGGTTTTATACAGAAATATCTGATAAACACGCTGATGTAGACAGTTTTCAAATCGAAGAATTATTTTAAGAGTTATTTAATGCTAAAGTTGGACAAAATCGTTCCACTAAAAAAGCTTTATAGCAGCAAAAACTATACATGGCAGTGTAATCATTTTGAGATCATTTTATGCGTTAGAATTTGCCGGAGTGCAGATTGCATTATTTTTTTTTATTTTGACTCATTTTTTCAGGTTTTATTTCTATTTTAAATTCAAATTTTCAGCATTTCTAGAGATATTTTTTACAGATTTCAGAAAATTGTACTAATTTAAACTGTTGCCAACTGTATAAAAAGCGCAAGCAATAATGTTTGCTTCAAATTAAAAATTTATTTACACGTGACTATTATAAACAGGAAAAAAACTTTCAAATTAGAATTAAATAATTACGTATAAAAAGCAGGAACATTAAAAATTACGTCATAAAAAGTATACAAGTGAATTTTAAAAGAGAAAGGATCTCTCTATTCTAAAAAAAAGTAACTACCGCTGTCACCACCGCCGCCGCCGGTTTTGATTTTTTGTGACCGGAGGCCTTTCTTCGTTAATATTAACAAAAATAATGCATACAAAAATATGAAAATCGGTGGTTTTATACAGAAATGTTTGATAAACACACTGTCGCAGACAGTTTTCAAATCGAAGAATTATTTTAAGAGATATTTAATGCTAAAGTTGGACAAAATCGTTCCACTAAATAAGTTTTATAGCAGCAAAAACTACACATGGCAGTGTAATCATTTTTAGATCATTTTATGCGTTAGAATTTGCCGGAGTGCAGATTGCATTAATTTTTTTATTTTGACTCATTTTTTCAGGTTTTATTTCTATTTTAAATTCAAATTTTCAGCATTTCTAGAGATATTTTTTACAGATTTCAGAAAATTGTACTAATTTAAACTGTTGCCAACTGTATAAAAAGCGCAAGCAATAATGTTTGCTTCAAATTAAAAATTTATTTACACGTGACTATTATAAACAGGAAAAAAACTTTCAAATTAGAATTAAATAATTACGTACAAAAAGCAGGAACATTAAAAATTACGTCATAAAAAGTATACAAGTGAATTTTAAAAGAGAAAGGATCTCTCTATTCTAAAAAAAAGTAACTACCGCTGTCACCGCCGCCGCCGCCGGTTTTGATTTTTTTGTGACCGGAGGCCTTTTTTCGTTAATATTAACAAAATTAATGCATACAAAAATATGAAAATCGGTGGTTTTATACAGAAATATTTGATAAACACGCTGATGTAGACAGTTTTCAAATCGAAGAATTATTTAAAGAGTTATTTAATGCTAAAGTTGGACAAAATCGTTCCACTAAAAAAGCTTTATAGCAGCAAAAACTATACATGGCAGTGTAATCATTTTGAGATCATTTTATGCGTTAGAATTTGCCGGAGTGCAGATTGCATTAATTTTTTTATTTTGACTCATTTTTTCAGGTTTTATTTCTATTTTAAATTCAAATTTTCAGCATTTCTAGAGATATTTTTTACAGATTTCAGAAAATTGTACTAATTTAAAGTGTTGCCAACTGTATAAAAAGCGCAAGCAATAATGTTTGCTTCAAATTAAAAATTTATTTACACGTGACTATTATAAACAGGAAAAAAACTTTCAAATTAGAATTAAATAATTACGTATAAAAAGCAAGAACTTATTAAAAATTACGTCATAAAAAGTATACACGTGAATTTTAAAAGAGAAAGGATATTGTAAAATAATAAATTTATTAGCATGTGTTAGAAGTCTTAGGAGAAATAACGTCATATTTACGTCACATTATAGTTATTACATAAAATGAGCACAAAAAAATATTGCAAAAAAGTTTAAATTTAGAAATTGCTCTAGATATTTATTTGATATTTTGAGAATTAATTTAAAATGTCTCATTTAAAAGAACTTTCTTTTCGCTTTGTTAAAAAATACCAGGAGACAAAGACTCTCTTTACTTAATTCCTTTTATATTAGCTTATTTTGAAATGTTGTTACACGTGTATACGTCATCAAGTTATTTTTATTTCGACGTTTTATTTGTATTTTTATTAATGTTGTACAAATTTATTTGTTCTTTCTTTATTTAAAATAAAAATTATATCAATTTGTATAATTTGGCGAGTGGTTTGGCGATTTATACAATTTGGCGAAATTGGTCGACAGAATAATCAAGTAGTACCGCAGCGGATTTGGCGTTAAAATTCCCCAATCAAAGAGAAATGAATAGAAATTCGTTTATAGGGAGATCGCCACTGTTTTTTTTAATTATAATTCAATCTTTCGAAATTCTTTTTAAAGCCGATCAAATTAGCGTGCATTTAGCGTCTGCGGTGTCTGGACGGGGGTTGGCGAGCGTAGCTCGTAGGAGGCCGAGCCCCCTAGTAAAAAAAAAAAAAAAATAAGAACGTACCTTAAATTTTAAAGATAAAGCTACAAATTGCTTCTTTTTTTTTTTTTTTTTTTTTTTTTTTTTTTAACACTAGGGGGCTCGGCCATCTACGAGCTACGCTCGCCAACCCCCGTCCAGACACCGCAGACTCTAAATGCACGCTAATTTGATCAGCAAAAAAGATTTCGAAAGATTGAATTATAATTTAAAAAACAGTAGCGATGTCCCTATAAACGGATTTCTATTCATTTCTCTTTGATTGAAGAATTTTAACGCCAAATCCGCTGCGGTACTACTTGATTATCCCGTCGACCCATTTCGCCAAATTATATAAATCGCCAAACCACTCGCCAAATTATACAAATTGACATAATTTTTATTTTAAATAAAGAAAGAACAAATAAATTTGTACAACATTAATAAAAATACAAATAAAACGTCGAAATAAAAAAAAAAAAACTTGATGACGTAGACACGTGTAGCAACATTTCAAAATAAGCTAATATAAAAGGAATTAAGTAAACAGAGTCTTTGTCTCCCGGTATTTTTTAACAAAGTGAAAAGAAAGTTCTTTTAAATGAGACATTTTAAAATAATCGTTTTTAATCTGACGTAATTTTGACCAAACTATTCTTTCTCTTTTTAATATTCACGTGAAAATACTTGTGTTAGAAATGAAATATTATTTGTGCTTTCCTAACAAAAATAGTTGAAAAGTTTCCCCTCAAAATATCAAATAAATGTCTAGCGCAATTTCTAAATTTAAACCGTTTTGCAATATTATTTTGTGTTCATTTTATGTAATAACTGTAATGTGACGTAAATATGGCGTAATTTCTCCTATTTAAGACTTTTAACGCATGTTAATAAATTTATTATTTTACAAATTCCTTTCTCTCTTAAAATTCACGTGTAATTATAGTTTTATGACGTAATTTTTAATAAGTTCCTGCTTTTTGTACATAATTATTTAATTCTAATTCCAAATGTTTTTTTTCTGTTTATAATAGTCACGTGTAAATAAATTTTTAATTTATTTACACGTATAAATATTTTTTTTGAAGCAAACATTATTGTTTCCGCTGTTTATACAGTTGGCAACAGTTTAAATTAATATCACTTTCTAAAATCTGCAAAAAATATCTCTAGAAATGCTGAAAATTTCAATTTAAAATAGAAATAAAACCTCAAAAAATTAGTCAAATTAAAAAAAGAAATACAATCTGCACACCGGGAGCTTGAAACGTATAAAATGATCTAAAAATGATTAAATTCCCATGCACATTTTTTGCTCCTATAAAACTTTTTTAATGGAACGATTTTGTCCAAATTTAGCATTAAATATCTCTTAAAATAATTCTTCGATTTGAAAACTGTCCGCATGAGCGTGTTTATCAAACATTTCTGTATAATACCACCAATTTGCATATTTTTGTATGCATTATTTTTCTTAATATTAACGAAGAAAGACCTCCGGTCACAAAAAATTCAAAACCGGCGGCGGCGGCGGTGACAGCGGTAGTTACTTTTTTTTAGAATAGAGAGATCCTGATCTTACTTCAAAATTTAGATTAATTGCATTACAGATATTTTCGCATGATTATAATTCAAACAATGTGTATAGATTTTATGTGGAATTACTCAATTTATGTATGTATGCACTTACCATCAAATTAAAGCTCTTGAATTTGATTTGTTTAAGATTAAACTTTTATTTACAATATCTCTGTAAAAACGGAAAATGAACTGCGCTAAAAGTGTAGTTACCTAAAAATATAATTGAAAGTAAGTTGTAAATGAATTTGAACACAAAATTTTAGTGAAAATAAAATAATTTAATTTAGAACGGTTGACATTCAATAAGGAACTTTTTGAAAACTAACACGAAGTCACTCTTTCAGTTTGAGAAAATATTTTTTCTCTATTAATTAAATATGCATTTGAATTAATATTTCATATTTATTTTATTTTTTTTTTCAAATTTTGTCTATAATTTGATTAAGTGTCAAATTAAATAAATAAATAAACAAGAGAGAGAGGGGGATACAAGAAGTCAAGAGAAGAAAGGAAATTTTGAATACGTCAATAGATTATATTGCGGCGAAGGTCAAAGGACTTTTTTAAGTGCGATGAAGAATGGGGGGGGGGGGGGAGAGGGGTATAGTAAAATTTTATTTATTTCAGTCTACATAAAAATGATTTCATTTAATTTTCCATTTTGATTTTTGATTTTCTTTAAATACTTTTTCCCTTATAAGAGATTCTCCAAAATAATTTATTTGTTGAGCAAATGGTTATGGTATCTTTACTCTCTATCGGTGTGTGTTTTTATTCAATCAGTGCTTCTTCAAGGAATAGATCAAGGAATATCGCTAGCGAAAATGAATATGGACGCTAGTAAGACGGAAAAGAAGTACAACATTTTGCATTTCAAAAATAGCACATAATTTTGCTGTCCTAAATTCGTCTTGAGTTACAAATTACTACAATGCAAATTAGTTAAAATGAATGTTTTTCTAGGGATCCACATTTAGAAATTTACTGTTTTAATAGATGCTAAAGCAATGCCAGGTATGTAAAAGTTACATAATTATAAAGTTTATAATGTTAATATTCTGTGGAGGAGGGGGGGGGGGGACCAAAAGTTTATAGGCATCTTTTCATCTAATAAGACAAAGTTAAATTAATCTATGAATGTGTATAGATTAATGAACAAATACACGTGATTTTATCTTTTAATTTAATGCAGATTTAGTTAGGGGTTCTTTGACAGTTATGACAAAGTTACTAAATTTCAAAGTTCAATAAATCACAAAGTTACAAAATTTATAATGTTCATATTAAAAAAAAAAAAAGGGTTTATCAAAAGTTATCCGCAGTTTTTTTTTTCTTCTTATAAGATAAAGTTAATCTCTAAATGTGTACATATATTAATAACCGTGATTTTATCTTTTATTTTAACACAGATTTAGTTAATTGTATGCTATTTATGCAGATTATTTAGGAGAATATTCAATTTTCTAGCAATTTTAAAATTCTGTCTCTTCTATAAATTATATGAGAACGTGAGTTTCAAAACTCGCCTTATACAAAATTAAAAATATCGCATTTTCCCTATCAATATATTCTAATGGTAAATCTGCACAGCAGAACACAAGAAAATAACAAGAAACACAACTATCTGCCAAAAAGCTGGATTTATCCTGTATTTTTGCTATTAGATTCTTGGTTTATTTGATTTTCTGGATAAAACAATTTTTGAAACTCATCTCCTCTCATATATATATATATATATATATATATATATATATTTTCTTTTGTTTTATATTTACGATGACCATATTTCATTAAAGTAGTTGGATATGCCAATTCCAAAACTTTCTTCTATCTTATACATAATATTTCAAAAATTAGTTACACATGTTAATACTTCAAAATTATTAGTTCAATACTATCCCAACTTTGATTTTCATCTTAAATTTGTGCTTCAGTCAATTAAACGGGCTAAAAACGAGTTATTCAATATCATGATATTTGTTAAAATTAATAGTTTTTGCTTATTCTGTGGTTATCAGATGTTTGCGAATAGCCGGCTTAGCAAAAAGCGAGTTTCCGCGTCTGCACGCGCCGCCGATGGACAACAGAATTACGAAAAATCAAGAAAAGCATATAAAAATCGCTATCACAGAGCCCCTTTACCGCGCAATATTTCCAAATTCAAGGAGGGCCTGTTGGCCAAAGCCAAAAACATGCAAGAAAAAATTTGGTTCAATTGTATGCATAATTTTATACACTTTTCGATTGTACAATAAAGAAAATGGTACAGACATCGTAATTATAGCGCCCCCTTCAACCGGAATTCTTCCAAATTCAGGGAGGACCTGCTTAACATCAAAAACTTAAAATAAAAATTTGGCTCAATTCTATGCATAACTTCATACACTTTTGGATGGTACAATATTCAAAATCGCTGTTACAGCGCCCTCTACCGGCGATTTTTCCAAATTCAGGGAGGATCTGCTTGCCATAGCCAAAAACTTAAAATAAAAATTTGGTTCAATTCTATGCATAACTTCATACACTTTTGGATGGTACAATATTGAAAAATCTCAAAAAAATCGCTATTACAGAGCCCCCTGCTGGCGATTTTTTTCAAAATTCAGGGAGGATCTGCTTGCCATAGCCAAAAACTTAAAACAAAAATTTGGTTCAATTCTGTGCATAACTTCATACACTTTTTGATGGTACAATGGCGACAGACAGACGGACACACGGACACAGACATATTCTATAAACATGTTTTTTGAGATCTCTGACCCCTAAAACGTATAAATCCGTCGAAAACCGGAAGTCGAAAAAAAATTCGATTACAATACTTTCTTCTATTGAAGATAGAAGAAAGTAAAAATATAGGGGCAGCAAATAATAAATGTTGATAACTCATCACTCTCCCTTCATAGAATAAATTGAAAAACCTTCATGATGGAACCTTTATTTAGCGAACAATCTATTTTTAATCCACAGCACATATTTATGTACTTTTTCTCTTTAGCAGATTTTGAATTCTGAAGCAAATTTGAAATTTAAAATTAATATATATACTTACTATTTCAAATCAAAAAATAAATAAATAAATAAATAAATAAATAAAAATGAAAATAAATTAAGAAAGAAACATAATGCTATACCTTTTTCAAATTTAAAATCACTATATAATTCTGTCACTATTTCACAAAGATAATTGCATATTATGTGTTAGCTTCTCAATAATGCTTTCCCTTCATTTACCATTTACGGAAAAAAAGGAAATAAATCAGATTGTAGAAGAAATTTGCACATGTTGGAAAGTGCATTTATATTATAAGCAAAGATAAAAACTGTCTAATTTTTATAGACTTACATAAGACCATTTTATATCATTATTGATAATTATAATACCATTAATTTTCATTTGAATTATTACTTTTTCTTTAGAAGCGGTTAAAAGAACAACAAATTTCAATTGCACTATTTTTGCAGCTCAAGAATAATAGAAATGTGCATTAATCAAATTAATTTCTTGATTTTCTTTTACTGATATTATACAAAATAAAGATGGAGCCTTTAACTAGTAATACAGAATCAAGCACAATATCGCTGATTCACTAGCATATTGCGGACGATAAAATCATATAAACATATGAAAAAACACCAAGTATATATATATATATATATATCATATTTAGTTTTAAAAAACGCGATTTTCCTAATGAAAAAAAATACGAAACTTTTTAAATATATTTTTAATTGTAAAGAAAAAAAATATTTTTAATATGATTTCTTATATCAAAAATGTCATATGCTTGTATTTTGTTGGTAAAAAATCCAATGTTAAAATTTTGAAAGCATCAGTTTTAAACCGGCGATGTTCATTTAGTCTATACCAGAAAAATCAAATTAAATAATAAAAAGTTTGATTAGCATTTTGTTTTAATAACACATATATGGGTGATATTAAAAAATGAATTTCCGCAATACAAATAACTTCAAATTTGATTTTAGGATAGAAGATTTTGATCGTAATTTTCTCATATTAATGAATAATGACACAAACGCCTTTAAAATTTAGCAATACAAAGTGATAAAAAATAATCATAACAAAAATCTGGCAAATAAGAAATGGTAGCCCACACCAGAACAAACTATTTTTTATATAGGAAGCCAAGATCGAATAACATATTCTTCTGTCAAAAATACAGGGTGTCTCTCCTCCAGCACCACAGAAATCTATTTGGCGCACGGGGCGAAAGAGATTGTGAATTGTGATATACCATTGGCGCATAATGATAATAACTGACAAAAAAAAAAAAAAAAAAAAAAAAAAAAAAAATATTTCGGATTGAGCATCGGTCAGGAATGTTTATATGGGGTTGTAAAATTTATTTTGTTGGTTCAACATTTCTTCAATTGGGGAAGAGGGGTTCGATATTTTATTAAAGCTTAACATGATGGTATTAAATTGAACATTTCAAAAATCATAAAGGTAATATTCTTTATAGAAATTTAAATAAACTTTGATAATTAATGATTAATGAAACCGATCGGGTTCATACTCACATAAACATGTGGAGGGCTACTTCATTCTCTCGAAAAGACCCGCTTGCTAATGCTAGTCCAATGAAAGAAATTTATAATGATACCTCGTTTGCATTTCAATATTTTTAAATGATAAATATATATCATTTTTATGATATGATATTTTATGACCCATATTTGATATCGATCTGTACAAAGGCTATCATTTATTTTTTCGATTTTGATTGCAGATTTTTTTTTTTTTTTTTTTTTTTTTTTTTTTAATGAGGATGCTTTTCTTTTCGAAACCGTTTCCGAAAATGAAAGTGTCCTAATTAAAAATACCTGTAAACAAAATCGAAAAATTAAAAAAAAACTCTCTTTGCACAGATTTATCTCAGCTATCCAATGAATAAAAAATCAATTAAAATATTGCAAAGTAGCGTTAGCGAGTGGTTCTTTTCGCTTGACAGAAATAGCCTCTTAATGCAGAAGTGCCATTTCTGATAATCTTTTTATTTCTGAACTTTTTACTGAGAATATGATGCAGCTGAAAATATTCTTACAATTGTTTTTTTTTTCAAAGAAAATAAATAAACGCTTTATTTGTATTATTAATAATAATTTAAAATGTCGTGTTCCTTTACCATAATGTTTTGCTTTATCTGTTACACACATTTAAACATCAGTTAGATAATCGATGCATCTTTTTCACAAAGGTTAAGATTCAGCCAAATGAAAAAGGGGGAAGGGAGGAACAAGAAACAAGAAAAAACTCTCGATTTTCTAATATTTATTTTTAAAGTTGAAATTTATCTGAATATACAATAAAATCATGTATTATTTTAATAAAAAGTTTCTGGAAAATATGAATTCTTATTTTGAATTGCTGTCCTAGTTGGATTCGAAAATCCACTACAAAAAACAATTTTTGTATTGGAAACAAAGGGTGAAAAACATTTTCTTCTGAGAAAACTACAGGGTGTCTCATTCCAGACTAAACACAAATTTTCTTAAAGATTAAACTCTGAATGAACTATATTACAGTAAAATTTCCACAGACTTGAGTTGCATTGTTAAAATGCAAATATAAAACGCGAATTTGTGGAAGCTGTTGCCCTTATTTACCTCCAAACAATATTGAACTAGATGCTCCGTAATTGGAAATATATTTCACATTTAATACGGTGTCACTGACCGACTTACAGATCACTCCCAGAACCTTTTTTTAGCGCCATTACATTTTACATATAAAATATAAATCAGACAAAAAATTCTAAAAATCTTTATTATTCCGTTTCCCGTTCTTTCAGGCATAGACACTCGCGAGCTAATGTTAAGTCTTTGGAAGGTTCTTTTCAAATATTTCGTGTGCATTTCAACTTTGTTATTTCTTTTTGCATTGAATAGTTGAGGTCGATCGCTTATTCACCCTTTTTTGATTTTGTGTGCAATTTTTTTAAAATATATAAAGTTACTCTTATTTTCAGAACGGGTTCCGAAAGTGAAAGTGTCATCATAAGAAAAAAAACTGCAGCCAAAATCGAAAAAATAAAAATGAGTTAATGTAAGGATCGACCACTGCTATTAAATGCAACAAAAATCATTTAAAACTACTGAAATGCAAATGAAATATTTGAAAAGAATCTTCCTTTAACATTCGCTCGCGAGTGTTTTCACCTGCCAAGACGGGAGCCTCATCTTATTATAATATGCTGTTCATTTTTTAATTATAATAAAATCCGAGAAAAAAAGCTGGCTGTGGAGTATTTTAATGTTAATAGATAATAAATTTTCATCTGGTGGTTGGATAAATAAAGTACATTTTGTGCTGATTTTCGAATACTTAATAATAACATTAAACAACATGAAAAAAATTAAACCAATTTGGAAAAATGCCTGACAGAAATAATCAATGTTGTTCGAATTTGCAGATAAATTCAGTTTTGTAAAATATTTTATAAAAATAACTATAGTACATTTTCATTTCATGAAAAAAATTACTTAATAAAAGAAAGAAAGAATATTTTTATTATTATTATTATTACTAGAAGATCTAATCCGGACATCGCAGTTACAGAATATTCGTAAAAAATCTAATATATTTCTTCCAATTAATATATATTAAGATTGCCTACTAACAACTCCTAAAAGCATTTATAAGCCTAAAAGTATTATATAATATTTTACTAATTTATTTACAAAGTTTCATTTTCGATATCGAATTATAGTTAGAAATAAATACAGGGCTATTTATATTGTGTAAATGTATACATTAAATGTAAATATTTATGTGTTTCGCAATTGCTGGACAGATAATTACACCTGTTTATTTTCTATTTAATTTACATCCAAAATTGTTAATTGGTCCAAATCATCCAAGCAACCTCATAGTAAATTGGTATATAATTTTATATACCTTAGATAAATTCAAATAACATAAGTGATCGTAATTACATAATTCTAGTAGAAGAGCAACGCGAAGCATTAATAAAATTAAATTATAATTCGCGTCAAAATGTAATTATTAAATTTAAATAATTACGAATAAAATTAAGAATTTGCGTTGTGAATTATTTAGACGAACTCTTCCACTTATGAATTAAACTAAAATTTAAGCTGTAAAAATAAATTGACACACCTTAAACATTATCAATTAAATAATTACAGAAACTTTTTAAAACTTGATTAAATATTTTATTTACATTGAACACAACTATATACAGAAATACATAATATTAATTCAAAAAAAAAAGAAAGCAACACTTTTGTTTGCTTCTCATTATTTTATGTATATTTAATCTTAAAAAAAAAAAAAAGACAATATTTTCATTTACTCTTATTATTATATATTTTTCTTTTTGCTAAAAGAATAATTCTCTTTCATTTTTAAATTACCTTAATTATATTTAATTATTGGTTTTGTCGGATCTCAGATTACTCTCTACCATAAAATATCAGAAAAGGATATTTATAATTTTTTATATGATTTTAAGTGGTAAAAGAAAAAGTTTAAAGTAGTACCTTTTTTAATATACGGGATGGTGGCCTTTATTCATCAAATTCAGAGTTGTCGCGTTGCTTAGGATCATATCCATATGTCATCAGGAATTCGCTTCGTATCAGAGCGGCGATATCGGGATGGCAGGATGCATAGCTACGGACCTTTGTAGAACAATCCACTTTATTTTAACATCAGGAAGACATCCTCAATTAGGCTTGATTAGGCTCACTCCGATATGTCCATCTCGCCTGGGCATTAATAGGGCTTTCGGGATTCATTGCACGGGCTTTCAGGAGAGCTCCTGCGTCCTCTACATCTTTTTTCAGACTCTCTTTTTCAAACCTTATTCTTCTGGCACACCAACTTCTGCAGTGGGTGGAACTATTTTGTCTAGTCCACTCTTATTGGACGTGAGAAGATTTTGCATTATCCTTCGATAGGCCTATTAGCTAACAGTCTGCAAATGGCCCCTTACATATACTTTAATATTATTATCTGCCTTAAAGTTTGGGTGGTCTGAAAAGCCATAAATTTATCCCAACACTTTTATTAAGGCCATAAATTTATTCCAACGTTTTTATTATTTTACGATTTCTAATTATACACCACTTTCCATTGGCTTGTCATAAAACGACACCATAGCGTCTGGCTATTGTTGTTATCTGAGATCCGAACTCTATTCAACATTATACATTCATTTTACAATACAACAATTTTTTAAAAATATATATTTAATATTTAAAATCAACTTAATAATTTTTGTATGAACTTACACTCCTATTTTACTTAAATATATAAACATTATAATTTTACACTCATAATTATATTTTATAAAAAATATTTATACAAACAGAAATAACAAATTACGCAATTTTACTTTGATTTAACCAACATGGTGCGGGAACATATCATTGTTATATGTTGCCCAGCAGTAATCTCAAAAGAAAAGCGCAATTTTTTAATCTAATTTTTCTACCAATATAACAATATACTATACATACATTTCCTTCAGTCATTATTCATTGAAAAAAAAAAAAAAAAAACACATTTGATCAATTTCAGAAACAGAAATTATTTCGACAATTTGAAAACACCCTGTATATATACTCTATATTATGATTAATAAATTTTGCCAAAAGTTACTGCAGATTTCTGTTGACAGTCAATGCTTAAAAAATACTTAGAAAAGAAAAACTTTTTTTTCGTAATTCAACAAATTTAAAGAATTTAACAGTTAGGAAAATAGTAAGAATGTTTAGTGAGTTTCAACATTATCTATAAATAATTAATGCATATGTAATGTAGTATTGCTGATATTAGCTATTAAATAAAAAAAAAAAAAAAATTATAAGCTATTATTTTTTTTTATATCTGAGTAACTGTAGCAAAATTTACATGAAATTTGAAAAAAAGATTATAATTCCTATTTCATTTTTCTTTCTTTAAAAAAAATTTAAAGAATACATTCTGTTAAGGTATTATAATAAAAAAAGACATTATATTTTTCTTTATTTGAGACCCCTTTTTAACGAGCATTTTTTGTTCACCACATGAAAATATCGTAAAAGTAGTAATAGTAATAGTTTAGTTATTTCCGAGTTCTTTGAAAAATATCTCAGAATTTTAATAGATGTATTTAAACAGATGTTCTTTATTACTCCCTTTTTTAGTTCTTTAGTATCAGTTCAAGTAATTTGCCTGAAGCGATATTTGCACGTCTCCGCACTCCTTTGTCTACGATATCATCAGGCATCTGGTTAAATCAGCGGGATATGGTCAAAAAATGTGCGACGCTAGAAACTCCGTTGAAATGAATAAGATACTGGTATTAGGAAACACGTGTAGAAGGACATTCAGAAAGACTTTTAAGAGAGTTTTAAATACTGTTTTGTTTTTAACATTATTAAATAATAGAATTTTTTTAATAACATTAAAGTATTTTAGTATTAGTTAGATACATTAACGTTTCTCTTGTTCTTAATATTCCGTTGCAAAATGTAAAACTAATATCATTTTTTTTTTCATTAAATATGCATCAAAAACAGTTTTAAACTATAAATCAAGATAAAAATTGCTATAAGTGACTTAAATCAAAGAAGGGAAAAACTTAGACAAGTGTCAATATCCTTGTTGATACAAACATTTTAGCAAAAATTTTTGAAAATTTCGCCGGTTGTGCGATGTTTTCATATTTAAACATATGTTGATCTAAATAAAGGTATTATGACTTTTAACTGTATTATTTTTATCACTTTTAGAAATTTGTAACTTCATTTAGTTGATTACAAGTGATTTTCATGCTTGCTTTTATAACAGTTTTAAAGTAGAATTTATAACATTCTGTATTAAAATTGAAGCAAAAGATTAAGATTAGTCTTAAACTTTTCTAATAAACATCTTAGAATGCTCATTTTATAAACGATTAAATTTTTATACATAACAATAAATATTGCAGCTAAAGATTTATAGTATTTTGTGATATTTTAACCACAAGAACTTTTTTAGGTATTATATACATTCAAACGCGAATTTCCTTAACACATTTTAAAATATATAGAGAGAACTCGATTTTCCCAATTTAAATAAAAACTAAGAAACATTTTAAATACATTTTTAATTATAAAAAAATCTTTTTAATATGGTTTCATATCTGAGAAATGCTAAATGACCTCGTATTATGTTGTTATCATCAGTAATAAACCTACGATATTTACTTTTCTACACCAGAAAAAAAAATTAAATAACAAAAAGTTTAATAATAATTTTGTCTTAAGAGCCTATACAAGTCACGCAGAGAAACTAGAACGAAAATGTTAAACCTATGGGAGAAGCTTAAGCAGAAATGTTTACAGAAATCGTTATATATATATTTTTTTCTTTTTCTTTCGGGATATCTGAGGTCGATATCTATTTTTTCTGCTTTTGAACTTTTTCGATTTTTTTTCTTTTTTCTTTTCTTTTTTTTTTTTTTTTTTTTTTTTTTTTTTTTTTTTTTTTTTTTTTTTATGAGAACAATTTAATTTTCACAACCGGTTCTAACCACTTCCAAAAGTAAATGTATCTGCATATAAAAAAACCGTGACTCAAATCGGAAAAGTAGTACAAATGTACAACAATGGATATCATATATACCTCAGGTTCCCTACAAAAAAATAAATAAATAAATAAATAAATAAAATGAAATGCGATTGAGAAATCTGTAGCGAACGCACACTTAGGATTAACATTCGCTAGGGCGCTTCTTTTCGTGATTTACATAAGTTCTTAATCCCGTTTTGCAAGACATAAATGGTTTATATTTACAAAAAAAAAAAAAAAAAAAAATCTGAAATACAAATATTTTCAAATTTGCTTCTAGGATAGAAGTTTCGGCCGTAATTTTCTCATGGTAATGAATAAGGACGTAAACGCCTTTAGAATTTAGCAAGACTTTGTATAGTGCAAGACAATGGTTTAAAAAAAAATGTAAAAATAAAATGCAGGAACATATTTAACAGTGCCGTTGAAGACTACTCTAAATGACGGCTCCTGGTGCGGGGACATTGACCTAGCCGCCATACTTGCGTCCCTCCAGACCAAACCCAGATTGTGTGCATAACTTTAACTATAAATAATTCGTATCATGGTAAAATTTCACCAGGGTTGACTTGCATTGTGTGAAATGTAAATATAAAAGTTGAAGTGGTGAAAGTTCTGTTAGTGGATGTCGTGCCAATATATAACTCCAAAAAACATTGAAGAAGTTGCTTTGTGTTGGAAAATGTAATTCGTAATACACACAATGTCACTGACAGAATGACATTTCATTTCAGAATGTTTTGGTACCGCCATCACATTTTTCCCAAAGGAAGATAAATTTTAAAAAATCTCTAAACTCATTACTTTAAAAGATATGAGCAAAAATTTATTTCGGTTAAAGTGATTTTTATTTATACTACGCTAGTTTCTTATAAGACAATTGCTTGTTGTGCTTAAGTTTTTCTCATCTTTTTTGAAGCAATCTATTCTTTTAGAGCAAAAGATTCTGATACTGTAAGATATCAGCAGGGTCGCAGCTACAACCCCCCCCCCTCCCCCCCCCCCACACACACATTCGGAATAATCATATGCATTCGGTAATTTCACTTTTGTTCAAAAATTGCATCGTTTGGCGCTATATTTTTCCCTTCTAAGAATTTTTAAACATTTATTAAAAAATGCATTACAGAACAGAAAACAATGTAAAAACATATTTAAAATTATTAAATATTTTCTTAATTACTAACGTTTTACTCTTTGCATTATGTTATTTTTCTTTCGCTTTGAATCGATTACAGTTTCACTTTTCAGCTATTCTCTCGTAAAAATGCAACAAGTCGGATACAAATCTTTGTCGTCTTGCTCGCAGAGCCGTAGCGACAGCTACCCTGTGCCTCTTACTTTTTTTTTTTTTGTGTGGGGGGTGGGGGGGGGGATACGAAGCCATGGGCACCCGTAATCGGCTTTACCAACCTTTTAATCCAAGTTTGTTAATATTTAAAAAAACTAATTTTTAAACAGCAGAATACTATCCGGTTTTAATCATTTATTTTTTGACCGGTCACCGACTTTGAACTAGGGAAGCACCGAATAGTGATTTTGGCCGAATACCGAATGCCGAATATTCGGTCATCAGGTAAACCGAATACCGAATATTTCACTAGTCAATGGTGCCTATCAAGCCGAATACCGAATATTTGACCTGCCGAGTAGTAATTTTTCGGTCGAATACTAAATATTCGGCTTGCCGATTACTTTTAAATTTCAGAATTTGAAAGCATTAAAAAGTTAAAATTTGAAACAATTTTACATAATATTTAACACACATATTTCCATATTGATAAACAAGATCTTTTTACAAGTAAATTCTACACTAAAAAAGTTATGCTTTGAATTGTTATTTAATAAGAGGTCAGTTTTAAAGCTTCTTTAATAGATAAAATTTTAAATTTCATGGATTCATCTCTGTATTAAAACAAATTAATAAAAAAATTTTATATTCTAAAACAGATATTTTAAATTGAAAGTGAAATTTTGAAGGAATTAAATGAAAAATTGTACTGTCATATGCAGTTTATTTGTCAGGAAGGGGACTAAAATCGTCATTATTGGTTAATTTTCTTATGTGATACTTTTCAAATAGCAAATAAAAAATGTAAAAGCATTCTCTTTTATTTAAATATAATTATATTTCTAATTATTAAATATCTTTATTAATTGTCAGTTAAAAATAGTAGTTGTTTTAAGTTTTTTAAAAATATTTTTTAAAAATGTCTTTTAAATATTCGGCATACCGAATAGTTCGATATTCTGCCAAGCCGAATATTCAGCATACAGAATAGCTTGATATTCGGTCTAACCGAATATTCGGTAGTATGACCGAATAGATACCGAACATTCGGTGCATCCCTACTTTGAACGCAGCTGAGACAAATAAATGCCACCTGAAAAATCACCTTAGTAACTCGATTGAAGGTAGTACTTGCCTATCCAAGTATTTAGCGTTCCGAAAATGCATAGATCGAGTGAAAATCTATTCAAACGAACCTGCAGTCAGGGCCCCATTGGCTTCGGCAGTGTACACATTCGAATGCATAAGATTTTATATATTTAAACAAACCTAGAATAGGCACCCACACTGCCTTTGTCAACGTTCACTATCGAATTAGTATGATTTTATATGTTAAACGGATATGGAATTGGAGCACCATTTTGTCAGTGTAGACCCTCGAATTGGTACCGTTTTATATTTTAAAATAAAAATCTATCCAAATGAAACAAAAGTCGAGCCCCATTTCCTTCGGCACCATATACCCTCGAATTTCTATTTATTAACGATCCTAAAATTGGGGTTGTAGAAGGGTGCGCACTGCCTTGATCAGCGTACAGTCTCGAATTTGTAAGATTTTATACCTTTAAACCTTCACTGCACCAGGTGCCATATCTGGCACATACTTAAAAACATTATAATTTTCATTATGTGCCATGAATTTGGCTAATATGATCACTGTAACTGATCAAGAAGAAGCCAAAGAATGGAATAACACTTATTTTGTCCATGTCAGATGGCTTCATTACACAAAGAATTAGAATTTGTTCTTCGGAAAAAAAAAATGTCGATCAAGCTATTAAGGTGAGATTTACTTTCATTACTTTTACTGAATACTTTAATAAAAGTTGCAGAGTGTTAAGCAGATAAAATTAATTAATACTTAAGCTCATTTAGTTGCAAAATATAGCAATACAATATTTTAAAACCCTAAATGTGTACATATGGCATACACCATAAAATATCAAATTTTATGCTGAAATTTAAAAAATTAATTTTTTTAAAATATTTTTCCCATTATTAGACCGATATATAGATTAAAAATGAAAAAAAAAAAAAAAAAAAAACATAAAAATAGAAAAATTTGTGCAGTGAAGTGTTAAATGAACGTGGAATTGGGACACTGCCTACGACAGCGTACTTCTTCAAATTTCTATTATATATTTTAAAATAAATATCTAAACGAACCTATAATCAGGGCCTCATTGCCTTCGGCAGCGTCTACCCCCCGAATTTCTATGAATTTACATTTTTAAACGAATCTAGAATTTGGGCACCATTTTGGCAGTGTACACCCTAGAATTTGTATGATTTTATATTTTTAAAATAAAAGGATATCAAACAAATCTAGAGTCGGGGCCCTATTACCTCCGCCAATGTACGCTCTGGAATGTGTATGATTTTATATCTTAACTTGAAAATCTATCCAAAAGAGCGTTGAATCAGGAAGCCATTGCCTTCGGCAGCATACACACTCGAATATTTAAAATTTTATATTTTTAAACAAACCTAGAATTGGGTACCTCCACTGCCTTCGTCAACGCTCAATCTCGAATTTGTATGATTTTATATTTTAAAGGACCTAGAATTGGGAACCATTTTGCCAGTGTAGACCCTAGAGTTTGTATAGTTTTATATTTAAAAATGAAAATCTATCAAAACAAACCTATAGTCGAGTTCCCATTGCCTTTCGCAGAGTATACCCCGGAATTTCAACTTATAAATGAGCCAAAATTGGGGGGGGGGGGGTCGATCACTTCCTTCTTTAGCGTACACTCTCGAATTTGTAAGATTTTATACATTTAAATGAACGTAGAATTGAGGCACTGCCTGCGACAGCGTACTTCTTCGAATTTGTATTCATATTTTAAAATTAAAACCAAATGAAATTTAAAATGAAATCCAAACGAGCTTAGAATTATGGGCCCATTGCCTTCGGTAGCGTACAAACCTCGAATTTCTATGAACTTATGTTTTTAAACGAACCTAGAATTGGGCACAATTTTGGTACTGTACACCCTAGAACTTGTATGGTTTTATATTTTTAAAATGAAAGTCCAGCAAACGAATCTAGAGTCGTTGCCCATTACTTTCGGCAGCGTACAGTCTCGAATTTGCATGGTTTCGTATTTTAAAATGAAAACCAATCCTGTTGAACTTAGTGTCAGGGACTCAGTGAATTCGGCAGTGTACTCCCTCGAATTTATAAAATTTTATATTTTTATACGAACCTAAAATTGGTGCCCGAATATCCTTTTCAGCGTACACTCTCGAATACGTATGATCTTATTTTTTAAACGAATGTGGAATTGAATCCCCCTCCGCCCCCTCCGAATTTTACCCCTTTCTCGTGCTGCCGCATCCGGAAATTTCGCTCGAAACATTTACTTTGACAGTATTTTCTGAAAGACCTGCCTTTATCAAAAAATGGGGAAACGCCATTCGATGACATAGTTTCTGAATAAGAATACCTGCCAATTTTATGCGTTTCCGAAAGAAAATGAATTCAGAAATGTGTCAGAAAATAGTTCCTTTGAATTTGAGAACAGCCTTAATAAGATTTATCATACTTTGCACAAAATTGACTTATTTCATTAAAAATGAAAAACTTTAGCACTCATATTTAGAACTTTTAATTCATTCTGAAGATACGGATTGAACTAGAAAAGTAAATTTTCTAAAAATTTTGAAATGAATTTTTTTTTTTAATCAGGAAAAATTGTTTTTTTCGTAATAAAAATTTATCTCACAGTTAACATTTTCTAACAAAATTAGACTGTTCTGCCCACTACGAGCTACGCTCGCCAATTTCGTGCAGACACCGCCAAAAATATTCTAATTTGTTCTCATTTGAAAAGTTTACTTGATTGCAGAAGTTTGATTACGAATAATTTATTTATTAAAATTTATCATGTTTTGTACAAAAATTGACTTATTTCAGCCAAACTGAAAACTTTTAGTATACACATTTAGAACATTTAGTTGATTGTCTTGGTTGAACTTAAAAAAGTAAATTTTCTGAAAAGTTCGAAGAAGTTTTCATTTATTTTTATTATTTTTGTTTAAATGAGGAAAAAATATTTTTTCGCAGTAAAAGTTTATCTCAGTTACATTTTCTAACAAAACTAGAGGGTTCTGACCCATTCGAGCTACGTTCTCAATCCCACGTGCAGCAAACCCCGCAGTCTCTAAAAACATGCTAATTTGTTGTATTTTAAAAAGATATTTTGATTACGAAAAATTCTATGATATTATCACAAGCAGTAGTGGTCTGCTGCAATCCCGTTGCTCTTAAGTTCTCTTTGGCTAGGAAATTTTTCGGTTTCCAAGACCGCATCCACCGCTAACGCAATAGCTGACGGTTGTTTTCGTGTTAGATTAAGTAGGATCTATCAAACATTTGAAAATCAGTTTGTTTAAAATTATTTAGAGAAAAATGTTGTTGCCTCCCGGTCTTTTTAGGCCCCACCAGTGGCCGAGAGGTTCTGCTCTCGAAGCTGGTAGACGGGAGGTGCTGGGTTCGATCCCAATCGTGCCCGTCGGCCTAATCGTTCGGAGTTTTCGTGGTTTTCTTTGAACCTTGGTTCTCCAAGCGTTAATATGGGTTAGGCTCCCTTAGAAAGACCTCCACGGAAGGCACTCCCCCCTTAGGGCCTATATCCCACGTGCAGATAATTGGCCGACATAAATACAACCAACCCGGTCTTTTTAGGCCCCGGCTAGAATTTTTTTTTCTTTTGGACTTTATAAGGAAATCGTTTTAAATATATAAATATGATATAATTTTTCACCATTTAATGCTTTTCGCACGCAAAAATTTAATTATTTTTAAGTTTTCTTTTCCTTTTAATATTCACGTGTAAATATATTTTCGATTTTCCAATTAAAAGTGTGCCCCACCAGTGGCCGAGAGGTTCTGCTCTCGAAGCTGAAAGACGGGGGGTGCTGGGTTCGAACCCACTTTCGCCCGTCGGTCGAATCGTTCGGAGTTTTCGCGGTTTTCCAAGCGTAAATATGGTTTAGGTCCCCATAGAAAGACCCCCCATGGAGGCCACCTCCCCCTCTTAGGGCCTATATCTTTCGTGCTGATAATTGTCCGTCATAAACACAACCAACCAATTGAAAGTGCTTGGAAATAATACTATTTGGGCTTTTTTTAAATATGTTGTAATTTTCTCCATAAAATGCTTTTCACGTGTAATAATTTAATTAATTTAAAGTTTCCTGTCTTTCTGAATATTCACGCATAAGTATATTTTTCAATTGAAAAATGTTTGGAAATATTATTATAAGGAAAGGGAATGGAATTTTAAGGGTAGAATTCGATGATTATTTATTTATAAATAAAAAAAAAAGGAGTTTTAAAGTTTATGTGCTAGGGGGGGGAGAGAAGCGGAATTTTTTTGAGTCAGGTGACAGAGAGTAATTTTGATGCTCTTTTAATTATTAATACAGAAACTTTATAAATAGGGAAAACATGTGATTTTAAACTATGTACTGGAGCGGTGGAGGAAGGAAAAATGGGATTTTTGTGTGTGTGTGTGGGGGGGGGGTGAATAATTTAGATGTTTATTCAAATATTGTTGCAACAAAACGACAAATAAAAGAGAAAAAAAATTAAAGATTTTAAACTTCATGATATGCTTGGGGGGCATTGCGAAGTGCAATGGAAGAATTGTGATGTAAGTTAACACCACATCTAATGTCAACTACAATCCAAAATGTTAAGTGCCTAGTTCAAAGCTAATTGTATGCTGATGGGACTTGGGCTGCTTCCAATACTTCAAGTGATATTATTATATTTCACACAAAGAAGGATAAGTATGTTCAAAATTTCAATTGAAATATTTCAATTAGTGTTATGAACAAATATCTGAAATTTGGATCACAGGTATAAACACCTTGTATTCCTCAGTGAAAGTTGGATTTCGACCCAGGTTCATATATAAAGGTTGTTAAACTTTCTATGTACTAATCAGCTCATTCAGTTTGTCTCCATACATTAATTGAAAATGTTGTTACCACATATACATACATACATGTATGCTGAAGTTCAAAAAATTCAGGGGCAGTGAATGGATGATTTCGATTGTACACGGTTTGTTGAATATCTACTGAAAATCTTGATGAATTATGTTTGAACTTTGAGGATGTAAAGAACATGTTTGACTTACTTTTTCAGTGAAGATTTAGTCACGGGAACAATTAGGAGGACAACAATAAATTTAATAATAAACAGGGCTTAATTTGCGCCGGAACCCACGGGAGCCCGGCTCCGGTACTTCTCTGTTTTTAGTAAATGTTTAAATATTGGTCGGAATTCACCAGAGCTCATAAATACAGGGCTCCGGAGCCCCATGAAAAGCGCTCCCGAAAAACCTAAGCCTAAATTACCCTTTCCTATCTCGAAGCTTTTGCATTATTTTTGCCAAAACACTTATATGTAACGTAATGTGTCGCACACGCAGGAGATGGAGATAAAACGGACTCGATTTTTATATCAGTTTTTGGTCTTGGACTGACTCGAGCTCAATCTGTACTACATTTAAATTCTTATTTATTCATGTATAGAAAAAAAAAACTTTTCGTCCTTTAAAATTACATATTATATTCTATTTCAAATCATTTTAATGCTGTTTTGATCAGAATGAAGGGGAAACAGAAATCGTGTTTTTCTATTTCAAATTTATGTCGGCGATGTGTTGATACGGCGCCACTCAAGAGACTGAATTTGCTTTCAGTTCGATCCCTTTTAGTGACAGTAGGAATTTTTTCTTATTGGCTGTTTTTTTTAAATTTTATTTAGATATAACATGAAAAGAATATTTTCTATTTTAGCCAACGAGCATCAGCTTGGGTTTTTGTTTGTTGGACGTTTATTGTCTTCTATTGCGTGCGACTATAAAAATCACGTTAGTGATTTTTCTATTTATTTTGTATCATGAACGGTACCCATGCTAAGGCTCTGCTCTGCACATTTACGAAGTCACTTTCATTTGTAAGTAGATATAATTGCCATGTATTGTTATTCTGATAGAAAGCAATCGAGCAGTGTTTCCTTTTTTTCTATAAAAGCGTCGATTCTTTCCGATAACGGTCTCAAATATTTAACTTAATCTGATTTTCAGGGACTCACCACAAAAGATTGAAATCGATTATAGTTTAAGATATGCACCTTTTATAGGAAATTCTAAAACATTGCTCCATTCTTCAGCATATAAATGTTAATTTCTGTAAATTTCCTTCATTTTTTTCTTAAAAATGCATAGCTGCGATCTATCTCTTTTTTGAGTTAACACTATTTCTGAATCATAATCCTTGCCATATTTAATCGCAAAATTCTGCAATTAATTAACATTAAAATTAGGCAAAGATTTCTATTCAGAAGGAGAGATAACTAAAAAGGGGAACAGTTGATAGCTAAATATATGCTGATAGATATACTTGAAATTTTTATTTTTCTAAAAGAAGAAAAAAATGCTTTAATTTTTGCGCATAATGTACGAAATATAAATATGCAGATTGGAGTGACAGGGTGGGGGAGGGAACGGTGCGGTTGTTGTACCGGTACAGCAAAATATTACGGCTCCGGTACTTTTTTTGTTAGAAATTAAGCTCTGATAATAAATAATGGTTGCGATCACCCATGTGACAGAAAATGCTCAAAAGGGTCTGTCACTGTAGCAAATGACTATGTGGGTCCTGTGAAACGTTTGTGTGCATTTGTGTAAACATAGCACGCATATTCGTGAAGGTTTTAACGTTTCTGAGAAAAATGTAAAATCTTTTTGCTTATAGAACACAGTGTTTTCAACCAAATTTAACACCACTTTCCAAAAACTTCACAAAGAACAGCAGAAATAGTATACTGGAATTAAAATATTAATATATCGAATATTTGATGAGGCTTTGGCATTTGTGTAAAATATTTTTAACTGCGCATGCGTGAAAGATTCCAAAAATTTTCATAATTTGGTAGTCAGCTATTTGGGACAACTTATATAAATAGTCCGGTCAAAAATTGCAAAAATTCAGAAAGATAGGGGCGATAGAGTCAGTTGCTTCCTAAAAGTAGCTTTATTATAAAGGATTTTCCACAATTTGTCAATCAGTTCACTGTATCTTTCTGAGTTTTCGCAATATTTGACTGGACTTTTTATATAAGTTGCCCTAATAGCTGACTACCAAATTAGGAAATAAAAATTTTGGAATCTTTCACGCATGCATAATTAAAAATTATTTCATACAAATGCACATATCTCATGAAATATTCTATATATTCATGATTTAATCGCAGTATACTTTTTCTGCTGTTCTTTTTCATATTTTCGTTATGTTCTGTTAGATTTGGTTGAAATCTACATGCTATAAACAAAAAAACATTTAAATTTTTCACAGAAATGTTAAAATCTTCACGCCTATGCGTATTATGCTTCCAGATATGCCCACAAACGTTAGACAGGAACAACATAGTCATTTGCTACAGTGACAGACCATTGTGAGCATTTTCTGTCACATGGATGATCACAAGCATTATTTTATTATTAAATTTATTGTTTTGCCCCTAATTGTCTCCTCGTCTACATCTTCACTGAAAAATGTGAAGTCAAACATGTTCTTTACACCCTTGAATTTGGATGACATTTCGTCAAGATTTTCACATATATTCGAGAAATCGTGTACTGTCGAAAGCGTCCGGGCATTACCCCGTAATTTTTGGACATCAGTGTATATATATATACACTGAT
Organism: Maratus speciosus; assembly: GCA_963932465.1. Taxonomy (NCBI): domain Eukaryota; kingdom Metazoa; phylum Arthropoda; class Arachnida; order Araneae; family Salticidae; genus Maratus; species Maratus speciosus. The sequence goes on along the minus strand of OZ010795.1, from coordinate 427,143,894 downwards.
ATATATGCACACAGTGTTTTTTCTAAGCTACCCTGACCTTTCTAAAATGTGCTAAATGTACCCAGCCCTTTTTAACCCTAGAATACACGCGCAAGGTATGACATATCCAGAATATGTACGGTATTTACATTTGTCACCACTATTTTTCGAAAAGTAACCTTCAAATTGTATAATCGCAGAATTTGTAACAAATGTCAGCAATTAAATAATATGGCGATTTTTATTTGAATGTATCGGTGTTAAAGTACAGTTTTCTCTGGCGTAAGCAGTACGCCGCGCGTGTATTTGAAGGTTGAAAATAGTGAAATGCAACTTTAGTCATCTCAGAGATCGAGAAATTTCTCTTAAAAATCTTCCCCAAATTACAGTATCAACAATAACCCAAATCTATGTGGTCGAAAGGTTGTAAAAATCATAGACCTTCCATGTTTCGTTAAGTTTTTTTTTAATTAGCTTAATTTTAAATAAAGAAAATCTAGAATATGTTTATAAAGTATCTTTGAATTATATGTGTAATAAATACGTTTAAATAAAATAATTAAGAGCACTATTAAAGATAACAAAAAAAGTTTTTGTTAATATATATATATAAAATATTAATATATAATATAAAATATATATATAAAAAATTTACATATTCAACTTTTAAAATTGGTATTTTAAGATTTAAAAAAAAAAAAAAAAAAAAAAAAAAGTTGCATGTGAGTGTGTGCGGGGGGAATTTCCAGTAGCAGGGTGAGGGGGACCAAACTTTTCATTATCCCCGGGCCTCAGAAATGCTTAATTCGGCTCTGGCCACTAGCCAGCAGCCATACCTATAAATCTACTGCTATACTTATAGAAAGAAAAAGAAATGAGAAATGAAATCGAAATTAAGACTATCCCATTTTTGGGCTTTTATAACAAGCTCTTTATAAGCAGCATTCTAAAACATTAGATGGACTCTGGAAGATTGTTGAGGAATGGAACAAAATCAACCTTTACATTAGATAAAAGTTGTAATATGATAGTTCAAGAAAAGGGCTATCAGAAAAACACATTCGAAAATAAAATTATTATCTTTGTTTATATATTTCTTTTTCCAAAATCGTTACAAAAATGTGTGTACATTCATTCGCAATAAAAATTAAGATTTCGCAAGAATTGAATTTTAAATTCCGCATATTATTATATCCTTTAAAATATGAATCGTTATAAATATATATATATATTAATTATATATTTTCAACACATACCTGGATTTTATAATAATAATAAAAAAAAATCTATTATAATTCCAATTTCTTTATTTTTCAATACTTTTATCAGAAGGCAGGGGGTTGGGGGTGAGAAAGCTATAGCATACGTTTTACGTGTTTTTCGTTTCCTGAAATTCGCTGGATTAAAATTTAATCACTAAAAAATTACTTTTTGCAAATATGTCAGAACGTAGCTTGTTTAGATTTGAAAACAGCATCTAAAACGTAAAATTTGTTGAGCTTGAATAACTATATCTGTACATTTTATGCCTTTATCATTCTTTTTTCCCTTTTTTCCCCACAAATGTGTCAGAAAGTAACTGATTTAAACATGAAAACAGATTTAAATACAATAGCCGCTGTTTACACGAAGAGATTTTTGTATAAACCTTATAATACACATAACTTTAAACTTAACACAATACTTTTGCGTATAATGCTTAGTTATAAGATAAAAGAAAAATTGTTTTTGTCAATCATCAAATGTAAAGAAAAAATTCGATAAAAGGGATCAAAAGCAAAAAAGGAATGTGTCTTTCCCACGCTTTTCTAATACTATACTCCTGCCGACACCCATAGCTAGAAACGGCGTTCAATTATTTTTTTTCTACCACTTGTATAAATTGACAATCTTTTTCTTTAGTAATACACATGTTGTCAACAGGCAACCCTTTAAAAAAAAAAAAAAAAAAAAAAAAAAAACGTGTTTCAGTGAATAGTTTGAAGACGGTTTGCCCATTGCTGCACTAATTCTGATCAGTTTGAAAAATATATGCTTATTTCCGTTCGCAGTGAGGGAATCAGGTGTGGGGACACATGTGGGGACCGGTTTATGCATCTGGACTTCAGGAGGAAAAAATGTTCCTAATTATCTTGCAATTCGAGAATTGTACCACAAGATAATATAACACAACTGATATGCTTCTGAATAGAAGGTTTTTTTTCTTTTTCTTTCTTTCTTTCTTTTTCTTTTTTTTTTTTTTTCATATTTCGTTGCATTGAAGGATTCAAGGCAGTTGAAAGTTGAAACATCTAAAATGTTTTTCTTGCAAATATAGATTTTTTTTTTTTTTTTTTTTTTTTTTTTTACAGTTAAAATATACATAAAAAAATAAAAAAAATAAATAAATAAATAGTGAAATGATTAGGGGGGCTCTAGAGGAAGCTAGGGGGGGGGGGGGGGCTCAGCCCACCTAAGCTTTCACATATTTTACCGTATATATAAAATAACCTATTAAAATTCTGGTCTATTTATTATATTGAAATTATTCTTATCTTAATTCCTTTAATATTAGTAATCAGAAGCTCTTCTCTTTTCTTAAATATTTTAAGCTGTTTCTTTAAGTTTGATTTTTATTTTAAGCAGTTGTGCTACATTCTATTTTTCCTTTTTTTCTGTTGTTTTCTTTATACTTTCGGAGTAGTTTTACAACCATAATATAGCAATCAATGACGCATTTCTTCTATTGCTGAGATATACTTCTTTCTTTTAAAGTGATTAAAAAAGGAACTGGTTACTACAATATATACAGAATGCTTTAACTTGAAATTTAGGGCATTTTTAAGGTTCTAACAAATTAATAGTTCTCAAAAACAAATATATTCCCTCTATTTAACAACACGAAATTTTTAACATATTCTCGGAATCAATTCATAATTGAACGTAAAATCGAATTTAGGAAAAAAGGTCAACGGAAAAAAAGGCAACGGAAAAAACGTCAACGGTAAAAAGGTCAATGGTAAAAAGGTCAACAGGTAAAAAAGGCAACGGTAAAAAGGTCAACAGGTAAAAAGGTCAACGGTAAGAAAGGCAACTGTTAAAAAATAATAATTATAAATACTTCATTGAACATAAAATTAGATATTAGTTATTGAGGTGCATATACGTTCAGTTATAGAAAACCGATTCTATGCATCAAGTAAAGCACGTGGTAAGAACATGTATTTGTAACCCTGTTATTGAAAGCAATATATTATACATGGCATTATACTAAAGACACCTATATATAGGTGCTGTGTATTAAAAATTATTCCATGCCGGAGACGTCGACTGTTCGTTAAGAGGTACCTGGAATGGAGGGGGGGGGGGGGTAAACAGAAAATATACACTGTAGATTCTTTCAACGCGCTATATGGATAGCTTATGTATAAGGACATCAACTTTTATATATTTATGGAAACTTTGACCAAAGCTAGTTTTTCGGGGGACGAGAATGGGAAAAGAAATTAAATGAAAAGAAAAAAAAAACTTTACATGCAGAGATTTTAAAAGGGTTGAAATAATGACAAACAAATGAAATTTTTTAAAGCGAAGAATTTTCATTATCTTGATGTTTGCAATGTAGAAGGGGGGTACAGTTAAGTAGGTGTGTGTTTGTGGGGGGGGGGGGGGGGGGTCAGTAAATATGAAAGATTTCTCTCAAGAAAGCACAATTTAGAGAATACATAGCAGAAATGAAAATGTTTTTACAAAAATAATTTGAAATAAAATTAAAGATTCAAATTTATTGACTACGGTGTACACATGTAGCGTTTTGCATCGGGGTAGGAAACTCGCTTTTATCCGAAAATGACGCGACCTGCGGTTCGTGCCATATTTTTTCTTTACATATCATTTTAACTTCTACCATTTTGATACGAATCGGTTTGACTTTCTTTGTTTCGGATTCGAGTTAGATTTTGATTCTTGAGCTGGGATTCGGGTTGACTTGATTTTGCAAAAGATTGTCCAAAGTATTCTTTCTGGTGAAGACTCTATATAGAATAATGTCTACATAGGATCTATATAGAATATCGCGTGCCATTCACGCGTAATTCTATTCAAAACGCCAATTTTAACAGCGTTTTCAAAAAGAATGCCTGCTTTTATCGAAAAATGGTAAAGCTGTTCGACTCCATAGTTTCTGAATAAGAGCATCTGCCAATTCCATGTGTTTACGAACAAAACTAAATTCAGGAATATGTCAGAAAAAAGAAGTCAATTTGGATTCCAATATAGTTGAAAAGATTAAGATTTTTCTGTGTGGGCAAGTGGGGCATTTGTCCAGACCCCCCAAAATTTAGTGTCCCAAACTTAGAAGTAATTGAAATTTTATTTTTATGCTTTTTTTACTTTAGTCGAGAAACATTTGTATTTTAAAAACTATTCATACTTCTATTATTTAGTTTTTCTTAATCATAATGCTGTATTGAAACTATAAAAAAAAGGTTGGGGGTGGGGGGAAGAAACATTTATTTTAAAATGTTTTATTTGTTTTGATTTATTACTGGTAGAACCTTTGTGGTAAGAGGTATTATGTCATCCCTTTTTTATGTAGTGATTTAAAAAAATAACCTCTAATAAAAGTATTGTTTTAATCATATTTATCATATAATATTTGAACTAATTCTGATCACATTGGTGTTTGTGTGAGGTAGGAGAATAAAAAAATTAATTTTCAAGCTTTAATCTATCATTCGGCCAACATGAACGTGCAAAGTAATAATAATAATTAAAAGATAGGTTCTATACGGTATTTTTTCCGGGATTCGTTATCTTGATTTCAGGAGTAACTAAAATGACATTCCGCATAAATTTAACACATATATTTGGATTATTTCTGAAATGTGTTAGAGAATATTGCAGTAATAATTTCAAAAATTCACACATAAATTGCACAAGACAATTTCAAGGCATTTGTTAACATTTACTTGATAATTGAACCAGTGTTGCCAGATTGGGCACTTTTTTAAGGCTGTTCTCAACTGCTCTGCTCAACAAGCGCAAAACGTTTTGACACATTTACAAATTCATTTTTTAACGGAAAGATATAAAATTGGAAAACCTGACCATGGAAGCGATTTGGAATCGAACTGTGTTTTACATTTTTTTATCTATAAATTACCTATTGCGTTATAAGCGATTTTGATCATGTGACAAACACGTTTTTCGCCCTTTTTTCAGAGGTTATTCTACTTTAGAGTGAAAATTCGGTTCAACACGCCCACTTTGACACTATTTCCTGAAAGATCTATTGCGTTTGCAAAAAACTGAAAAAAACAGCTCGATGACATAGTTTCTGAACAATAACACCTGCTAGTTACATGCATTTCCGAACAAAAATAAATTAAAACTTACTTATGTCATAAAGTTGCCCTTTTGGATTTAAGAACAGCCTTAATTTAGATTATTTGACTCTCACCACTTTTTTAAAGTATTCGCCTTATTTTTCAGAAAAAAAAAAAAAAAAAACCCGGCGACAATCAGCAATTTGGGGACAAAAAAGTCCCCAATCTGGCAACACTGAATAGAACAATTATTTTTTACTTCGAAATTTAGCTATTGTTTAAAAAAAGAAGCGAAGGTGATCAAAAAAGTATCTAAGTAACTTTTCAACTTGACTAAATCTTAAATTTTTATTTCATCAGGCAGAAGAGTAATAATGAAAATAAAAAGCCTTTATAACTTCTTTTCAAAGATTTTGAAATCTATTTAATTGAATTTTTAAGCAGTTTTCGGCCTTATCTCCCTGTATATAATGTTACATTTATAAATCATAAAAAAAGAAAAAAAAATACTAAAACACGTAGAAGAAAAAAAAAGGGTTGGGGGGGGGGTCGAAATTGAAGCATGTTTTAAGTGCATGTAGGAAATATTTCTATAAGAGGTTAACAGTAATGTTACCAATAATATTAATCTGTAGCTTTTGTCTAATAGATCTAGATTAAGAGAAAACAAAGTAACCACATGAGAAAAATAGTAAAAAAAAAAAAAAAAAAAAAAAATCATTAATGGTAACATATTTAAATTTAAAAGGAAAAAAAAAGAACCTTATTCAGTGCGTTTTACAGTTGTATTAACTAGGTGAAAATGATTACAGGTTTTTTGTAAAAACTTAGATGAAATACTGTTCTATTGCACATAGAAAACTTTAATGTGTAAGTTCAAAAGCGGTATTGTTATTAAATTATAAAATATTTTTGTGGGTAGAGTTTGGGATTTTTACTTTAACCGCTATGTATTTTTAATTTGTTTTTGCTTAAAAATTGGTCCTATCAAAAACTTGTCAATATAAAAGTTGTAGATAATATTAAGAAGTATATATATATAAAGTTTTGAATTGGGGGTGGTTTTGGGTTCTAGGGGTCATGAGAAGTGTAGATCTGCAAAACTTTTTCAGAAATTCCAGCATAGAGAAGATTGCAATAGGTAGTATTTATTACGAAATCTACTTAAAATGGTGAAATCTAAACAATTTAGTAATTAGTTTCATTATACTGGTTTTAATACAATTTAACAGATACATTGTTATAATGGGAAATATGGGCCGAAGGGAAAAAAGATGATAGTCATAAACTAGCTATTCCGAGTTATTTTAATTTACAGGTATGGATATGAATACTGTCTTCAGCTGTGTATCGACTTATCTTTAACTGCATTTTTAAAGGATTATTTTCATGTTATGCCTGAATCAAAGATTACCAAACGATAATATGTCTTTCAAGCAATTAAATGAAACTATCACATAAAATTTCCCCAAAATGGATTATTATCGTTTTTTCCTTTAAAATCGTTTTTCTCTAATTTTTCCAGAAAGAAAACTGGAAAGTAAAACTTTTTTTTTTTGTTCACCATTTGGAAAATTATGGAAATTTCTAATGTCTATTACGTTTCTGTGAAATGTAATGTTTGTGTCTATTACACAATACGGCAATAAAGATCGCCTAAATTATCATTTCAATATTTTTTTATGAAATGGCATTCAAACTACTCGATAAAAGATCAGAATTGATGTTTGAAAAAAGAACAGCAATATTACACGATATATTCAGCAATTATTTTCTTTGAGTTTGTTTGAATAAAACTGGTTTAAAAGTGGAAGAAAAATGGTTTAAAACTGGTGGAATGTAAAAAAAAATAATATTGACTCACAAACAAATAATTGAACAAAGCTTGAGAAGCACAGGTCTTTAAATTTAATAATGAACGCATATGAATAACCAAACGTTCGATATGAATATTTCTCAGTATTTTTTGGATAAACGACGCACTTTAAATGTAATTTGTTCTCACGTCATAACGTACTATTATTAGACACACAAAATATTTCTCATTTGTACATGCATAAAATTTTTAGACTGTACTTAAGAATCATACAATATACAATGTACAGTGAAACCTCGATTATCCGAGCTAATTGGGAAAATTAGCAAGTACCTCGGATATCGGAAATCTCGGTTAATAGAAATTGCGTATAAAAACGCACCGTGCTCGCGAATTTAACATCTCTTAGAATAAAAACAATAGAATGTTTTTCAAATGATAAAAATAAACATATATAAATTTATGTTTCACAGCTCAACAAATTTGAAAAGGAAATCAAGTAGTACTAGTAGTAAATTTTAAAATGCAAATTGAAAAATTTTTAACTGTACTAAGTTAAATATTGAAAGATGCATTTTCAAAAAGAAAAAAAAATCTCACGAAAAAAAAAATAAATTTTTTAATTTGTTAAATTTGCATTAACATTATTTTGATTCGCGAAAGAAAGCGTAAACAGAATAATGTCATGAAACCCAAATGTCTATTGTGAGAGTCGTCCCTCCCTACTGTTGCAAGTCAAGCGGGGGGAGGGGGGGACGGATGTACACATATCATTTAGTGTTCAGTAGGACACACGGCCACTGGAAACAAAGCATTGTTCGCTGTTGACATCTCAGGGTGCAATATTTCTTGGAAATTAAGTGCCCCCTCCCCCAAATATTCCGGCCCAAGGGGCCCGGTTCAAATCAAACAATAAGAAAGCCATTCATCATTCTGCCCCACCTCGCATCGGGAGAAAAACTAATCCTTTCTTTGAAATGGTGAATTTGCCTCGGGATGATCCATATAAGCATCCATTTTGTTGCCTGGATGGAGTGGAATTGGGTTTTTTAATTTATGTATCAGGTACACTTATGGGCACCGCACATGTTCAAGAAATATGCGCCAATTCAGCTAATGTGTTAGTACTACGTAGGCTTCTCTAATAGAAGGGACTCATTCTGTAATCTTTCGGAGATAATTTTTTTTTTTCTTTTCTGATAATTTTTTCTTTGTAAATAACTATATGCGTTAGCTAAGTGCTATCTATTTTCACATGGTGACAATTTTCATAAATAAATGGCACACTATCAAGTAAATCTGAAGATATTAAACTGCAGTCGAACAAAAGAAAGAAAGAAGAAAAGAGATACATGTTAATCACCCCATTGTACAATTTAAAAAAAAAAAAAGGAATAGGCAGTTATGTTTCTTTTTTTTTTTTTTTTTTTTGAAATAGGCAAATATGTCTTTTTTCAATGTATGTTGTATATATATATACAGTTGAACCTCGTTAAAGCGAACACTCAAGTCAAACTTTCTTTATTCGTGTTAAAAGTAGTTCGTGATATCCGAACTTAAATACATCATATACAACAGGACGGGGCAATCGGAAACAATTCGTACTAAAAGTAATTCGCGTTAAGCGTGTTCATGTTAACGAGGTTTGACTATATATATACTAAAAAAATGCTTAGGGGTCTTCTTCATACTGAAATTGTTTCAAACTCTGAAATTTTCAATACGAGCCCTTATTTTGACATTATTTAGTTTTCTCGTTAAATTTCAATTAGGGTAGCAAACTGGAAGTCAATCGTGCCAGTAGTGTACAGTTTATAGATATTTAAAATTTTTTAATCTAAATGTTAAATGTATTTTAATCATTACAACGTAGATTGCAATGCGGTTAGTTCTTTAAGCATAGCTCCAGAACTATTTTTCAGAATAAGCTGTGATTTTATAATTCACATACTTGAAGCATTTATAAATCGATTTTTTTTTTTTTGTCAAAGAATTTAGATTACAAGTCCTAATTTCTTCCGAAAAAAATATTTGTAATTAATTTATAATATATATATATATTTTAACTTTTTGTAAGATTAAACCATTATATATAAAAAACCATTCTAAACCATTACAAATTATCAACAAAAATTGTGAATGTATAAATAATAAAGGAATTTCTTCAAATTAAAAAGGCTGTATAAACCATCATATACCAGTAAATCTATGAAACAATCCCCATAACAAGTGCAGCATGGATTTGAAATCACAGTAAACATATGAAAAATGGAAATTTGTGGAACAAAGGGATTTATATGTGAATTGCAATCTATGAATTTTTTAACGGAAATCGATTTCTATAAGCTTGTAATATAAAGCGCAAGAGTTATGCTTATATAATAATTGCAGAGCATTCCACCAAGTAGTTCTTGAGTTATGCGTAAAACAAATTACCATCAATGCAATCTCTTGTAATGATTACAAATGAATGAATTGAAAAAATGAAAACCTTCGTACTTTCCTATCCCGGTAAGTACGTCTTTAAAAAACACAAAATATACGATATTTTTTTCTTTTTTTCTGCAATACCGGTGCAATCTTCTGTTAAGGCTGTTCTCAACTGCTCTGCTCAACAAACGCAAAACGTTTCGACACATTTACAAATAAATTTTTTAACGGAAAGATATAAAATTGGAAAATCTGACCATGGAAGCGATTTGGAATCGAACTGTGTTTTCCATTTTTTTTATCAATAAATTACCTACTGAATTATAAGCGATTTTGATCACGTGACAAACATGTTTTTCTTGAGTGGTTATTCCACGTTCGCGCGAAAGTTCGGTTCAAAGCGTCCACTTTGACACTATCGCGTATTTATACACATCCTGCGTAGTTGGTCACTGAAAAATATTATTTAGAAAACTTTATTTAAACGGAATGTCGGTGACGTTATGCAGCGTTTCACCAACCAAAATTCAGGGCACTTACCAATGATGCCTTCATATTTATACAAAGCAAAGTTAATATGATCAAAGTCTTACTAAAGTATCTTCATTATTGTTAAATTTGTGAACTAAAACGTCTAGTGAAGCACAATGCATTTTTTACTAAACAAGCGTTTCCTTTAAAGTCCTTTAAAAAATACAAAAGAAAAATTCTTTAGCTGAATCTTTCGTGACAAATCAGGAGGTTTTTAGGGTATTTCAACATTTATTTCATTTCTTATGTGCAATAAGTTTCGTTGAAACCCACTAATGGATTTTGCTATGGTTTACAAACCATTTTTCTCTCTTTAAATACAAAGGGATAGGAATGGAGTTGATATTTCCCAGTATATCCTAAAAGTTATTCTATTTATCTAGCACAGCTTGTCAAAATAACAATACAAGTTTACATTTTTGTTACTCAAACCTAAGCCCTTTTGTTACTCAAAACTAAAGGACTCTAGTTTACACCTGTGTTCCCAGCCCCACCCCTAGACAATACATAAATGCAGGATAAAAACCTGGGGAAATTCCTGAGTAAAATATCATGCAGTGAAACTTCCCTGTGCGACCAACTCCCTGAACGACCATCTTTTTATGGAACGAAATTTATTCCCATGGACTGAATAGTAATTTTACCTCCCTTCAGAGACCATTTTAGTTGAACTCTCTCCATGAGCAACCAATTTCTTTGAAGAAAATGAAACAAATTTTCCCTGGTCGCTTGAAGAAGGTTTTATTAGAAAAATAATTCCAGAAAGCGCATTATTCATCAAACTTCTGATCTAGGTTTAGATTTTTTTTATTTTATTCCGGTAACTTTTAACTCCCCTGTCCTATTGTGTCAGGAAACTCTCAAAGAGATAGATAGATCAATGAAATCGTCATTATTTTTTCCCGTCCAAAAAAAAAAAAAAAAAAAATTGCATTTATTTACTTAGCTTCGAAAGGACTTGGAAATATAAGTTATTAAAGATAAAACCGTAAAATCATAACAAACGTCAATGTATTCGTTTTTTACACTCTGCAGTAATTAACTTATGGAATTAACTTTTGTTTTGAAACTTAAATTTTCATTTTTTTTCCTAATGTGAAAATAAATTTTAATAACATTAATTGTTACCTTTTTTTCAACAGTTAAAATCTAGATTTAAACATGACCTCCATTAAGAGACCACCTCTCGGAGCTACCAATTTTTTTTTTTTTAACGGAATGTGGTGGCTTTAGAGAGGTTTTACTCTATTTTGATGTTAGTAGATTAATGTCAAAATTTTACCCCATACTTATCTATTTTATTACACCCACAAATCTAAATCTGTCCCTTACCTAAAAAAGCAGGATAATGAAAAAATTCCTCTAAAGAAAATGGCTCATTTCTTCGTCTTTTTATTCCCTTTACAATCTCTGTACGTAATTTTTTTCCTTCCCCTCCCCTCCCCCTCACTACACCCAAAAGCCATTATTGATTAAACGTCTTTGCTTATATATAAACTATCAATGTAGCAAGTTGAAAGAATTGTATTTTCTTAATCCCCCCCCCCCCCCCCCCCGTAGAAAGCACCAGCTTGTCCCCTTGTAGAAGTAAGGCATGTTAAACTTAACTTCCCTTAATAAAATGTTAAAATTATGTTTTCTTTGACCAAATCTTAGAATTGTATAACCTACCGATTAACTCTGTACCCCCTGCACACTACGCTGTAAGAAACTGACAGTGGGAAAAATTAACTTTTATTAATAAGCAGCTGTTCTTGTATATAATTACTCATAAATGTGTGGACCCTTTCCACTCTACTTAATGTGAGCCCTTTTTTCATGGAGATTTTTTTCGGGGGAGGGGGGGGCGCTTACCGTCCTTGGTCAATGTTTCCATAAATATATAAAAGTCGCTGTCCTTTTACATAAGCTATAGCGAGTTGAAGTAACCGATACACGTGTTCAGCATTTGCTTTACTTGAAACATTGAATCGATTTTCTATAATTCAATATATATGTACCGCATTAACTAATAATCTCAATTTTTAATTATTATTATTTTTACCGTTGCCTTTTTTACCGTTGACCTTTTTACCGTTGCCTTTTTTACCTGTTGACCTTTTTTCCGTTGCCCTTTTTACCGTTGACGTTTTTTCCGTTGCCCTTTTTACCGTTGACCTTTTCACCGCGCACCGTAAAATCAGGTAATATTAAAGCATAACTATTGAAGTGATTTGGAATCGAATAACGTTTTTCCTTTTTCGATAAATGTATTACATATTGGGTCATAAGGGATTGTTGTATCATGGCGACTTTTCTTGGCTGTCGTGGCCGGACATTCAGTTTAAAAAACTAATATTTTACATAATTTTCCGGAAAGGCTTTTTTCTTTTATAGAACAATGGAAAACGCTAGTCAATGTCATAGTTTTTACTGTATTATTTATCGATTTTTCCCTGTACTTCTTCTCTCTTGGTTTTTTTCCTAATGCCCCCCCCCCCCCTCACACACACACACTGTCTCTCTAACAAAACATTATTTATTTGCATTTTTAAACCTCTCTTTTATATTTATAATATAAATAAATAAATGAAATACGTTGCAATATTGTCGCAGTTTTGAAACTGAAAATATTAATTTAATATATTAAAAAATAGATGAAGTAATTTCATTATTGGAATTATAAATTGTTTTAGGTATAATTAGCGTCATGCAGTGCCATGCCATTTTTTAAGCACACAATATTATTTTTCGCGTGTGCTGTTCTCTTTTCCGAGTGCGCCGTTCTATTTTTGATTGCTCTGTTAAAATTTTATTTCCTAGGATAAACAATCTGTGTCTACTCTTAATTTTTATAAAAATTCTTATCGGTATTTTCTATTTTGAAAGTCATACTAATAAATTATTACACCATTTTAGCCCCCGGTATGCTATTTCTTTCTCCCAGCTTATTTTGTGTCGTCTCCAAAAAATAACGTTACGTTGTATAAGCCAGCCGTAGAACAAAGCAGATGTATCATTGTACGATTAAATACTCTACAGCAATTTTTTAAACTTCTAAGCATCGCACATTTTCAATTTTCATACCGTCGAATTGGGGGGAAAAAGTGAATGAAATTTGTTTGAAAACTGTATCTTCATTTGTTTTTGAAATATTAATTTTTTTGTAGTGTTTAGAGCCATTTGCTTAATATTGGCCACGGAAGTACTTCACTTCTGTATAAAGTAAAGAAAAATAGTTCTAATAGTAATTATATATTTTTGTTGCCATTTTCTCATAACAACCGAAAGAAAATGTAATTAAATACGTGCTATTTTGAAAAAATATAAACGAATGATTTCTGTTAAAACATATTAATGTTAGAAACAAATGGAGGTCTATGAATCATTAGATAGCCGTTCTTTTTGTGGAGTTTCTTTAATGATGTCATCTTTTTGCTGCATTTGTGTATTATTTTGCGATAGTGACCTATGCATGTTTTACTGTAGATGTTTAAGAGTGGATCGTAAATGTGGAATTCTTAAGCGGATGCGAATGACGTCATTTTACATAAAATAAAAGCGTGTGCTTTAACCCCTTCGGGATGTGCGTCTTTTGCAGAATTTTTAATCTTTTATCACCAGTTTTTCGAAACAGAAAATCTTGCCTTATTGAGTAGGGAAAAGTCTCGGATTAAATAAGGCAAAATTTACTGGTGAGAATAATCACTGATTCTGAGCACCTTACGTGGAACGTATACCGATCGCTCGTCCGCAAGGGATTCAGTCTTAAAATTGAGACATGTTTTGTACTATTTATATATACATATATACATTTTTTTTTCATCGGACGTGACATTACATTCTGAAAAAGTAGAATTCCTGTTCTCCAGTTATTTTTCTGTTTCGTATACAGAAAAAAAATAAATAGATAAATCTTTAAAATGTGTTTATATTTCTCATTATATCAAATGAATGCAAATTATATCAAACAATTATTAAAATTCTTGAAGTTCTCTCCCCCCTCCTCCCCCCCCCCCAAAAAAAACAGGAAAGCTTTATTAATGCATGCTTAATATTTTATTACTTTCATTATAGTTTTTGATTATTCTAGTAGAATTTCTGTCTATCAATAAGAAATATTATATTCCGAAGATCGCCCTGTAAGTAATGAGTAATTTGCAGTCGTACAGAATTTTTATATGAATGACCATGTGTATTTGAATAACGTGTAAAGTATTCTTGTAAATTGTAGAATGAAGAGAAGGAAGAAGAAATTTTTATGTATGGAATGTAAGCTCAAAGTCTGGTTTAGAAATTCAGAGTCCTAGGACCAAACAATATATGGATAAATATAAACTGTTATAAAGTTTATCTTACATGATTTGTTTCTATTGCGTGATACAATGTCAAATGTTTTTTAAATATGGCCAAAGAATTATTGTCTAGATGATGACAGGCACAAAAATCTATATTTTTTTTAATACAGATTCTATAGTGCGTAGTTTTTATAGTAACTAAATAAATCTAGAAGCTACGCACAAGTGTTTTCTTTTTATCCAGGTGTCAAAATTGTTAATAGCAACAGGATATTACCCTTTGATGATTTTTTTCTGTACGTTATCGCTATTGCGCGTCAACAGTAAATGCCAGACTATGAATTTTTGATGTCCGGGACACAAATATGATTTGAAGCCCTCCGTGCTTACGTTATGTAGTAAGCTGAAATATTTTTTAAATGTGTATTTTGAATGGTTCTATTAAACTTGAAATTTGTTATTTTGGGGAATATTTGTGAAGTCAATTTTATTAATAAATGCACGAAATTTGCGTTAGTTTTTACTCAAATATCAAATAATTAAATAGTATTTACAATTTTTCTATAAATAAAAAACATGTTCTCAAAATTGAAAAAATTTTTGGAGATAGCTCAGTGGGGAAAATGTTATTTTCGGTGAAGTATTAACTCAAGCTTATAAATTATAGCGGAAACGATGTTTGATATCTAAAATTTGCTCACCTTTAGATATAAAATTGTCATGTGTCAGGAATATGTGCATTGTCAATTGCAGATAAAAAGAAAAAAAACACAAGAACACCCTAATATAATTTTTAAATGCATGTATCATTGGATATTTTTTAGATATGATTATCATGATCAATCATTAAATCGTAAGTCGCGATGTCATTTTTTTTTGTTGTTGTTCATTTTGAAATGCATTAGGCATATGCGTTCGTGGGACCTAACAACGAAAATTACTGGTTAATTATTATCTTTGTATTGTACAATATAAAACTATGTTAATAATGAAACTAAACAGGCAGTTTTTAAAAATTTTGTCTTTTGATTCTCTCACTCCAAGCTTATAGGATTATAGACCATACTTTAATCTGGCCCCCTGATCACTCAGATCCAGTTCAAGAGCTTAAGTTGGTAAGCTTAAAGCGTATAGATTTATAGAATTGAGATACCCCAAGTTTATGAAGCCTTAGACCAGTGCCCCGTTTGCCTATGTCCTAGTCCTGTGACAATTATGACTGTTTTTTTTTTTTTTTTTTTTTTTTGCCTATATTGATATCGTTAAGAGGCTACTGCACTCAAGTGAAAACACCCACTCGCTAATGTTGTTTTTATAGGAGAATTCTATTAAATATCTCACTTGCATTTCAATATTTTCCCGTTTTGTTTTCAGTTTTTTTTTTATTATTATTATTATTAGGATACTTTGACTTTCGGAACCGGTTTCGAAAGTAAAGGTATCCTCATAAAAAAAAAAAAAAAAAAAAAAAAAAAAAAAAAAAAAAAAAAGCAAAAAAAGGCATTTGTTGAGATCGACTTCAGCTACCCAATGCAAAAAAAAAATCATTTAAGAATATTGAAATGCAAGCAAGATAATAATTAAAAAAAATTCTCCCTTACGAATAACATTAGCGACTGAATGTTTTCGCGTAATTGAAGTAGCCTCTTAAAAGTGTGACAGTAACAAATTAATCTTAATTTGTTTTCACATCATGCGTTTTTGAAAATGTCATTAGATATTTATATTTTGATTACCATTGCCTCGGAATTTCTTAAACAAATGTAATACTTTCGCAAACTTTATTTTATACCTGTAAAAAAGTTTTTGCCAAGCTAAATTTTCACAGAATGGAAGATTTGACACTCTGATATCAAAAAAACTTTTATCAATTGTTAAAAATACTATATATTTTAGGAAATGCTTAAAAATTTTCATTTTCTGTGATCTTAAAAAATGTTTTTGACCACACTTTTGAAAATTCCAATATTAATACATGCATTCCCATTCAGGTCAATTTTTTTCTTGTTTATAAATTAGATATCTTTGATCATACAGCTAATTGATGGTTATCATATTCTTTCGATGGATCGTTTCACGACTGATTTAAGAGATATTTAATTAATTTTATATAAAAAATGCCATTTTTAGATATTATTATTGTATATGTAAATAATAATAATAAAGAAAATCTTCAGTTTTAAAGGAATCTGAATTAAAATATCTGCAACTTTTATAGCTGGTGTTGTAAAATTATTTCGTGATTGTGATTGAGCATTTGAGCGTTATAAATGTATAGATATGCAATATTGTTGATATTAGGAATTAAACAAAAAACTTTATAAGGTATATTATGATTATTATCATTTTTTAACCTTTGTGAAATTTACATGCATTTTGAAAAATAATAAAAAATTATGACTCCTTTTTTTTTTCTTTAAAAGAAAGGTAAAGAATATATTCTGTAAAGATAAAAGAAAAAAAGTATTCGAGTGTTTGTAGTTTGTATTCCAGACACCTTTTTAACAATCACTTGCTGTTCACCGTCCTTTTAACAGATGTATAACAGACACTCTTTAGTACCCTATCTTTTCACACCCCTTTATGACATCTGCTGATACTGCTGACATCTGACAAAGAGTTTCTGGTTAGGCCAGTGGGGGATAGTAAAAAAATGTGCAACACTTGAAATTTCGCTGAAACGAATAAAAGATACACAGCCATCAGAACATATGTGTATCCAGGGACCGACTCAGCTATGGGGAGCCCTGGGGCAAGCATCATTCTGGGGGCCCCCCTTCTATCTATCTGTAGAATGTTTTTGTGAATAATGTGGAAGTGGCTAGTACCAAACTTCATACATACTGTAAGTACGCATAAATTTTGTACCCGGCTTTGTCTGCTCACGTCTGTATACAGATTATCACAAAAAATTGTCACATTTTTAAGAAAAAATTCTAGTAGGATAATATAGTAGAAAGAATGATAGATTGGTGGACTCGAGTATTTCTTTGCAAAGTTTTACTTCGCTTATCTACGTACATTATAAGATGTGTAAAAGAAAATCCCATAAATTGGTCATAATTAATGGTTTTAACTTGCCATGTTACGTGGAAAACATTAATAAAGTATTTCTTTTGAAAACAATAGAATACTAAGTTTTTATAATAAAATTTTAATCATTAGTTTTCGAATGATTAGTTTGCTTTTTGCATAAGTGGAGGGGGTACTGGAAGCAGAGAAGAGAAGGGGGACCGCAATCCCTTCCTAAATGTCTGAAAATATATGAATTTTGGTCACTTTTCGCTAGTTTTAATCACTTAGCACCTTTTAATGAAAATCCTGATTACTCTCATGGGGCCCCCCTAAAAAGGGGGGCCCGGGGCAACTGCCCCGCATGCCCCTGCATAAGTTGGACCCTGTGTGTATCTGTTCTTGTTCTTACTCCGAGTTTAAAATTCGGTTTTGTTTTTAAAATTATTAAATAATAGAGATTTTTATAAATAACATTAAAGTACTGTATAATTTGTTAGATGCATTAACGTTTCTCTATTGCAGTCTATTGCAGAACATATACCTAATTTCAGAATTTTTTCTTCCTTTAAATATGCATCAATGACAGTTGATTTTATATCACTACCACAAAAATATTTTGTTTTAAGTTTGATATACATTATTCGGGCGTGAATTTCTTTAACACATTTTAGAATATATACAGAAAAGGTGATTTTCCCAATGAAAATAATAACATTACGAAACCTTTTAAATACACTTTTAATTTCATAGAAAAAAAACTTTTTAATGTGATTTCTTATCTGAAAAATGCAATATGAGATCGTATTATGTTGGTAAAACGCCAATGATAAACTTTTAAAAATATCAGTATTAAACCAACGATATTTTCTTGTCAACATCAGAAAAAAAATAATAAAAAAGTAATAATAAATATTTTCTCCTAATATCACATAAATGGGTGATATTAACAAAGGAAATTCTGAAATACAAATGATTTCAAATTTCCTTTTTAGTATAAAAAGTTTCGATTGCATTATTTTCAATAAATAATGACGTAAACACCTTCAGAATTTAGCAAGGGAGAAAAAAGAGAAGGGGGTGGGCACATAATAATGATAACGGTGAGTGCCGAAAGAGTCTAACATAAATGACGGCGCCTGGTGCGGGGCACCGCCTGTGCCATCCCGGATGCGGCGTTGTGTCCCTCTACTCTAAACCCAGATTTTACACATAACTTGGCCATATTAAAGTAAATTTTCACCAGGCTTGACTTGGATATAAATAAATAAAGTTGAAAGTGAAGTTGAAAATAAAGTAATGTTTGTTTAAATATGACACTGGTTTCTATAAGAAAATTGTAGTGTGCTCTACTATTTTTTTAGGGGGGCGGGGGGTCACACTATACTGTTAAAGCAAAAATTTCGAGTACAACAACACATCAGCTAGCAAAGACCCCCCTCCCCTGCCCCTCTCCCCAAAGTATGAAAATTTGTTTTACGCCACTTTAAGACTTTTCCACAGCTAACTCACCAAATTAAAAAAGGCAACTGTGAACGAAAGACTTGACTAAAAAAATCATTCTGTTACAGCTAATGACATGTATTTACTAATTTAAACGCAATTGAATATTTCCCTCAAAGTTTGTATAAAAAATAATTTTAATTTATTTATGTTCGAAATAATTTAAATAATATTAATCAGTTGTTAATTAACCACAAATAAACATTTGTCAATTATTTACTGTTTATCAATTAAAAATATTCACCAATTAATTGCTATTCATTAATTAATAATAGCGTCAATTAAGTACTATTTTATTTATCTATGGCAAATTATTGAGTATGACATTCATAACACTTTTCACTGGAAGCAGATACTCTGCTTACGCCCCCCCCCCCCCCCACCAATACGAAACATCTTTTAACGTTGCGTAAAAAAACATCTTTCTAGAACTAACGCACCGAATTGACCAAGCAGCTGTACTCAAAAGACTTATCTAAAGAACCAGTCTGTTATCGCTAATGAAATATATTTTAATATTTTAAACAAAATTAAATATTTTTTAACAAATAAATTTAAATTTACTGGCGACAATAATTAACTGAAATTTATCAATGTTTAACTAACCGCAATCAATTATTCAAAATTACTTACAATTTACTATTTGTAAATAATAGTCATCAATTAATATTCATTGACTAAAATAGCTTCATTTAAGAACATTAGCAAATGATTAAGCATTAACATCTCTAATCGTAACACTTTCATCTCCATTGCTTAAAATATCCTTTCAAAAAATTGTCATTGTCCTTCAAACGCATCAATAACATTATACACTTTGTCAGGCAATTCATTGAATAATAGAGTAACCACCCAGGACATCTTAGTTCGAGATTAAGTTACTCGGGTTGAGTGTGTAAAATTTCAAAACGAGTAACACCCGAGTTACTCTAAATAATGGTACTGTGCTCCCACAAACTTTTTGTTCTAAAATATAAAAAAATACTTCGAATGAAATTTTTTTGGTGTTCATATGTATATTTTGCATATCTTAACATTCTATAATAATATTTAAATGATACTAATAAAATTTCGGTGGGTATTCCAAACGTCGGTAAAAAGTTTAGTTATTGACGAGGGCGGGTAGGACGGTATTGGTGTGTGTGTGTGTGTATGTAATAATAAAAATTTTCACCCTTTATTCTTAGTAAAATTATTCCAAATTCTTAATAGCTACCTTTATTACTTGCTTTACTAATATCTTAAATATCTCTTATTTTTTTCCCATGCTTTAAATGCGTATTCTTTTATTATTCTAAAAACCTTAAATCTATTCGTCAAAATCCATTAAAATACTTTTTCAGTTTATTTCTGATACTAAATTCTTTTTCTTCGAATGTTTTAAAATATCGTTTGCACTATTATTCTATTTGTTCCATCAGTTTCCCGCCAGCAGTTTGTTTACACGGTTTTTCTGACGCCGGTTCGAAAGAGATCATTCGACGTCACGCGTTCGTCACCACTTTCCATCGAATCGTGGCTTGTCGCCTGTCCCATTCCTCCCCACCTCTCTACTGGAGTGGTTCTCCACTGTTAATGTATTCATTCGCGTCCTGTTTTTCTGGGTATTTATAGCGTTTCAATGACTAGGAGCTCATAATTTGTATGCTTTTTCGTTTGTCTAAATACTCCTCGTCACTTGGTGGTGAGACTTGTAATGTGGAGAAACTACTATTTTAACATCTTAAATTTATTATGAAGTGGATCAACGATGTCGTCGGGAGCTGATGAATATGTTACTGGAATTGTTTACGATATATTCCTATCAAATAAACCACGTTCAACTCATGATGCCTCTATTATTCTTGAAGGGGAAATTTCTCCAATGTTTTCTTGAACCTGTCTTCAATTAGGCCACCACGACTGCACTCCGGTTGTCATATGATAACGGAGGGTTGGCAAAGCTACTGGTATTAATTACTAAACTGCATTATCTTCGATATATCAAGAGTCGTCGGAATGTCACAAAATGTGACAGTACTTTATATCATAGAAAGCCGGTAGGATAAATGTGACTTGTAATCAATTATTAATAAAAGACACTACGGTATGTGAGTTATTTCATCGGTTATCACATAGAATGATTATGTGAAAGGATGCTTTTAATCATTGAAGTACATTGTCAGTACAATTCTGACTATGAATGTCACTTAGCTTTTCATCAATCTCAACAAGAAAGAGTAAAATATGTCCACGAATTCCCGAAACCTCCAAGTGGCAATACTAGTTCTCGCATTATTTTTAATGCACGATTTTTCTTTTTTAATAAAATTCTAGCTCTCCGTCCAGAAGTCATCTTTGTAAACTACCAATCTGTGGGTGAGAATTGTTAATATTATTTATTAATGTTTACAATATTTTAGTAGATTTTTATTTCATTTACAATATTGTTATTATTATTATTGTTGTTAGGAATGAATTATACTTTAGTTGTTATTATTTATTGAGAGAAAAAAATATATTTACATTGTTTATTTAATTTAAAGTTATATATATATTTTTTTAATTATGTTTATACTATTGCATTTTTATATAAATGAGTTGTCCTTCCTATATTCAATTAAGATCTAGAATTGTTAAAAAATCGAGTAACACCATGAGTGAAATAAATATTGTTCATTTTGACCCAGAGTCCGGTATGAAAATACAACCTTGGTTAATGCATTTTGAGAAATCTTCCAGTACCGAGAAAAAAGATGAAAATTGGAAATTAAATAATATTTCTAAATATTTGAAAGGAGAAGCATTGAAGGTTTATATAAATGATTGTCTGGAGTGCACTAGTTTTGAAAACATTTCTGAGCTTCTCACTGAAAAATTTATTAGTGTTTGTGTTCCAAGATTTTCTGAGTTTGCAGCTTTAAAGTTAAATGACTTAAATGAATTAGAACAATATTTTCATAAAAAAAGTTGAAGTGGGTAGGAAGTTACAGTTATGTGAAACAATAATTGTGCAGAGACTCACAGATGGGCTGAAGCCCGAATACCAGAATTTTTTTATAGTAAATCCTCCAAGTAATACCACTGACTGGTATCGGATGGCAAAACAACTAGTAATAATTCCAACTTTTCCTGTAAATGCTGTTAGGAATAATTCACAAAATGTTAGGCCCTTTCAGCCTCATTACAATGCACCCAGACGTTGGATTCATCAGGAGAATCCTAATTTAAATACAAATAATCCTCGATTTACAACTCCTAGAATGCAAAATACTCCTTTTCAACAACGATACCCCACTAGACATTGCAGGATTTGTCTTAACAAAGGGGTACTTAATGCCTATCATTGGGAAAGAGAATGTGTATTTAATGTTACCCCTGTACCATCATATGCTCCTACTAATCAACAACAATCTTCTACTAATAATATATGACAATTGATAGTCTCTGGGTATGCAAAACAAAAAGAAATTCCTTGTGTTATTGATACGGGATCCACTATTTCGATTTTACCTATTAAATTTGTAAAATTATTACATGCTAAAGTTAAAAATATTTCTCCATTTATTATTGGCCAAGCTAAAGGGTCTATACAAATTAATCAATCATGTAATTTATTTATTAAAGTTGGTAAAATTAAGCAGAATGTAAAATTTTTAGTATGTGACACTGATCTTGAGTACGCAATACTAGGGTTGCCAACCTGTGCACTCTTTCAATTAAATATAGTTTGTGTAAATTGTAAAATTATGCAAGGAAGGACTATAGTAAAACAATGCATATCCAGAAATGTACTAAGATCTCTTCATTTTAATATGAATAACCAATATGATGAGATGCAATCCGATTATGGAAAGTTTATGACTCCTCAATCCTTCGCGCAGCCTAATATTAATGATTATAATTTAATTGGGAAAATAAATTCTGTAAAAAACAAAACTTTAAGGGATATTTTGAGGGATTATTTGGATATTTTTTTCAAAAAATAAATATGATGTAGGAAAAATTAATATTGAGCCACAGCGCATTTTTTCTCAATTCTGAACTACCTATATCTATGAAGCCATACTGCACTTCAATATTCGAAGAAAAAGAAATTTCAGAACAGATTCAATCATTATTAGCTGCGAGATTAATTAAAGAAAGTTATAGCCCTTATTCCTCCCCTGTTACTTTGGTAGAAAAACGCGATGAAGGTAAGAAAACTAGGTTATGTGTAGACTATAGAAAAATAAATTCAATAATGAAAAATGATGCTGAACCATTACCCCGTATTGACGGAATTTTAGATAAATTGAGTAGTGCTCAGTATTTTTCGACTTTGGACTTAGCCTCTGGCTACTGGCACATATCCATATCCCAGCAGACTCTGAAAAATTGGCTTTTACTACCAACTCTGGACTTTTTGAATGGAATGTTCTTCCATTCGGTGTCAAAGTTGGGCCCCCAATTTTCAATAGAACCATTATAAGAATCCTAACTAAATATAAAATCGAGTTTGCCTGCTATTATTTTGATGACATAATTATTTTCTCTTCAACTTTGGAAGAGCATCTACAACATCTTACCAAAATTTTTGAATTATGTAGATTGGAAAATATCAAACTTAAATTATCTAAATGTAACCTTGTCCAAAATAAAATTAATTTCTTAGGTTATGAAATAAAAAATGGTACCTTAACTCCAGCTAATAATAATATAGAAGCTATCAAAAATTTAAACCCCCCCCTCAAATGTTGAAGAACTCCAAAGATTCCTAGGATCGATTAATGTCTATCATAAATTTATTGATAAATATGCAGAAATCAGACATCCCCTCAATAAGTTACTTAAGAAAAATACCATATGGGAATGGAATTCAGATTGTCAAAATTCCTTCCAAAAACTAAAAGATGCCCTAATTGCTAAACCTGTTTTGAAAATTTATGACCCTAAATTACCCCTCCATATGTTTGTTGATGCCTCTCAGGTGGCGGTAGGTGCAGTTCTTAAACAGCCAGATAGTAATAATTTTTTACATCAAATTGCATACTATTCAAGAGGATTGAGAAGTTATGAAAAGAACTATTTTATTACCTAATTAGAATGTCTTACCATCATTGGCACATTAGATAAATATTACCACTACTTCCACGGTGTTAAATTTACTATACACACCGACCATGCATCTCTTGTATGGTTAAAAAATGTTAAACATATAAGGGGAAGATTATTCAGATGGCCATTAAAACTATCTATGTTTGAATATGATATTGTATATGAAAAGGGTTCAACAAATGTCGAAGCTGACATGTTGTCTAGAAATCCTACTACGTATTTTATTGAACCAGTTACTTTCCTTTTGGATGTTAGAGAAGTTATAGAGATGCAGGAAAAGGATAATGTTTGTGTAAAAAACTATGTAAGTGAAAATCGACAAATGATAGTGAAAAAGAAAGGTTTTAGAAAAATAGTAGTGCCCATGTCCTTAAGAAGAAAATTACTAAATGTTGCTCATGAGAAATTTGGTCACCCTGGTATCCAAAAAATGTTAAATTTAATATCCCCTAATTATTATTGGCCTGATATGACTCAAGATATAACTAAATTTGTAAAGCATTGCGATATTTGTCAGAAAAATAAAAAATACAGACAGAAGAAATTTGGCTTATTACAAGCTATGCCAACCACAAACCAACCTTTTGAATGTCTTTCTATTGATACTGTGGGAGGATTTAATTACTATAACTCCACCAAAAAATATTTGCATAAAATAATAGACAATTCTACAAGATATGTTTGGGCTTTCCCCTCAAAAAGTGTTACCACAGAAACTTATACCAACTGTCTAAATCAAGTATTTAATATTCAAACTCCCCAACAATTGTACTGTTTGAATAAAATTCTTAATGTACAGGTTCCCCAAAAGGTGCTCAGTGATAGAAATGCAGCTTTTACTTCATCTAGATTAAAAAAAATTTCTTCGGAATCATAATATAAAGCAGCGTTTAACCTCCGCACACCATCCTCAAACGAATGGGAAATGTGAAAGATTGAATCAAACAATAGTTACTAGATTAAAGTGTAAGGTTAATTCTACCAGTTCTAAAGTTCCTTGGACAAAACTTCTGACCGAAGTAGTTAATGAGTATAACAATACTCCCCATTCCATAACCAAATTCCCCCCTTCTTATTTACTTTTTGGCCAATTACCCTATGATTCCCTCCTTCAACAAGATTATTACCCTTCAGTTCAAGAAGCCCGCAAAATTGCTAAAAAACGCACAGATGAATTTTATTGGGGAAGTAAAAAATATTATGATAAAAATTATGTAGAACCTAAATTTGAGATAGGAGATCTAGTAATTTATGAGGAATTTCAATACCCAAATACTAGGAAGCTATCCCAAGTTTTTAGTTTCCCATATCGAATCCTTAATAAATTATCTGATGTTAACTTTGAGATAGATAGAAAAATTCAAAAGAGAAATACGGAGATTGTCCATGTAGCTAAATTACGAAAATATTATTCTCCAGATCAATTAAAGTTATTCCATGAAAAACCCCAGAAAACTGATGTTAAATCCATAGCCGTGTCTTAAGTTTATAATAATAAGTAATTTAACTAAATTAAATAAATGCATTATAAGTTAATAAGCAATTCTTTTCTATATAACAGTGTGTTCTTGAATCGCGACAGGAATATTACTGCTGAGATTGTTTACTCGAGTTAACTGTTTATGCTGGCGTAAATTGGTTGATTTAAGTTGAGAATTTCTTATATTGAAATTAATTGAATTATATTAATAACTTAAACTAAATTAACTAAATAAATAAAATTAACTGGATTAGAATTAAATTGAAATTGAAATTTGAATCTGGAATTAAAGTTAATTACTATAGTTCAATAATCTGGATTTTTAACAACCTTTCTAAGTATGCTACAAGATTTCATTTTCATTCAGCAACTATAGTTTTCTTGTTTGATTGAAAACAAGATCGTTGCATAACATGCTGAATTGATAGTTGTTTCACAAACATTTCTTATTCATTATTGTTATCTTTTTTGTGTCTAATATTTGAGTATATTTCATACCTCATTCACTGTTATAAGGATGAGATATCAATAAGATACTTTAAAGATTAATTAAAGAACATTGTTTGATACTTTTGAATATTATTTACTGTTGCTGAAATTATTGTTATTATTATTATTATTTATTATACTATGCATTATTTGATAGTGAGAGAAAAATATCATAATGAAGAATATTATTGATTACTGAGATGTATCTTAACATGGAACATTACTTGTGGGAGTATTTATGCTATGAGTTGCTATAACCCGATTAGTATGAAGTACAATTACTCATTGTAAGTTATTCCTAGAAGTTGATATTATTATATATGATATGATTAGAATGATATAATTGGAAGATAATTACTTTGTAGCTAGCTAGTGAACAAAACATAAAATAAGTAAAGTAAAAAAAAAAAAAAAAATATCTTATTTATGCTTAGTTTTGGAATTTAAGAATTTTTGTTAGTTTATGAGAATTTCAGATATTTTAAATTGGTTTTAGTTGTTATGAGTTAGATAGTTTATTAGTTATGAGTAATTAATTTATGAGTTAGAAATTTCAGAGTTTAGAAATTTCAGATTATAAAAAAGTTTCGACTTAGACGAATGCCCGAGAAAATAAAAATTTCTCGCATCTCGGACCACGAAAGGATTATGCATCGATGCAGGCATGCCAATACAATTAATGGTGCTATAAATAGGTTTATTTAAACTGTAGTTTAAATAATTTTTATTGGTAATATTATTGTTAATTTTGATATTATTAAGTTATTATTATTTATTTATTGTAATATATTAACTTTATTTATTGAACTGAAAGTGAACGTAGATTGGAGAAATTGAATTGCTAATGTAAAGATAAGTAGAATCAAAGGAACATTATATTTCTGAATCTAAATTTGAACTTATATTTTGAAGACTTTTGTCAATAATTTCATTAGCATATTTTTATATTATAAAATACTACGTTCAAATCTTTAAAACTGAGTTCATGAATGCTTTGCACGTGAAAATGAGCCATCAATGGCCATAAATTTATTATGTAAATACTAAAACTATGTTAAATAATTATTCTCCTTTCTTATATTAACTTTTTATTTTACATCATTGTAAATTGTAAACAAGATTAATATATTGTCCTTGTATTTAATTAACAATTCCAGTAGTTCGCGTTATAATTTCTAAATTTTAAATTTAACTTAGCATTTATATATTTTTAGAAAGTTTGTTCTTTAGGGTTTACTCCAAGTGACGAAATTGTAATCAAAGTCTATGTAACATTTTTCCTTCTATGAACTTGCAAGTCTTAGGACATACCAGTTCATCCAGTCTTTTTGAGTGGAGGGATATGTAATAATAAAAATTTTCACCCTTTATTCTTAGTAAAATTATTCCAAATTCTTAATAGCTACCATTCTTACTTTCTTAATACTATCTTAAATATCTCTTATTTTTTCCCATGCTTTAAATGCGTATTCTTTTATTATTCTAAAAACCTTAAATATATTCGTCAAAATCCATTAAAATCCATTTTCTGTTTATTTCTGATACTAAATTCTTTTTCTTCGAATGTTTTAAAAGATCGTTTGCACTATTATTCTATGTGTTCCATAAGTTTCCCGCCAGCAGTTTGTTTACGCAGTTTTTCTGACGCCGGTTCGAAAGACATCATTCGACGTCACGCGTTCGTCACCCCTTTCCATCGAATCGTGGCTTGTCTCCTGTCCCATTCCTCCACACCTCTCTACTGGAGTGGTTCTCCACTGTTAATGTATTCATTCGCGTCCTGTTTTTCTGGGTATTTATAGCGTTGCAAAGACTAGGAGCTCATAATTTGTACGCTTTTTAGTTTGTCTAAATAATCCTCGTCACTTGGTGGTTAGACTTGTAATGTGGAGAAACTACTATTTTAACATCTTAAATTTATTATGAAGTGGATCAACGATGTCATCGAGAGCTGATGAATATGTTACTGGAATTGTTTACGATATATTCCTATCAAATAAACCACGTTCAACTCATGATGCCTCTATTATTCTTGAAGGGGAAATTTCTCCAATGTTTTCTTGAACCTGTCTTCAATTAGGCCACCGCGACTGCACTCCGGTTGTCATATGATAACGGAGGGTTGGCAAAGCTACTGGTATTAATTACTAAACTGCATTATCTTCGGTATATCAAGAGTCGTCGGAATGTCACAAAAAGTGACAGAAAATTATATCATATATATATATATTAGGACGTGTGCTTCAAAAGTCGCCTTATCCAGAAAGTCTAATTTTGTGAAATCAGGAAAAACATCTGACTACGTCCATTGGTTTTCATTGTAAAGCGAAGATTTTAAAATGGCAGAAATAAAGTATAAATTTAGTTTTTTTTTTTTTTTTTTTTTTTTTTTGCGGACTGTTATGGTTTTGTTTTTGCTCGGTGCAGGTTTGGCAATAGAATAGGTTAATAGAGAAAGCACGATTGATTTTGTAAATTTTGGATAAGGCAAGTTTTAAAACTCACGTACTTCATCATATATACATATACAGAGTGGTCATAAAAAAACTTTGCCGATATATGGAACTCTAGCGGCCGTTCCGTTTAACCGATCGACATGAGATTTCAGATATAGTTATTCAGAGGTATGCGCTCGGGATTCTGTGAACGGCAACAAATTAGCGCTCACGGTTACGGTTATAGGTACAGAAACTCTAAATTTTCGAATGGCAACGCCCATTTTTTTTCGTCGCAAAATGCTCAGAGCATGCGACAACCCTAATTAGCGCTGGAACGGTACGTGTATCACAATAAACGGACGCGTTATGCAGGCACAAAAAACAGCTCAGCAAACGGCCAAAAACAACACGATAGGTGCGCACTGAGGAAATTTGCATATGACAGAGGCAAGACAACAATCATAGAATGCAGTTCGACAGATAATCAGCGTAGAAAACGGATTCTTGCCTCTGTCATATGCAAATTTCCTCCGTCAGCCCCGATCGTGTTGTTTTTGGCCGTTCGCTGAGCTGTTTTTTGTGCGTGCATAACGCTTCCGTTTATTGCGATAAAAGTACCGTGGCAGCGCTATTTAGGGTTTTCGCATGCGCTGAGCATTTTGCGATATAAAAAAATGGGCGTTGCCATTCGAAAAATTTGAGTTTCTGTACCTGTAACCGTAACCATGAGCACCAATTTGTTGCCGTTCACAGAATCCCGAACTCACACCTCTGAATAACTATATCTGAAACTCATCTCCATCGGTTTAACGGAACGGCCGCTAGAGTTCCATATATCGGCAAAGTTTTTTTTATGACTACCCTGTATATATATGCGTGTGTGTGTATGTGTATATATATATATATATATATATATATATATATATATATACATGAGAAAAAAAATACTTCCTTAACAAATATAATGCATTTCAGTACATTTAAACTAAATTATATAGGCTGTCCGGTCTCAACGGTGTCCAATGGCTAATTCCTAAACCGTTAGTCATAGACATATAGTTCCAGTTACAAATATGTTTTAAATCATGTAAAGAAATATTTAAAAAATTGATTTGGGTCAGTAAAAACATTTCTGAAAAAATTACGAAATTTAAATTTTTATACGGTCCCCCGGTCCTATAAGTTATATTTAGTAAAATTTCTCTATTACACTGACAAGTAAGACAAAAAAGTCCCATTCATATAACACTAAAATTGAGTGAGTTATGAAACTTTAAATATGGTGACTTTTCTGCTCTGAAAACAAAAGAGTTCGGCTTGGCATTGAGGGATCACATACCAAATGCTTAAAGTATTCGAACTGATTTCCTGTGTATCTGCGCTTTGAAAAAAATCGTACAAGTATTACGATTAAGTTAACATTTATTAAGTTTCAGATTGGCTAAAATAACGTATATTTTATTTTGGCAGGATTTGAGACCGTTTCTTTTATGATTTCTTTTAACAAAAATTATGTTACTTTTTATAAGTTTTATGTTACTTCAACGATCGTATGTGTTTTTTTTTCAGTTCAAAATTTGTACTCGAACTTTAACTCACTTTTAAATGTCCGATCGAGATTACATTTTACATACTGGCGCAAATCCAATAACAATCTAATATTATTATGATTTCCGGAGGTTCCCATTTATACTTGTTAGACAGGATAGCAAAAAAAAAAAAAAAAAAAAAAAAAAATGTCGGATAGATTACCGCCAATAAATTTAAGAAAAAGTTTTAGATTAGGTAATAGCCTGCGATTGTTGGTTTTTTTAAACTTTTATGTATTTTTTAGCACTGGATCCGAAAATTACATTAATTTTTAACAATCATGTCAAGATATTTCGAAAATCATATATTCTCAAATTTAAAGAATAACAAAAATCGGATACTATAAAGTTGAGGAGATGGTTGGGTTTTTTAACTTTTGATAATTGATTTTTACGTACAATTTTTAGCACTGAATCTAAGAATGACCTTTATTTTTAACCATCAAGTTAGAATTTTTTTGCACATCGTAAATGTGTAAGTTAAAATATAGCGAAAATCTCATACTATAAAACATATGTAAAACTTTTTTTGTTTTATTTTATTTTATTTTATTCAATAATTTATTCTATATTTTTGCTTCTCCTGGGATTCTTACAGCTAAATAACTTAGTGGTCCGATGAGATGAGGGCGGAGGTTCAATTTAAACATTGAACTTTTGAACTTTGAGAAAATCCTGATGTGATGGTTAAAAATGAAGGTCGATTTCAGATTCAGCGATACAGAATACATAAGAATCAATTATCAAAAGTTAAAAAACATTATATAACCAAACTTTTGCAGGCTAGTGTAATCTAATAATGTTTTAAAATACGTATCATTTTATGAAGAATTGAGGCTGTTTATTTAGCATCATCTTATTTAACAAAAATTCTGTTTTTTCATTCTTCTTCAATGTTCATTACAAATTGTATATTTTGCATTAATATGTCAGAATGATTAAATATTTAAAATTTATATTGCAATGTTAATTTTACTCTCAACCATTTTTTAATATATTTGACGAAATTATATTTCGACTAAATTTGTGAATGACACCCAATTTGCAGCAAAATATATGCTCCAACTGTAAACAACTATTACTCGGTCAATTTCAATCGTAGAATAACGGGACTTTTGTGTATTACTTGCCAATGTAATAATGGAATTTTACTAAATATAACTTATAGGACGGGGGGACCATATAAAAATTTAAATTTCGTAATTTTTCAAGAAATGTTTTTACTGACCCAAATCACTTTTAAAATATTTCTTTACCTGATTTAAAACATTTTTGTAATTGGAACTATATGTCTATGACTAACGGTTTAGGAATTGCCATTGGACACCGTTGAGACCGGACACACTGGATGACGAGAAATATTACAGACATTTTTATATCGCATTTTTAAAAATCTTTATAATATTTAACACAAAAAAATGAAATTTTTAATAACAAAGAACTTATAATTCAATTATTTGAATGAACGCATTTACAATATTATTTTATGTTAGATTTACCAAATTAACTAATCCTTTTTAAAGAAATCTGCAAACTTTTGAATGTCTGTTTAACTCTATAAATGAATCTCCTTTATCTTTATTATGGAATTTTATAGTATGAAAAAAAAAATTCCTTAAAATCAATTGATAAAAAGAAGGTTTGCAAATGAATGACTTACAACATAAAAAAAATTAAACATGGTAGCATAAAGTTCTTGTTAGGATAAAGTTTTAATGAACTTCAATGATTTAAAATTTTACCTGGACTATAAAATCTTTCAAATTTAAATTCAGAACATTTTTAAATACTTTAAATTAAAGAATCTGACAGATAAGTGAGTTTAACTACAAAATTTTTTTTTTTTATATATGTAAATAAGTTAAATATTTCAATATTATAGATTAATACCCTCCAGTTAAAAAGTTTTTGTCGATTATCTTCCAAACCGTTGATGACAGAAACGTTTTTTTAATTACAAAAAAGATTGAGAGAGTTCATCCGAATAACGTTTTTTAATGAACTTTTAATATTTTAACATTTTACCTGAAATGTAATACTTTTCGAATTTAAGTATATAGCAGTCATAAATAGTTTTAAATAAAATAAAGTATCGGATAAATATGTTTAACTAATAAAAAATGAATATAAAGTATCCATGTATGGATTTTTTAAATATCGTATTTAATTTAAAAAGTGCTGCATATGTACAGGAAAGCGATTTTTATATATATTAGCGATTATATTTAGAAATAAATTTTGTATCCTCTGGATTAAAATTAGAAAAAAAATAAATAAAGTTTTGATGAATTTTACCGTTTTGACCTTTTATCTCCAATGAACTTTAAAATTTAAATTCAATACAGTAATAATTGCATATAAATTAAAATCATAAGCGAAATGCAATATTCCACCCTGATTCAATTAAAGAATACATAATATGAACTTTAAAAAGATCATAGTTTTACTTAAAAGGCAACGAAGTTAGTTATAATATATATGTTACGACTTTAAAATATACATTTTATTTAATTTTTCCGGTACTTTCGGCCTGCAACTCCGCAGTCACCGTCAGGGGAAAAATTTCCCTTACAATAAACTTGGGATATCAGACCGAAAATAATAGAAAATTTAAAGAAATTATGTATTTTTAACTAGTAACATGTATATTATTATTATTCTATACATGTGTATTATTATGATGCCTTTTAAACCAAACTGTGAGCTTTTTAATATTCATATTGTGTAGTTCGTGACGAATAATTACTTGAAACTTAAATAAGCTATAAGATAAATGTGGTTAAATATTTAAAAAATGCGTATAGGATAATAGCTTTTAGATAGAGCATTTGACTTGGAAAAGGCTGAATAGTCAATAAAGTACGAAATTTAAATCTGAATACTATGCTTGTGTTTTTTATATTATATTTAATAATATTCTGCATATGTTCTGGAAAGTAAACCAGTAAAAATTCCCTTCTTCTACTGCCTAAACGCACCCGGTTATTATACTTTAAATTTAATAAATTTTGGACATTTTTTGCCTAGAAGTGGACAATAATTTTGTGCTGGAAATTACCGAAATCTATATATATATTACGCTAACGTGCGTAGCAGAGAATTCGCGCTTATTTGTTATTGTCTAATGGCAACACCCGAGAAACGCATCTCATTGGTAAAAGTCCTTTGAGAGGAATTAGGGCGATCGGGTTTATTTAAATTTCGCCGTGGAGAAAATAGCTCCGTGAGGTTTCGCTCTTTCGCTGCAATTATAGAGTTCCAAAATATCATTTGAAATGTCCGCAAAAGATCTCGGCGAATGCTTGAAAATGAAGAAGCCAAATTAAGAACAGAAATTCGAAATAGATTGAATGGGGAACACCGTTAAACACAGAACATAAGCGATCACTAAAGTAGGCTTAACCGTAGCATACACGCGTTGCTTCTGAAATCCAAATTACTGATTTAAACGTTCCGTGGCATAACAGTGGAACTTTGAGTGTTTGAGTCAAACGTCCAATTTCTGCAAAGCACTGTATTGGAAATGCGAATTAATCAGCAGCAAGAAATCTATATCTATATATATATTACGCTAACGTGCGTGGCGCAGAATTCGCGGTTATTTGTTATTGTCTAATGGCAACGCCCAATAAACGCATCTCATTGGTAAAAGTCCTTTGGGAGGATTTAGGGCGATCGAGTTTATTTACTTTTCGCCGTGGAGAAATGAGCTCCGTGAGGTTTCGCTCTTTCGCTGCAAT
Source organism: Maratus speciosus (assembly GCA_963932465.1). Taxonomy (NCBI): domain Eukaryota; kingdom Metazoa; phylum Arthropoda; class Arachnida; order Araneae; family Salticidae; genus Maratus; species Maratus speciosus. The sequence goes on along the minus strand of OZ010795.1, from coordinate 427,110,228 downwards.
TATAGATTTTCAAAATATCATTTGAAATATCCGCAAAAGATCTCGGCGAATGCTTGAAAGTGAAGAAGCCAAATTAAGAACAGAAAATCGAAATAGATTGAATGGGGAACACCGTTAAATACAGAGCATAGGCGATCGCTAAAATAGGCTTAACCGTAGCATACACGCGTTGTTTCTGAAATCCAAATTACTGATTTAAACGTTCCGTGGCATAACTGTGGGACTTTGAGTTTTTGAGTAAAACGTCCAATTTCTGCAAAGCACTGTATTGGAAATGCGAATTAATCAACAGCAAGAAATTTACAAGATGTTATCATGACGTTAAAGTAATTTTGTTTACCCCCCTCTGTGCGGACCTGCGATACATTCAGGTTCATTTAAGAATATTATTATGGGCCCACCAGAAGTAAGATACAATAAAACCGGCTTAGACGGAAACGAAAACGACCAATGACACATTCCGTTTTATGCAGGTTATTTAAATTGAACAAAGCATAATAGCAATTTTGGGGAGAGAGTGGAGCTGGAACTTTTGTTTTTGTTTTTGCTGGATTCCGTTATAAACAGTCTTTACTCCATTAGAAAATAAATTTGCTGGATGATACTTTAAAAAAAAAAAATCTATATAGTAATATTTGCTTACAATTTTATTATTTCTTTTTCAGTATTACACTTTATGTTGTATTTTTAATTGTTTTGTCATCTAAAGATTTTAAATAAAAAATTAAATTATTGAAAATGTAATTAAATTTTAATTTAATTCATCAATTAATTTGGAATAAAAAAAGGTATGAGGCATATGAAAACTAAAAAACTTAACCTGTGAATTTACACAACTTTGGAACTGGAACTTTTGGAGAGTCGGGCCCTGGTACTGTGCACCGTCTCCACCCCAACAGCCCTCTGTACGGACCTGCGATAAAAATTTCAGATTCATTTAAGAATATTATTACGGGCCAAGGGAAACGCCGGACGGGTCAGATAGTTTCATAAAATTTACGTATCATAACTGTATGAGTTTTGGTGAAGTAAGAATAGAATTGTCAATAAATATCAATGAATGTCATAGATGTATAGTTCCAATTACAAAATGTTTTAACATTAGGACGTCCATTGGTATCAACTGGACATCAAATCGAATTTAGCGTTATCTCTCTGTCACATTTTTTCACCTATAATTTTTTTCAAATTTAGTGACTTTGAAATTAACAAAAATATTTTACTTGTATCTTTTTTCCAGTTCTTGTGACCTTGATATCATTCTCTTTCAGTTAGAGAATGTCTATTATACTTTATATCCCTAATGAAGAGAGGAAATGATTTATTCCATTTCAGCCGACTAAATGTCTACAGTTACTTTCTTTGCCTTTATTACAATATTTGAAAGCATTTTATTCCTGAGAGATATTTGATACTTTCAAAAATTATTATGTGTACAATGTAAAATTATATGTACAGCAAAAAAGATCTCATTCCCTAAGAAATTGGAAATCTGTTGAGACAATTATCTCAAAATGAATCGATTGTTTGCGACTTTTCGGATTTATTTTATTACTTTGGACTTGGTGACTTATTTCCTTATTTCGGTAAAAAAGAATATCGACCGGATGGTAAACGATAGCGGAATTCGTAGTTCTAAAACTAATGGAACCATATAAAATATAGGTCATAATGTGGCAGTTGATATTCTTTTTACTTCGCTGTAACTAGCAAAACATCTGATAAAATGAAAGAAAAGTGTGGTAGAAATTGTGCATTGAGCTCGAATTCCATATCGCCTCAAATATAAAAAAGATAGTCTTTATTCCACGAATATATAAAAACACGAAACTACGTGTACCATAATTACCACTTATCAAAGAAAAAAAAAACTAAAGAAAATCATTATAATGAGTACACTTCATGAGCACACTTCATTCAAACGTTACAACTGCATGTAATGAACAGGAAACACCAGAAACTGTAACATTCTACAATAAAAGCAAATATGGTGTGGACATTTTAGAGAAGGCTAGAAAATGTTCTGTAAAATCCGCATCAAGGAGATGACCTGTAGATACATTTTACAATATTGTAGACATTGTAGTTTTAAATGCTTGGCTTATTTACAAATTTATGTCAGTTTGTCAAGCCATTCCATTTCAAGGAATTATTATACTGATTAGTTAGCAAATGAATTGCGTTTAATTTGTGTAAAGGATAAAAAATGTGCCACTAATCAAAATTATACTCCAGAATTAAACAAAACCATTTCTCTTAAACGTAGAAAATGTAAAATTAAAATGAGTAAAGATAACCCCACAGACAAATTAGTATTTTCGTGCATGGGGATGGCATGTATAAAATGTACCAAAATAATAGCCTATTACTGGAAAATTTGTAAATAAGGTATATGTAACTGATATAAAATATTTTACATAATGTTAACTTACATAATGTTAAGAAAATTAAGAGATTTATTTCTCTTTTTTAAATATTTTTGTTTCCTTTTCCACAAGTTTGAAATTTAATATCATTTAATGTATTTTCTATAAAATAAAGCATCGTTCTTTTGTGCTAATTTAACAATATATTCATAATTAAAATACAGTATTAAAATAGAATTTGTAGCATCAATTTTGCATAATTTATTTAGTAGTGTCGAATTGACACCAACGGCTATTTTAGAGTGTCGGAAATGTCGGACGTTCTAGTGTTAAATGAACTAAAAAGGAAATATTTTAAAAGTCATTTTGATCAGTAAATATTTTTTTTAAATTACGAAATTTAAATTTTTAAACGTTCCCCGGTCTTAAAAGTTATACAGTCGAACTCGCTTATAACGAGCTCTGATTTAACGAGAACCCGAATTTAAGGAGGAAATCATAAATACTTGGTTGTACATATACAATGTTAAGTCTGTGGGAGCATAACTCGCTTTTAACGAGCAAACCCCGGTTATAGCGAGTAGTATTTTTGTGATTCATAAAATGTCTATTGACTTCCGCCTCTCTAACTAAGATAACGTTTCTTGTAAAAATTCTTTTAACATTCCGAAATTAACAGAAATTTAGTGGGCAGAAAAACTTTAAACATTTTTCGAAGCCAGGGGTTCAAATGACGTTGATTTTTGGGCCAAGAGTCCTGTTCGAAGAACAATAACTTAAGAAAGAGACAATAAGACAGTTCAAAGCAAATTAACCAACTTCTTTTGTACTGTACAGAAATTAAAAAAAATAAATAAAGTTATAATAATGTAAGTATGCAAGAATTTGTGTAATTTTTTACGAACCTGTTTTTTACGAGCAATCGGTTATAACGAGCAAATATCAAGGTCCCTTCGCGCTCGCCATAACCGAGTTCGAATGTAATAAAAAAAATCCTTTTACACTAACAAGTAAGACAAAAAAGCACCATTCGTGTAACACTAATTGACATAGTTATGAAACATTGAATTACATGACTTATTCCAATTTTCTGCATCTGAACAGATATGACATGGGTCATGCTTCGAAGGATCGTACAAAAAGTTCTTAAAGTATTATAAGGATTTAATTCTTGTGAAAGTTTTTGAATTACAGCCGAAGTGAGTCTCTTCCAGCAAGTAAGATAACTTTCATATGTATTAAATTAAGTTTAAGATTTGATAATATAATATCATTTTAAAATATGTTTAATTTGTAAAGAATTGCCACTGATGCTTTTCGCCATATCATTTAACAAAGATTTTGACTTCTTTTTAAATTACAAGTTGTATATTTCCCTCTAACCTGTCAGAATGAAAGTAAATCCCAAATTTATATTAAGATTTTAATTTTACTCTCAAGTATTAATTTTTTTTTTTTTTATATCTGACACTTATTTATATTTTTAGTAAACTTGTGAATGGCGCCTATTTTACTGTAAAAAAGATTATTCAACTTTAAACAACTATTACTCGGTCAGTTTTAATCGTAGAAGAATAAGACTTTTTGTTTATCTTACTTCTCAGTGAAATAGGATACTTTTATTCAACATGATTTATATAGGGGAAAGTATAAAAATTTTAATTTCGCAATATTTAAGAAATGTTTTTATTGAATCAAATCGCTTTTAAAATAATTCTTTATCTCATTTAAAACATTTTAGTAATTGGTACAATATGCCTAACGGTTTAGTAATTAGAGTACAACGCTGATAGTGGGCACTGTAAATGCTATGTAAGTTTGTTTTTGAAGCACATAAAACATTATGCATAACGCATTTTAATTTTAATTTGCATGTCTCTAAATAAATATGTGTAAAAACTGCGTGAACTCCACTACATAAAAAAATCTGCATCGCTGGGAAAAAAAACTGTTGTGCACGAAATGCATTTTTATTATTTTTTTTTAAATAAACATTCGTATATTATACACATTCTGGTCTAGCAATGTGTTAATTTGCAAAATAAGCAGCTTAAAAATGATTCATTGGTCAATTCCGACAGAGTAAAATTGATTTCTAAACTGATATTATTAAAACATATTTTCGTATAAAGTAATCCGTAAAACTTTCATTTATTTTAATATATATCTACGTGGATCATTATGAACCAAAGTTAAAACATCCACGCAATCCTTTCAACTTTTTTCGTTTAAAATTACGAGAAATTATTTTAATGATCTTGGGCATTTTGTTTCGAATAACGTATTTCACTAATTGTAGTAACTGATAGGCGTAAAAAAATAAGGACATAATAAGTGCAAAAAAATTAAATGGCACATTTAAGTAAAAGTTATAGAAACGATTGGTCAATATTTTTTCTTCTAAAATCTTAACTTGGACATGATTAGATTTAAATAACCGGCTATTTATTATATACGCAAATTTACAACATTATTCTTGGTTAAAAGAATTAGCTGCTAAGTGATCACAAAATTTTATATCAAAAATGAGATTCTCTCGTTTTGTATTTAATAATATTGTCGCATGTATTTAATAATATTGTTTAAACCAGTTAATAAATTAACTTTGTTCAATACTATCAAATGAATTGTAATTAATATTCGTTGTTTCAGAAATGGATGTTAGATAGTTTCTGATCGTTTCAATGCAATGCAATGCTTGGATTTTAGTCGAATGAAAAACGTCGTGTAACCACAAGAAACCGCCACCTGATCAGAACAAAAGACCGCGAGTAGACTGATACATCTTTCTGGAGATAAAGTAAGTCATTCATAGTGTGTGGGTTTATTTTTTCAGATAAAGGATTGGAGTAAAATTTCTCATTTACTTCAATGTGTATTTTAGACACTTCTGTGAAATATTTGGCTAAGACCTTAATTTCCGTTCTTATAAGAGGGATGATGAAAAATGGACAATTTGCCTAAGCCTTCGGGATATCCGGAGTTAAATATTATTCAACAACGTAAAATCTGTGCTTATTTACAGTAAAATCATATACAGAAAATTGGGGCTTTGAAAAACTTACGTGAGAAGCGGATTGACGTGATAACCAGGTGTCGGGATAACGAGGATCGACAGTACTTATTTTTCAACCTACATATCGCAAATTATATGGCGCACAAAATCATTTCACAGTGCTTAATTTATAACAGTCACATCATCATTAACCCTTTAGCCGTTTGGCCCGGATTTTCCCGTATTCCACTTTCTTACGTTGAAACGTTTGAAACGGGTTTTGTCCCAGGGGATTTTCTGTTTGCGAACTGTTGAAAACGGATATTTCTATACACCGGTTTTTGTTCGTGAAACGTTAGGCACGGATTTACTCGGCTCTTCTTTCCCCTCTAAGTAAGCTAGTTGATTGACGTGTGGGTTTGGTCGAGCATGAATGGCACTGTCTATAATCCTTTGTGCTCACCTTAAAGAGGTTCTCTCATAGTAAAGATGCTATTAATCCGCACTAAAATACCGCCTATTATCAGTGATTTTTTTTTCACCTTACTGGGAATGATCCTGTTCGATATAATCCTAAAGTATTGGGATAATACATGTAACTTTTTTTTTTTCATATGACAGGAAGACTAGCGAAAATTATAAGCAAGAAGTTATCTTATAATTATGAGAAAAATGCGATCTAGATTGCGAAATTAGTTTTGCATATTAAATTTCAGTTACATCCTGCTATAATAATAAAAATAATAATAGTATTTTTTATTACAATTAATCTTTAACTATGTAATGATTAAGATGTTGCTATTTTAAAATGATTTATAATTTTTATATTACATAAAGCATATTAAAAAAAAATAGTAATGCGTGCACATCCAAAGAATAAAATTTTCTAAGCATGTAATTATTTTTTATTATAGTTTGTCTTAATATTCATTTTCATGTGCTGTTGCTGAGATTTTTTAAATACTTAAAATAGTTTAAATTTGTAATTTAACTTGCAATATTCTCTTACTTTTAAGTATAACATCGTCCGAAGCAAAGACCCGGAGATTTAAAGCATAGGTTTATCATTCCCCTTTCAATAAAATAAGGGCAATATAATAAAACTTTATAAATTTTATTTTTTATACTCCGGAACTGTAAATGAAAAAAAAAAAAAAAAAAAAAAAAAAAAAAAAAAAAAGAGCGGTGGTTTTTAGTTCTATTCCACGTATATTTACTATTTGACTTGTTGCAATTTGAAACATTACGTACAAAGAAGAATTCGAAAAATAAAATAATTATGCAATTTGTAATGCTTTTTATGTTTCGTTTAAGTTAAGTTGTATTTGAAGAAAAATAAGCTGAATAAGTTATAAAAGGAGAAAATTAAATGAGAAATCGTGGTATTATTCCATTTTAAAGTTAGTATAATAATAATAAAAAAGTTAAAAGTAATAAGTAAGTTAAATTTAGTGTTAATTCTGATAAAATTCACAAGCTAATTCTGATAAGAATGCATTTTTTATTATGTTTAAATTCTTGTATAACACAAGTAATATGAAGTGTAAAGCACTGAACCTTGTATTACATTAAAAACTTAACAACAACAACAACAAAAAAAAAAAAAAAAAAAAAAAAAAAAAAGGAAAGAAAAAAGAAACCTTGATAATAATTCAATTCTCTATATATAATTTTCAGTATATTACGCAAGAATTTGAATATAGCAAAAAAAAAAAAAAATGTAATTTTTATCAGAGTTAATTTGCATACTACTAATTTGCTTATTACTGTATCCGATTTTTTCAATTTAGGTTTTAGTTGGTATTTTTAGTTTTATGAATCCGTTGATTTCTCCCTTATTGTTTTCATTTTTTCTTCTGAAATTGGAAAAGACTATTAATAAATTAAAGAGAATGTTACGAAACAAAAATCAAACAATTACTATATAACAGTGAACAATATTTTTTAAAAGCATTTATATGTGTATGTTTGAGATTATTGCCGTTAACTAGAAGATATAACGAGTGATTGGCTCAAAATCATTTTTCCTTTCTCATTTTTGATATTTTGAATTACATTTAGACTACATGTACTGCATATGATGAATAACGAGCATATAATATAAAATGCACTTGTGCAGATTACATATTTCAAATTGCCTTTAAATTACATGAAAAGTAAAATTCTGGATTGCAATATTTCAAATTACATTTACATTACGTGAAAAAAAGTTATACAGATCACAATATTTTGAATAAAAGTTAACTTACATAAATTGCAATATATATTGCATTGCAAAGGATCTGTCTCGAAAATTTTTGGTCCTTAAAAGGATACTTCACAAAATATTTCATCTTAAAACAGAACTCTTCATAATTCTTTTCATCCCTTCACAAAATTCCTTTGTCTTAAAAATACACCTCCCATAAAACTTTTTCATCTCCGACCTGAATCTTTTACAAATTTAATCATTTAAAAGTAAAATCTGACCTATCACTTTTATATATATAAAGAAAAAAAACATATTTGTTATACGCTTTTTCGAAATGCATAAAAGGAAAACTTGAATATAATGGTTAGTTCAAATTCACTGCATTTCACAAGTTTAATTAAATAAAACAAGTTTAATTAAATTCACAAGTTTAATTAAATAAAAAAAAAAACTCTTTACAATTTCTCAAAAACAGAATCCCATAACAAAAGTCTAGACAGACGCATAGCGTTTATAATACATTGCAATAAAACTGTACTTTATCCCAATGTGAATATTTAAAATTAGTTTTGCGTCTTATAACATGTTAAAGCTAATTTTAAAAACTGTATCCTAAAAAAAAAAAAAAAAAATATTTTATAGATACAATGCACCATCTAAAGCTTCTCTTTTCCTTTTGCATCCTTTCTTGTTTTTGCTTTTTGTTCCTTTTGCCAAAATTCTATTAATACTTTAATTTGAATTATTTTCAGTTGTCCATTCGTTAGTAAATTTTAAGTCAATTTTCTTCCATCCACCCCACTCCTTTTTGAATCGCCCCTGTGGCAATGCAATCACTACATTCTAATCTGTCATTCAATTCCCCGCCTTCTCTTTCCTGTGAAATTGCAATTTTTAATTCAAAACAGCCAAAGATATAAAAGGAAGTATGACCAAAAAAAAAAAAAAAAAGAATCCGGGAAGTTAAAAAATGAATATATGAAACAATATTTATTTATTTATTTGTAGAGTTTGACAGTTGATGACGCTTAACAGGCTTAAAACTGTTCAATGTCAGCTTTGCTGAAGAAGAATGCCCTATATACACAGTATTTTAAGAAGATCTAATCCGTATTTATAATAGTTTTCAAGAAAATCTTATAAGTTAAGTTTACTGTGGAGAAAAGAAATGGGGATAGGGTATTTCCTCAATTATAATGTAAAAGTAGCAACACACTAATCCCTTGTACGTTATTCCCTTTGCCTATCTTTTCTTACCCACATAAAAATGAGAAGAAGGAGAGGGAAATTCCACGGATACAAAATTTATCACCTGGAATGATATTTTCTGCTATTTCTGGTCAAAAGGGAAATAATTGCAAACTCATGTAGCCAATGTATGGCCAAATTGGCCAAAATTCTTTGTCAAAAAAAAAAAAAAACAGATTAGGATAAAAAAAAAAGAGTTATAGAGAATAGCAATATTCGATATTATGTAGACATCATACCTCTTTTAATTTTTATGGTATACCCATTCATACATTGGGGCTATTACATATGTAACGTTATGAACATTTTGCTAATTTTGGACCACTGCCCCCCCCCCCTTATGATATCATATGTTATCATTTGTCAATCCCCACCCACCTCCATCCGATGATGTTGTTATCAATGTCTAAAAATTATTTTGTTTTTAGATTCTTTTTCTTTCTTTTTATACGCCTACAGTGATATACACATATGATTATACATTTATTAGTTGCTGATATCGTTATCAATGTCAAAAAATTACTTTATTTTTATATTCTTTTTCTTTCTTTTTATACACTTATAGTGATCTACAAATAGGGTTATACATTTATTAGTTGCATACTTTACGGATTCATGGAGTCAATAAACTATCAATAAATGAAATAAATTTATATCAAATAACATCACAAAAGAGTTATTTACTATTTAAAAGTATCTAATAATAGCATATTGTTACATAATGTATTCAAGAATAGTATTGTATTCTTGCACTAGCCCCTATCCGGGGAGGTTAAATGCAGCACTTATCAATAGAAGGCTGCCACAGGCGACTAATTCTTTAATTCTACCCCATACCACTTTCACAAAACAAAAATTATTGACATACTGTTCGAGAACATTTGCAAGAAAAATGTACTATACAAAATCTGTTTTTTTTTTTTTTTTTTAACAGAACTGCAAACGGGATAAAAAAAAATAGTCGGCAGTGGCAGCCTTTTCAATAAAACAGTGGATAACATTCTTTGTCTTTCTTTACTGGTAAATGTAAGTATTATGTCCTACATATTATGTTCCTGATTTCTCTGATAACGAATTATATGCCCATATAGCAGAAGAACAGGAATGCCAAACGTTGGCGTATTCCAAATTTTGGAATAAAATGATTCTATAAACATTTAATGGCTTTAATAATATCTTTATCTTCATAAAAACATATAAAAATAATGATAAAGGTAACAGACTATTTGGATGTAAAGAAAAAGTTTCTGAAAAAAGAAAAGTTTGGTTGGATCAAAAATGATAACTATAGCAAAAAGAAACGCCCCCCCCCCCTCCTCTCCCCAGAGATATCTTATGAAAACAAGTGCCAGACTCCCCTACCCCCTAGAGTGATTGCGTTATATATGCACAGCCCCTTTTCTAGTATAGGCAGCTATAGTCCATACTCAATCCTACATTGTATTGTTTTTTACGAAATCTTATTATTCTTTCAGAAGCGAATTTTTTAATAATACAGTTAATAATTCATATATTTATTGTACGGAACCCTCTGAGCGCGAGTGATACTCGCATCATTTCGATACAGGTATTGTTCAGATTCATTTAAGGTCAATTTTCTATATTGTTACAAAATTGTAAAACAGCAAATAAAAATATGTCCTTTCAATTAAAAAATGTTTTTACACGTGACTATTAAAAGCAGATTAAAATCTTTTAATAAAAATTAAGTGTTTACGCGTTCAAAGCACAAAATGAGAAAAATTATATGATAAAAATATAACGTGGATAACCAAAAGAGAATGAAAATTAAATATGAATATTTATGCATTTATTACGCGTTAAAAACAGTAAATGAAGAAAAAATATGTCATATTTAAAATTTACAAATAATAATATTGCCAAACAGTATTATTTCAAAAATCTCTATCTTTTGTTGCCAATTTTAAAAAGACACAAATAACATTATTTTCTTTCCATTAAAAATATATTTTCACATGATTATTAAAAGAGAAATAAAATTTTGGTGTAAATTAGGTTAGATTGGAGATGTCTTATTTGACACAATTTTTCTATAGTGATGTTACAAAATACCGGGAGTCAGCGAGATTGTTTACTTAGCTATTTTATAACAACTGATTTTAGGTAGGCGAAAAAATCACCACGGAAAAAATCACCACGGTAAAAAACTCTACCGGAAAAAATCACCATGAAAAAAAAAAAGGGCTGGCATTCACTAAGGTAGAATGGGCCCAGTATTCGTTTTCTACAGCGTAGGGGACGGGGGGGGGGGAGGGGGAGGGTTAATAGGTTAGACATTTGCGCACGAATAAACTTTGCATACAAAAATGTTTAAGGGTGTATTCGAAAAAATATTTTTTCACCCTCAACATCTCGAAATTTTCTGAGACATTTTCAGACTCATTTTTAAAAGTAAAAACATGAAACTTGCTGGGGTGATTTCTGAAGACATGTTTAACATGCCGTGTGATTTCATTTTCAGCTCAAATAATTAGAATTTGATTTTTAAACAATTATTTTCTCAGCATGACTATTTTTTTCATTCCCAGATCGCCCGCTTCGGAAAATTCGGTTCAAAACGCCAACTTCGACAGCGTTTTTTACAGTATTTTCTGCATTTATCAAAAAATTAAGAAGCACGGCACATTACATAGTTTCTAAATAAGAGAATTTCCCAGTTTGATGCGTTTGAGAGCAAAAATGAATTTTAAAATTAATCAGAAAATAAGCAGTTTGGATCGGAATACACCCTTAAGGGAATGAAATATAGATAAATAAAAGGGAAGATTTTTCATTACCTATTTTTTGAGGGGAGGGAGGGGTAGATTTAGGGGAACGTAAGAGAAAAATATGACATAAAATCTGAAGATTTGGTCAGGGTGGTGGGATTTTCTGTGTGTGTGTGTGTGTGGGGGGGGTGACAAGGGCTAATTTAAAAGAAAATGCAGTTTATAGATTCTTTCACCTCTCTACATCTATAGCATACTTATATAAAAAAAGTTGCTCATACATATATTTTGAATGTTACAATATAAGCTACTGATGCAGTGAGTTTACAGACTCAATAAACAATGTTTGATTTATTCTTATTTTATTGTCTCCTCCTATCTCTCCAATGATCATTGTTGAAAGTTAAAAGAAATATATATGTAAGCATCAATATATAATACATAATCTATCAATATAACGATTTGGAAGAATCTGAAGTTTTATTTAAACCCACCATCCGTTTCCCCACACGCAGAAAGCAGCCCCTTCGTACTTGGAAAAATAAAGCAGAAGAAATTCCCGAAATAAAAATGACCATATTCTCTCTTTTTTTTTTTTTTTTTTTTTTTTTTTTGAGCAAATCTCACAATTTGAAAATATATTTTTCTGTAACACTCATAATTCTGTTACCCCTCTATCCTCTTATACTATAAAAACTAAATAATAAGCTAAAAAAAGAAAAGAACCCAGTTAAATGATGACATTGAGCTCACGGGCAATTCACCCTAATTGTATATTATACTCTAATTTATGGCTAGACTTCGTAAAATAGAACTCTCTTTTTGAGCTAAACGGTAGATAATCAGGAATCAGGGAAGTGTCTTATCAGAATAAGCTGGTATACCAAATTTGAAACAAATCGGATAATTCTGCATGAAAAACCCATTTATCTAAATAAAGGGGGAGATTAGACCCCTTCCCCCGTCTACTTATGCTCTTATTTGTAAGAATAACGCCCTTTGAAAAAATAAATGAGGGGGATTAGCACCTCGTTTACCCCTTTATACTTAACGAAATAACCTTGAAATGTAATCAGTAAAGTGTCTTAGAATAAACCTGTATACCAAATTTGCAGCAAATCGTATCATTCTGCATGAAAAATCCATTTATCTAAATTAAGGAGAAGGGGTTGGTCCCCGTTACCCCCTTTATAATTAACAAATGAGCCTTCAATTCTAATCAAGGAAGCGCCTTATCAGAATAAACTGGTATACCAAATTTGAAACAAATCGGATAATTCTGCATGAAAAACCCATTTATCTAAATAAAGGGGGAGATTAGACCCCCGTCTACTTATGCTCTTATTTGTAAGAATACCGCCCTTTGAAAAATAAATGAAGGGGATTAGCACCTCGTTTACCCCTTTATACTTAACGAATGAACCTTCAAATGTAATCAGTAAAGTGTCTTAGAATAAACCTGTATACCAAATTTGCAGCAAATCGTATCATTCTGCATGAAAAACTCATTTATCTAAATTAAGGGGAAGGGGTTGGCCCCCGTTACCCCTTTATACTTAACCAATAAGCCTCCAACTCTGAGCAGGGAAGCGCCTTATCAGAATAAACCGGTGTACCAAATTTGAAGCAAATCAGATAATTCTGCATGAGAAACACATTTATCTAAATTACGGGGTGATTGATTAAACAGGGATAGACCAGCATACAAAATTTGAAGCAAATCGGATGTTTCTATCAAGAGTTTATCGCGTTACGTACATACGTAACAGAACCTGCAGGCACATCAGCTCTCAGGTTTGATAGCCTGCGAGTTCAAAATCTTAACTGTTTGAAAATTTTCTTTGTTCGTTTTTATTACACAAATAAAAATCTGCATAACCATATGCAGCGCTTTGAGGCAAGGACTCGGGTGAGGGCACCTAAGACGTCTTTGTAGCTACAAATTGTAGTAATTTAAAGAAAAAATACCCAATATTTGACTATGGGGACCCGGGGCAACTTCCCTGTTTGCCCTTGCGATAATGAATCCCTGTTTGATATGGATGTTTTACTGTGTTAAACGGTATGCATATAATGCTCTCGTTGTTTCTAGTACAAATACACGTGATTAGCACCTGCTTTACTTAAAATTATAATTGGCTAAATCAAAGACATCAAAATTGTGTTATTAATAAATGTGTGGACTCTTTCCATTTTAATTATATATAATTATTATTAAGACAATTATGTATATTATTTAGTGAGCAAAGTGAGACCTTTTCTTTTTTCGGGAGCTTTATGCTGATGATACTTTTTTTCTGGGGGAGGGGGATATTTTCCGTGGTGATTTTTACCGGAGCGATTTTTACCGATGGTGTTTTTACCGGGAATGCTATGCTCAATTTCGAGATGTCCATTCTTTAAAATTTTTACTGTATTTGCATGTTAACGAAAGTAAAGGAATGCATTTTTGTACATTAAAGATAAAATTTGTATTCGAGATATAATTGTAGATTACTTTGAATGCTGCATTAAGATATGAAGTAATTTCCTTTCCTTTTGGATTGCGGGTTAAAATACTTCGGTTTTGGATTAAAATATGTCAAATTCGAGGGCTCGAATACCAATCGACGAAAATTACCTTCTCGATTTCGGATGGAAGAAATTTTTTTATCGGATTCGGGTCGGGTTGAATTGAATCGTAATTGAATTTTCATGTTCGGCTCGGTTTGTAGCCGGAGCAAGACTTTGGCATTTCAGAAATAAAAAGATATTTTTCCATATTTAGTAACGAGAAACTTTCCGACTAATTTGTAATCCTAGAAGCATGATACTTGCAGGCATGACATTGTAAATGATTTTAGAGCGAACAGTTTTTCTTTTTTTCATTTTTTGCCAAATACACCTTGAGTTATAAGCGATTTTTTCCCCATGATGAACTTTATCAGCTATCACGTGCAGAAATTCCATTCAAAACGCCTACTATTTTGATAGCATTTTCTAAAAGAAAAAAAAAATCCAAATTTTATTGGAAAATATTAAAAAGTGCTCGATTTTATAGTGCCTGAATAAGAACACATGCCAATTCTACTTTTATATTTTACGAACAAAACTGAAATCAAGAACGCGTGAAAAAAAAAGTCAATTTGAATAATGAATGCGCTAAAGAAGAAAAAATGCGCTGAAAAGAATATGCTATTTCTGTATGGTAAAGAGTATCATTTGTCCAGCGCTCAAATTTCGTGTTCCAAACTTAGAAGTAATTGCAATTTTAGTTCTATATCTTTTTCTTACATGCTTCATTTGAGAAACATCTATTTTATAAATTACTCAGACATTTGTTATTCAACTTCTCTTAATCATGAGAAAGAAAGAAAAAAAACTTTATGTTACTGCATTAAACTACAATGACTGCACAATGCGCATTTATTTTAACTAGGGAATCAAACCCGTACATCCTGGGCTACAGAATATAAAGAAAAACCATTTCATCCATGTAATCTTTTAAATGCCCACTAACAGCGCAAAAAAAAAAAAAAAAAAAAAAACATTTGTATTTGAAAAGTATGCATTCAAATAAAGTTTTGAAATTTCTTAAAAGTACTCAATACTTTTGTATGAGTTAATTGCCCTCCTCCCCCCCCCCCCCCCCAATAAAAAAAAAGAAAATGCCCTAAAACTTTAATAGCTACAACAGTCCTTTTAAATTCTGATAATTTCAATTATCTAAGCACGAGATCCGATTACATGATTGTTATATTTCTGCTTTAATTTAATATTATTGTATTTTATTGAAGATATAACTTCGTTATAGAATATCACCCGCAAAAAAGGCTGAATAATTTATTTTAGCTTAAATACAAACAGGTTTATATCTCCTAATCGTCTAAACGCGATAAAGCTAAATAAATAAATAAATAAAAAGAAAATGCAATTTAACAAATTAGAGCGACCATTTGGAAAATGATTTTCTCAAAGACTAAAATTTAAGACAAAAAATCGCACGGAGTTTATCTACATTTCGTACGCATGAATTAAACATTAATATTATTATTACACGTAAAAATTGCAAGCAACAGAAGTCGCATGCGACTCGTTCGTATTATCCACCTGAAACTTACGTATTATCTAAGCATTTCATTGGCTGTTTGAGAAAAGGCTTTTCCTTCGTCAGATTTCCAAGAAATCTGACGACACATTTTAAATGAAATTTCATTTTTAAACTTCTAAACATCCCACAATATTACTTTTTACACCGTCGTATAGAGAAAAATGTGGATTTTTAAATGCAATTTATTTGAAAGCTGTATCTTAATTTGTTTCTGAGTTATTATTATTTTTTTTGTAGTTTTTATTACTTTTTTGTCATAGTTGCAACAGAAGGTATCCATCTCTGTTGAAATTAAAGGGGAATACAGATTACTGCATAGACCAATCAGAAAATGAATAAAAATGCAGATTAAATCAATCAAAAGCTTCAGATATGCTTTTGATTTCCTACCCTGACGAGGACAATAACCATTTTTCCAAATGGTTAATAATTAAAAAAAAAAAAAAACATGCTTAAAAAATATTTTAAAAATCATAAAAAAATGGGTAAATTTCGATACATTTTTCAAACAAATTGAAATACATTTTTGAAACAAGTTCAAAGTATTTTTTTTTTCTTTTATAACCGGTGTAAAAATTAGAAATGTGGGATTTTTAAAAGTTTATTTATTTTTGTAAAAAAGAAATTTAATGGTCTACTGTTACCATTCGCAAAATGACGTCAGCGTTACGCACGGAGACGTTTGTCCTTTATAATATAGATAGATACATTTAAAAATTTATTTTTAATTAGAGACTATTTTTAGATTAAAAAAAATATTTTAAAATAAATATTTTTTCTTCTATTCGCTTGCTGGCGAAAATAATAATTACATCATCAATTCATTTATTTCACTATCATTCAAACAAATTTAACAATAGAGATATTAAATATTTTAAAATAAAGATGTTTCTCGAATAAAGTTCGGAAGAAAAAAGTACAGAATTAAAATCTCAATTACTTCTAAAACTGGGATACTAGTTTTTGGGATTCTGGACAAATGCCCCACTTGCCAATGTAGAAGAAGCATAATCTTTTAAAATAAATTGGAATCCAAATAGACTTTTTTTGGACACATTCCTGAATTCAGTTTTGTTCAAAAACACGTGGAATTGGCCGGTGCTCTTAGTCAGAAAGTATAAAGTAAGTATAAAAAACAATGTGTTTCATTTTTTGATAAAAGCAGAAAGCTTTATAGAAGATGGTGTCAAAGTTGCATTTTAAATAGAATTTATGCACGGAACAGCTTGATAAGTTAATCTTTTGCATATAACTCAAAATGTAATTATTTGTCGGAAAATGAGAGAAAAAAATCAATCCCAAAATATTTACAACCATGCCTACAGTTGTCATGCTTTTATGTTTATAACGTTTTTAGTTGTTGAATGGGCAATCTTATTTTATATTTTTATTTAGAAATACAACGAATAACTTTATATCCCAAATTTAGTTTAAAATATCTATGAAGAAACATTTTTATTTATGCTGCATGCTGCCAAATTTGTGTTTTCTTGCGCAGATCTCAAAATTTTGACTCATTTTCTGTCACCCCCCACCTTTTTAACTTTTCTCTTTCCTATGTAGTAAAAATAAAGATAATGAAAAGTTTTCAACTTTCAAAATTTTTCATTTGTCTGTCATTGTATCAACTCTTTAAAATCTCTGTTAAAAAATTTTGTTTATTTTAACTTCATGTCTTCTCCCGCTCCCACCCTCCCAAATGTTAGCTTTGGTCAATGTTCCCGTAAATACGTAAAAGTCAATGCCCTTATACATAAGTTATCCATATAACTAGTTAAAGGAATCGGTATAAATGTTTACTTGAAACATAGAACAGGTTTTCTATAATACAATGTAATATGTACTCCAGTAACTACTATATCTCAATTTTTTTTTCAGTGAAATATTTATGCGTATAGTTTTACTTTCACATATTTATGATAATAATTATTATTATTTTCATTGCTGCCTTTTTTACAGTTTACCTAACGGTGCACCGGTTTATAATAATATATATATATATATATTATTTATTTATTTATTTATTTTGGTGTGTGTGTGTGAGGGGGGAAGGAGGTAAACTAGCTTATTTTTCCATTTAACTTCTTCTTGGCGAATTCTATATACTTCTTTGATTTGTTGGTGCTACTTTTTCTGAATAACAATTTTTGCTTCATTTAATCACAGAAATTATGACTGTAGACTGTAGATAAGGTAAAAATTAGTGTTCAAAATAGTGTTTTTCAAATTTGACTGGATTGCGAAGGACATGAGGCAATATTATATTTCTTATATTCATAGATCGAGGGGCGAGTTTTACAGTATTAATAAATGCATTAATAGATTCTTCTGAATAACATTTCATTGGGAAAGGATTCGATAAAGATATTAATTTCAAACAAAAATAGAGATTAGATTTGCAACAGCTTTTGTAAGAATTGCTTTTGTATATACATATATAACATTTATATGCATTATATACGTATTAGACTTTTTAAAAAATCCATAAAATCAGCAATTCTTGGATTCATTTAGGAATCTTGTTATCAGTCTAAATTAATATTTATTATTTATAATTATTAAAAAAAAAAAAAAAATCGCTAACGAAGGAAAATACAAATACACAAGTCTATGTTTTTTACATTTATTTATATCACCCATAGCCATGAAAATATTCTAAAATTTAAATAAATTTCATAATTTCTGCAATTTATAAAAATGTAAATATGCAATAATTCTATTACAAAATATATATCTTCAAATAAAAAATAAATGAAATTTTGCAAATGAACAAATATTGAAATTTTTAACTTCTCGCGAAAAGATGTATAAATTTTAATCAAAGAATCATCTTAAAATGGTGCATTCTTGTTTACTTCTATCTATTCCAAATACCATATAATTTATTTCAATGAATTTTAATAAAGAATTTTTTATGCAATTAATAAAAGATTTAATCATGAGCTAAAATGCTATTTTTCGCTACGTAATATGCAATTTCATTTCTTCAAATAAAATTTGTGAAAACATTCGCTGTATTTCTAATACACAAATAAAATTACATGATAAATTTTGTGAATGTAAAAACCATTCATATATATAATTCAAATTACTCCTTTGAATCTGTAAGTCTAAACCAGTACACAAACACAGCTTCAGTAGAAAATATTATTCCTGGATTTTGGTCCGAAGTGCATGAAAAGAAATTTTGACACACTCAGTAAATCCTCCCTCTTACAGATAGTCATTGTACTTGTACCCGCCCTCCAAACAAAGCATGTAAACTACACACAGAGAAAAATGGTTCCGGCCCAAGGGGCCCGGTTCAAATCAAACAATAAGAAAACCATTAATCATTCTCCCCCACCTCGCATCGGGAGAAAAACTAATCCTTTCTTTGAAATAGTGGATTTGCCTCGGGATGATCCATATAAGCATCCATTTTGTTGCCTGGATGGAGTGGAATTGGGTTTTTTAATTTATGTATCAGGTACACTTATGGGCACGCACATGTTCAAGAAATATGCGCCAATTCAGCTAATGTGTTAGTACTACGTATGCTTCTCTAATAAAAGGGACTCATTCTGTAATCTTTCTGAGAGAATTTTTTTTTTCTTTTCTGATACTTTTTCTTTGTAAATAACTATATGCGTTAACTAAGTGCTATCTATTTTCATATGGTGACAAATTTCATAAATAAATGGTACACTATCAAGTAAATCTGAAGATATTAAAGTGCAGTCGAACAAAAGAAAGAAGGAAGGAAAGAGATACATTTTAATCACCCCATTATACAATAAAAAAAAGGAATAGGCAGTTTTCTAGTTCCGATTCTTTAAACAACACCGACTTCATTGGTGTCAGATCTTTAATCATACAATAGTCAATTATTTGTTACTATATAAGCTTTTAAAAGCACAAAGGCTGTTTGCTCTTTTCCAAAATGCATTTCAGTTGAAAGTGGAATAATCTGGAAGCACTTTTAAGCAAATGTCAACTTCATGTCATTCATCGGATTGTTCCGACAACCTCTCAATGTGGCAAATATTGCTGTCGTTAGTTTATTGACACGCGATTAATAAATAGCGACTTATAAGCTTTCAAAGGGTTTCAAATGCTTTTCTTGGAGAATATAGCAAAAACAAAATTTCACTTCCGGCTGTAAATTCTTAAATCTATAACCTAAATACCCCAAGAAAAAAAAAAAAAAAAAAAAAAGGGCTAATTAAAAAAGCAATACATTTCTTTAAAATGTACTTCAAAACAGTAATGTGGCATGAATTGCCAAATATAATAAGGAAGGGTGAAACGAAGTTAATTTTCTCTCTATATACATGAAATATTTTTTAGATAAAAAAAAATTGATTCAGTTGATTTTTGATTCAGTTATCTGTACATAAATTTACACACGTACAAATCTGTATAAATCATGTATTCTTCTACATTAACAACATTCATTTGTCACGTATTTTTTAGTCAGCGTAAGTACGTCTTTAAAAAACTAAAAATATGCGATTTTTTTTTTTTTCAATGCAGATGCAATCTTCTGTTAAGCATGCGATAATAAAACATATATATTGATTAAGCACGTTTTAGTCGAATATAGTTTAATTGAATATTCTGTATCATATAAATATATCAAACTGTAATGCTAAAATAATCTGTATCATATAAATATAACATAAACTATAACGCTAAAGTTTTATTATTTTCATAATAATGCAGTACTTAGCATTATATGCTAAATAATTAGTATGAAAATAATTAAGAGCACAAGGGAAAACTGATAAAAGTGAAAACGAAGCATTTTTTTCAAACTCAGTTTAGAACTTAAAATTTTGAAACGAAAAAACTCATAGATTAAATCAATAATTCAGTGTGTAAACCAAACATTTCAACTAGAGATCGACCGAAAATTCGGTTTCGTTCTCGTTTTTGGCTCAAAATCGGAGTTTCGTTTTCGGCGAAAATGTTGCCAAAAATTCGGCCTCACCGAAACTCGTCCGAAAGTATTTTTATTCCAAAAAGTCTCGTTTCTTCCTTTGGAAATTTTCAATATAACTCATTGATTTGAGCTGTATCGGCTCAAATGAGACACTCTTTATTTATTACTGTGTATTTCACTGTTTATAATTATCAGTCATGACTGACTCAACATGTGAAATAAATTATAAAGCAAGTAATACATGCATGACTAAACTTTGAAGACGCTTTTCACAAGCTCATTAAAAGCTGCAGACTTAACAGTAATAGATTTGAAACCGCAGAAGTGTTTCGAATACCCGTTGAATATAGTATAACGGAATAATATTACTATATTACAGTATAACAGATTATCATTTACAAAAATCTTTGTAAAAGGTAAATCGAGGTATGTATACCTAAAACATTTTTTAATTAGATGAAATTCATATAATTAGAGACTGATTTAATTATATTTTATTTTATATGGAAATAAAAAGTTTTGGCCAGAGGCACAGAGAGCCAACTATGGCCACACGTATAATAATTACACGTATAATACACTTAAAAGTTAACACTTTCAAAACACTAAATAAAATTCTAAAAGTCTAAAACTTACAAGTTTCAGCTACCCTGTGGCCATCATCAGGGTCTTACTTCAGTTAAAAAGAGAAAAATACTTATTAGTTTGTAGAATTCAAAAGTTTACTTTTGAAACTTGTAGGTTTTAGACTTTTAGAATTGTATTTAATGTTTTGAAAGTGTTAACTTTTAAGTGTATTATACGTCTTTTAATAAATCTTTTTAATTATATTTGTGCGTTAATTTCAAAACATAATAATCCTTCAATTTATTTAATTACACATATAATTAATCAATAATTATGTATGTATTAATTACTTTAAAAAAATAGGACATTTTCGTTTTCGGCCGAAAATAGTAAGATTACCAAAGTTCGGTTTCAGTTTTTGTTTCGGCTCTTAAAAACTCGTTTCAGTCAATCCTTAATTTCAACTAATATGTGTAAAATTCAAATTGGATACTTGCTGAGACAGTCATAAATACGTTTTTATTATTAACAACACAAAACTGGCAAGCGCGTTTTTATAAAAAAAAAATTACGAAATCTAATAGCGTTTTTCTTTTTCTTATAAAGGCAAACAAAGTGACAGAAAGGGGTGTCACAGTTGGCGATTTGAACGGAAGTTACCAAAAAAGTTGTTATAAGAGTGTAAACACCTGTAACTCGATTAAGTATATTTTTTGAAAAATGAAAAATAAAATTCGATTCCAAATCACTTGCATTCCTGCCCAGTTTCACGTTTTTACGTTAAAAGAAAGTCTGTGAATGTGCCGGAAAACCATTAGTTTAAAAACACCTTGATTCTTAAAAGTAAAAGCAAAATGTAGATATTGCTTGCCTGCGCATTTTAAAACGTCCTTTATAAACCGACTAGAGGTCTGCCCGGGCTTGGCCCGAGGCCCGTACCCTGCCCGGCGGAATGAAGGCGAATTTTCAAACGGGCCGGTCCGGCAGAATTAGGACAATTTTTTCAACGGGCCGGGCCGGCAGACAAAATAAACGGGCCTGCAAAAAAATTGAACGGGCCTGCAGGGTCGGGGCGGGCCAGGCCGGCAAAAAAATTGAACGGGCCTGCAGGGTCGGGCCGGGTCGATAAAAAAAATTAATCGGGCCTATCGGCCCGATATAAGAATTCAAGTGAAGCAGATAAAATACGAGCCATTTTCAATGAATATGATTTTCTCGAGAAGTATAAATGTGCATCACGAGCCGATGCGAGTTTAACAACATCAATACAGAAATATAACATGTCCATCGTTGAGATCGGCATCGTACAGTTACTAGATGTCTGACTCCGGGTTTAATTTTTCTCAGCAGACTCGTGCCGGGACGAAACTGGTCTTAATCGATCTCAGGATGTGTAGGATAGGCATTATGTTTTGTAAGATTATTAATAGTGATAATGAACTTCTGTTAAGGGTGTTCTTAAATCCAAAAGGACAACTTTCTGACATAAGTTTTAATTTATTTTTGCTCGAAAATGCATGAAACTAGCTGGTGTTGTTGTTCAAAAACTAAGTAATTGAGCTGTTTTTTTCATTTTTTTGCAAACGCAATAGATCTTTCAGAAAAGAGTGTCAAAGGGGGCGTTTTGAACCGAATTTCCGCGCGAAGGCAGAAAGAGCACTCAAGAGCGGGCGAAAAACGTGTTTGTCACGTGATAAAAATCGCTTATAACTCAATAGGTAATTGATTGATCAAAAAATGGAAAAAACAGTTGAATTCCAAATCGCTTTCATGGCCAGGCTTTCCAATTTTTTATCTTTCCGTTAAAAAATGAAATTGTAAATATGTCAAAACGTTTTGCGCTTGTTGAGGAGAGCAGTTAAGAATAGCCTTAACAGTATCTTTGGAAATATACCTTAAGGTGGTTCTCATAGTCACTGCTCAACAATGTGAAACTTTTAGACACATTTTCTGACTCATTTTTAACTATAAAGGCATAAAATTGACAAGCCTGATTATTGAAGGCATTTGGAAACGAATAGCTTTCTCCATACTTGATAAATTATAGAGATAAAGGAGATTCTTGTCACGTGACTGTCACGTTTTTATCTTTTCCTGTGCTATCGCTTGCGGAAATTCGATTCAAAACGCTAACTTTGGCAGTATTTTCAGAAAGATATATTGCTTTTATTTATAAAAAAAAAAAAAAACGACATTTACATAGTTTCTGAATAAGAATACCTGACAATCTTACGCGTCTCCAAAAAGAAATGAATTCATAAATGTGTCGAAATGTAGCTCCTTCGGATTTGAGAAAAGCCTTAAAAATGAGAGAAATATTTACACAAATCTACTTTTTATTATACAGCTTCAAAAATTATCATGTTTTTAATCCTTTATTCTGAACTACATTAATCTTTTAATGAATCCTTATTTGAATTTTGAAATGTCAGTAGAGACGATGACTAAAACACTAAGTAAACGTTAATGTTTACTGTTATGTGTTTTCTGTTTTGCGAACACATAGTAATCTAAAATATACTGTAAAATGTTCCTATAAATATGTATGTAGTATTCATTAAAAGAATCTTAATTGTATGTCAAGAAAAACGGACTTTTTTGTAGAAACTGAGTCGGGCCAAACTTCCAATTTTTATACCGGGCCGGGAAAAGATAGCTTTCGTTCGGGCCGGGCCTGGAAATTCCGACCCGTGCAGACCTCTAAAAACCGACTGGAGTAAAATGTAAAAAAATATATATATCTTTTTTAATTGTTGTTATTTGAACATGTGGGTTATTTATCGGTTCGGTCCCTTCCTAATAAATAACTAAATAATTGTCAAATGTTAACTGT
Organism: Maratus speciosus; assembly: GCA_963932465.1. Lineage (NCBI taxonomy): Eukaryota > Metazoa > Arthropoda > Arachnida > Araneae > Salticidae > Maratus > Maratus speciosus. The sequence goes on along the minus strand of OZ010795.1, from coordinate 427,086,285 downwards.
AATTCCTTCCAGCCAATTCTAATAAGCTCCTTGAAAAGCTAAGAAGGAATTAATTCTTAAAAATCAATGATGGTTTTAGAAAAATAAAAGTTCCCTTAGATTTAAAATATATATATATATATATATATTTTCGAATAAAAGAAAATTTTCTTTATTTATTTTAATTCACCGACAAAAATACAAAATTTAAAGTTTTATTAATTGAACAAGTTTTAAAAAAGTTTTTCTCTTAAATAATAATTCAAAGTTTTTTTTTATGTACCAGAGGCTGTGCCCGTTACGAGCTAAGTCCTCAAAACCCTGTCCAAATCTCGTCGGATTGTTAAACATGGTAATTTGAGTTGTTTCAAAAATTAAAATCTGATTATAGTAGATTGAAGGATATTCCACAAATGAAAATGTAGTCATATTTAAAGGAATATTGTAACACATGAAATTGGCAGGTGTTTTCATGCAGATACTATGCGATCGAGTGTTTTCTATTTTTTAATAAAAACAAAAGATCATTCATAAAATACTGTCAAAGGAAAACCTGTCGTCACGTGGAAAAAGTCGCTTATAAATACATAAGTAACACATTGATCAACGATTAGTAAACACTATTCAATGCCAAATCGCTTCAGTAGTCATGCCTGCAAACGTCATGCTTTTGCATTTAAAAATGTCCATAAATATTTAAAAACTCCATGTTGTCGGAGGGACATATTTCTTTGATAAAGTCCTTAAAAGGTGACATAATCTTAGATTTCAGATTAGTTCGGATGATGAAACTGACACCATTTTCAAAAGAAAAGATCATTTTCATATGTGGAACAAGTCATGATATGACTGTGTGATTGCGTCAGTATAATGTCATATTCAATAAACTTTAGCTTGCATTTAAAGTTCCCAAAATTTATTAGTTTATTTCTAAATTTCTTTTCTTCTATCCCTTGAAATCAAAATTAAGCAATAAAACTAAAATCTGAAACATTTAAAAATAATTGATGGATATGATGCACTAATCTTAAACGCACAGACAATTCTGTTGGTGGACATAAATTCCAAAAAGAAAAAATGCCTTTTCATCCAAAAAAAAAAAAAAAAAAAAAAAAAAAAAAAAAAAAAAAAAAAAAAAAAATGTACATCAGCACAGATTGTTTAGAACAATATTTTAATTAAAATTGTATTATATAATTTTCATATTCCATTATAACGAAGTCTTTTTAAAGAAATGTACTTGATAAAACCTCTCAAAAAGAAAAAAAAAAGCAATTTAACAAATTACAACGACCGTTTGGAAAATGATTTTTTCGAAGACTAAAATTTAAGACATAAAAAATCGCACGGAGTTGATCATACATTACGTACGCCATGAATTAAACATTCACATTCCTGGACCCATCATGAACAAATTTTAAAAGAAATTTCAGTTTTACAATTTTCAGTACTGTAAATGTTTAAACTTCTACGGAGCTGGTCATACATTACGTACGCCATGAATTAAACATTAATAGTGTTATTACACATAAAAATTGCAAGCGACAAAAATCGCCTGCGACTCGTCAGATTTCGTGAAACTTATGTATTATCCACCTGAAACTTACGTATTATCCAAGCATTTCATTGGCTGTTCGGGAAAAGGCTTTTCCATCGTCCGATTTCCAAGAAATCTGACGACCCATTTTAAATGAAATTTCATTCTTAAACTTCTAAACATTCCACAATATTACTTTTTACACCGTCGTATAGAGAATAAAATGTAATTTGTTTGGAAGCTGTATCTCAATTTGTTTCTGAGTTATTAATTTTTTTTTTCTAGTTTTTATTACTTTTTTGTCATAGTAGCAACAGAAGTATCCATCTCTGTTGAAAGTAAAGGCAAATTACAGATTACTGTATAGACCAATCAGAAAACGAATAAAATGCTGATTCAACCAATAAAAAACTCCAGATGTGCTTTTGATTTCCTACCCTGACGAGGACAATAACCATTTTTCAAAATAGTTAAAAAAAAAAAAAAAAAAACTTCACGGATCGTAATTTTTGCAAAAACTTAGTGGCAGAGTTTAAATGAAACGGAACAAAAAGCTAAAATATCGTTTTTTTTTTTTTTTTTTTTTTTTTTTTTTTTTTTTTAAGAAACACTACAGCAAGGAGTGATAGCTAATGTTAAACCTATGGGAGCTTCTTTTCGTAATTTCTGTAAAAACATTGTGGCAGAGTTTTAATGAAACGAAAAAAAAAAGGCTAAAATATATGTTTAAAAAAGAGCGAAACATTACAGACACAGTTTTTTTTTACTTCAAGAACTTTTTTAAATTATTGTATTCCATTATAATGTAGTATTTTTAAAGAAATGTAGTATTTGATAAAAGTAGTATTTGATAAAAGTTCTCAACAAAAAAGAGAAAAAAAAAATACTTCACCAGGCTACAAAATGGATGCCCTGATATATCCCTGCAGATTAATCGAATGCGTTAATCCAAAGAGGAAAGCTCCCCGTTCCTTCACTTGACAGCCCGACACCACCCATCTTGACCTTTGAGGGGAGAGAGCGAGCAGCGTGGGTTTCCACGGAGAAAAATTGGGGGGAAGGAAAAGTTGTTCTAAAAATTTGGGAGACATCTGGTCACCTTTGAACAGGTCTCGTTGAAAGAGATAGGCTATTATTTACAAGAATGTTTTTCGTGGAGGGCTTCGCATTATCTGGCACGGGTCAACTACACAATAGAATTTTCCCCACCTCCAAACGGTCTGTCGGGGCTCAGATGAGAAGGAAATATTTTCTTCTTTGCACTGGCCTGCTATTGATGCATACAGGAATCCATTTTGTTGCCTAAGTGGAAGCATAGCTACAGAATGACTATACAAAAAAAAAAAAAAAAAAAAAAAAAAAAAAAAGATTTATGATTTATGCACACGAGAGGAAAGGCGCGAATAAAACACTTAAGTGGAATATTTATGTAGCTTGTGCGTTCTTAAAATGCAGTTACATTTTTCTTTTTTTCAATTTTAAGCCTTTGTGAATGTTTCAAAATGTATAATATCAATGATTTTTAACCCCTAAAGTAGCTATTTTTAAATTTAAGAATTTCTTACGATACATATTTATGAATAAGATTATTAAGTTTTAAGATCTATCAATATTTTTCAGTTATATATAAATATTTTTTTAACATAAAAGTTAATCAACGCAGCATTTAACTGAGATTTTAATTCCCATCAGCAGTATTTGTTTTCGATTTAAAATAAAAGCTACGTTTATATATATATAAATGAATACTTTTCAATTTCTAAGGGCGTGGGGGTATCTTTAAAAATTTTAATGTCATCTAATCCTCCACTCCCCTGCACAGAGTTTAAAATCATGAATTTTTCTTTCTTTTTCGACCATTGGCTTCTTTGTAATGACAATAAGTATCCGCGTAAAATTTTCCTTACCCACAAAACTTTAAAAATTTTAAATATTTTTCTCTTTTCTTGTTTCTTTCAAATGTTAAGTTGTGCAAAAATAAATAAATGGCTTACCCTTCTCCCAAATAAAAAAAATAAATTAATAAATAAAATATAAAAATAATTTTAAAATTTTATAAGTCCCAAAATTTTTAGATTATTATACTGTATTTGTTATTCATTAGAATCGTTGATGTTAATTCTCTCCCATCCCCCCAGCAAATAGAGAATAATTAATAGCTGGTATTAATACAAAAAATTCCTTTTTTCAGCTTTTGTAGTCTTAAACCCTGTAAAAAAAGAGGGAACACATTTTCTTATTTCATTGTAAGTTTCATACCTTTGTTTAAAATAAGCTATCTAAATCTGCAAAAATATGTTACCAATTTTCCTTTATAAATGTGTGAAATTTAAATAGCAAGATTATTTTCCTTTATAATAATAAATAAATAAAAAAAATACTCCGCATTCGTAATGCTTATTCTTTAGATATTATTTTTTCCGTCACTACTCATCAAATTTAGATAAAACATTAGTTACTTTATCAAAGTCAATATTTTTAATACATATTTCTTTATTAAACTGGGCTAACGACTAATTATTGCACACACAATAGCAATACACACAATAGCAACATTAATGATCACTTGCATGCTTATACTGTTTAGCATTCAAATAAAGATTCGTTTAATAATTAACGGAGTTTGAACAAAAGAAAAAAAAAGGGGGGGGGGATTAAAAACATCAAACTTTTGAAGCTGTATAATAAAAAGTAGATTTTTGAAAATGTTTCTATGTAACTTATTAAGACTGTTCTCAAATCCGAAAGAGCTACTTCCTAACTTTGTTTGGAAGCACATAAAATTGCATGTGTTCTTATTAAGTAACTATGTATTCGAATAGCGTTTTCCATTTTTTCGATAAAGGCAAAAAAATCGTTCAGATAATACCGTCGAAGTTGGAGTTTGGAATCGAATTTCCTGACACGATAGCACGGGAAAGGAGAAAAGCCTGCTGTCACGTGACAAGAATCTTTTATATCTCGACAAGTAATTCATTTATCAAAAAATGGAAATCATTATTCGATTCCAAATCACTTCAAGTCAGGCCAATCCATTTTACACCTTTGCCTTTACATCTTTGAATGGGTCAGAAAACATGTTAGAAAGTTTCGCGTTGTTGAGCAGGGAATTTGAGAACCACCTTCCAATGATTTCGTTAACAGGAATGCATTATCACTATCACTATTTTTACAAAATATATTACACGGCCGGCACAAACTGGGAACAGTTAAATCCAGTTCGGGCTGTTACAGGAATTTTTGTTGTCGCTGTTACATAAAAAGTTCTAGGAATCCCAATTTCCTAGAAAAACTTTAGTAACTTTACATATATATATATATATATATATATATATATTTTTTACAGTGTAGAGAAAAAATGCAAGCCTGATCCTGGAACGGCCGAAGTCAGGCTTACAGTGCTGAAAATATTAAGCCCGGACTCAGATACAATGTAACTGTCCGATACCGATCTCTGTACTTTTTATATTTCTGTATTAATGTTGTGAAACACGCATCGGCTCGCTCAGAATATATATACACTGTAAAAAAATCTGTAAAGTTACTAAAGTTTTTCTAGGAAACTGGGATTCCTAGAACTTTTCATGTAGCGGCTACAACAAAAATTCCTATAACAGCGTCTGTTACAGGAATTTTTCTTGTTGCCGTTACATGAAAAGTTCTAGGAATCCCAGTTTCCTAGAAAAACTTTAGTAATTTTACAGATTTTTTTTTTTACTGTGTATTTGTTATTTCATTGGCTTCGTTTAAATTTTCATAACGGGCTGCTTATTTTTTTTGTCGGCCCGGACCGGCACGGCCAGTTTAAAATTTTGCCCTCGTATTGCCGGGCCTCGGGTCAAGCCCAGGTCCGTGCAGACCTCTACCGGAGCACATGATCATAATCCAGGACTTTGCCTATAGAAAGAGACTATTCCTCCCTTTCTCTGAAAAAATGTATTAATTCTGTATATATTTTGCACAAAAACTGAATAAATTTAGTGGAAGGGGTAGTTTAATTATTTAATATTATTTCTGATTGAAATGAACTGAAATTTTCGTCTTCTTTTTTTGTTTCGTTTGTTTGCAAATATGTCAGAGACATTGGGATTGTCAAGCATGCAAAATGTAAAATATAATAAAAATTATTTTAAAACAAGATTTAATCAAAGTATAATATCATGTTTGTAAAGCAGAATCTAATTCGATTAGGGGGTGGTGCTGATTCGAATAAACAATAATGAACTTTGTTTTCAAAAAAAAAAAAAAAAAAAAAAAGATTTTATTATACAGTCAATCGTATAAACTGCGTGCTTATGTACTTTTTTTGTATCACGACAGACAATTTTAGTATAGGAAATCAGGATTGCAATTAAACTTCTTATTTAATCAAAAATCGAGAAGTATGTCGCTAAGCCGAAGTCTTATTTTTATTCCACATTTTAAAGCCTTATAGAAGAACAATTTTTAATCTTTTATCATCAATAACTTGAAATGAAATTAAATCTTCGCTTATCTTAAATGCATAAATTCTGCGGATTTCAATAATTAAAATTATTGAAAGAAAATTTAAAGATTGTACGCATTCTAAATCTCCCGTACTATACGCAACAACTGTCGTGACGTTGTTAATAATAATGTAGCTCTTGTAAAGATAATTTAAACAAACCTACTTTATTATATATGAACTACAATAATTCGAGAAGTACTAAAAATTTCTTTGGCTTACATCCAGGCAACACTGAGCTAGTTACTCCATACTTTGGACTCAAGAAAAAAAAAGTAGCTTGAATATTTTATTCATTTTTTAATTATACCTTTAATAGTTTCAATTCAAGAATAACATTTTCAATAATCAATTTTTCCTATGTTTTCCATATGTTATTCAAGTTATTAAAAAATGACTCATTATTTTTCCATTCAAGAAATTCCTTATATTTGTATAATTTTTTTTTCTATTATAAGGAATTTTTTGAATGAAAAAAATATGTCATGTTTTTAATAACTTGAAATTTGTTTTGTCCTTTGAACTATAAAGGACAAAATATAAGGATAAAATACAGGCATTGGCATTACAAAAGGCAGTTATTTCTGTCGATAAAAATTATCTAAAAAAATATTCATTTGTTAAATGCAGCATTTAATGTTATTAAACTCAAGAGAAAAAAACAAAGGCCGCGCACTTGAGTTTTATGTTTTTTTTTTTTTTTTTTTTTTTTTTTAAATATGCAAATTTTTTATCAGAGTTCTTGGCAAAGTCTTCAGGTAATCAGTTTGAAGATTGTGAAATCTTTAGTGGATAAAAATAGATTTTTAAATTTAAGAGAATTTCAAAAGTTTCTAGATAAAGAGTATAATTCAAGACAAAAAAGATGTAGTTTTGCATCAAAATGGATGCTTTGCTAACTCCGCAGTCAAACCTATTCAGACTATCTTCCTTTAATCTCCTCCTAAACCACCCATCTTGACCTTTGGGGAGGAAAACGCAGGAAAAAGTAATTAAAGCGTGCGGAGCGCTGCTCCACGTCGTGGAGAACAGTGGGGAAGTTTCAAACGGTGAAAGGGTTAATTGAAATGACGCATTCCACTGCTAAAAAGCCTTTTTTTTTATCTCGCATACAAATAAAATATCTTAAAAGAATATGTATATTACATTATTTTATTTATTAAATGATAGCTCATTTATAGTATTTCGGGTTCTGGAATACAATTGCAAATTCTTGTAAATAATGTTTCATTGAGAAAATATAGATATATTTCCAATTTTAATATAATTAGCAGGATAAAACTGTAAAGCCAGGATTGTTTTATAAGTTATAAACTTTTATAATTTTTATGTTGCATAAATCAGAAAAAAAAATATATTACAAAGAGATTCTTTGAAAGTGGATTACGAATCATATTATTATTCAGTAAATAAATAAATAGAAATGCTTAATTCATCTTTAAAAAGTTAAACTTGAATCTACACTATATGCAAAACTACTTAAAAGAGGAGACAATATTTAAAATGATGTTAAATTATTTTAAAATCTTAGTACTTTCAACTATAAAAACATAGTCTTCGTCAGAGAAATATAAGACTACTGTTGTTAACGTCTAATTTTCAAAATTCACGTAGATGGTGACGAAAGGAATGAAAGTGGAAGTCAGTTTTTAATCCAGAAAACATTGGAAAATAAAACATGGATATAGGGAAGTTTTATCCTACAACATACCCTGAATTTGGCTGAGTTTCCTCAAAGTACCATTAAACGACTAATATTCCACTTCCCTATATCCATGTTTTATTTTCCCAAGGTTTACCAGATCTAAAATTTGACTTCCACTTTCACTCCTTTCGTCACCATCTACGTGAATTTTGAAAAGTAGACGTTAATAACAGTAGTCTTATATTTCTTTGGCGAAGACTATGTTTTTATAGTTGAAAGTAATAAGATATTAAAGTAATTTAACATCTTTCTAAATATTGTCTCATCTTTTAAGTAGTTTTGTACATTGTGTAAGTTTGTAATATTATTATTTTTTATTTATGTTATTTAGAGTACTTGAAATGAAATATATTTGGGGCATCTTTAATGTAAATCATTTATATAAAAGACTACTTCTTAAGGTGTCTCAGAACTCTTACAATTGGATAAAATGAAAAGAACTGACCATTTTCAACGTTTAATATCTTGAAATGTATATAATTTTAAAACACAATTTTTTACAGGGGTGAAAAACATAAGAATGTTCTTTCATTCCATATATTTAAAAAAATTACAAAATGAAGAATTAATATTTACAGGAGGCTTCAAACTGTTAGACATTTGTCGAGCAGAATATTGGTATGACAGCTTACGCCCAGGATTACAAAATACATTTCGCAACTAGAATGAAAATGTTGGTGCTTAATCATACTTCAGATGGTAATAAATATTTTGAATCTCAATAAACATGTAAAAGGGGGTTTTATATTCTTAATACAAAGTTGTATTTAGCTAATACAAAAATTTTGAAAAATTTAATAGTACAATAACCTGAAAAAAAGATTTTTTTAAATAATAAAAAGAAATCTTTAGGTTTCGTTTATTCATACTAACATGAAACATATATTTTGAAAAATTCAGAAGTTTGTCAGATATCCTGCGAGTTATGCTTAAAAAGTCGTTTTGAGTAAAGTGACTTCAAAAGTTTGGATGTGCCTCTTCAGCTATTGAGAACACACGATTCTAAAAGCCATAACTTCTGTTCTAATGGAAATTTCAAGGAAACAATTATATGAAAATGTTCAGGAAATATATGTGTTTAACCACGGCCAAACGCGATCCCTTATAAGGCAGGTGATAAAGTTTGGCCGTGGTTTAACGTATATAAAAAAAATAAAATTTCGAAATTTTTGAAGCTACATAAAAGATTTCTTTTTTTTTTAATTGCCTGTGATATATATTTAAGCATTTTATTTTACACTAAAAATTCTCAAACACAAAAATAAACACATTTTGCAACACTTCTTGTCACCAAATTAACAACACAGTAATGTGTTTTGAATTAGGAAACTTCATATACAAAATATTTTTTGTGTTGTGAATGTGTTCAAAATACGTTGCGAAAATTTTGCTATCTAGAAATGTGTTGTTAATATGTTGCAAAAGTTTTGCTGTCTAAAAATGTCTTCTAAAAATAGTGTTGTTTATTGTGATGAAATCGAGTTTTAAACAGTGTTGATGAAAATATTTTCTTCCAATAGTGTTGTGCTGCACAACACCTTGTCACAAAATTAACAAGACATTGTAAACACCACACAATTTAGACCACTATAAAACAACACATGTAAAACACTTTCGAAATTCTTTCTACATGGTCCCTTTAAATTAAACACACACACACTTAAAACGTACTATTTATTAAACATTTATAACAAAATTTTAAAAATGTATGTTTTGAAAACCCATTTTCTCCTCTTGTAATTTTTCACAATACTTTTTCCATAATCTTTTTACTTTGCACAACACATTCGCAACACATTCACAACACAATCGAAAATGATTTTAGTTAGAAGTGTTAATTATTATGTTCAGTTAGTGTTGCAAAAGTGTTTCACGAATTTCCAGTGTAGTTTTAATTTTTCCCCAAGAACAGGAAAATCAAACTACAAACTGAAATCAATAATTTCAGAAACTGGCTGAAATCGAATAAAAATTATGTACTCTACCATTCAAAAGTAGTCAGAATTTGAATGTATGTTATTTTCGCAAACATGCCTAGACAACTATTTTTTTTTTCTTTTTCGGGGACAATTTTTTGTCGAAAGATTTATAGATCTCCCTTGTGTCTTTCTTTCCTGTCTAAGAATAGATTGTTTCATCAAAGTCTGATATCTCCTTTTTATTCTTAAATCGAAACGCGGCATTAAATGAGTTCGACTTCATTATATTTTCATTCGATAATGCATGTTCAATCTTATTAAGGGGACGGTGGAGTTTAAAATCCTTAATTTTTTTTTTTTTTGTAAATTTCAAATTAAATATTATTCAAGGGTACGTTATATACATTATAACATGCATTTATCACAAAAAAATTTATTTTTGAGAAAAAAATGGAATTTTACGCGTCGTGTTAGAAATCTTCGAAGTGCCCCATGCGCTCCCATATCAATGAAAATCCCCAATATTTTTTATAAAAGTTTGGTTTATATATAGAAATAAAACAGAGCATCGAATTTTACATATTTGAATTTAAAGGTTAAAAAAATTTGAAAAAAATTGAAATTTTTTCGAATTTTTTTCAAAATTTCAAATTTTTTCAATTTTTTTTATTTTTTATTTTTTGTAAATTCCATCTTAAATATTATTCAAGGGTACATTATATGCATTATGGCATGCATTTATCACAAAAAAAAATTAAAAAAAAAATTATTTTTGAGAAAAAAATGGAATTTTACGCGTCGTCTTAGAAATCTTCGAAGTGCCCCCTGCGCGTTCCATATCAATGAAAATCCCCAATATTTTTTATAAAAGTTTGATTTATATATATAAATAAATTAGAGCATCGAATTTTATATATTTGAATTTAAAGGTTTTTTTTTTTTTTTTGAAAAATTTTGAAATTTTTTCGAAAAAAATTTGATTTTTTGATTTTTTTTAAACCTTTAAATTTAAATATATAAAATTCGATGCTCTATTTATTTATATATATAAACCAAACTTTTATAAAAAATATTGGGGAATTTCATTGATATGGAAGACGCATGGGGCATTTCGAAGATTTCTAAGACGACACGTAAAATTCCATTTTTTTCTCAAAAATATTTTTTTTTTTTTTTTTTTTTTTTTTTTTTTTGTGATAAATGCATGCCATAATGTATATAATGTACCCTTGCATAATGTTTAAGTTAAAATTTACAAAAAAATAAAAAAATAAAAATATTTTAAAGGATTTTAAGCTCCACCGTCCCCTTAATGTAAAGTAATTCAAAATAAAGATTGGGAATAAAACCGTAAGACGAAATACAATATTTCATCTTGAATCTATCGCAAAATTCACAATATGAACTTTACCGTTCACCGTTTTTCATAAAAGGAGAAGAAAATAATAAAATAGACGTTACAAATTAAAAAATATATACATCTTACTTAAAAATTCTTAGTTTTTTTCGGCCTGAATTTCCCGCGGCAATCATCAGTTAATATGTTTCTAAAGTTCATATTGTTTATTTTGTAATGATCGAGATAATTATATTATTTGGTTTCCAAACATACAAAATCTCCTTCCCATATGCCTCGCTAATGCTCAGCAACATTAACAATTGAGATTTTGTCGAAAATTTATCAATATATGCTAGAGAAATAATGCAGTTTCTTTAATGCTTTATGATTATTTGAAGTTTCATGTTTTTATTATTTAAAAATGGACAATCTGAGAATTTCGTCATCCTATACTGTAAAATTTAGAAATCGTAATTGCAGTATAACTATAAGTATTATACTTTGCCTATCAAATGGATAAAGAAAGTTGAAAATTTTAATTAAAAAATGAAAATTTTTAAAATTATATAATTTAAATTACTCACTGCATTCATAAATTCTCTTTCATCTTTTCAAATAATATCGGATTTAAAGTACATTATAGTACAATTTAAGAAGATTTCGGAAAGTTATCTGCATTGATTTCCCAAACTTTATCTAAAATCATTTCAAAAGATCTTATTACGCAAAAGCCTCTTTATTTCGCATTACCGTAAAAGGATTTGGTTATTTGATTCTAGGAAGGTTTCTATCTAATAAAGCCATCTCTTTTAGAAATTTAAGGTTTTACATGGAATATATATAGAGTATGTAGGTAAAAGTAGGCAGATAATTTAAAATTTTGTAACATATTTTTAAATATCGTATATAGCTCCAGAGACCACTAATAAAAAAAAATAAAAAAATCGGAAAAAAAAGAAAAATATTGCTGTAATGAAATATTTTGTCAAACATCATAAATAATAACTATGTACAAACAACAACTAAGATACATTTTTCATCATAACCTTTTAACATTTTATCCCTTAAATGCCGGGTGTTGCTTTCCGGCAACATACACAATTTAGGCTATAAAATACTATTAGAATAATATGGAAGCTATAATGCCTTACGTTGCCAATAAAATACATTCTGAAAATATTATTAAATCGATTTTCAACATGTAGATGGCAACACTTTTGCTATTTAAGTATAAAGATATATTTATTTTTTTAATTGTTGCTACTTGTCCTTTTTGTTTCGTTTGGCAGCTTGCGAAATACCCTATTTTGTTCTGCTGTGAGCAAGTAAAATGTATTTCTTATTATAGTTTTGAAAATTCTTGTGTGTTTAATATTATAGAATTTTATCAAGAAAAAATATTTTTTCAATTAAAGACAGTATTGCCGATTAGTAACAAACTGCTTTTTTAGCCGTAAAGCATACTTAAAACATAATATGATTTTTCTTAAGCATTTTTCCCATGATTTACAGTAAAGACTCCATTATCCGCAAGCGGATGATAGGCGGTGCGATTTATCCGCGAAGCGAAATTATTATTTTTTTAATTCAAGCCAATAGCAAGGGAAATACAATAAACCTTACTAATAAATATAAACAGAAATTCATGTATTCGAAAGTAAAAGAAGAATATTCCTCGATTTCGTTGCCATGTTTGAAATATCAGATATAAAGTCTTTATGTCTTTTCTTGATTTTATTAAACAAACGTAAACACATAAATTAAAATATTTAACAATAATATAAGACCATTATTATAAATTCCGGGAGAGCACATCAAGAATAACTTCATTTTCGAGATAAAAATTATCTCAAGCTAAAAGAAAAACAATAGTTTACAATTTAGAATAAAAAAAGATGTTTCCAAAGCAAGAAGCAAAACAAGTGACTGATATTTTTTTAAACGTTGTAACTCGGCTCTTTTTGTACAGTATGCGTGGCATTGTTTCCTGTTTACTGTTCTTTATTTTAGTGATTTTGACGTAAAGCAATTGTTCAGATGTAATGTGCATATGTACGTATTTAAAACATTTTATTATGTTTTTTGTACACTAAAACCTAGTTTTTATGTTGAATTTTCTTTTTTTTTCTTGTTTGCCCCCCTGCCCCCCCCCCCTATTTTCAGTCTTTTTCGGGTTATCCGGATTTTTATTATCCGCGGGGCTCTTGCCACCCAATTCCGCGGATAATCGGGGCTGTACTGTATTTAAAAAATGAAAGCCTAAAAACATTATTACAATGTTTTTTGAAAAATCAGGCATTTAAGGGTTAATTAAAAAAGAAAATGCTTCTATGTTTTATAGAATACGGATCTTGTTCTGAAAATGAAACGGTCTTCATAGACAAAACCTGCAACAATATCGAAAGTGCAAAAAATGGTGACTTTATAGATCGACATCAGCTACCCAGTGAAGTTATTGAAAGATATTGAAAGTAAACGATGTATTAAAATAACTGACCTATACAATTTACATTAGCGAGCGGGTATTTTCGTGTGAGTGATGTAGCACCTTAACTTGTAGTAAAGTAAAACATACAGATAACCTTACAAAAATGCTAAAATTTTGAAATTATCATTTGACGAAAAATTTACATCATAATGTGTATATATAATATAATATATATATATATATATATATATATATATATATATATATATATATATATATAATTTAGTAAAGGAATAAAATTAAAATTTGGAGAAAGATATTCGGCCGATTTCTATGTTTTTTAGGTAGATTTCGTATGAAATACTACCCATTACATTCTGTCCTATGTTGGAATTTCTGGAAATTTTTTTGCAGATCTACTCCGATCATGACCCCTAGAATCCATAACACCACCAGTAAAAACTTTATATCTATCTGTCTATCTATCAACCTATATCACTTTTTATGGACTCAATAAATTCCTTAATTCTGAACAAATCCTTTCCAAACTGATACATAAAACCAAGGGACATAATTCGTTAAGTCGGTCAAGTAAACTAACCAGAAAAGTTTAAAAACATTGGCTTCCTGATTTGATTTTATTCAAAATCGTCTTAACCAATCAAAGTTAATGTCCGGGATCCAGATAATTTTTTCTCTGTTAGTAAAATTAGATTGACCAATCAGTAGCCTCCATCCTTGCAGGCTTTTCGGTGTTTACTGCAAATATAAAAAAGTTTGCAAAAATGCAGGCTTCTGATTGATAAATCTCATCTCGCTAATAGCGTAAAATCTATCTCGATCCCGGCCTATTCAACGCCCTTTAAATATTCGAGAAAGCCTTGACACGCGTCAGGAAAATATCACACAAAGCAGGCCAAACAAAGAAGAAAAATCATTCATTGGCTCGTTCATATCCATGAGCCAAATGAAAAATTCACGTGGTACCGGTAATTTGGCCAAAGAATTTCTAACTGATAAGATGGGAAACAGGAAAATACACTGTTAAAAAAATCGTGAAAAATTACCTCTGTTCTTAAAGGTTCTCTATATTCTGACCAATGAGAATGCTACATAAACGCCTATGAAGCGTTCTCATTGGTCAGAATACAGATAGCCTTTAAAAACAGAGGTAATTATTCACGATATTTTTAACAGTGTACAACTGCTTTCTCCCATGAACTGTTTAATTGGCTAGCGGGGATTTACATTACGTAGACGGAGCCTTCCCTTCTTTACGCTAGACGTTCTTGCCTTGACCATGTGATCATAACATAGATAGAACATCCTCTATTCAAGAAAGCGGATTGCCGTACTTTCGACAAAAACTTGAAATGAGCATGCCTCCTGTGCATATATGACCACTCTTATGTATAAAGGCTCTCTGTTATGGTGTTGTTTCTGATACAGCGCCTAGAATACTTAGTGTGGAAATATGCTATCCAAACAGGTCTAAAAATTTGTATCCCTTAAATGTGCGACCATACTGTTAAAATTTCAAGTGTCGATCGCAGCGACATCTGCGGGATTTTCGTATTACTACTATTACATTGTATAGACTAGCAATTTCTTGCAGTTGTAGAAAATATCCTGCAGATGTCGCAGCGATCTGCATATTGCAGCAGTATCATTGCACATTTATGGGATACAATATTTTAGCGCCTTTTTAAGTATTACAGGGTTAGCCGATTTCCACATTATATATTCTAGGCACTATAGTTTCTGAGCGCTGTTGGTTAAATTTCGATATTTGTGTTTTAGAGTGAGCAATAGAGAAAAGTACTAAAACTATTGAAACAACAACTTCTTTAATATTGAAATGTATAGCAAAGGAGTTCAGAATCAATGCCTTAAATGGTTTCGAATATGCACTGTTGTTATGACATCAAAACCCTTCCTGGATGTGAAAATGCAAAATTGTGTTCAACACATTGGCCGCAATCTAGATAGATTTTTCGCTGTTAGCGAAACGAGATTCATCAATCAGAAGCTTGCACTTTTGCGAAGTTTTCGCTGTTTGCAGCAATGCAGGCTATTGATTGGTGAATCTCGTTTCTCTAACATCGAAAAATCTATCTGGATCCCAGCCTAGATTTCTATAAACGTTGCACTTAATCCATGGCACTAAGAAAATGACTCAAGACTTTTATGCCATAGGCCGGGATCCAGAAACAGCAAAAATTCTCTAACATTCTGGCTTCTGATTGGTCAAACTCATTTCGCTAACAGCGAAAAATCTATCTGGATCTCGGCCATAGTTTTCTTCGATGAAATCAATGCAAAAGTATAATATAAAATAATTGTATAAGACTTCTAAAATGTTTTGGCGGGTTTATCGCTGTTTGGCATAATTTGTAAACTTTAAAAATCATTAACAGTTTTTTCGCTAATTAGGAATAGAAAATTTGTGTTTTTAAAGCTGAATTTTATAAAAGCACGTAGATTGAGTAAATATCTGCCCAAAAATGCAATCCTTACTTTTTTATGTCCATTATTTAAGTCTCTACCTCGATTGAAACATAAGGTGTGACGTAGAAAATAAATCGGTCATTTTCAGTATCTCGACGTTATTTAAAAAAATCTATATCTCTGTGTTATAATTAATTTATTAGGATGCATTTGGTCTCAAATTGAAGATCTTTTCCATTAGGTCCTTCTGGTTTTGGCTTTATTTTTCTGCGATGATTGCTTCTTTTGATATGGGAAATTTTACGCTGGCATGTTTGGTCGATTTAACATGGAGAAGTTGTCTTCAGTATAATAAAAAGTTACGGTGTCTTGACGTTTTATTCTTGGTGTTTGTTTGTTTGGCGAGGTTAGCATTTTTTTTTCAGCTTGGCTTGGCAGAACGACCGTCCTGCTTGATATATATTTGGAAATTATAAAGTTGTCTATTTTTATTTCTAAATTTTCTATTGTTTTTATATTTAATAATAAGTGCACTTACTTCATGTATGTTTTACTAGAGTCTATTTTACTGTTATTATATTTTTGACTTAAGTGCTATTATATTTTGCTGCAAATAAAAGATAGAAAACCATATACACCTGCCAGAAGAAGACGTGTAATAAAAATAGAATGGAAGATACAGAAAGATTACACTTAATACCCCTTAATTATGTGCCCTCTAAAGATGGTAGGCTTGGAGTACAAGAAGAATCAAACGAGAATGATTCGCCCGATCAATATTTGGGTACAAATTGCAAAATCTGCAATTATTGATATACACTCTCTTTAAGTAGTGAGGTGATAAGAGAATGTTTTATTTCCTGATGTCACAAAAGCCTCATTCTATTGTCAAATCCTTCTGTAAATGGTCAATTAAAAGATTTGGCACTTAATAGCCTATATTTTGTCAAAACCTTAGAAAATATAGCATTTCAACATTGTTTGTCTTGTTTTCTGAAATATGGAAGAATATTGCCCGAAAAATTCCATATTGCTTTAAAATGCAAATAGAATTCACCGATATATTTCGGAGTTTCTACTTCCCAATGGAAAATATCACCAATGTTTTTTAGACGAGACGTTATCAACAAATTTTCTACTTGGCAGTGCTACTTCCTTCAATCCAACGTATATATTCAAGAAATGCCTTGAAAGAAATGTCAAATAATGTCAAGATACCACTAAGCAGGTGACTTGATCCAGATAATTTTTTAATTAACTTTTTAAGAACTTTGGTAAGACCTTTGTTAAATCTTTGAAAAGGCCTTTTAATTTGAATATTAATTACCAGAACTTCTCTAATTGTATAATAAGCATAGCTACATAAAACTACGAAAATACAAAAATACTGAAATTGAATTTAGAATTATACAGTATATTTAATTAAGTGTAGTTAATACTGGAGTCAGTTACAATTTTGTAAGCTATATTTCTTACAATAAAAAATAATCTTACAATTTGAACATATTTTGTAATATAAGTACTTTTGATATTTTTTCAAATTAATATTTCATAGTTTTGAAATGTAACATATATTTAAGAGATCTTCTGAATGATCTCTGTTGTTAAATTACTTTTCAATGAGCATATATACTCATTGCCATAAAACATTTTGCACAGGAAATATTTGTGGGATCGTAAAGAAACTTGATATGAAGGTACATATCAGGCAGATATGCAAATGATTAGAAATTCAGCGTGATTGCGCATTGCGTAATGCCATTAGAGGGCGTTGAACTTCGTCCTTTTTGGGGTATAAAACTGGCAGCAGAACTTGTCTGAGTGTACCTTTTCTTTTGCAAAGGAAACGCTGAGGTAGACGTGCCGTTACGCAGCCAGCGAAGACAATATGAGCAGCTGTCAGAGTTCGAGACGAGAAGAATCATCGGGATGATGGAAGCTGGGTGGTCCGTTCGGCGAGTAGCTCATCAAGTAGGCCGTTCGTATTTTACTGCGAGGAGGTGTTGGGACCAGTGGACTGAAGAGACGCCATTTAAACAGCGACTAGGCTCGGGACGCCCTCGACAGACTAGTCGTCGAGAAGACCGTCACATCATACGAAACGCACGCGTACAGCCAACTGTCTCATTGCCCGCTATCCAGACACAGGCAGCACCTTCACTACGCAGCCCTATATCTTCCCGAATCATCTCAAGGAGCCTGACTGAAGGGCATCTGGTATCGCGGCGCCCATAACGTGTGCTGTCAATGGCACCCACCCTCCGACGCCTCCGTTTGGAGTGGTGTTACGCACGACGAGATTGGACTGCAACGGAATGGAACCAGTTCGTCTTCAGCGACTAGTCGATATTCAATTTGAGCAGCGTTGACAATCGTGTTCGTGTGTGGAGGCCCCGTGGTGAACGCCTCAATCATGCCTCCACTTTACTGTGACACACCGCTGCCACAGCTGGTGTGATGGTATGAGGTGCCATTGCTTTCGATTCATGTTCACCCCTAATTTTGATCCGTGGCACAATGGCAGCCCAGCGGTATGTCCAGGGCATCCTTCGGCCACATCTGTTTTCACTCGTGGCAGGGCTCCCAGGAGTCATTATTCAGAAAGACAATGCTCGGCCACACACAGCAAGGATGTCACAAGCCTGCCTTCGCCACTTTACCACCCTTCCCTGGCCTGCTCGATCCCCAGATTTGTCACCAATCGAGCATATCTGGGATCATTTGGGACGGCAAGTTGGACACTCTGCGAATTTGGTTGAACTCGAGACGCGTTTACAGTAACTGTGGAACGAGATGTCTTAGGTCATCACACGGAACTTGTATGCCTCATTACCCGCTCGTATCGCATCGTGCATTCGCGCTAAAGTGGGTCGAACAGAGTACTAACATTTCCGTTCATTTGTACTTTTTTCTGCAATAAATTAACCCTTTTCTTTGGTTTTCTACTCACTTACTTATATCACAGTAGTACTTACGCATGTAAAATTTCGTTTCATTTGGGCGTCTTTTTCTGGCAATGAGTGTAGATATAGAAATTGAACAATATTTATTTTTTTTTCAAAGAAAGAGGTATGAAAAAAATCTACATTCACTTTATATTTTCTATAATTCTAATTATATTAGTATATTACGTAACTTTTAATTACAAACCCTGAGCAAGATTTTATTTAATTCATCAGAAATTTATTATCTCGTCATTAGTAGTAGTTTCTCATATTATTCAAAAAAGCATTAAAGGCATGGCTGCCAACTCTTACGCTTTTTTGTAACTTAAAAACTTAATACAAAATTTTACTTTTTTATTAGCTGCAATCTGTCGATTAAATAAGGCAAAAATTTCTGTTAAATTCTTGTGGTACAAAAAAAAAGAGTAAAAGTTAGCGCATCTATGGCTTAACGGGACAATCAATATTAAATTCGACTCCTCTAATTTTAAATGGATTCGTTTGGAAATTCGTACAATTAAATATATTAAGATTTTAAAGTTAAAATAAAGTTCTTAAATTGTTCAGATTTTAAATTTTTAAAATAACGAATAATTATTATATTTAAAAAATGTCCAATGCTAATATCTTTTGAAAAAATATTGCAATATTTATTTATAATATACTTTTATATTATTACAATGGAAATTGGCCGACATTGTAAAATTTCACTGAATATATAAGTGAAAAAAGTATATGTTTATAATAAGATTTGTTTTTTTCAAAAACAAATAACTACGTATTTTCATATGCACATAGGTTTCAACACTAAAATACTTCTGATACAAAACTTTGTATGCTAACATTCATTTATTATTGCATAGAAAATATACAGTATAAATTGCAAAATAATCTGATAGTAATGCGCATGGAACGATTAAAAAGTTAGAACTGTGCAAATTTATTTTTGGAGAAAACAGCATTTTAAGTAAAACAAACTGCATTAGAATATACAATTTTTACAAAAAAAAAAAAAAAAAAAAAAAAAAAAAAAACTTATATCTGTACGAAGAAATGTCAGGATTAAAAAAAAATATATATATTTTTTTTCAGCAGAGAGATTTCAAACCACT
Organism: Maratus speciosus; assembly: GCA_963932465.1. Taxonomy (NCBI): domain Eukaryota; kingdom Metazoa; phylum Arthropoda; class Arachnida; order Araneae; family Salticidae; genus Maratus; species Maratus speciosus. The sequence goes on along the minus strand of OZ010795.1, from coordinate 427,066,387 downwards.
ATTTCCCTAATTCTCCAAATAAAATAATCGATTTCTTTGTCGAATTTCCTGATTTTGAAAGTCCCCATAAACAAGATTCTTGGTGCAATCGTTTACTTCGTAAAAAGAAAATTATTGAAAAGATGAGACAGGAATAATTCTTATTGTCATCGAAAGGGCAAAATTCTAGATAAGAAGACTGTAAAAATGTAACAAAATTGTTTCATAGAATTTTGGATAAATTGAAACAATTATACTCTGCGGTTTTTCATTTCTAAAAGAAACTAAATACTTCTGGTACTGCAAAGTTTTACGAAAACTTACAATCCTTTCGAATGATACAAAAGTTTGGTTGTTTGCACAGTCGTACACTGTAAAAAAAAAAAAAAAAAAAAAAATGTAATTCTACAGATGTAAAGTTACACTAAATCTGTATACTTACTAAAATTTTATCTGTACACTGTATTGAAAATGAGCTAAATTTACAAAACTTGTTTTTTTAAAGCTACAGAAATCTGTAGCTTTACAAAAGAACCGACTAAAATTACAGTAATCTTACTAAGATTTTATCTGTAACCCGGGTTGCAGTTACATAAAATGTTCTAGGCAAGCCAGTTTCCTAAAAATTTCTTAGTTACCATACAGATCGTTTGATTTACGGTGCAAAACTGTATCTATTACATGAATTTTTGTTGTTGCCGTTACATAAAATGTTCTAGGAATCCCAGTTTCTAAGACAAATTGTAGTAACTTAACAGATTTTTTTTTTTTTTTTTTTTTTTTTTTTTTTTTTTTTTTTTTTTTTACAGTATAAGCAAATGAATGACAACAAATAAAATTGAACACAGAATTAGACGCCATCATTAGTATAGACTGTAATGAAAAGAATAAAACTATTCGGAATCCTTAATTATGTAAAAGAACATCTGTGTCCACGTTGACATCTACCTGCAAATAAACTCGCATTCAGTATGCAGAGAAACATCTAAAAGAATAAACAAATTAAAATTAATATATTTCAGAGATAAAAAGAAATTATGTTTCGATGGTCCGGTTTGTACACTTTCATATAGGCATGACCTTAGAAAAGAAAAGAACGCAATTTCCTCGCGTCAACAAGGTGGATAATTCCTAATGGTTTTTGTTGCATTTCCCCCAAATCACAAGCTAAGAATTGTTTTCTAAAAGCAGTACAAAATAAACATACTTTTTTCACATAATAGAAATCAAATTGTTCAATCCGTACAAGAAAATTACCGCTAACTCAACCGCAACTACACTGCTCAAAACAATTAAAGGATATTTGAAGTTTTATATAAAATAAAGATATAAATGAAATTTTTTTTGCCGAAAATAGAAGAAGAGAATCACAAATGCAAATTTTTCTGGTTTTCAAACTGTGGAGTATGTAAATTTTGAGTTCGACGTCAAAAACGTCGCTTCAGCGGCAGCGAATGAAATTTGACTTTCAACTGGATAAAAGAGAATGAAGACAAGGATGATCGGCATTCAGTGATTGCTTTGTTTCGATGAGTACGATGTCTCAGCGAAGTCATTTGACAGATTCAGAAGTTTGAGAATTGTTTGTAGGTTAGAAGGGATCCAAACTCAAGCCGAAGTAGCGCAAGCCATTGGAGTGTCACAAATTGTCATTTCCAGGATCTGGAACCGTTTTTTGGAGAGTGGATGTGCAGGCCGAAGACCAGGGCAAGGTCGTAGACGGGCAACAACGCCCAATGAAGATCGGTATTTAGCGTTAACAGCTCGGAGACACCGAACCATGAACGCTACTCTTCTCCAACAACACATTCGCTCCGCTACAGGCACCACGATTTCAACTCAGACTGTCCGAAACCGGCTCCATGCTGTAGGTCTGTATGCTCACCGACCGATGGTATGTGTTAGATTAACATCAAGGCATCGTCGCGACCGCAGGGAGTGGGCAACCGAGCATGTCAACTGGAAGAGAAATGAATGGAGCAATATTCTGTTTTCTGACGAGTCCCGTTTTTCTGTGCATCCGGATAATAGGCGTATTTTCATCTGGAGGGACCGTGGTAGTAGGGATAATCCTGCGTTCTTGCACGAAAGTGTCAGATTTGGCGGTGGAGGAGTGTTGGTGTATGGTGGCATCTCCATTGACGGGCACACTGACCTCTACATCATTCGAGATGGAGCTCTGACTGGTCGCCGATATAGGAATGAGATCCTCAGACCTATTGTAGTCCCTTACGCTGCAGCAATCTAAGATAACTTCATTTTAATGGACGATAACTGCAGGCCACATCGTGCAAACCTGGTGGAGGATTTCCTTTTCGAGGAAGGAATCGTTCGAATGGAATGGCCAGCGTGTTCTCCGGACATGAATCCAATCGAGCACGTTTGGGACGCTCTAGGAAGACGAGTTTCTGGCCGCCAACAACCCCCACAAACTCTCCAAGAACTGGAAAGTGCTCTTCTGGAAGAGTGGGGCAGAATACCCCAACTCGTCATTAATAGCCTCATTGTGTCCATGCCTCAAAGGTGTTCAACGTAGCTGGCCGCCCGTTGAAACCATACCCCCTACTGAAAATGATTTTCTTTGAAGAAAACACCTTTTCTTATTCTTTTTTTCTCATATGCACAAATTGTGTTTTTTTCCTTTAGTACACAAATGGGCAATAAAATGCATTTTTTTCTGCCAAACATGTGTAATTTATTGTCATATAACCTACTATGTCTGTCGACCATGTATCAATCAGCTAAACAGTTTACCAGATACAAAATCCACCTAAAACTGCAATATCCTTTAATTGTTTTGAGCAGTGTAAATCAACACTACACTGTAAAAAAAAATTTTGTATTTCTACAGATGTAAAGTTACATGCTTACTAAACATTCATCTGTAACTGTACAAAAAAAAGCTGCCAATCTACAAAACTAGTATTTGTAAAGCTACAGAATTATGTAACTTTACAAATGAATCTGCTAAAATTACAGTAATCTTACTAAAATTTTATATGTAAACCTGGTTGCAGTTACATGAAAAGTTCTAGGCATCCCAGTTTCTTAACAAAATCTTAGTAATCTTACAGATTTTTTGATTTTCGGCGCAAAAGTCAGTCTGTTACATGAATTTTTGTTCTTTCCGTTACATAAAATGTATTAGGAATCCCAGTTTCCTAGAAAAACTTTAGTAACTGTACACATATTTTTTTACTATGTACAGTAGGGTGGGCCGAAAAAAACTTTTTTTTTGATTTTCGATGATGGGTAGTGCGGAAAAGTGGCCACTAGTGGCACCAAGTTCACACAAAAAATTTGAGATTTTTAGGACAATTCCTATATTTGCCGCTTTTGGCTTGAAGTTTTGCTAAAAGGCTGATTTTTGAACTTTATTAGAAAAAAAATTTTAAATGTTAAATTAAACTTATTTTAATCGTATTTACTTGAAAAGGCATATTTTATGTTCCAAATGTATAAATAAGCTCTGATAATGTATTATTTAATTGCTATGTGTATTTTAAATTAGACGATTTTTATAGCCTTTTTGCGTTTAAGTGAGCAAAAGTTGCATGTATTGTTTGAATCTTTCAACGGTTTCTCTCTTTTGTCTTGTTTATGTCCCTTCGTCTTCCTTATATTTTTTCGATGCTTTAAGGGTCATATATTTGGGTGACGGACAGCAGAATCCCTCAGAAACAGATCTGGATGGAGAGAAAGGGGTGGAGCGATAACTTAAGCGAACGCAGTGACTCATTGCGATGTTGGGGGAGTGAAGGAGGAAATACAAGAGAGGAGAAAGTGAATTAAGGGATGCTTATTATTTTCAGTGTTCCGTTTCCCTGAGACATGGCGGACGCTGTGTGAGACAGGAATATGCGTTTAGGAGTGTTTGACTTTGAAGGGCCTGGTTCAAATTCAGATTCATTCGAACTGCTTGCTTGAAAGCTCCCACTACTTGAATCTTCCAACAATATAACTGTCTTCCATCTGGATCTAACTCCACTCGTTGAAGGCTTTGTCGCAGAACCACTATTAATCGTTGAAATTGTATCCCTCTCCATTTTCCGCGATATTTTCTTTGCAAGAGTTTTGCTTGTTTTTAAATCAATATTTCCGATAAACATTTTTCGAACAGTTCTTTGATCCTTCAAGAAGTTCACCTCCCGATGTGGAACTTTACGTCTGATGTCGCAGCTAAATTGTTCAAGCCTCTACACTTACAAGCTGCAATGTCAAAGAGAGAGGTTTCCGCATTTCGTACGAAATCTTCGCAGATCGCCTTGCCTTTAACGCCCGTATGATTACAAGATTTCTCCAATGATCTACGCTCATTGTAATAGTTTTTAATCTCTCCGTTAATTGTTCGTAGGGAAACCACTGGTATGGAAGATTTTATCCAGATTTCGGAAACTTTTTCACCTGCCATTTTAATAATATCATCCACTGGTTGAAGATAAATATCTCGATTTTCTTCTATATCGTTTCGCAACCAATAGTAGTGGCGCATGATGTCAGCAATAGTTGGCAATTGCAAGTCTTTCAATTTGCATGGTGCCCCAAAATGGCTACTTTTCACACTATCGCATGTCTTTACATGATCATGAACTTTCGCATTTCCAAACTCGTCGTAATAAAACGCACAAAACACGGTAAAGTCACGTTAAACGATCCAAAAAGCAATGCATTGCACGAGAAAAAGGTTTTACTTTTACACTGAACAAATGTCACAGGGAAACCGAGCACTGAAAAATAATAAACATCCCTTATCGCACTTTCTCACCTCTTGTATTTCCTCCTTCACTCCCCCAATATCGGGATGAGTCACTGCGTTCGCTTAAGTTCTCGCCTCACCCCCTTCTCTCCCTCCAGATCTGTTTCTGGGGGATTCTGCTGTCCGTCACCCAAATATATGACCCTTAAAGCATCGAAAAAAATAAGGAAGACCAAGGGACATAAACAAGACAAAGGAGAGAAACTGTTGAAAGATTCAAACAATACATGCAACTTTTGCTCACTTAAACGCAAAAAGGCTATAAAAATCGTCTAATTTAAAATACACATAGCAATTAAATAATACATTATCAGAGCATATTTATACATTTGGAACATTAAATATGCGTTTTCAAGTAAATACGATTAAAATAAGCTTAATTTAACATTTTTTAAATTTTTGCTAAAAAAGTTCAAAAATCAGCATTTTAGCAAAACTTCAAGCCAAAAGCGGCAAATATAGGAATTGTCCTAAAAATCTCAAATTTTTTGTGTGAACTTGGTGCCACTAGTGGCCACTTTTCCGCACTACCCATCATCGCAAATCAAAAAAAAGTATTTTTCGGCCCACCCTAATGTACAGTGCCTCAATCCACTGTGCAAAAGGCCCAAAGAAGTGGTTTGAAGGTAATATGATTCAAGCACTTGATTGGTCTGTAAATTGCCTTGGGCTAAATCCCATGGACAACATTTTAGATATTATACTGCGCAAAATCCACCAAAAAATTTTTCAGATGATGCAGTATAGCTCGAAAGCAGAAATAAAACTCGCCATTAGTGAAAAATGACATGTTTTGTCACTTCGTTAAGTTCGAAATCTTGCAAAAGCTATGCCATAACGCTACATTTATATAATTAAACGCAAATAAAGCACTATTGTTATCTAATATTTATATAATTTTCAAGAATATGTTTATATTCTTATAATTTTGCACCTATTTCATATCCAGTGAAAATGCAATTTGCAATTTATTATATTGTAATACCTTACCCGTGGCCCTAATTCTTTGCGCACCTGTTTGAAAGTGAAGTTTTTCAAAGAAAGAAACGCAAACTTAATTTTTTCTAAATAGGCAATAAAATTTTTCAAATGTCAGTGGTTTAAAATGAATTACATTGAATAAAGTAATTAAAAAAAAGTCGCACACTTAGATATGGGTATGTAAAACGCTTTCCCTCTTAAAAATAGAAAGACCTATTGTTTTGCTCATGTGCATTTATAGAAGGTTTTCGACAATTGCGATCGGCTGTTTTTTTACAACTGTTCAAATTATCGCATCCGGAACTGATGGCACGTGTTCTTTAAAAGAAGGACGGTTTCAAATCAATTAAAAAGAAGAAAATTAGTCGTAAAAGATTATCGGCATACTTGTGTAAAAGATAATAGAAAAACGAAATAGTGGATGTCTAATGAGGCAAACAGGCAGGGGATCTGATGATTCCTGAATCAACAGTGCGAGATGCTTTGAAAACGTTCGTTACCACTAAATATTTATAGCCAAGAAACAGGACCTGTCGCCCATCAACAGCAACGGCTCCAGAAGATTGAATTTTGTGTCTGGTGGTAATGAACAGCAGACCAGGAACGATGACAGAAATCGCATCCCTATGGCAAGACAGCATATGGCGACCAGTGACTCGTAAAATGGCGACAAAACGATTGTATAAAATGGGCTTCAAATCTTACAAATGCAAACGTAAGCCGATGTTAACTGGTGCTCAAAAAAGGAAACATTTTCTGTGGGCTGTGTACCAATTAAAATGGACAGATCAGCAATGGCAAAGTGTTATAAGTTCGGATTAATTCCATTTTCCAATTTTGTATGGAAATATCGGCCGTCGGGTAGTACGGAACAGAAATAAAGCTTTAAACCTAAAATGCGTCAAACAAGAGTGCAAGTTTCCGCCATATGTTCAAATTTGGGAAGGTTTTGGTTATTGTGGCGTCGACCAAATGGTGCTATATGACGGGACTGTCAATGCATATCGTTATCGGGACATTTTGCGGAATCAGGGTTTGCCTTTAATTCAAAAATTTGGCTTTCAATCCGGTTATCTTTTTCAACAAGACTTAGACAAACCATATTCAGCTAGGACAACAAAAGCATGTCTTCAACAAAATGGCACCCTGTGCTAGATTGTGTTCCGAATTACCCGGACATCAATTCTATCGAGGATTTTTGACAATACTTAGAGAAAAAACGTCGGAAAAGGACATCACTAAACAGCTAATGTGACAATCAGCAGTTGAAAAAAATTATTCTTGAAAAATGGCAAAAAAAAAGGGCAAAAAAAAAAAAAAAAAAAAAAAAAATTTCTGAGTGGTAACGTTTGTTTAAACTATGCTGAGAAGAGTGAGAGATGTTTACGCTGCTAAAAGAGGACCAACGAAGTGGTAAGACTTACTAATTTCGTCTCATTTGAACGTGCGCAAAACATTAGGGACATAAAAAACTTGGTAGGAAATGGATTTCATTGGCCACAAAGTTTATGTCACTTATTATATTTTGTTATTGTATTTATTATATAATATCACTATGGAATAGTGAAATGTATCCTTTTTCATTAAAAATAATTTACATAAAATATTTTGAATTATTTTTTCCTTTTATTGTCAAAAAAGCATCCATAAACTAATGCGCGAAAAATTAGTCCCACGGGTAAGGTAATATAATTAGTTTATCTGGGAGCACGGCAGTGCGTCCGCCAAGTTCGCACAAGCCGTAAGCTACCTTTTCCTGAACCATTTCGGCATACTTTTCACCCCCTCATAACTCCGGTTTACAGAGAGATATAGAAATTTTTCTTTTATACACATGTTCGTATGGTCAAACTGAACTAAGGTTCCACGATTTCATGTTTCTATATTTAGTAGTTTTCGAAATATTAAATTCCGAAAAAGCGCTTTTTTGTCACTGACTCACTTCGCATCATCAAATAACTAAGGTACTTATAAAAGTCGTGGAATCATGAAATTTCACAAGTAAGTCGGGTTTGTAGCACAATTGACCAGAAAAATCTGAAAACACAGAATTTCCGCCTCTAAACCCTTAAAACAGGGGGTGTTCATTTGGCCGTAAACAGTTCCTTCACATTCAATTGCGCCAATGTTGGTCGCCAATACTCGATTACAGAGTTTTGAAGGGGTCACGTAATTTCAAGCAGAATAAAACTTTATATGTATGCTTTTCCAAAGATGTTTGTTAAATAGAAAAAAAATGAATATACCTAAAAATTTTAATCAGTATAGGTTATGATATATTTATGATATTAAAACAATAAAACATTTAACAAAATATAACCGCAATTCGGTATGTTTCCGATATAGTAGCCTTGGCGAAATACAGAAAATAGCCTTGACGTGAAAAGAAATTTGATAACGTATTTTCTGGCAACCTATTTACTGTGTCATATACACAAGCAATTTTTTCCACATGTATACAATTTATTTAATGTAATGAACCCGTTTATTTATTTTTATATACCAACATAAATAATTTGTATATAAAAAATAATATTTTATACATGTATAAATAAAATGTTTATATGTATATAAAGACATAATATACATAACATAAAAGTTCATCAGGTTTGTTTTCATAGTTGTTTATATCATTTGGCAACATATGTCAGTTTCTGAAGTCTGAATTGTGCCAAGATTTAAAAAAAATGCCAAGGTCCCTATAGTGGAAAAAAATCCTAATTCCATATGAAAGTTTTTAAAAATCTCCTTTTAATTAAATGAAATGTGTAACTAATAAACTGTCTTTAACGATATGCGCCAGAAGCGGCGTCCGAAGTCCTCTGCTAATGTTATTATATTGTATTATTAGCCTACTTACTGTTAATTTATTGTTAATTTTAAATCTGTAAAAGAAAGATTATAGTTATAGATAAGATATGTTGGTCGCCAAAACCCGATTACAGAAAATTAGCCTGAGTTATAAAGGTGTTACATGATTTCAAGCTGAATGAATTTTTATATGCTTTTACAAAAATCTTAATAAGGCAAATTTTTCAGTTTATCTGTCCATCTTTCTATCTTTTACTTCCTTAAAACAAATTTTATTAAAGACCGGGAGGCGTCTGCACAGATCTTCACCTCATCGAGTTGACGGCTGAAATTTTAGGATTAGTTAAATATCGATTAGCGTATTGAAATGTAACTGGTCTGCCAAATCATATCTTTATGAAAACCACCTACAGACCCGATTTTACGGGTTAATTGGTGGATTTTCCAATGTGTTTTCTTGCACCCATTCCTCCATATTTCCAAACTTTTGGATGCAGGAAAATACAATAGAAAACCTATCAGTTAACCACTAAAATTAGGTCTTCAGATGGTTTTTACCAAGATATGACTTAACAGACCAGTTGCATTTAAATATGCTAATCTAGTTTTAACTATTCCTAAAATTTTAGCTGTAAACTCGATGAGGTGATGGTGTTTACAAACGCCTCCCGGTCTATTATAAATGTCGGAATTCTAATCTCAATAGAACTCTGGTCAATCTGGCAATTATCCCTACTATTTATGGAACACTGTTCCTTTAAGTGCGTTTTAGTGATGTTAATGAACTTATGCATATGCATCATACATATTATACATATGCATATAATACGTAATACATTTGCATCATATATATTATAGGTATGTGTATAATACATAATACATATGCATCATTATGACGTCAGAATAAACAAAAATATTTTTGCCGCCAAATTTGAGAATTGACATGATATATTACCAAATGCGGCGAAACTTTGCTAAATGTCGCCAAGCTTGGCGAATATTTGACGCTAGTGTCTATTTTTCAATGAGTTAATTATTTATGCGAGCCATCTAGTTTTATTTTTCCGCATATCATCTGAATAGTTAAATGATATAACGTACTAATATTTCCAAAGTGCTAATAGTTTCGTCACTGCCCAAAACCTCTGCTACTGTTATTATATTGTACTGTTATTATACTTACTGTGACTATGTTGTTAATCATTACACCGCTAAAACTTCTGTATTATATAAAGAGAATTTACGGAAACTATTAAAGCATTGAAATTGCCAGTTCTCCTTATGATTGTTATAATTCTATAATATGTAACCTGTTAATCGATATGTACGTTAGAATGAATCTTCTATAATCAGGTTCCTCGCATTTTAATTTTCAGGTTTCGAATAAAATTAACTAAAATCTTAAAATTATGGCACATTGACTAATTCTTCAACACGATCAGATGAAAAGAATGATAGATTTTCAAATGGATCATGGCAGTGATCCGGTAGATCTTCTATTCTTCCGTAATCAAGTATATTGAAAAGGTTAAGGTGAAACAAAAAGAGATATTAGCATCAATATGGTTTAATGCAAATGCAGATATTGTCAAATGATTTCATAAGAATCATTTCACTTGTACCCAGTCCTATCAGTTAAAATACAACAATTGGCAGTGAGCCCAATTAGAAAAGATTACTTAATAAGATTAAAAATTTCCGCATTAGAGAACGAATCGTAACTGCTAAGGAAACATGCATAAGTGAGTTAAGATATATTTGTCACGAAAGATGGAATACATAACAACACAAAATATATGATGTGCTTCCATGATCGTAAAGAGTTTTTGATTTCTCTATCAAAAGCTTCCGACTTGGCGAAAGAATAAGCAAGTAAATTAAATTATGAATAACAGTAACATGATGCAACGTTTAACATGGAATTAATACGGTAAATACTGCTTGCTAGAGGCAGCTAGTACTTTAATATAAAATGAAATAAAGTATACATTTGTAAAGCTCAATAAAATAAATTTAGGTATTTTTATATTAGCCGGGCGAAAGTGGCAAATCGCCAAATACTGTTCCCAACTCCATTGTTCATATTGCATTCATTTAATTTAAAGATATATACTTTTCAGTCATCTCATTTAAAATAGATGCATTTCCCTCATTTTATTTAATAGAATATTTAACATAGAAATAAATAAATAAATGAATAAGAAATAATAACATAAACCAAAATATTTTATTTGAAAATCAAGGCATTGTTTCTAATTTACACATGTAAAAAATAATATGATGACTGCAGTATTCATAATTTTTATATAATATTCTTAGGGACACAAAAAAATTAATGTTGCTTTTGTAACAAATATTTCTGACGTATTTCTTCAATGTTTCTTAAGCTTATTATAATTAGGAAAGTCATAGAAATCTATGGGGACAGTTTTCGGTAAAAAAAAAAAAAAAAGCGCCAAGTTCTCCTTAATGTTTCGGCCAGAAAAAGTAGTGATATCTGAAGTTCGCACAAGTTAAAAGCCAAACATCCCAAATCTTTCATTGAAAATGGCTTCCTGCGACTTGGCCGTTAATGCCTTCGAGAGAGTTTTTCAAATTTTAAAATATGTACAAATGAGCTACATGCCAACTACATTTTTTGATTATTTTAGGCATTTTGTGGCACAGAGTACAGAAAAAAATTACACATTTGAAAAAAGCATTTAAACAACTTCAGTCTATTTAAATGCTTAGAAGTTAAAAAAAAAAAAATACTTGTATTCAGGAGATAATATCCCTAATTGCTAAAACATTTTTAGTATCAGCTTTTAACAGTTTATAAATCGAATACCTCATAATGCATGCAAACAAACTATAATAAATGTTCAATCGAAAAAATTCTCTTTCGTCAATACACAAGATTTCAATATTATACAATAAAATATAATGTAACATATTGTGAGATTTGAAGTAATTAAATTTTGTTTTATTTCTTGGGATTTACGTTAATGACTTTAGCTTTAGACCATACAAAATGGCAGTTAAACCACAAGTGGACTAAATGATCTGTAATCAAATCTAATGTTTGTTGAAACTGAATGGTAGTTATCAGAAATCTTTTGCTTATAATGTCTTTATGTGAATTTGCCTCTTTGCAATCTAATATTACTTTTAATATTTAAATAATTCATAAAAGCGTAATTTCCAATCATTAATTTTGAAATGTTGTAGAAGGCATTAACGGCCAAGTCGCAGGAAGCCATTTTCAATGAAAGATTTGGGATGTTTGGCTTTTAACTTGTGCGAACTTCAGATATCACTACTTTTTCTGGCCGAAACATTAAGGAGAACTTGGCGCTTTTTTTTTTTTTTTACCGAAAACTTTTTGTTGGGATATAGCTTTCCTCTTACTTATATTACATACTTAGATAGATAAAATCAATTTATACGTTTGATGTATGGATTAATGCAATTATACCCATTATTTAATCATTTAAATTATGTTTCTCGTCAATTAGCACAACGGTGTAAAAGAATAAGAGTTTCCTGAAATCAAAAATATCATTGAAAATAAAGAAAATACCAATAATAATTTTTCTTATTCTTACATATTATGAAAGTATATATAGCATATTTGTAGCGTAGTGATCAGCACGCCTCTCTAACACGCTACAGGTAATGAGTTCGGCTCCCGGCTAGGCAAGGTTCACTTAATCTTTCATCCCTTCGAGGTCGATAAAATGAGAACCAAGCTTGCTTGGGAACTAAACACCGAGGACTTCGCGTTGGGCTGACCACCCGGCCGTGGCTCATGCTGCATAGCACATCGGGGTCCAGTGTCAAGTAAACAGAGTTGGGCACAGTAGGCCCCGATCCTTCTGGATCGTAAAGACACAGGTTTAGTTTATATATATATATATATATATATATATATATCTGGGAGCACGGCAGTGCGTCCGCCAAGTTCGCACAAGCCGTAAGCTACCTTTTCCTGAACCATTTCAGCATACTTTTCTCCCCCTCATAACGTCGTTTTAGAGAGAGATATAGAAAATTTTCTTTTATACACATGTTCGTATGGTCAAACTGAACTAAGGTTCCTCGATTTCATGTTTCTATATTTAGTAGTTTTCGAAATATTAAATTCCGAAAAAGCGCTTTTTTGTCACTGACTCACTTCGCATCATAAAATAACTAAGGTACTTCTAAAATTCGTAGAATCATGAAATTTCACAAGTAAGTCGGGTTTGTAGCAAATTAAGCAGAGAAATCTGAAAACACAGAATTTCCGCCTCTAAACCCTCCAAACAGGGGGTGTTGATTTGGCCGTATACATTCAATTGGGCCAATGCTGGTCGACAAAACTCGATTACAGAGTTTTGAAGGTGTCACGTAATTTCAAGCAGAATAAAATTTTATATGTTCTTCCAAAAATTTTTGTTAAATAGAAAAAATAAATATACCTGAAAATTTTAATCAGTATATTAGGTTATGATCTATTCATGATAATAAAACAATAAAACATTTAGCAAAATATAATCGAAATTTGGTACTTTTCCGATATAGTAGCCTTGGCGAAATGGAAAAAATTGCCTTGACGAGAAAAGAAATTTGGTAAACTATTTTCTGGCAACCTATTTACTGTTTCATATACAGAAGCAATTTTTTCCATATCCATACAATTTATTTAATGTAAGGAACCCGTTTATTTATTTTTTATATACAAACAGAAATAATTTGTATATAATAAACACTATTTTATACATGTATAAATAAAATGTTTACATATATATATATGTATATATATACATATATAAACAACATAAAAGTTCACCAGGTTTGTTTTCATAGTTGCTTATATCATTTGACAAACTATCTCAGTTTCTGAAGCCCGAATTACGCCAAGATTTTTTTAAAATGTCCTATAGTTGAAAAATATCCTAATTCTCATATGGAAATTTAAAAATCTCCTTTTAATTAAATGAAATGTGTAACTAATAAAGCTGTCTTTAATGATGTGCGACAGATGCGGCGTCCGAAGACAGCTGCTAATGTTATTATATTGTTTTATTAGCCTACTTTCTGTTAATTTATTATTAATTTTAAATCTGTAAAAGAAAGATTATCGTTATAGTTAAGATATGTTTGTCGCCAAAATCCGATTGCAGAAAATTAGCCTGAGTTATAAAGGTTTTTTCATGATTTCAAGCTGGATGAATTTATGCTTTTACAAAAATCTTGATAAGGTAAATCTTTCAGTTTATCTGCCCATCTTTCTATCTTTTACTTCCTTAAAATAAATTTTATTAAAGAACGGGAGGCGTCTGCACAGATGATCGCCTCATCGAGTTGACGGCTGAAATTTTAGGATTAGTTAAAAATCGATTAGCATATTAAAATGCAACTGGTCTGCCAAGTCATATCTTTGTGGAAACCACCAACAGACTAGATTTTACTGGTTAATTGGTGTATTTTCCATTGTTTTCCTGCACCCATTCCTCCCTGTTTCGATGCTTTTGGATACAGGAAAACACAATAATAAACCTATCAGTCAACCACTAAAATTAGGTCTTCAGGTGGTTTCCATCAAGATATGACTTGACAGACCAGTTGCATTTTAATATGTAATCTAGTTTTGACTAACCCTAAACTTTCAGCTGGAAACTCAATGAGGTGATGGTGTGCGCAGAAGCCTCCCAGTCTAATATAAAATTCGGAATTCTAATCTCAATAGCATTTTAGTCAATCTGGCAAATATCCGCTACTATTTATGGAGCAATATTGCTATAAGTGCATTTAAGTGATATTAATGATATGTGTATAATACATAATACATATGCGTCATTATGATGGGTGGGGCTTGTGAGTGCTTAAGCCATTTGGTAGGCCTCCCCACCTAACTGACCCTGCGTCATTATGACGTCAGAATAAACAAAACATTTTTCTTCGCGAAATTTGAGAATTGACATATTATATTACCAAATTTGTCGATGTTTCGCTTAATGTCGCCAAGTTTGGCTAGAATTTGACGCCAGTGGCTATTTTTCATCATAATAATTATAATACGTTGTTGCGAGCATGTATGTTTTTATTGCGTGATAAACAAAAACGATTGGTTCCGTAAATGATCATTATTTCACTCATATTTGACGCCAATGTTGGTGGCTAAAACCCGATTACAGAGTTTTGAAGGGGTTTCTTGATTTCAAGCTGAATAAGTATGCTTTCCCGAAAATGCTGATTAAATAGAAAAAATAAATATACCTGAAAATTTTAATCAGTATAGTTTATGATCTATACACAATATGAAAACAATAAAACATTTAACAAAATATAATCGAAATTCTGTGCTTTTCCGCTATAGTGGCCATGGCAAAATAGAGAATTGGCGACGATCTAACGGTGAAATTGGCCTGACGAGAAAAGAAATTTGGTAAGATATTTTCTGGCAACCTATTTACTGTTTCATGTACACAAGCAATATTTCCATATGTATACAATTTATTTAATATAAGGAAGCCATTTACTTATTTTTATATACAAACAGAAATAATGTGTCTATAGAAAACAATATTTTATACATGTATAAATAAAATTTATATTGTTCCTTCATATATCTATATAAATACATATCTAAAAGACACAGATATCATATGTGCCCATATCACCCCATATTGGTGCGATTTTTTTTACCGACGCCAATTTGTCGAAAACATCAATAGCATAAACAACAACATCCGGGTTACCATATCAAGCAAAATAACGACACTTTGGCGCTAGTTAAGTACCCGTTGCGTATATGACATTGTCGTCAGAATAAAAAATCGCGCCAATATGGGCGTATATATCATCTGTGCATAAAGGTGTCTTTAATGATGTGCGGAAGATGCGGCTTGACAACTGCTAATGTTATTATATTGTGTTATTAGTGTACTTACTGCTAATATATTGTTAATTTTAATTCTATAAAAGTAAGATTATAGAATGTGAAGTTTGAAAAATTATTAAAGTGCCATAACTGCCAATCCTCCTTAATTATTATAATTTTAAAACATGAATCATATTTATCGAAATGTACATTAGAAACAATCTTCTATAATTGAGATTTCTGAAAACGGAATGTTGAGATTATGTTTTAAAGGTGATGATGACGGACGATAAAGTGTATCGTATTTATCGAAATGTACATTAGAATCAATCTTCTATAATCGGGATTCTCACATTTTAGCTTCGTATAGTCCATTTTATCGATATGTACGTTAGGATGAAACTTCCGTAACCCATATGCTCTCATTTAGTTTCGTATTTTCAAGTAAAAATATGTAAAATCTAAAAACCGAGTAACAAGGTAGATACCCCTTCCTCCCATTACAAGTGAAAAAACTTTTTAGGTGCGTTTGTAATTATATAAATATGTAGCATCTATAGTCGCCGTTCAGTCCGTCTGTCTGTCCGTTCATCCGCATATAACAGAACAAAAACGACCCAACCGAATGGTCTGATATTTTAAATATATAATTTTTGCAAACTTTTGTCGAGTAATTTCAAATTTTATGAAAATCGGATGTATAGTTTAATTACAGGGACAGTCAAAAGTTTTTCTGTTACATTACGGCCAATGGGAAAAAAATTATTGCAAGTGCATTTTAATGATGTTACAGCCTTCCGAATGGTCATTTCAAATTTCAAATTTTATGTTACAGCCTTCCGAATGGTCTGAAATTTTAAATATATAATCAAAAATTTTAATATATAATGAAAAATTTTGTAGAGTCATTTCAAATTTTATGAAAATCGGATGTATAGTTTAATTACAGGGACAGTCAAAAGTTTTTCTGTTACATTACGGCCAATGGGAAAAAAATTATTGCAAGTGCATTTTAATGATGTTACAGCCTTCCGAATGGTCATTTCAAATTTCAAATTTTATGTTACAGCCTTCTGAATGGTCTGAAATTTTAAATATATAATCAAAAATTTTAATATATAATGAAAAATTTTGTAGAGTCATTTCAAATTTTATGAAAATCGGATGTATAGTTTAATTACAGGGACAGTCAAAAGTTTTTCTGTTACATTACGGCCAATGGGAAAAAAATTATTGCAAGTGCATTTTAATGATGTTACAGCCTTCCGAATGGTCATTTCAAATTTCAAATTTTATGTTACAGCCTTCCGAATGGTCTGAAATTTTAAATATATAATCAAAAATGTTAATATATAATGAAAAATTTTGTAGAGTCATTTCAAATTTTATGAAAATCGGATGTATAGTTTAATTACAGGGACAGTCAAAAGTTTTTCTGTTACATTACGGCCTATGGGAAAAAAAATTATTGCAAGTGCATTTTAATGATGTTACAGCCTTCCGAATGGTCATTTCAAATTTCAAATTTTATGTTACAGCCTTCCGAATGGTCTGAAATTTTAAATATATAATCAAAAATTTTAATATATAATGAAAAATTTTGTAGAGTCATTTCAAATTTTATGAAAATCGGATGTATAGTTTAATTACAGGGACAGTCAAAAGTTTTTCTGTTACATTACGGCCAATGGGAAAAAATTATTGCAAGTGCATTTTAATGATGTTGCAGCCTTCCGAATGGTCATTTCAAATTTCAAATTTTATGTTACAGCCTTCCGAATGGTCTGAAATTTTAAATATATAATCAAAAATTTTAATATATAATGAAAAATTTTGTCGAGTCATTACAAATTTTATGAAAATCGGATGTATAGTTTAATTACAGGGACAGTCAAAAGTTTTTCTGTTACATTACGGCCAATGGGAAAAAATTATTGCAAGTGCATTTTAATGATGTTACAGCCTTCCGAATGGTCATTTCAAATTTCAAATTTTATGTTACAGCCTTCCGAATGGTCTGAAATTTTAAATATATAATCAAAAATTTTAATATATAATGAAAAATTTTGTAGAGTCATTTCAAATTTTATGAAAATCGGATGTATAGTTTAATTACAGGGACAGTCAAAAGTTTTTCTGTTACATTACGGCCAATGGGAAAAAAATTATTGCAAGTGCATTTTAATGATGTTACAGCCTTCCGAATGGTCATTTCAAATTTCAAATTTTATGTTACAGCCTTCCGAATGGTCTGAAATTTTAAATATATAATCAAAAATTTTAATATATAATGAAAAATTTTGTAGAGTCATTTCAAATTTTATGAAAATCGGATGTATAGTTTAATTACAGGGATAGTCAAAAGTTTTTCTGTTACATTACGGCCAATGGGAAAAAAAATTATTGCAAGTGCATTTTAATGATGTTACAGCCTTCCGAATGGTCATTTCAAATTTCAAATTTTATGTTACAGCCTTCCGAATGGTCTGAAATTTTAAATATATAATCAAAAATTTTAATATATAATGAAAAATTTTGTAGAGTCATTTCAAATTTTATGAAAATCGGATGTATAGTTTAATTACAGGGACAGTCAAAAGTTTTTCTGTTACATTACGGCCAATGGGAAAAAATTATTGCAAGTGCATTTTAATGATGTTGCAGCCTTCCGAATGGTCATTTCAAATTTCAAATTTTATGTTACAGCCTTCCGAATGGTCTGAAATTTTAAATATATAATCAAAAATTTTAATATATAATGAAAAATTTTGTCGAGTCATTTCAAATTTTATGAAAATCGGATGTATAGTTTAATTACAGGGACAGTCAAAAGTTTTTCTGTTACATTACGGCCAATGGGAAAAAAATTATTGCAAGTGCATTTTAATGATGTTACAGCCTTCCGAATGGTCATTTCAAATTTCAAATTTTATGTTACAGCCTTCCGAATGGTCTGAAATTTTAAATATATAATCAAAAATTTTAATATATAATGAAAAATTTTGTCGAGTCATTTCAAATTTTATGAAAATCGGATGTATAGTTTAATTACAGGGACAGTCAAAAGTTTTTCTGTTACATTACGGCCAATGGGAAAAAATTATTGCAAGTGCATTTTAATGATGTTGCAGCCTTCCGAATGGTCTGAAACTTTAAATATATTATTGCTGAAAAATTTTGTCGAGTCATTTCAAATTTTATGAAAATCGGATATATAGTTTAATGACAGGGGCAGTCAAAGTTTTTTTGTTACATTACGGCCAATGGGAAAAAATCATTGCAAGTGCATTTTAATGATGTGACAGCCTTTCGAACAGAATTAAATGGATATGCACTATGAATTGCCCTAAAATATACATTCAGTACAATATGGGGTTCAAAAAATATTTATAAAGCTAGCTATAGTACGAACGCACCTCATTTGCCAGGTTTGACGAGCAATTTCCAACTTGTTTTAGTTCAAGCCGGAATAACCGTATATTCATATCCGCTCGCGTCAAACTCCAGCCAAGTTCGGCGAAATATCACTAAATTTGGAGAGAAAAAATGCTTTATATTTGCTTCATGTTTTAATGTCAGCTATAACTTAAATATAAATAAGTAAAGCGCAAAATTTCAAGCTAAATGAATCTGAGCTAAAGTCTCTAATATTTTTTGTTTTAAATAATCGGTTATATAAACAACTGGCGAAATTTTCGAACAGTATAATGACTAATTTTTCATTTAAATATTACGTAGAGCACGTAAAATTAGTTTTATGATATACAAAGAAATAATTTACATTAATTTTAAATTGTTACCACAAATTAGTTTTAAAAATAAAATTAAAACATTTTAATAAAAACATCTACAAACAGCTGTAGAATAACGCAACTTCATCTTATAATTTTAGGTAGATTTCGTAAGAAATACTACCTATTGCAGTCGTTAACCATGGTGCGACTTTTGAAAAATTCCTTCATAACTTTTCATTATATGACCCCAGGAACTCAAAACCACCCCACCTAAAAAGTTTATATATATATATATATATATATATATATATATGTATGTATGTATGTACTAAATTTTGTCCGCACGATAAAAGTCGCAATTATGCACGGATCTTCTTCAAACTCGCCAACAACTTTGAGATGGTTAATATCTCGGCGGGGATTGAAAATGGGCTAAATTGGGCCAAGGGAATGGAAATGGAGAGGGCTAAAAATTTTGAAAACCGTCTTAACATGATTCTGATAAAACCAACTCTTACACAACAATGACAGGAAAAAATAAATATTTTTCGTTATAGCAGTTGCCAACAATTAAAAAAAAGCAATAAAATTCTCAGCACAACAATTGCTTTTTCGATTGCAAGATTTCACGCGAAAAATTAAATTAAATAAACAGTTTGGCGAATTGAAAACAAATTGAATATTACGTCATAAGTTTTCTAGAGCAAGATTTCCGTATGAAAACTCAAAATGAAATAAATAGTTTGGCGAATTAAAAAAAAAAAAAATCAAAATATTGCGTCATATTAGAAATATAATGGACCACAGCAGGTGAATATGTAACGTCATTTGAGTTTGAAGAAACTTATTAAAACATAATAAACCCCGACTATGGAAATATTAACATATTTTAACACTTTGAGGTTCTCGGAATTTGCTTTAGCCATTTTTAAACCTACTCCACATACATGCGTGTGTGTATTCGTGTATATTAGAATTTTCACAAAATGTTTAGCTCCCTTAGAGCTCATTCTTAGTGAAGGACCTGGGTTTATCTCTAATCTTGATTTAAGTTTTGTTGGTGAATTTAGTACTTAACTTCGAAATCTACCTCCGCCTGTTGGCCCGAGCCGGCAGGGATTTTTTTTATTTATAAGATAGCTCAATATGCAGTTCGTTAAATCTATTTTAAAAACTGTTTTGAGCATGCATTTTGTTAAAATAATGTGGTGTGTTGTTTATGATGGATTTTAAAGATGGAAAACTTTTTTTTTTACACGTAATAGCATGTTGTTACTAATCGATTTTTACTTTTGCTTAACATTTAAAAATCTTTATTTGAAAATGTCACAACAAACAATCATATCTTTAAGTGATGGTGAGACCATAAGGCATTGACTGATCCGAATGCCTGCAGATGGATCATGTCTGTTTCATGCATTAACATATGCTATACATGGTAAAATTGATCCAGTTTTAGCATTTAACATTAGACATACTATTATATCTCATGTTGTTAAACACTGGAATGACTTTCAGATTTATACTTGTGATGAACTTGGGTTAACGTATCCCGATGCTGAGACTTATTTTCGTGCACTGCAGAGTACCAGTACTTATGGTTCTGTATCGGAAATAATGGCAGCAGGATTCATATATCCTTACACTTTTGAGGTGTATGAAAAAGGAATACTGAGATTATGTTTTAAAAGTGATGATGGTGGCCCAATTAAGCATTTGTGCTTCAGTGGAAATTTTCTTAGTGGACACTATGATTTTCTCCATCCTCTGAATGATAATGAATGATAATTATGCAGTGAATGGGGATGTGGGTTATCCCATGAATCACTTAAATTATGGGGGAAATTTTAATATGAAAAAAAGAGGAAGATCTATTAGAAAAAAAAAGAGGAAGATCTATTAGAAAAAAAAAAGAGGAAGACAAAAGTCTAAGAATTCACGATCTCAACAACTTCAAAAAGCTTCAGCAAATTACCGAAAAAGAAATCCTAAAAAGTGCAAGGAAATGGCAAAAAAGTATTATGACTTGCACAGAAAAGAAATACTGAAAGCTGCAACACGCTACACAGCTTTACATCCCGAAGTAAACCGTCAGTCCGTCGCCTGCTACACAGCTTTGCATCCCGAATACACCAACAGTGCATCGCTCTTCATTCTGAATTTCATCCTGAGTAAAAAATAAAATTTCTCGGGAGAAAAGATTATATGAAAAATTACAATTTAATACTATTGAAGATACAACTAGAGATCTATCCATAAAGTTAGGGGACAGATTAGAAGCAGAAAAACTAATTAAATGGATTCTGCATAATAGGCAAAAAATATTGCATAACTTAAATAAGTCAATCCAAAAATTAAAAAAAAAAAATGTTCACAGCATTAGAAAACTTAAATGCTTGCCCTGATAATAGCGGAGTTTATGACAGATTCAACGCATTCCTAGGAAAAAACAAATCATCGAGAAAATCAAGAGCCCTTTTATGTCGAGCAATCTTATAAAGTTTATGGAGAACAAGATAGAGCAATCGAAATTAATGAGGGAGGTGAAATAATATTCGGAAAAGTTGTAAAGGATGGCAAAAGTTTAGTTTGGAATTGTTGTGAGGCATTGTGCGCATTAGATGAAGAAGTTATATCAAATCTGCGCGGCATTTTTGAATATTACCTCAGTAAAACACCGGCCCAAATTTACTTGAACTTTACAAGACATTTACATATTTATATTGTGTGTATGAATGATATAAAAGCGCATTTTCCTCATTTAAGAACTATTGTTAGAAATATGTATAAATTTCAAAGCTATTGCAAATCATTGAATGCATTAGACGAATCCTTGCATAACTTGGATGTAGATAAAATAAAAGAATTTGGGGAACATCATACCGCGGAAAGCGTTTCTGTAGAAAATACAATATCTTGTGAATTAGTTGAGGATGAAATAATAGAAAAACACAAATTAGCATTCAAATTATTATTAAAAAAATGTTTAGACACACCCAGATTTGAATGTATGTCTTGCAATAAACTTTTCTGTTCAAGAGATGTTTGTGCTTTAGACCGTTTAAAGAAGTCAATTGCTTCTGGTATTTGGAATCAACTACTGGTGTATTACAATTCTAATAATATTGTCCATAGTAAAACAATATGACATACATGTCTGAAGAAAATTCGAATAAATCAAATGCCTCCTACCTGTGTACTTAATGACTTATACGTAAGTGCTATACCACCGGAAATAAGTCAGTTAAATGAATATGAGAAAATACTGATACAACGTGCTAAGGCTTTCCAGGTTCTAATATCCATGAAACCAGTTGCCAAAAAACTTTTACCCAACAGACAAATGATAAAAAAGGTGAAAGGGAGAACATTTCATTTACCATTGCCATTGGAAGAAACACTGAAAACACTTCCAGACCCAGAAGATCCTATCAATAAGAATCCGGAACTTTATATACTGGTACGGTGTGTACCAGCAAAATCAAAAATAATTTGGGAAGATATTGTAAATGTAAATAAAATTTATGCTGCATTGAAATATCTTAAGCACACAAATATACATTGTTTGCAGATAAAATTACCAGACATCCCATGCCATTTGTTTAATAGTATCAGTGAAAGCGTGCAACACATTGTTGAATTAAAAGAACTCGACGACAATATTAATTCCAAAGAGAGTCCACTATTACAACAAATTTCAACAGAAAAAGCAACGGATTATGAAGAATTCACCATTTATCCATTGCACGAGCGAAGAATAAATGATCCTGTTTCAGCTCTCTATCAGATGCTTAAGGTGAATGCAGCACCAATAGATTCTAGAGATAAATACCTCGATGTTAAGTGCTTTCCTTGCCTGTATCCAGAAGGTAAATACGGCCAGTTTCACTATCGTGCTCAAAGATTAACGTCCAGTGAATTTATAAAGACCAAATTGATGTCCAAGCATCCACAATTTCGCCTAGATCAACAATATTTATTTTATTTATTGAATGAAGCTAATATCCACCAATTGAATTCTGGAATATTTTATAAAATGAATTTGGTGAATCAAAACCAAAAATTAACAGCCGAGCAATATTTGAAAATGCTTAAAAAAGATGAGTTGGAAAGTGATCTTACAACAATATTCAGTAAGCTGAGAAACATTGAGCAATACTGGAAGAAACCTAGAAATGACATTAACTGCATGATACAACACTACGGACCGGCAACTTTTTTTCTTACTTCAAGTCCTTCAGAATGCATGTGGGATGATTTAGGCCAATATATCAAGGATATAAATGGTCCTAAAATGACAAATAAAAGTATAGGAGAATTAATAGCACTTGATCAAATGTCAACCTCCCGTTTTATAGAGAACAAGTTTCGTGCCATTCTAGACTTCCTTTCTTCCTCAGATGAACCAATAGGTAAGGTGGAACATTATTTTTGGATACGGGAATATCAGTCTAGAGGAGCTCAGCATTTCCATATGTTAATGTGGATTAAAGATGTCCCTGTTATTAGTGAGTCATCTTTAGATAACGTAGCATCTTTTATAAATAGATACATAACCTGTGCTATTCCTAAAAGTCATATTTCTCCAACTCTCCATAAACGGGTCACATCATTTCAAAAACACAAACACAATGATTATTGTATGAGAAAAAAGAAAACAAAAAGTGTTTTTCGTTCTGTATGTAGGTTTGGATATCCTAGATCAGTTACTGGAAAACTTGTGATCAGAGATACAATAGAATCCATAGCAGCAAGAAAAACGTTATCAAAAAACAATCGTCTTTACGATCTTGTACGCAAAGAAGAATGGAAAATGATTAATGATTACAATCCTACAGTTCTGCTGGCATGGAATGGGAATAGGGATATACAATACATTGGAGAAAAAACATCCATTTTGAATTATTATGTAACAAAGTATACTACGAAAAGTGAAAAGACACATCTCATGAATGCTTTTAGTGATATAAATGCAGTAAAAAGTTTGAGAAGTAAGTTATTCAATATCGGTCTAAGATTATTAGGAAACAGAGAATGTGGCGCTTTAGAAGCGAGTGATACTCTGCTTGGCATGCAATTATATGGTACCGATCCACAAACTACAATTAGGTGGCTAGATGTAAATTTTCATCGCAACAGAAGGATAAAATCCAAAGCAAAATCATATGTTTTAAAAGAAGGTAGTAAATATTTAAAAGAAAGAGATCGACCATATATTTTAAATCATTATCATTATGATGCAGAACAAGTACCAGAAAAATATTTATTCGCTCTTCTTTTGATGTTCAAACCCTGGCGTAAATTAGAAGATTTGAAAATGGGCTTCGATACTTACACCGAAGATTTTCACTCGGAGAAAGATGAGTTGAAAGAAGCATTTATATATGGGAACTCATGCACAGAACAGCGAAATAAATTAGAAAAAGCTATTAGAAATGTAGAATCTAAAATGTCAGAATTAATTGAGGTAGAAAATATTGAAGCTGACGAAGGTTCTGATAATCCATTAGAATTCAATGCTTTAGAAGTTGCAAATGCTATGGATGATTTCTGTCGCATTAATATTGAAGAAAATCAAAATATGAGCAACATTGAAGAAATATTTAAAAATCTTAGTAATGATCAAAAGAGAATATTTGATAGTATTACCGCGAAAAAAAAAAAAAAAAAAAAAAAAAAAAAAAAAAAAAAAAAAAAAACGGATGGTAACAATGAAATTTTGAGATGTTTTGTCAATGGTATGGGAGGAACAGGGAAAAGTTACCTAATAAAAGCTGTCAAACTCTGGGTCCACCATTATTTTTAAAAAAAAATAGCCGTGAGTGCACCAACAGGAATCGCAGCATTTAACGTAAATGGACTAACGATACATAGGCTTCTGCAGTTGCCAGTTGAACATAAAAAGACGCCAAGATATAAACCACTATCTGATGAAGTACTCAAAGTATTAAGATCCGATTTAAAAGACGTTGTTTTATTCATCATAGATGAAATATAGATGGTTTCAAACGTAACCTTAGCATTTATTAATTTCCGTCTTTCAGAAATATTTGACACGAGTGATGACGAGAATTTATGGTTTGGAAGAAAGCACATTCTAGTTTTTGAAGATCTTTTGCAATTACCACCTGTCAGAGAGAAGTCTCCTTTCGAATTTTTATCACCTTCTGAAGTGACCAAATTACTCGGATCACTTAATGTACCTAATTTATGGACAGAATTATTTATGTATGACGAACTCACAGAAAACATCAGACAACAGAACGACTCTGATTATGTTGAAATACTAAAAAGGATACGAATAGGGATAATTACAGAAGCAGATTATGAAGTTTTATCAAGAAGACACATTCCACTTCAATCGAATACTAACGAAGGCAGGTTGCGAGATATTTCAGATTATCTTTTAAAATGTCCAGATGATACAATATGTTTGTGGCCAACAAGAAATATGTGTCATCAATTGAATGACGCCATACTTAAAGCACTAAATGGCCCTGAAATACACCTTATTGCAAAAGATGATCTTGAATGCCCAAAATTCTTATTAAAAAGAGCACGTAAAATCCTTTAAATTATGATGAAGACGATTCAATGACAGCCGGATTACAAGAAACCATAATAATTAAGAAAGGAGTTAGAGTTATGTTAAAAAGAAATATTAATATAAATTTAGGTTTGGTAAATGGCTCTATAGGTACAGTCATAGAAGTCAAATGGCACCCAGATGACCACAACAAAGTTAACAAAGTTAAAAGAGTAGTAATAAAGTTTGGCAACTCTCGACCATATGAGTTGGCTCCCGTAAAATCCAAATTTGAGGTGATTAACAGAGCATATGTTCATAGAGAACAATTTCCAATATGTGTAGCATATGCTGTAACAATTCATAAGAGTCAAGGTTTAAGTTTACAAAGCGCACTTATTGACATAGGTTCTTCCGTCTTTTCATGTGGATAGGCCTACGTAGCTCTTTCGAGAGTGAATACTCTTAAAAAGGTTCATCTAAATAACCTTGATATTAACAACATTATAGCTCAGAAATCGGCAATTAAGGAATACAACAGACTCAGATCTATTTACCGTCCAGATATGGCAATGATTGAAACCACAAAGTCGTGCAGAAAGAAAATTAAAGATCGAAAGTGGGCTATGCCGAAAATTGTATCAGTTGTTCAAGATGCAGATTCTCAAAGAAAAAGAGAAAAAAGGAAGCGGTGTTCTACAAGAAAAAATTACCAATGCAAAAAAAAATATATAGAGAGAAAAAATCTTATTTAGAAGTACTGCATAATTTAATGATAAATAAAATGTAGGTTACATAAAAGATCATGTAACAAAAGGACATAATATTTTTAGAAAGCTGTACCTAATATCTTTTCCAGTATTGTCTAATAAAATGAATCATTTTCAATAAATTGTGTATGGATTGCATCAGATTGATACGCTACGGTCAATTTAAATATACAATAAAGAAGTACAATTAAATTATCCTGTAGTATTTAACAATTATTATCGTTTAGAAAAAAATACAGCTTCTTTCCAGATCTAATTGATTAAGGTAATGAGAAAAATATCTTTTAAGTTACAGCAATTTTTTTAAATTTTCATGTTTTACTCGATATTTTAACGTACTGAAGTAAAAAAAAAAAAAAAAAAAAAATTGTAAAGCACAATAAAAGCATTATAAAGCTTTTTTATATTAATATATTTTAGTAAAATACATTTAAGGAAAAAAACATACAAAAAGTAGTGATATCCCAACAAAAAGTTTTCGGTAAAAAAAAAGGCGCCAAGTTCTCCTTAATGATTCGGCCACAAAAAGCAGTGATATCTGAAGTTAGCCCAAGTTAAAAGTCAAACATCCCAAATCTTTCATTGAAAATGGCTTCCTGCGACTTGGCCGTTAATGCACTCAAGAGAGTTTTTTAAATTATAAGGATCTTACACGTTTACTACAGTTTTGGAGCTTTTAACGCTTTTGTTGGCACAAAGCAATGAAATATAATTCACGTTTAAAAAGGGCATATAAAACAAGTTCAAAACCTATTTTAATGATTAGTAAGTGAAAAGCGGTAAAATGTAATTTTCAAGATATTCATTTTATAATTTTTCTCACTATCCATCCTTTTCAAATAATAAGAATATACCTGTATTCATAAGGTAATTACTGAATGATATTCAAAATGAAGTAATTGCTAAAACATAACTATCCATTATCTGACAATTAAAAAAACAATACGTGTATTCTAACGTCATTGCAATTAATAACGTCCATGCCTTTGTTATTCAAATACAGAATAACAAAATTCATGTAAAATGAATCATTTTCATTAATACACAAGATTTCAATATTATACAATAGGATATAATGTAACACATTGTGAAAATCAAATAATTTTTTTTTTTTTTTATTCCTGGATATCTTGTTAATGATTTTATACAATATAAAAATTGACCATTAAACCATAAATAAGCTAAATGGTTCTTAATCAAAACTAATATTTGTTAAAACGTAATGGTTTTTATAAGAAACTTTAACTTACGTCTCCATGTGAATTTGCCTTTAAGTATTCTCATATTACTTTTTTTATTCAAATAATTTAAAAATACATAATTACCAATCATTTGGAAAAGGATTTATGGACTTAATCGTTTATTTTAAATAAAAAATTCGATATTTTAATCATCAATCAAAGTTATTATGTATTTTAATTTTTATCTCAGCATATGCTCTCCAAAGGTTATTTTGGGTTACTTGAAATTTTTACAGTGCATTAAAATTACCTGAAAAAAAGAAAAACCTCTTGAGTGCATTAACGGCCAAGTCACAGGAAGCCATTTTCAATGAAAGATTTGGGATGTTTGACTTTTAACTTGGGCGAACTTCAGATATCACTGCTTTTTGTGGCCGAAACATTAAGGAGAACTTGGCGCCTTTTTTTTACCGAAAACTTTTTGTTGGGTATATATATATATATATATATATATATATATATATATATATATATATATATAAGTATGTATATATATATATATATATATATATATATATATATATATAAGTATATATATATATATATATATATATATATATATATATATATATATATATATATATATATATATATATATAGCATATTTATAAAAAATATTTATAAAAATCTGAATTTTTCCTGAAGGCATAAAAAATGTTAATCTTATGAAATTTAAATTATCATGAAATAAAGAAATAAATTTAGTTATTTAAAAACTCATTCTTGTATATTTAAGAAACTAAAGATTAGAGATATTTTTAGATGGGAGAAAATATACACTTTAGTAAAATATTCAATATTTATGAATTGTGTGTAAAATTTTATTAAAAGGAAAGGATAGAGCCCTAAATAAAAAATGCCTCCTGATGAGTAAATTTGTTATAATCAAAAAGACTGTGGCGAAAGTCATATATTTAACCTAATTTTGTTTAAACTGGGTACAGTTTTAATATGTAAAAAAATTAAGCAGGCAGGAAATAGCGCTGGAGCTTCTTGTATACATCTTCCTAATATCGTATTTCGAAAATGCGTTTTCTTTTTACAATGGATATCTCGGAGCTCTTGATCTTCACATTTTGTAAATTTCATTCATTGCAGAAAATTGATCGAAATGTATTTTAACCTTTTACGTTAGTTATAAGGAACAATTAGTTTAAAACCTAAAATGCTGTGTTATCGTCCTTAAAGCTGTGTCAGGTCTCACAAATACTATGGAGAGTGTGGAAAGAAGTAAGGGGGAATTGTTTATTTTTCAATTAGTATTTACTTTTATTTCATTTTTTTTTCTCACGTATGTCGATAATGATAATCTGAATTAAAAAAAATCTTGACAAGTATACGAACGTTTGTAGAAATAATATGTGATTTTGTTCAACAAATACGTCTTTCCGAATGAAAATTTGATTTCTTCTAAGCTAATCTATTGCTGCCAACTTTTATGCTTTTTTTCTACCATTAAATTTTAGCAGAGATTCTCGTATTGTTTAATCGTGAGATTTCGAAGATTAAATAAGACATCATTTACTAT
Source organism: Maratus speciosus (assembly GCA_963932465.1). NCBI lineage: Eukaryota > Metazoa > Arthropoda > Arachnida > Araneae > Salticidae > Maratus > Maratus speciosus. The sequence goes on along the minus strand of OZ010795.1, from coordinate 427,037,214 downwards.
AAAATTTTAGTGTTAAGAAGTAAGCGTCAATGTTGGCTTATCGGTATTTCTTAGTTACATTAAATTTACTTTCAATTACGTTTTTAAATGAAGATCGTATATATATATATATATATATATATATTTTTTTTTTTTACTATTTCATTTATTTTACCCCAAATGTGTATGTATAATTCTTTAAAAAGGTAATCACATGTTCAAATTACAAAATATACGTTACTTTTAACATGTAATAATTAAGAAAATTAAATAATAAACAATTAAATTAAAAAAATCAAAAACCCGACTGTGTAAACAGCGAAATAATTTATTAATTCTCATCAATGTGAAACAATTTTTTTTTTCAATTCCTACTATTAGCTCACACTCTCGCTATATATGTATTGTTCAAAATTTTAATCGTTAATTAAATACTTATTATTTATCCAGTCAAGCTCAAATAAATTTTTTTAAACTTGTAGTGGATGACACTTGATGTTAATCCAGTTTTTTTTCAAATATTAATTCATTAATTTAATTAAATAATTTTCAATAATCGAGAGAGCCTCCTTCTTAATCAATGTATTTTAAAACCGAGAGAGTCCTCTTCATGATCAAGGCATTTTAAGCGCCACTCAAAAGGAAAGAAGAATGGGAGAAAAAAATTCTCTTATTGACCTAAATAGGAATTGACTTAAAATATTTTTTTTTATTACTTGTTTATATTACTTACCTATTTTTTATGTACTTGTCTTGATTATGTACTTGTAAGTTGTGTTTAACTGTTAATTCCTATCTATAAACACTGTTTTGATGAGGTCTATAGATGTCTATGATGGTTAGAGTTGCAGTAAAGCTACAGATTCACAATACATACACAACTTCCAGGTTGTATAATATTTTAACGGAGCTTCTGACTGTAAAATAGTCGATGAAACATCGTCTTCATTTTGAAAGACCTATCCAATGATATGCCACTCAATAGCAGGGAGCGTAAGTTTTTTTTCGTCTCTACGGCCATTTTGTATTTTACAACCAACATTTTGAATTTATAAAAACAAAACTTTGCCTATAACCATCGGCTGTTAAGACGAATTGATAGAGGCCTCATTCATTAAAATCCATCCAGCCGTTGGGATGTTTCGATGGGTATAAATAAATTCACTTTCACAGATACGAGGGAAACACATAACCCTTCTTTTCAGCCAGGTAAAAATGGTTAATCGTACATTCCGGCATATAACGTGCTCCAATTTATAATGCACAGCTAAACTTTCAAACTTCACTTTTCCACTTTAATGACTAGTAGAGTAATAGCACGCATCGCATTCTTTCAAAGTAACACTCAACAGAAAAGGGGAAAAAAGTAAAGAAATGTTATTCCAAAATGTAACTAAAATTAATTTCATGAAATTTAACAGCGAAATTTATGTTTTTGCAAATAGGAAGCATGTTCATAAAATTTAGAAATTTAAAGCACTTCATCATCTTTTTTTTTTCAATCTTTGATTATTTTAATCACCTTATATAACGATCACTTGTCTATTTCGATGTCTTTTCAGCTTCTAAAAGTGCGCATTATACGTCTAATGTGCGGTAATCTGGCGTATGTTTCAACGAAATAATTTAAGATATAATAAATTACTCGCTACACTGTATAATTTACAATTAATTTAGAAAAGGTAGCAGGTGGTCAATACTATATATATATACATTCACAATTTATTCGCGTCAAAATTGTGCTATATTTGAACTAGATAAATGTTTCTGGGAGTAATTATCTTAATCCCCTGAAGGATGCTTGTGAGTTAATTCGAAGGCCCTAATTTTCTGTTTTGAATGAGACAGTTTAATACATAGTGTTTAAACATTCTCAAAGAATAATTACAGAATAATTTAGATTGAATAATTGTGATTTTACACATTCAAGAATTTTCATTTGTATTATCTATCAAATAGAATTAAACTCACCCAAATCAGAAATATAAATACAATTTTATTTTTCATTAGTCGAAATGTATCTAAGCAAAAGCATAAAAAATATATACAGTAAAATATAAGTTAATTTCGAAATTTTCCAAATCGCTTAAAAAAATTATATTCGTTTAACAACTATTGTCAGATTTCTCGCTGACTTTTGAACAACATTACCGATTTGGCGAAAAAGAATAAAAAACAGGTGGTCAAATGAAAATAGATTTATTAAAATAGATTCTGCGTGAAACACTGAAAAATCTATCTTAAACACCTTATTGTATTCCTTTTTTTTTAAATATGTTCTAAAATAAACCTATATTTTTTTGTAATTACTTAGAAAATATAAATTCGACCATCCACTAAAGAAATTATTGAAAATAAGTACATTATGAATGTCTCCTAAATGTGTAAAATATTAAGACATTCTTTTAATGTTCTAAATAAAAATTCAAAACAGCTATCAGTGGTTTACCGTTGTGAAATTATGCATTAAAAATTGCTATGAGATTTCGACTCTAACCGATATAAACTAGTATGTTGTGGCCATCACAAAACTTTCTTCTATATAAATCACATCAATTAAATCATTTAAATAGTACAAGAAATAACGATTTAGGACCAATTCATAACAAAGTATATCTGAATTTGAAGTTGGATAAAAATTTGCGCATTAGTTCTTGAGATAGAGCTTTAGCGGAAATTCTGAAAAAATGTAGCATAGCAGCGCCACCTGTTGAGCGATTTATACCAAAAGTAAACAGCACTAAACGATATCAAGGTATACCTGAATCTGAAGTTTGTTGAAAATCCAAGCATTAGTTCTTGAGATAAAGCTATTGAGGAAATCGCAAAAAATACAGCATAGCAGCGCCACCTGTTGAGCGATTTACACCAAAAATTAAACAGCACTAATTTATACATCAATTCATGTCAAGGACTAACTAAATCTGAAGTTTGATGAAAATCCGTGCAATAGTTCTTGAGCTACACCTCTTGTGAAAATCATGAAAAATGCAGCACAGCAGCGCCACCTTTTGGGCGATTTGCACCAAAAATTAAGCAGCACTAATTTATATCAGGGACTAACTGAATCTGAAGTTTGATGAAAATTCGTGCATTTTTTCTTGAGTTAGAGCTATTGCGATAATCATGAACAATGCAGTATACCAGCGCCACCTGTTGGGCGATTTTCACAAAAAAGTAATCAGCACCAAACTATATCCTGGACTAACTGAATCTGAAGTTCTATGAAAATCGGTGCAGTAGTTCTTGAGATACAGCTATTGCAGAAATCGTTAAAAATGCCGCATAGTAGCGCCACCTGTTGGGCGATTTTCACCAAAAACTAATCAGTTCCAGTTTATATCAAGGTCTAACTAAATATGAAGTTTTGTGAAATTTCGTCCATTAGTTCTTGAGATAGAGCGCCCACAAAATTTGTGTCACATACAGACAGACAGACGGACGGACAGACAGACAGACAGACAGACAGACGGACAGACAGACAGACAGACAGACAGACTCACAGACAGACATTTTGTAAAAACATGTTTTTTGGAATCTCTGACTCATAAAACGTGTAAATCCGTCGAAAACTGGAATTCGAAAATTTTCATGAAACCAATACTTTCTTCTTGTAAAGATAGAAGAAAGTAAAAATTGACCGGCCAATGATAATTTACACACAATAAATACAACAAATTTTACATACAACAAATAAATAGTATGGTAAATTGCTAATTTCAGAAACCACAATCCAGCAAATCTTTTCTCTATTTGACACTTTATGCAAGTATTTTTTTTTTTTTTTTTTTTTTTTTTTTTTTTTTTTTTTAACCATTTTGAAAAATGGTTATTGTTTTCGTCAGGGTCGGAAATCAAAGGCATATCTGAAGGTTTTTATTGGTTTAATCCGCATTTTATTCGTTTTCTGATTGGTCTATACAGTAATCTGTATTTCCCTTTACTTTCAACACAGATGGATACCTACCTCTGTTGCCACTATGAAAAAAAAGTAATAAAAACTACAAAAAAAATAATAACTCAGAAACAAATTCAGATACAGAAAACAAATTGCATTTAAAAGTACATTTTTTTTCTATCTGACGGTGTAAAAAGTAATATTGTCGGACGTTTAGAAGTTTAAGAATGAAATTTCATTTAAAATTGGTAGTCAGATTTCTTATAAATCTGAAGAAGAAATCTTCCGATTTATAAGAATCTGAAGATTCTTATAAATCTTCAGATTTATAAGAAATCTCTGGAAAAGCCTTTTCACGAACAGCCAATGAAATGCTTGGATAAATCGTAAGTTTCAGGTTGATAATAACTAATGAAAATGAAAGAAAATGAATTTCTGCCATAGAGTTAATTTTAATTTGTAGGATTTTCACGTGCAAAAGAAAAATGGAATAAGCCAATTAAAAAAAAAGATAAATAGGACAGGAATGAATACACATAAATATTTCACACGAAATACGAGTCTCAGGCGATTTTTGTCGCTTGGAATTTTTACGTGTAATAACACTATTAATGTTTAATTCATGGCGTACGTAATGTATGATCAACTCCGTGGGATTTTTTTTTTTTTTGTCTTAAATTTTAGTCTTTGAAAAAAACATTTTCTAAATGGTCGTTGTAATTTGTTAATTTTTTTTTTTTTTTTTTTTTGTCGAATTATAGATAATGATTAATTGGTAATAGAGAAATAAGTTCACTGTGCCTAAATGCGAGACGATTCCCCATAATTTTGTCGCATTTAGGGTATATTTTGCATCTTTTTTATATAAATATATATTTTATTAAGCAGCAAATTACAGAATACTGTAGCTATAGTACAAAACTAACTTGTTTTGTATAAATTTAATACTCATCCATAGTATAAATTAATATACGATTGTCGTATTATGTAATTTTTGTCGCATTTACGGCAGTTAAAACCTAAATGAGACGCCCATCGTCCTAAATGTGATCATGCATTTTACACATGAGAAATCATCTGAAAAGTTCATTTAACCTTTAACTGCGGTTGCAGAAAATTGCCATACAACAATTGTGAGATGTCTGCGAAACCAATCGACTGAAAGATGATAAAAGTCGCGATTAATCATAAAATACTGATTTTGCACTAAAATGTTTGTAGAGTATTGTTGTCTATTTCTAATAAAATCTTGATTTTTCCAACATTTTAAACAATTGTACTTGGACTCAGAATGAAGCAAAATTTCTCTATATGTATAGATAAACTGGAAATTACAAGTTAAACTGTGAAAATTTAAAAAAAAGTATCACTAACAGCAGTTTATGGTTAATTGCAGTTATTTTTGGAATTACTTAACACTCAACTGCAGTGACAGAAATTGTCGCATAACTACTGTTTGTGTTCTCCGAGACCGCTTGATTAAATGTGAATGAAATGCTCTATTAACTCACAGTGTACCGTTTCTGTACTAAACTAATACATACTATTATAATTAAACTTCACGTATTCAGAATTTCTACCAATACTTATAAAGCTGAAAATGAAAGAAAATTTCAATAATATTCATAGCTTAACTGTAAATTAAAAGTTTAACTGCGAAAATTGCAAAATGTAGTGGTCTGCGAGATCACTTACAGTAGTTAAGGGTTAAAAAAGAGATGAAATAAACAAAATTGAAAGTTAAATAGCTTATTATTGAACTACTAAATAAAATACATTTAATAGTAATTAAAATAGGAAAACGTTAACTGAGATGCATAATCTTAAATAAATTATAATTAAAGATCGCACATTTCAATAGTCGTACTTTAGAACAGACCCATCAACTTTGAACTGTTTATCGTGGGCGGCGCAGCACTGTTGTGCTTGCCAATTTTACACTGCTAATATGCAAAAGCTCCGTGTTGTTATATTAATGTTGTGTATAATTTCCCTGCCTCATCAATGGCCGAGAGGCTCTGCTCTCGAAGCTGGTAGACGGGAGGGGCTGGGTTCGAGCCCAATCGCGCAATTTGGTCTAATCGTTCGTAGATTTCGTGGTTTTTTTCGGACCTTCGATTTCCAAGCGTAAATACGGGTTAGGTTCCCTTAGAAAAACCACCACGAAAGGCACTCCCCTCTTCTAGGGTCCATATCCCTCGTGTTAATAATTAGCCGTCATAGGCACAACCAGCCGTATAATGTTCCTTATATAAATAACTCTCATCCCTCTTTCCTACAGATTTATGTCCATAACTACAATTAAGTTATTGTCGCAAAAAACTTCGTTTAAAATTCTCGGAATTCACACGTGAATATTAACCCATAATTTATACACTAGTACGATTTTTGTTTCCGTAATTTCAACTACGCATAATTTTGCTCACAATCTAGTGATAATGAAATATAACTACATGACTCATATACGAAATTTAATAAGAAAGCGAAATGAGATATTGGATTTTATCAAAAGTGTTGCATTGTTAATGAAAATACGAATTAATTAAAGCGCGTTTTAAATAGCACCGGCATTTTGGTTGGTACGAATTCATATTAGTATTGAGTTAACGGGTTATAAGAATATTTACAGGTTATAAGATATTTATAATATTGTTAACAAGAATATTTATTACATATAACTATATTTATTATAAAATAAATTGTCACAGGATAAATATATCGGCCTTATAAATAGATAAAACCGTACAATATTTCTAATAATTCTTATTAAGCCAAAAAAGCCCTGTGCCTGACATTCTGTTGTCCCCTCCTCCACTGCTCTTAATTTTTCTTGCACTTAAAGAAAATGAATAATTTCTGTACTTAAAAATATGTATATGGAAATAAATACTCATTTAGATGAACATAGTTTTATTTATTTTTTATAGTTTTCTAATTTAAAAGAGAAAATGTCGATTATAATAAGTATAAAGTGAAAACGTAAGTAAGATATCAGATTTATAAAAAGCGCTAACAAAAATTATAGACTTCTAAACCAGCGAATAACTCAATTGCATCCTGTTTCAATCAGATACAGTATTAAAGCTACCGAATGGTATAATGTTGGTAAATTTAGCTTAATTAACCGCATTAAAATAAATATTATTTAAGAGTTTTCAATTTACACAAAATTTTCCTGAATTTCCATCATATAAAATTATTGCAAATTTCGTAATCATGTGCCTATATTATGTTTCTCAATATACACCGCGTATCTTTTACCTTTTTTTAAATTAAAATTTTTAAATAGGCGTATTTTTTTATTTCGATCATCTTAAAATACATATTTAAATGCCCGGTTAAAGAAGAACGTTAATGGAGGATTATGCTGACTCAACACAGCTTAATTAAACGTAACACTTGCTTTAAACATCATTTTAATACAATATATGAAAAATACCATATAAACTTACCTAGTTAATCTCCTAAATGTGTTTATGCATTTACAGCAATCTATATTTTGCTATTAAGTAGGAGAGGAGGGGGATGAATGGGACATTTTCACAAAAATATTTTTTTTAAATTTTTTATTTAAATTATTATCAATGTTATATATCACATTTCATAAATTAAGTATTTGACAACATATATGAACAATATTTATTCTAGATTATGATTTATTCAGAAAAATATTATGAAATCAAAAAAACATTCCTCCCTGTACCAATCATCCCCACAGCAGGGATAAATGAGACACTAATAGGGATGGATGGGACACAAAGATATTCCTCCCTGTATTCCATTTTACCAAATTAAAATTTATAATTATAAACTTATATATAATTATTTTTGTAATATATGATTTTACAGCACAAATCGATATGTTTTTTTTTTTTTTTTTTTTTTTTTTTTTTTTTTATAACTTCTTTTATTGCAGTTTTAACTTTTAATGCAGACTTCGACTATCAGTCTGTTCTTTTTTCCCACTAATGAAGCATTTTTGACTTGAAATGAAAGTGCAAAATGTCTTTTAAATATGTAGAAATATGTTTCATACTGTAGAAATGAACTAGGCTTTGTTAAATATAAGGTATTTAAACTATAAAAAACATATTTAAAATGATTAAAATTATCCAAGATAATAAGATAGAAAGTTAAAAAAAAAAGAAGTTAATTACAAATAAAGTATTTTAATTCAAACACACATACACACACAGAAAAAAACGTATTGAAAATATGATTGGTAAAAAGTCATTATTGCATTTTCTTATTCTATACCACAAAAGAATTTTTGTTTACACTTATATAGTAAAAAGAAAATTAAGGATTGTTTAAATAAAAAAAAAATACTTGTAATAAAAGAAAATATATGAATGAATAAGTAATTAAAACATTAGGATTATGCACAAAATTTAATGGAGGGAGAATAGACTGCAGTCACAGACTTTTCCCCCCTTTTTACTCAGAAGAAAAAAAAGCAAAGCAAAAAATTTACTTTGCAAAATAAAAGAAGAAAGAAACATTGAATAATTTATTCAACAAGCCATGGGAATCACAGTAGTTATTTAGGAACCACAGCTAAAATTAGGCAGATTTTTTTTTTCTTTATTGGTGCAGTTTGTCAAAACAGGGCAAAATTTGCATAAGTCATGAGAAAGACATCATTTTTATTTCATAACTAGAAAGCCCAAAGTGTAAATTGTTATTTAAAACGAAAAGAAATTGGAAATTTACAACAATCTAAATTTTTTAAATATTTATAAGCAATTTTAATTAATGTATTAGATTTAATTAATGATTATTTCAATTTTAATAAAAATGAAGTCTTTCTCCTAGCTTATGTAAAATTTTGCCCTGTTTTAGGAAACTGCACCATTCAAGAAAAAAAAAATATCTCTAATATGTCTAATTTAAACTGTGGTACCTAAATAATTTCTGTGGTTCTTATGACTTGTTGAATTTATTTAATACAACTGCTTCTTTTATTTTATTTACAAAGTAACGTTTTTGCTTTTGTTTTTTCTGAATAAAAGGACAAAAAAATCATTTTTTTCAATATCCACCTCCACCCCCCTTCATTAAATATTGTACATATTCTTTACATACTACCATTGTGAAAGTATATATAGAAATACTATATCACTGAATCCAATGATAGATGTACATTTATTTGACAAACATATGCGATAAGTTTGAGAACAACACAATTTCAGATAACGTGTGATAAGGACCAATACTATACAAATTTTCTACTGTTATAAAAATAAATAAATCATTCTGATTTTAAGGTTTCATTTTAGAAAATAAATCAAATTGATTAATAAATTTACATTTAAAATGTGCAGCAATTATTTAGGTATCGTAAGCAAAGTTAAAATTTTCTGTCTCTTGATAGATACAGCATCCCAAAATAAGTCAAAATTTTTGCATAATCCATGCGAAAGACATCATTTTTATTTCATAAATAGAAAGCCCAAAGAGTTAACTTTTATTTAAAACAAAGAGAAATTGAAAATTTTATTTGCCTTTTTGTGTAGAGCCTTTTTCGTAAAGTCACAAAAATTTGGAAAAATAAACATAACTTTCAACTTTGGTTTAAGTTTTTGACCCTAAATATTTAAAATTAATTTTTTAAATAATTTTTTAATAAAATCTGCATCTGTTTATGTACTTACGGTGGTATTTTTAAGATGATTCACATTTTAGATCCAGAGAAACAATTTTTTAAAAATGGAACTGCAGTCTAAAAATACAGACTCAGAAATGTGCGATTTGAGAAAAATCCAAAAATTGGACCCCCTATATCTCACAAACTATGAGGTCTTGGAAGGAAAAATTTCTGATGTATTCATATCATGATAGAATTAGTATATACACCGAGTTTCTTCCAAACCCCTGTGGGTCGGGTTAACCTTAAAAACGTGGGTCGGGTTAACCTTAAAAAATTTGTTTGAATTGACATGGAATGACCCAGCAGTATCTTTTATTGTCCTTTTACAGAGACAGATGGCATAGGAAACTTTGATTACATGCCTTATGTAAACATTAATTGCTTGATGTGTGCTTTAATTGCTGGCAAAAAAGCCACCTCTGTTTTACGCAGTAAGACACGCGCGCTAACATTTAGAATTTTAAACCTGTCTAAATCTGGCCTTTTATAATAGATCAAACAATTGAATAATACTATTAATAATATTTCTTACCTTTATGTTTCTGACAAAGCAATTCCTGGTTTCATTGTATGGCCCACTTTATCGAAGTTGCGTATTTAATCCTTGTCGAAATTCATAATTTTATTTTAATACTAGAGTGTAAAAAGATAAAGATTTGTGTTATTTTAAATTCTAGAACACATGAACATAATTCACTGATTTTTGTTATTCTTGGTTATATGATAACTATGTATTTATATTTAAGATACACAAATACGCTGCATCTTACGGCAGCTTTTACTTTTTTTAGGGTTCCGTACTTAAAAAGTAAAAACGGAACAATTATAAGATCACTCCTGCGTGTGTCTGTCTGTCACAGCTCTTTTACTCGAAAACTGTGCAACGTTGAAAGTTCAAATTTGGGGAAGTAATAAAAATTATTGACCCACATATTTAGAGATTAATAAACATTCATAAATATATTTAGGAAAAATGAAGAGGGGCTATTTAAGTTACTTGAAAAAAAAATCTTTTCTTTGTATATTGTGTGAAAGCTTTCGTAACGCTGAAATGAACAATATATTTCATTTAATTTTAGATATTATATTTTCAAAGTTATGGTGGAAAATGTAGTGCAAAAATAAGTCTCCACCCCCCCCCCCTTATCTAATTCCGAATCTATTGAAACTAAAATTATGAAAAAATTAGAAGTAGTAGACATTAATTTAAACCTTGCAGGAAAATTATAGCGGTCACCCTAGCTCGCATAGTTTTTAAGAAAATCGCATTTTTCCGTTATACTCAAATTTCGATTTACGGGCTTCAGCAAAAGTGTTGAGCAGAGCTGGAGGTACTTATCGTAGCAGAAATATAAAAGCAATGTTGATCATGAATTTAAAATAAATCGTCGGTAATTAGCCGATATATTAACCCTTAAAAACAAGGACGTTTTGGACATACATAATGACAGGAACGGAGTACTCTATGCTCCATTGGCTTTTAAAGCCTAAATAACAAATTTTAAGGATATATTTATGTAATGCAATGCTCAGTAGCAATATAACAGGAATAAACGCCAAATTGTTAAAAATAGACTAATTTAATGAGAATTAATCACATAAATACTATGGGTTTCCCGACTAGTTTCCATTAGTGACTCTCTCAATATACCTACTATGTCTTCAAAGGTTAACTAAAAACCTATCTGGAATAAAATATATACAGAATACCTATATTTGCTATTATTCAGGTTCTATATATATTTGAACTTTCTTGGTATATCCATTTATATTTTTCTAGTATACAGGGTGCAAAGGAAAGTCCCTTTAACCTCAAAATACTTGTGAACGGAGAGAGCTACAACTATGCAAGTGAGAAACGGTATAGTAAAGCGACTACACCCAATTTAATGAAAACGACAGCAGAACCCCCTAGTAGCGAAATTTTGAAGACAGCCACTGCAAATCGAAAACGAAAAGAGATAGAGCAAAATTTCTAGTTAGAAAGGTTTAAAGCAACAATTAATTAATAGAATACGACATTTTGTTGACATGGATGAGATAGATCTTCGCCTGTTTACCCAAAAATGTCCAAAATCAATGCACTTCATTTTGTATAAACGTTTGAACTGAATAGGAAGATGTATGAAAAAATGCGCACAATTTATGCTATAAATATGTACTTATCTCAATACATTTTGATAACATCACGCAAAAAAAAGACAAACTTTCTCAGAGTGATAAAAATTTAATATTCAGTATGTTCGAAAAGTTCGCCATTGCTCACGATACACGTTTGTATTCGTGAGAGTAATTCTGCATGCACATTTCTCAACATGGAATGTCTATTACAAGCCTCTTCAATGCGGCGACATAGATTTAACCCTTTCAATAGAGGGTGGCTAGACGGTTTAGACACCTAATTTCTATTCCAAAACTGGCAAATGGCACCAAGAATATTTTAATAAAATTCTGCTTTTGTAATGAAAGTGCAAATTAGCGGGTTTTTGTTTTTTGAGAAATTCGATTGAATATTCTGCTGTCAGTCAATTATTTCATCAGTTTACGAACATCAGGTTACGAACACAGTTTCTTCTGGCACTGAAAGGGTTATTCTAAAATTTTAAATGCATTGGAAATTAAATCTTTACAGACATTATAGCACAGTACAACGTCACAATCTGCAATTGTGCACTGCTATATTTCCAGAATGTGAATAGGCAAAGTGGAATCGTCGCTCATCAATTTCGGACATTTTTGGGTATGCAGGCGACGCTTTATCTTATCCATGTGAACCAAATGTCGTTTCGTCCAAATTAATTGATGCTCTAAACATTCTAATTGTAAAATTTGCTCTACCTCTTTTCGTTTTTGATTTGCAATGGCTATCTTACAAATTTCTTTACTAGGGGTGCTGCTGTCGTTTGCATTAGGTCGGGCGTATTGGCTTTACTGTACCGTTACATCACTTGTATAGCTGTAGCTCTCTCCTTTCGCAAGTATTTTCAGGTTAAAGGGACTTTCCTTTGCACCCTGTATACTATACGGCTATACCCAACCCTACGTTGTATACTTTTTACAAAGTCTTAGTATTCTGTTAGCAACGTTTTTTTTTTTTTTTTTTTTTTTTTTTTTTATAATAAACTTACTAATTCATATATTATTGCACGCAACACTCTGAGCGCGAGTAATACTCTCACTTGACCGTTTATTTTTACATTTTTTCAGTATGAAATCTAACAGTATAATAAAAACATAATAATAAAAATGTCTTAGAGTCATTTTCAGTTTTTTCGGTAGTGATGTCAGTTTCTTGCATCATGCGTGGGAAGGGATAAACAAGTTTTATTTATGGATATTACTGTTCGCTTTTTATAAACACAATTTAGATATTTTAAACAGTTCGATGATTGTATAACGAATTACAGTCTAATTTATTTGATAAGAATTAAAAAGAGTTATTTTCATTGAAAATTATGGTTTCAATTTCCCGTATTCGTTGTTTATTGCTTATCTGAGTATGGTTATATTTCCATCATTATTAAGTTAATATATCGAGTTGCGTGATAAAACTATTTTTGACATCAAGGTACGCAACATTCATTGTTTTTTAAGGTTCCGTGCTTAAAGACTAAAAATGGAACCATTATAAGATAAATCCTGTGTCTGTCTGTGTGTCTGTTACAGCCATTTTTCTCGTAAACTATGGAACATGGAAAGTTCAAATTGGGGGAAGTAATAAATACTATTGACCCACATATTTACAGATTATTAACCATTAAAAAATATATTTAGGAAAAATTTAGAGAGGCTAATTAAGTTACTTAAATAAAAAATCTTTTCTTTATATATCGTGTGGGATATCCTGTAAAAGCTTTCGTAACGCTGAGCTCAAAAATGCATTTCTTTTATATTTAGGTATTATATTTTCAGAGATATCGTCGAAAATGTAGTGCAAAAATATGCCCCCGTCCATCTATTTCCGAATCTAGAAAAACTAAAATAAAAAAAAATATACAGATCGTAGACGTTAATTTAAGCCTTGTAGGAAAATTATAGCGACTACCCTATGTCACATTGTTTTTGAGAAAAGCGTATTTTTCTGTTACACACAAATTTCGATTTGAAGGAATTCAGCAAATGTTTTGAGGAGTAATTGAGGTACCTATCGTAGCAGAATTATAAAAGCGTTGTTGATAATGATTTTTGAAAAAAAAAAGCCGTCGGTAATTAGACGAGATATTAACCTGTAAAGATACGGACGGTTTAGACATACATAATGACAGGGGCGGCGTACTCTATGGACCATCGGCTTTTAAAGCCCAGATAACAACTTTTAATGATATATATGTATATATGTAATGCAATGCCCACTGACAGTGTAAAAGCAATAAACGTCAAATTGTTAAAAACATAATAATTAAATTAGAATTAATCACATAAATACCATGGGATTCGAGACTAGTTTCCATTGAGTGTATATTTCAACAGGCCTCCCCGTGTCTATAAAAGTAAATTAAAAACCTTTTGAAAAAATGGCACGCTCCAAGCCGGTGTTGCAATATTGTGACTTCTTTTCATAGCTCGCTTAGCACGATGCCAAATTTTAAGATCGAACAAGGTTTTTTTGTTTTAGCTACACTGTAAAAAGGAATGATTATTTCTACGCTGAATTTAGTTTTATGAAATGCCAAATAAAGTTTAACCTCTTGCGCTCTGTGATGTACGTGGCGTAGTACGTCATGCTATTGTGGTTATTTTCGACATTATCGTACTCAGGGTACGTCATGATATATGGTTGATTTTTTAATTAGGCATTCCGAATTCTCATCAGAAAGTTTAAACTCCTATTTTTGCTTTACAAGATGATTTATTTTCCATAAATAAAATAATTTTAAATTACCAGTTAAATTTTTGTGGTGTGAATTAAAAAAAAAAATATATATATATATGCCAGATGCGGTAACACTAGTGGCTAGTGACATACATCAGCAAACAGCGCCAGACTCAAGGGTTTAAATATGAACGACTTTTATTGTCAGTACTGAATTAAGATCATCATAAACAGATTAGGATAATATAAAAAAAAGAGTTATGCAGAATAGCAACATTTGATATTATTTAGACTTCATATGTCTTTGAGATTTTATGGTATACCCATTCATACTTTTCAATTACATACAGCTATAAACAACCCTACGTAGTATAGTTTTTTACAAAGTCTTATTATTCTTTTAGCGGCGAATCTTTTTAATAATACAGTTAATAATTCATATATTTATTGCACGGAACACTGCGAGAGCAAATAATACTGGCACTTGACGGTTTATTTATTTATTTATTTATTTATTTTTATTTATTTATTTATTTATTTATTTTTATTTATTTATTTTTTTTACAGGCCCGTCAACACACGCAAAAGAAAAAAAAAACAGAAGTACGTTTTCAATTATGCTATGCTTTTCCAAACTTATTTAAAGTTTATTCTTGCATATTGTGGGTACGCATTTTGAAGATCGTTTGCATGTAAGGAAAATACTTAACTACATCTGGAGATTTACAATATCAGAATAAAGCATAACTAGTAAATTCTCAGACATGCAGGCTCCTCAACCTCAGCTCTACTAGTCATCGTTTTTGAATCTCCATCTGTATAACAAATAATATCCTAAAATCCACAATTAAAAATTTTTAATTTATAAGTATAAATATATTTTTAAGCCTATAAGATTACTCAGAGCTCCCAGAAATTAAATTGCAGTTAAATTAAACTAGGCTTTATGCAATAATATTCTGTTGAACAGCATATCCTTCTAACTTTTCCCGAAAATAAAGTACATTTATTCTGGAGAGCAATGACCCCTTACTCCTAAATCCCATAGACACATTGATTTTTCATTTACAATTTCATATTGATTACGGTGTATCATGATTTTAGTATCTCTTGGATTTGATTTTACATTGTGATTTTATTAGGATAAGCATCAGTTTTTGCATGGATTTTATGTTATCTTAATATCCAGATGCCGTTACTTACCAACTAGCGAATCATAAAAATTTGCATGTGATATAATCGCTGAATCAAATCCTAAGTACGAATTGTACATTTAGATATATAAAAGAGATTCTCTAAATTTATACCTAATTTGGAAATCTAATTGTTTTACAATTCTTTTTTTTTTTTTTTTTTTTTTTTTTTTTTTTTAAACCAGTTTTGGCGATCATTCTACAATAATTAAATGCAAGATGTTTTAAAATACATCCTAATATACTTGATAGATATAGCATAGAAAAACATACTAAAACGATCCATGAATTTACATATTTGGAGAATTTTAAAACTATTTTCTTATGATTAGTCTCCGTGTCCTCTGTAAAAATATTATGCTAGACAAGGCGGATTTTATGATTGTTTTTTAATAGTAGTATCCACATTCAATTTAAACCTTAATGTTAGAAATATCGTCCCTAATTCATGCAAATCTAAAACGTATGTTTTGTACCCGATTATGAAAGTTAAAAAAACTTTTATTTTGGTCATCCAGACTTAAAAAAAAATTTTGTTATCAGGATTATTTTACAGATATTTTTAGGCTATGAAATGCAGTTGCCCAGGTATCGATAAATGAAACAGACAAATAATGAAATATGTAGCGTAATAGTAAAACAAGTAATGTGATAAAAAAATTACATTTTTAATCACATGTATAAAATTCCACCAAAGTTTGTACACCAAATTAAAAAAAATGATAAATAACCCCACTAAATAAAATCTGCAGAAAATCTGTAGGTAATTGGCCCGACAATCTTTAGGTAATTGGCCCATTTCTGCTGATATTTCTAAGAATATCTGCAAATATTCTGCAGATATTTTGAAGGTAAAGCTAAACCTGCAAAATTTCTTCAGATTTCTGTAGAATTTCTGGAGAAACTAGAGATTTCTTCAGATAATCTTAGGATTATTTTTAGTGGGGAAAGTAACAAAAAAGATCAAGTTAAAGTGAATATTTTAAGATTCCTATAGAGAAGTTCCAATCAACTGACCACCTTTTCCTCCGCCGATCACAACGGTCCGGTTGACCTACAGCCGCGTCCACAGTCCTTTAATCTACCAATCACAACCGTTCTCCAACGGTTGTTTGACCTCCAATTGCCGATTTGTGACGTCATATGAAACTGTCCTATTAGAAAATTTTAGAATTCATTATTTTACGTTTAAATAAGTTATTTAAATGCATCCTTTTCTTTTATATGAATTTTAAAATTTTAAATTATTCTAAATCCTTATAGAAAAACATTACGACTGCGCAGAAAACATTGCATATTTTCAACTACATCTAATCAACTACATTTTTCAAAGACCTATACAGCTAAACCCGGGTACTGCACCAGCATACCCACTGCATGCTTTTTGATTAGTTAAGGAGAACAGACAGACAGACTAAAAGACTAAGAGACAGACAGATAACAAATAAATTTCGCATCTGCACAGTGAACTTAAACTGGCTTTTCGGAAGTGGGATTACAAGAAGATTATGCTACATATAGATGAAATGTATGCATAATGAAAGCCTTGATAAATTTTACTACTTCAAGGCAAGTTGACCGCGAAGTCCATTTTGCATAATTTACATTGTATAAATAGTGAGATTTCATTTCTCTTTATTTATAAAAAAAAAAATAATAATAATCCTTATAAAAGCTCATATTACGTATTTTTAAAGAGAAAAATTCAGGAGTAAACTCCATTAAAAGTTAAAGGTTGATGATAATTTCAATGTTTACTTTTTTTTTTCTAATTAGGATATATTGCTTAGTTTTTTTCTTCTAACTTGCATTATAAACGATTTCTTCTCGGGCAAATTCTGAAAGTACATGAGTAAATATATCACATATTATATTTTTGTGTCATTTGCTGTTATCTATTGAACTGTAAGGAAAATCCGTTTATTTATTATGAAATTAAAAACCGCTTTTTATTCTAACATCAAATTACATTGACTATGTGTCGTTGCTTTTTATATTAGTGACTATATTAGAAATAACCTCATTATCAGACGTTTTAAATTTTGTGAGTTATAAATCAAAACTTTAAAATAAATATTGAGATATAAGTTACAGGAATTATAATCTTTTCATAAGAAAAATTGAATATTAATGAATTCTGTGAAATACATCTTTCGAAAAGAAAATATATTCTATATGATTTTCTTATATGCAAGTAAATTTCATTCAAAAGTAAATATTCCTTTATCATAAAAATTTATAAAACTGCTTAAAAAATAAGTTCTTGCAATTGTTACATTAGTATAAGGATGTTTAAAAATATCATGAATTATAATTTTATGTCCTAGAGATTACGAGAAAATTTTTCTTTCATTGGATCAGTAATCAAACTGATCTGCACTAAATAGAATAAGGTTTATTTGATAGCTAAAAGTAGTTAGAGGGCTTTCTAATGATATATCACATGATGGGTGTCGGAAAAAAAATTAAAAGCGCCCCCTGATGGGGGTGGAAGTGAGAGAGGTTCATAATAAGAATATAACAACACTTCCGTATTCGAATGTAACTCAATCGTGAATTTCAAAGCAATCAGTGAAGAACTTTCCGAGATTAGAGATTTTGCACAAATAAACATTTATATTTTTATTTATATAGATGTATTATTAAAAACTGCTCTCATATCAGACATTGTATTTAGAGTGGCATTTATTTCGTTTATACATATTATATTAGGTGTAACAAAAAACATGTAAAAAAAAGTATAATTTATATATTTTAAAATGTACTTGAGATAACTAAAAAAAAAAATAATAATAAGTTGCTGTGTCGTTTAAAATATATAAATATGTCTTAAAACGCCTGTTAATCTGTAAACCTTCTTGGTTAAGAGATTGATATATCCGTTCACTAAACAGTAGGTTTCACAGCAATGGAAACATTTTTAATATATTTCTATAGATATAATGCAGGTATAAAACACTGAGTAACGATTAATACCCTCCAGGATTATATTCATGTACGTAATTAAGTTTTATTTATCATGTCAGATATAAGATATTTTTTTAGCATTTCTAAAATATCACAGAGAAAAAAAAATACAATTTTGTTCTTTTGCTGGGCGGTCAGAAAATTAAAATTATATGCAGCATGCGTGTCATCTATAACTTCGAATGAAATTATTTCTTCCCGGATATTTCAGTAAATATATTTATGACACCATAAAAATGTCTATTCAGATCTTGGTTTATGATAAATTTTATGGCATGCAAAATATATTCTTCCTATTTAACAACAAAATGCTCGCCTTAGAATAAACATTATGATGAAAGTTTGTCAATGCAATCTTATCGCGTAAAGAACTTTCTATGATGGATAGTGCACAGCTGTACAATGCTGTTTTCAATATCATAAATATAAGATTTTGCTTTTTAGAATCGATTTTTGAAATTCTTAAATATGCTACATCTTTTTGACTGTTTTTTACATAACTTGAGAAATCTTTATTTATTCTTACATAAATTTATATAACTTAACTCATAAAATTAAAAACCGTGAATTCTTAATATTTTCTTTAAAATATCAAATGACATAAATGATTTTATAGTTTTCCTTCAGTAATCAAATAACTTATAGGAGTTGCACAAGTCTACACATAATAATCCAATAAAATTCTTATATATAAATGAATAATTTTGCGAACAAATTCTAAACATCCTTATAATATTATAAATGTCAATGTGTGTCCGAAAGTTTGAATGAATTGAGCGACTAAATGGATGAATTAATGGTTTTGTATTTTTGGATAAAGAAGGATTACAACCCGGAAATGAACATAGGCTATGTTTAATTTATTTTATTGAAATATTGTGCTTAATAATCCAAAATTTCATTATTTTTCATACACAATGAATTAATATTTTTCCGATAAAATTTAACATCTTCCTTTTTTCGTTGCGAAAA
The DNA here is from genome assembly GCA_963932465.1 of Maratus speciosus. Classification (NCBI taxonomy): domain Eukaryota; kingdom Metazoa; phylum Arthropoda; class Arachnida; order Araneae; family Salticidae; genus Maratus; species Maratus speciosus. The sequence goes on along the minus strand of OZ010795.1, from coordinate 427,017,742 downwards.
AATAAAAATCCAGAATAGTAATTCAATTTCAAAGAAAGATTAAAATGGAAAGTTTCAAATATTTTTAATTATACAAGGTGCATGAATTCGAGTAAGTGCGGAAAGAAGGCAAATGTGGCATCATATATGGAAAATAAAACGGATATGCTTTGATGTTGAAATAAAATAAGATTGTGTTATGATATTAATTCTTATTATTTAAAGAGAATTGTTATCAATGCTTACGGTTTATCATCTGCGCACGGTTAACATAAAGATTAAAATTTTAATATAAAAAAAAACAACTTTTGAAGAGCAAATAGATAGCAAATGTCAATAATATGCACAGTAAAATTAAAATGACGTAATGATTAGCAGGAAATATGTATTTTTATTCTTAAAAAGTAAACAATTAACTAGGCTTCCTGAGTAAAACAATTTTTTGCGAGTGTTAATTCTTAAATTCATTCATTTTAGGAAATTTAAATAAAAATTACTTTATTTTTAAGGGAAATTTTCATTTTCGTTCAAAGAACATAAATGTTTAATATGATTACGTCGTCAAAGTAACATTCAGTATAAATATTTTTATTAGAGAAACGTTTGTAAATCGTAGTGAGGCAGCTGAATTTTAATTCTACATTTCTTTTAGCTTTAAAAGGGAAAAATATTTGTTGATATTTCAAAAAGTAGCTCTTATTAATGCTCTTTTTTATAATAGTTTTTTTTTGTGAAGTATGATAGATTGAAATAAATATGCCTTACCTTTTAATACAATGTTTAACTGAATTTAGAATGTTTATAAAAATTTAAAGATAGAAATGTCATCAAAGCCAAAATCAAGTTTATCGAGTAATTCGCGTAATGCAAGTGCATTGAAGATATAAAAAATTAATGAAACTTTTCCTCAAGCAGAATTGCGTAGACTTGAACAAGTCGATCGTCAGGCTAATCTTAGAGATGCTGATACAGCTGAAAAGTCCCAACTGTGTCCCCATTATAACGTTGCTTATTTGGCTTCAAAGAAGGAATGTAGATCACTTGAACTGTCGCAACATAGGTTAAAAGAAGATGCTGACCGCAAGGCAATCCCAAGAGAAGCTGAATCTATTGAAACAAAATATGCCCTCAGAGTAGAAAATGCACAGAGAATGGCGCACCGAAGACAGTAATTTATTAGAAACATTTGGGATGCTTTTACTAACAGATCTTTTGAGTGTGATTCTGCTATAGATTATCGAAGTCATTTATTAATTTCTCTGGGGAGAATGAGTAATGAATGTCGATTCTGTACAGCTTTAAAATGTAAATAAGTGAGGCCAGGAATGTGTTGTTCTGCAGGCAAAGTTTCTATTCCTACGATAGAAGAACAGATCGAGCCATTAAGAAGTCTCTTTATGAGTGAAACATATGAATCACGACGATTCCTGGGATATATTAAAAAATATAACGCATGCTTCTACATGACATATTTTGGTGCTGACAAAATCATTACAATGTCTGGTTTTTCACCAACATTTACTGTACAAGGAAAAATATATTATTGGATTGATTCTCTTCTTCCTGCACCCAATAAAGAACAAAAATTCCTACAGATTTACTTTATTGGGGACGAGGATGAACAAACAAATAAACGTTGTCAGGCTGTTCAAAATATCGAAAGAGAAATAGTTTTAAAAATCAGAAAGTTCTAAATGATAACAATCAACTTGTACTTTCGTTTAAAACTGCTTTGGAACGTGAAAAAAATGTTGTAATCTAGTCGTTAATGCTAGTCGTATGCCACCGGGAGAACATAAGCGGAGATATAATGCTCCAACTACAAAAGAAATGGCAGCTACTATTACTGGTGGTCTACGTTCACCGCGAAATATAGTGCTTCATTTACGTAATGATATGCTCACTCGTATTTCTGATACACACCGGTTTTATGACTCTCTCGAATATCCATGTATATTCTGGAAAGGACAAGAGGGCTGTCATTTTGATATTTTGCAAATTAACCCACTTACCGGAATGTCGATTTTAAATAGAAAAGTGTCATGCGTGAACTTTTATTCTTATCATCTAATGATGCGACGCAATAATTTTAACTTATTTTTGCGTTGCAGAAAGCTACTTCATCAATTTATGGTTGATGCATATGTAAAGATTGGAAGCAGATAACACATCTACGTTTTATTTCTTTAAATAAAAAGAAACTGTGAGCAGAAAAGTATATACACTTACAAGATGCACACTTAGGACTGATGCAAACGTAAATCCCAATGCATTGGGTCAAATTGTAATTCTTCCATCTTCATTCGTAAATAACTCAAGATATCACCACGAATATACGCAGGACGCATTTACGTATGTATGTAATTATGGGCGTCCTGATTTATTTATTACATTTACTTGTAATCCCTGTCGGAAAGAGATTAATGCTGAATTGTTGCCTGGACAAAAAGCGACCGATAGACATGACCTTATTGCTCGTGTTTTTAGAATTAAAGTTAAAAAATCATTGGCTGTAATTAAGAAAGGGAAAGTGTTTTGTGAAATCAGATGTTTTATGTATTCGGTTGAATGGCAAAAGGACGGACTGCCTCATGTTTCCTTTTTGCTAAAACTTAGGGAAATGCTGCGCCCAAATCAGATCGATAACATTATAAGTGCTGAGGTACCAGACGCTGATAATGATAAGCAGCTTTTCGATACTATCATTCGAAACATGGTGCACGGACATTTGTGATCCGTACAATCCCTCATCACCATGCATGAAAGACGGTCATTGTACAATAAAGTATCCTCGAGCATTAATTAAAGCAAACCATCACAGTTAAAAGGTCTACCCTCTGTACCGATGTAGGGCACGCGAAAATGGAGGACAAACTGCTAAAATAAAAGTCAGGGGTCAACAAGGAATGTAACCATAGATAACAGTTGGATAGTTCCGTATTCACCAATATTGGTTAAAATATTTGATGTCCACATGAACGTAGAAACGAGTAGTTCTGTAAAAGCAATAAAATATACGTATATGTACATAAATAAAGGCAAAGACCAACCAGTATTTGATGTACGACAGAACGAGCAACCATTAATTCGCAAGATGAAGTTCAATCATTTCAAGCGGGACGTTGTGTCAGTAGTAATGAATCTGTCTGGAGAATTTTCCAATTTCCTTTACGCGAGAGATTCCCGACAGTAATTCATCTCGCCGTCCACTTAGAAAAAGGTGAGCGTGTCTACTTTAACGATCAGAATTTTCATCAAAAAATTGCTATACCACCAAAAACAACATTAACAGCTTTTTTCAATCTTTGTCAAACTGATGAATTCACCGGGATGCTTTTATATTCTGAAATTCCTCGCTATTATACATGGGAGTGGAAACGACGTACACAGGGCATACCTGTCGAAAATTGGCCAAACTTAAAAGCAGGTAATGCACTTGGGCGTGTTTACACCGTACATGTAAGCAATTTTTAATGTTTTGACTTAGGGTTATTGCTTAGTAAAGTGCGTGGGCCTAAAAAATTTTCAGAAATCAGAATTGTAAACGGTCAGCAACGAGCAACCTACAGAGAGGCATTCGAAGTGTTGGGTGTACTAGAAAAAGGACCTCCATTGGGAATCTACATTGGAAGAAGCTGCTATGTTTAGCTCATCAGCAAGTATACGAGAATTGTTTGCCACTTTAATAAGCACATGTGGATTGTCAAATCCAACAGAAATGCGGGAAAAATACAGAGATTTTCTATCCCATGACATACTGAAAAAATTTCAACATTGATATTCAAGTGTGACCTTTAACGACAAAATTTACAATGAAGCTTTAACTCTAATTTAAGATAAAGTGATTTCTATAACCAGCAAGACCTTCAGTGAATATGGAATGGCTACACCATTAAGAAAGTATGAAATATGTGGTTATATTAGCAGAGAGCTCGATTATGATACAACAACACTTCAGAACTTTGTGACTGCAGTAAAACCGAAATTTCTTCCAGAGTAAAAGAAAGTACTTGAAAAAGTTTTACAGTACTTGAAAAGAGAAGAAGGTGCATTATTTTTCTAAGACGCATCAGGTGGTACTGGTAAAACATTTTTACTGAATTTATTGCTCGCTGAATTTGGCAAGGATAAAAACATAGCAATCGCCGTCGGGTTATCCGGCATTGTTGCAACTCTGCTGAACGGTGGACGAACTGCACACTCAGTCTTAAAATTACCATTAAATTTGGAAAATGAAGAAGCCTCAATATGCAACATTTTTAAAAACAGCACTCGAGGTAAAATGTTTCGACATTGTAAACTGTTAGTGTGTGACGAGTGCACAATGCTGCACAAACATGCAATCGAAGCTCTCGATAGATGTCTGCAGCACATAAGAAGTAATTCAAAACTTACGGGTGGTATGGTGTTCCTGCTTGCAGGTGACATCCGGCAAACATTGCCAGTTATTCCTAGAGGAACACACGCCGATGAAAATAACGCATGTTTTAAAGCATTTCCACTTTGGCATAGTATGCATAAATCGCATTTAAGCACCAACATGCGGGCACAATTATATAATGACACAAAATCAGTTCAATTTGCATCAAAATTATTAAAACTTGGTCAAGGAGAACTCGAAGCAAACGTTGATGGTAAAATACATTTTACAAAAGACTTTTGCAATATAATTAATTCAGATGAAGAACCAAATGCAGCAGTTTTTCGCAATTTCGAAGAAAACATGAAAAAGGAGAATTGGTTATGTGAAAGAGCAATATTTGGCCCCCAAAATAATATTGTGGCAACATCTGCTAAATTTACACATCCGTGGACATGGTGTTGAATGCTGACGATAGCACCACATATCCAGTCGAATTTCTCAACTCACTGGAAATGTCTGGAGTACCTGCACATAAAATAGACTTGAAAAAGGGTGTTCCAGTTTTACTGATACGTAATATAGATGCTCCCAGGTTGTGTAATATTACAAGATTGGTTATCAATGAACTTGGAAATAATATTGTAAAAGCTACTATTATGACTGCGTCGTCAAAAAGCGATAGTGTTCATATTCCCCGTATGCCAATTATACCCAATGATTTACCATTCCAATTTAGACGCATACAGTCCCTTTAAAATTAGCATATGCGATGACTATAAACAAATCACAGGGACAGTCGTTGAAAGTAGCTGGTTTGGATTTAGGATCACTTTGCTTTCTCATGGCCAACTCTACATCGCCACTTCCGCGTTTCATCAGCATACAACCTACATCTGTTTGCCGAAAATGCAAAGTCAAGAAACATAGTATATAAGGATATATTATATTTATATATTATAATTATTTATTTAGTAGATTTGAGAAAAATTATTAAAAAATAACTTATAGTTCCAAATTAAGTGTTATCACAAAATGATCTGCTTGGCTTTCACTATATTATTCTGTCATGTCTGACTTCTATTATTCTTATTAATAATATTATTATTGCTACATAGTTATTGTAACGTTCTGTGTTATTATTGCATGTACAAGTATCGACATATTATTATTTTCGACATTATTATTTGTAAAACATTTGTTAGAAAAATTATTTTGTATCTTATCTTACTATTAAGTAATATCGTAAATTTGTTTTCACGCTTTGATATTATTGCACAAAACTACGTCAGAGAATTTAAGGTGGTTTTCGCCAGAATGAAAATATTGCGCAATTGTAACCTTCATATGTTTAAACCAGATTACTGCTATTATCACACAGGTTTGATGCCAGCATTGGCTGTCGATTCTATTTCAAAAAATTACCTTTCTTGGGATTTTCTTCGTAACAATAAAATATCTAAAATTATAAAGATAAAAGCGCAGTTCATATAGTTGATTTTTTTTTCATATACGGGTAGATCATAGCTGATAATAGAAAGGTTATGTTATGTAATCGGGTTCGTAATCAATTTGCTTTTATACAGAAAGAAATTTGGTGCAAAAGAAAATACAATGTTGTAAACAGGTTAGATTTTTGTGTGATAAAGTTTTAATAATATTCTAGAAGATCATTTCTTTGGCCACCTTTGATACCAAGTATGATTATGGATTACCAAATATGATTTATATTTTTCTTGGCATACATGCTATATACGCACCTGGTTTGGTGCGATCTGTTTTTGACGCCAATTTGCCGAAAATATCGCTTTCGAATACCAGTTACATGTATATTTTTAAATTATGTTCTATTACTTAAAAAAGGAAATAACAATAAAAAAAAAAAAAAAAAAATTCATTAAAAACTGTAGAACAAAGCAATTTATATAATATTAAGAGAAAATTAAAGTAAATAGACAATTTATTAATAAATAAACAACAATAGCCGGTGTTATCATGTCAAGCAAAATAATCTATTTTGGCGACAATTAGGTACCCGGTGCATATATGGCATCTGTGCCATTTTCTTATTACTTCATGATATAAACAGTCATCCCGGTTCAGCGTATAAACCTGAGTTATGTCAACGACCCTATAATGAAAAAATACCTTAAATTGCTCATACTAGTCCCCCTTGGCGAACAGTTCGGTCTCCCCTAAAATTTCTGTTTAGGAAAGCATGCTAAGCATTGTATCATGTTACTTTTATTCCTAATTTAATTTACTTGGACTCCCTTAACCCTCTCGCTGAAACCCGAGATTTCCTTGGGGATTAATTTTTTCCACTGACGACTATATTTTAATTCAACTCGGAGTACTTTTTAAATACAAAAAATTCCATATAGTCTTTAACAACATCTGCAAGAGAAATACACTGCAAAATTGATTTTCTTGAAATAGTGGTGCGAGACTATAAAAATAGTCTCCAGTGACAGCCCTGATTTCGCCTAATTTCTAATATCCTATCCCATCTGAGATCCTGAACTCTTTTACAAAAAATGTTTACATGTTTAAACTGTGAAATATATATAGATTTGAAATATGTAATAAAAAAAAGTGCAATTTTTTAACTTATTTTGATTGAAAGAAATTACGCAGCGAGAGGGTTAAATGTAATTAATATAATCTCTTAAGCTAATATTTGTTTTGGTTGCATTAACATATCTCAATTTGTTGATTTTCTGTATTCATGTAAAACTTATTTGTTTACAACGGAAGTCTATGGGATTTTGGAGAAATATTAGAGATATCGCCAAGTTGGCGTCCCATTTGACAACAAACTTGGCGATATTTTGCGCAGTACACGGTCCCTCCCTATGGTAACCCCCTTATAGGTATGGGCATGTATTAAATAACCAATAATAAATCTATCAATAACCAATGTTCAATAACCAATGCGTTCAATAACCAATGAGATGTGTTTCATTTGGGTATTGTTATTAAACAATTAACAAATGATTGCGATTTCTGTGCCATATACGATATCATAATATATAAATAGATTGTCTACTATAAAATGTGATAAAGAATTCGTTTATTATATATGTTTTTATTTATCGGAAGGAAATACGCTTTACTTAATTAATTCATTTCTTCTTCATTTTAAGTTACGTGAACGACGTCACAAGTAATAGCTAGTTTTATTATAAAAATCAGTTAACATAGGAAATTCAATTTTTACATTAATCATTATTTCATTAAAATAAGCATATCATTATTTTTTTCAATTTTGCAAAATCAAAAGGCACATTCCTGTATTTTGTTAATTCAAAGCATAACTTTTCTTTATTTACGCTTTTTTATGTACTTTCGTAACTATATAATCGCGTATTACGTATAGTCATCGTCTGGTTCGACCGACTGTCCGTCTGCGTATAGACAGCGCAAAAACTGCACAACCGAACGGTTTGAAATTTGATATACAGTGTGTCCACGTATAACCTAACCGATCTTTATTTTCGCAACCGTTGGTCCTAGATGCATAATTCAATTACAAAAGTGGTCAAAACTAGGCGAAGAGTTAATATAAAAAACTTTGGAGCGAAAAAACAATATAGTGAAGAATTACAAAATCTAAATTTTTATACGGTCCCCCGGTTATATAAGTTATATATAGTAAATTTTTCCTATTACACTGACAAGTAAGGCAAAAAAGTCCCGTTATTCTACGATTAAAATTTACCGAGTAATAGCTGTTTAAAGTTGGAACATATTTTTGCTGCAAATTAGGGGTCATTCACAAATTTAGTAGAAATATGATTTCTTCAGATTAAAGAAATAGTTGAGAGTAAAATTAGCATCGCAATATAAATTTGAAATATTTAATCATTCTGACATATTACTGCAAAATATACTATTTGTACTAAATATATAAAAGGATACAAATAACAGATTTTTTGTTATATAAAAGTATGAAAAACAACTGCCTCAATTCTTTACAGAATGATACATATTTTAATATGCTGTTAGATTACACTGTCTTTCAAATTTTGGGTTTTGTCATGTTTTTTAGGTTCTAAATTGATTCTTATGTATTTTTTAGCGCTAAATCCGAAAATAGCCTTAATTTTAAACCATCGTGTCAGGATTTTTCTCAAATCGCAAATATCAAAGTTAAAAAGCTCAAAGTTAAAATTGATTCTCACTCCCCTCCCAACCTCATCGGACCCCCGAGCTGTTTAGCTGTAAGAAGCCCAGTATAAGCCAAAAAATTGAAAAAATTATTGAATTAAATAAAATTAAACTGTATAAAAAAGTCTTACATCTATTTTAAAGTATCAGATTTTTCGTTATTTTTTAATCTTGAAATTTATGATTTGTGAAATATCCTGACATGATGTTTAAATGTGAAGGTAATTTTTTTATTCAGCATTAAAAAATACATAAAACGTAATTATAAAAGTTAAAAAAATCAACCATCGCAAGTTTATGTTATCTAATCTAAAACACTTTCATAAACTTGTTGGTGGTAATCTATCCGAATTTTTTTGTGTTATCCTCTAATTTAAGTATGTATAAGATGGTAAGTGTCAAAAATCATAATAATATTACATCGTCATCCGATTTAAGTCAGTATGTAAAATTTAACTTCGGTCGGACATTTAAAAGTGAGTTAAAGTTCGAGTACAAATTTTAAACTGGAAAGACAATCGTTGCACGTTAAATAAAACCTTATGGAAATAATATACTAATTTTTGCTAAAAGAAATCATAGCCTCAAATCCTTACAAAATAAAGCATATGTTAAAATACAATTATTTTTGCTAATCTGAGACTTATCTAATAAATGTTAACACCATTGTAATAGTTGTACGATTTCTTTCAAAGCGTAGAAACCTTGAAATAAGTTTAAGTACTTTATACACGACCCCTGAAAACATAGCCGAAATCATCTGTTTTGAGTTGCAAAAAAGTGGTATAAGTCATGCATTTCAAAGTTTCATAACTCGGTCTATTTTAATGTTACTAGAATGGGACTTTTTTTTGTCTTACTTGTAGTGTCGCACTAAATTTTTACTAAATCTACTAATAATACTAGGACCGGGAGACCATATAAAAATTTAAATTTCGTAATTTTTTAATAAATGTTTTTCTTGACCCGAATCGCTTTAAAAATAATACTTGGCCTTATTTAAACCATTTTTGTAACTGAAAGTATGCATCTACGACCAACGGTTGTGAAAGCAAAGGTAGGTCAGGTTATACGTGGACACATTGTATATAATCGTTCCAGAATTATGTCATTTAAAATTTTACGAAATTTGAATGAAAATTTAAAACGATATTAATAATTGCTTTTTTTCATTTTTTTAAATCATATCATACGTAATTATTTTTTTCTTTTTACAAAATAAAAGGAAGGAAACGATGACCAAGAAAAAAAAAATCTCGTTTAAATAATATCATTAATGTTAGAGTATGCTAGAGAAAAAACACAACAACATTTTACTATTTCATGTACATATTTGATCATTGATTGTGTATTTAAACAAGAGCACCAGGATTAAAACAGAAATTCATATGAAAATAAAATATATATTACAATTCATCAAACATACAAGTAAAAATTACATAAATACATTTAATACAAATAAAAAGCAAACGATTCGAGGTACATTTTAGCCCCTCATCAGTGCAATAAATAACATTCAAATGACAGAAAACTATATATCGTGTTTACAGTTAAAAATTATTTGCAGTTAAAATTAAATAAAGTATAAAAATATCAAAACAATGCTGTGTATTCAGGAGGAAGTGCACATAATTCATTTATCGGCGAAGTTTGCTTACAAGTGAACGCACCTTCCAGAAAAACTCTACTTTTAACATTATTGCAACCGGATCTGATAACTTTCATACTTGCGAAATCTGGGATATGGTCGGTATCTAAAGAATGCTGTACAATTTTAGACTGTAGGATTCCAAATTTCTAGGCACGTTTATTCGGCAAGGTGAATGGCAAGTACGACCAGTTTCGACAATATATACCGAGTCGCAATCTTTACATGGGATACTGTAAATTGAACCGATTCTTAGTAAGGGGGGAATTTTAGGTTTAGATTTACAAAGAAAATTTTTCAAAACATTTTGTGGCTTAAATGATGTACCGATATTAGGAGACTTCAAAAGGCTAGAAATTTTTTCAGAAAGATATTTGTTGCATGGTAGAGATATGTATATAGTGGGAGCCTTACAAATTATAGAGGATGACACGATGCTAAAAAAAAAAAATCCGTTTTAACCATCTTAAAGGATAGCCATTTTTAATTAAGTCAGTAAAATCTTTTTTTTTTTTTTTTTTTTCAAATTGGAAGGCTGCATAAGAATTACAATAACTTTTAGCTATTTGGGTAACGACTGCGATTTTATGGGAGAGTGGGTTCACGGATTCAAAATTTAGGTATTGCCCAGAATTCGTAGCCTTACGGTATACAGATGTTAAAACTTTCTGAAAATCAGTATTCTCTACTCTTTCAACCATAAGTCGAGGAAAGGTAATTTACTATCAGTCTCAATTTCGACAGTGAATTGGATTGCTGACAGATAGAGTTCGCAGTTTTTAGAATTTCATTCAAATCTTCAAGCTTCGCAAGAAGGAAAACGTCATCGACATAACGTCTCCAAGATACCCTAGAGTCTAAAAGACACATTATTTCATACTCAATGAACTGCATTACTATTTCAGATATTCTAACGGAAATTGGGGATCCCATAGCTGTTCCATTAACTTGGCTATAAAATTTTTCATAAAAAATGAAACAATTACATGTAAGACAAAATCTCACAAGATCAACACTGTCCAAAATGTCAAGACTAGAGTCCGCATTATATTTAGGTCATACTTTCTGTACAACTTCGCAAACAAAGTCAATCGTTATAGATGTAAACAGAGACACTACGTCAAATGAAGCCATTATGCAGTTAGGTGGCAAACGGAAACTTTTAAGACAATCCAAAAATCGATAAGCGGATGTAAGACAGTAAATAGATCCAAAGTTAGTGATTTTAACAATGTCGATAAAAAACTAGACAATTTACAGACAGGTGAACGAGTATAATCTATAATTGGACGGAGAGGCATATTAGTTTTATGAACTTTAGGTAAACCATAAAAAGCCGGAACAATGCCAGTATAACACTTTAATTTTTTAGCTGAATCCAGGGGGAGATTTTACTTTTTCTCTAGGTCGCTAAGCAAAGCATTGAGGTTCTTCTAAATACTTGCTGTAAGGTCTTTACTCAAAACTTTATATGTAGAAACGTCATTCAATAATTCATGTGCTTTAGTCTTGTAAGTGATTTTATCCATAATCACAGTCATCCGGCCTTTGTCGGCTCTTGTAATCACGATAGAAGGATCCAACGACAATGACATTAATAATTGCATATCTGTAGATTGATTAATAGGGTCACTGTTCTTATGTCTTAAAATTAATTTCGTAAGATCAATACGAGTCGTATGTTGCAGTTCGATACGATTCGATTCGTTACAGTTGATGAATTGTAATATATTTTTTATTTTTAAATCGTATATCAGACGTTAAACAATGATTATTTATTTTAAGAAATTCATATGTTTTAGTCGTTGAATAAATTAGTAAAAATTGCTCTAAATTTGCAAATTGAGCAATCACTCTTAATTTGGTGAGCAAGTTACTGATTTCAAAATTTTAAGTTTTCATTAAAATAATATAAAAGCACTATGGGTATCAGTCCCTTGCGAGCTACGCCCGTCAACCTCCGTTCAGGCTTCGAATCCTCTAAAAATAATATGCCCCATTAAAAAAATATTACCAGTTTACGGGAGGTAGAATGATATTATCACTATAACTGTGGCTATATTCTGCAATCGGGATGCCATACTTTTCCGTTTGAATGAGACATATTTCGGTTACCATGACCACATCCATCATTCTCGTAACAACTGACCACTGTTGTTTTCGGAATTGATAAGTAAGATTAATTACACATTTGCAAATAAGCTTGTTTAAAAGGGTTAGGTTAAAGGTTTCGCTAAATTTTAACCTATTTTAATGTATCTATGTTATGTACGTATGTATATTGTTCCTTTCGGTTGAAGGTTAAAATCTTCGTCTGCTTATGGGAATAGCTTTTAGAACTACGGAATATAGAAAAGCATTGTGTTATAAAATTTTGTTGATATATTATATGTTATGATCGAATTTCAGATATTTTCAGGAAAAGGTATAGTTTATTCAGGAATACTTTTTTTATATTTTAATATTCCATCATGAATATTTTCATGTTATTTTTATAACACATATTTTTTTATATTATTTAATAAGAATATTTTAAATTTCTATTATATATTTATCGAACAGTAATTCGTTAAAATAAATCGAAAGTATTTTGCTCATACATTTAATTCTATTTATGCTGCATTAAGTGATATAGTGGGAAGAGTTCTGTATCCTGTTCTGGTTGGAAAAGTAATACAAAATGTCGCCAAAACCCCGTTTAAGCACCTTGCCAAAATATTCAAGATGGCGGAAAAAGATGCTTTTTAAATTTTTATGAACATATATTTTTATATTATAAACATTATATTTGTTTCATATATGTATATCTACCCTATATATATAAAATCCTAATGAATCGAATTGAAACGAATTTATGTAACGATTGATTAAACAACTGATTACGTTTCACGGTGATTTCTCCTAAAATATGGAATACTTTGCGATGAAATTAACACCAAAAATCCGTATTGATCTACAGATCTCAAAACTGGTATTAGAATTTTAAAATTAGAATTAGTTTTCGAAATATTATTTTTTTTTCTAATTTTAAATACATTTTTCTAATGATGGCAACTCAAACTTTAATCATAACACATTTTTTTTTTTCATCTTTTAGAATATATATTTCAAATTAATTTGGCGATTAGTTTGGCCTCCCTTAAATGTATGCTAAGAAATGCATCATGTTACTTTTATTCAGAATTCAATTTGTATTTCATTATCATTTTATTTAATACAAAACTTTCATTTAAAATTGAAAACTTTAAAATAAATGGCTTTTACTTCATTATTTTTTTAAACGAAACGAAAAGAAAAATATTAGACACAGATGTCATATACGCAACGGGGTACCTAATTGGCGCCAAAATGGCGTTATTTTGCCTGACATGATAACCCGGCTATTGTTGCTTATTTATTAATAAATGTTTATTTGAATTTATTTTCTTTTTATTTACAAAAAATGTTATAAATTGTTTTGTTCTATAGTTATTAATTTTTTTTTTATTTATTGGGTACTTCTTAGTTATCCCTTCGACCAATTTCGACAAATTATATTAATCGCAAACCACTCGCCAAATTATACACATTGACATAATTTTTATTTTAAGGGGACGAGGGACCTTAAAAATATATTTTTTATTTTTTGTAAATTTGACCTTAAATATTACTAAAAGGTACATTATATGCATTATGGCATGCATTTATTACAAAAAAAAAAAAAAAAAGTCATTTTTGATAAAAAACTGGAATTTTACGCGTTGTTTTAGAAATCTCCGAAATGCCCCATGCGCGTTCCATATCAATGAAAATCCCCAATATATTTTATAAAAGTTTGGTTTATATATATAAAAAAATCTGTGCATCGAATTTTATATATTTGAATATAAAGGTTAATTTTTTTTTTTTTTTTTTTTTGAAAAATATTGAAATTTTTCGAAAAAATTTCAAAATTTCAGAATTTTTCATTTTTTTTCATTTTTTTTTGCAAATTTAACTTTAAATATTACTAAAGGGTACATTATATGCATTACGGCATGCATTTATCACAAAAACAAATGTAAAAAAAAATTATTTTTGAGGAAAAAAATGGCATTTTACGTGTCGTCGTAGAAATCTTCGAAATGCCCCCTGCGCATTCCATATCAATAAAAATCATCAATATTTTTTATAAACGTTTGGTTTACATATATAATTAAAACTGTGCATCGAATTTTATATATTTGAATATAAAGGTAAAAAAAAAAAAAAAAAAAAAAAAAAAAAAAAAAAAAAAAAAAAAAATTTGAAAAATTTTGAAAAAATTTCAAAATTTCAAAAAAAAAATTATTTATTTTTCTTTTTTTTGTAAATTTTAATTTAAATATTACTCAAGGGTACATTATATGCATTGTGGCATGCATTTATCACAAAAAAAAATTAAAAAAAATTATTTTTGAGAAAAAAATGGCATTTTACGCGTCATAGTAGAAATCTTCGAAATGTCCCTGAGCATTCCATATCAATGAAAATCCCCAATATTTTTTATAAAGTTTGGATTATATATATAAATAATTCTGTGCATCGAATTTTATATATTTGAATATGATGGTGTAAAAAAAAAAAAAAAAAAAAAATCAAAATTTTTGAAACTTTTTCGAAAAAATTTTGAAATTTTTAATTTTTTTTTTTTTTTACCTTTATATTCAAATATATAAAATTCGATGCACAGTTTTATTTATATATATAAACCAAACTTTTATAAAAAATATTGGGCATTTTCATTGATTTGGAATGCGCATGGGGCATTTCGAAGATTTCTAAGACGACGCGTAAAACTCCATTTTTTCTCAAAAATAATTAAAAAAAAAATTTTTTTTTGATAAATGCTTATCATAATGCATATAATGTACCCCTGAATAATATTTAAAGTCAAAATATCAAAAAATAAAGAATTGATTTTTAAGGTTTTTTAAGGTCCCTCGTCCCCTTAAATAACGAAAGAACGATTAAATTAGTAAAACATTAATAAAAATACAAATAAAACGTTGAATTAATGGTTTTATTGGCCATTATTGGCATTTAATCTTACAATTAATTAATTAATGGCAACCATTATTGGCATTTAATCTAACAATTTGGCGACAGTAATTTGGTCGACGGGATAACTAAGAAGTACCATTTATTGTTATTTCATTTTTAAAATAACAGAAAATAATTTAAAATACATATGTAACAGGTATTTGAAAACGGGTTTTTCGCGAAATTGTCTTAAAAAATTGTCTTAAAAAAATCACGCCAAACCCGGTACATATGGGACAATGCGACAAATCATGAGATTTAATTTCCACTTCAAAGCAACGTTTTAATGTTATTACTTCTCCCGTCGACCAATTTCGCCAAATTATATAAATAGCCAAATTATACAAATTGTCTTTTTTTTAATAACAAAAGAACAAATAAATTAGTATAAAATTAATAAAAATACAAATAAAACGTCGAAATAAAAATCACTTGATGGTGTGAACATGTGTAACTTCCTTAAAGTCAAGTGAATGTGACATTTACGATCAACCATTATTGCCTTTTAATCTTATAGTTTGGCGACAGATTTTTGATCGATGGGATAACCAAGTAGTACCGTTTTAATTTACCACTCGAAAAAAAAAAAAAAAAAAAAGCTAACTGGCGAGTTTAAAAAAAAAGCTATTGGCGAGATTTTCACACGGCTAACATAAAAGTACCAGGAATTCTTTGTGATCATGGCAACTTTTATGTAGTTTTATTCGAAAAAATAATTTTGATTCTTTAATCAAAATGGAAAGCTTTCTTTTAGAAATCAGCCCGTTGTTTATGGTAGTTACATGACTTGGACAATTATAATATAAACGAAATAATGGGGATAGAATAATATTCGGCGACTTATCACACTTGTGGCTGGATAACATTAAAGTACCAAAATGGCCGCCTGGAACATAAAAAGCGAAGGGATCCGCCTGGAGCTGTTGATGATAGTCACATGACTTTTCTGTCATGTGACTATAATCCCATAACTGTCATGTGATTATAGTCACATGACTTAGGCTATTATTATAGAGATTGTTTTCAATTTTAAAAACAGCGCAAATAATAATATTTCCTAACGATTAAAAAAAATTTTTCACGTGACTGTTAAAAGCAGAAAAAAAAAAAAAAAAAAAACTTTAAATTTACTGTTGAATGAGTACGTGTTAAAGGCAGGAAAATATTGAAAATTATGTCCTGAAATTTGAGTTTACACGTGAATATTAAAAGGGAAAGGAAACTTTAAAATAATAAATACATTAATATGGGTTTAACTCTTTCACGGACAAGGCACTTCTATTCGTAAAATCTTGAAATCAGTAAATGGCACCAGAATTTACAAACAAATTTCGAAATACAAAAATGCTTTTGTTCACTTACTTAATAAAACGGAAAATTTCATCCTAATATTCTGATGCTAATGTGGCATTTAAGAATTAAAATTAAGTGGTCCAAAAATGAACCATCGCTTTTGAAGGGGTTAAAGCAGCAAATTTTAGTAATTGTATTATGTCAATCTTTTTATAACGCTGTTAAATAATACCGAGAGACAAAGACTCTGTTTACTTAATTCATTTTATTTTAGCTTCTTTTCAAATGCTTAACTGACCTTCTTTAACCAAAGACGAAAACAACCATTGGATATCTTAACAGCAACTGATTCTACCTTAAATTTTTGCAATCAAAGGGAATTGAATGGAAACCCGTTTACAGGGAGATCGCTACAGGTTTTTTCAGTATAATTCAATCTTCTCTAATCTTTTTAAAATCGATCAGATTAGCGTGCTTTTAGATTCTGCAGTGTCTGAATGGGAGTTGGCGAGAATAGCTTGCAGGGGGCAGGGCCCCCTAGTATATATATATATATATATATATATATATATATATATAACCATTAATTAAACATAAACATTACCGACCCCCCCCCCCCCCACACACACACACACAAATTGTGATATACATAATATGCATTTAAATATATATACATATATAAATGCATATTTATATATTTAATAGCTTATATATTCATTATACATGTGAAATTAAAACATAATATTATAATATAAAGATTTATATTATATACACTTTAAAACATATAAAAATTCACACACAATATATTTACATACCCAGCAAACACAGAGCATTCGGTAAACAATCGGCTGACAGCCGCTTTGCCGTTACTGACGGTATCGGCACGATACCGGCTGCCGTACCGGTTCCATATCTTTTTCGACACGCCGGGCGAGTGACGCCCGACAAATAGGTGCACAGCCGGTCCAGTATCGGGAAAACACTAAGCCGACAGCACGCCGATAGCTATTCATACGAATGCCGGTCGCAGCCCGACAGCAGCACAATTGAAAAAAATCTGTTTTGATGGCGCCATCTATGAGCCATCGCGGAATGTATATTTGGAAGGAGCGTGTTTCGGCGTTGGGAGAGGCGTGGTTTGATCCGGCGTACCCAGGGACAGGAAGTAGACGCCTTCAGCACTCAGCCACTGAGACTTGATCAGGGGAGGATTATATGAGGTCATAAGAGGAAGACATATCGATAAGTAATGGTTGTCGTTGAAGGTTAATGGTAGAATTAGAATTTTGAAGTGTTTTAATTTTATTTGTTATTTATTTATTTATAATTGTCTTACGCGCGTTTATTTAAAAGTTGATTTAATATTTAAATGGATGAAATAAATATCTAAGCGAATTCGTTAAAGCAAATGAATTTAAGAATAATTTTAAGTTTAATTAAGATATAGATATAATTAAGAATAAATAAGAATAGATATAAATTTAAGAATAATTAAGAATTAAAAAAAGATTTTTAGAGGTCTTGTTCAGTTAATCAAATTTTCTTATTAGGATTATAATGTAACTACATGCGTTGCGTTAATTTATAAAATATATATTTTTTTAACATGGAAAAATTTATTTTAATAAATAAAAAGTTAGTAAATTATTAACTTTTAATCAGAATAAGAATTTATTTTATGTCGTTTGATGATTTAAAGCAGAACATATATTTAATGAGTATGTTGCAATATTAATTTGTTTCTTATCAATATTTTTAATTTAAAAATAAAATAAAAATATTAATTTGAATTTTTTTTCTTTTGGAAGATAATTTTTAAATGGGGGATATTTCTGAATCTTTCTTATAAATTTAAGAATGCTTATTAAATAAAATAAGTGACTTTCAGAGGTTTTTCACAATAAAATTTTCTCTTTAGGAAATATAATATAATTAAATGCGTTAATTTAAGAAATATATATTTGTAACAAAGAAAAGCTAGTTTTAATAATAAAAAAAGAGATTGCTAATTAATCACTTTTAATTTGAATAAGAGTTCATTTTGTATCATTTGATGATTTGATGTAGAATATATTTTTAGTGATTAAGAAGCAAAAATGATTCTTTTACTTATCAACATTTTTTAATCATCAAATAAAATAGAAATATTAATTTATCTTTATTATTATTATTATTATTATTATTATTTTGTAAATAATTTTTTAGATGTGGGAGATTTCTGAATCTGTCTTAAATTTTAATGCTAAAAAGTTGGGTAGTTTTTAATATATTTTTATAGCTTGTAAAATAATTTTAAGCACTTTTTTAATAATTAATTTTTAAATAAAATAAGAAACATAGCTATTGCTTTTAAAATGAATATATAGTTAGAAAATAATTAATATATGAAGTTTTTTTTCTACGATTAATTTTATAACGAATAATAATTTTAAGGGGCGATTTAAGAAACTCTTTTGATGATTCAGCTTTAAAAAAATATATATAAGCTATTTTTTTTTGTTTATCACTGTTAGAATTTCATATGAAATACATGAAATATACATATCTTATCAAAACTCAAATTCAAACAAAATTAAGAAAAAGAAAAAAAAAATGTCGGCTAAGACTAAAAATTCCAAATTCGGACCGATGTTGGCAAATCTAATCGGTCCACGATCAGAAATCACATATCGGTCCTGCGTCACTTGCCGGTGTAAGTCGCTTGCTGATATATAAGCGATAAATAAGCGGACCGATTACGGTAACCGGCAGTCGAAAAACCAGATTCTTATGTTTCAGTTGCCAACATGCTGCAGACACTTCACCGAAATCACTGTACCCATGCCGACACTTCACCGACACTACCGGCTGCGGTCCGATCGTGTGCCGAATGGTATGTGTTTGCTGGGATAATATTACATCTACTCAAAAATATCGTTAAAAAAAATAAAAAATATTAATTTAATAAAAAAAAAAAAATAATTATAAAAATATACGTATGCAAAATTATAACTTACCCACAAGTAGCATTGAAGTAATTAAAAAAAAACAACCCCCAATGCTGAAGATCGCATTAACTACATCGAATCATTTATCGCCAAGAAAAGCTCTTCAAGAAAAGCAGAAAAGGATATGGAACTTTTCCCGATATAACATACAAACAAATTTGCTAGCCGCACTACTTTTATACCATATAACATCGCAGTAAAATTCTCGGGAATGAAAATTGGTTTAAAATGCATTCTTTTAATATATGACGAAATTTTCACTATTAAATGCATTTCTCATGTAATGATTTATCTTTTTTTTTTTTTTCTTTTAAGATGCACGGACACGTATATTATTTAATCTAAAAGAGGTTGGGAATATTATTGATCGGGCTTTTAAATATGACCTAATATTCACCAATAGAGATTTTTTCACGCATAATAATTTAATTATTTTAAGCACTTAAATATGGTGATTTGTATATTTGGGCATTTTAGATATGACGTAATTACCAACTTTAATTGCCTTTTGCGTGCAGTAAGTTTATTGTTTTATAGTTTTCGTAAATTTATAATACTTAGGTGTAAGTATTTTGACGTAATTTTCCATTTTTTCTGCTTTTAAAACTTTAATTCTATTTTTAATAATTTCATTTTTTAGTTTCCATTTCAAAATTACGACAAAAAAGAAATCTAATAATCCGTTTCATTTTCCCTTTCTTGTTATATTTTCCACAAAAATGGAATTTTTTTTATGTCTGTAAAATGTATGTCAAAGTTGAAGATGAAAGAATATTTTCGGTTTATAAAAAACTGTTTCTTGACGACTGAAATGCGAAAAAAAATTATTTTATTTTATCAAATCTTCCTAAAAAACATAATTTAATCGCAATATTGTCTTCACTACCGATTAAAATAAAAAAAAATAATTTCAATTTTTTTTGAAAATAGCAAAAAAGAAGAAATCTAAAAATCCCTATTGGTATCCGTTTTCTCCCTTTTTCCACAAAAATTGCAGTAATTTGGTTGCCCTTCATTGAGAAATTAAATTCAAATTAGAAAAAAAAAAATTATATCTTGAAAACTAATTTAACTTTTGAAATTCTAATTCTAGTTTTTATATCTGCGGATCAATACGGATTTTCGATATTAATTTCATCACATAATATCCATATTTTAGGCTAAATCGCTATTGAACGTAATCAGTCGTTTAACACTAGAACGTACGACAATTTCGACATCCTAAAACAGCCGCAGGTGTCATTTCGACACCACTAATTAAATTATGCAAAATGTATGCCACAAACTGTATTTTAAGATTGTATTTGGTCACTGCACTTCAATTAAGCGTATAATGTTACATTTTCACAAAAGAACAATGATTCATTTTATAGAAAACTTCATTAAATGATGTTAAATTTCCAACTTAAAGAAAAGGAAACAAAGATATTTAAAAAAAGAGAGAAATGTATGTGTTAATTTTCTTCACATTATAATATTTAAGCATTAGTTGACATTATTTGAAATATTTTATATCAGTTATATACGTTATTTGCAATTTTTCCAGTAATAGACATTTTTTTCGGTACATTTTAAACATACCATATTTTTGCACGAAAAGCAATTTTTGTCTGTTGCATTATCTTTACACATTTTAATTTCAAATTTTCCCCGTGAGAAATGTTTTGGTTTAATTCCGGTTTATAATTTTGATTAGAGGCACATTTTTTTTTTTTTTAATTCTTCACATATTTTGAATGCAATTCATTTGTTAAGTGTTGAATATAACATTTCATTGAAATGTAATTGCCTGACATGCAGTGGCGGTCAAATGTTTCAGTCCAGCATAAAATTTTTGGTTAATTTGTAAGTATGCCAATATGAAGAAGAATCTCAAATTGATACTTATACATGTTATTGACATAATAGTTAGGAACTTATTTATAGAATAACAAATAAATATCAAAAAAATTAATTGACAACATTAATTGCAAAGGAAAACGCATGTTCTCAAAAGTTTCCGGCCATCTTGGGAAGTTTGGAAAAAATTGGTGTTCAAATAGAAAATAACATTGATCAACAACATTTACAATTATTATTTTGTCCTCATACCTTTAGGTATAAGAACTCCGGCTGTGCGACGTGGCATTGATTCAATGAACGGTTGAAGGTAGTCTTTGATAAGTTTTGTTCACTCTTCTTGCAATTTTTGGGAAAATTCTGCTGATCTGGAATATTTATAATTCCACACACGTCTATTAGATTCAGATTGGATGATTGGGCTGCCATTTCAAAAGTGGATTTTTCTTGTGTGAAAGTCACTGCTTGACGACCTTGCATGTATGCGTTGAGTATTTATCATGCTGAAACAAATAGTCGCAACCACAATTTTTCCTCCAATAATGCAGCAAATGATCTTGTAAGATATCCTTATACATTGCACCACTCATCTTGCAACAGATTTCAACTAACAGATAGACACCTTTTCCAGAAAATGCTCTCCACAGCATAACGTGTCCTCCGCTATGCTTCATTATAAGAATAACATATATAGAATCATATCTTTTGTTTTTACGTCATCTAAAGCAGTCTCTGCAAACATTCTCAAAAAGGTTGAACTTCGCTTCATCGGAAAATGGTACTTTTTTTCAGTTTTCCCTTGAACAGTCTTTGTGTTCCTTTGCAAACGCCAGTCGGATCCTCTGATTTTTTTTTTTTTTTTTTTTTACTTAGGAAATGGTTTTAACACCTACTCTTTCATAAAGTCCTACGCCACGTATGCGTCTTGACATGGTGCCGTATTAATTTTAGCAATATTTTCACTCCGTAATTCTAAAGCTATTACAATGACATTTTTATGCGGGTCATCAACTGATTTTCTCCTGATAATTCTGCCCACACGAATAGTCATTTTCCGGGGACTCCCGGAACGTTACAAGTCCTGAAAGCAAAGACCATCTTTATATATATATATATTTTTTAAATATAGTTCACAGTAGATTTTTCGATCGAGAGGATTGGCCCTATAGCGACAAACAGATCACTCGTTTAAAACAACAATCGTTGAACTTTTCATTTTTGAATTTCAACTACGTTATTCATGTTGATTAATTAACAAACACGGCCAAAAAGACACTTTACCGATACCAAAACTAACGAATGACGAATGGGTGGAAACTTTTGCACACTCAAATTTCGAATACCGCCCTTGCGCTTCTGGAACGTTCTGACAAACAAATAATAATAATAATAAAAAAAAACTAACTGGCCCGAAACATTAGACCACCACTGTAGGTTTGTAAGTATGCCAAGCATTTATAACTGTGAAGTCTAAAATGTTGTAAAATGTATGTACAAGACATCTACTTCATCCGCAATTTACAGAAAATTTTCTAGCCATTTGATCTAACATGTCCACACAATATTTGGTTTACTTTTCGAAGTAGAAGGTTACCGTTTCTGGTATTTTCTTATCCTTACTTGAAAATGTAATGTTTGAGTGAAGTGTTCTCAGTACAATGATTTACTCCGCTTTTTCCGTGAGATATAGTAAGTATGATATACCGGTAGTTTCATATTTTTATATAATTGCAGAATAAAATCTATCGATTTCATTTTTTAGACAACCTGAAATTTTTCTTCGAGATCGATTCATAGTTCCTACCACACTTATTTTACATTTTATCAGATCTTTTGCTACTTCAGTAAGGTAAAAAAAAAAATTATATCAACTATCACATTGACATTATGACCTTTATTTTTATACGATTCCATTAGTTTTGGAACTACGAATTCCGCTATCATTTACCGTCAGGTCGAGATTCATTTTTCCCCAAAAAAGGAAATAAGTCATTAAGTCCGAAAGATCACCACCATCCGATTCATTTTAATGTAATTCTCTCAATAGATTTGCAATTTTTTCGGGACTGAGACTTGTTAGTGATACATAATTCCGAAAAAAATAGTCTCTGAAAGCATAAAATTTCTCTCAGAAATAAGATGTTTTGAAATATTATAATAAACACAAATAAAGTAACTGGAGACATTCAGTCGCCTGAACAGGAGTAATTCATTCACCCCTCCTTTATGAAGAGTGGAAATTGTAATAAACTTTCGAAAAGTGAAAGATAATGAAATCAAGGTCACATGAACCGAAAAGAAAGACACAAATAAACTATATTTTTTAATATTCTGCTTGGTGTCGAAATAACACCAAAAGACGTTCTAGGGGGAATTTAGTAATAACTTAAAAAAAATAGAATTGCACAATAAAAATTTCGGTGGATTGCTTCTTACGTAAAATGATTAAATTCACCAAATTTCAAGAATACTGGTTAAAAAAGTATGACAGAGAGATTAGGTTATATTCGGTTTGGTGTCGAAATGACACTAATGGACGTTATATTGTTAATCAGTCGTTTCATTAAATCCTTTCACAAATTCGATTAGGATTATATATATATATATATATATATATACATATATAATAATAACGAAAGAAGTTTGTGTGTGAGTGAGTGAGTGTGTCGACGGTGTTCTGAAGAGATCACTGCACGTAGAGCTACAAAATTTGGGGAAAAGGTACGTCTATATATGAAGTTTTACACCTCGAAGCCCGATTTTCGATTTTTTGATTACATTTTTTTAATTTAATTTTTTATGCGATTTTTAGCATTTTTTTTATGTTTCGAGGCGATTTTTCCCTATAAGTGAGAAGAATATGGTTTCTTTCTTTTAACCGAATGTAGTAAATTTTGTTCTCTTTTCAAAAAAGTTTATTCGGAATTCGTGCAGCGATTTTTGAATTTTTAGCGAATTTTTTATGCAGTTATGGAACAGCATTTAATGCATTTAATAAGGAGGTTACCGTAGAGGGACACAGTTCTGTCTCCAAACGCCGCCAGTTTATCGCCAACTTGGCGGTATATCGCCAAATTTGGCGACCAAAATGAGTCGCCAAAAGTTATGCCAACTTGGCGATATCTCTAATATTTCGCCAAATTCCCGTAGACTTCCATTGTAAACCAATATGGATTACTTGCTTACAGAAAATGAACAAATTGAAATATTTTAATGCAACAAAAACTAATATTAACTTAAGGGATTATATTAATTATATTTAAGGAATCCAAGTAAATTAAATTGTGAATAAAAATAGCATGATACAATGCTTAGATTATTGTATTTTATTGATATTTTCGACGAAAGGGTTGCCAGTGGTCATTTTGGTGAAAATTATAGTTGATAAATGAATTGAAATGGCTATATCCGTTAGAAAATAATGTAAACAACTCGCAAATTAAAAGAAAATAACTGTTATTTATTTAATTTAAAAAAATAATCAAAAACCTTTTTAATGCGAGATAAAATTTATAAAATGAAAATGTTTAATTTAAATATGAAAGGAATGTTTATAAAACTTAAAAAATAAATTAGTATGAAAGAAGCAATTGATACATTATTTGGCGATTTTTCGCTTCGCCAGCTTAATAAAAATGTGCCTGAAAAAACTTGAAGAAATAAGATTTAAGTAACAGTCTTTTAGTCCTTCTTTATTTTTTTATTCAATTTAATTATCATTTTTATGTAATTTTCCCATCGTATGTCTTACAGGAGAAAGGCTTTATTTGTGAGTTACATGCTATTTAATTATTACCTTGGTCGCCAAACAATGCAATTTTAAGCCACAAAGGCAGAAGCGTGAAATAAGCCAGGCGAAGGTCGCAATAATTTTCTTTTAAGTATAGGAGAACATTTCGGAGTAAATCTTTATATTCAAATGTAAATTATATAAAAAGGATTTAAAATTATAACTATGTAGTCAAGTTTTTAAATTTTAATGTAAAAATGTGCCATATGCACACATATTTTATAATCTTCGATAATCAAGCCACCACCAAATGACATATTTACTATATTATTGAAATTTTTGTTGGCACAGGTGTCATATACGCTCCATGGTACAAAATGGGCTCCAAAATGGCGTTATTTTGCCTGACATGGTAACTCGGCTATTGTTGTTTATTTATTAATAAATTGTTTATTTACTTTTATTTTCTTTTTTACAGTTATATAAACTGTTTTGTTCTATAGACATTAATTAAACTTTTTATTATTTATTGCTATTTCCTTTTAAAATAATCTATAATAATAAAGAAAGAAGTTTGTGTGTGTGTGAGTGAGTGAGTGAGTGTGTCGACGGTGTTCTGAAGAGACCACTGCACGTAGAGCTACAAAATTTGGGGAAAAGGTACGTCTATATATGAAGTTTTGCACCTCGAAAACCGATTTTCGATTTTTTGATTAGATTATTTTTATTTAATTTTGTATGCTATTTTTAGTGTTTTTTTTATGTTTCGAGGCGATTTTTTCCATATAAGTGAGAAGAATATGGTTTCTTTCTTTTAACCCAATGTAGTAAATTTTGTTCTCTTTTCAAAAAAGTTTATTCGGAATTCGTGCAGCGATTGTTGAATTTTTAGCGAATTTTTTATGCAATTATTGAACAGCATTTAATGCATTTAATAAGGAGGTTACCGTAGAGGGACACAGTTCTGTCGCCAAACGCCGCCAAGTTTATCGCCAACTTGGCGGTATATCGCCAAATTTGGCGACCAAAATGAGTCGCCAAAAAGTGACGCCAACTTGGCGATATCTCTAATATTTCGCCAAATTTCCATAGACTTCCATTGTAAACCAATATGGATTACTTGCTTACAGAAAATGAACAAATTGAAATATTTTAATGCAACAAAAACTAATATTAACTTAAGGGATTATATTAATTATATTTAAGGGAATCCAAGTAAATTAAATTGTGAATAAAAGTAACATGATACAATGCTTAGATTATTGTATTTTATTGATATTTTCGACGAAACGGTTGCCAGTGGTCATTTTGGTGAAAATTATAGTTGATAAATGAATTGAAATGGCTATATCTGTTAGAAAAAATGTAAACAACTCGCAAATTAAAAGAAAATAACTGTTATATGTTTAATAAAAAAAAAGAATCAAAAACCTTTTTAATGCGAGATAAAATTTATAAAATGAAAATATTTAATTTAAATAGGAAAGGAATGTTTATAAAACTTAAAAAATAAATTAGTATGAAAGAAGCAATTGATACATTATTTGGCGATTTTTCGCTTTGCCAGCTTAATAAAAATGTGCCTGAAAAAACTTGAAGAAATAAAATTTAAGTAACAGTCTTTTAGTCCTTCTTTATTTTTTTATTCAATTTAATTATCATTTTTATGTAATTTTCCCATCGTATGTCTTACAGGAGAAAGGCTTTATTTGTGAGTTACATGCTAATTAATTATTACCCTGGTCGCCAAACAATGCAATTTTAAGCCACAAAGGCAGAAGCGTAAAATAAGCCAGGCGAAAGTCGCAATAATTTTTTTTAAGTATAGGAGAACATTTCGGAGTAAATCTTTATATTCAAATGTAAATTATATAAAAAGGATTTAAAATTATAACTATGTAGTCAAGTATTTAAATTTTAATGTAAAAATGTGCCATATACACACATATTTTATAATCTTCGATAATCAAGCCACCACCAAATGCCATATTTACTATATTATTGAAATTTTTGTTGGCACAGGTGTCATATACACTCCATGGTACAGAATGGGCTCGAAAATGGCGTTATTTTGCCTGACGTGGTAACTCGGCTATTGTTGTTTATTTATTAATAAGTTGTTTATTTACTTTTATTTTCTTTTTTACAGTTATATAAACTGTTTTGTTCTATAGACATTAATTAAACTTTTTATTATTTATTGCTATTTTCTTTAAAAATAATAGAAAATAATTTAAATATATATGTGTAACTGGTATTCAAAAACGATGTTTTCACCAAATTGGCGTGAAAAAAAAATCGCGCCAGACCCGGTACGTATCTATGCCTAATAGTTATTTACATTATTGTGATTACTTAGTATCAGGCAACAGATTGAAGAGTATTTTGTATATTTTTGATATATGGGCTTTGGTGAGTTAGAGAAAATGGCCTTGGCGAGTGAAGTGAATTTTACGTATATTTACTAACAAACTATTTATTTTTCATATACATATAAGCATTTTTTTCAATATTTATTTTATTTATTTATATAAAGAAGAGCTATTTATCTACCTTTAAATACGAACAGAAATAATTTGTGGTTCTACCTGATTATCCCGTAGACCAAAAAAAAAAAAAAAATATCGCCAAACTATAAGATTAAATGACCATTGTGGGTGATCGTAAATGTCAAATTTACTTAACATTAAACCCTTTACACATGTTTGTTACGCCATCAGGTGATTTTTAATTCGATATTTACGTTTCTTCGCGATCTGCTGCAATTCTTTGACATTCCATTTTTGACCTATAATACTAAAGTAATTTCTACCTTTATTTCAATAAAGTTTATTCGGATTTCGTATAACAATTTTCGAATTATTCGGGTATTTTGTATGTGATTTTTAGTGTATTTTAGCGATTTTCTGCCAATTTTCCACATTAGTGAAAGACGTTGATAGAAGTTGAATCAACTTTCAATCTTCGAGCACAATATATAATTTTTCTTTCTCTTTTCGAAATTTATGCAGCGTTTTAAACATTTTTCGCAATATTTTATTGTGATTTTCAGAGGTTTTTCGCGATTCGTGCAGTTTTTTTTATGTACCCGGGCAACGCCGGGCAAGTTAGCTAGTATATATATATATATATATATATATATATATATATATATATATGTATATAGGGCATATATTGAGAACACTGACAACAGTTGCTTGAAAAGAATATCATTTCAAAGATTCACTAAACAGGGGAATTCTGTTATCAGCTTGTATCATCTGTCAAAGAGCATTAAATATATGTCAAAAGTAATTTATAAAATGATTTTGAAGAAAGGGAAAAGAAATTAACTGATTTTGCATACATATTTCCTTTGGCAGACCTATATTTTGGCAAAAGCAATAATTCAAGTAATACTTCATTTATATATATATATATTTGCTATAACGTTTTGTTTATTGTAATTTGCTAATATAGGAGCTTTATACTTTACAATTATTATTTAAAATTGTAATGAAATAGTTAAAAAATTTCACAGAATATGGTTTGCATCTATTATCTTGTAGAACGCTGTAATAATAAATGTTCATAGGTAACAATAATAATACAATTAAAATATATTTATTAAAAAAATACTCAAAGAAAATTTAAATTGATTTTATAATTTTTGTATTTACCTTTGTTTTCATTAGTGTGTCGTAAAATTTAATGTAAAACTTATTTCCCCTTATATGCACAGAATATACTTTCAGTAGTTTAAATATTTTATTAAATTATATACTACGAAACAAAATTCATTTAAATTTAAATTAAATCATAAACTTAAAAATATTGTAAATTTAGTAGTAAATATCTTACTGTATGAAATAAATTTAACTTAAAATTATTATTCCATTGAAAATAAAAAGGAAATATATCTCTAATTCTGTCAAGGTCGTATTAAAATTATAAATATCACTTTCGGATCATATCTGTAAATCTTACTTCGAGTAATTCGAATCATAAATAATATCAAAGCATTCTAAAATAATTATCTGGTGTGGAAGTAAACAAGAAGAAACTGCGCATCAGTGAAATCAAAACTTCATGAATCTTGGCGTCGAAGTTCTTTTTAAGTAAACATAATAAAGAATAAAACTATTTACAGATATATTACATATTTATACGGTTTTAAATCATAATATCGGGAGACGCAATGCTCCACTTTCATATTCATATCTCGACAATAAAGTAACATTTTTCAATTTTAACAAAATCATTCCATCTTAAAACAACGTTCGTTGCATTCTATTTACAAAAAAACAAGGCATTCTGGGAGTATTCTATTAGTTGAAGTAGAAGTAGAAATTGCATTGCGCGTTGCGCTAATCTAACTGCAATTATTTTTTCTACACCATATTTAGATCTCGGAAAAAGTATTTTTCATCAAAGGTATATATTTTCACACATATCAATGGCCGTATTTCAAATAATTTTTTATGTATATATCTTCTTAAAGATTTTTTTAGTGTGCATATAATTATACCGGAAATCTCAAAGAGTGCCTGAAATTTAAAGAAATTAATACTTACTTTCACAAATCATAATTTTAATTAATTTTAACTTTCACAGATGATTTGTTTTAATATGTATTCTGATATTAAAAACCGATCTATGAATTATTGAATAACGCAGGTATCGAAAGGTATCGCATTTAATGTAAAATGGTTCACTGAGATCAAATAAAAGTAAATGTATTGACATCTTCTGAAAACAAACGCCTTGTATCGTTGTGTTATAAAATTTTTAGATTTTATAGATAGATGCCTTAGCGACCGCACCGTTCAATTAAATGGAATGAAAACACCCTAGTATTGAAAATTTCTATCGACAGTTAGGTTAATAACAAAATTTGGTAGATTTTTTTTAATAGCAACCCATGCTTTTATCAATCACAAAACCTAAATTAAAAAAGAGCAATTATGGCATTGAAAAAGCATTTCAGTAGCGCAAACTTTAATTACCATGTTAGCGGAATTTTTCGGTTTTCACGTATTTTAAAATCTAAAATTTGCCGCAGATTAAATTATGAGTGAAAAAGTTTTTTTTTCTAATTGCACTAGAGTTCTAGAGATTCGATAATTAGTACGAAAAAAAAAAGTATTACTTAACATTTGATCATTATTTAAAAATAATCAATATTTGCGAATGAAAAACGAAAAAAAGACAAATGGAAAAAAATCAGTACGAAAAATTTCGCGATACATTAAACTTTAGTTTTTTTTTCATATATTTTTATTTATTAAATAAGAAAAAATACTTATTTTGTATCCTTTTAAAAATGTTAAAAAATAAATATAAGAGGATACTTTTGAAACTTGTTATTATTTTTAACAAAAACGTTGCGACAGCGAATTTTCCAGACAGTATATTTTATGTAATACACAGGCAAGCACGACTCTGTTACAATAATTGTTTTTAGGTTTCTAAGAAAGAATTTGAAATATAAAGCGTCATAAATCTTTATCCAACGCCAAAATATATTTATTTTCATGCCAGACGTAGTCGATTATAGATTCTGTGGTGAACAAAACAATTGTTTAAATTTCTTTAGAAATTACTTTATCTTTGTGCTTTCAGCTTTCATCATTATTACAACATATTTATTCAAAAAAGCTTACTTTCGTTAGTTTATTTTTAATTCTATTTGAAATAAAGGATTTTTTTGGTAAACATTTTAAATATTTTTTAAATTTAATTTTAAATAATATATAAAATTTATGGACTACCTATCATAAATTCTTTTACTGTTGTCGACATTTCTTTTACTATTCACATACTAAAGCACAACACTGAACAAGAGATTATTGAATAGGATATTTTAATGAACCAATATTGGATTCCCATTAGAAATATCTTTGAATAATTCAATATTTGACATAAGTGAAAATAAATTTAATATTAGTAGAAACATTAATAATTTCTTTTATATGTTTTACAGAACTACATTTTTATATGAATGTAAAACTGGATCTTTGGTTAATTAAATGTACACCGATTATCTAGTACTCATGATATTTAAGCATGCCCAGATCTTCTCTTAATGTGAAATCCGAACCTATGCATGAATTGCGATTCGAAACTAACATCTCTTCTACAGTTGACAGCGTCCGAACTACTAAGCAAACAATTAGCATTAAATATTGGATGAAAAAAATTCCTTCTGTATCGAAAATGCTCGTTATATTATCATACTAGAAGATACCGATTCAAAAATAAACAACAAAGTATAGTTTCAAATATATTCATATTCAATAATTAAAAAAAATGCACAACCTATTATTTGGATAGTAAATATCTTTTAGTTAAAGGCATTTCCAAAATGCTTAAAGAAGTGTTTCTTCCGATTTCAGTAAAAATTCCTTTCTAAGTTACGTACAGTCAAATGAATCTCCAGCTCAGACTAAATCCACATGCGTTTCTTTATTTTGAATGTTTTAAAAGTTTCCCTAATGAAAATGAAAAAAAATATATTTATAAAGTTCAATAAATAAATATTTACGAAACTTTTTTTATTATTATGTATATTCAAACAAAAAATGCGAATTTTTTCTGTAAATTTTCTTTAAATTCCAATCCATATTCGACTCATAAAAATGTTTCCCTTAACATATTTTAATTAAATTGTATCTTTGTCATAAATATATATTAAATCAAACAAATTACTCAGTTAATTCATTGACTGTCCAAATATTGTTCATAAACTTTGGTCAAAAATTTGTTGATGGCTTTTCATTGCATCTGAAATTTTTAAGGGTTGACACTTATAAAAAGAAGTTGCTAAGCAATTTGTTTTGCTAAATAAGGAATTTCTTGTTTATTTAAGTGGTAAACAATTAAAATTGTAACAGATTTTTTTTTAGAAACGTTTCCGAGTACTTTTGACTGTGTATTATTAATGTTATTTTTGAAACCTTCCATCGGTTTTTAGACTGCTATCAATTCTCAGTTAAATATTTTTAGTTGCCTGCAAAACTATATATATATATATATATATATATATATATATATATATATATATATAATACACTAATGTTAATGCTAATGCTGTTAGCTTATAATTTTTCTCGTTAAAAGCATCCTTGTTGAAGAAAAATAGTTTTATTTCAGCTTTATTAGTACCTGACAACCTATATTACAGGTGGATATACCTGATTATTACACTGTAAAATATACTCGGAAATATTTACTAAAATCAGATGCAGAAATTGTTGATTTATTTTATAGTACTCTGTGTAATAGCAATATTTAATAACTTTTCAGATTATTTTTTTAACTATTCAGTATTTATTTATTGAAAATTTTTTGATTCATGATCATTTTTATAATTCAGTTTTCTTTCCAAAATAACTAAAATTTGTAAATCCAGAATTTTCGGGAGTATGGAATGAATATCTAAAGTGAATCGCTTTTGTACGTTTAAGAGAACTTGGAAAAATGCATCATGGGTATACTATCAGTGCTCTCCATAGGTGTTTATGATATGAACCGAATCACATGCATATTCAAATTCCTACTTGGTTCAGATCTAGTGTACTTCAGAGTCGTACTTGCCAGATTCAGATATCAAGAGCGTACTGAAGCTTATTGTCATGAGAGAGTGATCGGATAATTAGAATTATTTGCTAAGCTGTTACGGAATGAGTATGTATAAGTTATGTGGTGAGTTATTAGTATACATTTAGGTATATACTAGATCGGATCCCAGTAGCGAAAAGCTTTTAAAATGAAAAGTTATTATTTTTTAATATGTATTTCAGTTATAAAATTAATTTCAATGAGAAAAAATAGGAAGTTTATGTTTTTCAATGTTTATTTAAGTAATAAAAAATGTTTAATATGAAAAACGGAAAGTTTCTATTCTTTAATGTTAATTTATTTTATAAAAAATAAACAATATCAGAATATAAAGTAATATAAAGTTTAGTATATACTTTAAATTTATTTTTATTTATTTAAATTTAGTATATACTTTAATACTATAAAGTATAGTATATAAGTAAAGTATAGTAATATATAGTATATCATATAAAGTAAAATTTTTAATAGTGTTTGCTGTTTTAAGTATTTTCCTATATTTAGCGATTCCAATACAACGAATTAGCCACATTCTATCTCCATTTTTTTTTATTATTATTATTGGCTTGAATCTCTCATAAACGCGTTTTAGTGCTTATGCTTTTAACGAATGTCATGCATTTTGGAGATTGCTAAACAGATACATTGCAGTATCCTGTTATATTTTTAATTTGGTTTTCATTTGTTCAAAACGATCATACGTGCATTTGTGATAACGACGTTAACGAATTTTATACATTTTTTAGATTGCTGCACAGCGAGGTTGTTGCATATGGTGATTTTAATTATTTTTTTTTTCTTGGATGCCAAACTCTCATACATACATTTTTGATAACGGCTTTAACGAATTTCATTTACTTTTCAGATTGCTACACAACAACGTTTACACATCCATGGATTTTTTTATGTGTTTGTCAATAATACAATGCACTTTATTGATCATGAAAATTATAAGAAAAACTACTAATATAGAAAGTTTAGAAATCTTTGCACAAAAATTACTGACTATTAAAGAATCATGAGCAACGCAATTTTTTTTTACTGACATTAGACAAAAGAAGAAAAAAAAATCTTGACAAATGGCCTTAAATTATTTGTGTACTAAATTTTAAAATTATTCTTTTTTCACCATTAAATTAATTTTTAAATAAATTACTTACTTAAAAAATACAAATTGCGTGATGCAGTTGATATCAGCTTTCAATACATTGAAAGTCAACATTGTCTAGAAATCTGAATTTGGAGATCCGATCAAAACGATTCTGCAATACAATAGATCAAAAGAAAATGTCAGGTTGGCTTGCAGTGTCTAACGTCTACAAAGCCTTAGAAAGGCATTTTAAATAAAAATAATTTATTTTATAATGTAAAATGTATATGTATATTTAAGGTGTGTTGGATTGTGAGTTATTATGGCAAATTAATATATTTAAAATATTTCATTAAAAGTGTGTAAGTGTGGTATTTTTTGTAGAATTAAATAGGATTATTTTGTGTTATTTTACGAAAAATAATTAGCATA
This sequence comes from Maratus speciosus, assembly GCA_963932465.1. NCBI lineage: Eukaryota > Metazoa > Arthropoda > Arachnida > Araneae > Salticidae > Maratus > Maratus speciosus. The sequence goes on along the minus strand of OZ010795.1, from coordinate 426,983,575 downwards.
CCATTACGATATTTTATTATGCCGAGAAGAAATATAATATGCCATGTATAAAAATGAATTTGTAAAATTAAACATATATTAGGGAAATGTTTAAATACTAAAAAAATGGATATCTAAAATCTAACACTATTTCTAAAAGTGATTTCAATACTGAAAAAATGAGCTTGTGTAGTTTATTATTCATAGAATAGAGATGATTCAAAACTCTACTCTTATTTTCGGAATTAAATGAAGAGTATTAAATGAAAATAAAATAAAAGGGTTATCTTTAAAAGTTAATCGCCTACATAAACTGAAAGCATGATTCAGAATATAATAAATTTGTAAATATTTTACTTGTAAAATGTTTTATTTATAAGTAATATGTCGCATTATCTTGTTTCCTATATCTACAATTATTTATCTCTCCATGCTGTAAAAAAGCAACTCATTCTTCTGATGATGCCATAACTGAATTTATTTTTTCTGAGTCTCTGAAAATGAACGGCAAGTGCTACGCGCTCCCTAATTTTTAGAAAACATGTTGTAATACACATTTGTTATTCTTTTAAATTAAATTGTGTTTCCAATATCATAATATCCGTAAAATACCCTGTAAATGATTTTTAAATCGATCATAATGTAATATAATAATTTTATAAACCTCTAAAATTGAACTATAATTGTTAACTATTCGATACATCTGTGTTTTTATCTTATTTCACTTTTCATCTGAGTTCCCTTTCTATATATCTGATGCTATACATATTGTAGTCTACCTCACTGATTTTTAATAATCTCACTATGGTTAAAATACTGTAAAATGAATAAAATGCACTACAAATGATTTTTTTTATAGTCCATAATTTTTATCGCCCTGAAAACGAACTACCTATGGCTCAATCATGGAAGACGCTAATATTCCAGTGACGCAGCCTTAAGCCTAAAATCGTAAGAATGGCGGAACTCATATATACGCCTAACTAGCGATCAAAGGAAACGCGAAAAGCCGCCACTTCATAACTCAGAAAATATAGCGCATATTGTTCTGATTTTTTTTTTTTAAACAGTCATATATGCAGTCTTATCCTATTCTGAAATTTAAACATTTCTACGACATTTAACTGCTCTCCCCAACAAGCACAAAACGTTTTGACACATTTACAAATTCATTTTTTAATAGAAAGATATAAAATTGAAAAGCCTGACCAGGGAAGCGGTTTAGAATCGAACTGTGTTTTCTATTTTTTGATCCACCAATTACCTATTGAGTTATAAGCGATTTGGATCACATGGAACGACATTTTTCTCCCTTTACTGACTGGATTTTCTTCTTTCGTTCGGAAGTTCTGTTCAAAATGCCTACTTTGTCAGTATTTTCTGAAAGATCTCTTGCGTTTACAAGAAAACATAAAAAAAAAAAAAAAAAAAAAAAAAAAAAAAAAAAAAAAAAAAAAAAAAACAGTTCGATGACATAGTTTCTGAAAAACAACACCGTTTAGTTTCATGCGTTTCCGATCAAGAATGAATTAAACTTATTTCAGAAAGTTGACCCTTTGCATTTGAGAACAGCCTTAAATAGAAAAGTATTAACACAAACGGATGATAATGCCTGAGAGAACTGTATTTATATTTTAACGGATCACAATTATCCTTATATTCCAGTAATCGAGAAAAATGGTATTCTATAGTTTCCTAAGGTTATCTTTCTTATACTATTTTGTATAAAGATGTGAATAGTACTTGGTATGAAATTTAAGTATACATATAATATATATGAAGTTTAGTTTTAGTCATATCAGCATAATTCACGAAAAAATTCAAAAGATCGAAGGGGGGCCCCCGAATAATGTTTGCCCTAGGGCCCTATAATATATATATATTTATTCTTACAATTGTAATGCAACTTTAATCTTTTTCTATTCCATGCTGAAATATTTAAAATTTGGGATGCAATTCTAATATTTTTCAAAAAGGCATTTTCAGTTCAAATTTTTGTATTTTAAATATTATTTTAAATTGTAGTTTACATAATCTCATAATGTTATATCCATAAAAAAATCAAATGATAATGCCTATTTTAATTAACAAAATTAAAAAAATCATAAAATGATGCATTTTTTTTTTTAACTTTTAGTGAGAAAAACTTTTTTTTTATATATATACAAATTTTATGATTAAATCTTATTCGAAAATATGGCTATTTTGATAGAAATTTATGTTTGTTGCTATGAACTTAAATAAAAAAAAAAAAAAAAAAAAAAAAAAAAAAAAAACTATATCTGTATCAACCAACTGTTTTTCTTATTTTCATTCATATTTATTGTAAATATGGTACAATTTTTTGAGATTCAAAAAGAAAATAATAAAATACTCAATGACAGTTGATGGTGCCATTCGTAATATAAAATCGAAACTGCATCAAGTCGATCACGTGATCGGCAAGCTGTGTACACTAGCGCCAAAAAACGAGTATTACTTTCGGGGTCAAATTCTGTGATGAAAAGTCTATCTCCGTTGTTCTCCTGTGCTTACAATATTATTGTATTTTAAATAAAAATGTTTAAAGAGTAATATTTCTTTGTATTTTTCTTAAGAAAGTAAACTTTTTACTTAGCAAAATTTAACAAAGCTTCAAAGCTTTCTATATCTGTGAAACGAATCATAAAAAACCCACATTTTGTATAATACTTGCATATCTTACTAAAAAGATCTTTAAAAAATCAAATAGTACAGCACTCTTTATAATTGAAGTATGAGTTATGCTTTTTTGAGCTGGGGGGGGGGGGTAATTAAAGGTGACTGGTAATTAAAGGTGACGATTATGAGTTCTTATCGTTGGTCTTTATTTTTTTTTTAATCTTTTGTTATTAACCTAAAAAAAAAGTAATGATATCAATTCAAAAAACCCTTAACGGGTTAAAAGTTTGTGACGCAGCACTTTATCTTATTGCTATAAGAATTTTAAATACGAAACTTAAAAATAATGATATCAAATTTTAAGTGACGCTACATTATTTATTTCATCTTTTTATTTTTGTTTTATTTATAATTGCATGTGTAAGAATTATGTTAAATTTAAAAGGATGTATAAAAATTTATTCCTTGATGCTTTATCATTCACATCTTTCATAAATTCAAAATATGAGTTTTAAAAGATATGATATGAAAATTTAAATGACGTCTTGATATAGCTTTAAACAATTTATTTTAAAATTCAATTTTAATTGTTTTCGGTTTGGCTAAATATATTTACACATGTAACCAAAACTTTAAATTTTCCAATACACAGTTAAAATATCACTTTCACTGAACCTATACAATGCACTGTAATGTATTTATATGAAAAAATGATTTATCTTTTGTGCCACGCTATCCAAAATCAAAAGTAAAATTTATGTAAGTGATTTCTTTGCGCCATTGTATACAAACTAAGCGAAATGTATGCAAATGCATATTATGGCGCAAATAAATCGTTTAAATAAATTTTACTTTTGATTTTGGACAGCGTGGCACAAAAGATAAATGAATTTATTCATATAAATAAATTACAGTGTTCAGTGTTTATGTTGAGTGAACGTGATATTTTTAACTGTGTATTGGATAATTAAAAGTTTTGGTTAGATGTGTAAATATATTTAGCCAAACCGAAAACAATTAAAATTGAATTTTAAAACAAATTGTTTAAAGCTACATCAAGAAGTCACTTAAATTTTGATTTCATATCTTTTAAAACTCATATTTTGAATTTATGAAAGTTGTGAATGATAAAGCATCAAAGAATAAATTTTTATACATCCTTTTAAATTTAACATAATTCTTACACATGCAATTATAAATAAAACAAAAATAAAAAGATGAAATAAATAACATAGCGTCACTTAAAATTTGATATCATTATTTTTAAGTTTCATATTAAAAATTCTTATAGCAATAAGATAAAGTGCCGCGACACCAACTTTTAACCCGTTAAGGGTTTTTTGAATTAATTCATCCTAATAATAGAATATTGCATTATAAACCGCGATATCAGATACAAATTACATGTAAATTCAAATTTATTTATCAAACTTAAATTAAGGACTTACACCTATTTCTTAAAGAATTTGCAACTCAGAAAGTGTCAAAAACATCTATTTCATTGTGTAATCGTATAAATTAAATGAATTATAAAATAATAACTGGCATCATATCCTTTGTGTTTAACAGATAATTTAAAAATTCATGCTTATGATAAGTAATTATTTATTCACAAGTGAATTAACTGAAAATAAAACACCATTAAAATTAAATAAATGATTTTGAGAGTGATTAATTTAATCCCCTATGTCGCAGCATGTTAGTTAGTTCAAGAAACCTAATCAGCTATTTCGTTTGATACAATTTAAAACTCTGTGCTATATTGTTTACTGATAATTACAGATTAAAATCCAATTACTCCAGTAATATTTGACCTTTTAACGATTCAAGCAGCTGTAAATGTCATGTTACCGTATGTAATTAAACTTGTTTAAGACAGAAATAGAAAAGAAGTGTCAAAATATAATCACTTAAAGTACTTTTTATGTCTCCTACATGTAGTTTAAATTTTCAAGAAATTATTATAAAAAACTACTTTTAAAAAATTTCAGTTTTTATCGTTTAAAACTCAAGTATTCAAATCACGTACTTTGAAAAATTTATTTGATATATTTTGAGTGATATGTCTTGAAAAATATGCATATAAAGTAATCTTCTAAAACGCATATTTTATATAATTTATAGTCAAAAATAAGTTTTAAATAAAACAAGAAAAAATAATGCATACGGCATAGATTATGAAACCCTTTCCAACACTCCATGAAAGCTTAAACAAAAGTTCGTTATTTAGGAAAATAAGGTAAATGAGATAAGTAAACATTTAAAAAATTGACTTCAGCAGTTACGTCCATAGCCAAATATGTATTCCAATTCTTTCGAACAGCCCTGTATTTGATCTCTACGTCGATATATATACTATACAATGGGAAAAGTTAGTTTAACAAGAAATCGCATAAAATGCTGAAATATCTCTTTCAGAAATTTATACTAATAGATGGAAACATACTTGAATACTTTTGTACAGCCCTGTAGTTTACCTAGTACCTTTACTACATGCCACAATTTTGCTAAAATTTAATTAAAATAAAACACTCGCAAAACTACTGAAATCACATTTCAGAATGTGTCATCCATAGACGGCATGTATCCAATTCTTTGCGTGACCCTGTAAATCATTTTATTTATGTTCTACAAACATTTCTTAATAAACTAAATGCAGTTCAGCATAAAAATGCATAACTCATTTAAAAGCCTCATTTAAGCAATTTACTCTCTTACCCAGTAACCGTTACGGATTCTTTATGTAGCCTTGCATATAAATTATAGCAATTATACACACCATATAGAATGCATAAATATAGTGAAACACAAAATCGTATATCATAATTTAAAAAGTATTTCCAGCAATCACCGATAATATACAGTACTTCTGATAATAAATAGTATCTGGAATATTTTGTGCATCCCTGTAAATGCTATGCACTTCGTATTATACATACATTGAATAACTTATAGTAAACACGGCGATTTATATCAATTTCATTATATATGAAACACTTTAACATAATTAAAATACGCCGCAAACAGTACCCTACCCCACATATCATTATGTAACGGAATTCTTTTGTGTGACCCTGTAAACGAATAATAACTATTATTTGCACCGCATATTCTACAGAATACATATTTTAGTGCACTTCATAAACGCATATAAATTTCGTTATATTTGGGTGCGTTTAATATCATTAAAAATCATTTGAAACGATTTATTATATTGGCCGTAATGTAGCGGAATGATTTGACTGTCTCTGTAGATGAACAAAACATGCTACAAACTTCATTTGAAATAAGGATCGTGCTATGGTAAACTTCAATAACTTCCAAAAATTTCAGGGCAATCTGAGTATTTTTACAAGAGTTAGATCGCGTACAGTCGGCCAGACGGACAGACAGATAGACAAACTGAAGTCATAAACACTTTTCAACTTTGTTGAAAGTGTTAAAAAGATCTTTTCGTTTTAAACAATTTTTTATATAAGTTAAAATAATAATAATAAATTGTTAAAATATTTTGTCATTTTTTTTCCTATAAAAGCATATAAAAATATTTCTAATTTTTAAAAAGTAAAACGAATAACTAGAAGTTAAGTCATACAGCATGAGAAAAAAAATAGTTGTATTATTACAAAAGATGAGTAATACATAGTGATTATATAACAGTTGTACTTTCAAAAGGCTGTAAAAAATAGAACCACTTGTCGGAATGGCCAAATATTTCATCTGTGAGTACCTGAACTAGCGAGAATTTTTATTGCAAAAGAAAAAAGTTCAAAAGTTGAGCGATAGATTACGCTTTACTCGTCATAAGATGTTAATTAAAGTACACGACTTCCGCACTGCACATTATACTTATTTAAAAAAAAAAAGTGGGGGTCTTGCAGGTCATGTTATTACGCATGTGAGAAGGTAGTCATGACTCTATCATTGACGGATCGGCTATGCTTGTGAAGATTATTTACGAGAACGGTGACTGAGTGGAAATTACATTGAAGAAATTCTGGATATTAAAATGTTTAAAGAGCGGCTCTGGCCCGATGATTGCATTTGGTCTGAAGAAGGTAATATATAAATTCAAAGAAACGGGTCATTTGACGTGAAATGTGGCAGAGGGTAGAAAGCAATTTATTCGACGGTAGTGGAGGATGTGGCTATAGCATTGCAGGAAGTGTTATGCAGAGATTTGCGAACATGCAGTTGTAGGGGAATTTAAAGACCATTAGACATGCCTGTGAGCGCGGTTCTGAAACATTTACGAAATATTCTAGAATGCTATACATACAAAATTACGCATGTTCAGCCGTTTTTGACTGCTGATTTTCCAAAACAAGAAACTTTCCCCTGCAATTCCTTGCTAGGACGGAAGTAGACAATGCATGATTATAGAATATTTTGTGAACAGATGAAGCCCATTTTCCTCTCCAAGATTCTGTCAATTATCAAAACTGCAGAATATGGGCAAGTAAGAAACCGTTCGAAAGGCAAACATTGCCGCTTCATTCTGCAAACGTTACTGTGTAGTGCAGGTTTAAGGCGGCATTTATCATTGGCCCTATCTTTTCCAAGGTTGTACGGTTTAGTGGGTTTGTACGGTAAGTAGTCGTATGGGTTCTGTCTAGAGTATAGTCTGTGTGTTACATTTTAAATCTGCTTTTGCGCAACAAGCTAATTCCGCCTCTGCAAGAGTATGGGTATGTGGATAACACGGTTTTTTTGTAAGATGGCGCTCCTTCGCACGTTGCAACACCAGTGAAGCAGATGTTGAATCTGCATTTTGAAAATAAGATAATTACCAGTCGATATTTCACAACAGTTTGGCGGTCACGATCACCTGACCTGAACCCTTGCGAATTCTGGCTGTGGGTTCACCTAAAACATGTTGTGTACGGAGGTCCAATTGCAAACTCGGGTGAATTGAAAACATCCATTACGCAACACATTCACAATATCAGCCCTGAAACACTACGATGAGTTATGGAACATGCTGTTTTGCGCTTTCAGTTGGTAAGAGGAAACGGTGGACAGCATATTGAACAGGTCTTAAGTCGTAGCCGACATTCTTTTTTTTTATAGTTTCATGAGTCTTTGCTTTTCCACGATTTTTGGCCTAGGGACAATTAAAAAACGATTTCAGCTTTTTAAAAGATTTTTGGTCTTGGGACAATGAAAAAACGATTTTATTTTCTTTTTACCGTTTTTGGAGTACGGATAATTAAAAATATATTCTTTCCAAACTATTGTAGTGCCAACTTGTCGTGATGGATAGGGTTTGAACAGAGAGTGGCACAAAAGTAGGTCATGTTTTTTAATTAGCATCCTATCTGTGAACTTTTGAGCTTTTTTTTTCTTTTTTTTTTGCAAAACAAATCCACATTGCTTCACGTATAGTTAGATTAAATATAAGGTCATTCTGACCAGTGGTTCTTTTTCCAGAATTTTGAAAGTGCAACTAAAATTATAATCACACTGTTTATACGTTATTAGGTTTCATTAGGATTTTATTATAAATGAGAACGGTTGTATCATATTGGGGAGATGGGGGCATATGTGAACAGTTCGCATAAATATAGCTTTTTCTCATAACTGGATTAATTTGTATAAACAAAAACTACTCGATATAGTAAACAGAAGTTTCTGTTACACATGGTATTTTTTTAATCACTTGTATAGTTCTTCTTACATGTTTTAATAGTTTTATAAATTCAAAAATTTGTTCACATGTGCCCCATCAGCGGGGTAGTTGTGAACACACGTCGGGCACATGTGAACACAAGGAAAAATATCCTTTGACATGCTTTCTATTCTGTTATCCATTTGTCATTGCAATTATTAGTTACATTACCTGTAAAATTCATCATAAAGAAAAATGCATATATATATTTCTCTAATTTCTGGGTGATATGTTTAAGCGAAAGATTATAAAATTAAAGTAAGTAGATTGGGGGGTGGGGGGGGGTGGATTAGATGGTTCATTAAGTATTACTGCAATGAAATAAAAAATAAAGAAGCAATTAAAAAAAAGAAATTAAAACTTTTAAATTTTGCTTAGGAGGTTTTGTTTGTAAAAAAAAAAAAAAAAAAAAAAGGAGTTTTCATTTACCTACTATTTATCGGAAATCTGCCAAAATACGAAAGATTCTCACTCATGTATTTGCCTTATTTACTTGTAAATCATAGATAAAGAAGGGTTTTTTTTTCCTTTTTTTAAGGATTTAAAATAAAATCTCGACGATAACACCCGAGGGGAATTACAATCCGGATTTTACGGTAGTTATGAGTTTAAAAAATTTACTTTCTTGAAATATTACTGATATCTATCTCCATTCAAATTATCATATAAATAACTGTTTTGGAGATGGAAGTAAGCCATCACTGCAAGTTTAGAACAAATGTAATAGAAAAATTTGCAAAGTTGTTCAAGGTAGTACTTTTGTATTAAGAGACCGGGAGCCGGCAGCACAGACAATCACCTCATCGAGTTCACGGATGAAATTCTAGGATTAGTTAAAGCTTGATTCGCATATTAAAACGCAATCGGTCTGCCAAGTCATATCTTGGTGGAAAACACCTGAAAACCCGATTTTAGCGACTGACTCGTAGTTTTACTATTGTGTTTTCCTGCTCCCATTCCTCCATGTTTTCATATCTTTTGGTGCAGGAAAACACAATGGTAAGCCTACGAGTCAGCCGCTAAAATCGGGTTTTCAGGTGTTTTCCACCAAGATATGGCTTGGCAGACCGATTGCGTTGTAATATGCGAATCAAGATTTAACTAATCCTAGAATTTCATCCGTGAACTCGATGAGGTGATTGTCTGTGCTGCCGGCTCCTGGTCTATAACAGTGCATAAAAAATACTGTTTTAAACCGTTTAGTAAAATAATACATAACACATATTGCATTTTAGAAAACATTAAATTTATTTAAAGTACACTTGAACGTAAACGAGCTTGTTGCTCTTTATGTATTTGCTGAAAGATGTGTTTGATGAAATTTCTATAAAAAATTAACTTTGTTGGAGGAGAATATTTCAGTAAAATAGATAATGTAACTGACATTATTTCTCATTAAGTAAACTGAAAGGAACAGAATCACAGAATTATTATTGGGTCACGTATGTACTATTCAAATCTGCCTTAAATTATCTGTTCACAAGTGCAGAAAACTAACATTGTTACTTCTGTTAAACTGATAAATCATTAATGTTTCTCAATTTTAAAAGAAAAAGAACTTTATCAAGAAAATGTATTAGTATTCATAGTATATGTTAAAAGACTCAAATTCAAATAAATGAATAAATAATTATTGACTTATCAACTTGGAACAAAGATTTTACTTTTGAGATGTGAACACATTGTTTTGGCTACAGAGGACAAACAAAATGTCAAACAGCTTCAAAATTTTCTTACCAAATATCTACAGATGCTATCATCTTTAGTAATTTATTTCACACAAAAAAACTTACAATAACTATTGAAAAATTGCGATGTTCCCATCTGCTCCATGTTCAGATGTGCCCCATCTCCACTACCGTATTCCTAATAACTCTGATTTGCTTTATGTTAATTATCTAAGTTGTTACCTGCTTGTTGAAAAGTTAAAATGATGCAAAAATGATTTACTAAAAAACGTAAGTGTTGTAAACAGACAAAAAATTATTTAAAATGTTTTTGTATTCTTTAAAAAGACATTTTCTGTTAAAATGTCATGAAAGGAATTCTAAACTAAAACATATAATGAAATAGATTCCCCTAGAAATTTCAAGAATGTTATTTATAATCATTCTAAAAATGTCACTGCCTCATTTTTGATTAATTTTATGACACGGAAAATATATTTTGTTTCCTATTTAACAACAAAATGCTTCACTTTGCAGAAACTTTATGAGGAAGGCTTGTCAATTTATTCTTATCTCGAAATGCAATTTCTATGATGAATGGCATGCAATTTTTCAATACCGTTTTCGGAATCATAAATATAAGTTATAAGCTTCAAATTATTGATAAGAATTTTGCTATTTTACTTACTTTTTCTTTCTTAAATGAGTCAACAAATAACTTAAGGTACCTTCCTACATTAAAATGGCTATTTTGATTTTTTTTTTTTTAATATTGTTTTTTTTTTTTCGAAAAAATTATTATTTTATTTCAAATAGCAATATTTTACGATATAATGTTTATATTAATTTTATTCTTACGTTTGCTAGAACACGAGTTATGGCCAATTTATTAAACAGGAAGTAATGAGTCAAATACCAGAAGTCGGCGTAGGAAAGCTATTAGAAATATAATCAATGTTTCTATGCATAATTCCCTTTGGTCTTTTCATATAAACACTAATAAACCTTAATTGATAGTTTTAGATTGATTTTATACATAAGAAAAAATTTAGATTAGAAAAATTTAAATGCGATTTCTGGAAAATCGATTTTTTCGTTATTTATATGTCTGGTAATCTCGAACATAAAAAAACGATAATTTTTTTAAATAAAAAATATGTATTTGTTGACATTTTGAAGATACTTCCAAAATCCTTGGTCAGTGCACAGGTATGTGTAATGGTAGTATATAGAATTAAATTGAAATATATTTCGTTCAATTGAATGGACGTTGTCTGGCGCATGTGAAACCAGAAAAATGTGCTAAAAAATGCCCCCTAAAACAATATATTTTTTAAATATTATAAAGATTTTGTTATGATTGAAATTTTATCGGCACTCTACATCACAATTGAACAAAAAATACATGTATGTATTTAAAAATATATAAAAGCGATATGAACGTTTGTAGATAACTTACCTTAAAAAATGAATCCACGAAATCGTTTAAATATCAATAGCTTAAATATTAACTCGAAATTCTTGTCCCCTTTTGAGGCTATTTGTTGTGCTTCCTGTTACGGCCTTTCTTTGACGGAGTCCTTGTTTCGATAAGGCTTGAGTATTTTAGAAATATTTTATTTAGTGGTAGGTGGACGAACTGAGTGGTTATTACTAAACATGTGTACAACTTTTAGTATGAATATTATCTATCGCCACACCGTCGCAGTATAAGGATAATTTTTTCTTTCTTGCGCAGGCATTATGCAAACTAAAATTACCAGAGTTCGACTGCATGTGATTTATTGCAAAGCGGGTTTTAATTGTTCGTGGCTGGTTGTAGAATGGGTATTTTGTGCTTGCATCAGAAGACAGATAAATTTGTAAAATCATTGAGTTAATGGCGTGTCGCTGTTTAATTTTAATTGCAATTTGGAAGATTAAGATAACGCGATAATCTCTTGTAAAATATGTTGATAAATGAAAATTTTAATTAACCATTATTGACTCTAAAATAGGATGGGACATTAAAAGTTTGATACCACGCGATAATTTTATGGAAAACTTTTTGAGTGAAGATAATTTGAATTAACCAATACCTATTCCAATATAGGAGGGCACATTAAAAATTTGATATCGCGCCCTGATTATAACTAAAAGTTGTTTAGATGTCAGAATTTGAATCAAGAAATGTTTACTCTAATGTAGCAGGAGTAATGACACAAATTGCCATATTTACTTGGTTATTTGTCCTAAAAAAATTATGATTTTTTTTTGTGTGTGTTTCTGAAAAATACTGTTTTATATGTTTTGTAATCCGTCTTTATTTATAAATATTGTATTTCCAATAATTAATAGATGGAAGCGTATTAGAAAACAGCTATTTGGCACGGTGTCTGAAAACTCTCTAAAAGCGTGTGCGCTTTGATTACATATCTGTTACGTCATTTTTGTCCATTACGAAGATATTTATGTTGAAATGAAGAAAAAAATGCAAATTACGTAATTTTTCCCGTTGATTTCGTATCTGCAATAAAAAAATGGAGGTTCCCATTCAAGATTCCAAAGTTTTACCATCTTTGACCCCAGGGGGACGGGTTAGGGGCTGGCGCAAATGTGGTATCACAGAACAGAATTTGTTACTGTTACTGGACACGTATTTTTCAGTTTTTCAATCCGATATGTATTTCTCGTGTTATTCGACCATTTACAGACTATTCGGACACTTTGCATGTATGAAATTTATGCAAATGTATTGCACAGTCACTTTTAACATTTATATATTTAGATTAAATAATAATATAATTATGAAATTTCCTGATAAGTGTATATTTAAAAAAACTGACATTAGAACAAAGAAAACATAATTAAAAATTAAGAGCATTTCGACTTTATCAAAATCATCTTCAGGGACAATTGGTTGACTGTAGTTGAGAATAGCTTCAACAAACATTCTCAGAAGATGACTTTGGGGATAAAGCCGAAACATCGGTTATTTTCAGTTATGTTATTAATGTTCAAATGGCATTTTTAGCAAAGTATATGTTGATTGACAACTTATTATTATTTTAGTATCAAATTTACAGCGTAGTTCTAGTTTTATATTGATAATAATTATAAGTTAAAATAACGTCTACCGTTTCTATCAATCTTGATATACATTTATTCAGTGTTTTTCAACAGTGAAAAAAATTCACCAAATTTTTTTAAGCTATATTAGCGAATTTTTTTAAACGGAAAAATATGATATTAAAAAATATGATATGAAAAATATGATACATACTTATAATATATTTGTTGACCCTTCTGCAAATTAATGAAAGAAAAAAGAAAGGAAAAGTGTGCGTCAACCATAGTCTTTGAAACACTTTCCAACACATTCTGAATGATTTAACAAAACTTCGCATTTTAATAAAGTGAAGAAGATATCTAAGTAAACATTTTAGAAAACATATAACACATTTAAAATGCAGATTTTACTAATTACAGCAAGTTGTCGCGAAAAAATAATTCTATCGTACAGCTCTGTATAACATGTATGGATTTGTACAGATACTGCATAGTAGGCTATATTAAAGTTTAGTAAGAAAACATTTCAAAATTCCAATTTAACACCTTCAGAAAGTTTCTACCAATAGACGGAAACGTATTTGAATTATTTTGTACAACTCTTTATATTAAACTAGAAAGGTAGCCAGTCAAAAATGACGGAAAATTAGATATAAAGATATATACAACTCATGTGCAAATATATGAGATTTCTCGCTTGTTCCGCAGTGACAGATGAAAATAACACATATTAAGAACGAAACACATTTATGAAAAACTGTGTAGAGTAGAAGACCACTAATCTGCACAGTTTAACTTCAAGTATTGTGCGGATTTGAGGCTGTATGCGGTCATGTCTGTTCAATCTTTGTTTACATTATTTTTAAATTCATATAATGGACAATTCAGATTGTCAATTCTTAAAAATAAATAAATTACACACTTGAAGTAAGGTAAAAACTATTAAACTATAGTTTACGATTTAATGTAATGGTATTATACGTGTGTGCTTCACGATCTTGGTTACAATGTTGGCGAAATTGGCTACAACTTGTCATAATCATAATTGTGTGGGCCGTTATAACAAAGACGTGACCAGGTTTTAATAATATTTCTGATGTAAAGTAGTTTTCAAAAACTTGCGTAAAATTGCCGGCCGTTCTCATGTTATGACAGTCCTAGGAAAAAATATTTGTAACACTGAAGAGTTTCCATCATGTATATGTGGAATTTAGAAAAGTTTCTCGAAAAGAAAGGTCCTGAAATGACATTGTAATTCCTCTAACTTCAAAGTTTAATCGGGCCCTGATATTGCTTAGTGAAATCTAATAAATACAGTTATTTTGAATATTACAACAGAATTAAACAGTTACACTTATTTAACTTAAACCCTCTGTTACGCAAATGCTATTTTTTAGTATTAAGAAAGGGAATTATTTAATTTTTTCAAATCATACATTTATATATATATATTTATTATTTAATAACTAAATAATGAAAACATATGCTTTTGTTCTGAGCTCATAAATATGACAATAAAGTAATGTAACTAAGAGAAATTGCAAAATAAAAACTTTGAAATTTTAAACCATAAACAAACGATACCGCCAACATTTTACCCACTATGACGTCATAAGAATACAGTCCATTGATTGTGAATGATAACAAACCTGATGAATCTCTATTTTTGTTTTTACTTATATTTATTATTATTAATTATTTATTTAGGTACTTTTCCACGATAGGGCACTTTGCAATTAAAAAAAAAAAAAAAGCCTGGCGCAATTCGGGCATCAGAAAGTGAGATATGTTGCCAAAATATATAAACAGCTATGAAAACAAATCTAATGAACTTTTATTTTATTTTATATGTGTATTTATATACATAAAAAAATTATAAATGTATATAATATATTTTTTTATATATACGAATTACGGCACAGATGTCATTTATGTACCGGGTTCCCTAACTGGCGCCAAAATGGTGTTATTTTGCCTGATATAGTAACCCGACTATTGTTTTTTTATTTATTAATAAATTGTTTATTTACTTTTTTTTTGGCAGAGATATCATATAAATATTGACCCATATTGACGCTATTTTTTCCGACGCTAATTTGGCGAAAACTTCGTTACCATATCATCTATGTCCGGGTTACCCAATCAAGCAAAATAACGGCACTTTGGCGCCAGTTAAGTATCCGGTGAGCATATGGAATTGGCATAAAAATCGCTCCAATATGACATCTGTGCCTTTTATTTTATTATATAAACTGTTTTGTTCTATAGTTATTAATTAAAATTTGGCACAGATGTCACATAGGCCTAATATTGGCGCAATATTTTTCAGACGCCAATTTGGGGAAAACATCAACAGCATCAACAACAACATCCGGGTTATCATATCAAACAAAATAACGACATTTTGTCGCCAGTTATGTATCCGTTGCGCATAAGACATTGACGTCAGAAAAAAAAATTGCGCCAATATGACATCTGTGCCTAAACGTTTATTTATTAACCATTTGGAAAAATTGTTAATGTCCTCCGTCAGGGTAGGAAATCAAAAACATATCTGAAGCGTTTTATCGGTTGAATCCGCATTTTATTCGTTTTCTGATTGGTCTATACAGTAATCTGTATTTTCCCTTTACTTTCAACAGAGGTGGATACTTGTGTTGCCACTATGACAAAAAAGTAATAAAAACTACAAAAAAAAAATAATAACTCAGAAACAAATTGAGATAGAGCTTTCAAACAAATTGCATTTAAAAGTACATGTTTTTCTCTATACGACGGTGCAAAAAGTAATATTGTGGGGTGTTTAGAAGTTTAAAAATGAAATTTCATTTAAAATTGGTCAGGAATATTAATGTTTAATCCATGGCGTACGTAATGTATAACCAGCTCCGTACCAATTAAAAAATTTACAGTACCGAAAAATGTAATTCATGGCGTACGTAATGTATGATCATCTCCGTGCGATTTTTTATGTCTTAAATTTTAGTCTTTGAAAAAATAATTTTCTAAATGGTCGTTGGAATTTGTTAATTTTTTTTTTTTTTTTTTTTTTTTTTTTTTTTTTTTTTTTTTAAGATTTTTTTTAGTGTTTTTTCCTTTTCAAAATAATAGCAAATAATTTAAAAATACATATGTAGCTGGTATTCGAAAGCGATATTTTTGCAAAATTGGCGTCAGAAAAAAAAATCACGCGAAACCCAATGCGTAAATGACATCTCTGCAAAAATTACTTCATTTTCTGAATAAAAATGGATAAATAGCTTTACTTCTTTCTATATAGTACAAACTATAGTCCAGATAGCGCAAAATAATAGACAATTTGATACTTTTCCCCTGTTGGGGCTTTGGCGTTTTTTTTAAAAGCTTGCTGGAATTCGGGCATCAAAAAGATAGATTTGTTGTCAAATCATATAAACAGCTATGAAAATAAACTTCATGAGCTTTTTTGTTTGCTTATATATGCATTTGGCACTACTTAGTTATCCCGTCGACCAATTTCGCCAAATTATATAAATCGCCAAATTATACAAATTGACATAAGTTTTATTTCAAATAACGAAAGAATTAAGGAATTAGTATAACATTAATAAAAAGTCGAAATAAAAATCATTTGATGACGTAAACACGTGTAACTTGCTTAAAGTCAAATGAATGTGGCATTTACGGTCAACCATTATTGGCATTTAATCTTATAGTTTGGTGATAGATTTTTGGTCGACGGGATAACTAAGTAGTACCATATATTTCATATGTGTATTATTGATGTTTTTAATGTCCAAATTACTTCTGTTTCTGTATAAAATTAGATAAATGGCTTTTATGTGTTAAATAAATCTTATAAATATCGAAAAAAAAAATACGTGTCAGTGGATAGGTTCCCGAAAAATACTTTGCCAAATTTCCTTCTTCACCAATGCGTTTATACTGGAAAAGTATCTAAAACACATTCAAATCGCGCAGTTATGAGCTCAGACAGGAGCTGAGTGTCGTCTATTGGAGATTATTTTATTAGTAGCATCGGGAGGATGATGTAAAGATGTACATTTTCATATATTACACTTTAAATTCTCACCCATAGATTTAAAAAAAAAAAAAAAAAAAAAAAAAAACCTTAAAAGAGAGAAGTTTAAAATAAATTGCAGTGACCTCCTTTGTGAAAGATTAATGGTTATAAATGTGAATTTCGCCAAATTAGCCAGCTATCGCCAAGTTGGCTTCATATATGACAACTTATTTTTGTCGGCAACATTTGGCGCTACTGCGGTATTTCTGCATTAGTATTTTTCAAATATTACTCATTTCAATGAGGCGGTACTACTGGAATTGTGAGGGACACACAGAGACTATGGATTTTATATAAATAAATACCTTTATATACTTCGCATATTACGCTGAAATTTCATTTAGGGAAACACATGTCTAAATCATATGAAATCGCACTTCCAAGAATTACTGTCTATAGGCTGCATGCATCTAGTTCTTTGCATATCCCTGTATATTATTTTATTTATGTGCTACAAACATCTCTTGCAATGAATGCTTCCATACGTGCATACTAAGAAAAAATTGAAAAAAAAAATCTGAAGTATATATATGGTTATATAAAAAATCCTACGGAACCTCGAGATAGCCCCGTAGAAAAGTAATGTAAGTTTTTTTTTGGTTATTTATTACTACTTGGCGACACATTGAAAAAAAAAAAAAACACTTATATGATAAATTTACCGGTTAAAGAAAAGTTTTTCTATTATTTATATTGAATTAGTTTAACGAAGTTTTACTTGAACAAATACTCTTTTATAAATACAAATTTATCATATATATTTATATGTATCTACAATGAAATTTAAAGATCATTTAACGATGGTTTAAAACAAAATTTAAATTGATTAAAATAGTTTAAATAATAAAAATAATGTCAGATTTAGAGCACTGTTAATTTCACTTCGATATTATTAGTGTCGGAGATAAGACAACAAGAGAATAGTATTTTCGCCGTGGAAACAACGACTTATTCAATATCGAAATGTATAAAGAGAGTTTTTCAACCAGGTAGTTACTTTTCAAATACACTTAAAATTTATACAACCAGCGAAAAATTGTCTAAAATTTGTCTAAAATTAATTAACTGCAGCAAAACGCTAATTGTACATTATCATATAAGCTTATAGAAAGAATAATAAACTATTTCATCGTTTAAGTTTAACCTTACTAAGTACAGTTATTAAAATAGCTTGCATTTTGCAAAAAAAATGTATAGCTAGTCAAACAGCATTCGTGTTTTTGCGCCAAATACTCCAATGTATTTTATTTCTTTACAGATTTTCTACTGGGATTTTGCCACTAAATTTGACTGACCTTTTATTTTTTACATGATTAGTTTCATTAGAATTTTTTTTCTTAAAATGTTCTGAGTATGACTTTTAAGGAGACACTCCTTGTTCGCATTAGATTAAATGCAGTTCCACATAAAAATTAACTTGAAGTCTCATGGCTCAAAAAAAAATAAATAAATAAATAAATAAAAAAATAAAAAAATAAAAAAAAATCGTTAATCAATTTACGCTCACACTCAGTAATTCTAACTAATTTTTTTGTGTAGCCCTGTATATGTAGTACTGAAATTAAGCACACCTTGTAGCATGAAAAAAAATAGTTAAATTAAAAAACGCATACCATAGCTCATAACCCACCTTCAGCAATCATTCCTAATAGACACCAGATCGGATATAACATTGTTAAATCTTTTATTGGTTCCTGTAAATGAACGATATATATATATATGTTCTTCACATTCTACTGCTAGAGTCTTGTATTATATCTCAGTAATGCAACTTCATCATATTTGAAATAATGCAACATAATTGAAATACGCTGCGATCAGTTTTTAGCTCTGTACAATTATATAATCGAACTGTTTTGCATGGCCCTGTAAATGAATAAAAAATACTTTGCACCTCAAATTGTACAGAAAGCATGTATTAATTCACCTCTGAAATTTATATCATTTCCATTATGTTTGTAAGAAAGTAACATCATTAAAATATGCTACTAAATTGCTTTCTTCACAGTCTATAATATAACGGAATACTTTTGATTTCCCTGTATGCTTACAGTAAATGCTACACACAACATATTCTACATTAACTATCTTCTTGAGCACCTCAATAACGTATATACGAGGGCTTTTTGAAAAGTAAAGATAGAATGCAGATGATAGAGGAAAAACGTTTTAATGAGCGCGTTGGCAACATAGATTGTAACCTTATACCTTTGACTTTTCCCTCTCAGTCATTCGTTAATTCTATGGTGATCTTGCATCGTGTAGCAAATGCTTAGAATGGCTGCGACAATTAAAAATCCCGCCAAAAGTGAAGTTCGATCCGTCATACGTTTTCGTTATGCAAAAAGGAAGCGTCCAGCCGAAATTCACAAAAAACTTGTTTCTGTCTATGAGAACATTATGAATCGACAAAATGTAACGAAATGATGTTGTGCTTTCTATAGTGGTTTGACCAATGTTCATGAGGAACCCAGAACGAGTACACCATCTGTGATCTCTGATGCCTTTCTTCAAAGAACGGAGAAATCTATTCGGGGAAAATAGGCGTCTCCTAATGAAAGAGTAGCATAAAATCATACCTGAAGTACAAATGACAACTCTTTAAGAAGCTGTGACTGTGATTTTAGGGTACCGTAAATTGTGTGCACGCTGGGTTCCGAAAAAGTTAACGGAAGAACAGAAAAAGAAGCGGATCGGCTACGCACTCAACTTCCTCACGCGCTATGTAAAAGCGGGTGATGAAATTCAAGTGGGAAATTTTAAGCAATCCGCCATACACTCCGGACCTTGCACACAGTGGCTTCCACTTATTCCTTTACCTGAAGAGACATCTTGCAGGGCAAAACTTGCACGACAATGCTGAGATCAAATTGAAGTTGAAATGTGGTCTCGACAACAGGCGGCAAACTTCTATGACAATGGGATACAGAAGCTTGTTCCCATACTAAACAAATGCTTGGACAACGGCGACGATTATGTTGAAAAATAAGGTATATAGCCGTAAATAATTCGTAATAAACATTTTATCAAATAAGATTTTTTTCGAGTGTGTATGTGGCATTGTATCTTTACTTTCCGAAAAGCAATCGTAAATTTCTTTATGTTTAAAATATTGTAAATCTTTTAAAATACATCGAAAATCGTTCTATCCAATAGACGGTTACTTATGAGAGCCCTTGCAAATGAACTATGAAAGGTACACACTTCTCTTTCAATAAGGAACATGCATAGTAAACATCGATAACGTATATCAATTACATGTCAGTCGGAGTATATTTCCGCGAGTTAGAGCACGGATAGCCGGACAGAAAAAACGAAATCATAAACAATTTTCAATTATAGTGGAAAGAATTAAAAAGAAAAAGGAACGACTAAAGAACAGGAATGCTGCTTTTTTAGAATTTAGTATCGCCCCCGATGAAAAAAAAAAAATGTATATAAATATAGATACAGTAGGGTCCCGATTATCCGAGTTAATCGAACTTATACCTTTGAAATGGATCCTTTTCTTCTGATGCACCGGTGGCTTCTATTATATAATTTTTTAGACAAAATAATGGCCATTTTTTCCCATTCTGACCAGAAAATCAGAGTTGTAACTTTTCCCGGCTGTTCTTTCCTCTTCACCTAACACTTCCTTTACAAGGGCTGTTTCATAATAATTGAAGCCATCAGCCCAACAGAAGAAAATATCTGGGTTAAAGCGGCAACTCGGTTAAGCGGGACTCGGATAATCGGGACTCTACTGTAGTTCAGTTTTAAGACTTAAAATACGCGATTTTATTATATATAAAATGATTTCATTCGCATCCGCTGAAGAATTCCCCGTTCGCGATACACTATTAAGCACCATCTATAGTAACGTATGCATACGACGTCACTTTCGCCGAATAATACACAACTCAAAAAAGAAAAAAAAATCATTCAAGAAACTCGACAAAAATAATATTAAAAATAATAAAAATAAAAAATCGGCTATCTCATGATTCATATGCCTTCATTTGTTTGTAATACTAACATAGTTACTTTAAATTAAATTTAGTTTATAATAGCTCCATATTTTATCAGAAATAATTCATTTATATTTTTTCAAACTAGCACGTATTTTAATTACACTTTTTTTCAGTTTGTATGGGAAATGGCAACAAAAAGATACAATTGCTATTTTCCCTTTACTTTATACATAAATGGAGTACTTGAGTTGCCAAAATTAAAGAAATGTCGCTAAAAACTACAAAAAAAAAAAAAAAAAAAATGTAAAATCCCTGCCGGCCCGGCCTACAGGCAGAGGTAGATTTAGAACTTAAGTATTGTAATTTCACCAACGAAAACTAAATCATGATTAGATATAAATCCACTTTAACAGTTTTATCTGTCTGCTTTTGACGAGCTTTTGTTTCATTTTTATATAATAGCTGATTTTATCAGAATCATGCTAACGCGGTATTTAAAAAAAAATACTTTTCCATGCTCAACAACTCGAAATTTTCTGGCACATTTTCAGATTAATTTTTAATAAAAAAAAAATATGAAACTTGCTGACGTGATTTTTGAAAAGATTTATAAACGACCTGTGTTTTTTTTTTCAACTAATTAAAACTTGATTAATAAACAATTATTTTCTCAGTAGGGCAATATTTTTCGTTTCTAACACAATCGCTTCTGGAAATTCTGTTCAGAATGCCCACTTTGACATCATTTTCTGAAATATATTCTGCCTCTATCAAAATATCGATCATTACTGTACATTATATAGTTTCTGAATAAGAGAATCTACCAATTGGATGCATCTGAGTGCAAAAATGAATTTAAAAATGAGTAAGGAAATAAGCAGTTTGGATTTGAATACACCCTTAATAAGATGATTTTTTTCTTCAACTGCTATGTATTTTTAATTTGTTTTTACTGTAAGAATTAGTCCTATCAAAAAGTTGTCTATATAAATGTTGATGACAATATAAGAAGATATATGATAAATTCATGGAGAATTTATATCTTGTGAACTGACGGAGTTATGAAAATTTTTCTTCTTCAACCTCCCTTTTAGGTGGATTTTGTATGAAATACTATCTATTGGGGTTGTTCCTATGTTGGAATTTCTGAATAATTTTTGCAGATCTACACCTATCATGACCCCTAGAACCCAAAACCACCATCAGTAAAAACATTTATCTCTCTATCTACCTATATATATATATCAATTTCTTCTGGACACGAAATAAATACATTTATAACGATTATATCTTTTTTATGGACACGATATCGTCCGTAATTCTGCACAAATCTCTTCCAAACTGATACATAAAATCAAGGGGCATAAAATCTCGGTCAAGTTCATGAATGGGCAAAATCGGACCAAGGGGATGGAAATAGGGAAGGGTTTTGTGAAAACAGAAAAACACCATAACTTCTTAATTTTTTTTTATATATCGAATCAGTTTAATTTTTTTATTACATCTAAAAATAGGACCAAAATTTTATGTATCACAATTTTGGATAAAATTAAAAATGTTCCCGAGAGGCGCAAAAAATAGTGTTTTTGGGAGAAAAAATTCATAACTTCTTCAATTCTCAAGATATCAAATCCAGTTAATTTTATTATACATCTCCTTAATATTATCTACAACTTTTGTGTTCACAAGTTTTTGATAGGACCAATTAGTACTACAAAAAAAAAATTAAAAACAAAAACAAAAAAAAAGGGGGGTGAAGAAGAAAAAATTCTATAACTTCGTCAATTCACAAGATATAAATTCCCCATGAATTTATCATATATCTTCTTAATATTATCTTCAACATTTATACAGACAAGTTTTTGATAGGAATAATTCTTACAGATAGAACAAATTAAAAATACATAGCGTTTGAAGAAAAAAATCATCTTATTAAGAATGCATTCAAATCCAAACTGCTAAATTTCTTACTCATTTTTAAATTAATTTTTGCTCTCAAATGCGTCCAATTGATAGATTCTCGTCTTCAGAATCTACATAATGTACCGTAATGATCGATTTTTTGATAGAGGCAGAATATATTTCAAAAAATGATGTCAAAGTGGGTATTTTGAACAGAATATCCCGAAGCAATTGTGTTATAAACGAAAAATATTGCCCTACTGAGAAAATAATTGTTTATTAATCAAGTTTCAATTAATTGAAAGGAAAATAAAAACACATGTCGCTTATAAATCTTTTCAAAAATCACGTCAGCAAGCTTCGTAATTTTTCTATTAAAAATTAATCTGAATATATATATATATATATATATATATATACAAAAATCCTTAACGGGTTAAAAGTTTGAAGCAGCACTTTACTTTATGGCTATATGAATCTGAAATATGGGGGTCTTAAAAATTCTCATATCAAACTTTAAGTGACGCTGTGCTATTAAAATGAATTTATATATATTTAATTTTTCTTTTTTGTTGTATTTATTTTTAATCAGTGATACTTTTTCATTCAAAATATGAGTTTTAAAAAATATGATATCAAAATTAAAGTGACGCTGTGATCTGACTTAGATTAGTTAAAAAATTACTTTACACATACTTATGTTTTGTCTTCTGAAATATATTTAGAAATTGAAACATTTTTTTTTTCAATACACTATCAAATATGTCATACATTTTCTCAGCTGATGTTATGTATTAAATGTATTTAATTCAATAAATTTATTTATCTTTTGCGTCACGATATCCAGAACCATCCATAAAACTTGTGTAAACGTTTATTTTGCGTCATAGTATCTAAACTAAGTAAATAGTATGCAAATAGATACTTATCACCTACCAAAACGAAATCACATACCATTAGTATCATGAACATGGAACCCGAGGAATCGGTATTTAATATCACAATTTAGGCTGGCAGAAGTCGCACCGTTAATATCAAGAATACTGAAACCGAGGAATTGGTATTTTTAATACCACGGTTTAGACTTGAGAGGAGACACTCCGTTAGTATCATAATAATCGGAACAGACGATTCAGTATTTAATACCACTGTTTAGACTGGGTCGAAGCTGAAGAAGCGCTGCTTAATGTTGCTGTTTAATGAAGAACCACGATAATCACGGTTTACATCATGATTATGATATTCATGATATACCGTTTTGTAAGGTTTTTTAATATCGTTATAGCAATTACCATTTTATATCAATTTTATCAATATATCGCCCAGCTCTACTTTTAAGTTATTTGCATTGAAGTACATACAGATTTTTACCACAGGAAACAGCGAATGCTTACATGCATAAATATATAAATACACTATTTTTTTTTTTTTAATTACACAACATAAATCAAACGTTTTTATATTTATTGATTGGCCCAGAAGCAGAATTTTCTGCGTCAGTCTGCAGCAAACAAAAATTTATCTGTGACCCAATAAGCCTACTATCATAAGAAATAACAGAAACACTTAAGGATGTATTCGAAAAAATATTTTTCCACCCTCAACAGCTCGAAATTTTCTGAGACATTTTCAGACTCATTTTTAAAAGTAAAAACATGAAACTTGCTGGGGTGATTTTTGAAGAGTTGTATAAGGTGCCGTGTGATTTTATTTTTCGCTCAATTAATTAGAATTTGATTTTTAAGCAATTATTTTCTCAGTATGACCATCTTTTTCATCCCCAGACCGCCCGCTTCCGGAAATTTCGGTTCAAAACGCCGATTTTGACAGCATTTCTTACAATATTTTCTGCATTTATCAAAAAATCAAGAAGCACGGCACATTATGTAGTTTCTAAATAAGAGAATTTCTTAGTTTGATGCGTTTGAGAGCAAAAATGAATTTAAAAATGAATCAGAAAATAAGCAGTTTGAATCGGAATACACCCTTAAAGTAAGAAAAATTTCCATTTATAAAGAATATATATAATATAAGGATACAACAAATACCATAAATCTAGAGACTTAAAGCAAATTTCAGCTATTTTTTAAGCCCAGCATTTATTTTTAAGTTGGTGGATTAATCTGCAGCGCCCGCTTCCGTGCTGCACTGTTTCTGCTACTGGGTTGATTGGAATATATATATATATATATATATATATATATATATTAAACCCTCCGAGCATCTTGAAGGCGTTCCGGCATTTTCATAAAAATGCTTATAAAAATAATTTTAATTAAAATTTTCTTTTCCTGTTTGTTTCTAAAATACACTTCATGCTCCTTTATTTGATAGACATCTGAAATACAATTCTGCTGAAAATATTTTTGTCTACAACAGATTAAAGTTGTTTTTGGGAAACTGAAAAATATGCTCAAACCGCTCAGAGAGTTAAAATATTTCTTAATTTATTTCTGAGTAATATTGTACTGAGTACTGTTTCGGCCAGGTGTCATGAACTGTGCAAATACTCAAAAAAAAAAAAAAAAAAACTTGCGCACACATAAGTGCATTCGCATATTAAACTATAAATTTTTTAAATATAAATCAGTGTTGATTTCAGGGGGTGACCCGGGGGGGGGGACACCCCCCCCAGAAGATTTGAGATTTTGTGTTTTCAATGGTCAAAAAGTGCAATCCCTCCTGGAGAAAAGTGTCTGAATTCAACACTGATATAAACAATGATTAAAGAGATGACCTGTAATATGCAAAATGCTTAAAAACAAACAGTGCCGATTAATTTTCTTGTTTATACAGTACATACAGTGTTTTAGTTTTGCTACTTTTTCGGCCAGATGTCATGCACTCTGTAAATACACAATTTAAAAAAAAATCACTGGTGCACACATACACTCGCATATTAATGTATACATTTTAAAAATATAAACAATCAGTCAAGAAACAGTACAAAGTCTCTTAATTTTTAATCTGCATTACAACAATTCTTTAATTATGTTAGCTTACTTATCATAGAGTACTTTTTTACCCGACTACGGCAAAGCCAAAGGAGGGTTATGATTTTGACAGGCTATGTATGTATGTATGTATGTATGTATGTATGTATGTATGTATGTATGTTCATCTGTTCCCTCGTAACTTCTAAACCACTAATCAGAATTCGACAAATGACATATCATTAGAAGCGTCTTAATTGTCCGCTGGTTATAGGCTATATAGATTTTCACCAAATTCAATGTGGCGCCTTCTAGCGGACAAAATATACAGAGTAAAAAAATAAAGTTAAGCTAGATATGCCGTGTTTGGTATCATTTTAAAGCGCTTCACTTGTACATTTCGAATATATATATATTACTAGCATTTGCTTGTGACTTTACTTGCATTTATGGGCTAATTGCATATAATTCACATCTTTTCGTTCTTAATTTCTTTGGTACTTAATAATCAGAATAAGACCACTGCAGTGCCATTAGAAGGGTCTTGATCTTGATATTCTGTTGGTTGTGAGCTATAAAGTTTGTCACCAAATTTACTATTATGCCCTCTAGCGGACAAAAAGTATAAAATAAAAATATATGTAATGTGTTTGGTATTACTTGAAAGAGCTTCACCAGTATTTATATGCTTATACATAATTACAAGACTGCTTTGAAGATGTTTAAAAAAAATGAGCGATAAGAGTAAAGCGCGGATCACGGGAACTGTAATGTAGAGCAGCGTGAACGTTAATAGAATAATTTAATGCACTAATGTAAACGACATAAGCTGGGAGTACCTCCACGCGGTGAAGGCGGAAACAGTTTGATAACTTTTTCCGGCGGAAACAGTTTGGATCATAATAAGTTGCTTAAAAATCCACATGACAGTCAATCGTTAGCAGAATTAGATAGATTAAGAAATCTTCCTAGGTCATCTTAATACATGAAACCTTCAATCTACATTACACATTTACACATTACACTAACGACCTCATCCACTAATCGGTCCATTACCCATTTGCTGCCATCGACGGATATGTGCGTCACTACTACCAAATACTGGAAGCGTCATACGTCAAAAAATAAAGTTAAGATAAATATGCCGTGTTTGGTATCATTCAAAAGCGCTTTACTTGTACATTTTGAATATATCTATATATTACTAGCATTTGCTTGTGACTTTACCTGTATTCATGGGGTACTTTTATACTTTTTCAGCGTAGTTTTTTGTCGTAGTTGGGTTTTAGTTTTTTTACTTTATCTTGTTAAATACACGACTTGATTAAAATATTTTGCATTACAGTTTAATTGCTTTAAACCTACAAACTGGTTAATTTATTTAATAGAAAACTTACCAATTGCTGAATAATGATCACCATCTTGCTGGGAAAAAAATAGTGTAACCAGTTTTGTGCTTCACACACTAATTGAGGAAGCATGTAAAACAATTTACTGCACTAACTGAAAGATATCTGCATTAGAGTCCTGCATTAGGTCGGGTTACTTGCTTTTTCCCGAACCGACTCTTGGTTCGGATCAGATCAATAGTAGATTTTTTGTTGCAGCCCGCTTCACTTTCATTGTTTCGGTTTGGGTTTTGACTCTAATTGGTCGACCTGAATTTCAAATGATATCCAAAGTATTTTTTCAGGTTGAAGATCTATGTACAGGGGTGGGGAATTTCTAGAAAATCTTACCAGCCAAGGATTTATTTCACCAGCCAGTAAAATGCAATCTACAGTTGAAATTTTTTATGACAAAATTACGCAACTCAAAAATAGTTGATTACTATTACTATAATGCATTTTCATATTTTTCTTCCCTATAAATTTAAAAAAAATAAACAAGAGATGAAAGTTTAATATAAAATAGAACTTAGTACCATGTTTACATCGCAATAATTAGGAAAGTTGAAAAATATAGCTAACTAATAAAAAAAAAGTTTTTGGCATATCTCTATAGTTTGCAGTTTTCAAAAACTACCTGAAAATTCACTCGCCCTGTTAGAAAATTCACTCGCCAATGGCGAGTAAAATGATGCATTTCCCTGCCCATGTCTATGTACAATAAGACCTCCATAATGGCTTTTCTTTCAAAAGGCATACATTTCTATTTAGCAAACACTTTTTAATTCCTAAACTTTATATATTTGAACTTTTATATAAGTTTGAATAACAGGTACCTCTCAATTTAAACACATGTAACATGTGTACATAAACTATCAAAAATATGATACATGTGGTTTTTGTGTGTATCGAAAACAAAATATTGATAATATTTTTCATATTTTGAAAATTATTTAATTATTTTTGCATGTTCGGGTCGTGTTGACTTAAAATCAGACATAGTACAGGCTCAGCAAAAAAAAAAAAAAAAAAAAAAAAAAAAAAAAAAAAAAAAACCTGAACTTTCATAGCCTCACAGACTTTTTACGAAATTCGAAATTTTCCGTAACATTTTGAGGAAATTTTCATTTATTCTGCGATCCCTTGACAAAGTTAGTCTTTTTCTGCGGCCATTTGACGAATCTTACCACAGGAATCTTATTAATGCATGAATTTTGTCTATAATTACTGTAGATTATAAACGTATGTAGAGAAATTTCTAAATCGCTCGTGAAAGAAAAAATTCACAAGTTGGTTACAAGAAATTCTTCATTCAGTCATGAAGAAAAAAAAATCGATTAATTTGCCCATCTACTGCTTAAAAAATCACAAAATTCATCAATCAGTCGCAGATGAAAAAGAAAAATCGACAGTCGGTTGTTAGGTGAAAAATCATAAAATTTGTCAAGTGGTCACATAAAAAACACACAAAAATTGCCAATCGGTAGGAGAAAACATACGATTCATTCATAATTAATATCCATTATGAGGTTTTTTTGGTTAAGAAGGAATGATTTTTTTTTCTTTTTCAGAACTGAATGGCTGAAATTTCAGAACAGAATCACCCCTTACTCTTGAAAATAAAAGTGATGTTCTCAGAAAATCATTGGCAAAAAAATAATTCACCCCCCCCCCCCCCGCCGAAATCATGCCATGTTGGACAGCGCTGATAAAATACATTAAATGTTTTCCCACCAACCAAAACATTGATAATTTTATTGTCAGTGTATGTGAATGAATTCTTACTTTGGAAAAAAGCTTTTTAAAATAGGATTACACATATTATGTATTTTGAAATTTATTCATTCTGACTTTTTGGGAATTAATCGTGAACTTTTCTTTTGATTTAGTAATCTTAATGGTCTTCCGATTTTCAAGTGGAAGCTGTTTAGAAATCTATTGGTATGTATCATATGATAGGGCATAGAGAATGTAACTTTGGTGGTTTTTAACACAAATCGCAACCGTCTGTCAACAAACATTGAAAAAACAATGATAACTTAGTTTAAAATATTTTTTGAGTTATGGGGATCCCACAATAAACAATTTAATTAATTTGTAATTCTGACTTTGAATTTTAAATTTACTTTAGTGAAAGCATTGAAAAATCCATTTATTTGTTCCCATCACAAACATTGTAATCTTTTCTAGCTAAATAGTTTTAAGTTCTTTTAGTACCTTTTTTCGCGAAAAATCAATCGGCAAAATTAAGATCTTCATTTTGTTTAAATTTGTTAATATTTAAAGATATTTTAGTTAAAACATTGTGATTAAACATTCATTGTAAGATATCTGCTTTAAAAATTTATATTTGTCTCAGCCTTTCCAAGTATTAAAATTTTCAGGCTTAATTTAACATGTAATTTTTTATTAATGATTCAATTGTTAAAATTATCATTTTAGTTACATTTTCTAAAGAGTCAAGAACATATTACATAAATACCATGAACTCATGTGTAGGGGGCTTTCAAAAGAAATATAATCTTCCATTATGATTTTGTCGAATATCTAGAAAGTTCTTAAAGGAATCTTTTAGAACAACAATTATTCACGAAACATGTTTGACGTCATATTTTGCAGCAAAGCTTTAATCAGCAGAGAATTTAGGACTAACAAAAAAAATGTAGAGAAACTAATTATTTCGAGTGTTCATTAAAATAAGATACTTCAAAATATCTGTAGCTACTGTCCGTGAATTTGGAGATATTGTGGAATAATTCTATGAATTCGTTTAAGAATAGCACGTATGCTCATGGAGATATAAAGCTTTCTTCAAAAATTTCTTGGAAGTTTTGCATGTCTTTTGTTTATAGCACTCTAGGTTATAAGACAAATTTAATGCTACTTTTAAAAAAGTCGGAAAACATCAGTAGAAAAAGTAGAATTTAATAGGAATATTTATATTTTAAATATTTGATGAAATACGAGAATTTGTATGAAAATATTTTCACCTGCCTATGCTTTGGGGGACTCAGCGGATATTAATTTCCAGTGCGAAAGCGAAGTTTTTCTTAAATTTTCGCAAATAGCCGTCAGATTTTGCCAAACAATTTATATGCGCCAAAAAAAAAAAAAAACAATTTATATGCCTAATTTTCGGCTTTGTATTCATAAAACCTGACGTAACTACGTAACAAATATCAGTATTGAACTGCCGATGGTGTCAATCGATTCAAAATTAAAAAATAATACACGGGACCCACTTGAACTACGTAAAAAAATATATATTTCCCCTTCCCTTCCCTGATTTTAAATGACCTCTTCCCCCCCCCCCCCTCCAACGAAACAGGCATTGTAAAATAACTTTATTTTTCTGGTGACTCGTCGAATCGCCATTTCCAGTGCGAAAACGAAGTTATTCACAATTTTTTGTGAATGACTAACAGTTGTTGCATCTTACTATTTATCTATTTTTAATGTACTGTTTATCAAAACCTGAGATAAATGTTGCTTTTATAAATTTTAGTTGTTTAATATCTGTACAAGTAAATTATTTAATAAACATGTGTAACATTTTCCCTTAATATTTTGCAATATCCACAATTCTTATTTGTATGCTTCATTATAGTATCCCTTTATAGTATCCCCTTTTAAGTTTTCCTTTATAGTAGATATATATATATATATATATATACTATGTGTCTTTATGACATATGACGAAAAAAGTATATTTAGTTTACATAATTCTGTGCTGACGTTGCGTAATTATGTTTAAAGTAATTAGTAACTAGTTTTCTCTAGTTAATACGCTTCATTTTGTGAAAAATACATTACGCTTATTCGGCTATTTAATAAAACAATAAGTGTTTTCTTAAAGAATTCACACTTTTATATGTAATTTTATTTATCTTTAGGAAATATACATTAAATACTTATTGTATAATATGGAGATAAAATTCTCTTCAAATATTTAGTTATATCATATTTATTTATTTTTTAAAGCAAAATTCCATAATAATTTCAGGGGGGAAAAACTCTATGAAGAGTTTATTTGATTGTACTCCATGTGCTTATTCTACTATCAAGAGATTTAAGAGGTTATGTAATGAAAAATACTTAAATCAAGAAATATCATGAATTTAAGAACTCTATTAATCATAAACAAATATTAATATATTTCATAGGTTCATGGAATATTTTGTTATTATACTGTCTTAAAAGATATTTTTTCTAAAACAAATATGCATACAATACGTATTTATTTGCTGAAGGAAGTTTTATATAAATTTAATGTCAACGATATCTGAGTGTTGATATTTATACCAATTAAGATATTTTATTTTTCATTAATAACTAAAGATAAGTAAAAAACACGTATTTCATAGATATTCTTTCTTTCAAAAAATATTCAAGATATATAAATCCCCGCGAGATATCATTTGTACGCATTTTCGGTAACTGTAATTTGAAATACTTTATTAAATTCAGTTTATATGCCAGATCATTATTTAAGACTATTTAGTTACAAGGAATTTCAATGTTCATTCTTATATAACGTTTAAATATATTGCATTCAAAAATATTTTTTATATTAATAAAGGATTAGATTTTATTATTTGTGATGTAAAATTATGCTACTATATTTTTAAAAATATGATATATTTATTTCCTATTTACTCATGTGTTCCGGAAACTTTATCCGTACACTTTTATAAAATGAATTGTTTGCTTCGAAACAATATTGATATATTTGTGCAAAAATTCTTTTTAAAGCGATATTTTTGCTGATCCATTCCAAAGTTTTACAAATAAAATGTAAATTGTTTAGTACATAATCTAAATGTCCATTCATATTTAAATGTTTAAAATTATATAAAAAGGGTTTGTGTCACATAACATATAAAGTAAATTTACGATAATTTTGAATGTTACATAAAAATGTTTTATTTTAAAATTTTCAAGCATTCGTAGCAAAATGAAATTCAATGACATTTTAAAAAAAGTCTTTTCTTTATTTTTTCAGGTTTAATTTTATAAAACTGCTAAACCATTTTCAGTTAAAAACAAGTGTCTTTATTGGTTTATGTGTACATAAGCATAAAATAAGTGAACCAATCATTACGCAATTGTTCCACTCTTTTCCAGTGGTACAAATGGACTACAAACAATATGTATTATATAAATGTGGTACATAAAATATGATTTGTATTCGAATAATATAAAAACCCTTCAGCTAACTTTAAATTTCCAAAACAAATATCCACGTTTAATACTTTACTTAAGTTCTTTTGATCGTATGTATCCTAGAAAGTTTTACATTATGCAACTTTTCTTAACCCTTCATAGAATTATTTTAAAAATTGTGACAAGGATTTATCCATTAACTAAGACAAATAAAAGTAATATCTTGGAATGAAAAGCAACGGGAGCATTCAGGTGATAACTAGAAAAAAACTACGAAAGACTCGTCTACAATTACTTAAGCAATGAACTTTCAGGAACTTTTATACCTTTGATCTTTCCCCAGGTGACGATTGTTGTATTAGAGTTAAAGAGCTCTAGATGTTTAATAATTTTTGATAGTTTTTATGCTATAAAGACCTTTTTATGTATAGTTTAGCACATTTTAAATAAATTATATCAGAATTTTTATCTAGCATATTTTTAAAATGTCTTTTTATTGAAAGACACCAGTTTAATGCTAAAGTGAAGTAAAATATGGATAATCTAATCTTAAGATTAATTTTGCTTGTGTATATGCTTGTGTTTGCATATTTATGTATATATATATATGTATGTATGTATATATTACTTTGAAAACACAAACACAATTACATCCATGCCTTACCCTGAGATTGAAACCGGACCCTCAGTGTTTAAATCATATGAATATAATATTATTTTCTCCTATGAACACAATACATTTTTAATTTTACAAGAAATAAGTGTTTTTTAGATCTTTTCTTATTAAGATTAAAATGTTTACTTAAAGTGTCAAAGTATTATATATTCGCGGCATAATTTTCCGTTGTCATGAGAAATTTGTTATTAACATTTCTAAGGATTACGGAAAACAAGTTGATGTTGATGTTTTATTTCATACTTCATGAGTTGTTTTTTTCAATTTAGAGCTTCTTTTATTCACGTCAACAAACTTCTGCATCATAGGTTTTGGTAAAAGTTTCCCTCCACGAAACACGCACATTGAATCATTTAAATAAAAACTTATATTATTGATATTATGGATGTAACGATTAGTTGTGGTCTATTATGAAGCAAAAAAGAAAAAAAAAATTAAAAACTATTTTTTTTCTTTTTTTTTACATTCAATTGGGTCTGTAATTTAGTTTACACTTTGTCAAAATTGTTAAAATTCTGATCACAGTAGACCTGTCAAAGTCTTCACTTCTATAAATAACAATATTGATTATTCTCCAATTTATCCTACTCTTAATCATAATTTAAATGCTAAAACAACACGTGATGAACACGGAAAGGGTTCATCATCAGTTGTAGTTTCCAAAAAATCTATCACAAAACAAATTAACGATCTTCAACGAAATTACTTAGATAATTATAACTGGTTGTTAATTCGAAAAAACATCTTTGCTATTAAAAAGAAACAGCTTGTACAACATTTAAATGTCTTTCTAAGTAAATCTTTCTGTAAACATTTCTCTGATATTTACTTTGACCTTATTATGAGTAGGGTTAATCTTTTAAATATTAATTTACAAAAAAAACACAAAACTCAGAACATGAATACTCAAATGATAATTACTTTTTCAAATCACATATTTAATAAAATTAATATCAATTCCATAATTAATGATAAAAATTGTTTTTTTCCTATCAATAATCTTCATATATCAAAAACCTTTAAATATCCGAATACAATTGGGAGAAAGATTTTTAACTACAATACATTTTCAAAAAATACATCTGCTGCAAGTAATTTTCCGTGTAACTGCAAAGACCCCACTCTAAAAAAAAATACATAAACAATGATCATGGACATATAATCACTGGAAATCTTGATATTGTTCATGATTTTAAATTGAAACAACTAATGGGTTATGGTACTAAATATAGACTTCCATCTAAATTTAATGTTAAATCTATTATCAAACAGTTTACATATGATATTGATATTTTTATTTATAAAATTTCTATCTCTTATAATAAGCCTATTGAATATTTTAATCAATGGAAGATATTAGTAATTGAAAAATTAACTATGGCTTTAAAAAATAATATTGCTGATTTGGTTTCTATTAATACAAAGCATTATTTCCAACAAATTACTAAATTACAAAAAAACTACGTTATTACATATGTAGACAAATCTCCTAACAATTATGCTATTATATGTAAATCATATTATCACCAACTTCTTACAAATTCTATTTCTTCTAATAAGTCATTTCAAAAAACTAATGAAACTGTAATTGTAAATAATCGTAAAATTCGAAGTTATTATAAACTATTAAATATTTTATCTACTAATTTTAATTATCCATATTTAGTTCTTATTCCCAAATTTCATAAAACTCCAATTACATTTAGGACTGTTACTATTGGTTGTAATACATATAATAATAAAGCCAATACACTTCTCTTAAAAATTCTTAATCAATTATATGTACTTACTACAAATAATGATAATACACATTGTATAAAAAATAGCTATCAACTTGTTAATATTTAAAAAAATCTTCATTGTGTTTATAATATAACGACATATGACTTCAAAGATCTTTTTAATAATATAGACCTATTAGATTTACATAAAATTATAAATGCATTATTTAAAAAATATTATAAAAAACTGGAATTACCATCTAATATAGATATTGCATATTTTAAATCTTTAACTAACTTCATTATCTATAATAATTATATATTGCAAGATAATACTTTATATTTACAGCATGTCGGTATACCACAAGGCGGTTGTACTTCCAGTTTACTCTCAGACTTATACTTATATCATTATGAACGTAATTTTACTAATAATAATCTACATTTATATCGTTATATTGATGACATCATTTTAATTGATTCTGATCAATCTGCAATTACTCGATTTCCAGTTGATTATCCCACTAATTTGGAATTAACGGAAAACCTTTTATCTAACAATACAATTAACTTCTTAGATCTTAAAATTACAATAAAAGACAATAAAACAATCACAGATTTATATGACAAACGTAAAGAATTTAAATTCAAAGTTAATACATTTACAAATTTTAAATCTTGTCTACATCATTCTGTATTTCGGAATATAATACTTAATCATTTATATAGAATAAAATGTTTATGTTCTTCTCCTCTAATTAACAATAATATTAAAAAACTAATTTATGATGCATTAAATCATGGTTTTCCAAAAAAATTCATATATTCATTAATATACAATTAGTACTTTTCTTACATGATCTATTAAAACAAATTAACACATGCGTAAACAAAATTACAAAAAATTATAAAATAAAAAAATATCTATAAAAAATTAAAAATTGTAAAATAATAAAAAAAAAATATTATAGGTTGGTTGGGTAGGTAGATTTTAGAGTACGGAGGAGGGT
Organism: Maratus speciosus; assembly: GCA_963932465.1. Lineage (NCBI taxonomy): Eukaryota > Metazoa > Arthropoda > Arachnida > Araneae > Salticidae > Maratus > Maratus speciosus. The sequence continues at coordinate 426,947,764 of OZ010795.1, read as the reverse complement.
GGTGTTGTCTGGATAATACGCAATGGTTAATTATATTAAAAAAAATTGGGGGCTCTTGTATTATTACTATATTTTTGTTACGTATTTTATATGGATGTTGATTTGATATTTTATATGTAATTGGAGAATTTCATTAATATTATAATTAGCCTAATTATTGATTAATCTAATTTACAATTATTTGTTATTAAATTTTAAATTTACTATGGACAATATCATATTAATTACTAATAGTATGCCATTCTTATAGTGAATAATATACATATAAGTATGTTTAATATAAATATAGTTATACTGTATGCATTAAAATTGGATAATTATTTTTATTATTATTAATCTATTCTTTTTAATATTTATTATCGGTTTAATGTTTTTGAATGTCCCACATTCATACTTTATGGTTTTTTTATGGATGTCTGATAATAATCCACACTCTATATTTGTGCTTTTTAAGTAATGGGTATTTAAGTATCATTTAACCTTCTATTTACTTCCACATGTTTTTTATTCCCTGTTCATTTTATAAATATCTGATATATAATTCATTAAAAAATAATTTTTATATTTAATAATTATTTATATTAATTATTACTGAATTTATTTTGTTTTATAGCATATAGCTATATGCTATATATTATCAATGTTCTAGAATTATTTAAATTCTTAGTTTAGTTTAAATAAGTTAGCTAATAGAATATATTGTATGCTTTTAAATTTAATTTACAATAGTTTTTAAATACATTGTGTGGTATATATTCGGTTTATAATTCTCTATATATAAGGATATGTTTGGTTTTGCTGTTTATACAGTTATTTACATTCAACTGCTTACAATTATTTATAAAGTTATTTACATTCAAATGCTTACAAATATTTATCTTGCGTTAATTGTTTAATAGACGTAATACTAGATGGCAGCACTAAATCTGTCTCTTTAAGATAGCTCTAATTTTTAATTTTTCTAGCTACATTTCAGTTATAATTTAATACACCAGGGGGTATTTTTAGCTAAATTTTGACGATATTGTTAAACTGTTATTAATTAATTTAATAGTGCATTTTAAATAATGTAAATAATATCTATTTATTTTATATTGGATTAAATGTGTTTAACAAGGTATTTCAAATTTTATTTCAAAATGTATTAACTGCATCCTTTGGTATCATTTACTGTGATTTCTTAACTGTTTTATTCACCTTAATCTTTTTGCTATAATGGCAGCCATGTGCGCGTGGATTTTTGTAAAATACTGAAATATTAATCGGTATGGTGTTTATTATTTATATTTTATATCCTATAAATATTTAAATACGTTTTATTGATTCTTCCATTTCATATTATTTGTTTCTATTCTGCTTTCATTTTTAATCAATTCACTTGATTTTATGGTTGTTTGGGCACAGGGGAAAATTACTTTTAGCTTTAGCTTATTTTTCCCACAGAAAGCAACCATTTTGCTTATATCATTGAATTCTGTGCCCTTCATAACGTAATTCAATGTATAAGCTTTTCAATTTTTGTTGGTGTCCACTTTTTTCTTTTTCTTCCATAATAATTCTTTTTTTTTTTTTTTTTTTTTTTTTTAAATACTTACAGCTTCAATTCATAATTATTGACGGTGGAAGGTTATGTTTAATTAATGGTTATATATATATATATATATATATATATAAATATTTCATAAAGATCCGATTAAATTTAGATTTATTTGTAGTACTTCTAGAAGCATTAACAAAAATTTTAATATTGGTTTACAGAATTTATTAAAAAAGATTTATGATTTTTTAAAGCATAAATTTAAGAAGTATAGTTATTTCTGGTCAATTGACAATAGTGTTGAAATTTTGAGCAAATTGCCTTTGACTCCTCTGACAATGCAGGTATTCGATTTTGAAAATCTGTTCACCAATATACCTATTGATTCACTTTATGAAGTTTTAATGAGTATTTTTGATGTTTTTTGTATAAATGATGAATTAAATATAAATAGAGATTTATTTTCAAGTTTATGTCATTTCTGTTTTTATAATAATTATGTAACTTTTAACAATAATACCTTTAATCAAATATGTGGTATAGGGATGGGAACAAACTATTCTAGTACAGCAGCAAATTTATTTTTATTTTATTATGAATTTAAATATACTATGAAATATAATAAGTCTTTAAAGGTCTTTAGGTATATTGATGATATTTTGATTTTTAATTTTGATTTTTCTAATGAATATGATATTATATATCCAAATTGTTTAAAATTGAACAGAGCAAACAGTGATGATTATAATGCAGAATTTTTAGATATTTTATTCAAAATTAGTGATAATAATTTGATTTTGGATTTGTACGATAAAAGAAATAGTTTTAATTTTTTTACTAGAAGCATGCCGCATTGGTTTTCAAATTTGCATAAAAAAAATTTACATAAATATAATTATTAATCAATTGATACGTTTCAATAAAATTTGTGGCAGAGACAGTAATTTTTATAAACAGATTTTTAAGTTATTGGCTAATTTATTTTACAATAACAATTACCCTATTAAGTTTTTGAAATATTATTTAAAGACAGTTCTTAAAAGTGAATGGCAACGATGTGGACTGTCGGCGTGAACATGTGATAGCAGCCTTCTGGATCTTTCTGTATGAAATGGGCATCCTAAAGTCTTGATAAAAGAACGGGTGTCTATCGATGAATTGAAACGAAAGAATGTTGCAGACCTGGAATTTCTGGCTTTTGATAATGGATTTGGAAGAAAAAATTTATTTGTTTATAGTTGACGGGTAGAAAACATTATACAGGTATTCATGTTTTGAGAAATTTCATTTTGCGGGTTTGGGGGGGCGCATGTTTATTCTGCATTCATGCTATTTTCTTATATTTTTTCTTTTTGTTTTCAGTTTAATGATAATTTAAGCATTCCTCTAAAAGACCTTTTTATTAAAGTTTTTTGTTTTTGTATGGTTAATATTATGTTTGTTAGTTTTTAATTTGAGTTGTTTTAGTTTTTTATGTAATTAGATTAATAAAATGACAATAGTTTTCAGTATTGAATGCGGGGTGAACATGTGTTCAGAAACCTGCAAATTTTAAAAAGTGGGAGGTGGAGTTAGTTTTCTGTCTGTCCTCCCACTGATGAAGAACAGACTGTTTTTGTTTTTTTACCTGTCTTTCTTGTTTTTGTTTTTATAAATATTTTACTGTTTAAAAATTTCTACAGATATACACCTTCCTTTTGAAGTTATGTTGTTTTAGCATTTTGAAATGATATAATATATATATATATATATATATGTGTGTGTGTGTGTGTGTGTGTGTGTGTGTTATGTAGAGAAATAAAAATTGTTGTGTCTGGTTTGTGTTACTAATTCTGTGTATAAATGAGGATCATTTGGGGCGAAAGCCATTGTTGCTATAGGCCTCAAAGCAATCTCCACTACGGTGGATTTCCAATCAATCCAATCAATATGATTTAAAACAGCTCACGAAAAAAAAGTGCCGTAAACGTTTACCAGCTTTATTCAATTCATATAAAACATTTAATTGATTCATAACTTTTATTTTTACGAAAAATAAAGAGAATATTGATTTTTTAATTTTTTTGCATAAAATATGTTTAGACGTCTAAACATCTTATAATAATCTTATTTTAAAATTACCTAAAACTAGATATGTACATATCTAGTGTATTTTGGTGACGTTAAGCAGAGATATGAATAAAACTTTCATCTCCATCCATTTTCAAATAAATGCTTTACAATAACAATCCTTAAATTAATTTTACTTTGTTTATGTTTCTTCAGTATATAAATATGTTCAAAATGCATCTTATAATTCCCATGTAACTTCATATTTCTATTGACGTTTCTTAATGTGCGTTTTACCCCCCCCCCCCCCAAAAAAAAAAAAAAAAGTTTTGAAATAATACAAATTGTTTACAATTAAATATGTTAAGGAAACATCTAGGTTTGCATTCTGTTACATAAGAAACATAAGTAAAATGTTATATTGGAGAATAATTTCGACTACCTTTTGTATAATGGATTTATACTTTTTGTGATATCTTAAAAATTAATTGGCAATTTTTGGAAATTGTCTGTCTGTCAATTGGTCTGGTTGAAACAAAATGTTTTATTGGCGTTATCTTTTAAAAACTAATGCAGGGACTATTAAAAATCTCGATATACTGCTAGTACTTGATAAATCATTGTTCTAGTTAGGTAGGTTTGTCTATCGTTTAACAGGTGGGGTCGCTATTCTGTATTTTTCACGAAAACTGTGATTACTATATTTCGGTGTTTAAGGGATAGGAGATCATAAAAATATGTTCAGTTAATCTTTAGATCAGGTTTTGGTGCATACAGTCGAAACGGTGGCGCTTTTATGTTTCATTATTTAATAATTCTCTGATACAAACATATCGGCATGATATGCAATTTGATCAAATTTCTTATAAAGTAAAACTTTCACAATATTGTACGGACTAGATTTGCAATATATATTCTAAATAAGTGGCATCGGTCTGTATCCCGTGATTAATGTTATAGTTCGACACCTGTAGGATGGAATTTAACAAAATTAAAAATGGAAGATATTTAATAAAAATCTTCCTGATCGAATCTTGGCATTGTTCACTCTTCAGCGGGTGCTGCGGTGATTTGTATTTTTTTCAGTTACCTTATTTCCCACAATCTCACATCAATCGAATGGACATTTACAAATTTCATTATTTAAAACATTTACAAAAAAATTTCTTTTTAGAATATATTTTTTTCAATAATCTTTGTACGACGGTGATTAAAAAAGTAATGCAAATTTATTCATTAATGCTACAACATAGTAACGCACTGTTGCATATTACTTTTGCACATAGTCGCCATGGTTCTTGAAGCATTTATTCAATCGGACGACAAACGTATTGAAACTTCCATAGAAAAAATGAAAGTCCTGTTGCCACATCAAGACTACTTCCTGTATTTGGTCATCGGTTCTGAGGTGTTAACATCCAGATGCTTCTTCAACGATCTGGAAAAAGGAAAATCACTTGGTGAAGCACTCTCGTAGTTGTATTTCAGTAGATAGGTACATCAAAGTTTTTATTAAAAGGTTTTACTTAAAAATAAATATATTTCACCCTTTTTGTATTAAAATATTTAAGATGTTGAGATGTGCTTTTATTAATCGCTGTTAACTATAACTTCCAGTTCAGTTGAAAGAAACGAAGCATATTTTGAAATTGTTAATTTAAAGAAGGGTTATATAAATTACAGTATTAGAATACTGCAGAAGAAAGTTTTGTGATAGCTACAGCATACTAATTATAAATATCATGAGATTCTTTTTTTTTTACTTAAACATATACTTTTCTATAATTCTGATCTTTAGAATTATAAAGCCCGTTTGTAAGCTTTTCAAAACGATCCACATTAAAAGAGAAGTGGTTTTTGAAATTGTCATTCTTTCATTATATTCATTATATAAAATATTCAAATTAATAATGAATCCTTCAATAGGTATTGAGATGTTAAGTTGTCAATCATCTTCTTCTCCCGAGTATGATTGGTTTATGATTAATTATAACACAGCAAAGATAAATATCCAGATTATCTTTGATGGCTTATAGAACGCAAGAAGTCTTTTACGAATAGTTAGTAGTGTGTAATTTGTTTTATACTTATGTATTTGTTTTGCAATATGTTTTAAACAAAACGTATATCTTTCTAAAGGTAATATAATGGCATCAGAAAGTACCGTCTAGTGCTGTACATTATCAACATTTTAGATAATAAAACATTGAAGAAAAAAACGCTCATGATCAGCAGATTTACAAGTACATAAACTATAGCTAAAAATTGCGTAATTTGTTTTGACGCGTGTCAGTTCTCATTTCTCAAAGTTATAAGTTTCTTGGAAGAAAACTCCTTCTTTCTTGTAAATCTTTAGGTATCGTGTAACAACAACGTAATCTCCCAATACAACTTCAAACTTTTTACTTCTTATAGGTTCAAAAATGCTTGTATGATGTAAATATTTAATGAGAAATAAGATGAAGTGAAGTAGTGAATATGGATAAATGCAAGAAAAATGTATAATATTTATAATAATTTTCTACTTAAATATAAAAATATACATAAATGATGTAGATTTAGATAATTTGATAGCATCGTAAATTGGGATGACTGGTCCAGTTCATTTAAAAGAAGGTGAGAAGAGTTCAGATTTATCTGTATTTTTACTTTTTTGTTTAGATTTTATGTTTCTTTTGTTGTTGTTGTTGTTATAAAGCATCAGTTTTTACTTATACTTTCAAATATACATATTTTCTTAAATTTTCACGTTCCGTAAACATTAAAAACATACAGAATAGCTAATTACTTAAATTTATTTATTCTTCAACAATATCTAGCTACCAAAACGTCAGTAGATGCTTACTCAAAAGAGGCAAAAATATTTCCATGCCCATCTCTATATCGTTCTGCCAGTCTCTCTGTCTGTGATAAATACTGGGAAATATCCGAATAACATGAAATGAAATATAACGCTTTGAAAAAATTAATGCAGCTGTACAAGTTTTTTGTATAATTTGGTTATTTATTTTGGTTACAGGTACAGTTAAAAGAATTCGCATATAAAAAGTAGTCATAACCTTGTCAAAATCTCAGAGTTTCCGACCAAACTTATGTTTTGTTAAAAAAAAAAAAAAAAAAAAAAAAAAAAAAAAAAAAAAAAAAAAAAAAAAAAAAAATCCCCATTTATTATATTAAATATTTTGTCAACATTTAAAGAAACCATTATACATTTTTGGATCCCAAGTAGTCCTGGACGTTCAATGAACGTCCAACTATGATTATACTAAACATGTAAGAAAAAATTGGGTATTTCTTTCCCCCGAAGTCTATATGAGGGGCTCACAATCTTTGAAGGCCTGAGTGGAGCAAGTTCGCCTAATCAGACATCCAGCTTAGACTTATTTACGTTCCAACCGGGGATCACCCCGACAGGCAGGGGCTCGCAGACAGAAATCACATAAACAAAATGACATAGTCCATTTAGAATGTGCATAAAATCTGTTTTATCTACTCCCACATAGTACCAAATTTGTTTTTACATACTTTATCACATTCGGCATCTGTTTACAGACTTGGTTCACTGCGGGAGTGAATAAAACAGATTTTATGCACCTTCTAAATAGACTATCTCATTTTTTTTTCAAAATGAGCTTTGTCTACTATGGCCCCCTAATATCTCAATCTTAGTCAAGTTCCCTTAAATAGTTCTAATACAATCTGCTTATTACCACAAATTCTACTAAACATTTGAGAATTTTCAAATGAGGTTGTTCACATGACGCTTATGACGTTCAAAAATCATCCTATAGTAAATTCTTTCCAAATGCAATATAATCTATGAAGGTTTTGTCACTCAGATTCCGAAATCTCCTCCTTAATGCTAGATCTATGGACTTTTGATGCATTCGTATATTTATAATATTCCCTCGGGAAATTCATATTTTAAACATCTTTTTTCTATGTACTCTTCTTAAAGGATGTCTCATTTATTCTTAGTTTTCAAAATATTTCTAAAATCTATGCTGAATTTAATATTTTATCTATACTCCTATTATAAAGAGGAAAAAATTGTTTATTTGTCGGAGGTAAGCTCTGGAACGCCGAACCGATTCCAAAAGTAATGGTATCGAAATGATGGTGTTAGTCCAACTTAGAACATAGGCTATATCTTATGTCGGTGCCACTACCCCAAAGGGGGTGTAGGAGCAAAAAACGTTCTAAAAATGCGATTTTAGTGTTACTGAAGGGCCTAGAAATATGAAATTTTGAATATTAGTTACTTATAAGATATAAATGATGTCTAAGAACAGTTCTTAGACAATTCGAAATTTAAAAGGGGTGAAAATGCACAAAAAGCGTTCTAAAAAACGTTCTAAATGGTAGTTTCTACACAATCTCAGGAAATACCAAACCGATTTAAAAATATTGGTGTCAAAATGATGGTGACAACGCTTGCTCCAAGATAGGCTATGTTTTATGTCGGTGCCACTACTCCAAAGGGGGTGTAGGAGCATAAAACGTTCTAAAAACGCGATTTTAGCGTTACGGAAGGGCCTAGAAAAATGAAATTTTGAATATTAGTTACTTATAAGATATAAATGATGTCTAAGAACAGTTTTTAAACATTTCCAAATTTAAAAGGGGGGAAAATGCACAAAAAGCGTTCTGAAAAACGTTCTAAATGGTATTTTCTACACAATCTCAGGAAATACCAAACCGATTTAAAAAATATTGGTGTCAAAATGATGGTGACAACGCTTGCTCTAAGATAGGCTATGTTTTATGTCGATGTCACTACCCCAAAGGGGTTGCAGGAGTAAAAAACGTTCTAAAAATGCGATTTATGTGTTACTGAAGAGCCAGGAAATATGAAATTTGAAATATTAGCTACTTATTAGATATAAAGGATTTCTAAGAACAGTTCTTAAACTATTCAAAATTTGAAAGGGGTGAAAATGCGCGAAAATCGTTCTAAAAAACGTTCTAAATGGTGGTTTCTACACAATCTCAGGAAATACCAAACCGATCTGAGAAATAATGGTATCAAAATGATGGTGACAACCGTTGCTCCAACATAGGCGATGTTTTATGTCGGTGCCACTACCCCAAAGGGGGTGCAGGAGAAAAACATTCTAAATTGCGGCTTTTGCGTTACGGAAGGGCCTACAATCGTGAAATTTGGAATGGTAGCTAGCTATAAGATATCAATGATCTCTAAGGACATTTCCCAAAAAAATCGAAATTTAAAAAGGGGTCAAAATGCGCAAAAAGCGTTGAAAAAAACTTTCTAAATTGCGATTTCTATAAAATCTCAGGAAGTACTGAACCGATTTCAAATATAATGCTTTAAAAATGATGGTGAAAGACCTTGCTCCAAGATAGGCTATATTTTATATCTGTTTCCACTACCCCAGAGGAGATGCAGGAGCAAAATGCGCGAAAAGCGTTCTAAAAACGTTCTAAATGCCGATTTGTCGGCAATATGTCAGGAAGAATGAATCTGATTTCAAACGTAATGGTAGGAAATTGATGCTGACAGCCTCTGCTCTAACATAGAGGCTATTTTATGTCGGTATCATTATCACCAAGACGTTGCAGGAGCAAAAAATTATTCTAAATTTTGATTTTTGTGATCGGTAGGGACTAGCAACTTAAAACTAGGCAAGGTACATATTTATTAGATATAAATGATCTTTAAGAACAGTTTCGAAAAAAATGGAAATTTAAAAGAGCTGAAAATGCGCAAAAAGCGTCCTAAAAACCTTCTAAATTGCGATTTCTACTCAATCTAAGGAAATACCAAAGCTATTTCAAAAGTAATGGTTGCAAATCAATGGTGACAGTCCCTGCTATAACATAGGTTATATTTTGTGTTGCTGTCACTACCATCTGAAAGTTGCAAAAGTAAAACAGGTTCTAATTTGCGTTTTTTGTACAACTAAGGGGTCTATCACTTTGAAGTATGGCGTGGTATTTACTTACAAGATGCAACTGCTTTCTAAGAACAGTCGAAAGAAAATTCCAAATTTAAAAAAATGAAGTGAGTGAAAAGCGTTATAAATTACAATTTTTAAGGAAACTTTTAAATTACCAAACCGATTAAAAAAATAATGATGACAAATTTTGGTGATAGAATCTGCTCAAACATAAGCTATATTTTAGGTCTGTTCCACTACCAGCAGAGAGTTGCAGGAGCTAAAAACTTTCTAAATTGCGATTTCTGTGATACTGAAAAGGCTAGAAACTTTAAATATGACATGGTAGTTACTTATAAAATATAAATGCCCTCGAAGGAACGTCGAAAATAAATTCGAATGAAAAAGGGGTGAAGCGAAGTGTAGGTGTGAAAAGCATTCTAAAAAAGTTCTAAAATACGATTCTATGCAATTTCAGGGAATATAAACCGATTATAAAAGTAATAGTTGCGAATCAATGGTAACAGTCTCTGATCCTACACAGGCTATATTTTATGCCGGTGATTCTACCACCTGGGGTTCACAGGAACAACAAACGTTCTAAAAAAGGGTTTTAAAAGCTTTTTAAATTACGTTTTTGTGGAATATTAGGAAATAACAAACCGATTTCAAAATTAATGTTGGCAAATTAATCGTGACATTTCCCGTATCAACATAGCCCTTTATGTTGTGAGAGGTGGTAGGACTTGGAATATGACACGATGTTTAATTTTAAGATGTAAGAAGATGGTTTCTAAAAAATTCAAAATTTCAAATGAATACTGAAATGAGCGTATTAATTGAGCATAAAAGTTTCAAAATATTTTCTAAATTATCATTTATTTAGTTTTATTTCATTTTATTAATTTAAGTCTGATTTCTGCCTAATTCAGTGTAATAATGATGTTTAATCAAACTGTGTTTTAAATGGTAATTTTTGAATTATTTCTAAAAGTAATAAGTACCTTTTAATAAAAAAGAAACCTTTTAATAAAATAAAATATTACCTTTCAATAAAATAAAAATTTAGTTAGTACCTTTTAATAAAAATTAGACATATAAATATGACTTGGCATATTTCAAATATTACGCGAGCAAAGCCGCGGGGTTTGCTAGTGTGTTATAAGCGGGCGAACTGTGAGTAAGATTTTAGCACTTCCTATAAAATTAAGTCTATACTTTAGAAATATTTCGAGAACTATGGAAAAAAATAGCCATCTTTTAGGCTGTTTATACAAAAAATAGAAGTTAAAAATATTAATTTTCCGAGGAGAAATTTTAAATATACCAATGCATCAAATGCCCATAGACTATGAGAGAAATTAATGAGAGATATTAATGATAATCATCTCATTAATGATAATCATTAATGAGAGAAAATTGGAAGCTGAGTGAGCAGTCCCTTTAAGAGTTGTTTTCTTACCTGCTTTAATAATGCAGAAAAAAGCTGAACATTTCATTCTACGAAATAAATAAAAATAACGATTATAATCTCTTGAGTAAATAATATTTCCTGACAGATGATTCAAAGTGCATTGCTATAAATGCAGAAGTAAGCACGCACTGCTATATCTATTGTTAACACCGACTGCTCCACCTGACGAATTCAGCCGTTAGTTATACGAGGCGGAACCCGTCGAATTTCGACGAATAAAACTGCTTAAGAAGGAATTCTTTCGTTGGTTTATAATAAACGTACAAAATCAGTTTCAATAAAAATTTACCTTATGTTGGTTATTCTAACTCTCAAACAAATATTAATAATTGTGAAATTAATATTATTAAAATAAATATAAAATTTAATAACTAATTACTATTTCTATAAAGCTCGTACAAGTTATCAAAATTAAACTTTTGTCGTAATGGAAATTGAAAAATATAATAAAAATCAGTTATTATGAAGTTATAAATTAAAGCTCTTATACTTGTTATTTCGGAAAGACAAACAGCAAAATTTATTCCACTTTGACACGATCATAGAATTTTTTCTCCGTGAAATTTAAACCCAACATCATTTTCACCTTCTGAAAATGTACATACACCTCTGATATCCGTATTCACCTTTTTTAAATAGTATTTTAATTTGATCATTTTAAAATCATTTTAACTCAAAATTTGATGTCACGGTTGTTAGCAACATCTTTGCTTGTGAACAATCGCACTCTTAACTTCAGATTATAATCTCAGTACTGGAGAGTGAATATTGCCGTAATTTATGTTTGATAGACACATTTGTGTTAAAATGTTTAGTTTTATTGGAGAAAATGATCGGTTTCATTTACAAATGACGTCTTTTTCACGTACTTAAGCATTTTCCCTAGTTTCTCAAACTTAGTTATCAGAAAACATGCAGAAGGGAAAAAATGGCAACTTGCGGGCACATCTACAAATAAACAGCTTCCAGTTAAAAAAAAAAATATTAGAAAAAATTATTCAGTAGAAATCTCAGGTCAAATGACTAAAAAACAGCCTTGAGTTTTAAATATAAAGATTTTTAACAATGTAACGGGATTTACAATTCTTTTGTTTTAAGTAATTTTTACTCCTTTATTTCTTTCGAAAATTTGTTTTTTCCAATAATAATTCTTTTCGTAACGAAAGCAATAAAATTTTTCCACTCCTAAGTTTCTCCTATATGTTTCCCTTTCTGTCATTTTTTCTGTCGTGTCTTACATTTTTTTTTTGATTGTATGTAAGCATTCATATTAATAATTCGGGTTAACTAAAAATTATAAAACAGTAAATTAAGCAAATTATGTTACTTTGATAAAATTATGGTAGAATGTCTTAAAGAACAGCAATAAAATTTTAATAATCGAGAGAATTTTGGACAAATATTTGAGAAACTGGATTTTATTTTAAACCTCAAATTATTGCCTTGTTTGTTGGTTTGTTTAACTCAAAGAATTTCATCCAGTCGAGAATCATCAAGTTCTGTAATATAAATCGCTATTTTTTGGACAAAGGGTAACGATTTGAGCATGACACGGTATTTCTCCGCTCTTCTTAACACACTCAAAAGTGAAGCATTTTAACCTCTGGAAAATTTCAAATGAGATGGGGTAAAATGACGCAGATCTGCAAAACATATTTCAATTTTAAGATTTAAAATACACACTTTTGTATAAAGTGACGTGATTTGCATGTGCTAAAACATTCCACTTTTACGATCCAGTCTTAAACAACATCTATAGAAAAGTATGCATATGACGGCATTATCGCGGAGTAATACTAAAGAGCACAGGGAGTAATACAGAGAGATACAAAGAGTAATACAAACCCACTAAAGAGCAATGTCGTCTTTCAAAAATCTCTGAAAAACAAATCGGGTACTTAATGATTTACATGCCTTCATATATTTGTTTATAATAGCTCCATGTTTTATCAGAAATCTTTAATTTATATATTTTCAAAATTCGAAAGATATTATTACACGCGGATTAATAAAAATTGCATTGTTTCAGCTTTCTCATAAGAATTAAGTAATTGCGGAGAAAATAAGTCACACAAATGTTCTTTAAAATATGTTTTTGTAAGGCCAAAGTGTTGTATAGTTTGTAAAGTAAATTTGTAATGGTCTAAAAATAATTTAATTGATAAATAAAAAAGATATAAAACCAAAATTTACCGGGTTTTATACCAGCTGATATTCTTGACATAGCATTTATTTTAATTTTTCTGTTTTTCGGTAACCAGGCGATAAAATTCGTGTTACTGACCGTTGTATAGAGCATATATCAAAACTTGTTTTTTATTGAAAACGTTTATAGATTTTTAGCAGTTAGTATATATTTTTAGATTGCAAAACAATTGTGTTCGAGAGTGTAGAAATAGAAATTTTAGAGTGTTTGGGAGTAAAAAAAAAAAAAAAAAAAAAAAAAAAAAAAAATACAAATTGCGCAAACAAAAGTTTTACGTTTAGTCACACTGATATAATATCTGCGTTACTCCCACTGTTAAAAATTTGTCACAATATTTCCAATCATTTGACCGTCTTTAATGATAACAGCCCCCTTACCATATTATTAAACATATCTGAGTTTATTTCTGGCCATACTATGGGCGGAATAAAGTTAAATTACAGTTATGTATATGTATTTATTTTCAATAAAAGCGGTCGAATGACTGGATAGTTTGCGTCAAATGTGTAAAAAAGTACTGGTATGTTTTTGTTTTTTATTGTAGATTTAAAACATAAAGTTAGCCACAGTTTACATTATTATTATTATTTTTATTTTATTTTTTTTTTATATTTACCACTCTCTGACATGAATGATGCGACTTAGTCTGTATGTTATATAAATATTTTAGTCAGGTTATACCTTAAATTATTCTATTTTTCGACAAAATCAATATTTTCCTACTTTAATAATATCTATCATTTATTCCTATTTAAATCCCTCTCAATCAAAAACGCGTATATCAATAATATCTTATTTCAAAACTTTAATTAAGAGCTCTAGATTCCTTTGAGGAGAGTGATCGATTGGTTCCGATGTGATATGAACCAGGGGTCTCCTGATCAGGAGGCGAGAACATTAGCGTCGAGCAAAAGACCAAGCCAGTTACTCTAAGCTAGTAACTCTCTTTATACTGATCATGTGAGATGAGTTGCTACACACTTCATCCCCAGTGAGAAAGACGCTTTGTTGACGTCTGACGAGCGATTTGCTCTAGTGAATGATGTTGTCGTACGCATATGTGATGGCAGTATGACAGACTTTGTGCTGTGAGCGTTACAGAGGCTTTGGATCGAGGGGATGGTTTTTTACTGCTGACATCAGTTGGTTATGAGATGAGATGATTGCTGCTGAAGGTTATTTTTGCGTATTTGTCCAAGTCACCAATGAGGAGAGCGATCGATTGGCGCCGATGGGATACGAACCAGAGATCTCATGATCAGGAGTCAAGAACGTTAGCGTCGAGTAAAAGGCCATGCCAGTTACTCTAAGATAGTAACTCGCTTTATACTGATCATATGAGATGAGATCGCTACACCTACATAAATTTTATAAGCAACCCTATCTATCATATTCTGAGTACAGTTAATTTGTATGTTTGAATGTTTTCTTTCCCAATTTTAATTCTACGAAACATCTTGCCCGCTCTTGACTTTTCACCATTAAAATCTTCCGACCTTAAAACTGGAGTTCTTTTTATTTTAAGCCTTCCCTCTCTCCCGATTGACTCTACACAATCGTCTGAGAGCAGCCACCTCTTTCATTCGTTTGTTTCGAGTACTACATAATCAGTGTATCGTTAAACCGGCGGAATTTCCACGGGCTGCACGTCTTTGACAGATATTCGCCTGTCTTAAAATGATATATGGGAGGTAGGGGACGGGGTATGATGCACTTTTTTAAACTAATTTTTTACAACCCTTAGAGACCTATTTTAAAACAAATTTTTCGAGTTTTCTTATAAAGTGACCTTTTATTCATTTATTTAAAATATTGTGAATTCAAAAAATAATCATTTAAAAAAATATATTCAATTATTGTGAACGGTTACTACTGTATCAAATCTCCCCATTGCTGTGGAGGATTGATACACTAGCAAGGGAGTTTTGATTCATTGTTATGTAAATTGAAAAAAAAAAAAAATGCAGACAATTCAATTTATGTGTCACACAATTTTTTATGATAAATCTTGAAATATTTAAGTAAAATTTATAAAGAAATGACATTGACATATTTTTGCTTCCAAAATGTTTTTTTACAAAAATATTTAAACAATTGCTATTACTTAAACAATTCTATTAACACACTTTTTAGAAAATAAAAATGAAAACATAAACCCTAGAGATCTTGCTGCAAGAAAACAATGAAGTGAACATTGCTGATTTGCAAACAATTTAACATAAATTTAGCACATTTAAGATTTCTTTAACCCTGTCAGGTCAAAGCATTTTCAATGCTATAGTGTTGAATAAATGAATGGCACCGGAGTTTACCAACAAATTTAATTGGAAATAAGAAAAGGGCTATATTTCACTTTCATATTAAATGAAAAATATTTTACAAAATGTTGGTGCCAATGTGACGTTTGGGAATTAAAATTAAGGGGTTTCATAAACATACCACCACCCCTGAAATGGTTAAAAGAAAAACTAATAACTCTATCATTTTGGTAAGTAAAATCGGGTGGATTTAATGTTTTTAATTATTTGTCCTTCGTCAATTATAGAAGCAACTTCATTCTCAGGCCATTTAAACTTTTTCCTTCTATATGACGAGCAAAACGAACTAACCATCTATCATCGCATTTCTTTTCTATGTAACCTACATAATGAATAGTCTCTTTGTTCTTACTTTCCAATTTTAGTAGCTCTTGCTGTAAAACAATAATGGATATTACAGTCCTATATTAGTTTACAACTTAAAAAATGTGTTAAATTTCAAATATACAAGTGTATCATTTCTCCCCAGCACTAATGTATCAATTCTCCTCCAACATGACTTATTGGATTTTCAATCACTTTGTATAAATGCAGTTGCAAAATGCCAGTCTGCTTTCTGTTCAAACTCACCCTAACAATGTGCGTTTCAAATAAAAAAAATACAAGATATTATCTTCACAATAATAAGAGTTATGAAAGAAAATCAATATTTATAAAAATTTACATTGACATTCCAAAAGTCTTCAAAATTAAAAGAAAAAGAACGTTGTCAGTTCTTCACTGCTAAGTCAAGCTAATGATGTCCTGTGCGAATAAAAGAAGACTTTACATCTGTGACAATGGCTGTTAATGTCATTTGTTGAGGAAAATTGTCAATGTATCAACACTCCCTATGTATCAAACCTCCCCTACCTCCCCTACTAGCTATCTCGCGTTTTCTGATTTCGTTGAAAATGATAATTGCATAACCAAGAACTTTTGAGTGTCAGTGTGCTGCATCGCGCGCTGGAAGGCGTTTTTTGCCGACTATAATGCATGGTAGTTGTGAGATTTGCTGTTATTAATAAAGAATTGTTAACTTCTAATTATGATTCCGTATATTTCTGTTGAAATAGTCAGTATCATCCGTGCTTACCACTTAGCTACTTTGTCTGCATTACTGTTCTTTAGTGATCGTTGCTGATCCCCATAACATGATCTTCGGCTGCAATTAATCTTCGACTATGTTATTTTTTACAGATGATAGCATCCCAATTGCAGATTATTTATTCGGTCATGTGCCAGTCTACCCAAAACCTGCCAAATCGTGCCATGTATATTTATTTTTATAATGGATTTCACCCAAGACATTTTTACAGTCTTTTTTTTAAATTTCACTTGATTTTTGTATTTTATAATTTTATTTTATAATCGATTTTATCTCCCTTCTTGATATGCTGCAATTATAAAATTTACATAGACAGGTATGTTTCCGATTATATACTGGATTTTAATACAGGGATGCTATAAATAATTCTTTCATTTTGATTTATTCATTTCATTATTTATTCAATCATTCATCAAGACTGCTGATTGCAGGTCGATTGCATTTGTCATCGAACAAGACGTGGCACAAAACCCATTGGATTATCGAACCTTACCTATAACTGAAAGATCAACTTCAGCATTTAAATATTGGGCTTATTAGAGATGATGACCTGTTTGTTTCATTTGCCCCCTTTGTTTTCTATCCTTCCTTTTCACCTGATTTAACGCGTTGTGACTTCTTTTTTGGGGCATGTTAAGGATAATGTTTATCAACTTCCATTACCAAAAACATTAGAAGAGATCAGGGAACGGAGCTATCCTGCAGTGACGGCCACTGAGAAGCTGACGATACAAAATGTGTAAAACGAGTTCAAATTCCATCAGGACATGTGTTGGGTGACCCAGACGATGCATATAGAAATTTTGCAGAGCAAACCAAAACAATTAGTTTGCAATTATTTTCATATATCACTCATATTTCTAAATGGAGTTAGTTATATTTCAAACCCCACTAGCAAATATTAACATAATATGTTTCTGATGAATACACTTTAATCAGTTTATAGTTTAATACAAATATAATTATTTTTATTAAAGTTTGATAATACTAGTAAATCTGCAGATCAAGAGCCTCAACGTCATCTCTGCAACTCATTGTTTTTATCAGACTTTGCGTAATATTAATCTTTCTACAAAAACAAAATTTAAACTATTTAAATTACACAAACATTTATAAAAGAAAAAAATATTTCGATGGTTTCAGACATTAAAAGCCTTAAATTAAACACGTTGTTATGTAAGGATATTCTGAAATTCTCACGAGCTACTTATTCTAGTAATTTTTATATAATAAAGCAAATTTCTTCAGGGGGGCTCTGCCCCCCTGAACCCCCCGTTGTATAATTTTCTACTGCTTGAGTTAATGATTACCCTATATCTTAGATTTCTTTTTACACTGCGATTTATAAGGATAAGCAATAATTCGGTCAAGCATTTTACGTTATCCTAATATCCATACAGCAGTATTTACTTGCCTGCTAACCACAAATACCTGTATCTAATGGATAAAGAACTTTTGGAAATGTAAACTGAAACATCTAATTTAGAAATCTAATACCTTTATAAATTTTGTTTATAAAAAAATGATTTTGATTACCATTCTGCAATATTTATATCTAAGATCTAATCTAAATATAAAAAAATGTACTCGATAGCATTAACTTACTAAAATCACCCTAAAGTAGGGGGTCTTCTAAACCTAACAGTTAATAATTCATCATCGTTAAATAGATAAACATGATTTGGCGCCTTTAAGTATTTTTTGTGATTTTCTTTTAATAGTATCTACATTTAATTTAAAATCGTGATGTTACAAATACCGTTGAAATTTGACGCAAACCTATGTTCAGGTCAAATTACGAAAGGTTAACTAACATTTCATTTCCCTTAGCCGGACTTTCTGTTTCATTTTTCGTAATAAGGATTATTTTAATAATTTAATTTATTTTACACTCTACAAGCTGTTACACGGACGTTGTTCACATAGCATTAAAATAGAGATAAATGCATTAAGTAAAACATTTCACTCCCCACCAGACATACCAAGTCTCAAGCTTTTTGCACATCACTATTATCTTAGAGAAAATGTTCTTTTAAATCGCGCAAATGTTTCAATTAAATAAAGTAACATTTTCTGTATTAAAATACTGGTATCCAGAACGCCGGAGGCTTGGCAGCTCTGCTCCTCTTAATAAAAACATATATGATTAACCAACACTTTATCACATTTTATAGGAGACAATACGGAATTTCTTATTTGTATGGCCGTACATATATCTCAGTCATAAAAATGTAAAATTTTGTGCCAATTAATACACGCAATTGCGAAAATGAAATCGCAAAGAATGAGAAAAGGAAGGCCAAGTAAAATCATGTAAATCGAGGAATCTTTCTTCGTAGTGCTTGGAAAATACTGCTACAAAAACTATTTTAGGTGATATTTGGTGTGAAATGTTTATATGTATTCATTCCTGTCCTATATATCCTTTTTTTTATTTTTTATTTGCTTATTCCATTTTTCTTTTGCACGTGAAAATCTTACAAATTAAAATTAACTCTTTGGGAGAAATTGTTATTCATTTTTTTTTTTGGCAACAATAAAGTTTATAAAATTTAACAGAATAATGTCAGTTTATTCTGTATGAAAATAACGAACTTTTTCATTTATAATCAAATAGTTGAATAAATAAATGAAAATATTATTCTATATAGTATATAAATACTATTTTCATTTCTGCGTTTAAATAAATCTATATGCAAATATCTATACAAAGGCATTCATTAATTCATTCCTTTAGCTTTGATTTGACATCAAAAAACCATACATACTTTCACATTTATGATATTTTTAGATGAGATGCTGTTGCTACGCAACGGTTAAAAGAAAAAATGAAATATAAGTAAATTCATAAAATAAAATGTTTTATATTATTCGAACACATGTATAAAATTCTATCATAAGTTATACACCTAATTTAAAAGCTCTGATAAATGTTTTGACAAAATTGCAAACTAATAAGAATAATTTAATACTCTTATTTAAAAATTTCAGCATCCAAAATTTACCATTTAAATCTATTATTCATATGAGCGATTTCTTTCAACAAATGAAAATTTGAAAATCGTCTGACTTCCCATAGAAAAGCATTATATCACAAAATAAAATGCTCTGTATATTCCGAACGAATGAACCAAATTTAACCCAAAACTATACAGCTAAATCCGGGGAGCTCATCAACATGCCCAGGGAATTTCAAGCCGATCGGATGCTTTTTGCGGCAGTTATCGCGGAACAGACAGACAGACTAACAGACAGACAGACTAACGGAAACCAAAACTTTTCGTGTCTCCACAGTAAGCCTTCACTGACGTTTCGGCAATTATATAGAAAGCAAGAATATAGGGGTTTAATCAAGTCCTCTTATAATATTAATTATTATAAGAGGGACTTGGTTTAAATAATGTTTGTTGTTGTTGTTGTTGTTGTCATATAATCTAAAAAAGAACATGCCAAAAAATGCATACATGATTTTAAAAAATCTATAGTTCGTGTTTTCTACCATATATAAAAAAAGCATTTTTTCATAATTGAGGCCTGCGCCAAATTGATGTTTTGCAGCGAAAACTTTTTCAAGAACATGAATTACACACATAAAATTAGGTTTGATTTCTAGGATAAATATCAACTGTTTATTAAAAAAATGTGTTAAACTATTTTCACTTATATACTTCTTTAATGTACGCACGGGTGTTTTGTAAATGAAATTATATCTCCCTAAGTTATTAAATATTGTTACACAATTAAGAAGTCAAAGTTTAAGAAGAAAATTAAAATAGACTAATTAAAAACTCTTTAATAACTAAGTTAGCACTAAAATGCGACTGGTTAGAGGTTAAATAACCAAAGTAATAGAAAAATATAGAAGTGTTATAGAGAACAAAATATATTAAAGAAAATTTCGTATTATAGTGATCGTAGCTTTTCCGTCTTAAGTAAAGATAAATATTTATTTCTTATTCATTCATAAATGTTCAAAATAATAAAATATGGCGAAACATTTTCGAACGTCTTATTACCTTCAACAAACACGCTTTTTGCTGATTTTCCAGACAACATATTTTTTATGATAAGCAGACAAGCACGACTATGTTTGTGTAATTGTTTTTAGATTTGGAAGAAAAACTTGAAATACAAAACCATAAATCGTGATTCTTTGACAAAATAAATTTATTTATATGTCAGATTTCTTCTTTTATACCTTTAAGGAAGATTTACAGTTTTGTGTTTTTTTTTTTTTCGTTTTTTAGCTTGTATCTTATAGTTAAATGGTGTGTTTAAAGTTTTCTGAAATATTTTAATACTATTTTCAAAAGAATGATTTAAAATATTTACTTCTTACATACCATCCCTTTATAGGTTACTTTTTTTTCTTTTCATGTCTAAAAGGAATTTATAAAGTCATAAAATGTTTTTCTTTAACATTATACTCATTAAAATTTAAATTTGTTATTTAATAGCTTAAGCATTAAAAAGTGCTGTGGAGTTTTAAGAAATGTTGCACACATGTAATTATACCATATACGATGCTTTAAGTAATGTAAACTAACCTGATATGTTTCCATCAACGAAAATTAATAGTTTTCAATTAAAGATTATCTGGTAAATATAGTTAAGAATACACATGTGTCACAGTTTCTTCTCTTTAAAGAATTTTGTTTTTGTTTTTTCGTTTTTAGGTGCGTTCGTAATTATATAAATACGTAGCACCTATAGTCGTCGTTCAGTCCGTCTGTCTGTCTGTCCGCATATAACAGAACAAAAACTACCCAACCGAATGGTCTGAAATTTTAAATATATGATTGTTGCAAAATTCTGTCGAGCCATTTAAAATTTTATGAAAATCGAATGTATAGTTTAATTACAGGGACAGCCAAATTTTTTCTTTACATTACGCCCAATGGGAAAAATTATTGCAAGTGCATTTTAATGATGTTACAGTCTTCCGAATGGTCTGAAATTATAAATACATAATTGTTGCAATATTTTGTCGTGCAATTTCAAATTTTATGGAAATCGGATGTATAGTTCAATTACAGGGACAGTCAAAATTTTTTCATTACATTACGGCCAATGGGAAAAAATTATTTCAAGTGCATTTTAATGATGTTAAAGCGTTCCGAATGGTCTGACATTTTAAATATATAATTTTTACAAAATTTTGTCGAGCCATTTCAAATTTTATGAAAATCGGATGTATAGTTTAATTACAGGGAGAGTCAAAATTGTTCCGTTACATTACGGGGAATGGAAAAAAAATATTGCAAGCGCATTTTAATGTTGTTACAGACTATACATTCATGAAGTGCAAAATAATATACATTCAGTACAATATAGGGTGCAAAAAATAATTATAAAACTAGTTATAGTACGAACGCACCTCATTTGCCACGTTTGACGAGCAATTTCCAACTTGTTTTATATACATCTCAGATTGTCCAATTTTATGCAATCGTGAGATTCAAAGTGTAATTTAAGATAATTAATTTATTTTACAGAATCTAAATTTGGATCAACCATCATAGATTTAGCACCCTACAAAGATTATAATGTCCTTTCCAACTCTTTATATTAGATTTATCGTATTTATTAAATATTTTTTATATGTTAGCGATCACTAGAATACAAGGAAAACAAATAAACGTGTAATCGCTTCAGTGGTATATTGCATTCTTTTAACATACTCTGTAAAATATTTTTGCAATTTAACACGTTCACGCCGGCGCCGAGATTCATGTTTTTCGCTGTGAGACGGCGCTCGAATTCATATTTCGCTTCATCAGGCGGCGCGGTTCAGACACTGTATGTTATGACCCGACCGTCTCATATTTATAGAATTCAACTCGAATACAACATGTGTTGACATATATATTGTGAAATATAATCTCGAAACAAGGACATTAAAATAATTAAGCGAAGTAAATTGTGTTTCATGTGTCAAATGTGATTTACAAAAGTAATCATCGAACGTGTTTATGATCTGAAAGAAGGAAGTGAAATTGAAAAGTGATTGCACAATCGTAAACAGATACTCTATTATAAACATTTTCGCAATACTTATGAACTATAAGACATTTATATACTTTCACTTTAAATTATCGTAAATATAAATATTGATACAAATTATTTGTTATGCTGATTTATGGGATTAATTTCCTGCCCTTTATCGCTAATAATATTTTATTCATGTATTTTTTCTCTACTTTTAGTTGTAACTCAGACTCTCAAACTGAGAGATGTATGTCTTAAAGCTCTTATTAAAAATTTATTTTACTTTCTATTTATAAGTCTCGGCACAAAATTTAACTTCACAAGTCACTCAAAATATGCGTCTTTTTAAACAACATGAAGTTCAGACCATCAGTCACATATACGGATAAATAAGATATACAGGAAGAATATATAGATTCATTTACACTTTCCGGAGGAAAAACACCAGATGTCAAGCGGATATACATAAATATAAGGTAAGCCCAATTTATCTTACCTATGATTTTTATATTGAGAAATAGATAATTAATTTTGAGGATAAAAAACGAATCTCACGCAAATTTTATGATCGCAATGATTAAATATTTCTAACAACATGCAGATTTGATTGTGAATGTCCGGAAATTCGTAAGGTGTAAGCAAATTACTAACAGACATGATTTTATTGCTTCGTATGTATGAATTTAACATAAAACGTGTTACAATCTGAAGAAATATGGACAACATGATATAAATGCATTTCTGTAAGGTAGAAGTCACGCCCTTAGTCAATGAAATTTTTTAAATAAAAACGAGAATTCTCGTTTCCCGTCGTTAATGTATTAAGTTTATAATAATGAATTGTTTTTACTGTTGAATTTTCGAATATTCAAGTGTCACCGACCTGTAGTGCTCGCCGTTTAAAGCAAGTCGAGTGTGACCGACCTGTAGTACACGCCTTCTATGAAACAGTTAAGGGTAACCCACCGATGATACACGACTATTGATGGGAGAGTCGAGGGTGACCCATCATTGATGTACGCCGGCGTGAACGTTGAGTAAAGAAATCATGACTTAATAACTATTACATATTTTTTCGAATATAAATTCTCTCTAATATATTTAAAGGGTGTTTATCAATTCCTTTCTTCTGTCTGTCCATCTGTAAGTTTGGGGCGGAACAAATTCTGATAAATATGCTCAAATTGTTATTCAATTTCATATGTGATTGTGGATTACTACAGAATGTTCGTTATTGAAACTAAAATGTGTAGCATTTGTAATTTAGTCATAGTGAAGCACAAAATATTTCCGAAGCTGGCAAACGATCTCTGTTGAGTCCTTTTTATCATCAGTGCACATGATCAGCCACGTCCAAATTCGTTATTAAATACAAAGCTTACAGCATGGATATTAGCTGTCTTGTTTCTAAATGTCAGCCACCCTAGGATTTCAAACTATTATATATCAGCTTTTTAGCTCACAGGCTATCAAAGCCTGAGAGCTTATGTGCCCGCCGGTTCTGTATGTACTTACGTGCGTAACACGATAACTCTTGATAGAAATTTCCGATTTTCTTCACTTTCTTTTTCTAGGTTCATTTTAATAATGTGCTTCCCTGATTAGTTTTAGGAGTTCATTGTTTAAAGATAAAGGGGGGAAAGGGGTGGGATATTTCTCCTCTTAAGTTAGATAAAGGGGTTTTTCATGCAGAAATATTCGATTTGTTCCAAATTTCGTATACCGGTTTATTATGTTAAGGAGCTCCCTGATTAGATTTGAATGTTCATTACTTAAGTAGAAAGGGGGAAAGGGGGCTACCCCCCTTAATTTAGATGAATGGGATTTTCATGTAAAATTGTTCGATTTGCTCCAAATTTAGTATACCGGTTTATTATGCTAAGGAGCTGCCTTGATTAGGTTTGAAGATTCATTAGTTAAGTATAAAGGGAGGAAAGGGGCTACCCCTTTTAAGTTACGTAAATGGGATTTTTCATGCAGAATTATTCGATTTGCTCCAAATTTGGTATACAGGTATTTTATGTTAAGGAAGTTATGTAAAGCTCTCCCTTCCCCGATTTTTGGTGTCTTTAATTTGAATAATTTCGCTTTTAAATTTGTCCGGTTTCATTTTTTTTTTTCAACCTCGGATTCGCTAGAGTGTCTTTTACTCGGGACGTTGCTGGGGACATATGAACCTTACTTCCACAAAAGAGTCGGGATAGGGTAGAAGAAAAAAGGCGAACGAAGAGAGGCCGCTCGCCGCGACGGTTTGCTCGCCTAATAGATGCATTGGTTACATTTGGAGGGTTATTGGTTAAGTGTAAAAGGGGACGGTGGTTAGTCCACCCCTTATTTTAGATAAATGGGTTTTTCATGCAGAATAATTCGATTTGCTTCAAATTTTATATATCAGTTTATTCTGTTATGGCACTTCCTTCATTTGATTTGGAGATTCATTGGTTAAGTATAAAGGGGGGAAACGGGGGTTAATCGCCTTCAATTATTGTTTGAGTGGCATTATTCTTTGAAATAAGAAAATAATATACAATCAGTGTGCATAGCCTGTGAGCACAATGCCATTAGTTTAACTGGGCACTTTTCTTTTGTATTTAAAGATATTAACGAAAAGAAAAATATTCCGGAATATTTGTGTCATGGCCGTATACATCCTTCTATAAGGTCAGTCTGCCTAAATGTGATAACCCCTAAATGCGACAATGTTCTTTTACATAAAATCTTAATTCAAGAATCGTAAATAAATGTTATATAATGAAGCATACGAAGTTCAGAAACAAAATCCGAAACATTTTTTTGCATGTAAAACGGTTTCTTTAAAAGAATTTTCCCATCAAATACACATCGTTCATTTTACATTGCCCCCATGTTTCGTAAATGCGACGAAAATTCCCGAAAGTGGCTCACGGTTTTTATTTTTTAAGTTTGAAGATCAAATAACTTTATAAACGTCAAGAGCTTCCCGTTCCCGTTAACGCCCGTTCCAGTTACCTGACCAGTTAAACTAAAGTAAAGGCGACCAGTTTCCGGCTCAGAATTTGAAGTGGACTACGCATTTAGGCAAGCTTGTTTTCAGCCTGTGCCTAATAGCGACATACATATTGTTGTAAATGCGGCGAAACATTTAGAAGATTAAAAAAGAAGTTTATATGGGATTTTTTATGCATTGTGTTAAAATTATATATAAATCAAATTTTATGTTTAATTAAGCTGTGTTGAGTCAGCATAATTCTCCATTAATTTTTTTCTTTAACCAGGTGTTTAAATATGTGTTTAAGACAATCAAAAAAGAAAAATATGCTTCTTTAAAATTTTTAATAAAAAAAAGGAAGAAACGCAGTGTCTATTCCAGTAACATAATATAGACATATGATTAACCTTTAACTGATGTTACCGGTCTCACAGACCGGTGCTTTTTTTCAATTTTCATAGTTTAACTTTCAAATTTCAGTTTAACTACAAACACTACTGAAATGTTGCTTCGTTTGGAACATTAGTACTAACACCAGAGACTTTTGAATAGGTGAATTTTAATAATAACTTTCCTGCACAAAAAGTTTAGTAAAAAAACAACATCCTATGAGTTAATTGCGGCTTTTATTCATCTTTCGATGGAGCAGACCGCTTCACACTAGTTATATGACAATTTCTGGGTCATCAGTTAAAGGTTAAGGAATTTGCAATAATTTTACATAATGGAATTTCTGGAAAATCTTGTATAGATTGAAAACAATTTATGTTTATTTTAATGCGGTTAAGTAAGTTAATTTTACAAACATTATACCATTCGGTAGCTCAAATGCTGTCTCCGAATAAAACGTGATGCAATTGAGTTATTCCCTGCTTTAGGAGTCATAATTTGTGTTAGCACTTTTATAAAATCTGATATTTTAATTCTGTTTTCATTTTTTATTTGTTATAATCTACATTTTCTACTTTTAAATTAGTAAGCGATAAACAATAAATAAACAATGTTTATCTAAATGAATATTTGTTTCCATATACGTATTTTTAAGTACAGAAAATGTTAATTTTTTTGTGAAAATGCAAGAAAAATGAAGAGGGGGGGGGGGGGGGGTTCAACAGAATATCAGGCACAGAGCTTCTCTTAGGCTTAATCAGAATTATTAGAAATATTGTGCGATTTTATATATTTCTGATATATTTATCATGTGACATTTTATAATGAAGTTATATGTAATAAATATTCTAGTTAACAATATTATAAATATCTTTTTAATATTCTTTTAACCCGTAGTCTCCACACGGTGAATTCGCACCGACCGAAATGTCGCCGTCTTTAATTAAATCGCATTTTTCATTCACAAACTAAGAACTTTGACAAAATCAAATATTTCATTTGGATTCCTTATTAAATTTCGTATATGGATCATGTAGCTATATTTCATTATCACCAGACTATCAGCAAAATTATGCGGAGTTGAAGTTACGGAAATTCAAATCGCACTGGTGAATAAATGATGGGTTAATATTGACGCGCGAATTTCACGAATTTTAAACGATGTTTTTTGCGAAAATCATTTAATTGTAGTTATGGCCATAGCTCCTTGGAAAAGAGGGATGAGAGTTTTTTAGGTGCGTTCGTAATTATATAAATACGTAGCACCTATAGTCGTCGTTCAGTCCGTCCGTCTGTCTGTCCGCATATAACAGAGCAAAAACTACCCAACCGAATGGTCTGAAATTTGAAATATAAGATTGTTGCAAAATTTTGTCGAGCCATTTCAAATTTTATGAAAATCGGATGTATAGTTTAATTACAGGGACAGTCAAAAGTTTTTTTTTACATTACGGCCAATGGGAAAAATTATTGCAAGTGCATTTTAATGATGTTACCGCCTTCCGAATGGTCTGAAATTTTAAATATATAATTGTTGCAAAATTTTGTCGAGCCATTTCAAATTTTAGGAAAATCAGATGTATAGTTTAATTACAGGGACAGTCAAAAGTTTTTCTTTACATTACGGCCAATGGGAAAAATTATTGCAAGTGCATTTTAATGATGTTACAGCCTTCCAAATGGTCTGAAATTTTAAATATATAATTGTTACAAAATTTTGTCGAGCCATTTGAAATTTTAGGAAAATCGGATGTATAGTTTAATTACAGGGACAGTCAAAAGTGTTCGGGGAATGGGAATAAAATTATTGGGAGTGCATTTTAATGATGTTAAAGACTATGCACTTTATGAAGTGCAAAAAATTATACATTCAGTACAATATGGGGTGCAAAAAATAATTATAAAACTTGCTATAGTACGAACGCACCTCATTTGCCACGTTTGACGTGCAATTTCCAACTTGTTTTACATTAGGAACGCATTTATTTATTTCAGGGTTATTTATATTGGGCATTATACGCAGCATTTATATAACTTTTGCATATTAGCAGTGTAAAATTGACAAACAGCACGGTGCCGCGCCGTGATAAACATTTCAAGAATAACATTGAAGAGTTTAATTATAATAGTCCTGTACTTAACATTTAGTACAGAAACACTACCAGTACCCTGTGAGTTAATAGAGACTTTCATTCATCTTTTAATCAAGTGGTCTCGGAGACCGCTCACAGTAGTTAGGCAACAATTCCTGTCACAGCAGTTAAGGGTTAATCAATTCAAAAAATAATTACAGTTAACCCTTAACGGCTGTTAGAGCTGCTTTTTAGGTGCGTTCGTAATTATATAAATACGAAGCACCTATAGTCGTCGTTCAGTCCGTCCGTCTGTCCGTCCGTCTGTCTGTCCGCATGTAACAGAGCAAAAACTACCCAACCGAATGGTCTGAAATTTCAAATATATGATTGTTGCAAAATTTTGTCGAGCCATTTCAAATTTTATGAAAATCGGATGTATAGTTTAATTACAGGGACAGTCAAATTTTTTCTTTACATTACGGCCAATGGGAAAAATTATTGCAAGTGGATTTTAATGATATTAGAGCCTTCCGAATGATCTGAAATTTGAAAGATATAACTGCTGCAAAATTTTGTCGAGCCATTTCAAATTTTAGGAAAATCGGATGTATAGTTTAATTACAGGGACAGTCAAAAGTTTTTCTTTACATTACGGCCAATGGGAAAAATTATTGCAAGTGCATTTTAATGATATTACAGCCTTCAAAATAGTCTGAAATTTTAAAGATATAATTGTTGCAAAATTTTGCTGAGCTATTTCAAATTTTAGGAAAATTGGATGTATAGATTAATTACAGGGACAGTCAAAAGCGTTCCGTTACATTACGGGGATTGGGAAAAAAATTATTGGAAGTGCATTTTAATGATGTATCAGACTATGCGCTTTATAAAGTGCCAAAAATTATACATTCAGTACAATATGGGGTGCAAAAAATAATTATAAAACTAGTTATAGTACGAACGCACCTCATTTGCCACGTTTGAAGAGTAATTTCCAACTTGTTTTAAATTTTCACAGTTTAACTTGTAATTTCCAGTTTAACTATTGATACAGTGAAATTTTGCTTCATTTGGAGCCTAGTACTATTGTTTGAAATGCTTGAAAAATCGAAATTTTATTAGAAATAGCACAGTACAAACAGTTTAGTGCAAAAACAGCATTTTATGAGTTAATCGTGCATTTTATTCATCTTTCAATCGAATGGTTTTGCAGGTTGTAATGTGGCAATTTTCTGTCACAGCAGTTAATCGTTAAATGAAATTTTTCAGATGAATTGTCATGTATAAAATGAATTATCACATATAGGACTATGAATGTCTCATTTAGGTTTTAGCTGAAATAAGTGTGACAAAAATGACCTAAATGCGTCAATCCTATATTCTGGTTTTATACTACAGATAATTATTAAATTACTACAAAACAAGTTAGTTTTGAACTAAAGGTACAGTATTCAGTAATGTGTTGCTTAATAAACTATACATTTATAAAATAAAATCCCAAATATACCCTAAATGCGACTAAACTACGGGGAATCGTGCCTCATTTAGGCAGACTGACCTTATATATATATAAAAAAAAGTTTTGATTTGGAAATGAACGATTGAAAATCTGCGTAGATATTTCCGGCAGATCGGCACCAAATTTGAATGCTTAAGCATGGACTTTCTTCGTTAATATATAAAAACTGTTGCATTATAATATAGAAATTATAGTCACAAAGAAAATATTCTTATATGGGAGAGTAGCCGAATTTGGACCGCTTCACATATTTTCAGGTCTAACTCACTTAATTTTTGGAATATTTGCAAAAGATCATTACACAGGGTGAATCTATTCATCTACTAACTAAATAAATATTTAGATCAATTTCTTTTTGAAAATCTTAAATTTTATTTTAATTGAAAAAATTTGTCAAAAGTGGCCCTAATTCAGAAACTGGTCTCCCAAGTTGGACTTCCAGTCTCCTAAATTGGACCAAATAATATCAGGTTGTTTTAATGACTAAGAAATATAACTAATCTTATTAAAAGTAAAGTTTGCAATTAATGAAACAATCAAACAAAATAACAGCAATGAAATATTATGAAATCAAATATCTGAAAATAAGAGTAATTGAAAAGCATTAAACCAACGTTTAAAATGCACAAATAATGCGTGAAAAGCAGCAAACACCTGTTTCGAATCTACAGCGAGATTCTTCTTCAGTACAAGATAGGGAAAAAAGAACAGCGTGCTAGAAAAAGCAAGGCTGAGCAAAATGATAGACAGAGACGCGCTGCCTTATATACCCTATGCGGGTAGCGAAAGCGCCAGAAGCAACCAATGAGAGAGAAGCAGTGTAAACGACTGGGTGGACAAGTAGCGACATCTACCGGAGAAGGAGAGAAAAAGAAACCAAAAAAGAGGAAGTTAAATTAATGCTTTCCAAATACTTGGAAAATCTGGAGTACTAGATAAGTCATTGACTAAAGAGTGAGAATTTTTAATGATGTGGTAAGCTTCCCAAAAATCAAGATCAAGGTTAGAAGAACATTTTTGGATAATGGTGGCTGAGGAAATATCGAACCTATGTTGAGAAGACCAAGAATGTTCAGCAATAGAAGAACGTTTGAGCTCCTGATTTTTAACATAACCTTCATGCTCTTTTACACGAAATCTAAGAGCACGTTTAGTCCAGCCAATATAAGAAAGGCCACACTGGCAATAGATTTGGTAAATACACCAGTTATCTGGGCGATCAACGGGGTGTTTGAGATTTGAAAAAGAGATTTTATTAACAGGAGAAAAGATAACATTAAAATAAAACCTTCTTAAGATTTTAGCAACTTGCTGACTGATTTTAGGAAAAAATGGTAACACAACTGAAGTATTAGAGTTGGAATTAGAATGCTTTTCAGAATGGACGGGTTTCGTCAATTTCTTATAAATAGAATCTATAATATTAGAGGTATAACCACGATCAACAGCAATAGCTTTGAGGTAATTAAGTTCAGCACTAAATAACTGAGGAGTGGAACAAATATTGGTAGACCGAAAAACAAAAGTATTGAAAGCAGCGAATTTCTGGTTAGGGTGATGAGAAGAGCGCTTGTGAGGTGGGAGACTGACAGCAAAAAATTTACGAAAGACGGTAGTCTGAAAGCCATTTTCACAACGAATAACAGGGACATCGAGAAAAAAAAAACAGTTATTGATCTCAATTTCAGAGGTAAATTGAATGCAGGGATCAATGGAATTCCTAATAGAGAGAATATGATTAATATCCGAATTTATTTCAACCAGGACATAAACATCATCAACATAATGAACATAGAACGGAAATTTTAAAATTTCAAAAAGTTTGACCTCAAAATAGTGCATATAAATATCGCATAAAATTGGACTAAGAGGATTACCCATAGCCAAACCATCAATCATGCAGAAGAAATTACCATTGAAAACAAAAGTATTTTGCGAAAAGCAAGTGCGAGTGAGAAGGATAAGTTCCTCAACTTCAAAATAAGATAAATGGAATTGAAAAACCCTCTTCTTGAGGCAATCTAAAACCCCCTCAACCGGAACGTTTGTAAATAATGATTTAACATCAGAAGAAACCATCATGTGACCCTGCGGCTTAAAATTATCAAGTTTTTTAACAAAATCAAAAGAGTTCTTAACAGTGAAACAGTTTCTGCTCAAAAGTGAGGAAAAAACAGAAACTAATTGTTTGGCAAGCTTATAAGAAGCTGTACCGATACTAGAGACAATAGGTCTAAAAGAAATGTCAGGTTTATGGACCTTAGGTAAAGCATAAAACCTGGCACAATGCGCAATCGATGGAATAAGAGACTTCTTAAAGTTAGCAGGAATAATGGATGAAGACTTGATGGCAGACTTAATAGAGTTAATTTCACTAGTGGAAGTGTCTTTGCGGATGTCCACATAAGGACCATCTTTAATTAATTTATGGGATTTTTCCAAATACGAAGATTTGTCGAGAAGAACAATCTGACCACCTTTGTCAGCCTTAGTATTGATTAAGTTTGGATCAGAACGCAAAATTTTCAGACATTGTTTAACTGGATTTTTAAGATTGGGCTTATAAACATTAGAATTGAAATCAACAGTGTTGGCAATGATATGCCTGATGGACTCTTTTTGAGAAGAAGATAGATTGCTATGCTTAAAGGCCCTTTCAATAGGAGCAATTACATTAGGTAAAGAAGGAATAACACAGACAGAGAAATTGTTATTCAAGTTGAAAGCATCGAGCTGATTGTCACTTAAAGAAACACTAGAAAGATTTACAACAACATTTTGGGTAACAACAGGCAAATTCCTGGAGTTATTAACGACAGAACTTTTACAAAGTGCATTAAATTTCTTCTTTAAAACCGAACAATGAACAGAAGAAGCTGTGAGAACTCTACTCCATGCCCTTCTGTCTATAGACTTAAAACCAGGTGTGGAATTAGCGAGGCATATATGTAAGGAATATAACTCGCGCTGTATATGAGCAGTTTTATGGCGAGTCTCT
The DNA here is from genome assembly GCA_963932465.1 of Maratus speciosus. NCBI lineage: Eukaryota > Metazoa > Arthropoda > Arachnida > Araneae > Salticidae > Maratus > Maratus speciosus. The sequence goes on along the minus strand of OZ010795.1, from coordinate 426,915,258 downwards.
TGAATCAAAGCTCTTCAAAGAGTTGATTTAGAACGAAATAAGACCTTGTCAATTCTATTAGAAGAAAATAAATTACAACGTATGGAATTGAAATTAGGAATAACCTTCTTACGCCTACAGTCAAGTAGGAAATGTAAGTGTGTTCCAATACTTTTGTTTTTCGGGCTACCAATATTTGTTCCACTCCTCAGTTACTTAGTGCTGAACTTAATTACCTCAAAGCTATTGCTGTTGATCGTGGTTATTCCTCTAATATTATTGATTCTGTTTATAAGAAATTGACGAAACCCGTCCATTCTGAAAAGCATTCTAATTCCAACTCTAATACTTCAGTTGTGTAACCATTTTTTCCTAAAATCAGTCAGCAAGTTGCTAAAATCTTAAGAGGGTTTGATTTTAATGTTATCTTTTCTCCTGTTAATAAAATCTTTTTTTAAATCTCAAACACCCCGTTGATCGCCTAGATAACTGGGGTATTTACCAAATCTCTTGCCAGTGTGGCCTTTCTTATATTGGCCAGACTAAACGTGCTCTTAGATTTCGTGTAAAAGAGCATGAAGGTTATGTTAAAAATAAGGAGCTCAAACGTTCTTCTATTGCTGAACATTCTTGGTCTTCTCAACATAATTTCGATTTTTCCTCAGCCACCATAATCCAAAAATGTTCTTCTAACCTTGATCTTGATTTTTGGGAAGCTTACCACATCATTAAAAATTCTCACTCATTAGTCAATGACTTATATAGTACTCCAGATTTTCCAAGTATTTGGAAAGCATTAATTTAATTTCCTCTTTTTTGGTTTCTTTTTCTCTCCTTCTCCGGTAGATGTCGCTACTTGTCCACCCAGTCGTTCCCACTTTTCTGGCGCTTTCGCTACCCGCATAGGGTATATAAGGCAGCGCGTCTCTGTCTGTCATTTTGCTCAGCTTGGCTTTTTCTAGCACGCTGTTCTTTTTTCCGTATCTTGCACTGAAGAAGAATATCGCTGTAGATTTGAAACAGCTGTTTGCTGCTTTTCACGCATTATTTGTGCATTTTAATCGTTGGTTTACTGCTTTTTAATATTCCTGCACAAAGGATTTAATTGCTATTTTAAGAGTAATTGTTTTAAATCAAAATTCATTCAAAATATAAATCAAAGTTATTAGTAATTAAGAATAGAAATTATGGAACTAATTGTCAATTACTTGAATATCATGTAAGGAGTGATGCAAAGCTTATACACGAATTTGTTTATTGTTTTTGTTTTCCAGCGCACACAATATGGAACCGTAAAGGGCAATCCTTTGAACACTGAATCATTTCTGCTATTTTATTTTTCTTACAAATTAGGCAAAGTCAATCATCACTGTCTAGCTTTTTTTTTTTTTTTTTTTTTTTTTTTTTTAGTATCAGAATTCTCAGTTTTTTTTTTTTTTTTTTTTTTTTTTTTTTTTTGGAAAAGAAGTTTTCTTTACATTATGTTTGTAGTTCTTCTCTTCCATCATTTTCTTGCTATTTGCATTACGCCTATTTTTTAAAACTCGATGTTCCAATTGCTTTTGAATTGTGAAAGCTTCCTTTTTGTCTTTTTTTTCCTTTCAAGATTTAGTTTATATGGATATGATATTAACACAACTGTTTTCTGTCTCCCTCTGTACTTTGATTTAATTGAGTTTAGCAAGGGAAATAACATTTCTAATTATTGTTTTGCCTTTGGGGATGATTTGTAGCTGCAGTCTTGTTGCAGGTCAATTTCTTCGCAACTTACTGTCTGCTTTTTTTTCCCTATATATTTAACAGCATTTGCTGTCACGGGTGTTATGCTTCCAGACAGTTTGTCGATGTCTTTTTCAACATTTTCATCAAGTTTTGAGGTTTTATGCATTTTAATGGTAAAAAAGTATAATTCCACCCTCCAGAACTGTAAAAAGTCTTCCATCACATGCATCCTGCTGTTTTAATTCAACTCTGTAAATCAAATATTCCGTAGGAATAAAGAATTCAAAGAAAATAAATACAATTACATACAAGATAAAAGACATTTCAAACAAAATTTTTTGCATATATATGTAAAATATTTTTATGTTTATATAGGCCAAAAATGTATAAAAAAATTAATCCAGATATACAAAAAAAAAAAAAAAAAAAAAAAAAAAAAAAAAAAAAAAAAAAAATGCATGGAGGTAGTAATCCATTATAAAATATAAAAAAAATAGTGTATAAAGCGTACCATCCTCGAAATTCAGTACTTACTGTTTAAATTTACCATCGCATATCTGGTCCAATTTAGGCAACTTAAATTGACCCAATTACGGCAACTGCGCCATTTTTTAAAAGAGTTAATTTCATGACTAAGAACAAAAACAAAATCAAACAATACCGCGTGAAAAATATGCCCAATAAACAGATGAATTCATATATGTATGTGAAAACATAACAACTTACATTTAGTTTTAAAATATTCACTGACGTTTAGTAGGAAAAAAATAGATCAAAACGGCTAACTTTAGGTTTTTTTAAATTGTCTGAAAACAGCACGTGGTAGGCGGCTGCTTCTTCTAATCATGAGTGACGTCATTCTTATGAGTAGGATTTCGGCGGTAGATGGAGTCTCTTCCTGTAATTAACGGCAGAATGGCAACGGTCCAATTAGAGCGACTGTCCAAATATGGCTACTCTCCCCTATTTGCAAAAATATGTTAAAATTCCGAATTGTAAAACAACAAAATCAGAATATTTTGACTGACTTCACCTGGAAATTATGAAAAAGATTTTTTCCCGTTTTACCGACGGCTCCCAAATCAGATATATAGTTTGAACTCAGCTATAAGGATATTTGAATCATTTGCCAATCAGCGGGTTTAACCCCGTCGAGGGTCTTTTATTGAATTTATTATTTTTTATAGCTGATTTTTCAAAACAGAATTTTTTTCCTAATTGAACCAGGGAAATGCTGGATTAAATAATGCAAAATTTACAATTAAAATTTACTAGTGAGGATATTCACGGATTCTAAACACCTTACGTGGCACGTATACCGCTCGCTCTTCACCAAGGAGATAATGCATTCTTTTCAGTATTTCATTTCTTTCTTTTTGTGTGTGTTACAGATATATAATTTTTATAATTTTTACACAAAAACTTAATTTACATTATATTTCTAAATTATTGTACAATTCTCGTGTGTTTAACTAATAATTATTTTGCGTTATTTATTAGATTTCTCAATTATTCCATGATAAACTTTTGAAAATCATTGATGGGAGGCAGAGGTGATAAATATTTTTATTTATTTATTTATTATTTTATCGAAGCCTAAAATTTTTTTCTGTCTACCATGGTGTACCAAATTTGATAAGATCGACTCATTAGTATATAATAAGTATCATTTATACTTTAATAGAATCTCTTAATTCATAACTACTGTGAGCGATCTCACACACCGCCCGGCATTTCACCGCTATCATTTCAACCCCTCAGAATAGATGATGATCAAAGTCTTTTTTATTATCTTCTTGAAGTGACCCCCCCCCCTCCCAAGGTCACATTCCGCTTGTCATTTTGCTAGCTGCTTTTATTATTTATTATTTATTATTTATTCTTTAATTTTCTCAAGCTGTCTGTCAGACCGCTGATAGTTCTGTCAGGGTTAATGAAATTTATTGTTGAAAAATGTTTCTTTAGTATCTGCTTGTTGCATGATTTTTCGTTCTTGATTAACCCCTTCGAGACGAGCGTCTTTTACAGAAATTTTAATCTTTTGTCACCGTTGTTTTAAAACAGAAATTTTTGCCTAATTGAATCGGGAAAATGCTCAGATTAAATAAGGCAAAATTTACAATAAAAATTTACTCGTGAGAATAATCACGGATTCGGAGCACCTTACGCGACACGAATACCGGTTGCTCATCCCCAAGGGTTTAGGTATAAGAACAGTTAAAATTTATAATCTCATTGGAACAGAATAGAATCTTTGTCTTTGGTACTATATTTAACACTTAAATGCGTGATATTTTTATTTTGTTTCGAAAAAAAATATATGTGGTTCTCTGTATGGTACAAATACAGGAAAAATAATGAAAAAAATCAGAAATTCATTTTTCATATAATGCATCAATATTTTTTTTTCTTTTGCACATCTGCAATACAAGTAAAAACTACTGTCGTGTGGCTGTTTTACGCTAAAATATTGTAAATTAGTAAATATTTTAATAAGTGCGTCTCTAAATACCTTATTCTACATAATTATTTCTTTTATAAAACAACATTTAACCCTTTAATTCCCATGATAGAATGTATTCGAGAAATCGCATAGTTCAGAGAATCTGACTTTACACCAGAAAGTTTCAATGGTCAACTTCGCTTTATTTAAATACGGATTGTCTTTTATTAATGAAAGCAAACATTGCTATTTTATTTTTCTGGTGTGAATTAGGTATAAACGAATTAAAAAATTTATTAAATTCAAAACACTGTTGTTTGCATATGTGCAAAGCTGCGCACTAAAGGGTTAAACAGAATGTAAATAAATAAATTAAAATCGACGTTACTATATATACAGGGTGATTCATAAAAGATGGGCAGAACTTTAAGGGGTAATAGTACACTTAAAGACAAATAATATTAAATAGGAGACTAAGGGTCCCAGACGTATTCCCAAGGAGATAGGGGGCATTAAAGTTTAGGGTCCGAAATTTCAAATGATTATAAAACATGGAAAAATTGGTCGATTCGTTTGCGGTTTTTGCAAAAAATTTTCTTTATGCCAGTATTTTCTTGAAATAAAATTTTAAAGTTCAATTTCAAAAAATGCCGATAGGGGGCGCTTTAGACTTTGGAGTAACAAACAACTATTTTTTAACGTTATTTTTTGTATTTCTTTAAGTGATTTCGAAAGCTTAGACTTAAACTTAAATTTTGATCTAAAAATCTGAGTCCTAACGAGTAGTTAAGTAGCGTAAACTGAAATTTGAAATTTGAAACCCTTCTCCCCCCAGAATAAAAATCAGTTATTCCCGATCTTTGTGTCGTAGATTAGGCTCTAAGTACTGCCGCGTTTTGCTAAAATTATTGTTTATGTCAGTATTTTCTTAAAAATAAATTTTAAAGAAAATTTTCAAAAAATTCCGATAGAGGCCGCTTTAGACTTTGGAGTAACGAACAACTATTTTATACCGTTATTTTTTGTGTCTCATTAAATGCTTTCTAAAGCTTAGACTTAAATTTTCAGCCCAAAATCTGAATCGTTAGACGTGGTTAAGTTTCTGGGGAGAGGGGTTTGAAATTTCTACTCCTGAGCACAGTTCAGTTTACCATGTCCACGCATTGTGTGCTGTGATACGAGGTAAAAAGACACAAATTAGGATTATGTTACCAAAGCATATTTATTAACATGTAATTACAATAAATGTTCAAAATTGTGACCACCAGAGGTTATGCACGCAGAACAACGGCGAAGAATGGAACGGCGAACATTCGCGAAAACATCAGGCTTTTCGAGCACTTCCCCTACAGCGGCGGAAAGTCTGGCCACCAGTTCCTCGGGGGATTCAATGGGTGTCTCATACATAAGAGCCTTCAATCGTCCCCCAAAAAAGAAATCGAGGGGTGAAAGATCTGGCGAGCGAGCAGGCCAAGCAACAGGACCACCTCGACCAATCCATCTGTTCGGAAATGTGATGTCCAGATAGTTGCGGACGTCTCGTACGTAATGGGCTGGCGCTCCATCGTGCTGGAACCACATGACCCGCCGGATGCGTGGAGGAACAACGTTTAACAGGTCTCTCAGCACATGTTGCAGAAATGTGAGGTATGTTTTACCGTTGAGGCGTTCAGGAAGAAGGTACGGTCCGATTAGGTGGTCTCCGAGGATTCCTGCCCAAACATTGATGGAAAAGCGTCTCTGATGAGCATGTGGATACGTAACATGTGGATTGACATCCGCCCATACATGTGCATTGTGTGTGTTAAATGTACCTTCACGTGTGAAGGTACATTCATCGGTGAAAAGCACAGTTCGTCCAAAATGTGGATTTAGCGCGTTCTGCTGCAGAAACCAGCGGGCGAATTCAATGCGATTTGGATAATCCCCTGGAGACAGTTTCTGGACTCGTTGCACATGAAACGGGAGCAAATGTTCATCCTTCAGTACCCTCCAAGTCATGGACTGTGAGGTATCCACCTGCCTAGCCACTGTTCGTGTACTTGTACTTGGCTGCGCCGCTACTACATCCAGAATGGCTTCTGCAACAACTACTGATTAGTCCTTTTTTGCACGACCTGCATTCGACCGGGAAGCGAGAAATGATCCCGTCTCACACAACTGTCTGTGCAAGCGCTCGAAAGTTTTGCGGTTAGGCAACCGCCTGTTGGGAAATCGCTCTCCGTACATTCGTTGTGCCTCTGCACCATTTCCATCTGCCGCTCCGTAAATTAAATGCATCTCAGCTTTTTCCTTATTCGTGAAGGGCACCATCTTCCGATTCATTACTACAGCGACTTACACTTGACTCACCGTTCAGTGGTTTTTATGCCTGAATCGTGTCGAAATTTTGCATGCGTGTTCTTCTTCTTCCCCAATTGACATTTGCATACTTTCTGTTTCCTTCTTCACCCGGTGACTAGCGTCAGGAATGGAGCTTTAACGTTTGCATGAGCGACGTTTCCAACTGTGCCAGTGCCTTTACGAGTGAATTCCGACTATGCAGTCCTTGACGAAAGTTGTATTTTTGCCTCGTATCACAGCACAGAATCGTTGGGCATGGTTAAGTAGTGCAAACTGAACTATGTTCAGAAGTTGAAATTTGAACCCCCTCCCCTCGCTACTGAACCACGCTCAGCGATTCAGATTTTGAGCTGAAAATTTAAGTTTAAGTCTAAGCTTTAGAAAGCATTTAATGAGACACAAAAAATAACGGTATAAAATAGTTGTTCGTTACTCCAAAGTCTAAAGCGCCCTCAATCGGAATTTTTTGAAAATTTTCTTTAAAATTTATTTTCAAGAAAATACTGACATAAAGAATAATTTTAGCAAAACGCGGCAGTAGTTAGAGCCTAATCTACGACACAAAGATCGGGAATAACTGATTTTTGTTCTGGGGGGAGAAGGGTTTCAAATTTCAAATTTCAGTTTACGCTACTTAACTACTCGTTAGGACTCAGATTTTTAGATCAAAATTTAAGTTTAAGTCTAAGCTTTCGAAATCATTTAAAGAAATACAAAAAATAACGTTAAAAAATAGTTGTTTGTTACTCCAAAGTCTAAAGCGCCCCCTATCGGCATTTTTTGAAATTGAACTTTAAAATTTTATTTCAAGAAAATACTGGCATAAAGAAAATTTTTTGCAAAAACCGCAAACGAATCGACCAATTTTTCCATGTTTTATAATCATTTGAAATTTCGGACCCTAAACTTTAATGCCCCCTATCTCCTTGGGAATACGTCTGGGACCCTTAGTCTCCTATTTAATATTATTTGTCTTTAAGTGTACTATAACTCCTTAAAGTTCTGCCCATCTTTTATGAATCACCCTGTATATTTTTTTACGTATATAGATTATAATGCATAATGTATGAGCACACTCGTAATAAATAAATTGTTCATTTCGCTTTTTGTAATTCGATATATTTACATATGGGCACAATGAACCATATTAGTACTTTTCTATAATCTTCCATTTTGTATGTGGATGACTAAAACATATTTGTGATCATCAATTTTAAATAAAAAAGGAGAAATTTGTAAAATAATATATAGTAAAATTTAATTCGAGTAATTCAGGAATAAAATAAATATATACGTAATAATAAACAGATTAACCTAGCTCAGACTACAAATTATGTGATCTTTTTAAAACACTGGAAAAACAAAAACGAAAGCGCACGCATTGTTATTAGTTATATACGTTTTATGCAATTTTGTTTACGGAAAATTATCTATAATTGAGTTTTTAAAATGGGATGTTTCCACAGTAATAACTGCGTAAACATACTATAAAAACATTTAAAAGTTCCTGGAAAAATATAATGTTCCAAAAATACATGCTGTTTGTTCTTAAATGAAATGAAACATATAAGGCAAATATGAAAAAAGCATCAAATCAATAACAAAAACATAATTATGGCATCGTTGTGATAAAAGTTCGTGTAAACGGTATTTGTCTTTCATATAATGGAAAATTTTGGAATCAAATTATTAGGTAGTTCACCTTCGTGTGCTTTTTAGAAAAAAAAATTATTTTCCATTAAAAGTTTTTTTCTTTTACTTTCCATAGTTATTGAGGTGTTCTTTTTTTTTTTAATATTCGTAACATATTTTTAAAAACAATGCATATTTTATAAATGTATTTCTATGTTCTTTCACTAACATATAATATTGGTGAAGGGAATAAAATCCGTTAATTCTGAAATTTACTGTATTTTATTTTCTACCAAATAATATGCTATTATACCATTTGTCATTTAAATATTTTGATTATTTTTAATGAGTAATAATATGTTATGTTTATATCTATTTAAGTATATAATTCAGATTTCCTCTGCTTGGAATTAAACATTGAATGTTTTATAAAGTTTTATAAAAATATTTATGAATTCATTACATTTATGAGTAAGTTACTTTTGAGTCTTTAGAAAATAAGACAGGGATATACATATATAAAGGGAACAAATACTAGTTCTCCTCTTCAATAAGACCTTTTCCAAAAACAATAAATTTTAAAGGGAATTTCTTATTATTTTTTGCTAGTTACTTTTAAGGTGTTATGGGCTAAAAGTTCTCCAAAAAATGGATTTTTTTTTTACTACTCAATGGTACATTATATCGATTATTGCATGCATTTATCACTTTTTTTTTGGAAAAAAAAAGGGGGGGGGGGTTACGCGTTATCTTAGAAATTTTCAAAACGCCCTCTGCGCTTTCCATACCAAGGAAAATACCCAATATTTTCTATAAAAGTTTGGCTTATATATATAAATAAAATTTTACACCGAATTTAATACATTTGAATATAAAGATTAAAAAAAATTAAAATTTTTGAAATTTTTTCGAAAAAAATTCAAAACATTTTGAATTTTTTTTCTTACCTTTATATTCAAATATATAAAATTCGATGCACAGTTTTATTTATAACATATTACATATTATTACATATAAACCAAACTTTTATAAAAAAAAAAAATGGGGATTTTCATTGATATGGAAAGCACAGGGGGCATTTCGAAAATTTCTATGATAACGCGTAAAATTCCTTTTTTTTCCAAAATAAAATTTTTATTTATATTTTTTTGTAATAAATGCATGCCATAATGCATATAATGTACCTTGAATAATACTTAAAGTGAAATTTACAAAAAAATTTAAAAAAATGATTTTTAATGTTCCTTGTCCACGACTTTAACTTCATTTATCTCAGAATGAAATTTTTCACGATTTGTCAAATTCAAAAGAATATATCTAAAGTTCCTTGCAAGATACATGCATGAAATTTTCAAAAGAGCTTTTATACTATATTTACAAAAGATTTTCTTCAGGATGTTTAATTTTGAGTGACAATTGTGAAAATATGCAAATTAATGCAAAACTCACTCCAAAAACTTATTTTTCTTACTTATTTCTCTTTTTAAAAAAATCATAATCAATATTTTAAGAAATCCTTAAGTCAAATTGAAATGACACATTTTCTCTACACAAAAGTGTAAAAATTTCGTAAATCGAGTAAGTACTTCCAGAGTTATTTCTAAAATTATATATCTGTAAAATTTTAAAATTTAAAATTAAAAAAATATATCTAAAAATTTTCCGATTTTTTTTTTTTTTTTTTTTTTCATTCAATATTCCTATTATATTAAAATATATTTCAGAAAAAAAAATTAATAACACAATGTAGGGTTTCGAACTTTTATATTTCCTCTTAGGAATATTTAGTAATATTAAGAAGTATTTGGAAGTTAGAATATTATAGTTTTCCACTTGACTGAGAAACAAAAAGTACATATAGAGAGAAAGTAGAAATACTCTAAAAATATAACATTCCGTGCCGAAAGAACAGCGGATCAGTAATGTTATTCCAGCAACTAAAAGTTTAAAAGAAAAGTAAAAATCTTAAAGATAAAAATATAGAAAATGAAAATAAATGGCGCACTTTTTCTTTCTTTGTAAGGAGCGGGTGTTCTGGGATGCTTCTTTACTAAAAAAATGGAAAAAGAAAATATTGCAATTTTGTTACTATTCAAACCATTACAAAATAATAACGACTTAGTTCTGAATGCATAAAGCTTCCCATTCTTTCGATATTACAGAATCTGTGACAGTAATTCTGAAGTTTGCACACTAGAATGTTTCAAAATAACAGCCTGATGTGATCTGCCGATACTAAGTTAAGAATAAAACAAGACCGAAAAAATCTGCACCATACTTTATTAACGATTCAACTATGCACTCCAATCTACTACAGTGTACTTCAGTCATTTCATTATGTTTGAAGTATCATAGCACCGTTAAAATGAATCACAAACGTTATTTCCTGTTAGATCTTTGTGTAATGGGACTAGTTTGTGCGCATTTGTACATTAAGTTGAAATGCTACTTATCTTAAACTGCTTATAAAATAAGTAGTTGTAATACATTAAACAATGTTCTAGTCCATTTCAGTGGTGCAAATCAATTTCAATTTGTCTCAAACATCCTAAAATCAACAAAATACCCGGCAATCGATTCTTTTCAATGTACCGTAATTTAAGGGAATTATTTTGTGTATACATAAGCTAAAACTTTTAAAAACATTTAAACGCACAAATACGTACAACACCATGACACAAAAATTCACATATACGGTAGTTTTAAGGGTTCTTGGAATCCCTTCATCGGGAAAAAGAAAAAAAAAGTTAAACACATTAATATGGGTTCAAAGGATCCCAGCGTGACGAAGCCTCCTATTAGATTTAGGCTAAAAGAACATTATAATTATGTTTGATGGCAAGAATGAGACTAATCTACAATAGCTAAACATTGTTGAAATTTCAACCACCAGTTTAATTATCCAGAGGCTAAAATTATTCAAAAATGTAATTCAGTTTTGTATCTAAAATTTTACGAAGCTAATTACTATATACATAAACATTCTTCTTCCTTAGTGAATATTATGTTCAGCACCTCTTTACTCCTGCGCAATGACTCCTATTTTTTAACGTTTCTCTGTCAATTACGTCATTTCTTTTAGAAATATAAACACTTGATTTTGCCACTTCAATAAATTTATTTTCAAGTACTCAGAGCTAATAGCTAATGTATTCTTCGAACCCATTTTAATCTTTTTTTTTTTTTTTTGGCTCTGAGGAAGTGGATTCAAGAATCCTCGAAACGATCGTATATGATTTTTTGTGTCATGGTATTTTACGTATTTGTGCGTTTAAATGTTGTTAAAGGTTTTAGCTTATGTACTAAAATTCGCACAAAGTGATTGTTTTATGCTTCTATTTTGTGTATACTTGTAAACGAACTGAAAACGGTAAATACTTTATTATGAATACCAATATTTTTTTTTATTGCAATCCGCCTATATTTGTTAGAGATAGAGCAAGGGGCAGTAAGCGGCTAGCCAGACATATGGAACACATATACACCGAATTCGAAGACTCTGGCAATTTGCATTAAGTATGCCAAAATTATACTTACAGATCTTGACTTATGTTTAAAAACTCTTCTTGTTCCAATGTCTAATGCAGCAATTAAAAACGAACAATAAGAGTTAAGAGGTTTAAACATGCAATATGACTTGCATTTTGACAGTGACTTGCATTTGCCACCGACATGTCGGTGGCTCACGATAAATATTCCATATTGTGCTGCGTTTGTAGCCTTGCCAACATTTAATAGTGAAAAAATTTCCAGGCTGGGTATCGTTCCATGTGGTTTTGTCGGTAGAACGTCAGTGCGCTAAACTTATGGCCAATGTTCGAGTCCCGGCATGGAATCTTTTTCACTATGTTGGCTTTTGCGCCTCTTAAGCAATTACTTTGAAATTTGATTTTCATTTAAAATATTGTATGGAAGGTGAATGTTTCTCTCTGGAATAATTTCCATGTATTAATATAGTTTCTATCGATGCTGGATTTAATTAAATTTCATGTTTGCCCAATGTCGGTGGCTCACGATAATATTCCATCTTGTGATACGTTTGTAGACTTGCCAACATTTAATAGTGAGAAATTTTCCAGGCTGGGTCTCGTTCCATGTGGTTGAGTTGGTAGAACGTCAGTGCGCTATACTGATGGCTCGGGTTTGAGTCCCGGCATAGAATCTTTTTCACTATGTTGGCCTTTGCGCATCTAAAGCAATTACTTTGAAATGTTATTTTCATTTGCAATAAAATATTTGGCATATATTTTCGTATATTGCACTTTAAATTCTGGTCCATAAATTTTGGAAAAAAAAAACCCTTAAATGCGCTGAGTTTAAATTAAATTTCGGTGAGCTCGACTACGGAAGATTAGTGATTTCAAATGAGAATTTCGCCAAATTAGACCAACTATCGCCAAATTGGCTTTATATATGACAATTCATTTTTGTGGCTAAATTTAGTTGTATTTCTCCAAGTTGGTCAACATCTGGAGTTATTGTGGTAATCCTGCCATTAGAATTTTTCAACAATTATTCAGCACAATGAGGTGGCCCGACCAAAATTGTGAGGGACACACAGAGACTTGGATTTTATATCAATAGATAGTGCTGAATTAAATGTATGTTTTTAAATGAAATGTATTGATTCCCAATTTTTGTTGTTTCTGAAACAACAATAATCATATTGATAAAATTCATTATTCAATATTCATAATCATATTAATAATGTAAGTCAAGATGTGAAAAGATTTATTTCTTTACTAGCCGCCTTTGGCGACCAATTTGGTCTCCCTTACAATTTATGTTTGGAAAAGCATGTTAAGCATTGTATCATGTTACTTTTATTCATAATTTAATTTACTTGGACTCCCTTAAATATAACTAATAGAATCCCTTAAGCTAATATTAATTTTTGTTGCATTAAAATATCTCAATTTCTCGACATTCTGTAAGCAAGTAAACACTATTGTAAGTCTATAGGAATTTCGCGAAATATTAGAGATTTAGAGATATCACTAAATTTGCGTCAATTTTGGCAACCAATCGTGGTCGCCAAATTTGATAATGTATCTCCAAGTTGGCGACAAACTTGGCTGCATTTGGTACAAGAAAAGGGTCCCCCTATGATAACCCCCTTATAGGTATAGAGATGCATTAAATGCTGTTCAATAACGAATGATATTCGATCCATTCGGGCACTGCCATTAAACAATTAACTAATAATCGCGATTTCTCTACCACATACTATAGCGTAATATACAGAATGTCCATAATTAAACGAACCTACTTTAAATTTGTCTAAATACGAAAAAAATGGTCAAAAAGTTGTGAAATTTTGTGTCGGACATAATGAAGGAATGAGAATTTGCTTGAGCGAAAAAAATATTTAGTTCAAAATTTTGCCACCAGAGGGCGTTTTTTTTATATATTACACATTTAGCTACCACCCACTGAATACTAGGTCTGATCTCTGTGAAAAAACTGGTGTATGTCGTAGGCGGATTTTATTTCAGAGTTTGTACGGTCCGTTCAATTCTATCACCAATAATTCTTAAAAGTTTTTACTCTTTATTTTTTTTTCAGGGAACGGCCTGTATATTTGTCTAATTTAACCTGAGAAAAAAAAAAAAAACTTTTAAAAATGTGTAATTCATTAAAAAATCCCTCTAATGGCGAAATTTTGAACTATTTTTTTTTTTTTCGCTCAAACAAATTCCCATTTTTTCCACAAATTTCCCAAGTCCGTCACAAATTTTCATAATTTTCTGACACAATAGCAATAATTTGCATCTTCAAAACCCCGTATCCAACAGTTTGAAAGTTCGCGTTACTATCGAACGAAATCGAAATGATACTTGACGGTTTCCTGCAAGCATTACCTTTATACTCAGCGGCAATAGGTAGAGTACCTTTATACTCAGCGACAATCGATAGAATACCTTTATACTCAGTGGCAATCGGTAGAGTACCTTTATACGCATTGGCAATCTATAGAGTACCTGTAGCACTGATACTGAGGAGGCTCGACACTACAAGGTTGTCCACAGCTACACTGCTTAGACCCATGTTAGAGACACATCCATGATCAATATATATTTGAATCATAGGAATGATTCTCCTTTTGTTTACATTTTTCTGGGATTAGACTAATTTCAACTATGGATGTCTCGAAATATATGCGTATTTCGACACGTGCGTATACTCGCTCAAGATTTTTTTTGTTTTTTCACAATGTGTATAAAATGATAAATTTTATGCACCATTATTCAAAAAATTAATTCTCTGAAATTAATGAAAAATGGCTGATATTTAGGTTATTTTGCTGCATGGTCAGCCGCGATACAATTTTTGACGCTTTTCATTTGGCAAATTAACTTTCGCCTAATAGACTTAACATTAAAGTAAAAATGGACACCCTTAAGTGGATAATTAATCGATTTTCACAATTTTTTTTTCGATTCCTTAGTTTTATATCGTAAACGAACTTCGCACCAAATTTGAAGTCTGCAGGTACAGTAGATATATTAGATCTTTTTTGTTGAGTGAGTCAGTCAGTGATAAAATTATCGATTATCAGACATTTTCAAATATCATTATCTTGGAAACTAATTATGAATTATTTATAAAATTTTGGATTCTAGGTAATTAGGGGGAAGGCCTTACTACATATTTCGTATAACAAGTACGTAGGTCACATAGATTTTGAGTAGTAGATTGTCGAAATTTGGCTAAAACAGCTCGAAATGGTTCGTGTAATATAGCACACTAGTATGTCAGACGAACTTGGCTGACACACTGCAGTATGTCTAGATTACTTATTGATTAGCAGCACTTAAATTTTTAATAGTTCGTATTCTTGGATTTGTATTGTACATTAATATGTTGCTTCTGTTTTCTCTCTTGTATATGCATTCATGAGTCTGAATTAAACAACGAGTGAACCCGTTCCGTTCAGATGTAATTTTGACAATTTCAATTTCATTAATATATTTTGAAATCGTCTAATTATATGGGTTTAGACATTTCTTCAGGGTATTTTTTATATTACATGTCAGCTAAGCAGGCTTCTTCGGCACAGTTGAATAAATTATTTAGAAACGCGTAAGTTTGTTTCTTGTGCTTTATCAGTACTATTTTCATTGCTAACTAAAGCGTTAGTGGTTATTTAATTGACCTTTATTTTCATCTATTGACATGTGCAGAAGCCACTTGTGAACCTGACCTAACACTAAAGTTTTTATCTTTGGAAACTACTGCTTGGTATTGTATCCCAATGTGAGACATTACACACATTTTGTTTAAGCAAATTCGTGAATCTAGAAAAATGAATTACGAAACTCATAATACTAGTGTCAAGGTACCCAAAAATATAAAAATAAGGAATTTCTTAGAGTAACATTGCAAAATACTTATAAAAAAACTACTTCATTGCGTTTTTCGTAATAAAGAGAAAGAAGCGCGTTTCTTTATTTCAATTTATTCTTAATCTTTTTTGCTTTAAACAAATATGTCACTGTTCATTTCAAACATTTTCTTGTTTTAAAACAGAAACACGTTCCTTACAAGTTTCTGTGGTAATATAATTTATAATGAAAAGCATACATGCACAATTGAGTGCTTTTTTTTGAGAAATGGAAAGATAACGAAAATCATAAAGCCATATATTTTAATTCATTGACAAATTGAATAAAATTTTAATTTAAATTTATTAATATATACTTTTTTTCAACAAAAATAAGAAAAGTGTAACATTATGGGAATTTATATTTATATTTTTTTCTTATTTTTGCTACCTTTATTTATTTATTTATTTATTTATTTATTTATTAATACGATAGTTTTACAAATTTGTAATAGAAAATTAGAAACATACAAAAGCTTATCTCAAAATTTGAAAACCTCTATAACAAAACTTGAGATAAAACCCGTATGTCTTACATTAAAACTCTGTAACTTTCAATACTTATATAAAATTCTAAAATCTTTATTGTTAACATCTTAAGGAATTACATATTTTTCAGTTTTATTATTTTAATTTAATTTTAATTCGCTAATTTTAAGTCGCTCTAAATTGTATTTAATTATTTAATAAATGTATAAATTTGCAAATTTTAAAGTGGCTATTATACTTAATTTGTCCATTCTTCGTTCTTAAAATAATACGTCTATAATTTTAGAATTCTATGGAAACAGAGAAAACTTGATATGTGTTATTTTAGATTAATATCCTAACATTAAACAATTAAATCCTGAAATGCATGATACTGACATAAACATAAGCTCTACTTAAACTATACAATATGATTTATAAAGTATGGAAATCAAGTATACAGTGGTGGTCAAAACTGTGAACATTTTTAGAACATATTTGTGAACATTTGGTAGTTATCATTGCAAAAAGTAAAAAGCTAACTTTTGCAGCCATTCGAAAGAAAACCCTTCGGAAAATTTTGCTATATTTTTGCCGATCATGACCCCGAGATACCAAAACTACACTCCGTTGAAATGCTCACTTATATATATATATATATATATATAATATATGTATATAAGCCAGCATTTCAACGCATAATTAAATAGACTTGCATCATAAAAATGCATGTGGTAATTTATTTTTTAAGTAGAACTATTTGCATACAATTTATCTTTTCATTTTATGGTTTCTGTTAGAAAAAAAAAATATTACACAACCTCCAATAAATATAGTTAGTTAAAAATCGTTTTATGACATACTGTTCAAAACAAATTATTTTTGAGAAAGTTTTTTGTGCATGAAAGATATTTTGTATGCATTTAGGATTATATAAAAAAATAATTAAATATCGAGAAAAAAACACAATTTTAACTCACCAGGGCTTTTTTTTTATATGTCTGTTGTACTTACATTAAAATGGTCAAAATGATACAAACACGTGAGATTAAATCATCGTCAACATCGAGTCGACACGATAAAATTTAGTGCACTGTGGTGATGTAGTTTTACATAGGCATTTTTTCACTTTTGTACTAATCGTTAATATTTTCAATTCTTAAATTATCACAAAATGTACCTTAATAAAACCTGTTTTAAAATAATTTTCTAATTTCCTTTTAAAGATAACCATTTAATTCTACTTCTCGACAACATTATATCTGGATTATTTTACTTAGTTTTTCAGAATTACATAGCTACACTATTATTATTATTATTATTATTATTTTTTTTTTTTTTTTTTTTTTTTTTTTTTTTTTTTAAGTGATAGATATTTTTTAATCATCTAACATTTTACAATTTAGAAGAAAATATTTCTGTGATTACTGATTTTGTGTGATAATTATATGTAGGAAAGAGTGGGGTGGAATGGGACATAGGTTTTTCTCTTTATGTACCATTCTAATCATTTCATCAATCACACATTAGATGAAGGAATGGTACCTCAAGCTTCAACTGAAAAAAGTAGCTGATCTGCATAAGCTTTCGATTGTATAAAGAAAAAGATTATTTCAAGAATCAAAAGTAAATTTTCTTCATATATTTTTTTATGATTTTTTTGTATATTAATGACTTGTTTATGCATAGATGTAATAGTTTCCTCATTTATGGAACATTATACTGTATATTATACCTTTCTTAAACTATGCTTAAAAGCAACATTTTTGTTTATAAAAGAAGTTTAACATAAAAGAAGGTAGAGGTAGTAATGGGACATGGCAGCAAAAGGAGGAATGAGACATGTCTAATTCCTTCTTCTTAATACGTTGAATGTAAATTGCTATTATGCAAATATTTTTCGAATGTAGTAAATTAATTATAACATTATAAATATATTCATTTACTTCAAAATGTAAATAAATTAAACTTATGACTGACAATCCTGAATTTTCCTTCCAGTGATGAAGGTAATGGAATTTGATATTGTAGAACAGACATTATGAACTTACAATCTTTGTTAGTTTATATAGCCAATATACTGTATATATAGCCAACACTATACAATTTGTGCCTTATCATACATTGTTTTATAGCTGTCTTATACCTCCCTGTTAGTGGGGAGGTATGGGACACATTTTGAAATTTGCAACTTCTTTACCTATGAAATTGTTTCAGCACATTATGTTTCTATATTGATCAAGGACATTAGAAAGTGTTTCATTTTGTATTCTGCATATAGAATTTTTTTTATGTCAAACAAAATTCATTTTCTTATTTTTGTAAAAGGTGTCCCATTCCTCCTTACTCTCCCCTATCTATCTTTTTTAATTATACCGGTTAAATCTTTATAAGTCAACTATTCATCTCAGAACATATAGTTCAACTTGTAATATGAATGGTTATTTGACTGAGTATCAGTTTACTTACAGTTACCTTACTATTACTTTACAGTTATTACATTATAAGTTAAAACGTAAATAAGACTTGTATTAAAAATTCACGAACAAAAGCTCACATTAATATTAAGGGAATTTAAGATTTTGATGAAGCACCAAAGTTTCAATTATGCAGATTGTAATAGTGTGTGATTTTCACATTATTTTAATGTTTTACATTCTGATTTATTAGTACTAAATGTAAAAAAAAAAAAAAAAAAAACACGTACTTGAACAGGTTATACCAGAAAACGTAAAAAAATAATTTAAATTTTATTTCAATACATTATATATTTTTAAAAATACTATTTATTAATCATGGAGAATATGTCCATATACATGTACGTTTAAAATAAATTTTATGTTATTCAAAATCCATTCTTCATATATAACAACGAAATGTTTTCTTGGAGAAAGTTTTATGATGAGGATTTGTCAATGCTGTATAATTTTGAAAAGCAGTTACTGTGTGTGTTGTATGAATGTTTAGATCTGAATTCGAAAACATAAATATAAATCTTTGATTTTCAGAATCCATTTTTCTTAGTTTAAAAATCTTTTGTTTGGTTTTTTGAACAATAAATAAAGATAAATCTAGTTCTCAAGCTTTTTGTTATATTAAACGTTACTACAATTACACAACTACTTCAAAAAACAAATGCATAAAATACATTTTAATAATATTCTCAAATGATTTTGTTTAGATTTTACCAATGTTTATCCTAATATTGAGAAAAGTTACACTAATTTAAGTTGACTAGGATTGCTGCAAATTTCAATGAATATTTATTATAGCTCGAACTCTTTATCTATTATAGATATTCGAAATTAAACATTACATAAAAATGTTTTTTATTAGACATTTTAATGCATTTAAATAATTGCAAACATGTTAATTATGTTTTTTTTCAACAGAAATTTAAAGAATTTAAACAGAATTTTTTTCAACAGAATTTTCTATGAAATGCAAATATTACCATGTTACCAGAATAGTTTCCAGAAATTCGTTATAATTATTGTGAATACAAATTGATGAACGAAATTTTGCGACAGATATTGTCTTTGGAAGAAAACCGCGTAATGCAAATTTTATTCTTGAAGACGTTACGAGTTTTTCATTTTTAAATGAAGACACGTAATATATATATATATATATATATATATATACCTTATATATATAAAATCCTAATGAAACGAATTTATGAAACGAATATATGAAACGCCTGAAATGTAACGATTCTTTGAATCGACTGATTAAATAACTGATTACACTGTAAAAAAAAAATTCCGCAACGTTCCTGGGAAAAAAATGGACAGCTGAGTTGCCCATTATTTCCAAGAAACATTTCTTGAAAATGACTAGAACTTTACTGTATATGTTAAAAACTTTCTACAGAAATGCCAGTAAGTTTCCTGCGAAATACCAGGAATATTTCTGTTGACAGCAAAACATTACTGACATTTCACAGCATGCGGGATCCGCAGACGATTTTTACATTTCCTGTTGAGAATTTTCGCTTTATTATCATTATTTGTTAGAATGAAAAAATATTTTGAAATTGACATCAAAATTATTATTTATAATTTACACGAAAAAATAAATTTTCAGTTAAAATTCAATAAAGTAAATATATATATGATATATGGTTTCTGAACTTTGCTTAAAATATAAAAATATATAAATGTAAATAATAATTAGAAAAAAAAATCTAGACATAAAATATTTTGGATTTTCGTTAGTAATTATGTTAGTTTACAAGTTAGATAAAATACATATAAATTTTCATGAAAAAAAAAAAAAAACCTAAACGTAATTGTATATTTTTTCCGAAAAGAAAAAAATTCAAATTTGCAGTAATTCAAAGTGTCAAATATATATCAAATTTAAATCAAATTGTAATAAAGTGTTAAAATATAAAATTAATTAAAAAAGAAAAAAAAAGAGTCCAGAGGTAGCATCGAACTCGCGTCGTACGGGTGGCGTGCGAGCTTTCTGCGTCCACACCACGAAAGACACGTTGAAAGCTGCAAACTAATGGGTATTTGAAACGTATGCTAAACCTCGGCATCTAATTTCTGAAAATCTAAATCCCATTTGAAGAAATCCTTTCACAAGAATAATTAGAGATAAAAACTCTAAAACATACTTTAAATTAATCAAAATCGGTGAGAATCATGTTTGATGGTCCCCTGGTTAATGGAGATCCAAATAATAGGTGTATTTTTTTTTTTACACGGTCTGCTCCTTAAACATTCCACAGACAAGTACGAGAGATAATCTCTTAGCGATGTCAAGGATGTATTGTATTTTCATCTGAATTGTCTTGACAATACAGACGTAAAGGATTATGTCGTCTATTGATATATTTGCATTCCATATTGATTTTTTTACATTCATTTAAGGAATTCTTTTTCGACACTCGCGCGCGAGGAACGGATTATAGCAAAAAAATAATAAATGGCGGCCGCAGTGTTTTGCTGTTTCCAACTTTTGTTCAGGAACGTTTCAGATAAGAAAACCAGAATATCACAGGAAAGAGCTAAATTATTCTGAAAACCTGAGAAAAGGCGAAACGTTCCTGGATTTTACATGGAACGTTACCATTATTTTACAGTGTATGTTTCACGGTGATTTCTCCTAAAAAAAGGAATACTTTGCGATGAAATTAACACAAAAAATCAATATTGATCCGCAGATTTCAAAACTGGTATTAGAATTTTTGAAATTCGAATTAGTTTTCGAAATATTAATTTTTTTCTAATTTTATATACATTTTTCTAATGATGGCAACTCAAATTTTAATCAAACTTTTTTTTTCAGATTTTAGAAAGTGTTACAATTTTAAACTAATTTGGCGAGAACTCTGACCTCCCTTAAACGTATGCTAAGAAATGTATCATGTTACTTTTATTCATAATTCAATTTGTATTTCATTATCATTTTATTTAATACAAGCAGAAACATTTAAAATAAATGGCTTTAACTTCTTTATTTTTTTTAAACGAAATGAAAAGAAACATATTAGGCACAGATGTCATATACGCACCGGGGTACCTAATTGGCGCCAAAATGGCATTATTTTGGTTGACATGGTAACCCGGCTATTGTTGTTTATTTAATAATAAGTGTTTATTTACTTTATTTCCCTTTTTTAAATTACATAAATTGTTTTGTTCTGTAGTTTATTATTTTTTTTTTGTTATTTTCCTTTAAAAATAAAAAATAATAGAAAATAATTAAAAAATACTGTACTACTTAGCTATTCCATCGAACCATTTCGCCAAACCACTCACCAAATTCTACAAATTGACATAATTTTTATTTTAAATAACGAAAGAACAAAGAAAATAGTATAACATTAATAAATATACAAATAAAACGTCGAAATAAAAATCACTTGATGATGTAAAGACGTGTAACTCGCTTAAAGTCAAGTCAATGTGACATTTATCAACCATTATTGGCATTTAATCTTATAGTTTGTGATAGAATTTTGGTCGACGGGATAACTAAGTAGTACCAAAAATACATATGTAACTGGTATTCGAAAACGAGGATTTCGCCAAATTTTCATAAAAAAATCACCCCAAACCGGGTGCGTATATGGCATCTGTCCAAATATTAAATGATGTAACAAACGATGACATTTAATTCCAACTTCAAAGCAATGTTATAATTTACCACTCGAAAAAAAAAATGCTAACTGGCGAGTTGAAAAATAGTTATTGGCGAGATTTGCACCCGGCTAGCGTAACAGTACCAAGAATTCTTTGCAACAATACTTTTATGTAGTATTATTCGAAAAAAAAATTGATTTTTTTTTAATCGAAATGGAAAACTTTTGCACAGATGCCACATACGGTCCCATATTGGCGCTATATTTTTCTGACGCCAATGTCATATACGCAACGGGTACTTAACTGGCGCATTAGTATCATTATTTCGCTTGATTTGATAAGCCGCATGTTGTTGTTTATGCTGTTGATCTTTTCCCCAAATTAGCGTCGGAAAAAAAACGCGCCAATATGGGGCCGTATATGATATCTGGGCCAAACTTACATATGAAAAGCGAAGGGATCAGATCGTATTTATTTATGGCAGTTCAATGACTTGGACTATTATAATATAGATGAAATGATGGCGATAGAATAATATTTGGCGACTTATCACCTGTACCTGGCTAATATTAAAGTACCAAAATGGCATCAGGAATATAAAAAGCGAAGTGGTTCGCCCGGAACTCTTGATGACAGTCACATGACTTAGGCTATTGTTATACAAATTGTTTTAAAATACCGGGAGACAAAGATTCTGTACACTTAATTCCTTTTATTTTTAGCCTCTTTTCAAACGTTTAACTGATCCTCTTTAATCAAACACGAAAACAACCACTGGATGCCTTAACAGCAACTGATTCGGCCTTAAATTTTTGAAATCAAAGGAAATTGAATGGAAAACCGTTTACAGGGAGATCTGCACAGCTTTTTTCAGTATAATTCAATCTTCTATAATATTTTTTAAACCGATCAGATTAGCTTGTTTTTAGATTCTGCGGTGTCTGAACGGGGGTTGGCGAGCGTAGCTTGCAGGGGGCAGAGCCCCCTAGTATATATATACATATGTATATATATATTAATTTTAATAAAGATTTGCCTGTATTAAGATTAATTAAATAAATTTTTAAAGTAAATTGTTTTTCAATTTTCATTCATATACAGCGCCTTGTTAATAATGTCTATAAAATTCAGATGATTAAATTAAATATTTTTATTAGAATACAATGCATTTATAATTGTAAAATTTATGTTTGTCAATGAAACTTTTATAAAATTAATGCATATATCCAAAATGACAATCGTATTATTCCAATCACTGGTGAAAATATAAAGCAATTGTAACTATAACCTAAAGCAACAATTTTCCTATTATTTGATAGGTTTGTTGATACCTGTTATTTTCCTGAACGATCATTATATTTTTTGGTTTATGATTTTGTAATAGGTGATAGCATATTGCTCATTCCCAAAATTCTAAAATTAAATTACATAGTTTTTAATAGCATACAAATTTGGGTAACGGTTTCTGTACATTTATAAAATAATTCTTACTACTTCTTGGAAACAAATCTCTCTTTTTACTTAATCGTAGTAAAAATCTGCTGTTTTCTGTTAAAAAACAAATAGAAATATTTCCTCCTAACTACCAAGTTAATTCCTTCTAAATAAATTCCATGTAATATTATAGCGAGTGTCCTAAAAAGGACTGACTGATTTTAACATTCAGTAACTTGCAAACGGTGACAGATATTTAAAATATTCTTGCAGGAGGGTTATGCATGATGTCAAAAGTTTTTTTTTTTTACAGTGATTTTCGAATTTAGTTTTAATTACAAACAATAGATGGTGCTGCAATCAATAGACCCTAAATTCATGCTGGAATTTTGGCAATTTGGGACCCACTCAATACATTTTAATCTCCTTTCTTCCAATGAAAGAAGAGAAAGGCCAAAAAATAGGGCCTGTATTTAGCGCCTATTGCTCGAAGCGCCATCTATTGTTTGTAATTCGAACTAAAATCGAAAATCACAGTAAAAAAACTTTTGACCTCATGCATAACCCTCCTACAAGAATGTTTTAAATATCTGTCACCGTTTGCAAGTTATTGAATTTTAAAATCGGTCAGACCTTTTTAGGACACACGGTACGTTCACCATGTACCTATTAAAAATAATTTACTGTAAATTCGTAGCAAAAATATATTTCTTCACGGAAATGTCACCTTTTTTGACAGCTAGAATTATTCGCGTTAATTAGTCGTATATATCTATAAAATTGCTTAAACTCACAGTAACAAAATATAAAGAAGGTTTTTCAGAAAAAGAAACAATAAAACCGAGTTAATAAAAATTTAGCCATAAAGTAATTTAGTTTGCGTTCGTGATCTTTAACCATTTCAGGAGAAAAGCACTTTCATTGTTAAAAGTAGAAATGAAAGAATGGCACCGGAATTTACGTACAAATTTATTTGGAAATTAAAAAAAAGAGCTATTTTCCGTACACGAATTACAAAATTCTAATGTCATTTTCGCATTTAGGAATTACAATTATGTGGTTTCATAAACATACCACTTCCCCTGAAAGGGTTAACATGTTGTACCAAATTCAGGTATGCTTATATACACTGTAAAAAAATACGACCAGTTTTCCTGTAGGAATCGGAAAAAAAAGTTGCCCTTATCGTACCGGAAAAATTTCCGACTCAGCTCGGAATCAAATCCGTAAAATCGGAATAACATCCTTAAAATACCGCATTATTGAATATTTCCTTTTTTTACGGGTTTTATTCCGAGCTGAGTCGGAAAATTTTCCGGTACGATAAGGGCAACTATTTTTCCGATTCCTACAGGAAAACTGGTCGGATTTTTTTTTTTTTACAGTGTAGGGCGCGAGAACTACTTACATTTCTCGCCACTAGTTTTACAAAATACAATATTCGAATTGCTTTATCTTATAATTTTTAACAATTGAATGTGATTAAATATGTTGACGATAAATATTTGGAATTATAGGTGGCCAAATAAATATCGAACTTAGTATGATTATATCATATCCTGTGTGTGTGCTGCGGGTAAAACTAATTCAGTGAGAAATTTTAGCAAGTCTGTCTTGGAGCAAATTAAAATAAAGTAATAATACTAATTTTATGTTATATGATGATTCCCCATTGATCTTTAACACCAAAACCGTAAATAAAATGAATGACAAAATACAAACCACCAAATAATAATACTGCACATTACATTATTAAAGTATGCATGATTGATTTGGAATTAATAAAATTTAATGGTTTTATTTTATACAAATGAAAAAAATACTAAATTGCAAAATATTGGATTAGTCGTCAGCATTGATACTGCAGCTTTTTTTCTTTATCAAGAAAGCGACATTTTCGCTCATTCTAAGGTGTTTGAATTTGGAAAATATTTCATTGCTTTTCAATTATGTTCCAATTACAGATTTTCTCGTCTCCTTTTTAGAAAGCGATTCAACCATAACACGCTGTGAAACTGTCAAGTTGAAATCGAAGAGATAAATTTAAGTATTCAAATGTAATTGAATTATATTTAATTATGTAGAAGATGTTCGTGCGTCTTCTAAAACAGTCGCAGAGAAATATTTGAGATAATTTTGATATCCGAGATTTTAAAAACTCACATTGTTAGAATATTTCAAATATATGTTTTAAGAAAATGACAAAACACAATTTGTGACAAAAAAATAAAATATTTGTAAAATTAACAATATACATATTGTTACACATTGCACATCCCGAAATATACAAGGATATCCTTGCAAAAAAGCAATTCAGTTTCTAATCATTGTTTAGCTCCTATAAAACTAACGTAACTCAACTTTCTTGACAGATTCTAACAATATTAAACCATTAAGCGGCCTAAAAAATTTTTCATTTCTGTTTAACGATTCATAAAATAATAGCTATGAAATGTATTTGTATGATAATTTTTTATTTGATTACATTACATATTTATTTATCCTATTCACTTCAAAAAATTAGCCTTAATATAGATTTGTGTAAAATCAGCCTTTGATTCCAAAAGTTAGGCGACAGAAGAACACGGTTGGGACGCTTAAAGGGTTAAATGCTTTCTTTCTATAAGAATTCATACCTTCAAGATGTTTTTCATAGATTTTACTCAAAACTTGATTTTATTTTATTTTATATATATATATATATTTTTTTCAGTATAAAGCGAGACATAACGAAGGACATTGCATTATCGAATTCAACAGAGTAGGCAGAAGAACAAATAAAATTTTATTATTGTATGGAAATGCACTTCACAATACTTTAGCGAACAATTTCTTTCAAAATAAAATCTTAAACTGCATATTATGAATTTTTTTGTAAAAATCTCGAATATCTATGGACGTTTAAGACTGATATATACAAAGAATAAAATGAAATAATGCTAATTTTATTTTATGTGTGATCTTTTAAGTTTTATTTTCTCCTTTTGAAAACATTTATCGTAAAACTAAATCTCTTATTTTTAAATAAAACAAAAGTATGATAAACACTTTATCAAAAAAAGCGTTGTAAGGGATTAAAGTCTGACTGCTAATTTTTATTATACTTCTAGTAGATACTTCTCTGAAAATAGAAGGCATATTTTTCCTATACAAAAATATAATAAAATATAATATTTTTCGCCAAATTTGTAAAAGTTTTTTTTCATATCATATAATATTGTTCATGTAGATATGAGTTTTGTATTGTATTTAACGAATATAAGAAAAGAAATGGATAGTAATTTATCGATGTATAAATTTACGAAATTTAAATTAATATAAAATTTTATAATAATTAAAATTAATATGTTACTGGAGAATAGTTGAAAGATATTAAAATATTTTGTAAACATTTTGTCTAAAAAAAGTAATTTAAAAATACTTATTACATAATTTACTGCAATTACTTCAATTTTAGAACTCTATTGTTTAGATTAATATTACACATAAATAAAGTTTGTGTGTTTGTTTGCGTATGATTCTACTTTCTGACAGAGAATTTGTTGTAGTCAAAACTCACAATAGATGGCATTAATATCTAAAAAAGCTGTCTTTCTGATCAAAACTATTTACTGCTGTGTTCATGTTAATTCAGTGTAAATCATATTCTTTTTAACTCTTTTTTTAATTTTAAAATTCTTATTGTAATTTTTATGTATCATGTATATTAATCATTGTCTTTTTATCTTTAATAGATAATTTTTATTTTTATTTTTTATTTTTTATTTATTTATTTATTTTTTTTTTTTGCATTCGCTGCAGGACTGCTGACGAATTCGTTCTGTTATGATTCTAGATTCTAAAGTGTGAAAAGCCAAATTTGTCTCGATTAAAATGTAAAATACAAATCTTATTCTCATTTATTAGTAGTAGTGAGTAAATTAATTTTACGTATTCAAATCTCCAGGATTCAATGCAAGTCTTCAAAGGCTCTTGAATTTTAAATAAGTGATTTCGTAATTCATCTATCGCAAGGCTGGATTCTGTAACGATAAACTAAAAGGTACTGTTTTCATACTGTTTAATTCTGTTCAATAAAGAGAATCAAACAATATTCTCTTAATATATTCTAGTAATAGAATATATATATTATTCTATTAATCTTATATTCTAGTAATCTTAAAACTTTACGTAATAATTTTCTGGTCCGTCGTAAGCCTGAGATAACTAGTGAAAATCTTATTTAAATGTAATTAATTACTGTTAAAACCGAAAACTGAAATAGCTAATGGAAATTAATTTATTTTCTCTATTAACGAGATAAAGCGTTTTATTGTTCAAGTTGCCGAGACAATTGAATCATTAATACCTTCAGGTGAGTGGAATCATATTCCAGGTATTCTGAATCCTGCATTCAGCTTCTAGGGGTATTCCCCACGAAAGCTTCTTCATCATTCGCTACGGTGGCATAGGCCCCATTGGTTGCTATCAAATGAACCAATCCCAATACCTTTGTACAATCCTCCGATATCTACGTTCAATCCAGCAGTTAAATCTGTCAGTAAAGTAACTCAAGTAATTGCCCTTATATACTTTATTCTTAAGTTCTCCAAATTCTCTAAGCTATCAAGTGTCACAGCGTGGTGTCTTAGATTCATCTATAATGCTAGGCATAGAGCTACAAAAAATCTGGAAATCTAAGAGCACAAGAAATCTCTGATTCAGTTCAACGAATTGTGAAATTAGTACAAAGTTCTGAATTCTACACCGAATTAAATTACTAAAAGAAAGAAAGACCTTACCAAGTAACAGTAAATTATTATAATGAAATGTATTTTTAGACTCGAGTGATATTATTCGTGTTGGTGGTCGTTTGTCACAAAATCGGTCGTTAAGTTTTGATAGAAAGTATCCTATGCTATTTCCGAAGAATCACGTTATTATTAAGCTGTTGATAAAAGATGCTCTTAAGCAACATCTGCATACATATTATTCGTGTTGGTGGTCGTTTGTCACAAAATCGGTCGTTAAGTTTTGATAGAAAGTATCCTGTGCTATTTCCGAAGAATCACGTTATTATTAAGCTGTTGATAAAAGATACCCTTGGGCAACATCTGCATTCAGATATACAGCTAGTACTTTCTATATTACGATAACAGTACTGGTTTGTGAACGGTCGTTCTACTGTACGAAAAGAGCTCCACAAGTGTGTGCTTTGAAAACTCCTTAAGTCTCAAGCTTGTCAACAAATGATGGGAGATATTCCCGTTGACAGCATCACCCCAACCAGTCCATTTTCCAAGGTGGGTTTAGATGTTACAAGGACCCTGCCTAACTAAAACAAATTTTCCAAGAAGTAAGACCAAAATTAAATCTTATATAGCAGTATTCGTATGTATGTGCACTAAGGCAGTGCATCTTGAGTTGGTATCAGACTTGTTTGTGCAAGCCTTGTTCGCAACCTTGAAGTGATTTATCACGCGTAGAGTTCTACCGTCAGTCGGATGTATATTCAGATAATGCAAAAAACTTCACAGGTCTGGCTAATCAGTTAAAGCAGCTATTCCAATATTTGAGGGAAAATGAAGTTCAATAATTTCTTTCTAGCCACAAAATCAATTGGCATTTCATCCATCCATATGCGCCATACTTTGGTAGGCAGCTGTAAAGCTTACTAAAAATCAGATACTAAGAGCATGTAAATATAGTGTATTGAATTTTGAAGAATTAACTACTTTGCTATGTCAAATTGAAAGTTGTATAAATTCAAGACTCTTAATCCCTATGTCTTCGGATCCATCAGATCAGGTGCATTAAGCCCAGGTCATTTTTTATAGGAGCACCCCTCCTTGATATTCCAGAATCTTCGAATACCAAAATTCTAACATTAAATGCTCTGTGGCGTTGATAGAAAAAAACCAAAGAATAAATTTTGGTGCAGATGTTCAGGTGAATATATTCAAAATCTCCAACAGCGTCCAAAATGGACTACTCCACGAGTTCGTTTACGAGAAGGAGACTTGTTGATTGTTCACGATCGATTTAAGCCCATAAGATCAAAGTTGTGCCGCATTCTAAAGACTTTTTCTGGAACGGACAATCTTGTACGAGTTGTCCTGATTAAAACAACTAACGGTGACTCAAGCGTCCCATTTTAAAAGTGTCCTCTCTCCTGCAGGGGGTGGAGGATGTATCATTCTACCTTCTGACAGAGACCATCTGGTAATCAAAACTCACTGTAGATGGCAGCACTAAAATCTGATAAAGCTGTCTTTCTGATCAAAACTATTTACTGCTGATAAATTAGATCTTATTTCATTGTAAATCATGTTCTTTTTAACTTTTTTTTTATTTTCAAATTCTTATTTTCATTTTCATTTATGAATTATATTAATCATTGTCTTTTTTCTCTTTAATACATATTTTTTTTTCTTTCTTTCTTTTTCTGCATTCGGTGCAAGAGTGTTGAGGAATTCGTTCTGTCATGATTCTAGATTCTAAAGTATGAAAAGCCAAATCTCACCCGATTAAAATGCAAAATATAAATCTTATTATCCTTTATTAGTAGTAGTGAGTAAATTAATTTTACGTATTCAAATCTCCAGGATTTAATGCAAGTCGTCAAAGGCTCTTGAATTTTAATTAAGTGATTTCGAAATTCATTTATCGCACGGCTGGATTCTGCAACGAGACACCACAAGATACTGTTTTCATTCTGTTTAATTCTATTCAATAAAGAGAAAATCTATATTCTATTAATCTTAAAACTTTACAGTTTGTTTGTTTATTCGTAGGTGTTAATCCCTGGAAATACAGAATCGATTTCAAAACTAATGGTAACAAATTAATGGTGATAGTCCCTGTTCTAACATAGATTGTGTTTTATTTCGAAGCCACAACGCTCAAATGTGTAGAGTAGCAAAAAATTCTTAAAATGCGATTTTTTTGTTACTGAAGGGGCTAGAAAAGTGAAACTTGGCATGGCAGTTACTTATAAGGTATAAAAGCATTTTAAGAAGCGTTTCTAAAATAATGAAAATTTTAAAGGGATGAAAACGTGCGAAAAAAACTCTAAAAACATTATAAATTACCATTTCTATGCAATTTCCAGAAATAACAGATTTCAAAAGGAATGGTTACAAATTTATGGTTATAGTCCTTGTTCCAACATAGGTTATATTTTATGCCGGTACCACTATCACCTGGGGTCGCAGCAAAAGAAAACATTCTAAATTGTGATTGTTGAATAGTGAAGTGACTAACAACTTGAAAAGCTTAGCGAACAATTTCTTCCATTACGTATTTTTTTTTCCGTAACAATCTAGAGCATCCAAGGTCTTTTTTTTAAACTAATGTGCGCAAAGAATAAAATAAAATTATAATGATTTTATTTTATGTATGATCCAGTAAATTTTATTAACTGCTTTTGGAAACATGTGCGTAAAAGTTTTTATTATTATTATTATTATTAAATAAAAACAAATATTATAAAAACGACATAAAAAAGAGTTATAATAGATGAAAGTAGATGTGACTGCTAATATAGCAAATAGCTATTATATTATATTATATTATGTTTCCTGTACACAATTCTCTGATAATAGTATGCGTATTCTTCGTGTGCAAAAAATACAATTTAATACATTTTTTTGTTACCTAATTTTTAAAAGCTTTTTTTTTTCCTTTTCTATAATATTGCTCGTTTCAAAAGGATATCTGTATTTAATGAATATAAGAAAAGCAATAGTTATTAATAATACATGTACGAAATTTAAATTAATTAAAAATGAATTTTATAATAGTTAAAATTAACTTGTTATCGATGTTAGTTTGCAAGTATGAAAAAAGTTTTCGGAACATTTCGGCTAAAACAAAATATTTAAAAATACTTATTAAATAATGTAATGCAATTACTTCCATTTTAAAACTCTATTGCATTTTATAAAGAAAGGAAAATTCATAGAACGTTAATTTATGTTCTACAAAAGCAATGTTTTATTGATTTTAACAGAAAGGAAATTAAAAATAACTCATTTAATTTCCTTTCAGATATGCCAAAACAGAAAAAGAGTAATCTAATTAAATTTCTTAAAGACTTAATGAAATTCATAAAGTGACGGAAATAGCTGTAAGTGAATATTTAATATATGTGATTTTTTTTTATTTGCATATAATGTACAATATTGCAAAAAATATCACAGTAACTCTGCTTCAAATAATAGTTTTAAAACGTTTTTGTATCAATATATTTGAAATGAAATCTAATAATTAAATATGTAAATCATTATTAATGACTTAACATTTGCTTAGGTGGTTGTTTGCATATTTAAATTTTACCAAATTATAAAATTCCCAATTTTAATGAGCATAAATAAAATAAAATGGCAGACATAAAAATTTGATGGATTAATTATCAAAATGTGTGTTACATGCGCTATTAGTCAGAAGCTTTGCGATTGGGAATAAACACACAAAATCTTCACATTTTAGTGTTAAATAGAAAGACAATTAACAGTCGTTATCCGTCAGTTATGATTGGTTGAAATATGCGATAGTGACACTACAATATTTAAAATTTAAATGTTGAATAAACATTTCTTTGCAACAACAAAAAAAAAGCTTATAAATACGGAAATAAAAAATGGGGTTTTAAGGGCAAGAGAAATATATATATTTTTTCAATATAACAGCTAAAAGATGAAACACTACTGAATACAGAAATACCTTTGCAGTATATTGGATCACTGGCATTTGCAAAATAAATAACATAAAAAAATAAAAAGAAAATAACTGCAATCAACTTAGAACATGAGTTAAATTTTAATTAAATTTATATTTAATACATTATACAAAAATTAGTTTTCTAAATTAGTTTTTTTTTTTAACAGTAGAGGATTTTTTTTTTTTTTTACAACTAAATTGAATGGAAAAATCTATCATTTATTTATTATAGTCTTGGGCATTAATGTTTCTACACAATTTCATAATTTACACTTTGTAATGTGTTTTTCTTTTTAAATTTTTCTTTTATATTCTACCTTTAGAACTGCGCATTTTTTTTTTTTTTTTATCTTCGTAAGTATTTGTACTTAATACTGTGTTTATGTAATTTTTCAGTTACCTTAAGCAAAATCATCTTGGAATAAATATTTTATGTAAGAAGTCGCTTTTTATATTTTTCAAGGGATTATTGTACGCTATATGTAAACTTATATACATTTTTTACATTTTAGATCTATTTGTATATGGCAAATATTATATTTTAAATTTATTTTTGTATAGAAAATATTATGTATACGTTACTTTCTTGGTATTTTTAAACTTTACTTCTGGCTTATATACTCAGTTAAAAATTAATATATACTGTAATTAAATTTCGGTTTCTTTTGCGAAAACAAGGATTCCGAATAAGATATATTTTTTCTTACCGCCGTGATTCTCTAATTTAGGAAATGTGTGAAATTTGTAAGAGCATGCCGCCCGGTAAAACCAATTCACCTCATGTGTGTACCCATGTGCGAGCGAAGTTAATATAGATGACACGGATGACTGCCCCCGGAACCCAGTTTTCGCTTTGCAGTATAAGTGCAATCCCTGGGGGAAGAGACCGATGATAACATTAAGAATAATTTTTATTTTCACCGGGTATGAATTAATTTTTTAGACGCTGAAATTGTAAAATTTCAGTTTAAATCCGGGCGTCAGCGTATGTGGTATGCTTCTAGTCATGAAATCATCTATCTCTCTAAAACTTTATGATAAATGTTTTAATTACCAGCATATATTTTTAAAAATAAAAATAAATAAACTACTTTTTTTCGTAACATTATCTTTATTAAACGTGCAGTAAAAAACAACAACAAATTAATAACAATCATTTATTTAAATGCAAAATGTTAGATAACCCAAATGCTATATGATAGAAAAATGTCCCATTCGACTTAGAGAAGAACATGCTGAAATTGCTCAATTATCTGGTGGTCAGCGTTGGCATATATTAAATACTATTACACTTTAGAATCGAGTAAAAACTATATTTTACTGCAGCTAAGTAGCCTATAACTAGAAATATTTTGGATTAATTATTAAGTCCCTCGGACATAATAAGATTATAAAATTTGATCTTTTTTTATATTTAAAAATATTGCTAATTTATAAACTTTATTTTTTTTTCATTTTATTCAGGAAACTTTTTATTAGTCTGACATTTTTTTCATTCTGTTACACTTGTGTATTTAAAAATCACTACTTAATGTATAAAATTATTAGCTCAATGAGTGTTGCGAATAAAAAAAAATAATCCTTTTTTTTAAATAAAAAAATGTACTTTCTTCTAATAAAGCGATTTTTAAAATGTTATCGTGGTTTAATTTTTTTCCGCTACGAATGTGTGATTAATAATATTTCCTTTTTGTTAGATTTATAATAATATATAATTATTTTATTCGTAATAAAGCAACTTGAATAATATGATAATATTTAAAATATCTGAAAAATAGACTGATAAACTTTTGCACAGAATGCTTTGTAAAAGAAAAGAAAAAAAAAAAAAAAAGAAAAGAAAATATACATAAAAGTTATAAATGAAATGATTACTTATATAGGTTCCTTAATATTTATATATATATGTCACAATAAAATGATTAAGAAACTTTGGATATCTTTAATATACGTTTATTAAGCAAGTTATATTTCTTCAAATGTTAGATATTATTCGTGATTTTTCATCTCTTGAGAAATGCAAAGTGTTGAATATCTTAATGAAGAAATATATCTGCATCTATTATTAAATTTTGATGCTTCGTGAAAGAAGGCAAACTGTATTTCAATTTGCAAGAGACTGACATTCGTTTTAAAAATATACTGCATAGATATTCTTTTTAATTTTATTATTTACAGAATTAGTCCTTGCATTTTATCTAAATTCTATTATTGCTTATTTAATTATATTCAGCAGATTTCTTTTTTCTGAATTTATGTAACCACAAAATAAAATAAAAAGAAAAGTACCCAGTTAAACTGATGGCATTGAGCTCACAGGTTATTCACACTAATTGTATATTATACTCTTATTTCAAAGAATAATGCCACTTAAAAAATATATTAAGGTGGTGATTAGCCAACTCCCTCGTTTCCCTTCTTTATACTTAACCAATGAGCATCCAAATGTCATCAGGGAAGAAACTTATCGAAATAAACCGGTATACCAAATTTGAAACAAATCGGATAGAAAAACCCATTTATCTGAATTAAAGAGACATTAGCCTCCAGTTTCCCACCTTATCAGAATAAAACGGATTACCAAATTTGAAGGATATCGGATAGAAAAGCACATTTACCTAAATTAAGGGGCGTGGGGTAAACCTCCGTTCCCCCTTTAGACTTAAACAATGAATCTTCAAATCTTATCAGGGAAGCGCCTTATTAGAATTAACCGGTATACCAAACTTGAAGAAAATCTGATAATTCTGCATGAAAAACCGATTTATATAAGTTAGTGGGGGTAGCCCCCGTTTACCTCTTTATACTTAACCAATGAACTCACAAAGCAAATCAAAACAGAGCATTATCAGAATGAACGTAGAAAAATTGTTTGAAGCAAATAGGATATTTTTATCAAGAGTTATCGTGTTACGTACATTCGTACATACATATGTACGTACATTACATGCATACAAAACTTGCGGGCACGTTAGCTCTCAAGATTTGATAGTCTGTGAGCTAAAAAATTAATTAAACAAGTTGGAAATTTTACGTCAAATGTGACAAATGAGGTGATTTCGTTCTATAACTAGTTTTAGAAATATTCACATCTTACTACAATAGCTGTTACAGTCTTATGCAAAAATTCACGAATACAAAATTTATAACGATTATATACTTTAAATTGACTAATAAGGAAATAAAGTGAATCCATCTTAAATAGGACGTAATCACCTAGTTAACACAGAATCATTACCTATCATGGGATATCATTGAATTTATTATGTGTGATATGATTTAATAGAATGGAGAAAACTTTTATTATTATCTTTTTAAGTTTTAATTCGATTTTCATGAAATTTACAATGACTCAACAAAATTGTGCAACGTTTATATATTAAATTTAATACTATTCGGTCGGTGTTGCTTATCATCGTTATATGCTGACAGAAGGACAGGCAGACGGCGGACCTAAGAACAACTATTAGTATCACGTATTTTTATAACTATATACTAACCTAAAAAAAGAGAATGGGGAACAAAATTTCGTGAAATTAAATAATTCATTTATATTCTAGCTTTTCTGAAATTTTCCTGAAAAATTCATATATTTTTAATTTATGAAAGAAAAGTAAAGATATTAAATAAGTCATTTCAAACCTCACTAAATAATATGGTAACTGAAAATTGTATTTCGTTTTTCCTAAAATGATATGTTAGATTTAAAAAATTAAAATTTTATATAAATAATTAGTAATGATTTAGATATACATAATATTCCACAAAAAGTTAAATAAAAATAGTATTTTGCAGATCAACTACAGTGCAAACTGTTTTTTTAATAGCATAATTGGGTGAAGATGCCATTTTTTTTTACTTTATTGTTTTAAAAATCGCATGTTATTTTTATTTGTTATTCATTGATTTATTGTTGAAGTTTGCACCCGTATTAAATTTAAAACCTTATTTCATTTTACAGATATTATATAAAGCATTAAAAATGTTGTTTTTGTAAACACTTGCATTTCGGCATGTTACCCATACATATGGGTAAGATTGCGAACTATCTAGTGGTAAGATGCCTTATGGAGTTTCAATGTAAACAATAAATTTTTTGAAGCAGTATAAAACATAATGGGACAAATAAAAGTAACTTAAATATTTTAGACATACTAAAGTTGTTAACTTACTTAATATTAGGAAATTACAAAAATATGAATGGAACAAACGTTGGCAATTTAATAAAAGGACAAACTAATATTTGGAAAAAAAAAGTTATGTTCTACTTAACATTTAAAAGAATTATGGCTGTTTAAGTATACTTATGTTTAAACATTATAATAAGTTTAAATATGATAAAGCCACTGTGATAAAGTGCTTTAGAGTGCAGATATTTTGTTAGTGTTTTTCATATGCCCTTTTTTTTTATTTTCAGCTATAACTCATATCTGCCACAGACTGCACAATTGTTTAGGAACTTTGAGCAACCTTTATGTAGCCAACAGTTTCACTAAATGAAATTGGTCGAATCAGAGTCAGATCAAATTAGCGTGTTTTTAGAGTCTGCTGAGTCTTGATGGACGTTGTGGAGCGTAGATCGTAGGGGGCAGAAGACCCTAGTTATCTAAAACTATATTATATACTACCGATATTTACATTTATTAAAATTAATTATAACTGAATTTAACATCAAATATTTAACAATGATTAAAATTAATAATTATTAACAAATTATTTATAATGCCAATATAGTTTATTTATAAGGCATAATACATACAGAAACCTTTCAAAATATGTTCATTTTAGATTTTAATATTTATTTATTTCATTTCAAACCTTTAGAAAATTTATGATTTTAACTAATGCATATTTTTTTAATATGGTGATTAAAATCACTATTTAATCACTGATTTAAATTATCTGATTAAAATCGTTGACCAGTTAATATACAACAGTCATTTATACAATGAAGAAACAACCAAGCATTTGACCGCAATGGAAAATAACCAGCATCTTACCCCAAGGGAAAATAACCGGCAGCTTACCCCCCAAAATTTTCGTCGACTCACACCAAAGTATTGGGTAAAACGCCGCCCCTCCCCCCCAACAACCACCACCACTGAAGTGAAGAAGCGGGAACCGGCCACCATTTATGCTTTGCAGAAAATCCAGGTACCAGTACTCTTTAAAAATATCTCTGTTGTTTAAACTAAGACTTTTCTAGGCAAATAAAGAAGTCACGTAAAAGATTTTTGACACTTACCAGAAGAGTTTTGACGAAATTGCAATAAAGAAGTACGTCTCAATTTCTTCTATAAAGAACGCAAACTGAA
This sequence comes from Maratus speciosus, assembly GCA_963932465.1. Classification (NCBI taxonomy): domain Eukaryota; kingdom Metazoa; phylum Arthropoda; class Arachnida; order Araneae; family Salticidae; genus Maratus; species Maratus speciosus. Next base: position 426,877,743 of record OZ010795.1, on the reverse strand, counting down.
ATTAAAATATCAGTAGGGAATCCTCTCCCTTACAACTGAGCAGCGTTTCCCTAGAGTTCCTGCGTGTATGAAAACTACGTGATTCGGCAATTGTACAATTTGGCATTTGATACGGCATCTCACCTCAATTTACGCTATACATTTCCTAAATTAATAATGTACTTTTCTAAATATTATAAGACATTCGTTTTCTCTTTTATACGTTTAAACATTTTGTAAGTACAAAATATTCACAGAAAAAACAATGTGAGCTTTCTTCGTTTCGAATTGTTAAGCGAGATATTTTTTGTTCTTTATAAGAAAAGACATTAAGTAAAAAAGAAAAAAAATGTTTAATCGATAAAGTCTTCTCATATTTAAAAAAAATAAATAAAAATAAAACTCTTACAAAATAATGATGTAGCCATACTTTTTTGAAAGTAATTTAAATATTAAACGACTAGCATTAAATCAAACATGTAAATTTAAAATAAATTTATGTTTCCTATAATCTGATAAATCAAACCTCAAAGAATGTGAAAGATTATTCTTTGCTTTATTTTTAGTGATACGTTTTGTAAATATCAACGTTATTTCTCGATTATAAAGCTAAATACAATTAATTTTAAATTTATAAAAGTATACACGTATAGTTAAAGCTAGCAGGTATTTGTGTAATTACTGTTTTAGAAAAAAAAAATCACAACTTTCTTTTAAAATGTTTTAACGTTCAAAATATTTCAGTTTCAGTTACTATCATAAGCATGTAAACATAAAATTGGAAATAATGATTTAAAATATTATCTACTCTAATACACACATCTCTTGGCATGACGGAATATTAGAGGTATACAAGTATTCTGAAAAAGTAACTATTTTCTAACATTCCAGAAGGTTTGTTTATTAGAGCATTGGTGTTTAACATTTTAAACTCCCAACTACATACATTTGTTCCCTTCTTTCACAGTTTTATGTAAGTTATGAGCTTGGGACCCTATTTCTGCATAAATGCATGAGTGATAAATATATTAACTTAAAAAAAATTTGAATATACAATTGCATTCAGTGCGACTGCCAACTGAACATATTTGAAATCTATGAAAAGTTAAAGGTTTTAAAGTTTCCATACAACTGTGTATGAACAATTTTAGAAATAATTCATTGCTCCAATATTCTTTAAAAATGTGTAAAACATCAAAATATTGCAGTTTTCCTTATACGTATGTAAACATAAAAATAGAAATAACGGTTTATAATATTATGTACTCTAACGGCGCTATTGTCTCATATTAGCCGGCATGACGAAATATTAGAGGTATACAAGCATAAAAGAAATAAGTATTTACCAGCATTCCAGAAGTCTTCATTATCGGAATATTGGCGTTAAAATTTTTTAACTCCTCATTTCATACATTTTTTTCGTCTATTCACAGTTTTGTATATGTTATAAACTCGGCACCCTACCTGATACCTGAATGATAAATATTTTACCTTAGAAAAACTTCAGCATACAATTGAACATATTTGAAAATTATCAAAAATTCAATGTTTAAAAAATATTCTAAAGGCAGATTTCAAAAATGTATTCATTTTGTGTATCAATTAAAGTCTCTAAAAATGGATATTTTATGACTGGTTATGAAGAGAATGTTTAGACTTTAGATTTTTCACAGATCCTCATTATCGCAGTGTCAAAATATGTCATAATTTTTGAATTGTAACTTTTGCCTTTTTTACATAAAGTGTACTTCTAAGTGTTCATGTAATACTATTACTACTAAATGGACATCGCACTCTTCAATAAGATGTCTGAAATAATCCTTCACGCCCCTATGGAATTTTGTATGTAGTGAATTTAAGTACATTTCTATTTAATTCATAATTAAAAATCATTACAGATGTAAACCAATGCTGAAATAGCAAGAATTATTTATTCCTATAAGAATAAAAATTCTGGAATGTGTGTTTATCAATGCCTAAATAATCTTATTTTCCAAATTTTGTTTCCGTGAATCACAGAAAAAAACCGTTTTTTCACAAAATTTACAGGAAAAAATTACGTTAAAATGCGGAAATAGTACTGGTGTCTCGAATGCAAGTACAATTTTCTTATTTTAACGTTTTTTTTTTTTTTTTTTTTTTTTTTTTTTTTTTTTTTTTGGTTGTTTTTTTTTTGTTTTTGTTTTTGTTTTTTTTTTCAAGTGTTCGATGTAATGATCATTGAGATAAGTTTCCTAATGTTTTTCTATTCTCTGAGGTATAATATTTGCCATTTGTATGTAATCACATGGATATTGCTTTTTTTTTTAAACGAAAATATAAAAACGTTTTACTTTATACAGCCGAACCCGGTTCAGATCAGTTTCAAGAGGCTGTGCAAAAGTCGCGTATTATGTGAGATCGCGCTTTAAACGTGATTTGTATATGTTGCAGAAACGGAGTTTATTTACACATCTAGCATTCTAAAGCAACTTTAGAACTTTTGTTAATATATTTATTCTCGATAATTGCGTCTTTTAGGCATATTTAAATTAGATGTAACTAAAATCAAGTTTAATTACTATTATTATTTTTTATAAGACAGACTAGAAAAATAATTGAATTTAAATATGGATTCAACATCACTTTATTGTTGTTTAATACGTTACAACTAAAAATAAAACAAAAAAAATAACTTTCTTGCTGTTCTATTAAAAAAAAAAAAAAAAAAAAAAAAAAAAAAAAAAAAATCTTTGCAGAACAACCCAGTATTTAAAATCATATTTAGTACTTGTGAGAATTAGTAACTGTATGTTCGGTCTTTAATTTTATATGCAGTAAGAAACACTATGCCTGTTAATCTTTAGTTAGAAACATATTAGCATGTCAAAAGGTAAAGAGAACATTAAAAAAAAAATAAAAGAAATATGCAACCGTAGTAATTCTAAACGTAGTAATTTGAACCGAATAACTCGAAATATTTTTTGTAGAATTTCATTTTTTTTTCATTTAAATAAACAAAAATATATAAGTTTTAATTTTGATTCAGCATTAAAATATATTAATAAAAAAAATAAAATATTTAAAGTAATAATTGAAAAACAACGATGTAACTTAAAAAAAAAAAAAAATCATAGTTTCAAAAACATTTTTTTTTAATTTGCTGAATCAAAATGAAAGTAAAGCAAATGAAAAAGACATGTTTCAAGTTTGGAACATTTATCTTTAACGGTTCTTGACTTATAACAATTTAAATACGAGAAAGGGTGCAAAAAATACATTATGAAGAAAACCCCATTTTCACAAGAAGTCGTTTCCATGACAATCATAGCTTGAAAGCTAGTTTTACAAACAAACCGAAACGAAAAAAAAAAAATATTTCCTGTTCTAATTAAGATAGAGACATGATTTAGCCGTCATTTTATGCGGAAAAGAAGACTGTTTTAATGCAATAAAATGTTTTTCGAAAATTTCATGATTTTTGTGCAGCATTATTTATTTATTTTTGTTCGCTCATTAAACATTATATTTTCTCATTAATCTTATGGCCGATGTTGAAGTGCTCGGAAAATATTAGCGTTTTAAGCGTGAACGTCTTAGCCGTTTCCGACTGTACTTTACAAATATTAGGAAATGATTTTTAAACGAGCCTCTCTTTTTGAATATTAACAAATGATATGTATTTGAAGAATATCTATATGTGACATATGTATTTTAAAATTATAATATATATATATATATATATATATATATATATATATATATATTTACAATTCCCTATTTTGCTTTATCATGAAAACTATTTTTTTGTGATATCTTCCAGATTCGTGTACGATGAGTTAGTAGCAAATAATTTTTATTGATGTACAACATTTCTTTCTCTGTTTCGTTTCTTTTCTTTTTCTTTTTTTTTTTTCATGGGCATGGAGTGCATATACATGATTTTGAGTGATTCCATTATCAACAAGTGTAATACATTTAGAGATTTTTGTAAAAAGAGCTAATGAACATACTTTCCTTGATGGTCCAAAAATAAAACACTCTACTCCTTCTTATTTTCAATATGAAATTGGAAACATAAGAATGCACGAACTTTTAAACTCGTTGCCATAGCTTGGCACCAAGAGTTAATAAATGGCCAAGAATCAGAAGACCAATCGACGGAAACTCAGATTGAAGTACACTTCTTTACTGAAAACGATACCCTTCGGAGTTTCAGATTACCTGTTCATGGCTGCATCATCTGTCTACCTGATTAAACTTTCTTCTAGCGAGAAACGCTGTATTATTATTATTATAGAATTCAATATGACTGTTGGCGCCCACCTATACTGTAACTGACAAAAGAAACTCATTTGATCACTCTACTTATTGAAATTGTTGTTCTTAATAGTTAATAAAATTTCGTTGTTTTAAATTTATAGCTGTTGGAATTCATAGCGCTACCAAACATACTCCAGATAATTCATACAATTTACAGCACACATACCAGCAATTGATTTATCAAATAAATGGAATACAATTTCAGTCATTGCGGTAGAGTTTTTTTCATATTTATGTGTTAGTTAGATTCTATTTAAATTTTACTCAAATGTGTGTTTTAAGTTTTGTCTTTTCTTATTGAATTTTCAACTAAGTTGTGAAATATATTCCAGAAAAATATGCTTTAGAGGTGACAGAACATATTCTCCATTATACATAATATTGGTAAAGATAATTTTTAATTGGAAATTCTAACAGATTATCTTAACATTACCTTTGCTCTCATTTTAAATTGGCAAAAAAAAAAAAAAAAAAAAAGAAGTATCAAAAGTATACTGCCATAGGTTACCATTAGTGTACCAGTGTTTTCGCGTTTCTATTGTTCGCTAGTAAGTTAAAATACCATAGTTTTTAAAAAGAATATGTCTAGATATAAATTATTATTTTATGTATTATTTTATTAGTCTTGATACAAATTATATTGTAAAGTGTGTTTTTCTTTTTGTTCTTACTTTTAGTTAACATAACAACAACAAAACAAAATCATAGTTCTGTCTAGTTGAATGACAGAGGTAGCATTTTAAATTATGAGACAAGCAAAACTATCCTCAGAATCGTAAGTATTTCAGGATAACATGATTGTACATTTAATATTTTACAGTGGTAATGGTATATATTTTAGTATTTCTAGATAGATCAAAAAACATTGCAGCACATAGAGGTACATTAATAAGTGACACCAAGCTAATATCAGTTACTATATTATTGGCGCTTAACCTATGAAAAGGAGAATCAGAGTTATTTCTGTCTCAGAGAGAGAAGGGGCCCTCCAGTCTGTGAAAGAAATAAGCATTGCTACGGATTCGTTATTATTTATTAAAAGTAGTATTCATTTATAAAACATCAGTTTACGTATTATGAAATACAGATAATATAATTAAGAATCAATAATAATACACACACCGGGGTACCTAATTGGCACAAAAATGGCGTTATTTGACTTGACATGGTAACGCGGCTATTGCTGTTTATTTATTAATAAATGTTTATTAACTTTTAATTTCTTTTTTTTTTTCTTTTTGTAAATTATATGAATCGTTTTACTCTATAGTTATTATTTTTTTTAATTTATTGTTATGTCATTAAAACAGAAAATAATTTAAAAATACGTATGTAACTGGTATTCGAAAATGAGGTTTTCGACAAATTGTCGTTAAAAAAAAAAAAAAAAAAAAAAAAAAAAAAAAAAAAAAAAAAAAAAAAACCTTTAAAACTGGTGCATATGTTACATCTGTGCCAAATATTAAATAATGAAATTATATATACAGATATTGTTTTCATTGTAAAAACAGCGTAAAGAATAATAATTCCCTACGATTAAAAAATTATTTACACGTGACTATTAAAACGGAAAAAAAATTAAATTACTGTTAAATGAGTTCGTGTTAAAAGCAGAAAAATATTGAAAATTATAAGATGAAAATTGTATTTACACATGAATATTAAAAGAGAAAAGAAACTTTAAAATAATAAATACATTAATATGCGTTTAAAGTAGTAAATTCTGGAAATACGTCACATTTAAAATCTTCAAATAATAATACTGCCAAACAATTTAAATATATCTATGCGGGACATTAATTTCATTTTTCGATATGATCATTTTAGTTAATGTTCCAATTCTAAGACACCGCGAATAATAATATTTCCTTTCTAAACTCAAATGTATTTTCATGTGAATGCTAAAAAGTTAAAGAAAACTTTAGTGAAAGTTAGGTCAGATTTGAAACGATACATTTTAAATGTCTCTATTGCATTATGTTAATCGCTTTATAATGCTACTGAGTAACGGGAGGCAAAGACTCTGTTTACTTAATTCATTTTATTTTAGCTTCTTTTGAAATATTTAACTGATCTTCTTTAATCAAACCAAAAATAACAGCCAACGGATGTCTTAACAGCAACTGATTCGGCCTTAAATTTTTGAAATCAGTAGGAATTGGATGGAAACCCGTTTACAAGGAGATCGCCATAGATTTTTCATTATAATTCAATCTTCTGTAATATTTTTAAAGTCGTTCAAATTAGCGTGTTTGTATATTCTGCGGTGTTTGAACGGGGGTTGGCGAGGGTAGCTGGCAGGGGGCCTCCTAGTCTTAATGTATTATCTTAATTTTATTATCTTAATTATATTATCTCGTGGATTTAATAATAAATGTGTTTTTTCACAATTATAAACATATATTTGCTTGATACTGTATTTTAATATAAATTCAAACTAATATATTTTAATAATATGTACCGGGTACGTAAAAAGTCAAAACTTCAATCAATGACGCACATATATGCATAAAATTTAATAAATAATAATTATTAAAATGTATTATTTTAATAATCGATGACCCTTTCTTATTGTGATTTGCAGTAATTAAGCTATAATAATGCAAATGTGTCAGTTTCGTTGCGTGAAGCGTTTTCAAAATCATAAAGGATTAATATATTTAAATATCTCCTAGCAAAATGAACAAAACAATTGTTATACATATAAGATATAAATACACATAATCATTTAGCATGAAAAATAATTGAAGGAAACTTTTGAAGCGTGCCAAGTTTAGAATAATGACTCAGTTAATGCAGATAAAACAAGTTTTATTCATGCATGATTCAGAATGTTTGCTGCCATCTTTATCTCGTGAGAGATGTAAAGTGCAATACATATAAACTAATAAACATGGATGCTGCTATCATAGAGTATTCTTGCGAATAAGTAAAGATTAATGTTTGAAGTTCGTATAAAATTCTAAGAATTTTCAATCTTAAATTTTTATGCAGAGAGTATGTTTGTTTATGTTTGTTTTGAATGTTATTGTATTAAATTAAACAAGAGAAAATATATGAAGAAACTAGATGTAAATTATTATTATACATGTTATTTTACAATAAAATTTATAGTAATGCTAAAAAATTATATTGTAAACTGTGTTTTTTACTTCTTGTTCTTATTTTTTATTTTATGAAGGAAAGGAAAATTTCAGAATAATAATAATAACATTCATTGTTTTTAGAAGTTTAAGATCGTTTAAATTGTTAAGGGAATTATTTTCTTATTAAGGTACAAATATGAAAAAAATAAGTTTTTTACTTCTGAAATTTTCCTTTTCATACATAATCTTAATTTTTACTTCCGTATTTTTTTTTTTTTTCAAATAAATGTTTCATATTTCATATAATACTAGATAGTGCCCGTCAAGATTTGATAGTAAATAACTTGAATGTTTCATAAGGAAAATTCTTGAATTTTTAATTAGTTGCTTTTAAATTAATTATTGAATGACTAATTACGTGGCGAATTTCTATATTGATAAGTGATTCCTATTTCTTTAATGCGAGATAGCTTGTGCTGTCAGTCTAATCTATTCATTGAAGCGAAATAATTTTAAGTTTATAATTTACAACCAATTATGCTTGCTTTTTATCAGAAATTTACCTAAAAATACCGAGTAGAGAATTTATTTTTACTTACTACGGCCACTTTACAATAAATAAAAAAAAATAAATAAATAAGAATATTTGTTTTCATTTATTTATAAAGACTACACGACCATTAAAATTTGTCATGAATTTTATTTTTATCTGTCTCATTCTCTAAAAACCTAAATCTGAAACTTGATGTAGCTAACGATTTATATTATATATTATTACTTATTTTTTATTACTTGATTTTTTTTTTACATTTTTTAAATATTAAACCTGGATATCAAGGTAATATTTTTTATGGCTCATATACGAATGACTTTCTTTCTTTCCTTTTTATTTTTTTACGCAAATGAATGACAAACTTTTTTTTGACACACACGCATATATATTCTTGATAATGATCAGAAAATATAAAGAAAATTGTAAATCAGTTCAGTTTATTTAATTTATAATTACATACAAAATATTTTAAATATAAAAACATTATTTTTTCAAAATATTATTCAGTGTTAAATTTTATTTATTTATAAAGCATTCAAATAATAATAATAATAAAATAAAAATCATATAACTTCTGTACCTAATAAAATATGTCATTATTGAAATGAATTACCGACAAAAATATTACATATTTTGCCAGGCTTGGGTTAGAACCTGAATTTCAGAACAAAATTTCAGAACCTTAAATTGCTGCCTTAACCCACTACGTTAGCAGGAACATCTTTTTCTTCCTTCTAAATTGAAGAGGTTCGAAACACAGTTGACTCATACAGAATTGTCTCGAATTTGAATTTTGAAGTAGTTTTGTGTTTTAATATTTATGATACCTTACTTTTAGAAAAAGAAGAAGCTACTACTTAACATGCTAGTTTGCCAATCTTCGTGTGTAACTATTGGCAATTCGCGAGCCATAACTTTTAGCTTCAAATCACTGTGTTTATCTTCAGCGTATAATATGACCAAAACAATGTGAGACCCCTGAAATAAGCCGTATCTAAATATCGACACAATAAATTTGTGAATAGCTAATAATGCTGAAAGAGCCAAATATTAACTTTGTGAAAGAAAGAAAAGCTTGTTTAGAGTAAGATCGAATAGCAGACGAACTTAAAACATCTTCTACCTGTGATATGATATTTCAACTGAGCGAGCATCTTTGCGCATGTGCAGCGCGTCACTCCAAAAGCAGACTTGTTCTTTTATAATGTGCATGCGCAACTGTAGAAATTTAATTTAAAATTAAGGCTAATTAATAAAATATTTGAACAAACAAATGTCCAATAACAAATGTGTAGCCAAATATCTTTCATTATAAATATTATTGCTATAATTTGATGCGGTAGTTTCTACTCACGGACTGTCGAAAGAAAACGATTAGCGTTTTAAATATATAGATTCCACTGAAAGTATATCAAAACGTTAGAGTTTTATAACATTTATTGAAATAAATGCTTTCAAACAATCGATCAAAAAGATTTTTTTTTTTTTTTTTTTTTTTTACTGTACATTTATTATTTTTCTATTATGAATGTGAAAATTGTGTTTATTTTCTAATAAGTAATCTTTTTTATGTTTAAAATAGTCTACATATCCGTAGTCTACATTTATTCTTTCTACAGTATGGTGTTCTGCTGTAAATAATAAAATTGTGTCGAGTTTGTGTAAGGAACCTTCAACCACCTCCCCAAAAAAGAGAAAATAATGAAGAGACGGAAAAATGCCGCAATAACGCAGTGATTTCCCACTGGTTTTCAAGTAAAAGGACCTTGTTGCAATAACTGAACAGCTCACAGAATCGCGGTTATTTTTTTCATTGGAGTTTGTTTTTAAATATGCCTCGATGCATTATCATATGTACTGCACGACCGCAGAAGACCTATTAGGAATGAAAAATCTCAGACGGAAAGCGAGTCTAGGCGGAATGGGATCGATTTTTGGTCTCAGTCTTCTGGCTCTGGCAAGGTCGAGCTCAAAATGAAAATTTTACATTTTCACAAATTCAAAATTTAAGAAAATATGCTTTCCAGACGCTATTTGATAAGCAATAATATAGTCTATGTTTTTTAATGTTTCCCTTTCCCTTAAAATCAATTCGAAAGGAGATTGTATAATTTTTCGTGGAATATAAGCAACCCTTTTCAAAGTAATTTTATTGGAGCCCTTTTTCGGAATCAGCAGAAATAAAAACTTTTTGTAACGGTATTTTTAAAATGGTATTTTAATAGAATAAGAATGGTGACATTGGTAGATTTCAAGCAGTGGAAGGTTAGAAATTTCAAATTTGCTATTTAAAACATATATAAAGAACGTGAAAATCACGAAACCGCAATCCGTTAACCAGGACTATTTAGAATAGATAGTTATTTCTAATTAAGAAAAAAAAAGAAAAAGAAAAAAAATCTTGACAAAATAAAATAAATAAACATTATTTACAATTTTTTACTCCATACTTTTTCTATTGGACTCGAGCTATGATCTTAGAAACTTTTTCGGAATAGGGTTACGACATATTATCCCGAACACGTCTCTATTGCATGTGGGTATATTATTAAAGACTAAGCTTGTGGTACTTTTGTCCTTTAAAACTCTCCGAATTCCATTACGCGAAGTTTGTCGTTCCAGAAACCGCGTAGTGAAGATTACATAACATCAGTAGTAGTATTTTAAACTGGTATAATTATTATAGCATAACTAAAATTCTACCATAAACGCAGGTTTTTTTTTTTTTTTTTTTTTTTTTTTCTCCAATTGTGAGACAGATTAGCAATATGGTTGGGGGGAACTTTGACTTACTTTTAAAAAAAAGCGATGTGGTTTGTAAAACATAAATACACAATAAAGCTATAATAGAATTTTTTAAACTATTAATAAATGGAATTCTTTCGAAAAATATATATATGTGTCATATTAAATTGTTTTCTGTAAGCTAATGACATTTTAAAAATAAAATACAGTTTTAGATTCTTTAACGTTTTCTGCAATTTATTTGTGTAAACCTTCATGCCGAAATGCTTAATAACAAATAACAATTGCGGTTCGTTTCCTGTAAAATTTCTCCTTATAAGAATTATTTTATTATTTTCGTGTATAAGTATTTAATGTATTGCTCAAGAAACTTGATTCTATAGATATAAAAAATGTATGATGTGAAACATTGCACTTTTCTTTCATCACTTGTATTATTAATTCATACAATCGATATAAACTAAATATGCAGTACATCAGAGATCCGTATTCACCTGCTGCGTCATTTGCTTTTTCCTGACGCAAAACAGTTAGTGAATCAAAGCTACTTGGCATAATATCCCTTTTTGAATATTATATATTGTATTTTTTTTAATGGGTAACATTTTAAAGACATTAATTTCATTAATTTTTATCGACAGAAATCACCGTCTTTTTAATGCCCGTATTATTTTTAAAGTTATCCTATACCATCTTTCCAGGCATTATAATCAAATTAACTATCACAGTACAGACATTTTTCATGACATATATAAACCATGACACTATTATTTTTTCATTAAAAAAATTCTTTATCTTGTTTGTATACTTTTACATTAAAATCAATTTCTTTTAAGACTTATTTCGTTGTAAGTGACGGAAAATACAAAAATATTTTTAAGAAAAAAAAAAGAAATATGTCTTAGAGTTTTTAATGAAAACTAAAGAAATATGTCTTATAAAAAATTGATTTTAATGTAAAAATATACAAACAAGATAAAGTATTTTTTTAATGAAAAATAATTGCGTCATGTTTTTTTTTTTTTTTTTTTATGAAACAGAAATTTTATGTATCAGATAATGAAAAATGACTATACTGTGATTACTATGATTATAATGCCTGAAGAGATATTATAGGATAACTTTAAGAAAACATTACTTTAATTTAAAAAAAAAATTAACTTATTTAAGCAGATCTTTATGTAAGTATACAAATTTTAAAAGAGCATATATTTTATACAGTAATTTATTACGAAATTATTTATATATCATGATCTACTAGTAATAAAATTATTATGAGTTCTACTAGTATGTGTACGTTTATTACAAGTATCTGGTCTTTAAAAAAATATTAAATAACCCTACACAAATTTTTTTAGTATGTAATCAATAGTAGTAATATTTTTCTTTTGATTTAGTCAAATAAAATTAAAAATTCATAATTATTACTGAGAATCACTATCATCTATTCTTTACCATTTTGAAATACGAAACGCTTGATCTATTCTTTAACATTTTGATACACAAATAGCTTGATATTTTCTGTAATAATATTTATAAAGATATAAAATTCGTGCAACAAGTAAAGACTAAGAAACACTTTCAAATGAATAATACTGAAATGGAATTTCACCTTTTAAGGAATATATCTGAGAATATAATTTAGAAAAATGGACAAGACCTTTGTAATATGGGTTTCAACAACTATTGTCCATAGATGGGAAAGTGCTTGAATTTATTTGTGCATATTGTATACATGTTATATACATTTGTATATAGAGTACACATTGTGATAAAATTTAGGATAGTTAGAAAAGGAATAACAGAGTTGAAAATCAAACTTCAGAAATATCTGAAAATAGACAAAAATGCTGTTCAATAATTTAGTATATCCCTGTATAATATTTATAGATATATTTACACGTCTCACATTTAATTCAGTAAAAAAATGCAGATCACATCTTTCTGACCACATCTGTATACTTTCAAACATCACCATCGTTTAACGGCAATGTATCTCCTACTTTATGCAGGCCTGTATATGAAATTATTTGTAGTCAAGAAACATCTCTTTTTATGTTATTTATATTTCACCAGAAAAATGTAAAATTACATTTAAAAAATAATTTAAGCAACTTACGTTCAAACAGAGAAATGCTTCGGAATTATTTTGTATAGCCCAACACATGATCTGTAGAATTATAGTGTAAAATTTTAATTCCATATAGTGTGCAAGTTGTAGATAAGAACTCATATTATAACTGTAAATGCATTTCTAGCATCTATCGTTCATAGACAGTTTGCATAGTAATCGAACAGTTTTTTGTGTCCCTGTAAATGAACGATTACTCTGTTGCAGCTCAACAGTATATATATTTTACACTTGAAATAGTATAACATCATTAAATCTTATTAACTTTTTCTTACACCTATCCCATTATGTAACCGAATTACATTTTGTGATCCTGTGAAGGAATGATAAATTTTCTGTACACACGGTAAGCATATTTACAATAATTGCATAGAAGTTTAAGTTTGAAAAACTGTATCATAATTGAATACGCTGCCAAACGTCCTTTCATGTAGTCCTTTATATAAGTGAATTATTTTGTATGACGCTGTAAATGTATAATAAACTCTTTGCACTTCATATTATATCGAAAGCATGTCTGAATAATTGCATATAAGTTTCTTCATATTTGATATAGCGAAGCATCATTAAAAACAGCGAAAACTGTTTCTCTGCATGAACCATAAGATAGAGGAATTATTTTGAGTGTCCATGTAAACATGTTATAAATTCATTTTCACAAGACTTCATTCGTTTTCATTCGAATCCATTTTCAAATGCGAATATACCATAGTTAACCTCAATGAAAAACATACAATTATAGGGTAATCTGATCATTACATCACGTACAGAACCCAGACGGCTGACAAACTAAACAGTCATTAAAAAGCTTTAACTATAATGGAAAGTATTGAAACAATTCAAATTTAGACTCGACTATTTTTAACTATATTACAGTTTTTCTTTAACATACTTAAGGAACCCGTATTATCTTAATTTGGTTAAATTTTAAACATCAAAAAAATATTTTATATTACAGCCTTTTTCTGTAAAATTTCATACTTCGTATTAAAAAAATATGGTGCTGTATTTTTTTTTTTTTTTTATTCTCATGATACGAAAAAAATGACATTTTATTTTAAATATTTTATTGCGTTTTCAAAAAACAAGAATCTGACTGATACACATAAAATGTCTAATATAAAACTTAAAATTTACCTTTCCGTCAAAAATTTGAAGTATTCATGCAATCGATATGAGCCCGAAATCCAGTCTATTAAACATCCCTTTTCACCTGCAGCTTCATTATTTTCTACAAGCGAAAAAAGGTTAGCAAAAAACAGCTGTCTTGTCATAAATATTTCTACTTGTGTTATTTTCTATTATCGTTAGTTTTTATGATGCTCTAAAAACGATTTTTTTTTAAACTTGGAATTTTTTAAATGGACTTAAAAAAACTTTGAAATTTAATTTTATAGATCATTATAGAAATAAAAATATTTGTGTTTTAGAGATATTTTTTACATAGTGATCTAAAAATTATAATTCACTAATTTTTCAACTATTGTGTGATTTCTAACGGTAAGTGTGCCTATTACAAGTATTTATTATATAAATAAACCGTCAAGTTCGAGTTTTATGAGCGTACAAAGGGTTCGGTACAGTAAATTTATTAATTACTATGACTTATTTTTAATCAAATAAGCATTATACATGCCAGCATGTTTATTAGAGCGATTTGAAATCCAAAGTTTTCTGATTACAAATAAATTACATATTGAGTTATAGGTGACTGTTTTCTAAAAACTTTATTTTTAATGTTTTGGAATATTTCTATGAATTATTTTTCAATAATTGCCTTAAATAATTGAATTCAACTGGGATGAAAAACGTTGACTATTTATTAATATGGTTTGCCTAACCTAAACTGACCCACATGTTTATACACTATTTGCCTAACCTAGTATGGCCCACATACAATAAAAACCTTGTACAAATTTTAAACTTTGTACAAGGTCTTTTTTCAAGTGCCGTTTGAAATGTTTTCCTAAATCTGCAACTCTACCTTGGTACATGCGACGTTTATCTAGATATGTTTTTAATTAATATAAGGCTGATTTGCGCCGTTCTTTATAAAGTCTTAAATGACACCGCGTCGATAAGCACTTCGAGCAACCTCAACTCATAACTCTCCCGCTGTCGTCCGTAAATAAAGTTTGTGTGTAACTTAAAAATGCGATTTTATAAAATTCTAGAATGTGAACAAAAATAATCTCTATCGTTTTCCCACAAGGTTTCAATAAACTTTAATAACCCTATTTATATATATATATATATATATATATATATATATCTTTAGTTTATTTAAATTCAGAAACAGGGGAAGGCACGGCATTTTTGCAGTTCATTTTTGACTATACCTCTGAAAATATAATACATAATATTAAAACAAATGTGTTTTTGAGTTCGGTGTTTCGAACAATAAACCCACACAGTACTCCTGCACAAAAAAATAGCCATTTTTTTTTAAATTTCTAAATATATTTGTGGATAGATAATAGTGTATAGACATGTAGGTCAATCGTTCGTAACTCCAACTTGTTTGAAATTTTTCCATGTTCCGTAGTTTTCAAAGAAAATGCCTGTGACTGACGAACAAACAAACATACGAGTGATATTATAATTGTTCCTTTTTTAATTTTTGAGAACGGAAGCCTGAAAAGAAAACTATCAATGTTTTTGTAGAACAATATAATCTCTAAAAATAAAATTTGAGATTAATTTATTTTAATCCCAGTCATCTATTCTTTATCACTTCTAAATACTATGCACTAGATTTCTTTAAAATAAATTGAATAAAAATTCCAATCTGTTCTCTAATACTTTGAATATCGCGCTTGAGTGCTCCTAGAATAGATGGAATACAAATTCCGATTTAATCCACACAATTTTGAATATTATTATTTACTTTTATATTCTGATATTTTTTTGTGTTTTCTTTGCCTATTTTATATTATTATATTTATATTTTATGCTTTGTCTTCTTAGTCTTTACTAATATATATATATGTATATGCTATTTTTGCATCTAAATACATTAGCAATTAACTTTGACATTGAAATACTTTAAAAATACGCATTAATAAACAAATATATCCAAACTAATATAATTTAAACTGCGGAGTTATTCGTTTATAATGAAGACATTCCAACTTAGATAAAGTCTTTCATGACTTAGTCGTCTGACTGACCGTTCGTTGGTCCGTTTGTCTCTATGACGTCGATTTGTCAATCTATTTGTCCGCCCACTTTTTCGCGTTGCATTTTTTATAAATTTATTTAGATTGTCAGTAAGTGAAGTTTACGAAAGCATGATCTCTATAAAAAAAAAAGTAAGTATTTAAATGTAATTTTTAGAAACATTAAAAGTATTCCTTTACATGGCGGTTTTCGTTGGTGTTTTGTTTGAAATTCAATTTAATGATATTCATCAAATTTAAACTTTCATAAATCGATATGTGTTACTGAGTTTTACAATAGCATATTTCCAATTGCAAATTGCAGAGCACAGTATTTAGAAATCATTTGGAGGTAAATTCAAAACTTTTCGTAGTTATATTATTTGCGTTCAATTTCAATGAAATTGCCCAGATTTAAATCTAAAGGAAATATGGACTGTTTCCTAGAAATCCGCACAAACATTTTTTGTCTGGAATGCTATGAAAAACAAAAACGAGACAAAGAACACAAATTAGCTCTGTAAGGTAACTTTAATAACTATATTACTCTTTAAAACTACTATCAGGTTAGAGTTAAACCGTTTCGTCGGAAATTATCGATTTTACTTTTGGTGGTACAAAACGTTGTACAAAATTTAGATCCATAATTTTGAGACAGTACTTGATTCTATTGATCCATTTCTTGATGTTATCTGCTTTTCTGCCTTTAGTATACACAGTGGACTTTAGATATGTCCAGGACTGATCAGTTCGTTGAATTTTGGGAATATTAGCCGGGTTGTCGTTCTTCTCTAAGAAACTGATGTTTTGCTGGCGAAAGTGGTTGAGAACGAATTTGAAAGAATAACAGCTGGCCAAGGTAGGCCAGAAGACGTAATCACCACCGTTGTAATTCCTACCGATGTAAGGGTTGAAATGATGACGAATGCACTTATTCGATTGTTGTTGCCCCTTGAATGCGAACTCGTACTTTCGAATGAACAGATGACTCAAGCATTTTGGACTCATTGCAATCCAAACTAGGATCTTGTCTTCGAATTTCGCTTTAGAAGCGAAAAGAATAGTATGTTGTGTCGTGGAGATGTTAGATATGTAGTATCTATCGTTATCGTTAAAAATGGAGTGAGCGACCCTAAAATATGGCTTGTCATCCCAGATGAATCCTCTATCAGAGGATTTTTTGAACAATCGACCACAGTTCGTTTTCGCGGCACCCGTTTGCAATTTTGTTCGTTTTGGTATGACCCTATTTTCTGATATTTGATGTTAAGCTTCTTGATGATTGCCTTATGTAGGTGGCCGGCTAAAAAACTGAATTTGGCAGCCGAGGAATAGATTAATACTCGGTCGTATTTGTCAAACAGTCGTTTCAACTGCTGTAACTTTGACTTTGTGATTTTTGAGGCCTTCCTAACAGACCCGGGTTGTCTGACGTGAGTCCCTTCTATTAATATTGTAGAAAATCATATATAGTTCATTTGGAGATATTTTTGTCAAAAACCGGTTCACGATGAACCTGTTCCCATAATGAATATTGTCTTTGTAAATCTTTACACATGCGTACACAGAACCCCTCTTTCACCTTTATTCTCGAAAAACACAGGTTATTTACCAAACTGTGGGCTAACGGACGTGCCTTTGTATGCAACTAGCAAATCCCGCGGCTTTGCTCGCGTATTAGTTGAAATATGCCAAGTGATGTTTGCATGACTATTTTTTATTAGAAGAACACTTTTTGGAATAATTCAAAAATTACAAATTAAGCCATAGTTTCACTAAACTTCATTATAAAAGTGCAATAGACAGAAATGAGATTTTAATTAATAAGAATTACTAAAACTAATTCCAAATAAATGATAATTTAGAAAGCATTCTGAGAGTTTTATGCTTATTTCATACGCTTATTTTAGTATTCATTTGAATTTTTGAATTTTTTTAGAAACCATCTTAACACATTTACATCTTAAAATTAACCATCATGTTGAATTCCAAGCTTCTTGTCTAACAGTCTACCACTTCTCTGGTGTTAGTGGCACCAACATAAAATGCGAATTGAGTTGAAATAGAGTTGAAATAGAATGGAATAGAGTTGAAATAGAATGAAAGAGAGTTGAAAAAGAATGAAATAGGGTTGAAATAGAATGCCTCGAAAAAAAGTTGAAACAGAGACTGTCAGCATTAATTGGCGAACATTAACCTTGAAATCGGTTGGTATTTCCCAATATTCTATAGAAAACGGAATTTAGATGATTTTAAAGGCTTTCTTGCTGTTCCTGTCAACCAGGTGGTAGTGACAGCGGCATAAAATATAGCCCGTATAGGAACACGGACTATCACTCTTGATTCGCAACAAATAGCTTCTGTAATCGGTTTATTATTTCCTGAGATCCCATAGAAACCGTAATTTAGGACACTTTTAGAATGCTTTTCACTCCTTCCCTTCGCCTCACCCCTTTTTAATTTCGAACTTATTTTCGACTGTTCCTAGAGGGTATTTATATTTTATAAGTAACTACCGAGCTATATTTAAAGTTTCTAGCTTCTTCAGTACCGCAAAAATCAAATCGCAATTTAGAAAGTTTTTTACTCCTGCAACCCACCGACATAAAATATAGCTTATGTTTGGGCAGGTTCTATCACCATCAATTTGCAACCATTATGTTTGAAATCGGTTTCGTATTTCATACGACAAAATCGTAAATTTAGAACCCTTATAGAACGCTTTTCGCTCACGTCATCCTTTTAAATTTGGACTTTTCTTACGAAATTCTTAGAAAGCATTTGCATCTTTGAAGTAATTACCATTCAAAATTTAAAATGTTAGACCCCCTCAATAACACAAAAACGCAACTTAGACCATTTTTTGCTCCTGTATCCCCCAGGTGGTTATGACAACGACGTAAAATATAGGCTATGTTGGAGCAGGGGCTGTCACCATCAATTTGAAACCATTTCTTCTGAAATCAGTTTATATTTTCTGAGATTGCGCAGAAATTGCTATTTAGAACGTTTTTAGAAAGCTTTTCGTATATTTTCACACCTTTTAAAGTCCAAATTTGTACGGAACTCTTCTCAGACAGCATTTACATCGCATAAGTAATTCCCATGCCAAATTTCAAGTGGCTAGCCCCTTCAGTATCACAAAAATCACAATTTAGAACGTTATTTTTAATGCAACAACAAGTTGGTAGTGACGCCGACATGAAGTAGATCCTATATTGGAGCAAGGGATGTCATGATCAATTTCCAACCATTACATTTGAAATCGGGTGGGTACTTTCTGAGATTGCGTAAGAAATCGCCATTTAGAACGTTTTTTAGAACTCTTTTCGCGCATTTTCACCCCTTTTAAATTTCGATTTTTTTAGGAAATGTTCTTAAAGATCATTTATATCTTATAAGTAACTATCATTCCAAAATTCATGTTTCTAAGCCCTTCAGTAACACAAAAATTGCATTTTCGAACTAATTTTGCTCCTGCACTCCATTTGATGAGTAATGGCACCGACATAAAATGTAGCCTATGTTGGAGCAAGTGTATTCACCATCATTTTGACACCATTATTTTTAAAATCGGTTTCGTACTTCTTGAGATTGTGTAAAAATTGCCATTTAGAACGTTTTTAGAACGCTTTTTGTGCATTTTCACCTCTTTTAAATTTCGAATTGTTTAAGAACTGTTCTTAGAAATCTTTTCTATCTAATAAGTAACTAATATTTCAAGTTTCATATTTCTAGGCCCTTCAGTAACGCAAAAATCGCATTTTTAGAACGTTTTCTGCTTCTGCACCCGCTTCGGGGTAGTGGCACCGACATAAAACAAAGCCTATGTTAGAGCAAGGGTTGTCACTATCATTTTGACACCATTATTTTTTAAATCAGTTTGGTATTTCCTGAGATTGTGTAGAAACCACCATTTAGAACGTTTTTCAGAACGCTTTCCGCGCATTTTCACCCCTTTTAAATTTCGAATCTTTTAAGAAATGTTTTTAGAGATCATTTATATCTAATAAGTCACTACCATGCCAAATTCCATGTATCTGGTCCCTTCAGTAACTCAGAAATTGAAATTTCGAACGTCTTTTTGCTCCTGCACCCCGTTTAGAGGTAGTGGCACCTACATAAAATGTAGCCTATGTTGAAGTAAGGGTTATCAACATTATTTTGACACCATTATTTTTGAAATCGGTTTGGTACTTCTTGAGATTGCGTAAAAATCGCCATTTAGAACGTATTTTAGAACGCACTTTTGCGCATTTTCACCCCTTTTAAATTTCGAATTTTTAAGAAATGTTTTTAGAGATCATTTATATCTTATAAGTAACTACCATGCCAAATTCCATGTATCTGGGACCTTCAGTAACACAAAAATGGCAATTTCGAACGTTTTTTTTCTCCTGCACCCCGTTTAGAGGTAGTGGCACCTACATAAAATGTAGCCTATGTTGAAGTAAGGGTTATCAACATTATTTTGACACCATTATTTTTGAAATCGGTCTGGTACTTCTTGAGATTGCGTAAAAATCGCCATTTAGAACGTATTTTAGAACGCACTTTTCCGCATTTTCACCCCTTTTAAATTTCGAATTTTTAAGAAATGTTTTTAGAGATCATTTATATCTTATAAGTAACTACCATGCCAAATTCCATCTATCTGGGACCTTCAGTAACACAAAAATCGCAATTTCGAACGTTTTTTTTCTCCTGCACCCCCTTTAGGGGTAGTGGCACCGACATAAAATGTAGCCTATGTTGGAGCAAGGGTTGGCACCATCATTTTGACACCATTAGTTTTGAAATCGATTTGGTACTTCCTGAAATTGCGTAAAAGTCGCTATTTAGAACATTTTTTAGAACGCTTTTCGTGCATTTTCACCACTTTTTAATTTCGATTTCTTTAAGAAATATCCTTAGAGATCATTAGTATCTTATAAGTAACTATCATTTCAAATTTCATGTTTCTAGGCCTTTCAGTAATACAAAAATCACATTTTTAGAACTTTTTTTGCTCCTACATCCCCTTTTGGCCAGTGGCACAGACATAAGATATAGCCTATGTTCTAAGTTGGACTAACACCATCATTTTGATACCATTACTTTTGGAATCGGTTCGGTAATTCCAGAGCTTATCTCCTACAAATAAACAATTTTTACCTCTTTATAATATTAGTATAGAATAAATTAGTATAGATAACGTAACTCTTCACGCGCAGATTTCGCCTGATTCGTATTCCTTTGCTATTTTGCACAACAGGAAGTTTGAGCGGATTTTTAGGAAACAGTCCTTATACAAGTGTTATTAATATTTGCTGTACCATATTTCCTATAAAAAGTGCTGGGTATGGCTCGTGATATAAAAAAATAATTCGGACATATTCTAGTTTAGGGAGATAAATCGTTTGTGGTATATTTTAATGCTCTCTTACATCGACATTTATCACGGAATTTATAGGTTTCGTTGGTATACACCAAAACATGTTTCCCATAGAATAAAAAGCGGGGATAGCATTTATTTTTCCATTATAGAGCCTCTAAAAATATTTAAATGCATTAACGTAACTCTTCACGCGCAGATTTCGCATGATTCGTATTCCTTCGCTATTTTGCACTACAGAAAAGTTTGTGCGGATTTTTAGGAAACAGTCCTTATACAAGTATTATTAATACTGTTGTATCATATTTCCTATAAAAAGTCCTGAATAGGGCTGGTGATATTAAAAATAATTCGTACATATTATAGTTTAGGGAGATAAATCGTTTGTGGTATATTTTATTGCTCACTTACATCGACATGTATCACGGAAATTATAGGTTTCGTTGATATACACCAAAACATGTTTCCCATAGAATTCAAAGCGCGCATAACATTTATTTTTCCTTCATAGAGCCGCTAAAAATATTTGAATGCATTATTTAACGTGGACATCAATTGCTTGAAGCGCGTTTAATGAAATATATATATTTAAAAGTATTAACGTCCCCCTTTTTTATAGAGTATTAATAATGTTATTTTGAATGAGCAGAAAAATAATTCAGACACATTATTTTATTTGAAAAATAAATGATAAATCTGTGCCTTCAGCCGGGTTAAGTTTTATGGCAATTATAGATTTATAGTTAAATTTGGTTGTAGCAATTTTGGTACGTGTATAAGTTCTGCAGATCGCAAGAACAAATGTAAGAAATAGTTCGAAAACATTATTTTGAATGCAAGGAAATTGATGTGATTGCATTTACAACTATCTCCCGCTTCTTTCAGATTAATTAATTTTACTATAATTTATCATAATCTTAAGACAGATTAGAACAGGTAAAGTATTACAAAAAAAATGTATAATTTATCTGATAAATCTGAAATTTCAAAGTTTAAACATGTATATGTGTAAAATGGTCTAATTTGCACATTTGCTTTTAGAGTTATATTGCCGCTACTTTCTAATTGAATATTTTCAAATATATGTCTTAACAAATATATATTCGTGTCTATTTCGATATTTTGTATTCCTAAAATGTCTAAACTTCATCAAAACATACATAACAAAAGAAATATAAGATGAAATCGAACCAAATATAATAATTGCTTCATAATTTAAAAAAAGAAAAAAAAAAGTTTTCATTTACTCGTTCTTTGTCAAAAAACAGACAAACAAACAACAACAAAAAAAAAAAAAAAAAAAAAAAAAAAAAAACGTGAATTATTTTTTAAAAATACGTATTTAAATGTTAGCTTAATAATTTAGTTTTCAGATTAAAAAAATATCGTAAAACTTTCCATTTTTTATCTAACTTAAATATTTAATTTAGTATAACTTAAAATTCACAATTTGCTTCTTTATTTTAATACTCCATGGATAGGACAATAAAACAATATACCCGCACAAAAGACTCTTTTGATGAAATATAATTCATGATAATAAATAAACATAGTAACTATTGTTTTTTTTTTTTTATACTGGATAATGCATAAAAAGTTTTTTTTATGACCCTGTCAGAAAATCGAATATGTCTATTTTAGGAAAAATATTTTTGTTCTGGTTGTGTCTAGACATGTCTTAATACTTTTTGCTTTCATTCAATTAAATTAAACAAAATATTTGCCAATACCACATCTTTTTTCAACATTTTTTAACGCTTTGTTTTATTTTAGTCAAAGATATTATGTTGATTGATTATAGACAAATAAATTTTTAAGTATTTGTTATGTACATAATATTTTGCATTTTTTTTTCATTCTCAGAATTCTTTTTAAAGATTCTTTATTTTCTAAATTCTTTATTTCTTTGGTTTTAAGTTATTTTGATTCTTATTGACAGAGTATAAATAATTTTAAATTGTTGTTGTTTAAATTATTTTTAGATTAAAATACTACTATATAAATCGATTTTTTCTAAACTCATTGTGCGCTTCATTCATCATCAGATTTTTTAAAAACTGTACCATTAATGTTTACGTGACTATCTGCATGCAAGACGGATATTCGCAAAGAATGTCCAAGTTATAAATTTTAATAATATCAAAAGTAAGCGTTGTAGAGTGTTGATTAAAATTAGATGCAATTTTCCAACTGGGCGAAAAATGTCCGGACCACGATTCGAACATGGGATCTCCTGGCTGAAGCTGCGGTGCTGCACCATCTGAGCTATCCCGGACGAATCTGGTGGAATTTTTGTTGGTTCAAAGTCACAAAAAGAGCGTAACTCAAACAGTTTTAGATAAGCGTATGCACGAGTACTGTTTTGTTATTTGCTCGCTTGTAGCGCTACATACACAAAATAGCGATTCCTGAGCGTAAAAGGTTATTGTCGGGATGAACATTTAAAAGCCGTTAGAGACAAGCGATTTTTTTTTTCAATTGGGGTTTTATAAAAGATCCTGTCTACGTTCCGCCGCTACCTAATGAATTGCCAGGGTTGAGATACAGAACTGAAGAGGCTATTGCTTCCATTAATCCGGAGTTGATAATCGAAGTGTAGGAAGAATTGGACTTTTGAATGAATATGTGCCGTATAACTAAAGGCGCTTATTTTGAACACTAGTAATAAAAACTACGTTAGTTTACCTTCAATTTGATGTATGATTTGTTGTACACTAAATTAAACTTTTATAATATACCATTGAAACTGGGACATTCTTTTATTGACTTGATGGACTTTTATTGATTTTTTTATCCTATACTAAATGATGAATATAAGCTGATCAAAGGGAATAACAGAAGAATTCATTATGTGTCATTTATGTTTATGAGATTTTTTTTTCGTTTCTTGTTTTTAATCTTGTGCAAAATTTAGGAATTCTAACATAAATGCCGTCTAAGTTGGTGCATATTATTCTACACATGTTGCTTTACATATGATAAAAAATCAGCCAGTTCACTAAGCATAATTCTTTAGTAAAACTTTTTTTCTAAAACCCTTATGATAATCAATTAAAATTTATGAAAGTATATTATTTATCGTGAGAGAAATTTAAGTAAAAGAACAATTGTTAGGAACGGATTACTTATAGTTTCTATTTTTTTATATGTATGATACACTTACAGTTATGCAAAACAAACATTAAACATATATATTCTGTCACTACTTCTACTGGAATATTTTTAAATATATGATCTGTCACGTTTATATCGATGTATGTTTCGATATTTTGTATTCCTAGATCGTCAAAATTTATTCAAAAAAGACATTAAAAAATAACCGTAAGACACTTGTTAATGAAATAAAATAACTGTGTACTTAAAAAATAATAATAATGTTTTTAGTCTATTTATTCTTGTGTCATACAAAAACGCTCATCTCTTGATAGAATATCTATATGTTAGCTTAATTATTTAGTTACCATATTAAAAATATATTGTATAACTTTCCATTTTTCATCTCTCAAGTAAACACTTAATTTTATTTAATATATCTTACAATTTACAAGTTTCTTCTTTATTCTAACAAGGGTAAAAACCCGTGCTTCCCGGGTAACAAAATGTAGGTGAAAAACCCTTTCTTTAAAATTGATAACTGTAACAGATTTTTTACTTTTAATATATATACAGGGTGATTCAAAAAAGATGGGAAAAATTTTAAGAGGTGATAGTACACACGCAAAGAAACATTTTGTATCAAAAAATGCATGGTCGAATACTAAACGTAAAAAAGTTAGAGGGCGCCAAAAGTTATGTTCTTATAAGAGGCAAAAACACACAATAAACGTTACGAAAACAAATTTAATGGCATTTGATTACAATAAGTGCTCAAAACATTGACCGGCAGCTGTTATGCACGCAGTACAACGGCGAAGAACATATTGGCGAATTTTCTGAAACACACCAGGCACCACCGCGCGGGCTAGATATTTCATGTCTCGATTTTTTTTTTTTTTTTTTTTTGGACAGCTAAAGGCTCTTGTGTATGAGACACCCATTGAATCCGCAGAAGAACTTCTCGCCAATCTTTCGGCTGCTGTAGGGGAAGTTCGCGATATGCGAGGTGCGTTTCAGAAAATTTGCCAATCTGTTCTTCGCCGTTGTAGTGCGTGCATAACAGCTGCCGGTCAGTGTTTTGAGCATTTATTGCAATCAAATGCCACTAAATTTGTTTTCGTAACTTAACTTAATCGTTCATTGTATGTTTTTGCCTCGTATAAGAACATAACTTTTGGAGCCCTCTAACTTTTTTACGTTTAGTTTTCGACCATGCATTCTTTGATACAAAATGTTTGTTTGGGTCTGTACTATCACCTCTTAAAATTTTTCTCATCTTATTTGAATCACCCTGCATATATATATATATATGTTATATATCTTTTAATGTCCACTAATAATTCGAATAATCATATCACTCTATTCTAAAAAATAGTAACTACCGCTGTCACCGCCGCCGCCGGTATTGAATTTTTTGTGATCGGAGGTCTTTCTTCGTTAATATTAAGAAAAATAATGCATTCAAAAATATGAAAATCGTAGTATTATACAGAAATGTTTGATAAACACGCTGATGCAGACAGTTTTCAAATAGAAGAATTATTTTAAGAGATATTTAATGCTAAATTTGAACAAAATCGTTCCACTAAAAAAGTTTTATAGGAGCAAAAACTATTCATGGGAATTTAATCATTTTATATCATTTTATACGATTGAAGTTTCCGGTGTGCAGACTGTATTTCTTTTTTTTAATTTGACTCATTTTTTTGAGGTTTTATTTCTATTTTAAATTCAAATTTTCATTATTTCTAGAGATATCTTTTACGTATTTTAGAAAGTTATATTAATTTAAGCTGTTGCCAATTATATAAACAGCGCAAACTATAATGTTTGCTTCAAATAAAAGAAAAATATTAACGTGTAAATAAATTAAAAATTTATTTACACGTGACTATTATAAACAGAAAAAAAAAATTTGAAATTAGAATTAAATAATTATGTACAAAAAGCAGGAACTTATTAAAAATTACGTCATAAAAACTATATTTACACGAGAATTTTAAGAGAGAAAGGAAATTGTAAAATAATAAATTCATTAACATGCGTTAGAAGTCTTAAATAGGAGAAATTACGTCATATTTACGTCACATTACAGTTATTACATAAAGTTAACACAAAATAATATTGCAAAATAGTTCAAATTTTGAAATTGCGCTAGACATTTATTTGATATTTTGAGAGGATACTTTTCAACTATTTTTGTTAGGAAAGCGCAAATAAAATTTAATTTCTAACAAAAGTATTTTCACGTGAATATTAAAAAGAGAAAGAATAGTTTGGTCAAAATTACGTCAGATTAAAAACAAGTAATTTAAATGTCTTATTTAAAAGAACTTTCTTTTCGCTTTGTTAAAAAATACCGGGAGACAAAGACTCTGTTTACTTAATTCCTTTTATATTAGCTTATTTTGAAATATTTAACTTATTTTACTTAATCAAAGACGAAAATAGCGATTGTATCTTTGGTACTACTTAGTTATCCCGTCAACCAAAAATCTATCATTCGCCAGACCGATTAAATGCCAATAATTGTTGATCGTAAATGTCACATTAACTTGACTTTAAGCAAGTACACATGTCTACGTCATCAAGTTATTTTTATTTCGACGTTTTATTTGTATTTTTATTAATGTTTCCCTAATTTATTTGTTCTTTCGTGATTTAAAATAAAAATTAGGTCAATTTGTATAATTTGGCGAGTGGTTTGGCGATTTATATAATTTGGCGAAAATGGTCGAAGGGATAATCAGGTAGTAGCGCAGTGGATTCGGCCTTAAAATTCCTCAATAAAAGAGAAACGAATAGAAATCCGCTTATAGGGAGATCGCCACTGTTTTTTAAATTGTAATTTAATCTTCCGAAATCTTTTTAAAGACGACCAAATGAGCGTACTTTTAGAGTCTGCGGTGACTGAACGGGGATTGACGAGCGTAGCTCGTAGGGGGCAGAGCCCCCAGGTTTATATAAAAATTGGCAATATCACGTTGAAAATTTATTTAAATATTTTATAATTGTTACATTCGTACTGTCTTTAAATAGTTCGTATTGTCTATTAATAAGACATTTTATGTCTTATATTTGTGTTTCATTTATGTTTAATTGGTTTATGAATGTTTCAATTATGTTCTATAGTATAAGCTGGAACCAAATTTTGAGTTACTATTTTTATTACTCAACAGCATAAAGGAACGATATAGATGGAGATACAGTACGGCGTAAAAACGGTTCGTAATGTGATGCGCGTTATCGCTCAAATTTAAATGTTTTCATTCGACTCAAACAAAACAAGTACGTAGAACAGGGGCCGAAATCTTTGACATCCCCCGTCCTTTATTTACTCTAAATTAAAATGATCTGCTTATAGTTAAGCATTCTAAAGTAGCATTTCATTGTATTATTAGTAAAAAACCGTATTACTATTAGTTTTCTTCTTCTTTTTGCGAAAGCACGTGATTGTGTTTTGGCTGAACGTAGCGGATTTTAGTGTTACATTTTTGGAGTCAACTCCAGTCACAACACTTAATCTCAATTCTTACTTTTTACTCTATGTACAAATGGAGTTATCATTAGTAATCGTTTGCACGCGCGAGCGTCTTGAGGACTTTCCTGCATTTTCATAAAATGCTTATAAAAATAATTTTAATGTAAAATTACTTTCCCTGTTTTTTTTTCTAAAGTGCACTTCATGTCCCTTTATTTGATATTACATCTTAAAATACAGTTGTTATCCCCTGGTACGGTATGCTATTTCTTTCTCCCAACTTATTTTGTGTATTCCAAAAAAATACCGTTACCTTACAGAAGCCAGCCATGAAACAAAGCAATACGATTAAATACTCTATAGCAATTTTTTAAACTTCTAAGCATCGCACATGTTCGATTTTTATGCCGTCGTATTGGGAAAAAAAAGTTCTTTTAAATACATTTTGTTTGAAAACTGTATCTCCGCTTAATTTTGAAATAATAATTTATTTGTAGTTTTTAGAGCCATTTGCTTAATATTGGCAACGGAATTACTCCATTTCTGTAGAAATTAAAGGAAAAATAGTTGGAAAATATTAATTATATATTTTGTTGCCATTTTTCTCATAACAACCGAAAGAAAATGTAATTAAAATACGTGCTATTTTGAAAAAAAAATAAATAAACGAATGAATTCTGTTAAAACAATGGAGCTTTATAAACTATATTTAATTTTAAGTATCTATGAAACAATAGATAGCCTTTTTTATGTCAATTTTCTTGAACGACAGCATCTCTTTGCTGTATTTGTGCATTATTTCGCGATAGTGATGTGCTATGCATGCCTTACTGTAGATGTTTAAGAGTAGATCGTAAATGTGGAATTCTTAAGCGGATGCGAATGACGTAATATTACATATAATAAAACGTGTGCTTTAAGTCTTAAAATGGAAACATGTTTTGTACTGCAATAGAGTTCCGCTTAGCCGAGTTATTTTCTTCTGATGGACTGGTGGCTTCCATTATTATGAAACAGTCAATATAAATTAAGCGTTAGGTGAAGACGAAAGCACAGCCGTAAAAAGTTAGAACTCCGATTTTCTGGTCAGAATGGTGAAAAAAAAATGGCCATTTTTTTTTTTTTATTATTCTGACTGGGCTTTTCTTTTTTTATTTGAGCAATTTTTTTTTATATTCAACTGTAAACTATATAAAGAGCAGTAAAAATTATAAAAGTG
The DNA here is from genome assembly GCA_963932465.1 of Maratus speciosus. Taxonomy (NCBI): domain Eukaryota; kingdom Metazoa; phylum Arthropoda; class Arachnida; order Araneae; family Salticidae; genus Maratus; species Maratus speciosus. The sequence continues at coordinate 426,848,619 of OZ010795.1, read as the reverse complement.
GAGTTAATACTTAAGTTTTAGTGCGAATGTCGCTCTTCCCCCCTCACACACACACATATTGTAAAATATTTTAATTTCAGACATTTAATATATTTTTCATATACTTTACTACGGAAACATGCTGGTTTGTTTTTCCCAAACGTGTGACTTTTATAACGTCGAACGTAGATCAGCGAATATACTCCACTCTTTTTTAAATACATCTGGCCAGATTCCCTTTTATAAATGTCAACTGCTTCAAATGTTAAGTAATAAAGATTATTCGTAAGAAAATATATGCAATTATGCGTTATTACTGCCACAAAAGAAAACATTTTAGAATAAAAATTGCTTACTGAAATAAATTTTCGATAATCTTTTTAATTCGCCATTCCTATTTTAGTTTTTTGGCATATCTTTCCTTCTTTTTGAAGTTTTTTTAAAGATATTGGATTAATCTTCTGTAATCGGGCTACCCGCTAATTAGCGTATTTACTGTACCGTTGGATGTTTCTTTTATATTTTAAAGAGACTCTCGACAGTGAACCCGATTCCAGAAGATTACATGAAATTTGTACTTAGCGATTATTAAATTCATGGTTTTTCATTATTACTGAAGTTATGGTATTTCATTATGAAGCAAACGAACAAAAGAGATTTTGTTATTTATTTTTTATCCTACATTATTTTATCTGATAAGAAACAATACTTTCAATGGAAGGGGATAACTTTGTGAGTCCAGTGGTGGCAAATGTAACAATATCTGTTCACTTAACAATTTCGCCTGCATAGGATAAAACTGCCTCAAATTTCGATCATCATGAAGCCTATTGTCCTGACGCATACCCTAGCAGCTGATCTTAGTAATAAATGATGAGTTATTTTCATAATCCGGATTATTTACACAATAGACTGAAGAATAATTTACACTTAATAATGGAAATAGAAACCCTATTTATTTCTCCGTGCTATTATGCTCTTTAGAAAAATAGAAAATAAATCGTCGATCGAAGTATTGACCAAAATGCATTTTGCTAAAAATTTTGCATTTCTAACTTTATTCGTCATTGACAGTCCTATTTAAGATAAGGACATTTATTGGTGAAAGATCTATAAATGAGCCAATAACAAATGCATTATTTATTTGAACGTAGCGTGGCAGGTAATTAATTTTGTTTTGTAATTACCTCTGGTGTATGTGTGACAATATTGTTGCATCACTTTTAATGCTTGGCCCAACCCTCACAATGAAGTCGATCATGGATGATTAGAAATAGTTTACTGGATGCAAGAGGTTTTTTTTTCTAGGTCATCGAGTTTCTTCCTGGGTTAACGGTTACATAATTGCAACTGGCCAACGAAATAAAAAGGCAATGTTATTTTAATTTTATTAAAAAAATTCATATTTAAAAACACACATTTTTAGGCTTCACTTTTCTTTTAAAAATGAAAGTTAAACACTCTTTTTTGTCTGCAATTATTTAATAAAGTACATGCTATCATCCTAATACATTTTGACGGTATTCACTCTGCTGGAATATCAAAGAGGGAAAAAAAGTATTAATAGAACTGTCAAGAGAGGACGTTTATTACGAAGTATAAAGTTACATTCAGTGAGATTGTACTTAAGCCTCCAAAACCACTTATGCTCAAGCTGAGAGCCAGGCGTTCAAGAAGAAACACCCGAAATTTAACTATTCGAACATTATTCGCATTCAATGGTCAATCTCTGCAATCATTCTAATGATCTCTAATTTAATAGTGTCAGATTGAAGAATATTTTAATTTCTGTTGTTTTAATGGCATCATTTCCCAAATAAAATGCACCATAAAGGATCAACTGAAAGCATTGCTTCTTATTAGCTCAAAATTTTTGCAAAGCATAAGGTTATATAATATCGCAATGAGGTTCGCATCGTTTTTAGCATTGTGTAAATATATTCCATGTGAAGCTCTACATTGTTTTAAGATACATGGCCAAATTCACATTTTGTTTGACTCAAAGTTCATTTGGAATAATCTACAAGCGCAGCGGGCGCAGCCTGCTAGTCTCTAATAAAATCTGAAAACAACTTTAAAATTTATCTGGTTTTTAAAAGCAATATTTCATTTGAAGCAAGGACATTAAAATGCGAGATTATTACAATTACAATTCACGTCTAATAATATGCCTAACTTGGTTAGTCTGTGCAAAAAGTAAAAGGAAAACACTTAATGTAATACAACAAATATACTTCAGTGACATAAAATTCAGTAACATAAAATAATAAGACGGATAGATAAATTTCATTTTTATTTATCGCGTAATCCCGTACAAAAGGAACTGCGGCATGTCGCAGTTGCGGCTTGTATCCCATTTTGTACAGTACAGACACAGTACATCACAGTTCCCTTCGATCACAAAGGAATGGCGTAACCATGCACACATCACTCTATACAGACGGTATACATAATTTTGACTTCGAAATCATGCATGTATTTTGTAATTATGTGTATAAAAAGTATTTAAGCATAACGTATTTAAAAGTTTGGATAAATCATGCCCTTGCCTCAAAATAAAGATTTTCATATAAAACAAAGCATCAAAATGGGATTTACGCTATAGAATTCTTGAAGTAACATTGTGCATCTACAATGCCCGTCTAACTGTCATCTATCGGTAATTGCAAGAAAAACAATAGATGCGGCGACTCCCCCGGAGTTACTATATATATAATCGTATAAGAAATTTGTATTCATGCATTTTTGCATAAGAATGCAACAGCTATTGCACCAAGATCTGAATATTTATAAAACTAGTTATAGTACGAACGCACGTCATTTTCCAATTTGACGTACAGTTTTCGACTTGTTTGAAGTCATTTTAAGTTAAAAGATTACTATGTGAATTGTTCTTTTTTTAAATAATTATACATTTTTTTTAATATTAATATTATTCATCAGATTCTTTTATTTGCACGTTTCATATTTGCTTGATCATCTGTATGCAAAATTATATTTTCAATTATATTAATATTAAATTTTATCTACGTAAATCTCTATGTCCTTTCACTTGACTAATATGTAATATTTATTATCTGTTTATCATTAGTATGTATGTATTATTATATGTTATTCTCGAAAATATTCAAAATTGTGCTTATTAAGTTATATATTTCTAGAACTGATATCCCAGCAATACACTTTCTCGTTCATTAATATTATATTTATTATTTGAAGTCCTCGATTGTAGTATGTACTTTATAAAGTCAGATGAATTTTAAGTTTCTGATTTAAAATATTTTATTTTGTATCCTTTCAATATATTATACTTATTCGCAATTCGATTATTGATATCATTACTAATCTCAACCACGTCAATATGTACATAACTTCACAATCATTCTAAGCATAATAATTCAAATTTATTAATTGCTAATAATGCGTATTTTTTTCAGAGATGACAAACATGATATGTTATGCTTGTCTTATTCTTGACTTCTATTTATAAAAAAACTTAAATTTTTTTAACACATATCTCAAGATAAATTAATCAGAAAAATCGTTCAACTATGGCTTATAAAACATTTCCAAAATTCCCAGAATACTTTAACAAAGTTTTGCGTTTAATAATGAAAAAAAAAAAATCTAAGTAAATATTTAAAAATTTTATAATGCAATTGAAATTTCAACAATTGCCGTCAATAGCCGGGAAAGTGCTCCAGCTCTTTTCTGGAAGCTCTATATATGACCTATAGATTTGTACAGATTCTATACATTATGGTAAAAGTTATTTTATTAAGAAAACGTTTAACACAATTGAAATTCCATTTCAACAATGTCTACCAATAGTCGGAAACACATACAAGATGTGTCTGAAAAAGTGTGCAAATATTTACGGGGTGACAGAATGCAGCTATACGAATAAATTTCGTCATAGAATGTATGGTCGGAATGCAAGCGGTGAGAAGTTAAAAGGTAATTCTCCACTGTCGCACTTAAAAAATTAACACAACTATGAGAGGAGGTACTTCACAAAACATTTTATTAACAGGAATGTAATTAATGTACACGTTCAAATAAATGGCTCAAAAGATCTTCCTCCAGCTTTAATGCACGCTTCAAACCTGTGGGATAGTGACTGACTCAAATTCGCAAAGACATCAGGCATTTCCCGAATATCGCCGGCAACAACGGGAATCCTGGTGACTAGATTCATATCGATTTCAATGGGGCACTCGTAGATTAGGCATTTCATATGAACCCACAGGACAATGTCGAAACACGAGAGATCCGGCGATCTTGGTGGCCAAGCTATGAGACCACCTCGACCAATCAATCGCCCTCGGACAGTGGTTGGCGCAGCATGTCCCTCTGGGACTTTGCGCCATAATATCCCATACAACCAACCAACCCTCGGACAGTGGAAAACTACCGCTTGCGTCCCGACCATACGAAATTTTCTCATATAGCTGCATTCTATCAATCAGTAAAATTTTCCTACTTTATCAGATACACCCTGTAGATGCTTTTTTACCCCCCTGTATATACAGAGTTTTATAAATGACACATATTAGTTGAAATTTAATTCAGATAATAACATGCTTAAAACTAATGAAACCACGCAACTAAGAATTACTATCCATAGGCGGCCATGTACCCAATTCTTGATATAGCCGTGTATACGATTTTATTTATATGCTACTATCATCTTTTAGAATATTTATTGCAGTTGAGCGTAAAATGCAAAACTCAAAAAAAAAAAAAAAAAAACCTTTAAGCATTTCACGCTCATTCTCAGTAATGCTTCCTAATTCTTTTGTGAGGCCCTGTTTATGGTCTATAGAATTTATGCATTTCAGGTAGTATGTAAAAATTTAGTTAAATTTAAAAACGCATACATAACTGAAAATGCAATTTCACAATCATCCCTAATATACAGCTATAGACTTTGAATACGAAATTGTATCCGAAATACATTATGTGTCCTGTAAATAAATGTTGAAATATCCTGCGAAATGTTTGTATTCTTAGACCATTGTAAAACTCTTTTGTGTGACCCTATAAATGGTTGATAAATTCTTTGTACCGCACATTCTATAGTAAGGATGTATTAGTGTACCTCATAATTTCATGTGAATTCCATTATGTTTGTAAATGAGTAACATCGTTAAACTTCCCCGCAAATAGTTTTCTTCATAGATCATTTTGTCATTGAGTCATTTTTAAAAGAAAAGGGACATAAAAAAAAATAAAGAAACGTTTTAGTAATAATTTTGCGAAATGGTCCATAGCAACTGAATTTAAGAATTATTATTAGTAAAAAAAAAAAACGTTTTGCTCGACTATTTATTCTTCAAATTATGACGAAAAGAGTTCATTACCTTTTATAGAATGCTAAGCCTTTCATAAAATTAAAATTTTTTTAGCAAAATATAATTTTCAGGATTTAACATTTTTAATAAATAACTCAGTTAAATTTTTATGCACAAATAGAAATGTTTTTTACAACATTAACTTGCTGTCGATATCTGTAAAAGTCGAAATGCTTCAATTGCTGAAGATGATGTTATGTTTAGCAGAAAATGCGTATTTTTATACATACAAACAGTCATTCACTATAGATAATAACGATATTTTATTAATTTCTTATTCTATACAGACACGTAAATTTGAAAAAATATTAAAATATAAATTGAAATTACTACACTGTATGACCAAAGGTGACCGCTGACTTGCGATTTTAGACATTTTGTTAAATATCTAGAAAAATACGTACGGAATTAACCTGAAACTCCAGGTGTGTAAACAGTATAGCGTAGTTCATATATTTCCGCGAAGATTTTTACGTGAAACAGCATAGAGGACCGTCAACAAATTGAAAAAGAACGAATACCTTTTGGATAACCCTGTAAAAACTAATGTAGTAAAAGCGTACAAACTCCGGATTTTTAATCAGTGGCTTATTGTAATATACTGTGTTCATTTTTATGAGGATAGCATGTATACTCGTAGAGAAATTAAGTTTTTTATAAAAACAGTCCCAAATTTCGTTGTATCAAAATATAGTAGTACGTGCAATATTGTGTACGCTATCTTGGCACTTATGAACTGATATTTGATACAACCCCTCACCTTTTTGCTTCTTTTTGGGAATAACGGATTTCGAGCTTATTCTATCGACTTTAATTTCCAGAATTTTCATGCTATGAGTTTGAGACTTTCACAAAAGTTGCTCTATATACTTAGCTAATGCATTATGCATGTTATATTTTGAATGCATTCGTGCATGCGCAATGAAACATTCTTTAGTAAACATGCTCATTTTTCATCCAATTTTTATTATTTTTTAATTCTGATTGCTGGGTATTATGTACAATGTTGTTTTGACATTGTATTTTGTGCTGTATATACATTGTATAGTTGTATTATGTACAATTAACTTTTTTATATTAAGAACTCTGCAAATTATAAGCAAAAAACTTGGCAAAATTTGGGACTGTTTTTATAAAAAAAATAATTTCTGTACGAGTATACACGCTATTCTCATAAAAAGGAACACAGTTTATTACAATGAGCCACTTAATCATAATCTCCAGTTTGAACGTTTTTGCTACATTAGTTTTTACAGGATTATCCAAAAGATATTCGTTTTTTTTTTCAATTTGTTGACGGCCCTCTATGAGGTTCAGGTAAAAATCCTTACTGAAATGTATGACCTGTACGATTCCATTTACGCACCTGGAGTTTTAGGATAATTCCTCACGTAGTTTTCTTGATATTTAACAAAACGTCTAAAATCACACGTGACCGGTCACCTTTGGCCATATAGTGTATGCAATCATAAGTGTAATAAGTGTTTTAAATTTTAGCCAAATTGTTTAGTGTTGATAAAATGGACGGATGTTGTCAAAAAACATAAATTTCATTACATTTGACATTTTTTGTTGTTGTTGTTTTGAGATAAGGAAATCTACAATAATCAATAATTTACGCTAGAAATATTTCAAACGCAAATTTGCAGTATAACGCACGAAAGTCTGTGTAAGTAAAAGTATTAAACAAAATTTTAAAAGTTGATATTTTCGCAAACACAGGCGTATTCAACTCTGACTTTATTTCTTTTGAGAAATATGTGAAATATAACGCATTAATGGTGTTCCTTATTATTTAAAACTTTAAAAATTAGATTTTTCTTAAAGCATCAATAGCAGGCCAATGTTTCGTAAGTATATTTTTCCTAGGCATATTGGATTTAACAACTCGTGGTTTTTAAAGTCTTTCATTATAAAATTTGATTTTAAAAACATTTAATGTAATGATGAGTGTAATAGTGAATATTACAATTTTTTTAATTTCAGGATTTGTTTTTACTTGATTTTGCATTCGTTTTTACTCCTTTAAAGTTTTTTTTTTCAGAAAAATCAGTGCTTTCGTAGCATTTAATTCCTCGATCTAACATACACTCCTGGGAGTCATTAACTGCGCTTCAACATATGCAACAAACTCTATTAAGAAAGATTAAGGGGAGGTTCTTTTTCTTTGGCTAAAAATTGCAGTAATATTTATGATTTTTTTGTTACAATAAAATAGATAAACACCTTCAGAATATAAATAATATTAACTACGTGAAATTTGAAAAATAAGACGTTAATAACCGTGTTATTTTGTATTAGCTGACGAAGACTGTGTTTATAGCTGAAAGTAGAAAAGAATCTTTTTAAAAATTTTTCGCAACTTTTAAGTATTTTGACTATAGTGTAATTTTATGTTCACCTTCAAACTTTTTGCATTATATTTACTGGCATGTCACTCATATATATATATATATTCTGGATATGGAGAAAAAAAGTAAATATTCCGAGTTTAACGACGGGGAGTACCTGGAAGTGCAAGGGAGAAATTTCAACCGGGAAACCGTTTTACACCTGTCAAAATAATCTAATTTGGTTACCAAATTATGAAATAGCATTAAACTATCTTGCAATTTACGAACATTTAATATTAATAGTTGATATTTGAAAAACGAGGCGTCGTTGAATAATAAAAATTCGTTTTTTCGCATTTTCTTTTCCTTTTTTCTTACCTTTTGCGAGCTTGAAAGTGATAATTAATTTTTAAAAATTATACTTTTTGAGATTTAATCATCAACCTTCCATAAAAGAAATTTAAAGTTTTACAATCTTTTTTTAAATACGATTTGGTGTTCTCAAATTATGTCAAAGACTGCAATTTTTTATTCGAAAAAAGATTTTAAACAGAATATTTGTTTTTGCCGGAAATCTTTGATTTTCAGATATCAAATGGGGAGTCATTTGGTCAAAAGTTTTATGAATTAAAAAGTTTTAAAGTTCGAAACTCCTAATTGTAAATTCAAATCTTGCTATTGATATCACATTGTATTGACAAAAGGTTTTGAAGTGTAAATGAAAAAATATACTGGGTAATGAGCTGTTATTTTGAATTCGCATAATTAATGCTTCAAAAAATATATTTATGTTTAAAAATTCATGTATAATAATTCATAATAATTTTAAAAATATTATAAATTTTGATGGTATTGTAATATGTTGAATTTCGAAAAGTATTTTAATTTATTTTAAATGAATTAAATAACCTACTAGTAAATTATAACAAAATACCCCCCCCCCCCCCCCAAAAAAAAAAAAAAAAAAAAAAAAAAAAAGACAATTTGCATTATTAACAATTTTTTAAATAAAACTATAGTTTTGTGTTTGAATACAGTGCATTTTTCATTTCTTTTCTTTTCCATTTTGGATATATTTCAAAAAAATATAAACGACAATTTTGTTGCTGGCGTTTCTCAGAACAATCCTAAATCTCCTAAAGGGCAATTCCACAGAAAATCATTTTTTTTTTTTTTTTTTTTTTTTTTTTTTTTTTTTTGGGGGGGGGGGGGGGGGGGAGGGATAAAATTTATAATATGTTTAATTTAAACGGTATGATTGGAAAACTTGATATTTTTATATTCTATAGAAAGATCTTAATAAAAAGGCATTGTAAATTACTGTTTACAAATTAAGTTAAGTACCATTATTGTCTTTGTATTTCATAATGTTACGTCAGTTGCACAATAAAAGTTACGTAAGTTACACGTGTAAAGCTATATATATATATTTTTTTTATTATTATTCAGAAATTATATAAACAAGTTACTGTTATAATTTGGCATTACTTAGTGTTTTTTAGAACAATAAATCACTTTTTTTTAACTGGATAGTTTTGATAATTTTTACCCTTCAATGAAGGCAGAAAAATGTTACGTTATGTGTATTTTATGTATACTTATAATAAATGTATATTTATATACATAAAATATACATTATGTATATTTTATGTTACGTCAGTTACAGAATTTTGAATTGCAATTTTTGGGACTCAAAGAGCGATTGAAATAATCTGGCGGAATTTTGGTATTAAGACCTTAGTAAGAAATATTTTAAATTGTAAAAATTAGTTCTAGCTTTTTTTAGTAAATTTTCTACATAGATTTGAAAACAAGATTCTATGATAAAATGTTACGTCAGTTACGATGGAATTGCCCTATACAGCTCCAGCCAATATAACGGCGGATGTGGCAATTGAATCACTTTACATCTACGAGGTATCAATTTTTGCAAGTCGGATTGCATTACCAAAATATTTTAAGTAAAAAAAAAAAAAAAAAAAAAAAAAAAAAAAAAAAATATATATATATATATATATATATATATATATATATATATATATATATATATACGAATGAGCTGTAATTTCGAATTCGCTTAATTCATGCATCAACAAATAGAATTATTTTTAAAAATTCATACATAATATTTCTTATAAATTTTAAATAATATTTTTTTTATATTACCGTAATTTGTTTAATTTAGAAGGAAAAAGTAATTTATTGTAAATGTATAACCCATTAAGGACTAGCGTTACCATATGGTCACAGCATAGCTGTCAACCCTTCTACTGTGTGAATACCGGTAATTTAGAACAAAATTTTTCACTTTTTTTAATGAAAGAAAATTTGCTATAAAATAAGATAAATATTGCTTTTCTGAAGAAGTGGTACGAAAGGCAGTTTTTGTATTTTAAAAGAAAAAATAATTCCGTCTTTAATGGGTTAAATAAGCAACTAGCGAGTTATAACAAAAAATAACCTAGAAAGTAAAAAAAAAATAAATAAATAAATAAATAAATAAAAAAAAAAAAAAAAACACAATTTTCATCGTTAACAATTTCTTAAATAAAACTATAGCTTTCTATTTTGAATACAGTGCAACATTTCATTTCTTTTCTTTTCCATTTTGGAAATATTTCAATAAAATAATGTATGTAAAAATTCTTTTCAAACGTTTATTTCCTTCCAAGACCACGTTTCCTACATACTTTACAAGCAAAATATTTTCTATGATAAACAGACAAGCACGATTCCGTCATTACAATTGTATTTAAAAATGAAAGACATTTCGAAAGATAAAGCCATACATTTTGATTTATTCACAAAATAAATTTATTTCTATGTCTGTTTTCCTGTTTTACTGATTTTATGCAAAAAGTAAAAAAAAAAAAAAAAAGGAAAAATTATCTATATTTTATTTGCTTTGGTTTATAGTGTTCAATATTATACAAATTTTAAAAATATAATTCCTTTAAAAAAATTATATATAATATAATTTAAAGAAAACGAAAATGATATTTAAAATATAAAATGATTTACGTTATTATTATTTCGTTGCGTAGTTCCACCTAAATTTTGGAAATTATTTTTTTTCTCTTTATTTAGTCACATAGAATACCATGGAATACCATTAGAATATCATTTCAAATCCAACGATCAATCGATGACGATTTCCAATTTGAAGAAAAAGTATTAGGCTAATATAATCAATGTGAAAAAGAGGTGAGATACGCCTTGAAATTTTAAATGTGTTAATTTGCCTTGTTATTTAATTATAACCGGGGTCGCAGTTGTCTTGAAATTTCAAGACAAAGAAATTCTTCGGTACCAATATTTTCTTAGAAGAAATCTCTTCTTAAAAAAGGCGAAATTCGGCAAATTAAGTTTTCGAGATATTATTTTTTTTTTCTAATTTGAATTTAATTTCTCTAATGATGGCAACTACATTACTCCATTTTTTGCGGAAAAATGAAGAATCAGTTTCTCTTAAAAATCAAACATATAGTCTGTCATTTTACACTTTGACATAATTTCTACTGACAGGAAAAAAAAATCCATTTTTGTGTGTGTGTGGGGGGGGGGGGAGGGATTATTTTATTAACCATTTGGAAAAATGGATATTGTTCTCGTCAGGGTAGGAAATTAAAAGCATATCTGAAGGTTTTTATTGGTTTAATCCGCATTTTATTCGTGTTCTGATTGGTCTATACAGTAATATGTATTTCCCTTTACTTTCAACAGAGATGGATTACTTCTGTTGCCACTATGACAAAAAAGTAATAAAAACTACAAAAAAATTAATAGCTCAGAAACAAATTAAGATACAGCTTTCAAACGAATTGCATTTAAAAGTACATTTTTTTTCTCTATACGACGGTGTAAAAAGTAATATTGTGGGATGTTTAGAAGTTTCATTTAAAATTGGCCGTCAGATTTTTTGGAAATCTGACGATGGTAAAGCCTTTTCCCGAACAGCCAATGAAATGCTTGGATAATGTATACGTTTCAGGTAGATAATACATACGAGTTGCAGGCGATTTCTGTCGTTTGGAATTTTTACGTGTAATAACACTATTAATGTTTAATTCATGGCGTACATAATTTATGATCAACTCCGTGCGATTTTTTATGTCTTAAATTTTAGTCTTTGAAAAAATCATTTTCCAAATGGTCGTTGTAATTTGTTAAATTGCATTTTTTTTCTTTTTTGTTGTCATAGTGAAATTGAAAAGTGAAATTATTAAAAACAGAAGGAAAACATTAAAAAAACAGAATTAAATAATCACGCGTTAACAGGAGAAAATAAGGAAAATTACGTCAAAATACAAAATAATATGAACATTAAAAAGGTCTAGAGTCTTACTTAAAAGGCGACTAATGTAATGATAAATATGTTACAACTCTGAAATATACATTTTATTTAAAACTTCTTAGTACTCTCAAGCCTTCCAGGCTCATCATCAGAGAATATCTTAATAACTATTTAAAAGTATTCAGAAGTTTTAAATAAAATGTATATTTTAAACTTGTAACATCTTTTTCATTATATTAATCGCCTTTTAAGTAAGATTGTGGATCTTTTTAATGTTCACATTAGTTTATTTTGAATCAAGGGGAAAAATAGCGTTTCTTCTTATGATATTATACGTCAAAATATTTACATGTAAATATGAAAAAAAGTACGAAAACTTTAAAATAATAAAATTGCTGCACGCGAAATGCATTTAAAGGTGATATATACGTCATATGTAAAATGTCTTAAGAGTAAATATCGTCATATTTTAGTTTTCTAAAATAATTAAATTGTGACACGTAAAAAACTTTTAATGGTGAATATTAGGTCGTATTTAAAAAGCTCAAAAAATATTCCCAAACACTTTAAAATTAAATATCTACCCGTGAATCTTAAAAGAGAAAAAATCTTTTAAAATAAATAAATTATTACACGAGGAATGCATTTGATATTGATATACGTCATATATTAAAAAGATACGTTTAAAACGGTTTTCATTCCCGAGAATTTTAATTTTACGTCATATTGTATAAAAGTAGTGCAACTACCTCTTACCAGTGCTACTTGTTTATGTAAGAAATGTCTTGATGTAGCACAAATACAGGTAAATGCAAGCGCAAAATATTTTTTGTCAAATATATATTGGAAAATTCTGATAGTCTTATTAACCCTTCTCTACACACGGGCCATATCTGACACATACCTAAAAACAGTGTAATTCTCATTATGTGCCATGAATTTGGCCAATATGATCTGTGTCCTTAATCGTGAACAGCACAAAGGATGTAATGACACTTATTTTGTCTATGTCAGAGGGCTTCATTTGACAAAAAAAAAGTAGAATTCGTTCTTTGGAAAAAATAAAAATCACTTTATTAAGGTAATATTTACTTTCATTATTTTTACTGAATACTTAAAAATATTAATGTAAAAAAGTTGCAGAGTGTTAAGCAGATAAAATTAATTATTTTAAGCTCATTTAGTTGCAAAATATAGCAATACAACATTTAAAAATCCTAATTGTGTACATACGGTCCACACCATAAAATATCAAATTTAAGCTAAAAATTTTAAAATTATTTTTTTTTTACTATTTTTCTCATTATTAGACCGATATATATATTTCAAACATTTTTTTTTTCCATAAAAATTGAAAAATTCGTGCAGTGATGGGTTAATTAATATAAACAGTATACATTTTATAAATAACATGAATATGCGTGATGGTGTATTAAAATATGGAAAAGGAATCGTGAATAAGCTATACCTGTTCCTAAAATTATCTAAAATTCGATCAAAACATAAAATGTAAGGGTATCGTGGTTCTGAAAGCTATTCCTAAGCAGATGCAGTTTTTTAACCCCGAATCTAAAGGAAGAATAATGTCCATAGCGTCGTTATAAGTCAGAGCTAGTTGGATACCAATCCCAAAACATTCTTCTATCTTATACATAATATTTCAAAAATTAGTTACACATGTTAATACTTCAATATTATAAGTTCAATACTATCCCAACTTTGATTTTCATCTTAAATTTCTGCTTCAGTCAATTAAACGGACTAAAAACGAGTTAATCAATATCCTGATATTTTTTAAAATTAATAGTTTTTGCTTATTCTGTTGTTATCAGACGTTTCCGAATAGCCGGCTTAGCAAAAAGCGAGTTTCCGCCTCTGCACGCGCCGCCGATGGACAGCAGAACTACGAAAAATCAAGAAAAGCACACAAAAATCGCTATCACAGAGCCCCTTTACCGCGCAATATTTCCAAATTCAAGGAGGACCTGTTGGCCAAAGCCAAAAACATGCACGAAAAAATTTGGTTCAATTGTATGCATAATTTTATACACTTTTCGATGATACAATAAAGATAATGGCACAAACATCGCTATTACAACGCCCCCCTTCCGGCAGATTTTTTCAAATTCAGGGAAGACTTGTTTGCCATAGCAAGAAACGTACACAAAAAATTTGGTTCAATTCTATGCATACATTCATACAATATTCGATGGTACAATAATGAAAATGGTACACACATCGCAATTATTGCTCCACCTTCTGGCGGAGTTTTTCCAAATTCAGGGAGGACCTATTTGCCATATCTAAAAACTTAAAATAAAAATTAGGTTCAAATCTATGCATAACTTCGTACACTCTTGGATGGTACAATATTCAAAATAGCACAAAAATCACTATTACAGTGCCCCCTACCGGCGATTTTTTTTCCAAATTCAGGAAGGATCTGCTTGCCATAGCCGGAAACTTAAAATAAAAATTTGGTTCAATTCTATGCATAACTTCATACACTTTTCGATGGTACAATGGCGACAGACAGACGGACACACGGACAGACAGACATTTTCTATAAACATTTTTTGGGGCATCTCTGACCCCTAAAACGTGTAAATCCGTCGAAAAAATTTCGATTAAAATTCTTTCTTCTATTTAAGATAGAAGAAAGTAAAAATAGGTCATTTATCACCTAACCCTTCTATACAAGCTATTTTTCAAATGTGTAATTGATCTTACTTATTAGTCCTAAAACAACCATCAGTTGTTAAGACAGCAATAGATGAGACCATGGTGCCCGAAAAATGCCACTTTCAAACTGAAAAGCATGGCAACCCGATTGCAGAAGATAGTCTCCGTCAAACTGATAATATCATTCAGTCATCCATAACCTTGTAATATTCTCTAAACTAGGCACATTAGTATGCTTTTAGAGGGTTCGAAGTCTGAACGGGGGTTGGCGGGCGTAGCTCGCAAGGGCTAAGCTCACTAGTTTTTCTATAAAAATACTGATATTCGTCCAAAAGAATTCTCTGAATAGTACGATCCCTTTAATCGTCAGAAATTTAAATTATATTTTTTTTCGCAGACGTGTGATTAAAAAAAAAAAAAAAAAAAATATTTTCAACATGACTTATCGAATTATAATTAATGGTTTAATTATATTCAACGCGCACAATATGATAAATTAATATTAATTATCTCTTCACTAGTATATATTTTCAATGTTTCACAGCATTCGTGCACTATTTGGTACTGTTAGGTGAATATATTTTATAAGATGTTATATATAAATTTATAATGTTGATTCTACAAAATCTGTAATAATAAGGAGTTTTTAAGCTCACGGATTTTCAAATTTACTGCAAACCTTTTTTATAATAATTTATATCTATATTATTTTATTTTTCAATATGTAAATGATTTCAATAAGTATTTTTCAGAATGGCAAGGACGTTTCAGCATGCGGTCCAAACAGCATGAAGGTAGTTGAGTGTATGAAGAGGTTATGCTGAAATATTTTATAAGAACATACAGCTTCAGATGTTTTTTAAGATGGAACTCCAGCAGACTGGAATGTCGCTATCGAAACTGAATAATGGAACGACAATTCAAGTATTTTGTTGCTGTCGTTTCTGCGACCATAAGCCTATACAGACCCACAAGAAGTAACGGCGGATATGGCGATGAAAGTTATTTACATCTACGAAGTATCAATTGTTGCAAATCCTCGCAGTTCAAGTTGGAGGAGTGGAATTTACCATGTTGAAATTTCCATTGTTCTGTGATACTGTAATATTTAAATTTAAAATTTTATTGGTTTTGGTTATATAGTGCTTGTTTTTGTTTCAATTTATCTCAGTTATGTTATATTAAATAATATCCAAAACATTTTCAATTATTAATTTTGAAACATTGTTGTTTTATTTTTTTCTATTTGATTTCGATACACAAATGGAGTAAGTAATGCAGGTTTGCCATACCGTCCAAAACCTGTGAGGATACGTATTTTTTTTTTTTTTTTAATACTTCATTGCTCCTCTCACATTCCGAAGAGCTATAAGTTGCGTTTATTGTTTTTCTTTCAATTGTTTAAATTTTTTAATGTTATTTTATTGTTTTTGCACACTCTTTTCATCGAATTTTGCGTACAGTTTCATACTTATCGCCTAAATTCTGTATATATATATATATATATATATATATATATATATATATATATATATGTGTGTGTGTGTGTGTGTGTGAAATTCCTGCGACAGTTCTGTATATCTACGTAAAGTAGCTTACAAATCCATGTTATAAACTTTACCAACCCTCCTTCATTCATGTGAACAACAGGAGTGCAGTCGTGGTGCCAAGTAGAAGGCAGAATTCAAGAACACATTGGGAAGAATTCCCGTTCAATAAATAATAGAGGCATCATAAACTTCACATCGTTTATTTGGCAGTCACATCTCATGACATTTCTAGTAGATTACCCACTGGTTCTCGAATAATAGCTGTACCACTTCATAATAAACTATATGATGCTAAAAGGTATTAGTATCTACACAAATTAAAAGTGAAACCACCAAGTGACGGATTTTTATTAAACAAACGAAAAACGTATAAAATGTTCTTCCGCAGCAATTTTAACGGTATAAATACTAAAAAGAAAAGGCCGCGAACGATTGCATTACACAGCAAAGGACAAAATCCTGCAGAGAGGGAGGGGGGCGGGAAAGCAGAAATGGCAGCGATAGGATCAGCTCTGGGATGAGGGCGTGGTATGCATGACGTAGATAACTTAACTACTTACTCTCAGCGTTAGTTTTATAACGTAAATAGAATGATGGAGGGGAGCTTGCAAGGCATTATGGGTTATGGAACAAAATAAAACAAATGATATTAAATACAGTCGAAAGAAAAAATTTTGTATCAGACTTCAATGAAAGAAAGTAATTTAGTGGGTTTTATAAGAAATAAGTTACGAACTGTTTAAGGTTTTTATAATAATAAATAAAGAACACGCAGGTTTAAATGCATGGAATAAAACGACAAAATATATTTAAGATATTATTAAAGATAGGTAAAAGTGTAAATATTACAAGAATTTGGAATACATTAACTGAGATAAAAAAGGGAAAATTTTTATTATTTCACACACACACACACACACACACACATATATATATATATACAGATGGGTGACAAAATGATACGAACACTCGTTAAAAAGGTATGGTCCATTTCAAAGGACCAGAACGCGCATGTAACTTTGCACTCAGTTCTGCCACCTGGTGGTTATGAAAGGTAAGATATCAGTCGCTCAACATCAGTCATAGGTGTTGCATGCGCTTACCATACGCTCTGGAAAACTTAGCAATGACTGACTTGTCAGAGTTCGAAAAAAGAATGATTGTTGGAACGCGGTGCGCTGTTGCTCCGTGACGGAAACAGTTGTTGAACAGTGACGGAAACAGTCAATTATTTGGGGCGTGCAAGGAGTACTGTGTCAACCGTTATGACAGCGTACACGAAATGCGGTAATTGCCGTCTGCGAAGAACAACAGTGGATGGAAAAGAAAGCTTTCAGAGGGGGATAAAAGAGTGTTGACCCCCATAGCGGTCAGGAAGTGAGGGCAATCTTTATCCCAGATAGCGTCATATGTAAATAGTCATCTCCAGAATCCATTTCAGCAAGAACTGACCAAAGGGAACTCCATGCTTCGAACATTTATGGAAGAGTTGCAATTCTTACGCCATTGGTGTCATAGGTGTTTGTATTATTTTGTCACCCATCTGCATATATAATGCCCTTTTTTAGCAGTAAAAAAATCAAAATTTTTATTTATATGGTTAAATCACGACGTTCCGAAATTACAGTTAATCTGTATATTTTATTTAAGCAGATTCATTTAAAAGGAAATATCTATATTAAATTTTATTAAAAAATGCGAGAAATGTAAAACAAAATATTTTTGTTTTACATTTAAGGAAATTCGAATTTTTGAAATGTTTTTCTTAATTAGTCATACGCTGCAAATCAATAGTAATTTATAATTATAAATTCCTTTCACGTTTCTTTAGATTTTATTTTTCTCTAGCATCGAGTGTAATTAAACCTATGATTCACGCACCCTATTAAATGGTGTTAATTATGTGCACGTTTGGCGAAAAATAAAAGAATTTATCCGAAGCCTAATTGCGTTCCTCTGATAATTAATGAAAATTATTTCGTCTTAGTTTTGCTTATTTGTTTAACACGCTTAGAAACAATTCTGGCAGTTACAAACTGAGATAAGAAAATTTTAGTTATTAGTATAATAAAAATGTTTAATTTAACGGATAATTACCATTGATTTTTGTTTCATTTTCATTAAATTTATTTATTGTACAAACGGATATATATATTTTTTATTTTTTATTTTACTGCAGTTATCTTTAATTTTGCGTAATATTTTAAGGGAAATGAAATGTTCCTACAGAAACCAAGATTTAATATCAATGAAGCATAATATATAGAGAAAGATCATGATGCCCCCAACTGATTTTTATTAGGGGTATATAAAACGAAATAAAAATAATGTAAACATTTTACAGCAAATATACAAAGTACAGATTACATTACATTTACAATTTTACCATAATTTTGAAGTTACATACGTTTTACATATGTAGGGATAATTTAAAATCTACAGAAGTTAAGTATTATGTGAAAACCATGCCCTATTAAGTAAATGACAGTTTGCCATAGTTGATACACACATTTACAATTGTTTAAATAAGCTGTAATATTAAAATGTCATACATATCCTATGTTTTGTTTATTTTTAAATACTTTATTCGTCACTTTCTCTTATATTAGAAAATGAATTAAATTTTTGAATTTACATGCATAGTAATTTATCTTTTTTTTCGAAGTAAACCAAATGAACTGTTTTTGTACTGACATATACTCAAATGTTTTCAAAACTAAAACACTCATTTTACATATTACTGTTAAAATTCTGATTGAGAAAGGATGAGTGAGTAAATCACAATTTTAAAACTTGTATATACAGGGTACCCACGAAAGGCAGTTCTTACCTTCTTAACTACTGAATGGTTTCTGCTGTAGTCATAAAGTTCTCTCTAGGTATAGTAAAGTGGCTATGAATTACTAGACGATACCGCTTACAGTACCACCTGGTGTAAAAGGATGGCGTTTGAGCTCATATCTCGAAAACAGTACGTTATATCGAAAAAAGAGAATTACAAAGTTGTTGGGCATCATCGATTTAGTATGAAAATACACCTTGTGAATATGAATGATTTAAACAGAACGTTTAAGACTGGTAGGTGTTTGTTCGTGATTTCCGAAACGAAAAGATAAAAGATTATCTTTAGAACGAAAAATGACACCGCATCACTGCTAAGTTGTATCGCTTGTAATTCCCATTCCTGAGAACTGTGGTTCAAACCACGTCGTGTGCATTTTTGTACTGATCGCCTTTACTAAGATTAGACCATATGCAGTTAGCGAAAAATGGTATAGTAAAATCGCACCAACGCAACGCAACTTGAGCTTGGTGTGTGAAATTTGTGCATTATGCAAATAGATATGAAACGGGACGCATGTTCACCTGAGACAGCTATAAAAGAGATATCTCAGCGGGGTTGTATGTTGAATATTTTGAAGCGATTTTCAAAAATGAATATTTCGAGATGGTTCTATTTCACGGTGAACGTGTGTGCAAGACAAGATTGGCATCACGGATGTATCGGCAATGTTTCACTGCAGGCTCGCATCCTTCTCACAAAACAATCCTAAAGGTTTTGGAATGATTAAGGAATAGGAAGACAGGTTTAGTTACCAGCCGACCTCGATCCGGCAGACCATCTAAGTTAAGGCAGCAAGTGCAAATTGAAGATGTATTAGCATACGCCGTCACATATACGAACAGCAGCACAATAAGTGAGAACTCAGATAAGTGACTGTCGTCTCTCAAAAAGTCACGTTCTAAAAATAATAGGTTCTCATCAACAGCGGCCAGCACCTCATCAGGCATCACTGGAGGGTGATAGCGAGAGACGGTATGCAGAGTTCAATATTGTCAAGAACAAGATAGAGGTTCACCCAACTTTCTTTGCAGATATGGTGTGGACTGATGGACATGGTTTCGCGGAATGAAATGAATAATAGGCAGAATACCCAACGTTGGAAAATCCCACATGTTCTGCCGACGTTCGACATAAAATGCAGTTTTTTATTAGTGTTTGGTGTGGAATTTACAATAACGAGCTGATCGGCCCAGTATTTTACCAGGGCACATTCACGCGCGCACACTACATAGAACTTCTGCAGTACGAAATTCTTCCGTATCGATTTTTTTAAAAAACCTGTCGTTACTTCAATTCCGAAATGCATGGTTCGAACATGACAGAGCGCCTGCGCACAAGGCAGAATCTGTGAAGCTGTACCTTGTGGACAAATTCGGGGAACAATTAATAGGGATTGGTGCTTTCGTTAAGTGACCTCTACGTTCAACTGATCTGAAACCAATGGAATATACCTGAAACATCAGATATATGTGCCCCTTTCCCCAACATTGCAGGACCTTCAACTAGGTATTAAGGATGCTTGTGCCAATGTGTCTCCCAGAATGCTACGAATTGTTCAACATGAATTACAGACAAAGATCCAGATGTAGATTGTTGTTGAAGGAGAGAAGTTTGAACATCAAAATTAGAGGTATACGTTAACGTAAATCGTTGTGTTTACGTGTGATAACCTTTTTTTTAAGAACATATTTCACGTAACTGTGTAAAAAATAGCTAATAAACAAATGCACGTTTTAACCCCTCCGGGACGAGCGTATTTTACAGAATTTTTAATCTTTTATCACCGGTTTTTCAAAACAGAAATTTTTGCCTCAATGAATCGGGAAAATGCTCGATTAAATAAGGCAAAATTTACAGTAAACTTTTTCTGGTGAGAATAATCACTGATTCTGAGCACCTTACACGGCACGAATACCGGTCTCTTGTCCCCAAGGGGTTAAGCGTTCTGTTTTTAGCATTCATTTTCATACGGTGTCTTTTTGTAATAAATAGACGATGCTCTATAGCTTTGTAATTCAGTTTTTGCCATATCTCGTACCGTTTTATAGACAGGAACGATAACTCCACCGTTTTTCAACAGGTGACGCAGTAAGCGGTCGAACCTGGTAGCGCAATCCACATTACTATACTTGGATGCAACTGTTATGACAATAGCTGCAGCCATTCGATAGTTAAGAGCGTGGGAACTGACTTCAATGGGCACTCTGTATGTACCGGGTGCCAACAACAACTCTAAAAATTTTATATATTTATGTCTTTAAAATATTTTTATTGTTTTCTATAATTGTATCAGATTATCTTGAACAGTAAAATAGGTTTAGTTTCTAGATTAGAAAGTGGAGACTTTCGTCAGAAATAAAAATCTACAATATTCTGTTTTTTTTTTTTTTTTTTTTTTTTTTTTTTAATATGAAGAATTAATTGTGAACTTTAAGTATTATTTGATATTTATTACTTTATTTTTGCACTATATGAGGATTATTTTTTGCAGTTTGATAAAATTTAATGTATTCCTTGTAATGAGAAAATGTTCAAAACAAATATATTTAATTTTTTATTGAAACTGTGCTCTACAAATGTAAAATAATGTTTTTTTTTTTTCCATTGCGATTGTATATTTCTATATTTTTATTGTTATAAATATAGATATTTATTTTATCTTATTTTATCTCAAAATTGTTGTATTTTAAAGTAACAAAAAACTTTGTCATAAAAGTAAAAAATACAACATTGAAATAAATTTAACACTTTAATTTGCCTTTAGGAAAATTTGTAAAATGTACCAAAGAGTGACTTTATATATTACTAATATGTAAACTTTGTAATATATTGTTACAAATATTTCAGTGAAATACTGAAAATTCGCTCACAAATTTTTCACAACAGCTCATTCGTTAAAAAAATTTCTAAACAGAATACGGTTATAAACGGGAATAGTTGAATATATATATATTATTATTTTTTTTTTAACATCAGTGTAGTTGGACACTTGAAAAATTATAGTGCTTCATTAAATAGAGTCTGTGAAATTTTGTTTTTCGTTGTGTTAAACAAGTAAATCAAGTTAAGTATATGTATTAATTAATACATCTAACAAATCTAAAAACGACTATAAAATCGAAAATATCAATAAGGTTTTTCCGTATTAAGTAAAATTTTCTAATTATCAAAATATATATATTTTTAAATATACTATAAATACTTGTATAGGCCATGTAAGTTTTTTTTTTAACTGCAAATTTGGGATTCTCATTATAAATAAAAATTGCGCAAAACAACACGCAAAAAACATTTTGTTATAATCTCCCCATAATGCGCTCCAAACGATGATCTTGCGATGTTTACTCATATATATATTAGTGAACATAACATTGTTTAGTAAAGATTGTTTAGAAGTTGACAAATTGAGTAAAACAAAAAATACTTCTTTAACAATTAAGGATTTTACGTTCTAATATGTATTGCTAAACAAAATAGATGTTGCTATACAACGTATAAGGTAACTGTACCCAATATGGTCACCCTAAGAAAAATTGATTTTTTCACCTCCGTGTACACGTCGTAGGACTCCAAAAATATATGACCACTATCCTTGGCCTGTTGACTATCATTATTAAAATTAGCGACCTTGTAATTACTTTGGTTTAATTTTAATGATAAAAAAGAAAAAAAAAACGTTTACAAATGTCCATATAAGGTAAAACCTCTCCCTATTATGGACATGCATGTCCATATTAGGGACAGGTGGCTCCTTATTGACCTACTACATAGGGCGTATGGAAGAGCCACTCTTCCAAGGGATTTTAGAGGAGAAGAGGTAAAAGAAAATATATCTTAAAGTATTGCGGGGGAAGAGGGCACAGTAAATATATTCAGAACATACACTTTAGAAAAGGGAGGGTGGTCATTTTCGCTTCTGGTTCTTCGAAGACTCATGCAAAGCACCTCAGTTACTACAAAATATTATGAAATAATACAGTTGGTTTTGCTTAGCTTTATTGTATCTGTCTGCGGAATTTACATCTGTTATTAAAGAATGAACAAATAAAAACTTCATCATGAGCGGTAAACAGTGCTCATGGACATATCTGCCGCATGTCTGCAACAGCATCAATACTCTATAAGAAGCAGTACCAGCTCTCCTTTGTTGTGGAAGCCATACGGCTGGTACCTGCGATTTCGCCAACAGATACTCTACTCAGGGAAGGCTTCTTTTGTTTTTCTGCAAGGGCTTTTTGGAGGATTTTTTTCTTGGAAGAAGTTTCTTGGAGGATTGTTCAGATGGCATTAAACAGATGTTTTACAAATTTCTGAATCTGAAGATTTCCTTGCTGTATTTCTAATGTGGACGTAAGGTGTCCATATTAGGAAGCGGGTATAGTCTTACTAAATCGTATAATAAATAAACAAAGAATATACTTGTAAGCAATGTATGTAATATCAATCAAAAATATGTTTTATCAGCTTTCTACAACACTACATATTTCAATATTTACTGTATTTTTACCACATCTAATAAGAATTTAAACTAACCTGCAATTACGATCCGCACACCACGAAACAACAAGTTTCCTTCCAAATGGCGAACAGTGCGCTTTTTTGCACTTTCCAGGCTTATTTATCTTTTCAACTCTTTTTCTCAACGGACATGTAGCACCATCTCTCGATAAATATTGTTACTTTTAAAGATATTATGGATGTTCATATTGAGAGCACTGACCATATTGGGTACAAGCACCTTACATTAATCATGAATTAAAAGATGATGTATTTCAACACCTGAAAAAAAATTTCAATGTTTCGGTTTAATCTTTAAAACTATCATCAGGGTAAAATTTTCTAATATTTAAATCGGCAGGAAACAATCAATATGCTACATCTTTAAAAATTAAATTCAATCTTGGAAAAACTCAACGGAAACATCAAAAATCCTTTAAAAAAACTCAGTGGCAAGTGTACGTTGGATAGCAAAATCCATTTTCTTTAGGATTATATATTTTTATTTCTTTCCATATTGAAATATTTGTTGACCGAAATGCAAATAAGGTAAAAAACGTCAATCATTTGTTATTTATTAAAATAGTATTATACCTAATCACTGTTCTAAATGACAAGATCAAACTTATTTATAGCAATAGAAACAAAACAAAATCCATTAATTATTAATTATCATTTTATTGCGAAAATAGGACATTTAGATATTAATTCAAATTAAAGTAAAACATAATAAATTATAGTAGGTTAACTTTAAAATTAAGGAAAAAAAGGAAATCCATTATTACTTTTGTCACATTTAATCGTACGAAAATATGACTGCTACTAACAGATTGATAACAATGTGTATTACTTAATGCTTTGGTCAATTTTCAGAAGCTGGACTTCTAAACATTTTACTTGTAACAAAATATTAAATTTTCAGCACCAAGTCCTGCTTTTGACATTATATTTTGATTATTTGGTAGATTTTTCTTTCGGATACGAAAAGCCAATCCAATCCGTTCAGAATTATCCATGTTTCAAGCTTGGAAATCCTAATATCCAACTGATATTTAATCGTTGCAAAACATACAGTAATAGGTTTAGTTTTAAAGCATAACGCTTTGTTTGGCAGAACGAGTCTGTAATTTTGAATTTCCATTTCATACGCTTCTTTTAATTGTTTTTTGTTAAATAATTCGTACATTAAGTTGCAAATATTTTTCAACGTTTATTTTCAATATTATATATTTTGAAGGAAAATTTTAAGATAACAATAAGTTTAAGCTGTAATTTTTTAATAGAAATTGACTTTCAATATGGGTATAAAAATTATAGCTATTCCATAAAGTACCATTTAAGTTATGAATAAAAGAAACAACCTGCATTGTAATATGTTTTAAAAGAGATTGAAAAAGTATTTAATCTTAAGAATTTGTAATTTAAACCTCTGTATTTCGAAAACTATTTGACTGAATGGCTTTCTGATTGGTAGGAGAAACGTAAATTAATTGAAAAACTCAGTGGTGTCAAAATTATTTGTTGTTCTTGAAAAAATTAAGGATTTTACAATTTCAATACGTAGAACAACACTGAGGCATAATTTCAGCATATTTTTATTTAATAAACGTAATTACAAATCAGTTAGTACCAAACACATTTTTATGTGATGATTTTCTGTACAGTTAGTAGATAAGTAATTTTTTTTCACGACACAGTATTTCACGCACAGAATTTACTATTTCTTAATCATTTAAACACTTTCTTTTAAAACTTTCAATATGAACCAGAATTTTCCGTAACAGCAAAACTACGATCTGCAAATAAGTAAACAACTTTTTATCAACAGTTTCATTAATAATTACTCATTTACCAATCCCAGAAGCCAGTAATTTGGTGATTCTTGAGAACTGATTTTCATATATGTAGGGGAGACTGGGAATGAAAGGCACAAGGGATGAAAGTGACATTCAAAATTTCAGGAAAAAAATAAAATGTTGAAATTTTCCACTTTGGCCCAATCGATGGCGACACATGTTCTGTCTTAATAATCCTTATAATTAACGTCAGCAATTGTAGCGTTGTAGGTAGTGAAAGTAAACCTGTTTTTTATACAAAAAAGTACATTTTGATATAGATTAATTTTTTTTCTAAAAATATAATATTGCGTTTAGCATTATAATATGTATGATATTTAGCACTATAATATATGCAATTTATGTGAATACCAGTATATTTTGTAAGCTAAAATACTGCCATGCATGAATACATTTTTAATTTCGCTTATTTACGTTTCGTAAAATTTAAGTTATGGTTTTTAGTTTTTTATGCAGAAATAATAAATGCGTTATCATGTAGAACAAAAATTTGCAAATATTACAATAATATATACCTACAATTTAGGTATCGTTTCCTTTTCCAAAAATCATCAAAAAGTCTATATGCTTTTAAAATATAATAGGAAATTGAGAAAAATCGAATTACTGAAGAAGAAATGATGTGTGCTGTATCTGAGTAGAGGAAAAAGGAGTGTCTTTAAGATAAACAGCTACAGCCTACGACATTGAAAAGTACTGTTTACAAAGAATTGTTCTAAAATTTAAGAATGCACAAGCCGATGAATTTCAATGCGCCCATATCGAAATAAAAAAGTTTTTAGTGAAACTAAATAAAAATAGTTAGCTTTATATTTGCTCCAAGTATCTAATATGAACAATGGTTTGACAATTGTGCATATGAACATCCAATTTCTTTGAATTCTCTAAATATAACCCTGTCTTGGTAAACAAACAAGGAAACTGGAATTGATTGGTTCCAAGATTTTAATCAACTAAATTCATTACTTTCTCTTAAGAAAACCTATAGTCATTAGTTTAACAAGAAGTACAATCTTGAACAAATCTAATGTTGATATTTTTTAAAACCCTCAGTCAGTTATGAATCTCTTTAAATTCACACGGAATATAATTTATAACTGTGATTTAACAGCTTTAATGACAAAGTACAAGCCACCTAATATAGTATCAAAACGTGCTGACAGCAATTTTCTCACGTAACATCAGCTGAACATGGTAAACTTGTTACACTTTTGTTTCTGCACCAGGTAAATCTGTTCAACACTATTCGTTTTCCCAAGAAAGAACTACAAAGGGTTCATGCTCGGAGCTGCCTCAACCCAGAGGCTTGGACTTCCTCATCAAAGTTGGTGGATGATCGCAGAATTTTTTTTAAAGCTATTCATCATTATCTTAATATTCTAGTTGTTCCAAAACTGATCCTACGTTTCTCTTAGTTGATAATAATGAAAGCAATATAAATATTAAGACAATAAACTTTACGAAAGGTAATGGGATAATAATGGTGATTTTCCTTTCGCACTTTATCCACAAAGTACAGAAAGCACTCAGATGAATTCGAACTACATTTTATTACAAAAGAGAAGAAGAAAATCTCTTTGTATTTACTGATACTATTGAACTGAATGACGTGAATACCTATGATAATGTGATGAAGTTACCTAAATCCGTAAATGGTGGCCAGACAGGGAGAGCTAAATCCTCCTTAACATTTTTGATTTAAAATTGTTTTATGTCAAGGAAGCCTAAACAAGTTATTTTTCTTGTTTTTGTTTTATCATATGCTGGAATATATTTTATTTTAATTTGTGTATTACGATCTTTTATTTTTGAGTAATGTAATTGTAAATAAAAAGAAAAAAAATGTTCATACAATTCTTTTATTTATGTGTGTCCCTTTCAACAGCAGCACAGTGTCCATTTAATCCTCTACAATGGAGTTAAAAGGGACATTTCTCCCAATTTATAAAAATGCATAAAAATTTTAAATTACTGTTCTTGCGGATATGGTGATTTATTAGTATTAAAGCTAAGGTTTTAGGCGAGAATAAGGTGCAAAGATAGTAATGATACATTTTAATGTCATTATTGTATAAGCTTAAAAAGACAAAATGACCCTTTCATCCCCCCATCTCCCCTACTTGGATCTATCTTGTGATGGATTTTATTAGATTATTTGGCACAGATTTGCTCCATCGTAATTAAGTCTGCTGAAAGTGGCGATTAGTGAATTAAATGGATCTCAAGATATTTAAATAAGACTCAATTTGTGTTAATTCTCTTTGTTGAAGCATTCAATTATCCAAAATAATTCTCTATATTTCTGAAATAGGAAAGTTTATTTCCAAACATATTGATATACCACATCGATAATTCAGCCTGTTGGAAGCATTTTTGTAATTTTTCATGTCACCCAAAACATGCCTACACCATTAAAAAACCGAATGTCATGACCGTGCATTTCACGCACAAAATAAGTTAAGTGAACTGTAAAAAAACCACTGTAAATTGGCCAGCACAAACTCGATCACAGTTGAATGTACTGTATCTTCTTTGTGTTCCTGACTATTTAAACATGAAAAATACAGTAGTTGCGTAAAATTAACAGTACAATGTGCTGGCAATTTGGACGCATTTGGACGACAGTACAAACTACTGGCGTCCAAATTGCCAGTATATTGTGCTGTTAATTTTACGCAACTACTGTATTTTCCATGTTTAAATAGTCGGGAACACAAAGAAAGATACAGTACATTGAACTGTGATCGAGTTAGTGCTCGAGATGAACAGTACATTGTACTGTAAAAATGTCGTTTTTTTTTTTTTTTTTTTTTTTTTTTTTTTTTTTTTTTTTTTTTTACAGTGTGTTTGATTATTATGAAATTGTAATTTCATAATCACTTTAACAATTTCCTTTAAAACTCTGTATAGGCACCAGAATTTTCAGTAACAGCAAAACTACGATCTGAAAATAAGTAAAAAAAAATAATCACAGTTTAACTAATCCAATCACAAATCCATTCTCTATCTCTAATCAATTTCTCCATTTACAAATCACAGTAGCTGGTAATTGGATAATTCTTGAGAAATGATTTTTATTGTTGTACTCGGTTCTAGTTTGAGAAATTGATTTTATTAGTTTATGAGCCACCGAATGAATCAGATTTCTATGAATCAGATTTAAATCTGTCGCAGGTGGTTGTTAGTGCATTACATGAATCTTATGGTCTATAAAAAATATTCAGCTAATGTTAAATCTATCTATTGAAGTATAAATAATATCCAAGACAATATTTTATGTTTCAGAAATAAGAAATGATTTTTTCCTAGAATATTGATATACCTCATCGATCATCCTGCCTCTTGGAAACGTTTTGGTAATTTCTTATTGTACCCAAAGCCTGCCCACAACAATCCAAAGCCTGCCACTCTCAGAAACATGTTCAGTTTCTGCTCGACGGTCATGCGCACCTGGAGAGTATAAATTGAAAATACTTTATAAAAAAAATACTTTCAAATTCATATTTTGTGGATGCGTTGTATTCAGTGCATGGCAACCATTGAAACTTCTGTATGTCATTTATTGTGAGTTTAGCTTTCTCTTTAAATATTTTTAATTTTAGGAAGTACTAATTGTTCAATATAGGGCAATTACAAGTAAATATTCTGGACTTGAGCATTATTCAAATCAGTCGCAGATTTTCGAGCGAAATATAATTTACTCTAATCTTCTATTTCATAATTTTTACAGATTAAAAGAATATAAAAAAACTGCATCATATTACATAAATTTCATCAAATAGAGCTCTGTCTAAAAGATCACTTTATAAGTTATAATTTTGCTGCTTTTAAGTGTGATTATATCTTATTGTAAGTCAATCATTTTAGTAGCACAAAATTATCTTTAGAATATGCTACTCCATTTTACAAAGGCAACTTGATTACCATAGAAGAAAGACACATATTGGCAAAGGTATGAAAGTTTTTCGTGTTTCCTTTATAAATGTCGACAAACAGTGATTGAAGGAAGTATTAATCCGTAGGTCAGATAAAAGACTAGCCGTGTTCTGGTGTTATTTTATTGCCACGCAGGAACTCCAGGATCTTGTTATAATCGCAAGGCTAGTCCTCGGCAGTAAAAATGCCGCCGACTGCTGGAGACAGAGGATTCTGATTACATTGTTTTATCACTAAGATCAAGAAAGGGGTGATAGAATTACATTTTCTTGAAATCATCGGGTATTGGCGGAACTACATATACACACATATAGCTTACTCTAATCTTCTATTTCATAATTTTTACAGATTAAAAGAAATTAAAACAACTGCATCATATTACATAAATTTCATCAAATAGAGAGCCTGTCTAAAAGATCACTTTATAAGTTATAATTCTGCTGCTTTTAAGTGCGATTATATCTTACTGTAAGTCAATCATTTTAGTCGCACAAAATTATCTTTAGAATATGCTACTCTATTTTGCAAATGCAACTTGATTACCATAGTTGAAAGAAACATATTGGCAAAGGTATGAAGATTCTTCGTGTTTCCTTAATAAATGTCGACAAACATTGATAGAAGGAAGAATTAATCCGTAGGTCAGATAAAAGACCAGCCGTGTTCTGATGTTATTTTATTGCTACGCAGGAACTCCAGGATCTTTGTTATAATCGCAAGGCTAGTCCTTGGCAGTAAAAATGCCGCCGACCGCTGGAGACAGAGGCTTCTGGTTACATTGTTTTATAACTAAGATCAAGAGAAGGTATATAGAATTACATTTTCTTGAAATCATCGAGTATTGGCGGAACTACATATACACACATATAGCCAATAACTATGATATGACGAGAATTGATTGAGTGGAGGCGTGTGTTATTATTCCGTTAGTTATAAATGAATGGGAGTCGTAAAAGGGTAAAATATTAATTATGTTAACGCCAAATGATAAGCACAGAAGTACGGAGTACATGAAACACAAGGCTAAAATTCTACAGAGATTCTAGTTACATTGTTATGTCACCAACATCAAGTGAGGAGTGATAAAGTAACATTTTCTTGAAATCATCGAGTATTGGCGGAACTACATATGCCCACATATCCCCAATAACGTATGATATGAGGAGAAGTGACTGAGCGGACGCATATGTTCTCATTAGTTATAACTCAATAGGCGGCGTCAAAGGACAAAATACGTTTTCTTTAACGCCAAATGATAAGCGAGAAATTATGGAGTACCGAAAACTACAAGACTGAAATTCTACAGTTGGTTGCCAAAATTCTCATGGGATTTAAGTACCGACAATAAAAGTTAATAAAAAATAATAAATTAAATACAGAGTACCAGTAATGAAATAATTTTATACGTTGCAGATTAGAAAGGCAGCTGGTTTAACGGCTAAAAGCGTAGATGTAAGGTGCTTGGGCAAATTTTTCATAGCAACAAAATTAGGTATTAAAATGAAATATGAAAAACGTTGCTAGGTGAGTAAAGGATATTATTTCTTTTATTTTAATGCATTGCGCTGCGGTAAAAAAAAAAAAAAAAAAAAAAAAAAAAAAACAGTGAGAGAAATAAAACTGATTGCTTAATTTTATAAAAGGAAAAGATCGTTACAAATAAATTAAATCTAGTTCTAGAGTGATAATTAAAGAAAAGAATTTAGAAAAATGCGTAATTTTAAAGGTAGGAATGAGGGAAAGTATTAAAAATTATTTTTTGAAGGTAAACAACTTCACAAATAGCCTCTGTAGATGGATCATGGGATCTTAGAATTTGTTTAAATTTAAATTTATATGTAGTCATATTATTTACGAAACATAGTTTTTTGTATGTTTGATTTATATATATATGTATATATCTTAAATGGACAGTTATTTTTTTGAATTGCAATATGATTTCTCTGTAAAACATTTTTAATAGTATAAGAAATAGTTCATGCATAACAAAAATACATAATATATTTGGCTATAGAAAACAATGCGACGGCAATATCTGTTGGAAATAGTATGTATTTCTATCTGATAACAACATCAGTTTTGATCTGTGTTATTTTATTACTCACTTCTTATCTTACATCCGTTTTTGCTATGTTATTGCATACGCAATGCGTTTTGTTAAAAACTGACAATTTGTATTTCATAAACATGTAATAATTACATGGTTATTTAGTAAAAGCTGGAAATGTAGGGGAGAGTAGCCGAATGCGGACCACTTAACATTTTTCCGGGTGTTATTCACTTCAATTTTGAAATATCTGCAAAGTATTACTACACATGGCCAATCTGTTCATCTAATAACTAAATAAATGTTTAGAACAATTTCTTTTTGAAAATCTTAAGTTTTATTTTAATTAGTAAAATTTTTCAAAAGTGGTCCAAATTCTGTGACTGATCACCTAAGTTGGACCCCCAGTCTCCTAAATGGGATCAAACAATATTAGGATGCATTAATGAGTCTAGAATATAACTAATTTTATTAACACTAGAAAGGCGAGAGCGGTCATTTTGACTGCAAACGAACTTCTAACTGTTCTAATTCTCTTAAATATTTTCGATTTCTACAATGTTTATTGAAATTTTCTAATTATTCATAACGAATATGCAGAACAAAAATTACAATTTTCCCCACATTATTATCAGGGTTATATATATGTCTGCCTAGAAAGACCGATTGCGTTCATTTTGACCGCTAAACAAATAAAACATACAGGGTCTGTTCTGATATTAGTAGGACTCATTTAAAAATATATATATATTCATGAGAATAGTACAAAGGATTAATTCTTTTTCAAAGTTGCACCCTTCCGCATCTACACAATGCTGCCAACGAGTTTTCCAGTTTTCGTACGCCACCAGGAACACCAGAATGCTGTTTAGCTCCCTCGTCAGGGCCTGTTGAACTGCGTATACCGAGTCGTGATGCTTCCCCTTGAACATCGATTTTATTCTCGGGAATAGAAAAATGTCTGGCGAGGCCATGTCGGGGCTGTAGGGGGGATGAGGCAGCGTAACCACGTTGTGTTGAGCAAGTTACTCCACTACGTGAAACGCTGCGTGGCGCAGCGTAAACGCTCCATAATTCTCTGTGGAGAGGCGTTTCGACAGGAGCTCACATTACAAGCAATCTGCTCTCTTCAACGGCCGAGAGTCGACTGCCGATTTTTCCCAGCATTCCCATTATCCCGCTCCACCTATTGTGCGCGCGCAGATTGCCTTTCGTCCGCTCGTTTGCTCAGGAAAAATTCAGACTTACTAATTTCAAAACAGACCCTGTAGTCCAGGCAACAGAGACCGTATAGGGGCTCTACCTAGCAAAATTCATGGTAGTTCTGGAAAAAGGCTTACTATATGTTTTTGGGTCGCTGAATCCGAATTTTGAAATTCCCACCAAAATTTCCCCCGGCAACCCCCCAAATTTTGGTAAAATGCCCCCAAAAAGTGTTTTTATTAAGAAAATCAATCTTTTTATTTTTTTAGGGAAAAGGTATCTAGAAATTCAGAAAGTAGACAAAATTTGCAACAAATTAGATACATGAAATTATGACTTAGGATGAAGGGGAAGGGGGGATCTGCCACGGAACATGCGCGCGGTGCTGCGTGAACTAAGTTGCGCAATTCCACTTAACCACTCACACGTTATATTCGCCCTCCCATCTCCCATCCGAACTTTCTCTTTAAGGTTTATTTTAAGTTTTTTGGGTCGCTGAATCCGAATTTTTAACTTCCCCGCTTAAAAAAAACGTTTAAACTTGTTCATTTTTTCAAATCAACGAAATACTGTGTGGATGATGTTGTTCATTTTTATAACTCAAAGAAATATGGTGTGGATGTGATTGTTCATTTTTACAACGAAACGACGTACGTTGTGGATGTACTTGACCAGATGGCAAGAAAACATTACACAAAATATACTTCTCGAAGATGGCCTGTGTAAAAAATTTTCAATATTCTGGACACTAGATGATATAAATGCTTGGGTGACTTATAAAAAGACTACTGATATAAATAAAAAAAAAGTCGTGATTTTATTTGGAATTTAAGTAACGTACAAAATATGTCGATTGTAAGTCAGCTCCGCTTTTAGATTTCACTCCAAATACAGATAATCCATCCACTGTCTCGGAAGGGAAATACAAACAATTCCAAATCAATCGGTAGTGATATAGAACTAAGAAGTTGTGTAGTGATTGCAAAAAGACATTTTGTGACTCCTGCACTAACAAATTTATAAAGCTTGAGTGTTTATAAAGATTACAAAAAGGGATAATTTAAGCCATTTTTAATATTTATATTTTTAATATGTACATTTTAAAAGCAATTATGTGATATAAATTGAAGATACTATCAGCAATTCAAAAAAGTTCCTTTAAATTATGTATTTTAATTTATATATGTAATTTTTCTTAATAATTAATTATACAAGTTGCATTTCCTTTAACAAATATTAATATTATAAATAAAACGGTAACCAAATATTATGATATTATACTATTTAATTAATAATTGTACTAAAAGAAACGTGTTTAAACAAAACAAAAAACATAAAAAAATCGCGTTATTTTTGGTCATTCTAAAAGAGCGGTCAAAATGACCGCTCGTCGTCTTTCTCAGTATACGAAAAACTCCGTCTTCCAAGTGTTAAAAACAAAGTTTGCGATAAATAAACCAATCAAACAAGACAACAGCAATGAAATATAATGAAATAAAATGTCTGAAAATAAGAGTAATTGTTTTAAATCAAAATGTATTCAAAATATAAAGCAAAATTATAAGTAATTTTGAATTGAAATTGTGGAAATAATTGCTTCAATATAGTTACTTCAATATCATGTATGAAATGCTGCAAGGCTTACACATGCATTCCTTTCCTACAATTTTCATTTCAGCGCACACAACATGAAACTATATTTGGCAATCTGATCACTGAATCATGTCTGCTATTTTATTTTTCTTACAAATTACGCAATACTGATCCTCACAGTCTTGATTTTTATTTTAAATTCTGAATCATTAGACTTTCTTTGCAACATAAGTTTTCTTTACTTTATGATTGTATATATAATCCATAACTTTAAGTTATTTACCTTATTATCAGGTTTTACTTTATTTTCCATGTGCAGCAATATTTTATTTTGTATACATCCTTCATATATTTAAAAGCATTTTCATTTTGTTAATGTTTTCTTTATTTATATTAAAAAAGGCCACATCATTTTAAATTGTTTTTAATAAATATATATTATTTTACAGTTCTATATAAAAAAAACATTACATTTAACTTCACTTAGTATTCCCTTTTTCTATCCATTTATATACCCTGCATTTCGTCCGTTCACAAATATTTCATAAATTTACAGTTCAATTCATTCCAAATTGTGGATGTAGTTTTAAGTCTATAAAATCTCTTCAATTTTCCATAATAAAAATTTTCAATTCTTCTAATAGACCATGGGACAAGTGGTGAAATTGTTCAAGTCCGTTTACCAACTCCAGGAACTAAGAAATTTTGCATGCAATACAATTATACAATACTTATTAACTAAAAAACGCAAAGTTCACCAAAAAATATTTGCACATTAATTTTTTATACCAATTTAAAGTGGTACCCTAAAGCTGACATTATAAAGGTAATGTTCAGTGTTTTGGTTAGTATTTTCACTTTTAAATAAGAATGAAGATAAAATTTATTGAATTGTCATCATTTACTAATAAATATTAAATACTGACAATAAAATATTATCTTTAATATTAGTATTGTATTTAATATTTACTGTTTAAGAAGTTGAATATTTTTTAATATATTTTACATGAATGTAGCTTAAATAATAGATTAAATGAAACTTGAAAGTTAAAATAATAGAATTAAAATACTCTATACATTCAGAATGTATATTTTAACTCTAATAAAGTAATAAATATAAAATTTAAGGATTTGTCTTCATATGTCGACACCTATATCAATTGTTGAAAAGAGCAATTTTGGCTCTTAAACTTGACATTCCCTTAAACTATTAAATTTTTGATGTAAAAACATTTCTAATACAACTAACAATTTTTTTAGTACTTCTAATAAAACGATAAAAGGTTTAAGTAACACAAGGCTCTTTTTAACATAAAATTAAATATTCAAAAATTGCTCAACTAAAGCTGCTACCTTTTTTGATACTAACAGGCAGCTTAATCCAAAAACTAAATTGGAAACTGGGATCTTGAAAGATACAAGCAACATTCTTGCTCATATAATTGTAATGGGGCAAACATCATAACATGATATAAAAAATGTCATGTCATATAATTTAACTGCCTATCCCCCACCTATAGCAAACCCTGATTGTTCTATCGTAAAAACAAATAACGCAGCATTGACTCATACTGTGCTGAAATCAGTGGATCAGTATCAAATTCCAAGTGAGATCCCTGAAAGTAATGCCTTGATTTTGGACGGTATGGGAGTTTTGCAACAAATTCAGAATATTCCAAATACTTTTGGAGATCTTGCTTTACAAGTACTGGAATATATTATTGGTATGGGTGTTAGCTACAAATCTAAAGTAATTCACTTTGTAACTGACACATATCCTATTTTCAACATTTAGTGCAGCGAGTGACAAAGGAGGGCTACAGGAGGTGAAACTGTTATTAAAATAGGAAGTTCAGCGAAAAGAAAAAAAAAACCTCATCAGTTAAAATTTCTAGCAAATGGGTCAAATAAGGCAGCTTTGGTTGAATTTCTTTTTAAAAAATAGTCCTCAGTAGATCCCCCCAATTCTGAAAAGTGTATTGTTGATTGTTGCACATGGGGTAAAGTGTCATATCATAAGCGGTGAAAATAGTCATCTGATAGTAAGGGATATGCCCGAACCGCATTCTGATCACGAGGAAGCAGATACAAGAATGCTGTTGCATGTAGAAAATGCTTCGATATGTTTCATACATGTTATTATTAAAAGTTCGGACACATGTTTTCATCATCTCACTTTGTATGAGTAGATTTTTAACAACAGAATTATATTTGCTTCTGGGTAGTGCGAGTAATTTAGAATTCCATAATGTTTTATCTATCGCTACTATTTTAGGTCCAGACATTTGTGATAGTTTAATAGGCCTTCTCAGTTTTACTGGTTGCCACAGTTGTAGTGCCTTTAAAGACAAGGGCAAAATTAAAGCATTGTCTATAATGAAAAGTAAAATTGACTATAATGAAAAGCAAAATTGTTTATATTGATGCATTGAAAGGGTTTGGAACTTCTTGGACTTTATCAAGTGCTCTTATTCAAACTCTTGAACTATTTGTTTGTGAACTTTATGGCCAACCTACTAAAACCTCAGTAAATGATTTAAGATACACATTGTTCAAACTGAAGTTTAAAATTGATGTTGCTTTACCACCAAATTATGATGCTTTAGTATACCATATTAAAAGGGCAAACTATCAAGCATATATTCATCGTCGGTGTTTTCAGAACATAATGAGTGTCCCTAATCCTGCTGAACATGGATGGATCATTAATGGGATAAATATAAGGATTTGTTGGAACACAATTCTTTTTATTCCATATAGTTTACTAAAAAACATTTTGTGCAAGTGCCAGAAGACCGTTTGTTTATCAAGTAAATGCTCATGCAAATCAAATGGAATTACTTATTACGAATTATGTTCATGTACTAATTGGAAAATTCCAATGAACAAAATGAATTTTTCAGTGATACTTTTGAAGTTGATTCAGACATATGAAGATATTGATAGTTTGCATAATGTAGATGATATTTTCTAAAAAATGTACCAAAATAAATAATATTATACATAAAACATGCCAAAGTGAAGCTTTTATTTAAGACAAGTATTTAAGCATGAAACAATGTGATCTTGTTGATGGACTTCCTAGTTGCGTGGCAACTTAACATCCAGTTGGGAGGTGATCGTGTTGCAAGGGCATTAGGGAGACTTAAAAAAATTAATGTTTAAACGTGGCTGGTAGCCACAATGAGAGAAATCACTAGAAAAGTTAAGAAAAGAATAACTTAAAGTAAGAACTTGAAGTACTAAAAGTTTAACAATGTAAGAGAAAAAAAGAAAATTTAGATAAAAAAAAAGAATAGGGATATCCCATCTAAAAAAAGGGACTCTTTTCAGTGACCATACATTAAATTTAAGTTGGTTAAAAATGCTATTTATATAGCAGATAAGCAGTATTGTATTTAAGCATTACCAATTTTCTAAAATCATTTAGATATTGTTTGTCTAATTTTTCCTGTAACTTCTTAAGCATTTTATTAAGAGGCAAGTACATTATATCAAAGTCTCTTTACTGTTATTATGTTGCTTAATGTTATGTTAAAAAGAGCCTTGTATTACTTAAACCTTTTATTTATTAATTAGAAGTATTCGAAAAAAATTGTTAGTTGTATTAGAAATGTTTTTACCTCAAAAGTTTAATAGTTAAAGGGGATGTCAAGTTTAAGATTCAAAATTGCTCTTTTCAACAGATGATATAGGTGTCGAAATATGAGGGCAAATCCTTAAATTTTATATTTATTACTTCATTAGGTGTTAAAACATACGTTCTGAAAGTATAGAGTATTTTTATTTTATTATTTTAACTTTCAAGTTTCATTTAATCTATTATTTAAGCTACATTCGTGTAAAATATATTAAAAAATATTCAACTTCTTAAACAGCAAATATTAAATACAATACTAATATTAAAGATAATATTTTATTGTCAGTATTTAATATTTATTAGTAAATGATGACAATTCAATAAATTTTATCTTCATTCTTATTTAAAAGTGAAAATACTAACCAAAACACTGAACATTACCTTTATAATGTCAGCTTTAGGGTACCACTTTAAATTGGTATAAAAAATTAATGTGCACATATTTTTTGGTGAACTTTGCATTTTTTAGTTAATAAGTATTGTATAATTGTATTGCATGCAAAATTTCTTAGTTCCCGGAGTTGGTAAACGAAAACTGGTTTTTAGCCACTTTTGATGCTTCGTCCCATGGCCTATAAGTATCTTTTTATAAAAGTTCGTTCCTTTATAAGTTATTTTTCACACATTATTCTATTTTCCATTCTTGTCTATTTAAAAGTTTCAATTTCATTTAATCTTTAAAAACATAAAAAGTT
The DNA here is from genome assembly GCA_963932465.1 of Maratus speciosus. Taxonomy (NCBI): domain Eukaryota; kingdom Metazoa; phylum Arthropoda; class Arachnida; order Araneae; family Salticidae; genus Maratus; species Maratus speciosus. The sequence continues at coordinate 426,810,115 of OZ010795.1, read as the reverse complement.
CTAAAATTCATATATAACTTACTATATTATTTTCCAACATTCATAGTTCTTTCGTCTTATCCTAATGTTTTTCTAGTTTACTAAATTCATCATAAGTTCAGATGTATACTATTATGCTTGCTGCATTATCTAAAGAGAAATAACGTTTTCACCCTCACCAGGGCGTCCCCAGTTTCAACCAAAGATTCGAAGTTTTTCTGGACTGAGATCATTTCCATTTTCCCTTTCCTTTCCCTGTTATTTTCAAAATTTCCTATTCATATAAAAAAATTTTCCATCTGTTACCTAAGGTAGCATGTGTCATATCGTTACATAAGTTCTCATCCTCTAAATCGATTTCTATTGCCTCTCGTAGTAATGCGCTCTGGAAATTGTTATAATTAGCTAACTTTTCCACTGTTATTGTGTTTAAGTCCAAGGGGGTTCTTATATTTAGTCTTGAAATAGCGATTTTCTGGCTTTTGGTTTTTAAATCGTATATATGCTCTTTTAATCTTTCACTTATCTTTCTTTTTGTCATGCCAATATATTTTATTTCTTCATTTTCAGTATTTTTTCCTTTAATTTTGTAAATTCCCGCTGTCTGTAGTTCTGGGTATTTTTCAACATCATTTCTCAGTAGATTAAATAAAGATGGGTTGGGGGTTATTGGGACTTATTTCCCTAGTTTTTTCATTTCACGTTTTAACTTTAAAGATAGTCCCAATAATAATCCCAAGAACAACAAATACCCCTATTACACATAAATTAGCGGCATTAAATACTTATATTAATAGAGCAATTTATATATGTTCAACAGAAGAATTACTAAACGAGGAACTAAAAATAATCGAAAAAATAGGTCAAAAACAGGGCATTCACAAAAGACAATACATAAATTGATTACAATGGTTAAAGAGAGAGTTAACCGAATTCAACCTGCTCAAAGAAAACAAGAATATACACCCCCCCCCCCCTCCCATTTATGAATGGACTATCTTTAAAGTTAAAACGTGAAATGAAAAAACTAGGGAAACAAGTCCCAATAACCCCCAACCCATCTTTATTTAATCTACTAAGAAATGATGTTGAAAAATACCCAGAACTACAAACAGCGGGAATTTACAAAATTAAAGGAAAAAATACTGAAAATGAAGAAATAAAATATATTGGCATGACAAAAAGAAAGATAAGTGAAAGATTAAAAGAGCATATATATGATTTAAAAACCAAAAGCCAGAAAACCGCTATTTCAAGACTAAATTTAAGAACCCCCTTGGACTTAAACACAATAACAGTGGAAAAGTTAGCTAATTATAACAATTTCCAGAGCGCATTACTACGAGAGGCAATAGAAATCGATTTAGAGTATGAGAACTTATGTAACGATATGACACATGCTACGCTAGATAACAGATGGAAAAAAAATTACATGAAGGGGAAATTTTGAAAATAAGGGGGAAAGGAAAGGGAAAATGGAAATGATCTCAGGCCAGAAAAACTTCGAATCTTTAGTTGAAACTGAGGACGCCCTGGTGAAGGATGAAAACGTTATTTCCCTTTATATAATGCAGAAAGCATAATAGTATACATCTGAACTTATGATGAATTTAGTTAACTAGAAAAACATCAGGATAAGACGAAAGAACTATGAATATTGGAAAATAATATAGTAAGTTATATATGAATTTTAGAACTTTTTATGTTTTTAAGGATTAAATGAAATTGAAACTTTTAAATAGACAAGAATGGAAAATAGAATAATGTGTGAAAAATAACTTATAAAGGAACGAACTTTTATAAAAAGATACTTAGAAGAATTGAAAATGTTTATTATGGAAAATTGAAGAGATTTTATAGGCTTAAAACTATATCCACAATTTGGAATGAATTGAACTGTAAATTTATGAAATATTTGTGAACGGACGAAATGCAGTGTATATAAATGGATAGAAAAAGGGAATACTAAGTGAAGTTAAATGTAATGTTTTTTTATATAGATCTGTAAAATAATATATATTTATTAAAAACAATTTAAAATGATGTGGCCTTTTTTAATATAAATAAAGAAAACATTAACAAAATGAAAATACTTTTAAATATATGAAGGATATATACAAAATAAAATATTGCTGCACATGGAAAATAAAGTAAAACCTGATAATAAGGTAAATAACTTAAAGTTATGGATTAAATGTAAAATGCAGGTTTTAAATAAACAGATTTATCTGTGAATAACTTATTAATGTATCTTATGATTGTAGTTTTTACCTTCTATAATTTTATTTCCAATTGAATCACGCCTATTTTCTAAAACTTCATGTTCCGATTTCTTTCGCGCTTCTAGAGATTACTTTTTGTCGTTTTTCTGTTTTTTCATTTCAAGGTTTAGTTTTTTTCGCGAATATGCTAAAACAGTTGTTTTTTGGCTCCATCTTTACTTTGAATTAAATGATTTTGGCAAGGGAGATAACTATTCTAATGATTCTTTGGCTTTTCTGCGAGTTTTGTAGTTGCAGCCTTCTCTCGGATAAATCTCTTCACAAAAATCTGTTATTACTCTGTCCTTTTCGTTTCCTATATCGTTTTACTTCCAGATTGTTTGTCTGTGTCGTTTACCTATTTTTTTTTTTTTTTTTTTTTAGTCTTAGTAGGTTTATGATTACGGACTCTAACCCCGAAATCTCCATAGCAGGAAAATCAACGGATCTATAGGCAGTACCCATCACATCGTTAAATATAAGCGCAGAAGCAGCTGCAAAATGATGACTTTTAAAATATGCCTGTATGTCGAAGGGGTCATTTTTCAAACTTTTGCCGACTCCCACTTTGTGACAACATATTCATGCTATGCATCTCCCGAGACCCTCCACGCAAATTTTCCCGCGTGAGGCATGAATGATGTCCGCGAAATTTATAAAAATTCCACACGGAGGGCAAATTTTCGGGGAGGGTCTCGGGAGGTGAATAGCATGAATAAGAGGTCACAGGCCTTTCCAATAATATGTCACCACCCGCGGTCGGTAAAAGTGAGATAAATTCCCTCCTTTGTGTGTCTATCGCGCCTCCTGGAATAAATCCTCCATCCTCTGTATGAAATACCAGTTGCACAGATGTGTTACTGTGCAAACTGACTATATAGAAATATTCTTACACCTTCGCATAGTTGTTTACACAATATACATTAGTAGTTAATTAAGTACTACTACACTAAAATTTATAACTGCATATGACCTTAACTATTAGAAAATGAATATATTTTCAAGTTCGCTGAGTAGTAAGATATTCAAAAATTTCTCAAAATATATTTCACGATTCTAACTTTAGTAACAACATGAAACGTCCACATGTTGAATGTTTATGAAATTGGAATTTAAAGTAAGTACTTATCCATACGAAATTCGATCCTGTCTGAAATTCACTTCAGAATACGTTATTTGTGATTAGGATGCTAGAAGGTGTTTCGTACTTCTGTATTTCTGAAAACTTTTGTTGTTCGAAACTTGAAAATTGTAATTGTTATACTATTATTTATGAGTCAAATATATTTTGCGCAGAGACTGATGAACTTGAAGTATTTGAACTGGTAATAAAAGTTACACAAATTCTGTGTCTATTTTTTTTTTTTTTAATTTAAAGAATGTGAAATATTCTGTTAGAATGTAAAGCTAAACGTGTTTTAATTTTTTTTTTTCATTTAATGTTTAATTATTTGTTTGATAAATAATCCTGAATTTTGCTTTATTCCATATGCTATCAATTCAGTTATTCCTATTATCACATGTATTAGTGAAAAATAAAAATGCTTTTTTTTTTCATAAAATGATTAAGAGTTTTCTACAGACATTAAAAGCTTTTCTAGCTTTAAACTGATGAAATTGTTTAAATATCTCAAAAGTTTGGAGAAAGAGCTGTTTAAAGTTATTGTGATTGCACATGCTGTACTTATTTTTTATGCTAATAAATTCATCACAGTTATTTTATATAAGTTAAAGATACTTCATATCTTAAGTTATTTTTCAATCTCCTTTAAATAGGATTTTCTTTTTTAAAGTTTCATCTCAAAAGAAATATAAATTTACATATGCAGAAAAAAATAATCATTAGTACATAGAGTAAAATTTCGAATGAATAAAGAGCAATAAATCTAGAGAAAACTATTAACTAATGGAAATAAGTTATGAATGTACAATAATAATTAAAAAATAATAATATCAATAAAAAAATAATAAAATGAAAATATCAAATAGCCAAAATATACAACATTTATTATTATTTTTTTTAATACCGAATATTAGCGTTATTAGTTATCTTATTAACCGCCAAAACTACAATTCAAGGTTTTCACACTTCTTTGTTTAAAACGTTCACCCCTACAAACATTGAAAGATATTTCTTCACTTTACTTAATGGTAAAAGTTTCTGTGTTAAATAAGGCATTTTTTTTAATTCAAAAACAGTGGTAGCTTGATATGTAATTTAAGCATGCATTTTTACCATCTGGTTAGTAATGGTTTAATTATTCAGGAAGTTTAGGAGTCAAGGAAATAGTGAGCAATGGATAGCGTTTTTCTATCAATCTTCAATACTGATTAAAGTCAACACTTTTTCTAAGGGTTATAAATGGAAAAATATAATAATTAGGTAGTACTTATTGCAATGTTTCAGTCCGAAAGAAATATTTCAGACTACCTTTTAGCTTAAGCAGAACACCATTTGTAATTCAAACCAAAATGTGTTTTGTTTGTTAACGACATAAATATTATTTCACAGAGTTTTAGCATCTTCAACTTGTACGATATATTTTCAAATCCCCCTGATTGTGTTCAAAAACGTTTAAGGTATGATGGTGTAAGATTGAACGGTGTACAAAAGTACATGAAACGATTATCTAATCCCAAAGCTGAGTTTTGTATTTAGCTACAGTTATAAACGATGTAATGACATGACAAGTTTTCGGTGAAAAAAAAAAACTGCGTATTTTGGTGAAAGTTTTAATAATTTAGAATAGAAAAAGTGATTTTGCCGTTCTCGTTATGTAATTTAGGGTTTCTGACTACAGTATTATAATAAAGTTTAAGAATCTAATTTGCTTTTTTTTTTTTGTTTTTATAATTCAGTCTAATATCGGAGTACATGTCAAGTAAGTGATTTGGGTATCTTATCAATAGACGGCATTACGGAAATTTCAAATATATTTAGTGGCGATCGTGCAAGAGCACGCTCCTGCTTTTGGAAAAACTACCGTTGCTAAAGCAGGATTTAAAGTAACAGTTCTATAATCTTTCAAAAATTACCTTTTATTATAAACTCACAATTCTGCAAACAAAGCTAATGGAAGACCATTATAAACAAACCTTGTTGAACCACGTATGTCAGTGGATCCACAGAACATATAAAATGAGCAAGAGGAAGAATTTCTTTCCATACAAAATTATATTTCTGAAAGGGCAGAAAATCTATGTAAACGCACGCTCAATGCGAAATAAACCCAACTTCTGTTTCGCAAGGCTTCGACTTCAACAATTTCATCTTACATCAAATTAACAGAATTAACACTATATTCAGAATCATTTGTGCTGCGGCACTATAATAAGGGGGGCAGAAAGTCTAAAATTTTAATCAGTTCGCCAGACCAAAGGCAGCTTTAAAGATGACGCTGCGAAAAAAAACGAAAATCCTTTACACAATAAAGTAAAACTAAACCCATGAAGCCAAAACCGGCAAAAAAAATGTGTCTATGCCTCCAGGTTGCTCAAAAATCTATAGAGAAGCAATTATGGACGAATCGAATGCATTTATTGCTAAGACTGGTTGCACGAGCTGTGCACAGACCACGCAGGTCGTGGTCTCTACAAATGTGACGTCTGCAAGTGAAACACTTAATTTTTTATATTGGGTACTCTTGCACACTTTACTGCGTGCTCTGATCCTCAATACCTGTATATGAGTACGTATTTAGAAGCACAATCTTTTTCAAAATTACACCGAAAATATGTCCTATAAGCTGAAAAAATGCATTTTTTTTAATGTTAGCTTAATAGTCTAAGACTACAAATAAGTACAATACCATCCTTTAAATGTCTTCATTTATTTTCGTTCAATGAAATAATTAAAGTGCCAGCTCTTGCACCACCTTACCATATCTGCGTTTCTATCGTTTAATGGTGCTCCAATAAATAAGAATTATTATAATGAGCTGTACGCATGGCAGGCCAGATTTTTTGCAAAATGTTATATGTGCGAATTGCGTTTATTGTTTGTAGTTCTGGGTAGTTAATTTTGTACAGCATTGGCAATTTATGACAAAAATGTCTGAATTAACCTTTAAATGCCGTGTGATATCTTTCAGCAATATACCCAATTTAGTCTTCTAAAATACTAGTAGAATAATATTGAAGCTCTAATGACTAATGTTGCCAATAATACATACTGGAAAAAGCATTAAATCAATTTTCAACATGTATGTGATAGCTGTTTAGGAATATATATATACACTGCTCAAAACAATTAGGAGGAGCACATGGTTTTAACGAAATTACGCAAATATTTACACCGATAAGTAACGTAAAATAAAACATTCATAATTTAAAGTGCTGTAGAAAACAGATAAAGAAAACTTCACACGTAAATTAAAGTTTACGACGTCAAAAACTGGAAAAAGGTGATCAGTGCAGAAATCGGTTTTTGCAGAAACGTCTGTTTCACTGCCTCAGTTGTAAAATTCAATCGATCAGCTTGTGTTTTGTGAAAAGGTGGCTTGAAAATGTCACAAAAACATGATTTACCGCAATCTATGGCTTGGCGTGTTATCGAGACAGTTGAATTTGGGGAAACACAACGAAGTGTAGTGCAAGGTCGAAAATGTGCTAACACAGAAACTGATGACCGTTATATCCAGTTAACAGACCGTCGAGATGGAACGGTCAATGCTACTCAGCTGCAAACACAGATGTTCTTGGCCAAAGGACGAAGGGTGTCCAGCCAAACAGTCCGAAATAGGCTTCATCAGGGTGGTCTCTATGCACGCAAGCCAATGGACTGTATTCCGTTGACCTCAAGCCACTGTGCGTCCCAAACAAGGTGGGGAACTGAACATCGAGTTTGGAGGCAACGTTGTTGGAGTGAAATTCTGTTTACAGACGAGTCCCGATTCTGTCTGGATGTGACATCTGATGTGTTTTGGCATGGAGAGAAAGAGGCACTCAAAATAGCCCCACATTCGTTCGTGAAAGATCACATTCCAGACGAGGTGGGTTGATGTTCTTGGCTGTAATCAGCATAGGTGGAGGTACGGGCCTGCATATCATTCGGAATGGCACTTTGACGGTTCGGAGTAATACGAACGAGATACGGAGACCTCATGTCGTATTTTATGTTGCAGTAATTAGCAATTTCTTTTTTCCCATGCATGATAATGCCAGACTTTATACAGTTCGTCTTGTGGAAAACATGCTTGAAGATAAAACAATACAGCGTATGGAACGACCAGCATGCTCTCCTGACCTAAATCCGATCGAGCATGTTTGGGACATACTCAGACGATGCATTGCTGCCAGACCGAGGCCTCCTTTTACTGTCCGGGACGTGGAATTTGCAAATCTTGAGCAGTGGAACAGTATTCCCCAAGTCTTATTGATAACATCATCGCATCCATGGGAAACCGGTGAGCAGCAGTCTCAGCTGTTGAAGGAGACCACACGTCATATTAAAAATCTTACATCATTTCTAAACAATACCTTTTTTATGATTAACATGAAACCAAATTGTTGCCCTAAACCATCTTTTCATGTTCTTTTCATCTTTTCAAAAAACAAAAGCTCCCTTACCATTTTTTGCGTCTTTTTTTATGTATTGCGCATTGATACACATGTACTATCCATTTTATGTCCATACATTGCTGTTTTGCACTGTTCTCTTCACTTTTTTGCTTGCTCCCCTAATTTTTTTTTAGCAGTGTATATATATGTATATATACAGGGTGTTCCGTTAAAGGGGTCCAATATTAATAGGGGTAATAGAGGAGATCACATGGAGCATAAATCAGTATATAAAGCCTGGTCGGATCTCAATAGTTTTCAAGTTACAGCAAATAGAATGAAAATTCGGAAAATTGTAAAAGAACCCTCATTGCTAAACTATCGATAATGCTACATAAAAACGAAGCACATGTTTAGAAAGAGCAGAAAAAAACCTGCAAAATGACATCAATTGTATTAAAATAGCAATATTTATTGACGAGTTACAAGCCCTGAAACCGTGAAAAAAGTACGAAATCCAATATGCATCAAAATAGTTAATCGTTACTTCCAAAAAGACAACTCTAGCTACAACAAGGAAAATGTAGTAAAATTTGGTCCATTCCGAAAAAGCTTACAATGAACCATATCGGTTTAATTGTGTGAGAGAAATTAATCAGTTTCTTAGTTACAACTCCGCTTTCTTTGACACTAGCAAAGGTTAAACTCCGCCCATCACGATTGGAAACACCGCCTTTTTAATTACTCTCAACTATACATTTTCGATCATGCTTTTTCTGAGATGCAACATTTTTAATTATTCAAGAGTTGAATGAACCAAAATAACTTTACAATAATAGTCTACATTTTAAAGTGGTCTTTTATTGATATAAAGCTTAAGTTAAATTCTTTAAAATTAAACTGGTGGTGAAAGTTCGGAAATAATTAAAAATATTGCGATTTGTAACTATGCAAGAAGTTTCAGTACATGTTTTACATGGACAATTATTGTATGTATATGTGCATCATAATTTATGATAGGAAATAATAATAACAAATAGCATAATAATTTTATTAATTATAAATTTAAAAAAGACACTAAATTTTAAATTAATTCATACAAACTTTGTAATTTACAATTTGAGTACACCACAGTCTGTGGCTTACAAAATACTGTGCCAAAAAGTGTTGAAAATAAAAGAAAAATGACAAATAAAGAATTACATTCCACGTACTTTATGACATATGTGAAGCATAGTCTTCTGGCCTGCGCTGCACAGTTCAATGTCGGAAGGCAGGCGAACGGACATTGTTATAATAGGTGTTCGAAGTTGCGCCCATTAACAGAATCGCACAGCCGACAGCGACGTCGTAAAGATTGGCGAACACGCCGAAAAACTCCGACGGAGTTGGGAATGTCTCCTGCAGCGACAACGATTCGCGCTAGTAAATCCTCCGGTGTATCCACAGGCGTTTCATACACCAGCGATTTAAGGTGTCCCCAAACAAAAAAGTCTAACGGATTGAGGTCTGGGGAGCGTGCAGGCCAAGCAACAGGTCCACTGCGTCCAATCCATTTCCCAGGATATGTTGAATTGAGGTGATTGCGAACACCTATGAAAAAATGTGCCGGTGCGCCATCGTGCATAAACCACATATTGTGGCGCAATGTTGCTGGCACATTTTGCAGTAACTGCGGTAAGATATCCCGTAGGAAAACCAAGTACGTACTGCCATTGAGTACATCTGGGAGTAAATATGGTCCTATGAGATAATCGCCGAGGACACCTGCCCATATGTTCACACTGAACTTTTGTTGTGCGTTCGACGGGAAAACAGTGTGCGGATTTGTATATGACCATGTGTGCATATTGTGCGTGTTTACCACGCCCTCTCTCGTAAATGTTGCTTCATCAGTAAATAAAATATTTTCCAGAAATTGTGGATTATTTTCTGTTACATTAAGCAACCAGCGTACGAATTCTGTCCGCTGAGCACAATCTGTTACTGATAACAGTTGTACCCGCTGCACATGAAAGGGGTGCATGTTTTCTGCACGAAGAACATACCACACACTTTGGTGAGAAACACCGACTTCAGACGCAGCAGCTCGTGTACTCGTGGAGGGGTTATCTTTAAAAATATTCAGTACATCTTCTTCCATTGCAGGTGTTCGTACATGTCGAGGTTTCCCTGCATCAATGCTTGCTGTATTAAACGATCCAGTCTCCCGTAATCGTCTATCGATTTTTATGAAGGGTTTCGAACTTGGGCAACGTCTCCTTGGAAATTGCTCACGGTACATGCGCTGTGCTAGACATGCATTTCCATGAGCTTGCCCGTACATCAGATGCATGTCCGCATATTCTTCGTTAGAGTATTCCGGCATAATTATTATACATCAACTTACTACAATCCCACTTACAACAGCCTCCCTTTAACATAACGCCCACTGATGACTGCTGTTTTATTACACTTTTCTTCCTATACACATAGAAAATTTGCATAAAAAGTACTTCTTCTTCATCATCCTGAAAGTTCATGGAGGAAACGCAGCAGTCACGGAGTTTGCTTTAAGACAAGGCGAGAGCTGCACAATATGTCATTCACTTGACCAGACTGAATAATGAAAGGGTATTGATAGAGGTTGATCAGAAATGTATAATTGAAAGATATTAAAACGGGATGTTTACAATCGTCATGGGCGGAGTTTCGCCCTTTCCGAGCGTGCAACAGTACAGAGTTGTAACTAGGGAACTGCTTGATTTCTCCCATACAATTAAACTGATATGGTTTATTGTCAGCTTCTTCGAAAGCTTTCGGAATGGACCAAATTTTATAACATTTTCTTTGATGTAGGTAGAGTTGCATTTTTGGAATTAACGATTAACTATTTTGCTAAATATTTGATTTTGTATTTTTTCACTGTTTCAGAGCTTGTAACTCGTCATTAATTCTCAATATTCTAAAACAACTTATGTCATTTCGTAGAATTTTTTCTGCTCTTTCTAAATATGTGCTTCGTTTTTATGTAGCATTATCGATAGTTTAGCAATGAGGGTTTTTTTACAAATTTCCGATTTTTCATTCTATTTGCTGTAACTTGAAAATTATTGAGATCCGGCCAGGCATTGTATACTGATTTATGCTCCGTGTGATCTCCTCTATTACCCCTATTAATATTGGACCTCTTTAACGGAACACCCTGTATATCTTATTGTTGCGACATGTGTTTTTTCTTTTGTTTAAAAGCTTGCAAAATATCTTATTTATTTCTCCATTGATCAGGTCAAATTTATTACACGTAAAATTAATGTATGTAGCTCATATTTATGACTGTTTTTGGATATTTCATAGTACGATATCTTTTGTAAGCAGATTTTTGCGTTTGTTGCCAGTTGGCAACATTAGGCATAAAGCTCTGCTAAGTCTATAGAAATATAAGCAGTTTTAGTTTTACTTTATTCTATGTTCAATAGACATAGTTGTTTTTTTATACTAGTTTATACTTGTAGATTATTGTATTTTTATGCATATAAGTTATTTTTGTAGATTTTTTTTTTCTGAAAATTTTATTCTATTATTTTTAGAATGCCTCCAAAAATGATTTGACAAAATCAAATAGGAGAATTGTTTAATAAGTAGTAAAAATGGTGATGTTGAGTGCGATTTTTAAAATGATGATTCGGATTAAGAGCCTGAAGTAAGTTTAGATAGAATTTCAGATGAGCCGGACGACAACATTCAAACAGCTTCAACAGCTGAAACCACTGAAAACGTAACTTCTCCTCAGAAAGAAGACTCTGATAATGGTATTGAAATGGCTATTTTGACATGCAATAAAGAGATTTCAAAAAATCTAATTTGTCAAAGTGGAAATTCGTTGGAAAAAATGGAATATAAAGGTAAATAAAAGCCAGATAAATTTAGTGAAATGACATTATTCAATCTAACGTGAATGAGCTATATACACCAATAGCTTTTTCATATATTTCTTTTCAGATGAGTTTATTGAAAATGTTGTTAATGAAAGCAATTTATATGCCTGCCAAAAAAATCCTTCTAAGCCTACGAAATACACATCACAAGATATAACGCAGTTTTTCGGTATAATGTTATACATGTCTTTCTTAACTTTGACCTGTGTTCTATGGTATAGGATATACGAATGTGGTTTTCTTTAAACCATTAAACGTCAACGGTTCCGTTGCGGGAGCAACTATTTATTTTTTTTCTCTAAATGTTTTTAACCCATTTAAAAAATATATTTTGCATGTAAAAGTTAATAGTATGGAGTTTAAGATGTATTTTTTTATATATTTTCCCCCTTTTTTGCATATTTCTTAAAAAAGAGAATTTTTTGGTTTTTTTTAACTATCTCAAGTAAAATTGGTAAAAAGAAAGAAACAACTTTTGTAATCTGTACAAGTACAGTGAATACTTTAGTTCAACATCTCAACTAACAATACATTCCTAACCCGAAATAAATATATCCAAAAACGCAGTATTAAAAAGTCTCTTTGGAATGTTCCAACAAAGGGAGCATTGGCGTCTTGTGGACGCATTCCCTTCCCTTTGTCTGCAAACGCGCGTCCAAAAAGAAAGGAAAGTGTCCGTAGGTAGTAAGTGAAAAGCTACCACTTAAACTGTTCTAAGAAAATTTTGATAATAATATCTGATTATAAATTGTGCTTAAGGGTATTCCATATTGATTTTCATAAACAGCAGTGTATTTCAGTTCACTTGGATAAGGATGTGTGATGGTATATTAAAAAAAAAAAAAAAATACTTTCAACCAGATTAGATTTAATACAACACTTCAATAACACATTAAAACAAGAAAAGTTATATTCATAATGTTTGTCCGCTTTAAAATGTATAGAAAAAAAAAATATTTTGTCAAATTTATTATACAAAAGAAAAGATATAGAAGATTCCGCTATGAGTGATAATAATTATTACTAAACTATTATTATTACTTGTAATTTCTTGTAGCAAGAAATTTGAGCATAAAGAAAATATTATAAAGTACTACTTAGCAGCTTCTTTTCAAACAGATTTCCATACACTGTAAAAAAAAAAAAAAAAAAAAAAAAAAAAAAAAAAAAAAAAAAAAAAAAAACTGTAAGCTTACTAAATTTTTTCTAGGAAACTGGGATTCCTAGAAATTTTTATTAAACGGTAAGAACAAAAATTCATGTAATAGATAAACTTTTGCAGCGTAAATCAGAAAATCTGTAAAGTTACTATGAACATTTTTGGAAACTAGGATGCCTAGAACATTTTATGTAACTGCAATCCGTTTTACACATAAAATTCTTGTAAGATTACTGTAATTTTTGTAGATTCTTTTGTAAAGCTACAGAAATCTGCAGCTTTACAAAAACTAATTTTGTGGATTTACATTTTTTTTGTACAATGAACAGATAAAAATTTTAGTAAGCATGTAGATTTCTGAAACTTTACATCTGTAGCATTTTTTTTTTTTTTTTTTTTTTTTTTTTTTTTTTTTTTTTTTTTTACAGTGTATGCAGATTCACATATCACGTAAAAAGGAAAAAAAAAATCAGAATTGTTTCATATTATATTAATTTTAATGACGATGATACTCTTGTAGATCGATTTTTTAAATATCTTCAAGCCTCTTATCAAAGACGTAATAAAAAATAATGTTTTTCATTTTACATAGACACATTACATAGACATTACAGTCATAATTGAAGCTTTTGTTATTCCAAAGTTAATGGAGATGGGCAGGAATTTAGAATACCTGTAGTATATATATATATATATATATATATATATATATATATAATTCTTCCTTCGCGATATTTCATTTTTACATGCTAAATTACCGGCATATTCCTTAATTTCGTATTTTTTAATAATATATATCATTAATCCTATTAAATTATCCTTAAATTAATTATTATCTTACTCGATTAACTTAAATATAAAACTTTTAGTTTATTCCTAAATTGTATCATTATTTTCTGACCAATTCTATTATTTAATGTAAATTCGAGCGTTTTTAAAGGTTTCATTTCTTTTTACCTTTTATTTCGAGATTCATTCTCGTGCTGGGGTATTTTTTACTTCAAAATTCATCCGCTCCGAAATTGACAGGACACTTAACTAAATCACTCCCATTGGACGTGACATAAGCTTTACGCATTAGCTTTATTCACTCTTGGGCCAAAACGCGCGCGACGTCATGATTTTGTGTTTATACGACGTATGATAATAAAACGGATGCACGGAGCTTTTCATTAGAATTTGTTTGAATTTTCACATGCTAACTGATTTCTGATTGGTAGTTCCTATCATAAAAATGTAGATATTTACATCTTAAAACCAAGACGTATACAAGGAAAGGTGGCGAATAATTTTTGATGTTGTATTGTTAAAAAAAAGGATGAAGGTCTAATCTTATGCATTATTTCATAATGGAGAAACTTCCATATTCTTCATTCCACTGCGTATATCAACTTAAGGCACAACTCGCACCGATGTCTACAATCTTACAGAAATTATTTCATATCGAAGACTCTTGCATATTTTTCATTCCACGACTCGCATCAATGCCTACAGTACTACAGTAAAGCCAGCAGGATACTACACACACACAAACACACACATATATATATAAGTATATAGGGTGATTCTAAATTCATGGTACAAACTTTTACGGCTGGTAGAGGACATTGTAGCAATCATTTATTGTATAGGAATGTATAAACGCAAGTGCCTCGTAGAGGTATAAACAGCAGGGGGCCAATTTGGCCCGTTTAAAAAAAAAAAATTCTCTTTCATACCAGAAAATGCCTATACTATTCTTTTCTTTATTTAAGGCAGAGATTACATGATTACATAAAGAAAAAAATCTTCTTTGAAAATTTCCGGTATAAAATCTAAATTTTTGAATTAAGGAAAAAAAAAAAAGAAAAAAAGAAAAAAAAAACTCAAAACTGTTAAATATATGAAATGCATGGAAATAAATAGAAATGGGTGTTTTTTTTTTTTCAAAAATTTCGATTAAAAAAAATTTCTTTAAATTTTCGATTTTAAAAAAGAACAAAAACTCAAAACTGTTAAATACAGGAAATACACGGAAATAAATAGAAATTGATTTTTTTTTCAAAAATTTCGATTTCATGCCAGAAATTTTCAAAAAGGCATTTTTTCTTTATGTAATCATGAAATCTGTGTCTTAAAGAAAGGAATAGAATAGGAATTTTCTGGTTTTCATGAGAAATTTTGATATAAAAAACTGCCAAATTGGCCCCCCGGTGTTTGTACCTCAACGCGTTACTTGCGCCTATATATTCCTATAACTAAGTGATTGTCACAGTATCCTGTGCCAACACTTAAATTTTGTACCATGAATTTTAAATCACCCTGTATATATATGATGTATTTTTAAAGAAGAACTTCCACAAGATGCTGTACCATATCAGGTTTTCATAAATAATAGTTTATTGATAAATGTATATAGGATGAATAAATATCTACTTACAACATAATTAGAAATAAAGCAGGTTGAGACACAATCAGATAAACAAACTAAAATCCAAGAAACATATAATACTAGTATTAAAAAATGCTCTGACGAGCACCAAAAAAGGCCAATATGTTTTTAAGTATGAAAAAGGGTTTGACAAGTGCTTCTAATTGAGCATGAAAAATGACAAGGGGTACCTTCTTGGCTGCAGCTTACTGTCAATGCCAACTTTGAAAAAAATCATTTTTGCGTTTTATCCATATAAAATAAATTCGCTGTACTTTAGTAAAACTTTCCGTCGTGCTTTACATGTTAACTGCACTGTTCCACTGTTGTACTACGCAGGCGTCTGCAATGCAACTTTGTACAGTGCCCTGTGTACCATTATTTCTCTATAAACTATACTACACTGTACATTCCTATTATGCTTTTGAACCTCAGCGCACACTCACATTGTGCTTTTGTACTTCTGTATTAAAGGTGTATGCGTCTAATGTTCGTTTATAATTTACATATGCACTGTTGTTCTGCATAGTACATCTTACAGCCACAACCACTTGGATATAATTTCAATAATCAATGAATGCATTATATTGTTATGCGCGGACATGTGGAATTGTTCCTGTGCTGACTGCTGCAACAGTTTGCACTGCCCTACAAATCAGTTTTCTGTACGATTCTACACTGCAGGCATGCTTGGTGGCACTGCATGAGTGTAATACGCTGCAGGGACTAAGATTTTTGGTACTATGTCGCCTTACATTAATATTTAATCAGGCTGCGTCTTTACTGGCTGTGTCTTTAAACTACACATTTTTAACGTAACAGTGGCTGATTTTTTTTTTTTTTTTTTTTTTTTTTTTTTTTTTTTTTTTTATGGAAAAAGCGCAAATATGATTTTTTTCAAAGTTGGCATTGACAGTGAGCTGCAGCCAAGAAGGTACCCTTTGTCCTTTTTCATGCTCAATTAGAAGCACTTGTCAAACCCTTTTTCATACTTAAAAACATATTGGCCTTTTTTGGTGCTCGTCAGAGCATTTTTTAATACTAGTCATTTAAATTTTTTGATAATTATATATTGAATATAAATAAACCTGAGTTGCTTTTAAATATTCCCAAATCTTATTTCGCACAATAATGCACTATTTAACCAAGTGATACACACTGTTTTAAGAGGTTAAAAGTTTTTTAATCAAATTCACGTTATTTTTATTCATAATTTAATTTACTTGGGCTCCCTTAAGTATGATTAATATAATTCCTTAAACTTATATTAGTTTTTGTTGCATTAAAATATCTCAATTTGTTAATTCTCTCTAAACAAGTAAACCCTATTGGTTTACAATGGAAGTCTATAGGTATTTGGCAATATATCGCCAAGTTGGCGGCAAACTTGGCGACAGAACAGGTTACAGCCTATGGCAACCCCCCTTATAGGTATAGAGATGCATTAAATGCTGTTCTATAAACACTGAGATGCGTTTCATTCGAGCGTTGCCATTAAAAAATAATCGCGATTTCTGTGACACATACGATAGCGCAATATATATATATATAGATTATCGTGGAAATCGAAGGTTTAAGCCACATCGTATTGTTTAGCTAGACTGATTATGCTAACATCGTTCTCATTTTTTGCTACCATTTCTTTTATTGAACAGTAATTCGCTTAAGCTTCTTACTACTGCTATCACTAAGCACTTTTTCATTGTTAGAAGCCATAATGAGAGCTAATATTAGCGCAAACCTGAGTAAAAGTAAAACAAAAAGTTAATTTTTTTAGAGTAATAAAGGTACACAAAGCACTCTGATATGCACACCTTACTCCAAACTTGACTAATAACAACAGTTATGTAAGGGTTGCCAACTGAACTATTCGGCAGCCTTGGTCGTGAACCGAGATATTGCACGCCAACCGAGTCAAATTTTCATCATCGAAGTTGGACATAAACCGAACTGGTCGTAAACAGAGGTGGTCTTGAACCGAGGTTCCACTTATATTTTGACCTATAAGTTTACAAATATGGCATTACTTATATATTCAACGGCGATGATCATTAAGCATCTTGGCGATTTTGGCGATGAAACTCACCGATTTCAAAGTAACGTTCCGAAGTGTACTTGAACCGCCACAGATGTCATATGAACATCACGTTGACGCGATTTTTTTCTGACGCCAATGTCATATACGCATCGGGCATCGGGATACTTAACTGGCGCCAAAGTTTTGTTATTTTGCTTGATATGGTAACCCGAATGTTGTTGTTTATTTATTAATAAATTGTTTATTTACTTTTATTTTCTTTTTTAAAATTATATAAATTGTTTTGTTCTATTGTTATTAATTAAACTTTTATAAATTTATTTTTAATCCTTTTTTAAATATACATATGTAACTGGTATTCGAAAACGAGGTTTTCGCCAAATTGGCATCAGAAAAAATATCGCGCGACCGTGGTGCGTATATGACATCTGTACCATACTTGGTACAACTTGATTATCCTGTCGACCAAAAAATTATCGCCAAACTATAAGATTAAATGACAATAATAGATCATAGTAAATGTTACATTCACATGACATTAAACACAATACACGTGTTTGTTACGTCATCAAGTGATTTTTAATTCAAGTTTTGGCACAGATGTCATATACGCCCCATATTGGCGCGATTTTTTTGACGCCGCCAATGTCATATACGCACCGGGTACTTAACTGGCGCCAAAGTGTCGTTATTTTACTTGATATGGTAACCTGGATATAGATGTTATATTAACGAGGTTTTCGCCAAATTGGAAAAAAACTCGCCAATATGGAGCGTATATGACATCTGTGCCCAAGTTTTTATTAGTATTTTTATTAATCTTTTAATTATTTATTTATTCTTCCGTTATTTAAAATAAAAATTTTGTCAGTTAGTATCATTTGGTGAATAGTTTGTCGAAATTGGTCGACGGGATAATCAAGTAGTACCGTATATTTTTGCTGTACATTTTCGACAATATCTCAAGCAAAAGTACCTAAAGTTAAATGAAACCCTAATTATTTAAGGCACAGATATCATATAAACAACGGGTTTGGCGCGGGTTTTTTTTTTTTACGCCAATTTAACGAAAACCGCGTTTTCGAATAGCAGTTACAGATATATTTTTTAATTACTTTCTATTATTTTAAAAAGGAAATAACAATAAATAATGAAAAGTTTAATTAATAACTATAGAACAAAACAATTTATATAATTTTAAAAAATAAAATAAAAGTAAATAAAAAAATAATTGATAAATATACAACAATAGCTGACTTGCCGTATCAGGCAAAATAACGCATTTATCGCGCCAGTTATGTACTCTGGTGCGTATATGACATCTCTTCCTTATTAAAAACAGATGGAATGGTATTTTTAAGGTATGCGTAGTATGTAAAGTATTTATATTACTGCATAACTATCGCTTGTGTAAGTCAGGATGTTATGATGATAATTAAAAAAACCCTTACATTTAGCTCCTGAACAGAAGCTTGGGATTTACCCTGTTTTTCTTTTTTTCTAACAGCTCGTTTGTGCTCCATTGTGTCTATTACTCCAGTTCAAAATATTAATCAAGAAAGTTTATATATATATTTATGAAAATTATGCATTATCTGCTTAGGTTGACGTTGATTTCAAAAATTCAAAAATCTGTCAGTTGAATTTCAATTTTTATTGACTTATAAAAACAAAAGTACACGTGCTATCCTTTTTTTTTATTATTGTACTGCTTTTTAGGGAGTGGCAACACGAAATAAATTATTGAATTAGAAAATTAAAAAATGAAAAGGAGCGATTTCTATAATTTTATGGGGACATTATAAAAGACAATTTCGATTTTCTCAACGACCGTCAAACATACAAAGATGAAAAAAAAACCCTATTCTAAGTTTTAACAAGAGGATCAAAATAAAACAAAAATGAAGTTAATCCACCCACTGGAACGTTAGCTACACTTTGTTGAACTTTGTGTCTTCATTTTTTCGTTTAAGATTAAATAAAAAACTACTGAAAGCTACAGTAATTTTTTAAATGCTATCAGTTTATTCGTCTCGTCGAGTTCTATCTTTCAAAAGAAAAATCATTGTCATATGTCAAATGGTTCGTCAGAAATTTAAGAAAGTCGTTTGCATTTTCTATTTCTTAATCATATTATTGCTTAACGCTACCGCGTTTGCTATGATTAACGCTACCGCGTTTGCTATGATTAAATGTTAAGAATTTAATTGGCAGCAATAATTTATTTTAAACTTTTCTTTCATTTGATAAATAATATAGAAAACAACATTTCCTTAGCAAAATTTTATTTTATGTTTCGAGATAAAGTGTATTAATTGTAGATCTCCGATTTTAAATAAAGAACCAGATATAATACTGAAATACAAATCTAGAAATACAAAGGTTTACATAATTTCACTTTAATTATAAATTTCCAAATATTCATTTAAATTAGTAATTGTATTCATTATTCAAGATTCAACGACTTTTTTCTAATCATCTAAATAATTTAATCAGTCATCTATACATTTCTAAGCAACTATTGATTTCAATTAATTTTCAAACAAACAAGATTTCAAGATTAAATGTACTGGCATTTCTATTTTTTTTTCATTTTTTTTTTTTTCAACTTCGATGATGCTGTAAATTTTATTAATACTTTATAAAAAGAAGGAATGACTTTTCCATTGTTATATTTCCCTTTCGATTTCTTGAATAAATACGCGAGCAACATACGCAGTTTTTTTTCTATAAAATGCTAATATTATTAATCTTCCAGTGCTTTTCACATGCACCAAGTAATGTGCTTGATTTATTCTTCTGCTTCCTGAATTACTTTTTTTATTAAATATTTTTAACTTTTATTTTTTATTCTTATTCGATAAATAAAATTAATTACAGTTTTATAACTTCTAAATTAATGACCGTAATTGTTAAGTATTTTAAATATTTCAATTCATGTCATATAATCATTATCTTTTTAAGCATAATTAACATTCATACATGCATTTACCTTTTTGCAGTTATTGCGTTATTTTTAATATTGCTTAATCCATACATGCTTCAAGATTATTCTAAATGTTTGTTTAGTCTACTTTGTATATATATATTTTTTTTTCGTTAAATTTTTTAAGCGTTGTGAATTTTTAATGAATTAGTACTGTCCATTTATTTCGTTTCTTTGAAAATATTAACGCCCTGATTTATTATAAATTCCGTTTATTTTTCCTTATCAACATGTTAATACTTTTTTCTTAAATTTATTTAAAAATGTTATCATTTGCTTATTTATTACGACATTAAATTCTGGATCTTAAATATTAATATTAATTATTCAAGCAATGGTTTTCTTTCTGTAATATTTGTTGCAAAATAATACTGATAATCTATCAGATAAACATAACATGCATTTTAAATATATTAAATAATTTATAATATTCAGTTCCGACTACTAGTTTTTGAGTAATTCCTAAATTACTTGACCGAATGATTTCACGTTTGATATCGAAAAGTAATATTTAATGAAGACTCGAAATCTGATGTTAATTAACTGCATTAATTACTTAAAATTAGTTACTTCTATAGATATGTATTATAATAGTTATATTATCCTAATAAACATGCATAACATATATTTTAAATATATTTTTAAAATTAATAATAAAAAGTGCAGCATATCAATCTTTTAACAATTTTTGGAGACCTCAAATATACGAATAATAAAATACGGCTTATTCCGACTAGTAGTTTTTGTGTAATTCCTAAACAACTTGAGCGATTGACTTCACATTTGACATCGGAATGTAAGATTTATTGAAGGATTGAAATATGATGTCAATTAACTTCATCAATTTCTTAAAATTATTTTCTTCTATAGATTTACCGTTAACGTCGGTGACATTATCAAGAGTTAGAAAAGCTAATTTTTCTCAACTACACTGTAATTAAAATAATGCCAGTTTTCCGGTAGGAATCGGAAAATAGTTGCCCTTATTGTACCGGAATAATTTCCAACCCAGCTCGGAATAAAATCCGTAAAATCGGAATAAAATCCGTAAAATACCGTTTTACTGACTATTTCCTTATTTGTACGGATTTTAGTCCGAGCTGGGTCGGAAATTATTCCGGTACGATAAGAGCACCTATTTTTCCGATTCCTACCGGAAAACTGGCAGTATTTTTTTTTACAGAGTAGCCCAGAAACGTTTAAGAGCGCCGATGAACACAATAGTGGATACATCTCTTACTATGTCTAGAACAGTAGTTACCAGCCTTTAAATGGTCACGCTCCGCCAAAGAATCTATAAATTCACTATGCCCCACTCCCTCTCAATTTATAAATTAGGTTTTTTAACACTCTCCAACAAAATTTAAAAGTGTTTATGCATTCGGTTTGTCTCTCCATCTGTCCGTATGGCTGTCTGATCGTCTGTCCACGCTTTAACTCCCGTAAATATATTCCGATTTTCATGCAATTGATAATCCATATATAGGGTCATCTAACAATGTTTGGTATTCTATACTTGCCAACATTCAACTAAACTTCCGTAAAATGTAAGTTAAATTGACCCAGGTTATACGTGTTACTAACCAGGAAATTTATTTGCTGTATCATTATACATTTGAAATCATGTTTC
Organism: Maratus speciosus; assembly: GCA_963932465.1. Taxonomy (NCBI): domain Eukaryota; kingdom Metazoa; phylum Arthropoda; class Arachnida; order Araneae; family Salticidae; genus Maratus; species Maratus speciosus. Next base: position 426,788,236 of record OZ010795.1, on the reverse strand, counting down.
TCAATGAAATCTATTTGAATCAATTTCTTTAGTAAATTTCTGGTTCGAAACGTGTTTAACCTGGATCAATTTAACTCACATTTTACGGAAGTTTAAGGGAAAGTTGGCAAGTATGGTATTGTATATAAATTATGTGGGATTAATATTTCATGTACAGGGCTACCCAAAACGAATCCCATTACATTATTGTATATGGGGGAAAATCGTTCGCAGAGTATTTTGATGACATTACGCTGTTTCAAATGTATTGAAACTAATATAAATCACTGAATTTCACTACAAGATGATTACGATATAATAGGGTATTCATAGCATTTGTCGTTTATTTACAGAGATACACAAAAGAAATCGTTTACAATACTGTTTTTGAGTAATAATTGCTGAAGTGCGTTTTGAATTTCAGCTTGCGCTTTAAATACAACTGTTTTAATCATATACAGTGCAAAGTATTTGGATAATTTTCCGATTGTAGACGGGAACAGTTGAAATCGGGTTTTCAACTGCGTTATGAGTTTCCATTGAAATGAGTTTCCATGGCTGAATTAGACATAATATTTTAACTTATTAAAATATGAAGTTTTGTTACATTATTCTAAATCTGTTGGGAAATGTTTCATAATCTATGTTTGATGCATGATTTTTCTTTCTTGTTTTTTATTAAAAAGGTGAATTTTATTAACATGAGGAGAGCGTAATACGAGTATTACAAAAACTACTCATTTCAAATTTTTAAACTTATCAAAGAGATGATTTTTCTGTCACAAAACTGTTTTTGATATGATTATATAAATGCAATGAGGCTTTACATCCTCGCCTATGCGCCAAAAAGAGCTACAATGTAAAAATAATACTGCCAGTTTTCCGGTAGGAATCAGAAAAATAGTTGCCCATATCGTACCGGAATAATTTCCGACCCAGCTCGGAATAAAATGCGTAAAAATAAGAAAAAAGTCAGTAAAACGGTATTTTGCGGATTCTATTCCGATTTTACGGATTTTATTCCAAGCTGGGTGGGAAATTATTCCGGTACGATAAGGGCAACTATTTTTCCGGTTCCTACCGGAAAACTGGAATTATTTTTTTACAGTGTATGTGTTACTTTCCGTACTTATCTCAATGTTAAACAAAAGTGTTATACTCTCAGTATTTTTATCTTTATAAAACATCTTGAAGAGAGTCTTACAATTAGCATTAAGATTGATAAAATTTACACATTTTATAATTCAATTTTATAACATATTAAGGATTGATAAGAAATATTTGGGTACATAATTTCTTTCAATAGCTAACACAATACTCAAGAATCATTAAAATATTTTCATCTTTATAATTTTAAGTAGCCATTATTTCCCAGAACAACACACCTTCTTTGTTTTCTTTTTCCATTATCATAAATTTTCTGTCATGCAATATCCGATTTAGAAATTTTAAATGTATATGGCATCCGTAAATACATTTACTGTGTAAGATGGCTGGAATAAAGCCATAGATATTTACTATCTACCCATTTCTTTTTCTGATGCTAATTAAGATTTATAAATTTTGTAAAGTTGGTAGTACGATGTCCAGATGATTCATATATTTTTTATCTTAGATATGTTCAATTAAACTAGAATTACGTACATATTTATGTAGTTTCAAGTGTAAAAGATACTTCGTGTGGCATATAGAAAAGCGAATAGCAGTAGCTCATTCAATAAAGAATCAGAACGTAACGGGAAATTATAAAATATACTAATCACGAGAGAAATTATAAAGATTTTTAATACCACAAAAATATATTAAAATAATTGAAAGATTTTTGTACGATTATTTCAGTTGTTAGCTCTATTATAATTTTTGCCTGGAAACATTTTTCAATTCAATTAAAAGACTGATTTATTTATAAATTTTGCTTTCAATTCCATTTATTTTTAGTCTAAAACATTATTTTGTAAAAAAAAAAAAAAAAAAAGAACAAAGAAAGAAAGACACTGATTCTGGGCAACAAATTAGGAATTGATCACCTAAAAAATCAAACTGTCCGCCGGTGATCGCCCCACATTGCACTGTAAAAAAAAAATCCGACCAGTTTTCCTCTAGGAATCGGAAAAATAGTTGCCCTTATCCGTACCGGAAAATTTTCCGACCCAGTACGGAATAAAATCCGTATTAAAAGGAAATAGTCAATAAAACGGTATTTTATGGATTTTATTCCGCTTTTACGGATTTTATTCTGAGCTGGGTCAGAAATTTTTCTGGTACGATAAGGGCAACAATTTTTCCGATTCCTACAGGAAAACTGGTCGTATTTTTTTTACAGTGTGGCAATTACTGGTCTAGATGAATAGTCTTTGTAGACATGCAAATAAATATGTTCACATAAAGCTTTAAATAATCGACTTTTCTCCTTTTTTTGCATTTTTTGTGAAACTGACCACAAAAGCTGCACCCTAATTAAGAAACGTTGAAATAGGTGTCAAATGTTAGGTTCTAGGATGTTTTTCATTAACTTATATAGAACCTCCGGTTTATACCTGAAACGGACACAAGTATAGATAATAATTTGGGGAATGATCTTTTTTTATATATAGGTCGATATTGCAAATCAATCCCTCAGCACCTATGCAACTACTTATCAAAGTACTCAAACATTAATTTGGTAAGGTTGTTTTTACTAGGTAAAATTACTTGATGTTTGGTATCAAAGGGGATTTAGAATTTTAATCTACCGGATACACGAAGTAAACAATGTTTATACAAAAAATGACCTAAACAGTAGAAATTATTCGACTAAGGAACTGTTTGTCGTTTGTTGTTTTCGCAAAACTGCTAGTTTGAAGCGAACTTACCTTCCTGCTCTTTTTTGAACAGAAAATGTATGCTGAATTGCACTCACTCAGTAATATAATTCCTCTATGGCGAAATTTATTAATGAATCTTTAAATATAACTACATAATTGCATAAGTTCATAAAATTATTAGAAGAATTAAACACATTACCAAAAAAGTCTTCAGAGTTATTATTGTTACTGGCGAGTAAACCAAGATCATCTTTTGGTTCTTTTTTTATATTCACTGTCAACAGACTAATGTAATTGACTGGGAACACATCCTTTTTGGAAAAGTCTTGACCAACCCACCACAAATACTTTTTCAAAAGATATTTGGAAAACGCACTTCTGGCGATATCGTCTGATGGACTGTTCGATACCTAATAGCAATTCTCAGAAAAAAGACTGCATTTCTGCCACTATCTTGACTATGAAAGTCTTTAATTTATCAGGTGGAATGCTAAGCCAAAAAAAAAAAAAAAAAAAAAAAAAAAAAAGAAAAAAGATAGATGGAAAATCTGTCCATAACCATAATTTTTCAACACATAATTGTAAATTTTCAAATACTTTTACAAGTCTGTTAAAAGTAACGCGACGGACAACGCTGACCTAGTTATGTTGATTCGTTTTAGGGGTGCCACACGTTGCTTGCTTCAGAGAAAATTAGATCTAAACTGCCCGAGATATATTTAAGCTGCTCCATAGGCCTTTCCAGAAACGTCTGCAAATGCGTAATGTTCTAATTTTTCAATATTGTCACTCCGTACTAAACTAATAATGATAGGATGATTTACTTCTGTTAAGGTAATCAAAAATTTGTGCCAATCCCGAAAGGAATTTGAAATTAGTTTTTCATTCAAGTCGAACTTTTGCTGTTATACACCATGCATGAATATTTTGACTTTAGTGATAATAGGGCCAATTTGACATAGAGATTCTTATATTTTTAAAATTTCTGATAACACTGAAACACTGGAACTCTTCGAACATGAATCTTTATGGTTGATATTAATTAAAAAAAATAATTTGATCGTGTTTCCACAGGTAATAGTTGAATTTTCAGCGTATGCGTATTTTGAAAGAGCTGTACATTGCAATAAATAGATGTGATTAGGAACTCATTTATGCAACTCCATAACTCCTCTTTGAAAAATTTGATTCAAATGAGATTGCAATTTTTTGGCGTTTTGTACGGAACACGCAATAGATAAAAAATCGTCTGTGTACAAGCCAGAACATATAACTTCTACTTCTTTAGAGAAATATTTTTGTTCATCATCACGACCATTTAAAATACTGGTTGCTAGAACAAGTGCGAAAATTGTGCAATGTGTTACAGTGTATAGCTCACATAATTTGATTGTGGATACCTTACTTGCTTTCGAAAAAAAAAATGTAAATTCATCTGCAATGGGTCAGTCAATATTATAAATAAACAGTGAGGAAGGATTGTACTCTGTGCCGATATATTAAGGACGACAAACACACTTCGCCGTTGACAGTAGAGCTGAAAGTTAAGCCTTTCTGCGTCTATTTCCCTCTCCCACACTTTACTCAGAGTTTTAAGTTTACTTTTTATTTTTAAGCACTGATGATGAAATCTTAGAGGTTTTGTAACAGCTGTATGGTTTTTAAACATATTTACATTTGTGTTTTTATACGTTGTTTCTCTTTCTTAAAACATTATGTCTGTACACTTTCTGTATCTCAAGAAACCATATTTATGTTACTGAAATCTAACATTAATTCAAAATTACTCTTGTTTAATTACTTCGAAATTTATCACTATATAATTAACAGAATAACCTACAGATGTATTCTAACTGGCATTAAAAACTATGATTAGGAAAATGGATGTCTTTTCTGATTTATACACAGCATGAGAAATCAAATAGAACATGGATTTTATTTTTTTCAATTTTAAGTCCTGCCACATGTCCAAATTATTCATACACTACGATGAAAGCTATATATAAATTAGATTTTATTTTTATCTATCCTAGACAATGAATTATTTAACCACTAAATACATTTTCTTTACAAGACACCAACACTGATTCAGCATTTTCAGCCATCCGTAACTGCGCTACAAATCTCCCAGTTTCGAATAGCTTATAGGTGCTTCTGAATTGTTCCTCGTAAAAAATAAAATCCTTCTTCACCCTTAATAAATTATCCATTATACCCTGGTTAGGATTTTATTTTAAAATGTTTCTTAGTCGTTCTATCTAAACTACTTTCATACAGCAGGAAACAATAAGAAAATTTACAAAATTGTGGAAGTAAACGCGTAAAAAAAAAAATCTTTCTTCAAACTTTATAAATTATCCATTATACCCATATTAGGATTTTATTTTAAAATGTTTCTTAATCGTTCTATCTAAACTATTTTCATACGGCTGAAAACAATAAGAAAATTTACTAAATTGTAGAAGTGAACCCGTAACTAAATACCCTCATTCGATATCATGTAACACACGCTTTCCGTTTGCTAAACGAATTTGTTTACAATTTAAAATTTCAAAAAGTAGTTAGCTTCAAATTTATGTATATATTTGAGTATGCGCAAGATATGTGCTATCCGTTATTGCTATATAGTTAGGTATTGACAAATTTGAAATACCTAATTTTAAGTCTGTATACTTTTCGTAATTTTTTTTTGGATAATTATGTACGTTTAGTGAAAATCATGCTGATTAGATATTCCTGCATTTAAAATTTGTTTCGCTTGTTTTTATGAGCCATATATCCCAAAAATGCTTCACTTGAACTATATCATTTTTTAATTCATTTAAATCCATGACTATTCAATCAAAGTGTTAATCTTGGCACAAGAATCTAAAATATGGTAAAAGAAACAATAATCAGCTACTTTACTAAAGAGCTTTGGTTTTATATATAGGGGAGATGGGGGCACATGTGAACAGTTCACATAAATATAGCTTTTTCTCATAACTGGATTAATTTCTATAAACAAAAACTACTTAATATAGGAAACAGAATTTTATTTTACACATGGCAATTTTTTTTAATCGCCTGTATAGTTCTTCTTACATTTTTTAATAGTTTTATAAATTCAAAAAATTGTTTACATGTGCCCCATCAGCGGGGTAGTTGTGAACGCACGCGGGGAACATGTGAACACAAGGAAAAAATATCTTTCAACATGCTTTTTATTCTGTTAAACATTTGTAATCGTAATCATTAGTTATATTACCTTTTAAATTCACCATAAAGAAAAAAAAAATATATATATATATATTTCTCTAGTTTCTGGTTGATATGTTTAAGCAAAAGATTATAAAATAAAAATAAGTAGATTTGGGGGGGGGGGGGGAGAGGCTTAGATGATTCATTAAGTGTTGTTGTAATAAAATAAAAAAATGAAGAAGCAATTTAAAAAAAAAAGAAATTAAAACTTTTAAATTTTGCTTAAGGGTTTTGGTTAGGGGGAAATTTTAGGGAGGGGGCATTTACATACTATTTATTAGAAATCTGCCGAAATCAATCGGAATTTTACGGTGGTTATCAGTTTAAAAAATTTTCTTTCTTAAAATATTACTGGTATCTATCTCCATTCAAAGCATCATATACATAACTGTTTTGGTGATGGAAGTAAGCCATCATTGCAAGGTTAGAACAAATATAATAGAAAAATTTGAAAAGTTGTTCAAGGTAATACTTTTGTATTAACAATGCATAAAAAATATTGTTGTAAACCGTTTAGTAAAATAATATATAACACTTATTGCATTTTAGAAAACATTAAATTTATTTAAAGTACAATTGAACGTAAACGAGCTTGTTGCTCTTTATGTATTTGCTGAAAGATGTTTTTATGGAAGTTTCAATACAGAATCAACTTTGTGTGAGGAAAATATTTTCTATTTCAGGAAAATTTTAGATAATGGAACTGACATAATTTCTCATTAAGTTAACTGTAAGAAACAGAATCACAGAATGATTATTGGGGCACTTATGAACTGATCATATCTGCCCCAACTAGTCTGTTCACAAGTGCCCCACATTACTGCTTCTGTTAAATTCATAAATCATTAACATTTCTCAATTTTAGGAGAAAAATAACTGTATCAAAAATGTTTATTAGTGTTCATAGTATATGTTAAAACACTCAAATTGAAATAAATGAATAAATAAATAAAGTTATTCGCTTATCAACTTGGAACAAAGATTTTTCTTTTACGATCTAAAAACAGTTTTTTGGCTACAGAGGGCAAACAAAATGTCATAGAGCTTCAAAAAAATTTGCCATATGTCTACAGGTGCTTTCACCTTTAGTAATTTTTTTCAAATGAAAAAACTTATAACAACTATCAAAAAATTGCGATGCTCACATGTGTCCCGTGTTCACATGAGCCCCCATCTCCCCTATCTCGAATCGGAAGTTTTAAATGAAATAGAACATTTTTAACTGCGGCTTATAATAATATATTCTTCTCTTTTGCTATTTCCGATATAATATTTTTAAATCTGATTATAGTTTTTAGTTATAGAAAGCTTAATTTTAAAATGTCAAATTCTCTAGTAATCGGTGATTCATGTCTAGTGTTCGATCATCATTGAACAACTGGTCACTCACTTAAGTGTTTTGTTATTGCAAATAATTTAAAGTATAATTTTTATAACAAGCACAAAATTTTAACAGTGACACATTTTAATCTATGCTTTTCTTATAATCTAGTGATTATTTAAAAATATATACAGAATATTGTTTTCGTATTGAAAGTAAAATTAAATGTACCAAATTGTCTAGAAGTCACCCCTTCAAATTCGTAGACTGGGCGGAGACAAAAATGATTACGCCATCGAGATTCTTTATGCAGTTATGATGTAGGATAAGTTTATTAACAGTACAAAAGTTAATAATTGAGCAACCTATGCATATCTTGGTATAATATGAGCAGTGGGAGGCTCCAAATTGTTATTTTCGAGTTACTATCATTTTATCGAGTTCCGTTCAAAAAATTAATACGCTGCTTATCTCGACTCGTTCCATACTATTCTTTCAGTCTGTAATGTGTTACCTTGGTTCCGTATGAGCAGAACGGGTGGCCAATTCTTCATCTCGTCAGTATTACCTCGTAATAGAGTTTCGGGATGTAATTTTGATCAGTTGCATATCTCGACTACTACAATACAAAGATTTCAGTCTGCCCCGTGATATCTTTCTACGATATGACGATATAAGCAGAATGAGGCCGAACTTTGTTTTGGCTTAACATCTGGTCATTGAATTTCAGAATGCAATTTTAATATGTCTCACATTTCGATTAATACGACATAAATATTTCAGTCTGTTCGTAAAATCACATTACGATACGACCATAACGGGGTGCAAATCATAATTTTGCGGCATTATCTCGTTATTAATTTGTGATGAAATGTTAACACTATTAAAGCTGTAGATTACTACAATAAAAATATTTCAGTCTGCCTCGAAATATCTTTGTACGATATGACGATATGAGAAAAATGATGGTCAAATTTTTAGTTTGTCGGTATTATCTAGTCATAAAATTTTAGAATGAAATTTTAATATGCTGCATATTTCGATTAATATAACATAAATATTTCAGTCTGTTTGTAATATGAGATTACGATACGAGCATAACGGTTTGTCAATTGGAATTTCGCGTCACTATCTCATTATCAATTTTTCATGAAATTTTAAATCCATTAAAGCTACAGATAAGTATAGTACAAATATTTCAGTCTGCCTTGTGATATCTGAATACGATATGAGAAAAACGGGTCACCATTCCTTTTTTTTTTTTTTTTTTTTTTTTTTTTTTTTGTTTTGGAGGCACTATAGCGGCATCTAATTTTGAATCGAAATTTAAATACGTTGCATGTTTTGATTAGTGAAATAAAATAATTTTCAACTGCCTTGAGATATCTTGTTGCAATACTACCAGAATGTTGCATTAATTCGTCATCTTGGAGTTATTAACAGATCATCGAATTTCGGTGTGAAATTTTAACGTGTTACAGAAAAAGATTATTGTAACAATTGAGAACTTTATCGTATTGATTTTTTATGAGGATAAACGAGGATCTTATAGTACCGACAAATGGAATAATTGGCATCCCTTTCTATTCATACCGTACCAAGGTATGACGTGGCATATCAGTGAAATTGGGATAACATTCATTCAATATAATTAACTATCCTTTGTATAAGGCTAGAAGGTTAAAGGTGAAGTATTTCCTTACATAGTTGGAAATTATGTTTATCCATTACTATCAATTAATTACACTATTACAGTTACTGGAATGTGTATTTTATTTCAACTTTCAGAAAATTTATACAGTAAATGACGAATAATTTTTTTTATTCTTTTTTATTTAAATAATAATAATAAAAAGTATTGTTCGTATACAGAACTAATTCTTAATTCTCTCTAAACGAAATTTAAATTTTGTAGCCTGATATTTTTAGAAAAATAATAGTAAACAATTATAAAGTATTCTTCACATTTTAGCACTTTTAAATCTTCCTCACATTTTGGCGACTCTTTAAGCATATTTAAGAGCATCACTTCCATAATAATCCTTCATGTCAACCTTAAAATTTGTGACCCCCCCAAACATTTTAGAGTAAATATGATTATAGAGGGTTTTACAATAATTTCATTCTTTTCAATGTTAAATACTTTAACAAACGCACTTAGGAAACATTTACGTCAGAAAATCTACTACAATATAAATTTCATGCTTTTACCCACAACAGACTAAAACAAATATGGACAAAAGTTTTATTTTTCTCTCGCATTTTATAGTGTACTTTGTATAGAGCTGAAATAACTCTATTTTCAAATAGACATTGACATCATTATTATCCAGATAAAGTATTCGTAGTCGATTTAGTAGTTCCAAATTGATCGTGATTTTAGAACGAAGTTTTAGCACTCGTTTCACTCATTTAAATTTCGAATATCTTATAACATATCTGTAGGGAGAATTTAGGACTTAAAAGTAAAAGCCATGCCAAATTTCATGTTTTTAGTAATAGTCCAAAAGAAAAATCATTAATTAAAAGGTTTTATGTATGTTTTCCAAATATTTTGATCGTTTAAATTTCGAGTAAAAGGTTCTATGCGAGCATTTACGTTCTATATGTAACAATAATTTCAAATTCAATTAAATGTTCAAATTTAACTTATTTTTATTTATTTCGTTTATTATGCACACTTTTGAAGGAGGTTTGTACAGATATAAAATATCGTCTATTTTCAAGTTCATATTGTCATCATTAATATCCTGAGACAAGATTTGAAATCATTTTGCAATAGCAGTTCCAAAGTACTATGATTTTAGAACATATTGCACACATTTCACTCTTTTAAATTTCGGATATTTTAGAATATGTTCTGTGTCTCTTCCAGTGCTTTGTGATTATGTTCATTTGCGTTTTAAATGCAAAATCAATGTCAAATTTTGTGTTTATAGCAATAGTTCTAGCATTTCTAAATAAATCTTCGTTTTAAGTATGCATTCATTACATTTCATAATTTTAAATTCATAAAAAAACAGTTATATTGAATTTCAATAAGTTTTTCAAATTCATTTTAGATCTATTCCTAGGGTTCGTAAGCTTCAAGGAAATATTACCAGAATTTTCGTAAAGTAATATTTGCTTTATTTAATGAAAGAAAATCTATTTTCAGACAAAGCGAAATTTCCTTTACTTTACGAAATTCCCGGTACTAAAACAACTTCAATTTCCTGCATCCCTTGATACGTACAAACCTTGTCATAACAAGTAAAAATATTTTTCACTTAATTTATATTTTTAAATTTCTTATAACTATTTTGTGAAAATATTTACATTTTATAAACAGCTATGTCAAATTACAAGGCTTCATCACAAACATTTCTATATGAATGAAAATTACATAGTTTTTAGAATGTTTTCTAACCATTTCACAATTTTTTATCACCCTTCTTTTTAGAACAGTTTTTTGCAAGTTAAAAAAAAAAAAAAACCACACACACACTGTCCAAACTTAAAATTTCTAACGTCTTCAGAATTACAAAATGCTATATTTTAAAATATTTTATGCTTATGTACCCTCTTGAGATTAGCGTTAACTGGCATAAAATTTAAATATATTGAAATATAAATGAAGCAAGAAAAAACATGTATCTTATTTTGAAAAAAAAATGTCATGAAGCGTAAAATTTCAAAACTTAATCACGAAAGTATTTTTTAAAACTTATGATACACTTTGATGGAGTTTTACTTTACAATATATAATACTTTCAGAACGGTAGATTTGGAAATAAATGTTAAACCATTTATCACTGCCCCCCCCCCCCCCAAAAAAAAAAAAAAAACCTCTCATATTATAAATGATTATTTGGTAAGCAATAAAGTTTTTTTTTTTTTTTTTTTTTTTTTTTTTAATTTTAATTGCCAAGAATGAAATCTATTAGTTACTTAAAAAGCAACTGAAATAATATAAAATAAAATTGTTTCATATCGATTGTTGAGTTCTATTTTAAGACTATGAAAGATTAGAAATTTAGAAGGAACATACTAAATTGGGTAATAAATACCACGATTATACATAGATTTAGACATTTTAAATTATAAAGCAATTATCCGTTTTAAGGTCTCACGTACTCGGGACAGTAGAAAAGTACCGCGAGAAATTATACGTGATCAAACCCGGGGTTTTTATTTAATTTTTCCTTGGAATGATCTATAATGAAATTGCTTTCCGAAATATTGAGGGAGTTTCTTGCTATATTACTCTCACTGAGTACTTGAATTTTACGTAAACGTCGTGACAACCAAAACGTAGTGTGAAATTAATATTAAACCTTATAACTTTTGCATCAACTTAATACGTTTGTCTTGCTTTAATGAACAAAATGATTATAAGAGTTATCGCAATAAAGTGTTTTTAACTTTTGGACTTCCGGTTCCGGACGATAAAGTCTGTGTTAATTTCTGAGCATTGTGCAATTGGAAAAAGAATACTGAAAATTGGAATTTTTTTTGTCATGAAATAAAACGATTATTTGAACAGAGAAAGGCTATGTTAAAGATTATTCCTTGTCAGCATAAGACAGGTTTATTTTATTTATGAATCACGCACAAGAATGCATGCAATGAGTGTCATATAATAAAGTGCTTATGGCAGTATTAAAACCTAAGTACACTATAAAAAAATACGACCACTTTTCCTGTAGGAATCGGAAAAATAGTTGCCCTTATCGTACCGGAAAAATTTCCAACCCAGCTCGTAATAAAATCCGTAAAATCGGAATAAAATCCGTAAAATACCGTTTTATTGACCATTTCTTTTTTTTTTTTTTACGGATTTTATTCCGAGCTGGGTCGGAAAATTTTCCGGTACGATAAGGCCAACTATTTTTCCGATTCCTACAGGAAAACTGGTTGGATTTTTTTACAGTGTATATACATACTTGATAAGATAAAAAATACTGTACGGATTTAAAACTCTCGTTGTATAAATTAAAATGAATTCATTATGTAAATTCCTCAAGTAAAAAATATATTAACGGCTGAAAGTTAATGCACGGTAATCAAAATAGTAATTTCATTAAGCAATACTTTACCTGGAAATAAAAGAAACATTGTTACTATTAAAAATAAGAATATTTCTTCAATATAATCATAAAACGTTCAATAATTTAATAAAGTATGATTAAAATAAGCGTTATCTGTTTATCATAGTTACACATTTTTACAATAAAATATTTTCTGTGTTTACTGATTTTATGTAGTTTTTTTTTTTTTTTTTTTTTTTTAATAAAGATATTTGTCCGTTTAATTGATACATGATATTGTTTGTTTTTCATTTTTGTGATTTTTTTAAAAAATGTTTTTGAAAATAAATATATAAAATAAAATAAAAACTCTCTGCCGAGCTCGTCTCTAGTACCCGCAACGCCTAACATATTCAAGTGGCCATTTCAGTTACGCAGAAAAATTGTGCGAAAAGAACCTTCACAATATATTTGGATTTTTAAGTAATTATTAATTGTTTGCGTCATTTTTTGTAATTTTTCTATTTGAGATTTCTTAATATAGTTAATGGAAATTTTTTGCATGAGCTTTGTGATTCTTTTAATTATGCAAATATCTCAAATATAAAATTTTTATATGTTAATATGCTTACATATGTATATATATGGAAATGTTTAAACTAAAAGTTATGTGAAATATGATAATTGGGTATTATCAATATTATAAGATTACTAAATCCCAAAGGTAGACCACTTGTCGATGAAGGTTATGACTGTATTATGACGATTTTAAAAAATACATGAATGTTTTAAAGTAAATTGTAATATATATTGCCTGTATTGGTTACTACGCTTTCTTTAAAGAACAGTTTTGAAAAAAAAAATATTTTACTAAAAATAATATCGACATTTTTAAAATTATTAAATATATCCCAATTTTCTCCTTGCTTACACAGATATTTCTATATTGGTATTATTAATATGTTTTAAAGGGCTCTACACTTACGAAAAAAACGTTTCTTAAATATTTCTAAACATAAATATCTTCGTATTTTTCACTATTAGTCAGTTTAATGTATTCAGTATATTTAACAGTCTTCCCTAAATATTATTTCTTTTATTATTTTTTTGTAATTTAAAATTCTTCTTATGATTGATAGAAGTTTATATTTGGTTTTCAAACAAGTATTTCAAACTCAGATATGTGATATCTATATCGATCATTGTTATGTAAATAGGAACTTAGTTTTACGTGCGAATTTGTATTACTACTGTGATACATCTCCAAGTAACTTCCATAATTCTAACTTCAGTTTCGTCATAAAACATCCACAAGTTGAAGGATTTATGAAGTTTAATTTACGAATATATATTTATTCATGTATGAAATTCGTTCATCTCTGAAACTTGTTTCCGAACATGTTATTTGCGACTACGATAAGGTGTTTTGCGACGTAAGGTGTTTTGTAATTCTGTATTTTTGAAAACTTTTGTTAAAGGATCTTTGAAGTTTGTACAGTATTCTTTGTGTAAGCGAATATATTCGAGAAGGGATTTATGTTGTATAAACAAAGCCACAGGTAGTAAAAATTACTGATATTGTGTATGTATATTTTATTCAGTAAGGTAAGGGATGTCCAAAAGCAATGTTTGAATGTCAGGTTGGAAATGTATATTCTACAATTCTATGCTCCATATGGTATTTTTCTATATATTTTTTATCTTAATTATCAATAAATATATAGGTTTATCTTGGCTTTATTTTATGTATTGAAAAATTAGGTGGTTTTTTTTTTTTCAGTATTATTATAATTACAAACAAATTTTTCACAAAATGCAAGTGACATAAAACTTTTTCGTTGTTTCTTTTTTAACCCCCGATATGCTAATTCTTTCTGGCAACAAATAAAGTTTTGTCCATAGAAAATAACATTACGTTTCGTAGGCCAGCCGTAAAACGAAGCAGATGTATCATTTTACCCATAAATACTGGAAATCCCTATTGCAATTTTTTAACTTTTAAGCATCGCACAGTTTAATTTTCTACGCCTTCGTATATGGAAGAAAAAGTACTTTTAACTATAATTTGTTTGAAAACTCCATCTCATTTAATTTTTAAGATATTAATTTTTTGTAGTTTTTAATGCAATTTCCGTAATGGAGGAAACTGAAGTACTCCATTTCTGAAGAAAGCAAAGGAAAAATGGTTGGTAAATATTATATTACTACATATTTATGTTACCATTTGCTCATAACAACTGAAAAAAAAATTGTAATTAAAATACGTGCTGTTTTGAAAAAAAAAATGTGTATGAGTGATTTTTGATAAAAATGGATATCTTTAATTATATGTAACTTTAAGTATCCGTATTAATGTTACAAAAAAGTTAAGGCATATGAATCATTAGATAACAAATTTATTTATTTATTTATTTTATTATTATTATTATTATTTGTTTTTGTTAAATTTACGTCATAGCTTTTTGCTGTGTTTGTGTATTATTCCGCGATATATGCACACATGATATGCACACTTTTCTATAGTTGTTGTTTAAGATTAGATCGTAAACGCTTTACGCTCGAATTTCCCATTTTGCGTATGCACTGCAGTCGAATAAATAACAAAGCAAGACTCGTGCATGTGCTCTTCAAATTGTCATTTTTTATTAACTGGCATTCAGAAAAAATTAGTATTCAGTGAATATTAATAAGTAGGTTTTGAACAAATGATTAGATTTTGATACTTCTTTTTATCGTGGAATAGGTTTGTTCTGGTGGTTGTCAAAGAAGAACAAAAGCATCAATAAAAAAAATTAAAATTGAGAATTTGTGGAAAATCCCTTATCATTCAGCTGCTTTTAGAGAGCAAATAAAAATCAGCTCACTTTATAGCCGATATCTTTTTTGAATTTTCACTATATTTGACAGGATATTTTGTACGAGTTGTACCATAAATTTGACTATTAAATTACGTAAAAAAAAAAGAAAAAAAAATGTTATCGTTCGAGCATGCGCGGATAAAAATTATTTCATACAACTTATCGTATTTCATAAAATATTTATTATATTTATATTCCAATTGCATTGTACTTTTTCTACTACATTTTGCTATTTTCTAAAACTGGCGTTAATTTCGGTTGAAAACCCTGCAAGGTATAAGCTAAAACTTGAACAATTTTTCTGACTTAAAAATTACTATATCTCCTTACAGATACGTGCTATTCTTAGATAAATCAGTAAACATGTCGTACAGTATAAAACGTATTCGCATTCTGCAATAATAGATCATTTAGTGCATTTTGATGTACAGGGAGATCCCAAAAGCAACGCCAAGTTTTGAAAAATATTGGGGGGACTCAAAAACTTTTACTCACCAAATAATACGCATAATTTTTTTTTTCTAAGCACATCTGTGTGGATAGGTGTTCCGGGGAAGAGCGAATGACTAGTTCAAAGTCTAATTATGGTTTTTCTAATTAAACAATGAAATTATTATAATTTAATAAACTATTTTATTAAATTATATTCTTATTTCTTCCTTATAAATGCATTAATGTTTGGTATAAATAGCATAAAAATTGCCAACTGTTGAAAGTGCAAAAAACTAAATGTCTAGAAAAACATGCATTTTAGTTAAGTGTTGCTAACTGTTGAAAGTGCAAAAAACTAAATGTCAATAAAACCATCCATGCATGCCTGCCACCTAAGTGTTGATAACTATTAAAAGTGCAAGAATCTAAATGTCAAGAAAAAAATGCATTTTAGTTACTTAGTGTTGCTAACTATTGAAAGTGCAAAAAACTAAATGTCAATAAGACCATCCATGCATGCCTGCCACCTAAGTGTTGCTAACTATTGAAAGTACCAAAAGCTAAATGTCAAGAAAAAACATGCATTTTAATTACCTAACTGTTGCTAACAATTGAAAGTACAAAAAACTAAATGACAATAAAGCCATCCATGCCTCTCTGTCACCTAAGTGTTGCTAACTAGTAAAAGTGCAAAAATCTAATTTTAGTCACAGTGCTTTATCGATTCAAAACATTAAAACAGAAGGCAAAGTATGCAGAAATTTCTTTTTGAAGGAAATTTAATTATACATCGGTTGAAGGGGTTTTCTGCAAGTCTAATTGATATCCTTTTTCAAGCAAACTCATTTTATTTACGTCAATAAAACAAAATCTGATTTCAGTGAGTAAATAAATAAATAATTGAATAGCGAAATAAATCAATGGAAATTGGGTAAACGTAGAGAGCAAATTATTCGGTGGGTTCACGGCCCACGGGCCCATGTATGTTGGCGCACCTGATCCCAAATATTATTATGTTTCTTTCATTTTTTGTTGGTCCTCTATTTAGCCTCTTTATCAAATCGATGTTGATAAATATGAGGCCAAACATATTCTTTATAAACCTGAAGTTCTCACTCAGAAAAAATACGGTTCTTGTATCTAGAATCTAAATTGTGACTCTAGAAAAAACAGTTCTATGTCATACCTATAAATTCTAGTTCACTTTGACAGAGAATTCTATAGTCCCCTACTAGAATTCAACAGCGTTTTCCTATATTCTTGTGGTCAAACTTATTTCAAAATCTATACATATAGATGCGAACACAAGAGGTTAGTTTTAGTAACTATAATTCTAGTTCATGAAACCATTCCAGAAAACAAGAGATAATTTCTCGCTACCGAAACGATAATGAATCGTTTCGGCACCTAGAAAACAAGAGACTAGAAATTCTAGATCATTTCGTCTACTCCGCTTAGTTGTTTACACTAGTCGCATAGCTCGGAAATCTATATTTCTAGTTTAGGAATTCAGAAAATGACTATCTATTCATTTTAGGTGAAGGCGGTACATATTTTTTCTCAGTGCTTGAAGAATCCAACACGTATATTTTTTAAATATTCGACAAAATGTGTAAAACTGAAAGTGTACGGTGATTAATGGCTATAATATATACGTAAAAGTTTTATCAATTAGAACATGCTAATTATTCGAAAAAGCACAAACCGAAAAATCCCAGCCGGCCCGGCCTACAGGCAGAGATAGATTTCGAAGTCAAATATACTAAATTCACAAACAAATACTAAACCTGATTAGAGATAAATCCACTTTAACAATTTTATCTGGCCGCTTTTGACGAGTTTTTATTTTATTTTTATATAATAGTTGGTTTTATGAGAATCATGTTAGGGCGGTATTAAAAAAAAAAATACTTTTCCATGCTCAACAAATCGAAATTTTCTGGCATAATTCCAGATCCATTTTTAATAAAAAAAAAAAAAAAAAAAAAAAAAAAAATGAAACTTGCTGACGTGATTTTTGAAGAGATTTATAAGCGAACTGTGTTTTTATTTTTTGTTCAATTAATTAAAACTTAATATATAAACAATTATTTTCTCAGAAGGACAATATTTTTCGTTTCTAACACAAACGCTTCCGGAAATTCCGTTCAAAATGCTCACTTTGACATCATTTTTGAAATATATTCTGCTTCTATCAAAAATTCGATCATTTTGGTACATTATATAGTTTCTGAATAAGCGAATCTAACAAATAAATGCGTTTGAGAGCAAAAATGAATTTAAAAATGAGTCAGAAAATAAGCAGTTTGGATTTGAGTGCATCCCTTAATACAATGATTTTTCCAACACAATCTGCTTCCGTAAATTCGGTTCAAAATGCCTTTTTTAAAAGCATTTTTAAAAATATGTTCTGCCTCTATAAAAAAAATCGACCATTACGGTACATTAAATAGTTTCCGAGTAAGAAAACATATCAATTGGAAGCCTTTGAGAGCAAAAATGAATTGCAAAATGAGTCAGAAAATAAGCAGTTAGGATTTGAATACACCCTTACGAAGATGATTTTTTTCTTCAACCGCTATGTATTTTTAACTCGTTTTTGCTGTAAGAATTGGTCCTATCCAAAACTTGTCTTTATAGATGTTGTAGACAATATTAAGAAGATATATGATAAATTCATGGGGATTTTATATCTTTTGAATTGACGGAGTTATGGATTTTTTTCTTCTTCAAACCCATTTTTCTTTTCGTTTTTTTTTTTTTTTTTTTTTTTTTTTTTTTTTTTTCGGTACGAATTGGTAATATCAAAAACTTGTGAATATAAAAGTTGTAGATAATGTTGAGGAGATTTATAATAAAATTAATTCGATTTGATATCATGAGAATTTATGAAGTTATGAATTTTTTTCTCTCAAAAACCCTATTTTTGTGCCCTTTGAGCCCATTTTTAAGTTGATCAAAAATCTGTGATACATAAATTTTTGGCCTTATTTTTAGAAGTAATAAAAACTTTAAACTGATTTGATATGAACAAAAATTAAGAAGTTATGGGGGGTTTTTCTGTTTTCACAAAACCCCTCCCTATTTCCATCCCCTTGGTCCGATTTTGCCCATTAACGAACTTGACCGAGATTTTATGCCCATTGATTTTATGTATCAGTATGGAAGAGATTGGTGCAGAATTACGAAAGTTATCGTGTCCAGAAGAAAGTGATAGATAGATAGATAGATAGATAGATAGATAAAGTTTTTTACTGAGGATGGTTTTGGGTTCTAGGGGTCATGATCGGTGTAGATCTGCAAAAATGTTTCAGAAATTCCAACATAGGAACGATCCCAATAGGTAGTATTTCATACGAAATCTACCTAAAAATAAAATCACATTTAAGTGAAGTAGGTGTGGCATTTAAAGAGACAGCGGTGTAATAAAATCGTTTTGAAATGTATTTATAATACCTGGATCTTTACGAATCTTATCAGACTTTAATCGGGATAATAAAGCATAATTTAAGCAAAAATATTAGAAAATCGATATTTTCGACATGTTGTGCCGGATGAAGGGTACCTAGTACTTTTAAAAGTGCAGACCTTTTCGGTAGTTTTCTCGCCATTTTGAGAAAAAACATTTTTTGGAAGTATTTAAACAAGAAGTGTATTAGAGTTATAAAACATGCGATCCTGGAATAACATCACATTTTTGTACTCGATCATGAATCTTTCTCTACGAAAATAACTTACATAGAACTGCATAGATAACAAATCTCTTTGCCACAATCTTCTTTTCAACAATAGAGCATAACATCTTTATATTTATATAATTAGCATGATAACATCCGTCTATAATTGGAAAAGGTTATTTTTTAAAGTTACATATTTTAACTGGTAATGGAAGTTAGCTATTCTTTGGATATTAATGAGTAAATTAAGATTGAGTTATTCTTCCTTCTGTTACCCAAAAATAATTCTGGAGATTAATGTAAATATCAGTTAATTTGCCACTAATCTGAGTGGGTACTTATGTAACCTAATATAAAATTAGAATTGGTTTAACTAGCATGATAACATCCGTCTATAATTGTTGTATTTAATATTACATATTTTAACTGGTAATGCAGGCTAGGCCTTGGATATTAAGGTATTAATTAAAATTAAATTATTCTTCCATCTGTTATTCAAAAAAAGCTCCGAATAATATAAATATCTGTTAATTTGCTCTAATTTGAATGGGTACTGATGTAACCTCAGATAAAATTATAATTAGTTTAAGATCACTGAAATTTTATGGAATCATAATATTCTATATATATATTTTTTTTCTTATCGAGAAGCACATTGTAAATCTTCAAATAATTTTTGTTCGCCGTCATTGACATTACTTTTTGTTTCCTGTACATTTAATGCTATGCTCATTGGTGATAATAAAATAACAGAATATGGAAAAAGAAACACTAAATAATATTTCGCTCGTTACTAGTATTTTAAATAAAATCAGTAACCCGTTTTTTTAAGTATATTTTTATTTTTGAAATATTCCAAGGAAAATATATCGAAATAAATCTATCCTTAAAATAGTAAATAATTTTCTTTAAATGACACAAGTAATCTGAAACTACTAGGGGTGTTCAAATAAAAGTGAGTCGAAGCGTCGCATGTGAACAGTTTTCAACATATTTTCATGAAACAAACGCGATAGTGAAGGTGTATGTACCCTGCGTGCGCAAGCGCAAGCAGATTTGCTATAACTTCGTTCGTAAGGGCGTGGCATTCAGTTAAAATGACACGTATGTGTCAAGCACACGGTGACGAGGTGGTCGAGAATGTTTAGCGACGGTGGACAGGAGACAACGGGTTTGCCGCGGCCCGGTCAGGCGAACAAAGTTGTGACCTTTTCACCATGGACTTGGACACACATGTGTCACTGTACGCAGCCAGCATTCTGTGATGAATATTCACCGGCTTACACACTTCGATTGGTAAAAACTTAATTACAGCTCGCTGATCCGTTTTGGATGCAGTTGCATCCACACCAGCTATTTTTAACTGAATGCCACGCCCTTACGAATGAAGTTACCATAAATCTGCTTACGTTTGCGCACGCGTGGTACATACACCTTCCCTATCGCGTTTGTTTTATGAAAATACATTGTAAACTGTTCACATGCGACGCATCGAATCACTTCAATTTGAACGTGCCTTATATATATTTTTTTTTAGATTGGGTGGCGGGGGGGGGGGGGGGGGGGGGGCGTGACGCTGTATGACATGCATGAAATAGTCTTTCATGAATTTGATCAGCATTTTATGATTAATGTAAAATTTAATCGTAATTTTTTTTTTACATTTGCATATATTACTCTTGCGCGTAAGTTATGCTTAGTTATACGCGGGGTGCGTAAATTATGAAAAATAATGGTAATGAAGTATTATTTTTCAAATATTAATTATGATATTTTGATGTTTTTTGGTTATTGTCTTATAAACTCACAAATTTTACTGTAGATATTTTTGCATCTAAACGTAATATATACGCGGCTCACTTTTTTCGGTTCTTGCTCTTCCTTATCACACATTGGTATTCCAAACTGAATCGCTTTGATTAATTTTTATTCCCCTGATGATTTTTTTTTTTTTTTTTAAGATTATTGCTCTTAAATAATGGGACTCAAATGTCGAAATGCTTCTTTAAATATTTTTTAAAACTATCATAATTTTTAAAAACATTTATTTGAAATTAATGTTAAAAACGAACATCAAGTACTTAATATAAATGCATATTAATACCATAATAATAAAATGGCCACTTAGTAAATATGAAGGACAAATTCTATAAATAATGTAGAATATAAACGCTCACTAATGAACATTTACATTTACACAATAAATATGAACTCTTAAATGATATTCTAAATAATATGATCTAAGAAATGAATATACGAATCTATTCAATCAACAGTATTCCAAAAAAAAAAAAAAAAATGTTTTATTTATTGAATAATTATTTTTCGTAAAGTTACTTGCAATTCGTAAAACTAATTATTCTTAACGTATAAAATTCTCAAGCGAATTACATCTGAAATTAAAGACAATTAATTTTTACTTTTCATAAAACTGCGATTGTATATATAAGAAAGTAATTATACATATAGAAGACACATGTATTCATTTATCAAATAAAATAAAGTAGAAGAACCTGTGAAGCATTACAAGTTTAGAATAATGACTAAGTTGATACAGATAAAATCATACAGATACAGTCATAATCTTGTATGTTTCATAAACTTTTGTTATTGTATTTATCTCGAGAGAGATGCAAAGCGCAAAGTTTTAAATTAATAACTATGGAGACAACTAGCAGTAAAATATTGTGTTTTCTGGAGAATAAGGAAAGATTAATGTTTCATTCTTGTAGAAATTTCTACGAGATTGTGATCGAATGTTTTTAGAGTGTGCGGGCATAAAATTCTTATCTGAATTTTCACTGTGATTAATAAAAATTAAAAAGAAAATATATTAATTAATCAAGATTGCAGTATTAAAGATTTTACATAGATTTAAAAAATGATATATATATTTATATATCATATTTATATATAGTGTTTTCTCTTAATACAGACAGTTAGTATTTTTTTAATTATATTTGGGTGATATTTTTATGATGACTGATTTTTTTTATGATATTCTGAATACATAATTTATTATAATATATGAATGGTATTTTTTATGATGTTTGGAATACATAAATATTTATAATATTTAGATGATACTTTTTATGATGTTTGGAATACATAAACATTTATAATATTTAGATGATATTTTTTTATGATATTTCGAATACATAGACTTTTGTTTCTGTCTTGCAAAGCGAAATGCATTTAAACTTATAAACATGGAGACAAATAAAATAGAATATTGTATTTTATCGTGAATAAAGAAAGATTAATTTTTCAGTCTTGTAGAAATTGCTATGAGTTTTCGATCAAAAGATTTTAGAGTGTGCGCGCATAAGATTCTTATCTTAATTTTATATTTAAATATATAGTATTTTCTCTTAATAGAAACAGTTTGTTATGGTATTTGGATGATAGTTTTTTATGATATTTGGAATACATGAACTTTTATAGTATTTGGCTGACATTTTTTGTGATATTTGGAATACATAAACTTTTATGATATTTGGATGGTCATTTTTATGATATTGAAATACATAACATTTAATGATATTTGTATGATATTTTTTATGATATTTGGAATACATAAACTTTTGTTTCTGTTTTTATCTCGAGTCAAATGCAAAGCACAATGCATTTAAACTAATAAACATGGACAACACTAACATAAAATATTATATTTTCTCGTGTATAAGAAAAGATTAATATTCCAATCTTGTAGAAATTTTTATGAGTTTTCAATCGAACGTTTTTAGAGTGTGCGTGCATAAAATTTTTATCTCAGCTTTCGATGTGTTTAATGAAATTAATTGAAATTGATAATGCATCGAGATTTCAAAATTAAAGAATTTACGTAAATTAAATTAGTTGTTATATATACATATATATATATATATATATATATAGTTTAAAAATTCCAAAAGTAATTTCAAACGTTACCACAAACTGTAAACTTTAATTCAAGTACAATATTAAATAAACCATACAATATATATATATATATATATATATATATATATATATATATATATATATATATTAACATAATGAACTATCTCTAAGAAACATAACATAACCAACTTAAACTTGAACAAAATCAAGACAAATAACTAACTAAACATGGAGACAGGCTGCATGGCTTATAACACGCTAATGCAGTGTTAAATCTGTTTTTATGCATGCAATATTCCCAAGGTTTATCTGTCGAGACCATATAGAAAGAACGAAAGAAACGGATTAGACAAAATGAAACTGACCGACCGAAATCAATCAATTTCAAAAGTGATCTGTTTCCACTACTTTCCGTCAACCTCACACTTCCAATAAAGGTATTAATTCAGTTCTGTTCCGGAAAGTTATTACATAAATATACGTCATATTTTCAACCAGACTCACAGGATAACCCTGTTTGTCTGAAATGGCGTGCCATTTAAGCATATCATCTTTTAAAATGTCTCTATCTGATGTCAATCGGTTTAATAGGTTTAAACCGATAATATAAATATTTCGGAATACCAATATGCGGTCATTTGATTTGAAATTCAATATTGCAATTGTTTTAAAGTTAAAGTTTTCTCTTTTATCATAAACCCATGTAGTTAAACTTCCGTTTTCTAATTTTGGATTTACATCCATATAATTTATATTATAACTATTGTGATTGCCTTAAAGTTTCAATTCTAAATTTTCTGGATAAAAGTTAAAATCATGGTTAGCCTTCATTTCATTTAGCTCAACAATTAAAGCACCGTCTATCTATCTGAAAGTGATTATGTCTTTATGAAATTCACTTTTATTTTCATATATATCTAGATACATGTCGGCCAAAATTGAACTGCAACCCCCCTCCCCCTTAGGGATACACTTAATCTGCTTGTATACCTCATTTCCCTCATATAAAAAATTTCTTGAACCCCCAAATGAAACAAATTTTGAAATTCACTTAAATCTATGTATGCATCACCATACCTATTACACACCTCCAATATATTCTCCTTCAAATCCTCAATCTTTTTGTTGTTAAACAAACCTGCAAAATCATATGGATATAATCCTGTAATCTTATTTGTGTACCTTTTTATTTTTTCTAAAAGTTGATAACTATTACTTAGTATGAAAGCTGAATTTTCACTTTTAATCTTTAAAAACACTCTCTTCAATAACTTTAATATATTTTTATTCGCACATTCAATACATGAATTGTAACCACAGGTAACGGTTCTGAATTCCACAGGACATTTATGGAACTAGGGTATTAAAAATAAAAAGGAAAATTGAAATTATCGTGTTTTGTTTTAATTTTTTATACACCTTATTCTGCTTTCCACCTTATTAAGTTTTGCCTCAATTAACTCATAATTATTTGTATTTTCATAACTTTCTCTTAATATTTTTCCATGTATTTTTTTACAGATATTTGCATAGTTCAAAATTTTCTTAAATCAATATATTTATCTTCGGCCAAACCCTAAAAGTTTTTAACGTATGTCTCTTCAAGATCCTTTAAAATATATTTCTATTCTTCAAATAATTCTCCAGGAAGTCTCTATTTATACGTTAAATTTGTGTAAAGATTTCAATAATATATTCAAAACGTTTAACTACATTTCGTTACGCGGAATTCCGTTTTATTCTGTATTTTGCTCCATAACTCATCAGATTTTTAATTCGACATTTTGGACAATATCTAGATTTCCAGTTTATATTTGTCCATAATGTTTGTCTACCTATTTGTTGTACATATCCTCGTTACATTTACAAATGTCTGCATTTTCGTTCCTATTTTTAGCAGAATAATTATAATTAAAGATCATTCTACCTAAAGGCTTGCCATACTTAAATTCTTTAAAAATATTTTTTTTTTTTTTATTGGTAACATGTCCTGATATTTATTAAAAACCTTTTTGTAATTTTCATTGCTATAGCACCCTTCTATGTAGTCTATAAGGAAATATACTTTATCCACATCTTCCTGATTTTCACACTTTGATTTACAGTAACTTTGTCAACTATTTAATTTTATTCTATATTTTAATAGATCTATCTATAGTTCTATATATATATATATATGCAGAATGCCCAATAGAGTCTCTTGCCACCCTCTTCACTTTGGGACAAATACGGCACCACCTGGTGAACAACTCCGGAGTTAGCAGTCCTATCTCGAAAATGGAAAGAGGTATTGGGAAAATAGTGATTTACATAGTTTTAGAGTATCATCGATTTAGTACAAAAAACACTTTGTAAACATTAATGATAAGAATAGAATGGTTAAAACATATTTGTTTATTCTTGTTTTCCTATACTATGAAGTCACGAAACTTGAATGGGAGGGGAAATTATTATGTTTCAAACAAATGTTCATCCAAATGTGCATTGCAGCTGACGGTGAGATGGTTAAACATATCAAATACAGATATAGTGTTAAAACTAGTTGTTTTTCATTTCTAATATCGTTTTCTCACGTCACAGTGTAATAAATCACGGAAAAAAGAAATACGTGTTTTAACTGTTCTGTTCTTTGCATTAACGCTCACATGGTGTTTTTTCGTCCTAAATCAATGAAGCTGTACAATTTTGTACTCAATTTTCTTTTACATTATCTTTCCGTTTTCGAGTTCAGAATGCTACCTCTACAGTTATACACCAGGTGGCGCCATAGGCGGTTTCATTCAGCACCGCATGGCTACTTTACTATACCTATAAAAACAAGTTTTATGAATATGACAGCAGCTGTTCCGAAGTTAAGAGGGTGGAAAGGGACTTTAGTTGGCATTCTTTGTGTGTATACATATATAGTGTTTTCTCTTATTAGGAACAGCTAGTATTTTTGTGATACCTTGAATGCATAAATTTTATGATATTTGGATGATATTTTTTATGATGTTTTGAATACATAAACATTTGATTCTGTCTTTATCTTGAGAAGTATGCAAAGCGCAGGGCATTAAAACTATTAAACATGGAAACAGCTAACAATAAAATGTTATATTTTCTTGTGAAGATTAATGTTTCTATTTTTAGATATGTCTGACAGATTTCGATCGAAGGTTTTTAGAGTGTGAATGCATACAATTCGTATCGCAATTTTCACTGTGAATAATGAAAAAATAATAATAATGCATCAAGTTTTCAAAATTAAAATGTTTTAGGTAAAAAACAAAGTACACATACATAGCCTTTTCTTTTAATATAAACAGTTACTATTGCTTGTGATTTTGGAATACATATTTCTTTAAATTTCTTAAGTTATGCTCAATAAAGGATCAATAAATTGATGTTTCATTAAAGATATTGCTAATTACATATTTTAAAGATACATTATTTTAAAGATACATTCGCTTACAAAACTTGGATTTTTATTTATTTATTTATTTATTTATTTATTTACTTATTGTTATATTTAAACATTTTATTATTATTTTTTTTTTTGTAACTGAGTTTAATTAAAAAACAGCGTATGAAAATTTCGAAATTAAAAGATTTTGCGTAACTCAAAACAGCACAAGTAATGTAATTCGGGGAAGACGCAAGTTTGTTCCTAGTGCTTTTATTTGTCAACATATGCAAAAAAATGACGGGCTTGTGTGAGGTCCCAGTGTGTACGTGATTTGTGAATTTACCTAAATTTGTCGCCTTTAATCCCCGTTATTTTTCGATCTCGGGAGCATTTAACCGGCTGACTAAAGCTCTTTTAATATTCTGTTGCTCATATTTAAAGTTTAATAACGGATGTTTTATTTTAAATGAGATATTATCAATATAAGTGAGTTCCACATATTGTTACCCACACAATGCAAGCAGAAGCGGCCATAATTTTGCAGCAATATGGAAATAAGTGTGTGTGGCATAATCCCCCTATACTTGGGGGAAGACGGAACATGGTTCAGAAATAAGCTGAAATGAAGACAAAAATTAATTAATTATTTTCTGTCTTTCAAATAACATTACCCAGTACTTACAGGCACTTGATCATTCATTTTTCAAACTATTAAAAACATATTGGCGACAAGCCCTGAATGCCTGGATTCACAGCAAGCCGCATCGTAAACTTTCAAGACTTCAGTTCTGATCACTTCTGGATACAGATTGGACCAAGGCAGCCACAGTAGGAAATGGCACTTCTGGGCTTTCGGTTACTGAGATTTATCCCTATAACCCACAAGTAATCCCAGAACATGCGTTTGATACCTCTGTTGGCTCCATTAATGATAGAGCAGTTGCTTCCACAAGCGGCGCTTGTGACAATAGTCCTACACCAGCAGTTGATTCCACCAACAGATCATGTGGAACTACACCAACAGTTGATTTCAACAATAGATCTTGTGGCAGTGGTGTATCATCAGCAGTTGCCTCCAATAGCACAGAAAAAGGGATTCCCTGTCTAGACGCAATCAGTCCTACCCCTCAGGTCCGAAAACCGGAACCATCTGGGGCTTAATAAACAAGCAGCAGAGGTCTTAACTGCATTAGAAAAAAGAAAATCTATGCGGGAATAGATAAAAGAAGGGGTACACAAAATAAAGAATAGGTAAAATAAATAAAAAGAAACGTCCGAAAAAACAGAAGTAGAAGAGACGTGTAAGCGCATCTTCCTCAAGTGAGGAAATTCCTCTAGATGCTAGTGGTGATAATGGTAGTTTTGATTATGATAGTGATAATTTTTGTGCTGTATGTAAAGGATACTTTTACCCTAAAAAAAGGTCTCAGGTGTGGTTGGATTCAGTGCATCAAATGCAAGAAATGCTGCACGAAGATTACAACGGTAAGCATTTGCACTAAATGAAATGTCGTGCAGGCTTGTAAAATTATTATTTTTAGCAAAGTAAATTTAAAAAAAAAAAAAAAAAGGATTTCAGCTTACAGATTTCTTTGTTTGTCCATAGTTATTCTTAATTTACAGATAATTTTCCAATACTAGTCTTATTTTTCTTATTTTCTGTGGTGTGGCATCTTCCCCCATAACAGGTGGCACAATGACACGCGTTTATTTAACATTAAATTTGTCCATCATTTAAACACTGGGAGAGGAATTAATGAGTGTACATAACCAATTAAATATTAAAGAGCATGGTGGTATATTTTTTATTTATCTAATTTCAATTTTGGCTCTACTAAGCAAACCATCCTTATATGTGGCGTCTTCCTCCGAATTACCTAATATATTTTATCACATTTTTAAATAGTTTATCATAGTTTTATTTTTATTTAAAAAAACTTGTTTCTACCGTAATTGGTATGTTTATTGGGATAGTTATATTTTTTGATTAATGAAGGTGTAGCGAAACATGATATGCAGAAACAAAAGGTAAAAAGCAAATGTGTATTTGTTTTTTCTCAGTATGAGACACTGAAAAAATGTTTTAAAAATTCCATTATTTGCTTCATGTTAGCTTAGGCAAAGTTATTTATCCGTATCCATACCGAATAATCATACCGAAGACAAACTAAATTAATAACCATTTATTGATGTCATCGGTTAACACTAAAATTTTAGAATAGATAAGGCTATAATTCTAAATTAAAAAATATATTTCCTCTTATAATATGCAAGGAAATTAGATTTTAATTAAATAAAATTTATATTATATTTCAAGAAAAAATACATTTAGTGCCAATTCCTCAATTAGAGTTATAGAATAAGATTTCGATCTGAATAAAAGCATCTTTTTTTATACTCTATAGTTTAATTTATCTGTCTAAAAAACTTTAATTTCATTAATTTAATCACAATGCAAAAATCCGTGAATTTAACTTTTTAAAACCCTCACAATTTTTTTTAATAAATTATTATTAAATTCGAAACTATTTCTGAAATTCTCGATCAAAGAAAGAAAAATAAAATAAATAAATCAAATGGAAATGATTTTAATATTAAATTGTGTGGTTTAGTCCTGATTCCTATTTCATCTTTTTTAAGCTTCAAAATTCATTAGGAGTTCCACAAAAGAATTAATGTCTTTGTTCCATCAAAGTACATTTTTTTTCGCTATTTAAAAAAAGTGCAGTAATCCCACGTTTTATAGGTATTTTTTTAACATAATTCTAATAATGTAATTGTACTAGTAGTGGACACTTAAAAAACATATTTCATCTACCGAAAAAGTAAAATCCAGGGGAGGACGCATTTCTGTTCCAGTTATATACTATAGAAAAAAAAAAAAAAACTTTCTCAATCTAGCTCATAACTTTTTAAGGATTACGGGACAAAATAAAGCCTGTTCCAAGTTACCAAGAAACCCAAAAAATGTTACGTTATCTTCAGTAATGTCGAAACCAATAAATTTCCGAGAATTAAACAAACTTCTCTGATAAATGTTTAACTTTGCTCTCGTAATTTTCGGAAAACATTTGGAGATATTTTACTATGTATTAATATTTTTTTCAATTCTACTTATCGGTTTACGGTGGTATTAGTTCTTCAGTAACAATTTTCATGATAAATAAACAGCATTAACGTAAAAATTAAAATTAATAACATAACTATTAAAATTAACATTACTTTGTTACGCTTGTATAAGTTATCTTACATGTCTGAAGTATTTTTTGAGAAATGCTAGTATCGGAAAACCGATATTCCGGGTAGAGACAAATTATTAATACAATGCTAAATCTTCTGGGATACGTTTTCCGAAAATCACGGACAGCAAAATAGACTTTTGTTTCTGAAGCGATTCTTTCAATTTCAGAAATCATTTCGTTTCAGATGTCTCTAATATAGAGTATATATTTTACGATATGTTGGTAACTCAGATGAGTTTATATTAAATTTTTTAACCTTAGGAAAGATAAGAGAATTTTACTAGTATTGGACACTCAAAGATCATATTTCATCAATATAATAGGGTACAGTTCTGATTATTTTTTACTGCTACCATAACGAATATTCAACACATCAATTGGCATTTGATTCACAAAGCAGTTCTGCAAATATATGGGTTTTAAATTTCACACAAAATTAAATCTTTTTCGCAATATTAAAATGCGATTTTAGTGAAAAAGTAAAATACAGAAGTGAACACATTTCTGTTTCTGTTAGGAACTGTAAAAAAAATTTTCAAAAAAAGCAATTTTTAAGATTTTTTTTTTTTTTTTTTTTTTTGCGAACAACTCTCGCTGAAAGGTCTCAAATTCTTGGTTTTGTTTCGCCCTTACTGGTGCTTTGAAATATCTCCAAAAACAATTAATTTTGTGTTAATAAATTTTAGATAAGCGATGTTTGAAGCAAAGATTTCTGCAGCAAATTTTACTTGAGATTTTGAGTTTTTTTTTTTTTTTTTTTTTTTTTTTTTTTCAGGGAGAGGTGTTATATTATATTTCAAAACCCTTAAGTTCTGTATGAGCTTAATTAATAATGGTTTGGCTATTAAAAAATCAGAATGGACACGTTGAGATAACTACATGAAAACTGAAATGAAAAGGGATGTGGTTTACTTTCTGAACTCTCTATATTGATTTTTTTAAACGATTATTCTTTAAGGCCAATATATTAGCCTCTACATGGGCGTCTTGTAATAACGAACTCCGTACTGTCAACATATAAAAGCAAATATGGTCCGACTGAGTTCAGATATATCTCATACACAAGATGAAGAATATAGGAAGTTAGAGTAATATATCCCAACAAAAAGTTTTCTGTAAAAAAACAAGCGCTAAGTTTACGTTAATGTTTCGGCCAGAAAAAGTAGTGATATCTGAAGTTCGCACTAGTTAAAAGCTAAACATCCATGCCAAAACAACACATGTATGATGCATAAGCATAAAGTTCATTAACATAACTAAAACCCACTTAAAGGAACAGTGTTCCATTAATAGTAGCGGATATTTGCCAGATTGACTAGAGTGCAATTGAGATTAGAATTCCGACGTTTATATTACACCGGGAGGCGTCTGCACACACCATCACCTCATCGAGTTTACAGCTGAAATTTTAGTATTAGTCAAAACTAGATTAGCATATTAAAACGCAACTGGTTTGCCAAGTCATATATTGGTGGGAACCACCTGAAGAGCTAATTTTAGTGGTTGACTGATAGGTTTACTATTGTGTTTTCTTGCATCCAAAAGTTTCGAAACATGGTAGAATGGGTGCAAGGAAAGCACAATGTCATATCCACCAATTAACCAGTAAAATCTGGTTTATAGGTGGTTTCTACAAAGATATAACTTGGCAGACCATTTACATTTTAATATGCTAATGGATTTTTAACTAATCCTAAAATTTCACACGTCATCTCGATGAAGTGATGATCTGTGCAGACGTCTCCCGGTCTTTAATAAAATTTGTTTTAAGTAAGTAAAAGATAGAAAGATTGACAGATAAACTGAAAGATTTACCTCATCAAAATTTTTGTAAAATAATGTAAAAATTCATTCAGCTTGTAATCATGAAACACCTTTATAACTTAGGCTAGTTTTCTGCAATCGTGTTTTGGCGACAAACATATCTGATCTATAACTATAATCTTTATTTTACATATTTAAAATTAATAATAAATTAGCAGTGCGAAGGCTAATAATACGATATAATAACATTAGCAGCGATCGTCGGACATCATTAAAGACAGCTTTATTAGTTACAGAATTCATTTAATTAAAAGGAGATTTTTAAATTTTCATATGAAAATTAGGATATTTTTCCACTATAGGAGCCTTGGCATTTAAAAAAAATCTTGACGCAATTCGGGCTTCAGAAATTGAGATGAGATATGTTGCCAAATGATATAAGCAACTATGGAAACAAACCTGATGAACTTTTCTGTTGTTTATATATGTATTTATACATATATATATATAAACATTTTATTTATACATGTATAACACATGTTTTTTATATACAAATTATTTCTGTTTGCATATAAAAAATAAATAAACGGGTTCCTTACCTTAAATAAATTGTATACATATGGAAAAAATTGCTTGCGTACATGAAACAGTAAATATGTTACCAAAAAATGCGTTACCAAATTTCTTTTTTCGTCAAGCCAATTTTCTCTATTTTGCTAAGGCTACTATATTGGAAAAGTACCGAATTGCAATTATATTTGGTTAAATGTTTTAATATCGTGAATACATCATAATTATACTGATTAAAAATTTGGGTATATTTATTTTTTCTATTTAACAAATATTTTTGGAAAAGCATATAAAATTTTACTCTGCTTGAAATTACGTGACACCATCCAAACTCTGTAATCGAGTTTTGGTGAACAACATTGGCCCAATTGAAGTGTTAGGGAACTGTTTATATTGAAATCAACACCCCTGTTTGAGGGTTTTAGAAGTGAAAATGCTGTGTTTTCAGATTTTTCTGGTTAATTGTGCTACAAACCCGACTTACTTGTGAAATTTCATGATTCTACGACTTTTAGAAGTACCTTAGTTATTTGATGATGGGAAGTGAGTCAGAGACAAAAAAAGCGCTTTTTCGGAATTTAATATTTCGAAAACTACTGAATACAGACACATGAAATCGTGGAACGTAGTTCAGATTGATCATACGAACATGTGTATAAAAGAAACATTTCTATATCTCTCCCTAAAACGACGCTATGAGTTGGTGAAAAGTATGCCGAAATGGTTCAGGAAAAGGTAGCTTACAGTTTGTGCAAACTTGCCGCACGCATGCAATGCTCCCAGATTAGAGAGTACATGACTACATTAATGTAGAATATGTAGACTTTTTCTTTAGTTTAAGACTTGTAAATTAGTCTTCACTTCATATGGAACCAGTCGGATGAGGCAATCTAAAAACCTTCTTCTATCTCATACATGGTAATACTTCAGAATTGACTATGATTGTGCCAAATTTCAATTTTAGTCTATGCCAGTCATGAGGGTTCAAAAGATATGAAATTCCGTGCATTAGTTCTTGAGATGTGACTACATCTAAAATCGCGTACATTCGGAAAAAATGAGGCACAGCAGTACCACAAGTTGAGGGATTTTCAAGAAAAAACTAATGAGCAGCAACTTATGTCAACGTCTAGCTGAATCTGAATTTGGATGAACATCCGTGCATTCGTTTTTGAAATAGAGCTGTTGCGGAAATTATGAAAAATTCTGCATCGAAGTGCCACTATTTGGGTGATTTCACCGAAAACTAATCAGCAACAATTTATATTCGGAAATAACAGAATCTAAATTTTTATTCAATTATGTGCATTAGTTGTTGGGATCGAGCGCCCACATAATTTGCGCAACATACAGACATACACACAGACACAATCTCCGACACACTCACTGATTCACAAACCGACATTTTCTAAAAATAGTCAAATCGTGTTCAGGATCTTCTAAAATGTGTAAATCCGTCGAAAAACGGAAGTCGAATTTTTTTTTCACGAACCCATACTTTCTTCCTGTAAAGATAGAAGAAATTAAAAATATAAAGTGCATGTCATTAATATTATAAAATAACATTGGTTATTGGAATTGAAAATTAAGTATTTTATTTATATATATATTGTTGGTATTATTATGTAATTACCACAAACACAAGGGATATTTGTTATTGAAATTGTAAGGATTTTTATGCATTTTAATTGATTAAATTATTTTATATTTGTTTGTTTTATAAAGAATGCTCCGTTTA
The DNA here is from genome assembly GCA_963932465.1 of Maratus speciosus. Taxonomy (NCBI): domain Eukaryota; kingdom Metazoa; phylum Arthropoda; class Arachnida; order Araneae; family Salticidae; genus Maratus; species Maratus speciosus. The sequence continues at coordinate 426,754,332 of OZ010795.1, read as the reverse complement.
AATATAACACAACCTGCAAGTTGTGTACGTAGGATCGCTAGCTTTACTGCAACTCTAACCAGATATGTATAGGTCTCGTGAAAACAGTGCTTATACATAGGAACTAATAATTAAACACAACGTCATCAATACAGATAAATAAATAAAATATGGAAGTAATATAAAAAATCATATTGATTGTTTCACATTGATGAGAAATTATTAATTAGTTCGCTTTTTACGCAGTCGGGTTTTTTTGATTTTTCAAATTTAGTTTTCACTTGTTAAAGGATATCAATGTGTGTTTTTTAACTGTTTAATTAAATTGTCTGCATTTTTGTAATTGTTGTTATTTAATTATGAACGGACGTGTTTTTTTTTTTTTTTTTTTAATAAAATCATAAGACGAAACACAATATTTCACCTTGATTAAAACATACAATTTGTAATATGAACTTTTAAAAAGTTCACTACTTTACTTAAAAGGCGAATAAAAATAATTTTAGTCGCCTTTTAAGTAAAACAGTGAACTTTTTAAAGTTCATATTGCATAATATACGTTTTTTTTCACTTTATATATTTGAGTCCATGCACATTTTTATAAAAACTTCAATAAATATTTAAGTAATCTCAGGACTCTGAAAGCTTGAAAATTTTCGAAGTTAAAATTTTTTAGATGTTAAATTCCTATAGTTTCTGAACAGTATCATATAATTGTTTCCTTTAAATTCATATTAGAACAGAGGTTATGGCGTTTAGAATTATACGCACTTAATAGATGAAGCGGCGTTTCTCGAACTTTGAAGCCATTTTTCTCCAAAGGACGATTTTTAGCATGACACTCAGAATATCTCAAAAACTTATAAATATTTTTTCATGAAATTTTCAAAACATATATTTAATATTATTTTGTATAAACAAAACATAAAATTTACTTTTATTTTTCAAAAAAAAAAAAAAAAAAAAAAAAAAAAAAAAAAAAAATTCTAGGGGATTTTTCTAGGTAAATTTTCTTTACGTTATTATGCGTGTTGTCTTTTTAATTAAAAGAGTGATGGCATAATAGACACACATATTAGACATATTTGTCCGAACTATTCTAACCCACATTCCAAAACTTTGCAATTACTCTTGGATAGGTTACATTAAACGATTGAGAAAAGCTAACATTCAGTAACTTTGTTTTAATCACATGATCACCGAATTCGTAAAAAAATTCCTCGACTAATAATGTGTTACTGCTCGTAATTCGACCCTTTTTATTCATATCGGATTTCTATATGTTTATCGCTCGATATTTTCGAAAAATCTTTTCAACGAAACAGATTTAATTTCATGTATGGAATTTATCTCACTTACTCACATACAGGCTAACTATTTATGATTAGATCAGATTTGAAACGAGGTACATATAAAAAATATTTTATGTCATATGAAAAATATTTTATGTATCCTTGTAAAAAAAAAAAAAAAAACACTATACAGGGTATGTGACTAGTTTTAGCCTAAAACATTTCCTGATGTATTTGAATTGGAAAGAAAAAAAAAAGTGTAAAAATTATATTTCTATAGATTCACTCATTGTTGATCATATTTAGGACATAGATACATACGTACATGTATGCATGCATAAAAGCTAAAATGAAAAGTGTTTTCTTATAAGTGGCTTTAAATAATCTTTTCACATGCTGCTAAAATTGAAATCAACTTTGTTTAATTACAATTATAAATCATTTACATGACTTTTGGTTTTTCCGAGGACCGCGCTGAATTTTGGAGCGCGGCTCTCCGCGTGTCCGTCCGACATCCTTGTCTGTGTCTCATTAGCCGAGACTCGTGCGAAAAAGAAAAAAAAAATAGGAAAATTGAAACCGGACAAATTTAAATGGAAAAATAATTAAATTAAAGAAATCGAAAAGCAGACAATTTTATTCGAAGTTGTCTAGCTTCTTATAATTTATTATTTTGTTTCTTGTGGCCACCAGACGCGTTCAAACATTCTGTTGTGGCTCCTATTGCATTGAAAAACACACTACCTCTAAACTGTATGTGCATTTGCTAGCCAACTTGGAAATCCAAAAACCAGCTGGCATTTTTCCATTGTTCCGGGAAAGTTAGGTTCGGGGCTCTGAAGCCATGACACGTCCGCTGCTACTTCGAGCTTATTATTAGTCTCGAACGGAAGTCGGGGTTGGACAGGCTGTGAGACCGCCGTAGAATTCGTGGAGCGCGGCATTACGCATGTCCGTCCAGCGATCCTGCCTGCATCTTTTACTCGAAACTCTTGCGGAAGCCAGGTTGAAAAGGAAAGAAAAAAAAAAGAATATCGTAAAAGTGAAACTAGACAAATTTAAAAGGAAAATTGATTAAATCAAAGACATCGAAAAGCGGGAATAATTATCTCGATATGTAGGACTTTCGAAAGCTTATATTATCAGGAAAACAACAATAAACTGAAAGGAAATGTTTTTATTTATTTATTTATTTATTTATTTATTTATTTATTTATTTATTTTACTTTAGAGTACTAGAGGGCTCTGCCCCCTACGAGCCACGCTCGCCAACCCACGATCAGGTGCACCAAAATCCAAAAAGCACGCTAATTTGATCGGCTTTAAAAATATTGAATTAAAAAAAAAGAAAAAAAACAGTAGCGATTTTTCTATAAACGGGTTTCCAATCGTTTTCCTTGTATTGGGGATTTTTAAGACCAAATCTGCTGCTGTTAAGAGATACAATGGCTGTTTTCGTATTTAATTAAACAGTTAGTTAAACATTTGAAAATAAACTAATGTAAAATGAATTAAGTAAACAGTGTCATTGTCTCCCGGTATTTTTTAACACCGCTATAAGATAGTTCTTTTAAATAATCATTTTAAATGTATCGTTTTAAATCTGACATAATTTACACAAAAGTGTTATTTATCTTATTAATATTCAGGTGAAAATACTTTTGTTGTTAGAAGGAAATATTATTTGCGTTGTCTTTGAATTCGCGATAATAGTTGAAAAGATTATAAAAAATATCTCGCGCAAATATATTTTTTAATTTAAATTGTTTTGCAATATTTTTTGGCCATTTTAAATATGGCGAAATTTCCTCCATTTACAAGTTTTAGCTCGTAATATATTTTTTTTTATTTTAAAATTTTGTTTCTCTTTTAAAATTCAAGTGTAAATATGGTAGTTATGGCGTAATTTTCCTGCTTTTAACATGTAATCATTTAATTCTAATTTTAAAGTTTTTTTTCGTTTATTATAGTCACGTGTAAATAAATTTTTAATTTGAAGTAAACATTATTGTTTGCGCTGTTTATACAATTGGCAAGAGTTTAAATTAATAACATTTTCTAAAATACAGTAAAATATCTCTCGAAATGCTGAAAATTTGAATTTAAAATAGAAATAAAATCTCAAAAAATTAGTCAAATAAAACAAATAAATGCAATCTGCACACCGGGAACTTATAATGTATGAAATGATCTAAAAATGATTAAATTCTCATGTATAGTTTTTGTTCCAATAAAACTTTTTTAATGGAGCGATTTTGTCCAACTTTAGCATTAAATATCTCTAAAAATAATTCTTCGATTTGAAAACTGTCTACATCAGCGTGTTTATACAACATTTCTCTATTATACCACCGATTTTCATATTTTTGTATGCAACAGTTTTGTTTAATATTAACGAAGAAAGGTCATGCTTAAGCATTCAAATTGGATGCCAATCTACCGGGAATATCTACGCAGATTTTCATTGGTCCATTTCCGAATCAAAACATTTATATATATAGAAGGATATTTTATTATTTCAAGATATTTTTCTGTTATTAACTAATACATTCACCATATTTTTGCGTTACTTTTATTACTTTTTTTGGTATTTTCTGTTTACAATAAACTATCATAATAGTTCGCAAAAATTACTTTATCTTTAATATAACTAAAACAATGTGACGTCAGGTGAAGATCTTTTTCATGAAAAAATACAAGTTTTTCTTTTATAGAAAAAATTAGTCTCTTTTAATAACGTTATAAAATTAGGGGAATATATGTCTAAAAAAAAATACTAATATTTTTCTTAAAATTTTTCCTAACCAGTGACCATTCCGAAGACAAAATCAGAGATCAATTTGAATGCATATACAGTAAGATATAACATTTTAAGAACTAAAGAAAATTAAATCAATAAATAATTATTTCATTCGTTTCTAAAAAATATACTTTTATATTATACTAGCAGACCCGCCTGGTGTTGCCCGAGGTTTATAAATAACAACCTTAAACAAAACTTAAGTATGCATGAATTTATATCTTTGTAAATTCTTTTAAATGAACCTAATTTCGGTGGCCCCACTGCCTTCCGCAGCGTTTAATGTGTTCCCATCAAACTTCTTTCCGAACGAACCTGTAATATACCCCACTACCTATGGCAGCATTTACCGGAAGTACCGGCACTTGCCGGAGACAATCGAAAACCGACAATCGAAAATCGACAAGTTGAGTGAGCCAAACCTCGTAGGAATCAAGCCCACAGAAACAAAAATATAAAACAAATTCCAAAATTAATGTTAGAAAACGTTGGTAACAAAAGTTTAAGATAAATTTTCATAATACAGAAAGTAGCTGAATTGTAATCTAAGTTGAAGGAAGTAAATCCCGTTGAAATTTGGCCTTAAACCGGAGGAAATAACGCACCACCAAGTGGTGGAAGATGCCTCCTAACATTCTAAATTTCATGAATTACTGTTACATTAACACGATATTTAAGAAACGGATGAAATCCCTTATCTAAAGTTACCTTTACAGTAACTCGATTTTTAATTTACGGCTGTAGTGAGTAGACATAAGTTGATGCTGAAAAGGAGATTAATGTTCGAAAAAGGTGGTAGCTGAGTTATAAAAAAAGACCGGGTCCTGGGGGCCAGGGTCTTAACTGGAATATATTTGGGTATAAGAAAAATTTTTAGGGGTTTTAAAGTAGCTTGAAGACGCTAAATCTATGTAAAAGAAAATTGGAATAGAATAGGATAGTTTTTAATGAAGCTGCAACAAAGGTCCCAAGAAGACGAATGATATTCAACATTGGTGGTAGCTAAAATCTGCATTTTTTTTTTTTTTTTTTTTTTTTTTTTTTTTTTTTTTTTTTTTTTTTGTCGCTCATGTAGTAGCTGGAGAACATAAGAAGTACTTAGAAAAAAAAGTTCGCGAATCGGACCATTTTTAATGGAGCTAACACAGGGGACCCAAAAGGGCCCAACTGATAGTTGAGAAATGGCCCTAACATGAAAATATGTTTAAATGTTTTAGTAGTTAGCGTTTTAGATCTTCAATTAGTCAAAATTAATCATAGGGTATGAAATAAATCATTAGAATAATATTTTAAAGTAAAAGCTTAAAAAGTGACCCTAGAGCCCCAATACAAATATGAGGGTGTTGGTCCAGGGGGAAGAGTCCAAGACTTAATTTTAAAATTATGCAATGAGAAGATGGGAAAATTAGGGTGTAAAAAATGCATAACACACAAAAAGTTGAAGGGACCCCGAATCGGGCCCTGAAGGACTCTAAGGTGTCCCACGTTTTTAACTGGAATATAGAAACAGGATAATAACTAAATGGAAAATGGTTCCATAAATGAAGATCGGATTAAGAGGGGCAATTTTTTTAATAATTTATGGTGCAAAAGCTTCAAAGATCCTTGTACCGGTCTACAAGGGGGGATAGACTTAAGTAACATGTAGTTTGATATAAGTACACTTTTTAGTAGTTTTTAATGTAATCATGGGACGCTAGAACGATGGTAAAGAAAATTGCATGGAATTCGGACCATTTTTAAAGAAGATGCACCAAGGGCCCCAAGAAGACGATATATATTCAAAATTGGTGGTATTTGAAGTCAGAAATATTTTTTGGTCGTTCATGTAATAGCTGAAGATACTAAGATGCTGTTAGAAAAAAGAGCTAGTGAATCGGGCTATTTTTAAGGGAGTTATAACACGGGGCCCAAGGGGCCAACTTATAGTTGAGAACGGAGCCCTAACATGAAAACAGGTTACAACGTTTTAGTACTGAGTTTTTTATATGTTCGATTAGTCGAGAGTAAGCATAGGGTATGAATTAATCATTAGAATATAATTTAAAAGAAGTGTGCAAAAAATTGCGGAAATGCTTAAAAAAGGGCCCTAGGGTCCCAATAAAAATACGTGTGTGTTGGTCAGAGGAGAAGAGTTCAAGACTCAACATTAAAATTAAGCACTGCGAAGGTGAGAAAATTAGGGTGCAAAAAACGCATGGCAAACAAAAAATTTAACGGGCCCTGGACCTGGACCTACGGGACACTAGACGGGCCCATGGTCTTAACTGAAATGTACAAACGGGAGAATAACTAAATGGAAAAGTGTCCCAAAAATGAAGATCAGATAAAAAGGAAGCAATTTATTGACAATTTAGTTCACTAAAATTTCAAGGGGTCCTGTACCGGTCCCCTTGCAAGGGTACCAGTGTCTTAACTGAAATGTAGAAATGAGGTAGAAAGAGATAGGAGAATTCACTCCAAAAACGAAGAAGATCGGACAGAAAAGAGGCATGTTATTAGCAACTTAGCGCGCTAAAACTTCAAGGGGCCCTGTACAGGGCCCCTTGGCAGGGTTCCGGGGTTTTAACTGACATGTAGAAATGGGGCAGAAACTGAAGGGACAATTCACATTAAAAAAAGACGAAGATCGGATAGAAAATAGGCATGTTATTAACAATTTAGTGCACTTAAACTTCAAGGGGGCCCGTACCGGTCCCCTTCCAAGGGTACCAGGATCTTAACTTAAATGTTGAAATGGGGTAGAAATTAAAGGGAGAATTCACCCCAAAAACAAAGAAGATCGGATAAAAAAGAGGCGTGTTATTAAATATTAAGTGCACTAAAACTTAAAAGGGACCTGTACCGGGACCCTAGCAAGTGTGCCAGGGTCTTAACTGAAATGTTGAAATGGGGTAGAAACTGAAGGAAGAATTCACCCCAAAAATGAAGAAGATCGGATAAAAAAGAGGCATGTTATTAACAATTTAGTGCACTAAAACTTAAAGGTGCCCTGTACAGGCCCCTTGCAAAGGTGCCAGGGTCTTAACTGAAATGTAGAAATAGTGCAGAAACTGAAATGAGAATTCACCCCCAAAAACGAAGAAGATCGGATAGAAAAGAGGCCTGTTATTAACAATTTAGTGCACTAAAACTTCAAGGGCCCTGTGTCGGCCCCTTGCAAAGGGGCCAGGTTCTTAACTGATATGTAGAAACGGTGCAAAAACTAAAATGAGAATTCACCCTTAAAACGAAGAATATCGGATAGAAAAGATGCACGTTATTTACAATTTAGTGCACTAAAATTTTAATGGGCCCTGGACCTGGGCCCTTGCAAGGGTGGCAGGGTCTTAACTGAAATGTCGAAATGTGGTAGAAAGTGAAAGGAGAATTCTCCCCAAAAACGAAGAAGAACGGATGGAAAAGAGGCATGTTATTAACAACTTAGTGCACTAAAACTTCAAGAGGCCCTGTACCGGCCCCTTGCAAGGGTGCCAGGGTCTTAACAGAAATGTAGAAATGGGGCAAAAATTGAAAGGAGAATTCACCAAAAACGAAGAAGATCTGATCGAACAGAGGCAAGTTATTTACAATTTAGTGTATAGAAACTTAAAGTGGCACAGGGTCCCTCGCCCTTAAAAAAAAATAAAAATCTGAGCCTCAGGTGCATTAGGACCTGTCTTGAACTCTTCACATCTAAATTTTCAGACTTCTACGTGTAGTAGTTTTCGCTAGCAATCGCACGCAGACAGACAGAGCGATATGTTCTTTTTTTAGTATAGATTAAGATTAGATAAAAATTTTCAAGGATTTCCAAGATTTAAAATTTTTGTTGATTGCTTCAATAATTAAAAAAAGTAGTTTCTCATTCGACATTATAAAAATTTAATAATTAAAAATTTTCTGTTATCATTAATTTTTAAAATTTAATCAGAGTAATATATTTTTGTCCTAATATTTCTTTGATAATATATGTCATATGTTACTATACGTGATGACCGTATCCATTTAGCGATAATAAAAAAATGAAAAGAAGTCTTTCATACATGACAATTTCACAAAAATAACTAAGTTGATGCACATAAAACATGTTATAATAATGCATGTTTCACAATCTTTGTTACTAACTTTATCTCGTGAGAGAAGCTAAATGCAATATACTTAAATGAAGAAGCATAAATACAGCTTTCTTTTCATTTTTGTTTAAATACGTAAAGATTAATGTTCCAAATTCGTAGAAGATTTTAGAAGTTTCTAATCGTAAAGTACTAGGAGTGCGTGTATTTACTTTATTTCTTTTGCCTCTAAACTTTAAGAGTATTTACAGAAACAGCAACAAAAAGATAGCTCAAAAATTAAAGGATTAAATTAATTTTTTTAATTAGTAGATTCAATGCAAATTGTTATTCAGTGTATTTTAGTTTTATCTTTCTTTCAAATTAGAATAAAATATTTTAGAATAGAAAATTAGCATTAAACTAATCTAATTTTCTGATGAAAAATTCATCACATTATTTTAAGATTTACTTTAATGTAAACAAAAAAGAAAAATTCTACAAATAAAGTTTAATTTCATTGTATATATATTTATTATTTAGTTATTTTTTTAATTTTCAAATATATATCTTACAGAGTTATGAAAAAAATATTCTCTGCAAATTTAATTATATATGGAGATATTTAAATTTATGTTAATTATTTTTATTTTTTATCCACTTAAAAAATATTTAGAAAATTATGTTCATTTTGTTAAACTTAAGTATATTTTACTGAGTGAAATATTTTAAATAACTGAATATATTTATAATATATATATATATAATACACTTTAGAAAAATTGAAATGTTCAAATTGATAAAAATTACATGAAAATACACTAGTGATATTAAATGTAATCATACGTACTACATATTGTACTAGGACTTCCCTCAGAGGGATTAGTCTGAGCGATGTTGCTGAGAACATAGATTTAATAATAACATGTGGAAACAAAGAAAATGAGATGTTATCTTTGATTGTCCATATACTGCGATAAATTAAAATGATGAAAATAAGCTAATCGTAGAATTACAAAATCTTATAAATAAATTCGTATACACTGTTTAAGAAAATGGGAAAACAAACCATGCAAGACAGCCATGTATGGATATAAAATTGAAAGTACTCAATATATTAAAAGTAAAATAGAAAATGAAACACTAAATTATCTTATATCGGAATTTTAACTACGTGAAATGATGTCAAGAGCATAATCAGACGCTCCGCACCAATTTCAGTAACTTTAAATGACAAATATACGATGTTTAAAAAGAATTGACTATACTTTATATGGAGTGTGCTACCCCGAAATAGTTAATATTGTACAATGTCTGTTTTCCACGGATAAGTGAAGTTTTCGATAAGAAATTCTCTCTTCAAAATCTGATATAGTGTCAAAGTACCGAACACATCATCAGTGGCATGTAATGCTTCGTTAGAGTGTGTTTTAGATATGCTCGATCGGATTTAAATGATTAGAGTATGATAGCCACTACATACGCTGCATTGTTTTGTTTTCAAACATATTCTGCACAAGTTGAGCTGTATTTACAATGTATTAAATAAAAGAAATAGCAATGATTGCAACTTAAAGTATGGTACAAGATCTGAATATATCGTCAGGATAAACTTTGTGCTGTCAAAGTGTCATTTGAAGTAATTTACAAATCCATGCATATTTTTTCAGCAAATCATGCAAGCTAAAATACGCTAATATGAACCCGATTTCAAAATTTCACCAGAATAAGTTAATATATAAAAAATCTACTAATAACAATTGAGAATATGACCTTATGATAAAATGTCAAGAAAAATGAATCAGAAAAAAAAAAAATCATATCACATTTAAAACGGCACTACCCTTTGTTAGTGGCCTTGGCGAGAGAGAGAAAAGCCTAGAGAAGGAACACTTTAAAAAGTACTTTCGTGCAACCTACTCACTGTTTCATACAGTTCTTTATTCAATATTTACACAATTTATTTGATGCTAAGTGGGTATCTATCAGTTTTGTAGCATTTAAATTGCATGTTTTGCGGAGGAAATGCTGCATTATGAAATATATAAAATTGCTATACCTAATAATTCCAAATTAATGGTAATTGAGATCGCTTTCCGTTAATTTCATCTTTTTAAATTTATTTTTTTTAGAAACCATTAATAGAGACAATTTTATATTTTAAAACTAACCCGAAGCTAAATTTCAAGTTTTGGGGCTCAGTAGTAACACAGAAATAGAGAATTTCCGAAGGTTTTTTTTGTTTCTGCAGTGTTTTATATAGCGACATCTTTAGAAATTGTTCTATTGCGAGAATTCACGTTATGATAAATATAGCCATGTCAATTTTCATGTTTATAATTATGACAATTCCGTGTACTTCGTTACTTAGATCAACTTTAAATCTCTGTCCGCTTTGTTTAGTCTTTCGATTTTTTAGAATCGTTCTACAACGAGCATTTACATAGTATAAATTACTGCCATGTCAAAGTTCTAGTTTCTAACCCCAACAGTATCCTAGAAACTTCAGTATTCCAAATAAATCATAATTTAGAATCTTTCTAGAAATTTTTGCATTTATCTGTCAAATTGAAATTTCGAAATTTTTAGAGAGCGTTCATAACGAATATTTACACCTTAAAAGTAACCACCATACCGAATTTAAAGTCTCCAACCCAATCAATATCACAGAACTCGCAATTTTAGAACTTTTTTGCTTCTGCAGCGATGTAGGTTGTTGCACTGATATAAAATACAGTCTTTTTTTCAGAGCAGAGATGGACACCAACATTTTTTTTTTTTTTTTTAATTGGCTATGTAGTTTCAGAGATAACACCACACAAACGTACAAACATTCATAATATTATACACTTTATAATTTTATAACGCTTTATAATATTAGCATTAGATGTACAGATACAAAAGCCATTTATCTGTTACAAATTAAAGTGCCCGGCGTTGCACAGAATTTGAAGAATTCTTGTTCTGAAAAATCAATTTCAAAATTTAACATACAACGCTAAAAAAAGCAGCCGAAGTGTTGTACGCATGAATCAAATGAAAACACAATATAAAAATGTACAAATGTATATAAAAGACGCAAAAGAATACAGCTGTAAATGAACTTATTTCAATTTATCATTGGAGCAATATGTTAAATTACGCCAATATTTTCATAATCGGGTATTTATCATGCTTCAATACGCATTTTCACACTCATATCACGTTATACTATATTCACCACGTACTTTATATTTCCAATATGACGTAATATTTTCCTCTTTCACGTGGAAATCTTAAAATAGAAAAGTTATGAAGTTATATTCACTTTCATTTAAATTCGTCAAACTATTTATTTCATTTTCATTTTTCACGTGAATATCTTGCAATAGAAAAGTTATGACGTAATATTGACCTTTTTTTAAATTCGAAAAACTATTTTTTTTTTTCATTTTTTACGTGAAAATCTTGCAGTAGAAAATTAATTGTTGTAGTAAGAATTTTATTGTGTATTTTAATTGTTGGCAACAGCTATAACGAAAAATGTTTACATTTGATAAGAAATTGTTGTTAAAATGGTGGTTTTTTATTCATTAAAAAATAACTATAAATTATTTCGATTTCGGATTATTTTAGTTGCTTCGGTCGTATTTTAATACACATGTACGTATCTTTTCACAATTTTGGTTTCCAAACTGTGGATTTGTTCAGAATTACAAACAGACAGATAGACAATTTTTCATTTTAATATATTAGATTATATACAAACATAAATAACTTATCTAATACACGTTAACAGATGCATTTTTAAATATATAGAGATATAAACCAGTATAATACTTATTCTGTTTTATTTTGATAGTCATTTATATCATTTGGCAAAAAATCTCATTTTCTTAACCCCGAATTGCGTGCTTTTTGCAAAAGCGCCAAAGTCCATATAACAGCGAAGTACCATGAAAAACATTAAATGCATGGTAATAAGGTACTTGGAATGCGACATTTTCGATCAACCATTATTGGCATTCAATCTTATAATTTGGCGATAGATATTTGGTCGACGGTAGTAGTACCAAACTAAGTAGTACCAAATACTGTACTGCAATTTAACTTCAATTTAACTTAATCTTCTCTATTCTACTATTTTAAGATTTTTAACTTCTAAACGTCGCACATTTTCAATTTTTATACCGTCGTATTTGGGTGAAAAGTACTTTTAAATGCAATTTGTTTGAAAACTGCATCTCAATTTATTTTTGAAATATTAATTTTTTTGTAGTTTTTAGCGCCATTTGTTTAATTTTGGCAACTCAAGTACTCCATTTCTGTAGAAAGTAGGAGAAGAAAATTGGAAAATAGTAATTATGCCTTTTTGTTGTCTTTTTCCTTTAACAACTTTAAACTAGTATGTTGTGGCCATCACAAAACTTTCTTCTATCTCATACTTGTCAATACTTCAAAATTCATTATCACAGTGCATCTATGCTCATCATGAGGATTCTAAAAAGATGAAATTCCGTGCATTAGTTCTTGAGATATTACTGTCCATGAAATCGTGTAAATCCATCAAAATGTAGCATAGCAGCGCCACCTATTGGGTGATTTACACCAGACCCTAATTATCATCCACATGTGTCAATGTCTAACTGAATATGAAGTTTGGGGAAAATCCGTGCATTAGTTCCTAAGATAGAGCTATTGCGCAAATCATGACAAATGCAGCATAACAGCGCCACCTGTTGAGCGATTTACATAACCACATAATCAGTATCAACATTTATCAAGGTGTACTTGAATCTGAAGTTTGATGAAAATTCGTGCATTAGTTCTTGAGATAGAGCTATTGAAATTATAGTGCAAAATGCAGCATAGCAGCGCCACCTATTGGGCAATATTCACCAACACGTAGTCAGCATCATTTCATATCAAAGAGTAACTGAATCTGAAGTTTGATGAAAATATGTCCATTAGTTCTTGAGATACAGCGATTGAAGAAATCGTGAAAAATGCTGTATAGCAGCGCCACCTGTTGAGCGATTTACACCAAAATGTACAAAATGTCAATTTATATCAAGGATTAACTGATTCTGAAGTTTAGTGAAAATTGTTGCATTAGTTCTTCAGATACCGCTATAATGGAAATTCTGAAAAGTGCAGCATAGCAGCGCCACCTGTTGAGCGATTTGCACCAAAACACAAACAGCACTAATTCATATCAAAGTATACATGAATCTGAAGTTTGTTGAAAATCCAAGCATTAGTTGTTGAGATAGAGCTATTGCGGAAATTGTAAAAAATTCAGTATAGCAGCGCCACCTGTTGAGCGATTTACACCAAACTGTACAAAACTTCAACTCATGTCAAGGATTAACTGAATCTGAAGTTTGATGAAAATCCGTGCATTAATGCTTGAGATAGAGCCACTGCGGGAATTGTAAAAAATGCAGCATAGCAGCGCCACCTGTTGAGCGATTTGCACCAACATGTAATCAGCATCAAGTCTTATCAAGTACTAACTGAATCTGAAGTTTCATGAAAATCCGTGCTTTAGTTCTTGAGATAGAGCCATTGCGGAAATCATAAAAATGCAGCATAGCAGCGCCACCTGTTGAGCGATTTGCACCAACACGTAATCAGCATCAAGTCATATCAAGGACTAACAGAATCTGAAGTTTCATGAAAATCCGTGCATTAGTTCTTGAGATAGAGCCATTTCGGAAATCATACAAAATGCAGCATATCAGCGCCACATTGAGCGATTTGCACCAAAAACTAATCAGCATCAATTTGTATTAGGGACTAACTGAATATCAATTTTTATTAAATTCCGTGCATTAGTTCTTGAGATAGAGCGCCCACAAAATTTGTGTCACATACACACAGACAGACAGACTCACAGAGTCACAGACAGACATTTTGTAAAAACATATTTTTCGGGTTCTCTGACCTCTAAAACGTGTAAATCCGTCGAAAACCGGAATTCGAAAATTTTCATGAATCCAATACTTTCTTCTTGTAAAGATAGAAGAAAGTAAAAATGTAATTAAAATACGTGCTATTTTGAAAAAAAATATATATAAAAGAATGATTTTTTTTTTCAAAATTTAATTTTAAGTATCTATATTAATATTACAAACAAATGAGGGCATATGAATCATGAGATTTTTTTCGTAGAGTTTCTTGAATGACGACATCTCTTTTTTTGGATTTGTGTATTATTCAGCGATAGTGACGACCTATGCGTACTTTAACTGTAGAAGTTGTTTAAGACTGGATCTTAAATGAAGAATTCTTCAGCGGATGCGGATGATGTCATTTTGTACAAAATAAAATCGTGTGTTTTAAGTCTTAAAACTGAAATATGTTTTGTACTAATCATATTTATATATATTTTTTTCATCGAGGGTGCTAAATTGTGCAGTTTCACTTTTTGCCTCAAAAAGTGAGATTTGTTGCAAAAAGATATAAATAGCTATGAAAACAAACCTGATGAACGTTTATTCTTATATTTACAAGTAAATATGACACAGATATCATATACGCACCGAGGTACCTAATTGGCCCCAAAGTGGCGTTACTTTGCCTGACATGGTAACCAGTGGCGGCTCCTGACTGTCATATTTTGTGGCACTAAATGCATGGCGGACTTTATTATTCTTTTCTTACCATTATTTTTTGAAAGAAAAAAATTACCTTGTTTAATGGTCTAATATTCTGCCAAGAAATATGGCAAAGATTTCGTTTAAAGCAATAGTGGTAAGAGAAGAATAAATTTGGCAGCTGTGGATTTAGTGCCCCCCCCCCCAAAAAAAAAAAAAAAAAAAATGCCAGTCACGAACAACCACTGATGTAACCATACATAACGCTATTATAAATTGCTTTCTTCTATAATCATATCATTTATTGGTGGTTATTACCTTTTAAAAATAATAGAAAATGTTTTGTTTATCACTTTATTTTGTTTTCATATTGAAATAAAAAATAACGTGCTCTTATATTACGCTATATATAACTGGTATTCGAAAACGACCTTTTTGCCAAATTGGCATAAAAAAATCAGGCCAAACCCGGTGCGTAAATGGCATGTGTGCCATAAATATAAACATTTTATTTATATATATAATATCATTGCTTTTTATATACAATTTACTTTTGTTTGTACATAAAAATAGGTAAGTGGCTTGTTAACACAAAATAAATTGTATAAATCCTTAAAACATTGCTTGAGTATATGAAACAATGAATAAGTTGCACGAAAATACGCATAAAAAGCTTACTTGTCTCGCCAAACCCATTTTCTTTACTTTGCCAAGGCCCTTATACAGGAACAGTACCAATTTCATTTTTAAAGACTAAAAAGAAATTAGTATAAATTGATTTTTTTTTTTTAATAATGCTTTCATTAAGATTCACAAAAATTTAGAAAAAATATATGTTTTTTAAATGCACTAAATAGTAGAAAATTCTTGAAAAAAACCTTAAATGCACGGAATTTAATTTTAATTCGATGAGTTCAATTATGGAAGATAAATGGATTTAAATGGGAATTTTGCCAAGTTAGCCAGCTATCTCCAAGTTGGCTTCATATATAGCAATTTTGTCGTCAAATTTGCAGATATTTCGCCATGTTGGCTAAAGTTTGGCGATATCGTGGTAACTCTGTCAATAATACTTTTCAAAAAATACTCATTGTTGAAGCTAATACTGATTTCTCTATAGAAAATCAAACGCAACCATTAAGTAATTTACCCCTCCCCCCGAAGCCCCCTTAGGGATCGAATTTTAAAAAATCAATGTCCAATTCATATATTGCCACCTGGAATACACATATATTCCAAATTTCAAAACTGTAGGTCAACAGGAAGTGGGCAAAAGATGAACACAAGATTTGAGTGCCACAGACAAATTTAATTGTAAGTTAAAAGAAGCATGTGAAAAAGAAAATAATAATAAAGAAAAATAAGAAGAAATGATGCTATAAAGCAAAATATTTTATTAAACATCATATAATTGTTTCGAATTTTCACACGCAAAATATAAAAATATCATTTTGGCGATTAAAAAATGCTATTCAGAGATTATCGCAAAATCTCATATCAAAGTTTTTATGCCTTTTTTCTTTTAAATCGAAAAACAGACAGATTCTTTTTCCTGTATGATTAAATTTAAATATGTTTTATGGCACTTCATTATTACTGCGTTTTTTTTTTTTTTTGTTTTTTTGTTTTTTTTTTGCTCCATGTGTTCAAACCAGTTCTACGAAAACATTCACCGATGAAAGTGACGCACACCAATTTTCTGTGACGTATGCAGATAAATTGTGCTTTTTTATCAGTTTTTTTATATAATTTTTAAACGGTTTTGAACTTATTTTTCATAGTAGGTGCATTCAGTACACTGTTAAAAATTTGCAGCATTCTGGCAGGCCATTTGACTGTTTTTTTTTTTCTGAAAACGGTTACACAACCGTAATTTTAACACTATTCTGACCATATTATTGGCCATTTTATGGTCAGAATATAGTTAAATTGTGGTTATTAAACCGTT
Source organism: Maratus speciosus (assembly GCA_963932465.1). NCBI lineage: Eukaryota > Metazoa > Arthropoda > Arachnida > Araneae > Salticidae > Maratus > Maratus speciosus. The sequence continues at coordinate 426,737,701 of OZ010795.1, read as the reverse complement.
TTTTCAAAAAACGGTCGAATGACCTGCCAGAATGCTGCAAAAATTTTAACAGTGTAGGTTACCTTCATAGGACCTTCTGCTGAATTCAGAAACGTAATCCGACAAATTTATTTTCAGTTATGCTTGACGAAAGGTTTTTATTTGGCTTTTTTTAAGTAGGGCATGGCGTTTATATCCATCGTAGCTGTATGTATCTGAACAGTAATATTGCGTTCAGTATTAGCCATCGCTTCGCTCAGACAATAATACAAAAATAGGTTCTTTATTAGCTACAAGAATTTCATAAAATATTTAAAATGCGATTTTTTTCAAATGTTTCTTTAATTATGGATGTGCATGTTCAATCTTATATTTTCTTATTTGACGAAGATCTTGTGGCATATTGCTACGATGATTTCATTAAATAAAACGAGTTATTAAAAATATTTTCATCCAATAGTACTACTTAAGTCCATATCGCTAATTAAATGTTTTACATTTATTTTTATGGATAAAAACTTTATAAGCAAAATTTAATATAAAAGATTAAAATAGTCTAATTGAATTAAAAAATTGTCCAGCCAAGAAAACGAACACAGAGGCTTTGGCTTAAACCCCATCTCTGATTGAGCTACCTGAAATGACAATTTGCCTACACAATTTACACAAACCCCCAATTTGTAATAGCATTTGTCCTGCCATGTATACTAGGGTGGGTCGAAAAAACCGAAATATTTATAATCGAAATGTAATAGAGCGGAAAAGTTGCCTTTTGTAATAAAGAATAAATTAGTAAAATATTACACCCATTGGTTAATATCTTTTACCGCCGCAACGGGGCCAAAATTTCCAAAAATCGCAAAAAACATGTTTTTGTCAGCATTTTTTATTAATTATACAAACGTACTAATACAATTTCTAATAGACCGCGATAGCTACATGAAGATATAAGAAATGTCCTGGTAAATGTTCATTATGATAAAGTAATATCTTTTACTGCCGCAAAAGAACCATATTTTTTAAAAAAATTGTAAAAATTTCAAATTTTTACTTATTTTTTTTTTAATTTTTATATTTTCTATAATATCTAGAAGTAAATAAATTTACTTCATATCTATTAATATTGTCGTAAATTTTGTTAACTATTTGTTATAGACGGGAAAAAAAACGGTAATCATTCATTATTTTTGACGATCGCTTTATGTACTACTGTTTTACTACATATCAGCAGTTCATATACCACAAATCACAAAAATGATATAAAATGAACAAAATATTTTAGTATTTTATTAATTAAAATACAGTAATGTTTAACCGAAACGGATTAAATAAACATAAAATGAAGAAGTATTTAAAGTAATTGAATTTTATAATATGACTTTCTATCCATTGTTCCTCGAGAGGCCAAAATTTATCATATGTGATCCTCCGTCTGTTCTGGTCCACAAACTTTACCAGCACTTCAGAGACTAATTTCACGCATCTTTCTATTGATTGAGTGGGAAAGGAAAATTATAATAGCTGGTATGTTTGATCGAACATTCTAAATTCACCAGCGTCGTTAGATCCTCAGTCCATAGACAAACCGTATCCGTAACAGGTGGTTTCGTTAGTTTACAGTTTTGCCACTCGACTAAATCAATACAATTTTAAGCTTCAAAGTTCAATTCTGGGATGACGAAGTGACGAAAGGCACTATTCGTGCCCACAGAACTTCGTGCTTTGGCAATTTTCTTTATGGCTGGGGTTCTGATGTCCTCTCCTTCATATGCTATCATTCCAAGGAGGCTATTTTCATGATTTGCGAAACAGGCATTTCGTGTTAATTACAGGAACTATAATATTTTGTAGATGATATGGCAAATAACGAGGGTTACTAATTATAGTCCACAAAATCTGAAAAGCATCATGGATTCATTTTAATTGTGAACCAACTGATGCAGTACACTTTCAGGATGTACTCATTGAGTACATCCTGATCAGCCGATTGCAAAATTAAAAATTGCCAAAGCACGAAGTTCTGTGGACACGAATAGTGCCATCCGTCATTTCGTCATTCCAGACTTGGACTTAAAGCTTAAAAATGTATGGCTTTAGTCTAAAGGCAAAACTGTAAACTAACGAAACCACCTGTTACGGTTTGTCTATCGATTGACGATCTAACAACGCTGGTGAGTTTAGAATGTTCGATTAAAGATGCCAGCTATTATAATTTTCCTTGTACCATTCAATAAGTACAAAGATGCGCGAAATTAGTCGCTGAAGTGCTGGTAAAGATTGTGGACCAGAACAGAATGAGGATCACATACGATCAATTTCGGCCTCTCGAGGAACAATGGCTTTATTTGAAAGCAAGTCATATTATAAAATTCATTTACTTTAAATACTTCTTCATTTTAAGTTTATTTAATCCGTTTCGGTTAAACGTTTCTGTATTTTAATTGATAAAATACTAAAATATTTTGTTCATTTTATATCATTTTTGTGATTTGTGGTATATGAATTGCTGATATGCAGTAAAACAGCAGTAGATGAAGCGATCGTATAGGACAATGAATGATTACCTTTTTTATTTTCCATTCTATGACAAATAGTTAACAAAATTTATGACATATTAATAGATATAAAGTAAATTTATTTACTTCTAGGCATATTATTGAAATTATAAAAATATAGAAAAAAAAAGAAAATTTGAAAATCTTTACAATTCGTTTTTTAAATATGGTCCCTTTGCGGCAGTAAAAGATATTATTTTATCATAATGAACATTTGCCGGGACATTTCTTATATCTTCATGTAGCCATAACGTCCTATTAGAAATTGCATTCGTACGTTTGGATAATTAAAAAAAAAATATTGAAAAAAAAAAACAAGTTTTTCGCGATTTTTTGAAACTTTGGCCCCCTTGCGGCGGTAAAAGATATTATCCGATCGACATAATATTTTACGAATTTATTCTTTATTACAAAAGGCAACTTTTCCGGTCTATTACATTTCGATTGTAAGTATTTCGGTTTTTTCGACCCACCCTAATGTATACGGCTCAACACAATTAGCGGCAGATAACGGAACGGCAGTAACTAACAAAAAAGTAGATATACTTTATTATTTTCACTCAATCATGATGATAGGTGTAGATTTCATACAAGTGTTTTTTTTTTTTTTTTTTTTTTTTTTTTTTTTATTGATAGAAAATGTATCGAGTACGGGAATTGAACTCAGGTTCTTTTCCGTCTTAAATTTCATACATTGAGCTAACTGGAACGGCACAATTCACTCAGACAGATGTTTTGACAATAATATTATGTTCAACAATGTAGTACATAGCTTAACAGAGCAGGATGAAGTCCAAAATCCTCCAATAAGGAATGCAAATATAAATTCAGTTTAATATCGCAACGCAACCATATTGATTAGTAAATATATCATACAAGTTAAAATTTTTACAGCTGAATTAAAATATCCAGGAAAGTGTTCGAACCCAGAACCTGTGGCTATTACTGCTAATGCTCTTATAATCCACATACCTAGAACGACAACCGGCTGGCACTATTCACTCAGACAACATTTTTGAAATTAAAAATACTATGTCATATTCTGTTAAGGGAGCTAGTCACTCAGCTTCGGAATTCTCCTCCGCAATGTTAATTCTATGGACTTCTGATAGATATAGACTTACCATTAACAATGTTACCATTCCTTGGTCCGATGAAGCTAATACTTGGGGGTTATCATTGACAAACAATCAATAAACATCTGCTCAGCATCCGCGGTAAAGCCACGAAGTTTGCTAAATATTTTTCTCCTCTTTCAAGGGGCCCTAATATGTCCTATCTACCCTGCTGCGCATGGATTGTATACTCGTCTTCGATTGTGGTCAGATTGTCCTTTAGATTTACATATATTATCTATAATGTTTTTTTCTAATAGAGCTAATGTGTCCTATCACAACAAACTTCTTATTTACAATGCTTGCATTCTTTCTATCATTACCTACGGCTGCCCGGGGTGGAGCTTCCTCTGTAGAACGGGTATGGACCGACATTCCCAGCTTCATAACAAACAACTTCGCCGTATCCGTAATGGATCCAGATTTTTTCGCAATACTACTATTAGAAATGACTTAAAAACTTATTATCTCGTTAACCGTATCAAATTTCTTTCAAAAAAATTCCATAGTCAAATTTATAAAGTGCCAAACGATATTATGTATGAATTACCAGATTATGATGCTTTCAGGCCTACTAAACGTAAGAGACCCCGATATACCACTGTTTTAGAAGAGCATTCACGCTCTTCGACTAATACATTTTGTCTTTTCTTTCTCAGTAAAATTAATATATATATATATATCTTTTTGTAGTCTCATTATTGCTTTACTTCGGTAAAGTTGCTAAACTAACTGTAACTTTTTTATATATGAAATGTATGGTGCTGAAAACAACCTTTTTTGATGAAGGAAATTAGTATTTTTTTTCTAGCTGTGCTTTGTACCTTTTTTTTTATAGACAGTGTAAACATCTTCTATTTTTATTTTATTTTTTACTTTTTTTCATATTTTATCTTTAAATCTAATTTTTAACTTAATTTCTTTTTACTGTAATCCTTTGATTACCCTTTCATACATTTTCAGCCTCTCTTATTTTGCTCACTTTTTATCTTTCCTTTCTTATATTGTGGTACTTAATGTGCTACGGTTAGAATTTATTTTCATGGCCCCTCTAGCATTTGTTATACGCATACTCATACTATCCCCTTGAACTGCTCTGCTATTCGCTGTACCTGTATAAGATTCATTATACTTAACATATTAGTTTTAAGAAAAATCACGCTTTTATCAAATATATCAATTTCGTTAGGCTTTAAATATTTGAGCATTATTAATACTTATTTCAACTTATTATGACGTTTGATTTGAATAAGGGCAAATAATAGTATATATGGTACAGAAAATCAGTTTTCAAGCTATTAAGATTTAAAAATTAAATGCGTTCTATCTTTAAATGGAACCTACTTTAAAGTAAGAGGTATAAATAATTTCATGGGGCAAAATTACTGAGAAGTAAAAATAAAGCATACATTAAAAATAATAATGATATTTTTTCACGTTAAATGTATTGAGTGTCGTTTTCTCATATTTATTGTAATCTCATGTGTAATATATTAACATAGCTATAAATGAAATTTCGAAAATAATGATATGCATACTTTCCCTTTTAGTTCAAATCAAACAAATACATTTTTTATTCGATGATTGGATTCAAAATTTAAATTTCAATGGATATATTTATATTAATCGTCCATCTGTATCTTTTTAAACAACTTTTGAATGCTCTAATGTAACTTCAAATATTTTACTAAAGAAAAAGATTTTATGATCTGATATGGTATTTCTATATTTCGTCATTTCTTTTCAAATTTGTTGGAGCAATAAAGTCCACTAAAACTTCATCAAAAGACTGAATAACTCTGTTCCATCAAAATGTTTTCCTTCCTTTTATTTAAAAAAATACTTGTAGATACAGTATCATTTTTAGGAATATTATTTTATTTATAGTTTTTTGTTTATTATTATCTATACTCCTGCGATTTTAGCATGCATTTAGTTACGTAAAGAATTATGTCACTAAAGTACTCATTAATTGCTATAAGTTATAAACATAAATTTTAAAACGGCAAAATACCTTTAATTTACATTTCGACATGTTTGATTGTATCAGACGGCAACACTTTCAAGAAAATAAAATGATAAAAATATTTTCGCATAAATTCAAATTGAAAATCTAGTAAGCAAAACAAAAATCACGTGAACACAAGTATAATGAAATTAACTGCAATATTAAAAATGGAAATTTGCGAACGTGAACTATTTTATATTATCATTTCATTATCCTGAACAACATTTCTTTCCAAATTTTAGAGACCTGCATGGAGGCTGAATCGTTGTAAATATTTCCATTGCGTAAGAAGATCTCTATTGATTTTTTGATGATGGATAGCACATAAGATATTGATGGATAAATTATTCTACTATTTTTAAAATCTATTTTCAAAGGTTCTATGTTATACAGTCTGGACAGAGCTGTAGTTTTCTTGCTTTATGTTATTTGATCCTATTTTTGAGTTTTCTATTTGTCACTTGTTATTTATGCTAGGATCAAAGAACACATCGTAGACATTAAATACAGCAAGAAATCTACAACTCTGGCCAGACAACATTTCTTTCCAAATTTTAGAGACCTGCATGGAGGCTGAATCGTTGTAAATATTTCCATTGCGTAAGAAGATCTCTATTGATTTTTTTATGATGGATAGCACATAAGATATTGATGGATAAATTATTCTACTATTTTTAAAATCTATTTTCAAAGGTTCTATGTTATACAGTCTGGACAGAGCTGTAGTTTTCTTGCTTTATGTTATTTGATCCTATTTTTGAGTTTTCTATTTGTCACTTGTTATTTATGCTAGGATCAAAGAACACATCGTAGACATTAAATACAGCAAGAAATCTACAACTCTGGCCAGACTATATAAGTCTGCAGAGATTGTATCCCAGTGGTATGCAACCATCATGGATTACTGCCATGGCTAATTTTTTTTAACAGAATGAGGTGCCAGTCCTTGCATGAGGTTCTTTTGTAAGGAACAGCTTTAATGAAATGGATTTCGTCTGGGTGGTAATCGTATATTTCATCCAACGTCGAGGTGATATAAGTTAGTGTTGTTCCGTCAGGAACCAAACAGGATAGTTTTGTGAAATGGGAGGGTTTTAATGCTGAAGAATAGATCTTCAGCAATTCTAGCATGGGATTTTAGATCACTTAGGACGACTTTTGTTTCTTCGGCGGATCCGCAGAAGAGTTCCTGTTGTCTTGGAAGTCATTTGATTTCCAATACTACTTTTGGGCAGGCGATATTTTGTTTTTCGAGTAGATTTCTGATGGCCAGTCCGGACATGGAGCATTTCTTGTCCCGGACCACAATTGTTCGATGATACCTCTCTTTTCCTGGCCTCCGCTCTAGCTCCGTCGGTGCTACCTCCTCTGTGGGCGAAGGGACCTTCTGAGGCTTGCCGTCCGGATCATTACAGAGCAGGGCAAGTTGTTGACTACGAGGGTTTGCGTCCCTATCATTATTAATTCTTATTTTCTCAATTCTGCTGTGGGGACTTTCCTCTAATCTGGCTACAATTTCTTCTGTCTTTGGGATCTGTTGGATCTGGCTGGATATGTTCTCGTTTAGTGTGGCGAGTTGTTCAGAGAGGAGATCTGTTTTTAAGCGGAGCTTTTCAAACTCCTGTTGGGACTCCTGTACTGATTTCTGATTGGCGAGGTCTTGTTTTCTGATAGATTGGAGTATCAGTTTCACATTTTTTAGATGGTCAGCAGATTCCTCTGTGAAAGTGTTTTCGTCCTATGTCAGAACTGAGTTAACGAGGGATTTAGCCTTGTTTGCCAATTCGGCAAAGGAATATGTTTGTTTTTCTCCAATTCTTACCACCGATGATATGTGAGAAATTTAAAATGGCTTTTCAAACGAGAAAGGCAGATTTAGTTTAAAATAATAATATAAATCTGAAGAATGATCCGTGGGTTTCGGGAGCCCATCCACAGGCCTCTATGCGCCGTCCCGGCCTGTTGCATGTTTAGTTTTGGAATAGTGGGTTGTAAGGTAACGCGGCATGTAGTCGGACAGCCTCTGCACCTGCTGAGCACTGTAATGAGATATGTTAGGAATTGTTTTGTCGATATTATTGTTATAATTTTATGTTACTTTTAATTTTTACTGGTTAGGATGAAGATAGAGGATATTGTAAGAATGGGTGACCGTGCCGATGCCGACCGAGGGTGGGGAACAGCTATGAAAGCGAGGACTATATAGGAACAAGGAAAAAAAGATAAAATTCATTAATCCTTCTATATATAAAAAAAAGTTTTGATTTGGAAATGGATTAATGACAATCTGCGTAGATATTCCCTGCAGATCGGCATCCAATTTGAATGCTTAAGCATGGTATTTCTTCGTTAATATTAAAAAAATGTTGCATACAAAAATATGAAAATCGGTAGTATTATAGAAAAATGTTCGATAAACACGCTGATGCAGACAGTTTTCAAATCGAAGAATTATTTTAAGAGATATTTAATGCCAAAGTTGGACAAAATCGTTCCATTGAAAAAGTTTTATAGGTGCAAAAACTGTACATAGGAATTTAATCATTTTTAGATCATTTTATGCATCAGAATTTTCCGGTGTGGAGACTGCATTTTGTTTTTAATTTGACTCATTTTGTGAGGTTTTATTACTATTTTAAATTCAAATTTTCAGCATTTCGAGAGATATTTTTTAAGTATTTTAGAAAATTGTATTAATTTAAACTGTTGCCAACTGTATAAAAAGCGCAAACAATAATGTTTGCTTCAAATTAAAAATTTATTTTACACGGGACAATTATAAACAGAAAATATAAAAAGCAGGAACTCATTGAAAATTACGTCATAAAAACTGTATTTACAGTGAATTTTAAAAGAGAAAGAATATTTACAGTAGAATATTGTACAGAAAGAATCCTTCTATATATAAAAAAATGTTTTGATTTGGAAATGGACCAATGAAAATCTGCGTAGATATTCCCGGCAGATCGGCGTCCAATTTAAATGCTTAACCCGTTAATAGTCGCGCGTTGGTCTTTTCCCCGCCCGAAATTCGTTATCTTCCTGTAACTCATCTCCTGTTAAAGTTACGATAACCAAATTCCGTGTAGCTGACCTTGAGTGTTCACACTCTTGTGTAGTAAAATTGCAAGTCATTCCTGCTATTTCTTAGCATTTTATCGCATTCTTAAGTTTCAATCGGTCTAAATGACCGCGTTGTGACCACTTGTGTTAGTTGAATTTTTCCCTCTCGTGTTCATCCTTTCCCATTTCCGCGAAATCTGCAGGGGAAAGTTTCTTCGAAGTACGGACTCTCTGTCTGTTGTTATTTCGTCTTTCTTCTTTCTGCTACTTTACCCGTTCATAGGATACTTTTTTTACTTTTAGAATGTTACTTAAAATTGTTTTATTATATTAGTTGTGAAGTCAGTTCGCACAAAAAACTGACTGATGGTCACTTACACTTTTTTTTTCCTTAAAAAACATTGCGGGAATAAATTCTCAAATTGATAATCGTTTAAATATGAAAAAAAAAGGGAAATTCATCATCATTATTTGAAAGAAGTTGCTTTCCATTTATTACCAGAACATATAAATGAAAAAAAAAAAAGACAGGCAATAACACAGCTCAACCATTAAAAAAGAGAGAAGAGGATTTTGTGGGAATCAGTAAAAAAATTGCCGTATCTCCAAAATCTGAAAATTATCGTTTTTGTACATTAAAACAAACTCGAAAGATAAAACAGTTTTCTCAGAAATGTAGTATGTATATCTGCGAAGAACATACATATAATTTATTTGCACAATAATGAGAATTTTAGAATGTAGGTTAGAAATTACGCAAATAAAAATCTCTTTTGGATAATTCAGTGAATATTTATACTATGATTTTAAAAAATATTTTAAGTATTTTTCTAAAATTTATCTATTTTAAAATTTTCATACTGTAAGTAAAAACACATTGTATTATTATTATTATTATTATTATTGAAATCCAATAGAGGTTTGGGGACGGTATCTAACAAATTTAAATTTGTTGTCCTTCATCGAATGTTCAAACTATTTTTCAGAATAATGTTTTTCAGAATACGAGAGAAAATTCATTTAAATAAAATTATTGCTGCATATTTATAATTTCGGAGAAAGATTTCTTATTGTTTTTATTATTTTAATGAATGTTATTATAAAACAATAAATTATAAAAATAATACCTTATTATGAAATGTACAATTGAATATTTATTTTAATTAAATAGTTGCTGTAAAATACATCCCTATTAAGATGAACCTTTCAGTGATTCTATTAATTAAAATAATTTATCCATCTTAGGATTTAAATCTACAATTGCAAAGGTATTTAAATTAAATATATAATTTCAATAACTTATTATTTACTTTATATAAGCGAAGTTCGTATCGAGATTTTTTATTCAGGGGCGCTGTTCCCACCCTGAAATAAGTAGAAAAACTACAAATCATGCATTTTCATTTGAAAAATGGATTTAATCATAAAATCTCGAGAGCCCCCCCCCCTCCTCTCCCCCCTCATACACACATAGACACCCCACAAAATAAATAAATAAAACGTAGTTACAACATTTACATTTATAATTTCGAAATTAAGTATTTTTTACCTTTTTCTTTATTATATATATATATATATATATATATATATATATATATATATAATATGCTGGTGAATTAGTGGTATTGTATTTGATTTGCTGTTGCATGTCATAGGTTCCATTTTTATTTTCAGTTTAATTGTTCAATTTAATGTCAGTGTAATATATTGATGCTAAATTTATTAATTTTATTTTATTAAATGGATATAGAGTGCCGGAGTATCATAAAAATCTACCTGACTCTAATTCTGTCCCTGTGTCCTGATTCTGTCCAAAAAAAAAAAAAAAAAAAAAAAAAACCCTATCACGAATTTAGATTCATATTCGTAAATGTTTTCCTACTAATTATTGATTCATAGTAACATCAGAAATTCAATCAAATCATTTACTATTTACTTTTAAGTATTTATGCAAAACGAAGAAAGAGTTATTAAAAACATTTATCTAGATGCCAACTGAATATATACTTAAGCGAAATAAATAATTTGCTGTAAAAGGTTGTAAAATGAATAATTGCTGTAATCTTTTAAAGTTCAGTCAATATTTTCACCCTACGTTATCCGTTTTCGATCATCTGATAACACCGGCAAGTTTCCCCTTCGTTTTCGGCCTGCTGGTAACGGCGGCAAATGGACCGAACGCGACTACTAACGTTCTAAAAAATGTCGCGACTACTCTCGGGTTTTAAGCATGGCCTTTCTTCGTTAATATTAAAAAAAACTGTTGCATGCAAAAAATCGGTAGTATTTTACAGAAATGTTTGATAAACACGCTGATGCAGAGAGTTTTCAAATTGAAGAATTATTTTAAGAGATATTTAATGCCAAAGTTGGATAAAATCGTTCCATTAAAAAAGTTTTATAGGAGCAAAAACTGTACATAGGAATTTAATCATTTTTAGATCATTTTATGCGTCAGAATTTCCCGGTGTGGAGACTGCGTTTAGTTTTTTAATTTGGCTCATTTTGTGAGGTTTTATTACTATTTTAAATTCAAATTTTCAGCATTTCGAGAGATATTTTTTAAGTATTTTAGAAAATTGTATTAATTTAAACTGTTGCCAACTGTATAAAAGCGCAAACAATAATGTTTGCTTCAAATTAAAAATTTATTTTACACGTGACTATTATAAACAGAAAATGTAAAAAGCAGGTACTCATTGAAAATTACGTGATAAAAACTATATTTACAGTGAATTTTAAAAGAGAAAGAATATTTACAGTAGAATATTGTACAGAAAGAATATTGTAAACTATTAAATTCATTAACATGCGTTAGAAGTCTTAAATAAGAGAATTTACGTCACATTTATGTCACATTACACTTATTATGTAAAATGAACAAAAAATAATATTGCAAAACAGTTTAAATTTTAAAATTGCGCGAGACAGATTTTTTTGATATTTTAGGATGATCATAATATTTCATTTCTAACAAAAGTATTTTTACGTAAATATTAAAAAGAGAAAGAAAAGTTTGCTGAAAATTACGTCAAAATATAATTGTCAGATTCAAATTATAATTCAATCTTCCGAAATCTTTTTAAAGCCGATCAAATTAGCGTGCTGTTAGAGTCTGCGGTATCTGAACGGGGGTTGACAAGCGTAGCTTGTAGGGGGCAGAGCCCCCTAGTTAAATAAAAATAAGTAAAATGTTTAAAGTTCGAATCTAATAGCTACCAGGATATGAAAAAACTAGCTTGTAGTTAAAAATAAATAATTTAATATTTTTACTGAAAATAAGTTAGAGTCCAACAGAACACGATGTTATTAATTACACGACTAAATTAATTAAAAAAAATTCTGCTGGACACAGGAACACAGAGGTCTGGACATTGAAAAAATAGGGGGGACTGGATGAGTTGAGGTGGGTTTGGACTCTGACGAAACTTTGGACGAGAGTGTCGAAATATTCTACGTTCCCAGTAAAAAAGATAAAATTTGAAAAAAATAAAAAATAAAGTTAAAGCTCGAATTAAGTATGTATTAGGAGATGAATGATCACGTTTATTGTTGAAAATAAAGAATTTAATATTTTTTTCCTGAAAATAAGTCAGCCCAGCAGAACACGGGAACACAAGTTAAAAATTAAAAATTTTGGTGGACACAGGAATATAGGGGTCTGAACATTGAAAAAAATAGGGGGGAACTGGACATAGCTGAATTTTGAGGTCGGTTTGGACTCTAAGGAAAATTAGAACAGAGTGGCCGTAATACTCTAAGTTACCATTAAAAAATATTAAATTTTTGAAAAATTGAAAAAGAAAGTTAAAGTTCGAATTTAATATGTATTAGGAAATGAAAAATCAATTTTATTGTTGAAAATAAGGAGTTTAATATTCTTACTGTAAATACGATAGAGTCCAACAGAACACGGGAACTCAGGTTAAAAATTTTAAAGTTCTTCTGAACACAGGAACATATAGGTCTGGACATTGAAGAAACTAGGGAGAGGGACTGGATGGTTTGGACGCTGACGAAATTTTGGACAAAAGCGCAGAAAAATTCAAAGTTCCCAGTGATTTTTTTTTTTTTTTAATTATAAAGAAAGTTAAAGTTCGAATTTAGTATGTATTAGGAGATGAAAAAACATGTTTATTGTTGAAAATATAGAAATTAATATTTTTACTGAAAATAAGTTAAATGAGTCCAGCAAAGCACGGGAACATGAAGGAAAAAACTTTAAGAGAGGAGTGGGAGAATGAAGACTTTTTGAAGCATTGTTGGACTAATTACAGGCAGAAGGGACATAAAAAAATGACATGTAAACAAGTTTGACTGATAAGCCCCTCCAGAGGCCACCGCCGGACACGGGGGAACTGAACATAAGTGACTGAGGCTCTAGAAAGGCTTAGCTGACTTGTGAAAATGGTAAAGAAAAAAATACAAGCTTTATTTGCAATATGTGAATAATTTCAAAGTTCAATAAATGAGAAAAAGTTCACTAAAATGACAAAGTCTTTTAATTTAAATAAAAATGTGGTTGGAAAATAAAGTAAGATGGGAAGAAAAAAAGAAAAAAAAAAGGTTTAAGTTTTGAAAAATATATGAAAAACTGAGAGTAAAGTCCGAAATAAGCTAAAAGCTTGTAAAAAAAAAAAGAGGTTTAGTTCCTTTATTGGTTAATTAGTAGCATAATTAGACAGCAGGTGTATAATTAGACAACTTTGTCTCGATCGAAATCGGCACCAAATATCCCGCAATAGGCCTGCTATTAGAATTGGGATGAGGCAATCAAGAAGTGTTGCAGAACCAGAACCACGTGCTCGCTACGTGTCGCGAAATTCTAAAATGGAGGGCGAAAACCACAGCCAGGCGAGACCCGAACACCCCAGCATTCACCAAGTCGCGTCCCCTACAGAGAGCAAACTCTAGTGGTTAGGCAAACATCAAATGCTCCATTTACGGAAAAAAAAGGGCAGCAATTCCGAAGTGAACCCCCTCTGCCCCGTCCAAAACAAGCCACCCAAATCAACCCTACATATCCCGAAGACTCCCTAAAATACGTGAATGAAAGACTCCGATCCCAAGCCGCAAGAGATTCCAAATAATATGGAAAGTACTTTTAGTTAATGAAAATTAAAAAAGATGAAACTAGCATTTTATTCCCCCCCCCCCTTATTTAACCTTTTAATATCCAAAATAAAAACAATATTCGAATTGCTCTAGATAAATGAACAACTATCACAGAATACTAAAAACTTCAAAAAAAAAAAAAATCTGCCTATTTTTTTAATTCTGCTCTAGATAAATGAACAACTATCACAGAATACTAAAAACCTCAAAAAAAAAAAAAAAAAAAAAAAAAAATCTGCCTAATGGAAAATAATTATAAAGAGTAAAAATCTCAGTTTTTAAACAATTTTAATCATTGAGAATAAACAGAACAAAAAAAAAAAAAAAAAAAAAAAAAAAAAAAATCACAAAAACAATTTTGTAAAAGTGTGTACAATAAGTTATTTTGATTATGGTGTGCTGCCCATCAAAAATGAAAGTTTAACATTATATTGAAAAAAAAGAAATCCCTTCTTTTTATATGAAATCAGATTTTATTTAGATGCAGTCTAATAAAGTGCTATGTTATTTTAACTAATCTCCTCTAAATAAGTAATTCGTTACGCCATCTCAAAAATCGCTGATTTTTTATTACGAATCTAGTGGTATTTGTAAAAAGACTATAAAATCCAAACAATCTTGTTATGCTTGGAATACAGATAAGTGTACTGTGGAATGCTAAAGACTCTTTAACTATTTTCGGGGATATATATATACATTTGCACGCATGCATACATATATATTAGGGTGGGTCGAAAAAACCGAAATATTTATAATCGAAATATAATAGAGCGTAAAAGTTGCCTTTTGTAATAAATAATAAATTCGTAAAATATTATACCGATCGGTTAATATCTTTTACCGCCGCAAGGAGGTCAAAGTTTCAAAAAATCGCTAAAAACATTTTTTTTTCTTTTTTTTAAACTTATCCAAACGTACGAATACAATTTCTAATAGGACGCAATAGCTACATGAAGATATAAGAAATGTCCCGGTAAATGTTCATTATGATAAAATCATATCGTTTATTGCCGCAAAGGGACCATATTTTTAAAAAAAAAATGTAAAAAATTACAAATTTGCATTTTTTCTAAATTTTTATAATTTCTATAATATGGCTAGAAGTAAATATATTTACTTTATATCTATTAATATGTCATAAAATTTGTTAATTATTTGTTATAGACTGCAAAATAAAAACAGTCATCATTCATTTTTCTTGACGATCGCTTCATCTACTGCTGTTTTACTGCATATGAGCAGTTCATATCCAACAAATTACAAAAATGATATAAAATCAACAAAATATTTTAGTATTTTATTAATTAAAATACACAGATGTTTAACCGAAACGGATTAAATAAACTTAAAGTGAAGAATAATTTAGAGTAAATGACTTTTATAATATGACTCGCTTTCAAATAAAGCCATTGTCCCTCGAGAGGCCGAAATTGATCATGTGAGATCGTCACTCTGTTTTTGTCCACAAATTTTACCAGCACTTCAGAGACTAATTTCACTCATCTTTCTACTGATTGAGTCGTACAAAGAAAGTTATAATAGCTGGTACCTTTAATAGATCATTCTAAACTCACCAGCATTGTTAGATCGTCAGTCGAAAGACAAACCGTAACAGGTGGTTTCGTTAGTTTACATTACCACTCGACTAAATCCATACAAGTTTAATCTTCAAAGTTCAAATCTGGAATGACGAAATGACGAATGGCACCATTCGTGTCCACAGAGCTTCGTTCTTTGGCAATTTTCAATTTTGGCAATCGGCTGATGCAGCATACTTTCAGGGTGTACTCAATGAGAACATCCTGAAAGTGTACTCCATCCGTTGGTTCACAATTAAAATTAAACCATCATATTTTTCAGATTCTGTGAATCACAGTTAGTAACCTCCGTTACTTGCCATATCATCTATGAAAGATTACAGTTCGTGTAATTTCACAAAATGGTTGTTTCGCAAATCATGAAAATAGACTCATTTGAATGATAGCATATGAAGGCGAGGACATCAGGATCCCAGCCATGAAGAAAATTGTCAAAGCATGAAGTTCTGTGGACAAGAATACTGTTATTCGTCACTCCGTCATTTCAGACTTGAACTTTGAACTTTTATATACTATGGATTTAGTTAACCCCTTGAAGGGCGCTGATGCCGTCACGGCATCACATAATTTTAATCACTAATTGCCACATTGGGGCCGGAATTTTATAATGAAATTTTCACTTTTATTAAATACACAAAAGTACACTTTTACTTGTTTACAAATAAATTCACTTGTAAATACTGGTGTCATTAAATTGGTTCAAAATTTAACGAATAAAAGTACCTTGCTCCTGAAAGGGTTATGTGGCAAAACAGTAATCTAACGAAACTACCTGTTACGGTTAGTCTATTGACTGAAGATCTAACAACGGTGAGTTTAGAATGTTCGATTATAGATTCCAGCTGTTATAATTGTCCTTTTCGTACTCAGTCGGTAGAAAAATGCATGAAATTAGTATCTGAAGTTCTGGTAAAGTTTGTGGACAAAAACAGAGGGAGGATCACATATGACCAATTTCGGCCTCTCGAGGAACAATGGCTTTATTTGGAAGCAAGTCATATTATAAAATTCATTTACTTTAAATACTTCTTCATTTTAAGTTTCTTTAATCCGTTTCGGCTAAACATCTCTGTATTTTAATTAATAAAATACTAAAATATTTTGTTCATTTTATATTATTTTTTGTGATTTTTGGTATATGAACTACTGATATGCAGTAAAACAGCAATAGATGAAGCTATCGTCAAGAAAAATGAATTATTACCGTTTTTATTATCCACTCTATAACAAATAGTTAACAAAATGTATGACACATTAATAGATATGAAGTAAATTTATTTACATCTAGACCTAGTATAGAAATTATAAAAATTGTGAAAAAATGAAAATTTTACATTTTTTTAAAAAATGTGATCCTTTTGTGGCAGTAAAATATATGAATTTATCATAATGAACATTTACCGGAACATTTCTTATACCTTCATGTAGCTATTAAGACCAATTAGAAACTGTATTCATACGTTTGGATAATTAAAAAAAAATATTGAAAAAAAACATGTTTTTAGCGATTTTTTGAAACTTTGGCCCCCTTTCGGCGGTAAAAGATATTAACCTATCGGTGTAATATTTTACGAATTTATTCTTTATCACAAAAGGCAACTTTTCTGCTCTATTACGTTTCGATTATAAGTATTTCGGTTTTTTCGACCCACCCTAATATATATACAAACACATACATATATTCATACGGAGATAAAATAAATATTAAATACTGTTTATAACTGTTAAATAGCCGGTAACTTGTATGATTGCAATTTCATTGTATGATGGTTTTGTTATAATTCATTTTTTCCTATTTATTAAATTTTATTAAGTGTCGTAAGTGTAATCTTATTTTAGCTTACCATTTTCTTTCACAAACACTACTTATCATAAGCACTGATTTCTTAAATTTTCTACTGACTTTCAGTTTTCTATGTTATTGATATTATACGATAAAAGAAAATAGTTTTTTAAAAAAAGGAAAAAAAAAAGACAGTAACCAAGATTTTTACTCTTTTAGGTAGCTTTCTTTACAAAAAGCTACCTATTGTAGCCGTTCGGAGGGAAGCGATTTCAAAAAATTTTGGTATATTTTCATCGATCATGACCCGCAGACCCCAAAACCACCCTCCGTTCAAAATTGATATATCTATATATATATGACCTATGTCACACTGTAACTCTCGTATTTATGAACCGATTTCGATGTAATTCGGTATGTACATAGTACATACCAATGTCTCGAACGAGTTTGTTGGCCAGCTTCATCCGCTATTTTGTTTCAAAATGGCGGCCATTTAAATTTTTTTAAAAATTAAAAAATTTGAAATGTGGTACCAAAAAATTTAAAATGGAAAAATATTTTTTTCTTATGTATTTGGCCTGCATACATAGACTCCGTAGCAGTTTTTGTTTTGTCTATATCTTAAAAAATGGCTGAGTTATAGCATTTTGAATTTCTAGCGAAGCTGACATTTTGAAACGTCCTGAATTTTCTCAAGCGATAAAAGGCGTATTTATGAACCGATTTGGATGTAACTTCGTTTATACATAGTACAGACCAATGTTTCGACCGAGTTCGTTGGCCAGCTTCATCCGCCATCTTGTTTAAAAAAGGCGGCCATTTAAAATTTTAAGAAAAATTTAAATTTGAAATGTGGTGCCAAAAAATTGAAAATTGAAAAAATATTTTTTTCTTATGTGTTTGACCTTGATAAAAAGATTCGGGAGCAGTTTTTGTTTCGTCTATATCTTAAAAAATGGCTGAGTTATAGCATTTTGAATTTCTAGCGTGGCTGACATTTTGAAAAGTACTGATTTTTGCCACGTGATAACAGACGTATTTATGAACCGATTTGGATGTACCTTTGTGTGTACATAGATCATACAAATATCTCAACCAAGTTCGTTGGCCAGCTTCATCCGCCATTTTTTTCAAAATGGCGGCCATTTAAAGAAATTTTAAAAATTTTAAATTTAAAATGAGATACCAAAAAATTGGAAAATGAAAAAGATTTTTTTCGTATGTGTTTGACCTTAATACAGAAATTCCGGAACAGGTTTTGTTTCGTCTATATCTACAAAAATGGCTGAGTTATAACATTTTGAATTTCTATTGTGGCTGACATTTTAAAACGACCTGATTCTTGTCATGCGATAACAGGCGTATTTATGAACCGATTTGAATGTAACTTGGTCTGTACATAGTACATACCAATGTCTCGACCAAGTTCGTTGGCCAGTTTCATTCGCCATCGTGTTTCAAAAGGGTTGCCATTTAAAAAAATGTAATTTAAAATTTAAAATGAGGTATTAAAAAATTGGAAAATGAAAAAAAAAAAAAAATTATGTGTTTGGCCTTGATACAAAGATTCTGGAGCAGTTTTTGTTTCTGAAAATTTGTTCTTTTGTTTATATGTTTAAAAGTGGTTGAATTATAGCACTTTGAATTTCTATCATGGCTAACACTTTGAAACGATCTTGTATTTGTCACGCGATACCATCGGCTATTTCGATGGAAGAAGTCATGTGGATAGAATGCATCAATATCTCGACCAAGTTCGTTGTCCAGCTTTATCAGCCATCTTGTTTCAAAATGGCGGCCATTAAATAAAAAAAAAAATTATATTTAAAGTGAGGTGCAAAAAAATTAGAAATTGAAAAAGGTTTCTTTCTTAAGTATTTGACCTTGATATAAGGATTCAGGAGCATTTTTTTTTGTCTTTATCTTAAAAAATGGCTCAGATATAGCAGTTTCAATTTCTAACGTGGGTGACATTTTGAAAAATCTGAATTTTGCCTGCGACAGCACTCGTATATATCAACCGATTCCGATGTGAGTGAGCATGTGCACAGCAATTACTAAGGTCTCGACCAAGTTCACTGGTTAGCCTCATCCACCATGTTGTCTTAAAATGGCAGGCACTTTAAATAATCGCCGAATTTGGAAGCTAAATATAAGTTACTTTAAATAAAAGCAGCTTGCATAAAGCTGACTAATTTCGCGAAATTCTCATTCATAATGATTTAGTATTGATAAAAATTTGTATTGAATCTCCTACATTTGGTTTCCACTTAATTGAGCTTTGTGTCTTTGAATAATATAAGATGGCTTTTGTAAAATAAGGAATATGAAAGCTACCTCTTCCTCCCGGCACTGGCCGGAAGGACTTCTTGACATGGTTCATGTATTTATATTTGGAATTTTAGGTAGCTTTCATTACAAAAAGCTACCTATTGCAGCCGTTCGGGGGAAAGCGATTTCAAAAAATTTTGGTATATTTTCATCGATCATGACCCCCAGACACCGAAACCATCCTCCGTTCAAAAGTTGATATATATATATATATATATATATATATATATATCTGACCTTTGTCATACTGTAACTCTCGAATTGATGAACCGATTTGGATGTAATTCGGTATGTACATAGTACATACCAATGTCTCGACCAAGTTCGTTGGCCAGCTTCATCCGCCATTTGTTTCAAAATGGCGGCCATTTAAAAAAAAAAATTAAATTTGAAATGTGGTACCAAAGAATTGAAAATGGAAAAATATTTTTTTCTTATGTATCTGGCCTTTATACAAGGATTCCGGAGCAGTTTTTGTTTCGTCTGTATCTTAAAAAATGGCTGAGTTATAGCATTTTGAATTTCTAGCGTGGCTGACATTTTGAAACATCCTGAAATTTGTCACTCGATAAAAGCCGTATTTATGAACCGATTTGAATGTAACTTAGTTTGTACATAGTACATACCAATGTCTCGACCGAGCTCGTTGGCCGGCTTCATCCGCTATCTTTTTTAAAAATGGCAGCCATTTAAATTTTTAAGAAAAAATTAAATTTGAAATGTGGTACCAAAAAATTGAAAATTGAAAAAATATTTCTTTCTTATGTATTGGACCTTGATACAAAGATTCGGGAGCAGTTTTTGTTTCGTCTATATTTTAAAAAATGGCTGAGTTATAGCGTTTTGAATTTCTAGCGTGGCTGACATTTTGAAATGTCCTGATATTTGTCACGTGATAACATGCGTATTTATGAACCGATTTAGATGTACCTTTGTGTGTACATAGTACACACAAATATCTCGACCGAGTTCGTTGGCCAGCTTCCACCGCCATCTTGTTTCAAAATGGCGGCCATTTAAAATTTAAAATGAGATACCAAAAAATTTGAAAATGAAAAAGATTTTTTTCGTATGTGTTTGACCTTAATACAATGATTCCGGAACAGTTTTTGTTTCGTCTATATCTAAAAAAATGGCTGAGTTATAGCATTTCGAATTTCTATTGTGGCTGACATTTTAAAACGACCTGATATTTGCCACGCGATAACAAGCGTATTTATGAACCGATTTGGATGTTACTTGGTCTGTACATAGTACATACCAATGTCTCGACCGAGTTCGTTGGCCAGCTTCATTCGTTATCTTGTTTCAAAAGGGTTGCCATTTAAAAAAATTAAATTTAAAATTTAAAATGAGGTATTAAAAAATTGGAAAATGAAAAAGATTTTTTTTTTATGTGTTTGGCCTTGATACAAAGATTCCGGAGCAGATTTTGTTTCTGAAAATTTGTTCTTTTGTTTATATCTTAAAAAATGGTTGAATTATAGCACTTTGAATTTCTAGTATGGCTAACATTTTGAAACGAACTTGTATTTGTCACGCGATAACACACGTATTCGCCTATTTCCATGTAAGAAGGTATGTGGATAGTATACATCAACATCTCAGCCAAATATAAGTTACTTTAAATAAAAGCAGCTTCGATAAAGCTGACTAATTTCGCGAAATTCTCATTCATAATGATTTAGTATTGATAAAAATTAGTACTGAATCTCCTATATTCGGTTTCCACTAAATTGAGCTTCGTGTGTTTGAATAATATAAGTTGGCTTTTTAAAAATAAGGAATTTGAAAGCTACCTCTTTCTCCCGGCACTGGCCGGAAGGACTTTTCACTCACTACCTAGTAAGCTAAGGTTATACAAAATTGTGCATGCGTGGGTTTTCGATGACAATGTAACATTTAATATTTTAAGAATTTAATTTTAAATTAATAATATCTTTCCTAAGGTGGGTCCAGGTGAAAAACTTCCAAATATTACTTATGATTATAATTGTATTAGAGTTACAAGAAGAATGGAGTTAATTATATGCCAAGTCATGCTCGGTAAAACATGCCAATTTGCTGTGGAACTGCAACAATAAAAGATTTTAAATATTAAAATGCAAAAAAAAAAAAAAAAAAAAAAAAAAAAAAAGTTTAAAGAATGCAATATTCATATTTTTTTTAATGGACTTTTATCAATAATTATTTAAATAATTAATTCATTTATGATTTTATGTTTAAAAAAACTGTTAAAGATCATGGAAGGCAGTTTAAACTATGCTATTTCCTTTTGCAAATGCTAAAAAAGAAACAAAGGAAAAAATGTGTTTAAATTAAATAATAAATGCACAAGTTCAATCGTAAATTAATCGAAGGAAATTATTCAGCTGTTTTTATTTATTTATTTATTTATTTATTCCCATTGGAATTTATTGCCAACTTCCAAATGATACCACAAGTAATCCTCAATGAAAACCAAATTTTCATCAAAGAACACCCATCATGTCATATCTCCTAAAAATCACTACAACTCACAAACCAAATCCCCCACCCCCGCTGTACAAAAGGCCACCAAAATATCCCGAGCCAATCTCGATTGCCCATCGCAGACCAGATCAGAAGGTAACAATTGCTTCAAAATTACTACCCCCTCACTCCCTTCAAAATTCAGATGGAGAAACGGAGAAACAATGAGGTGAACCTCACCCTTATCTCTCTCTCTCTTAAAAAAAAGGTCTAATGAGGCGGACGCACCCCACCCGACCGCGACCCCCGGATCCCATTCCAGAACTACGCCTACGGGCCAAATAACTGCTGGCAGGGGTGAGAAGACACTAGCATAGGATCTAGTTATCTTAATAGTCAACCCAAAGAGGATGGAATTAGAGTAACCATTATTTATTTATTTCCATTGGAATTTATTGCCAACTTCCAAATGATACCACAAGTAATCCTCAATGAAAACCAAATTTTCATCAAAGAACACCCATCATGTCATATCTCCTAAAAATCGCTACAACTCACAAACCAAATCCTCCACCCCCGCTGTACAAAAGGCCACCAAAATATTCCGAGCCAATCTCGATTGCCCATCGCAGACCAGAACAGAAGGTAACAATTGCTTCAAAATTACTACCCCCTCACTCCCTAATTACTACCCCCTCACTCCCTTCAAAATTCAGATGGAGAAACGGAGAAACAAGGAGGTGAACCTCACCCTTATCTCTCTCTCTCTCTCTTAAAAAAAAAAAAAAAAAGAAAAAAAAAGAAAAAAAAAAGTCTAATGAGGCGGACGCACCCCACCCGACCGCGATCCCCGGCCCCCATTCCAGAACTACGACTACGGGCCAACTAACTGCTGGCAGGGGTGACAAGACACTAGCATAGGATTTAGTTATCTTAATAGTCAACCCAAAGAGGATGGAATTAGAGTAAATCCAGCGAATTCCGAGCACATGGTCCGAGTTTAAAAGCAGTTAAACAATGTAATGATTTAATCTTAATTAGTAATGAACATTTTAATGAAAACATGAGAAATTAGTTTAGAATAATATCTGCTGCTTTGTTGTTGCTTTTAGATTAGATTGTAGGCGATTTAGAAGGTGAAATGCTTAATATTAAGCTATATTTTAAACACTTAGCAATTGCATGGGCCAGCAGAATTAAATGACTGGGAATTAAATAATAAATTACTCACAACTTAATTAATAAAAGGCAGAGAAACATGCAACATACCTTAAACTGTAGCAGGGACATTCACACATCATAATCCATAGAGGGTCCCCGGCCCGCGGGTCTTGGGACGCCTTTAGCCAAGCATTTTCAGGGAGTGCTTCTGGGACACGTCTGCACACAACCAAACGAGGGCCGATTCTCTGATTTAAACTGTTAGTAATTACTAACTATAAACATGATATCTAGTTTTCTGGAAATTTGAATGTTATTGCACTGATGAAGGGTTAACACTTAGCCCGACGAGTTTGCATTTTTAATTGTATATGTATTTATGTAATTTTTACTTGTATGTCTGAAAACTGTAATATATTTCTAATTTTTAAATTTTGTATATCAGACGCTAAACAACGTTTATTTATTTTAACATAGAAACATTATTTACATTTCTCATAGCCTTTCAACGTTCACATCCGGTAGATGAATCATTATTTCTTGTTTATTAAATTGGCGATAGCGCCAGTTCTAATAATCGTATGAATAAAATTAAAACATATTTGAAATCGTAAAAGATTGCTCTTTCAAATAGAATAATAAAAACAAATTCGAACATTTTCACCGAAACAGACATTTTTATATAGGCAGATAAACCTTAAGAATAAGCAATCCTTATAGTTAGCAACGCTTATTTTGAATTAACATAAATAAGAGCTGCATGGAGTTTTTCAATTGTAGGTAAACACTGTAAAAATAAACACGTTCATTACAATACAAGACGAAACAAAACGTAGACAAATTTTACTAATATTATTCCATACTTTATCTGTCAAATAATGTTTTGTTTTATATAATACTCACGTTAAGCACAAATACTCGTCAGGGGCGTAGCTACAGATATTTTTTCGGGGGGGGGGGGATTAAAAAATTTCCAACTTGAAACAAATTGCTCTATTTTCCAACTGAAATGATATGTGCAATGTGTGTTTGATGATAACTATACTTATAAGTAAAAAAATATATATATATTTCCAAAGAAAAATACTGAAACTAAAAACATAAAAATAATAATTATTGGTTCATTTAACGAAATAATTTGTCTTCTATTGTGCACGAGTCATAATCTTGCTTCATATTAAAATAACCTCATGATATATTGAGATTTTTGAGAAAGGAACAAAGTTTCGGGGGAAATAGTTTAGAAAACTGTTGATGGAAAACAGTAGAGAAATTCAGGTCTGGTAGATGTATGATATTTTCGTAGGACACAGAAACATGACAAATTGAGTCTGACTGCTTTTTGTATTCCTTTTGATAATTTAACTAGTTTATTGTTACAGAACTCAGAAAGGTAGTCAGCAACACAATAAAAAATTCATGTTATTATTTTTTTACTGTTATTTAAAAAAAGAAAAAGTGTGTCAAAACTCTGGAATTTTCCAACTCGAAGCTGGAATTTCCCAAGTTCACATGTATTGGAGGGGTAGGATCCCCCCTACCTCCCCCCCCCCCCCCATCGCGACGTCTCTGATACTCATATAACTGTTTTGAAATGGTTTACTCAATTTTATGGGTTGGTAAAGTAAAATATAATGCTATTTAAGCAAAGGAGAAATCTTTTGAATAATAATAATTAAATAAATGTGTTTCATAGTAATTATGAATATTTAATAAATTTGTAATGCTTATTTGAGGTTCGTAAGTAAATTAACAAATATAAATATTTTTTAAAGAAACAGCAAGGAATTATTCTAGCTAAAGGCAAATACTTTAATAATTGACTCTTTTATTACAAGACAAAATAAAACATAAACAAATTTTACTAATAATATTCTATTCATTATAGGTCAAATAATATACACTTTTATATAATACTAACACTAATCACAGATAAAACTGTTTTTTGAATATGGGCTGTTAAAGTAAAATACCATGCTATTTAAACAAGGGGAACTCTTTTGAATAATAACAATTAAATAAATATGTTTTATAGTATTTCTCAGTAGTTAATAAACTTGTAATATTTATTTAAGTTTCCTAAATAACTTAACAAAGACAAATAAAAACATTCTTATGTGAATTACTTATCAAATTAAAAAACATAATTTATTTTTTAACGTCTTTGTGATAGAATAAGTAAGAATGCTGTTTAAATAAATGTACTTACATGATTATCATGTAAAATATACGAAGAGAACCTCTGAAACATGACATGTTTAGAATAATGACCAAGAAGATGCAGATAAAGTAAGTTATAATCATGCATGTTTCATAAACTTTGTCTCGTGAATCTTTATCTCATGAGAGATGCAAAGAGCAGTACATTTAAACGAATGAACATGGTTGAAACTATCATTAGAGCATTGAATTTTATTGTGAATAAGTAAAGATTGATCTTTCGAGTTCGTAGAAAATTCTAAGAATTTTCAATCCTATTTTGTGCGTGCATGTTCTTTATTTGAATTTAAATTTTGCCTGTAACTTATAAAATGGAAAAATAATTTATCTGGAATGGGAAGAAGTTAAATTTACTTCTGTAAGTTGTTAGTTTTAATTCAGTATTATACCGTAAGTCTTTAATTAACATTTTTATTTATTTATTTTCATTTATTTCGTTCTAACTGACGGAAAATCTTACAGTGGTTAAATACAAATATAAAATATAAGATTATTTTTAAGAATATTTTTTTCAATTATTTCAAATTTTCTATTCTTTAATTACATGACATGTCAATTGAATGAAGAACATGCTAACACTTTTTTTATTGGTTAGTGTTTAGAATGATTTTTATTAAAACGTTCTTAATAAACATTTAATTATTTTACAAAATTTGACATTAAAATTATAATAAAAAACTTTTCTTTCAAACATATAACTAGGAGACATTTTAAATGATTTTTTAGAGAATATTTTAATTTTTTTTATACTCGAAAACGCAGTTCATTTATTTCATTATTTGATAAAATGCTTGTACGGAAAAAACGTTATATTTCAGTTAATAACTTTGTTAAAACATGTTGCATTCTATATGAACATTCCACATTTTGGCTTATAGGATCTATTTTAATGGCTGACGACATACGTAATCTCTGCTGGCATTATTGTAAATAAAACTATAAATCAATTAAGCAATTCTGTTAATAACTAAGAAACAGGTGCAAAGGATCCGTACAGAGCATCCAGTAGTGAATTTATTATTTTCAAACGGATATTACTTTTACATAGAAAACTGTTGCCGTAAACCGGGGCTACTTTGGGCCCCATTTTCCTGGTTTCACTGACATTTTCATTAATAAAAAATATTATATGTGATTTTTCAATGTCAAAATAGAGTTGTAAACAAGTAACATGAAACAATGAAGCAAACTGTATGCCTTTAAAGAGAAAATGTTTTATTATTTTATTTTTTTTAGTATTTTGAAAGTTTTGGAACAAAGTAGCCCTCCTGGGGGCTTCTTTGATCCATTCACTTATCTTCATATAAAATGAATTCATTTCATATGTAAATGAATAAATTTTATTGAAACCCCTTTGAAATAGCATTTGCTAATAAATTGACACTTCAAACTCGATAAACAAATGTTTTTTTTTTTTTTTTTTTTTTTTTTTTTTTTTTTTTAAACACTAAAAAAATTAATTAAAACACCAAATAAAATAAATTAAGACAGACTTGAGCACAATTAAAAAATAAAATTTTATAAAAAATATACTTAAAACAATTAAAAATACAATTTGTAAACGTTTTGCCAAGCGACACGCGAGGCATCATCAGTACAAAAAATATCCATTGCATTTCAAACGACTGAACAAATCAAGAACAGTTAAAAATAGTTATTTTAAAAACAGACAATATTCACTAGGTACAGAACGAGCTTCATTTAAAGTCTGCGATCGCTATTCAGTGAACCTCCTCAAGTGAATTGCATCAAGGAGCAATCTACCGTGGTAGCTGTTGCAACCCGATTTCAAAATACTGGCGTTTGCAATAAGCGGAATGTGATTCGTTTGAAGTGAATGCTGGACAATTTTTGAATTCAAATTACCTTTCTTTAAAGCACCAGTATATTCTTTTATGCGAATTTTGAATGATCTACCTGTTTCACCAACATAAACATTATTGCAATCTTTACAAGGGATAATATAAACACCACCGGGTAATTTAGACCTATCATATTGAAATTTATGTTTATTGAAAAAAGAACTCAATTTATTTATTGGTTTAACAGAAACCTCAATATTGAATGATTTTAGAATGACAGAAATTTGATCAGAAATGTTCTTATAATAAGGGATACAGATAAAGGAGCTTTGTTTACTAAGTTGAAAAGGGGGGGAGTATAATTTACAAAATTTAAAGTATTTTTAAAGATTTTTTAACAAGACCAATAGGGTAACTATTATAAACCAAATCGCGATACATTTTAATTTGGTTAATAATAGCTAATAATGCTTTAAAGAAAGGTAATTTGAATTCAAAAATTGTCCAGCATTCACTTCAAACGAATCACATTCCACCTATTGCGTACGCCACTGTTTTGAAATCGGGTTGCAACAGCTACCACGGTAGATTGCTCCTTGAGGGTTGGTTCACTGTATTGCGATCGCAGACTTTGTATGAAGCTCGTTCTGTCCCTAGTGAATATTGTCTGTTTTTAAAATATCTAACTTTAACTGTTCTTGATTTGTTCCGTCGTTTGCAATGCAATGGATATTTTTTGTACAGATGATGCCTCGCGTGTCGCTTGGCGAAACATTTACAAATTGTATTTTTAATTGTTTTTATGTATATTTTTTATAAAATTTTATTTTTTTAATTGTTCTCAAGTCTGTCTTAATTTATTTTATTTGGTGTTTTAATGGTTTTTAAATTCAGACGTTAAATGTATATGTACTGTAAAAAACTAATTGTTAATATTAAAGAAACGAGAAACAGTGTTTGTCATGTTATACGCAGCAACGGGAACAAAAACAATTAATGTAAAATTTTGCTACAGTAACATTTGAAAGGAAATGTTACTTAAAACATGTTTTAAGATATTTGGTTTTATTTATATTAGGATATCAGTGATTAACAAAATTTACCTACTTGGAGAGTGATGTTTACAGAACTGTGTTATATACGGAACAGAGGTGTACAAAAATTTGTAAAATGTGGAAATGTTAACAACCGGATAAATTTACCTAGAGAAAATATATAAAAGTGATATATCCAAGAACTGATAGCATTTATTTGGCACCACGTGGGACAGGTCACAGTGATACAGATGAATGCATTACATCAAGAAACAAACATTATTCTGCCAGAGTATGCTGTAAACAAAGACAAATGCTCGCTAATCTAAGAAACCTTGGCCAAAAATATAGTATAAGTTCTTTCGAGATGCCTATGATTCCGAAAGCGTTTTTATCTCCAGAAATGTAAGAAAGTAATCTATTTTCGATATTTAAAGAAGCATTTATTTTTAAATAACAAGAAAAATGCCCAGTTAAACTTACGGCATTGAGCTCACAGGCTGTTAACACTAATTGTACAGTGTGTCCACGTATAACCTGACCTACCTTTATTTTCTCAACCGTTGGTCCTAGATGCATACTTCCAATTACAAAAATGGTTTAAATAAGGTAAAGAATTATTTTTAAAACGATTTTAGTCAAGAAAAACATTTATTAAAAAATTATGAAATTTAAATTTTTATACGGTC
Source organism: Maratus speciosus (assembly GCA_963932465.1). Classification (NCBI taxonomy): domain Eukaryota; kingdom Metazoa; phylum Arthropoda; class Arachnida; order Araneae; family Salticidae; genus Maratus; species Maratus speciosus. Next base: position 426,708,794 of record OZ010795.1, on the reverse strand, counting down.
CACCGGTCCTATAAGTGATATTTAGTAAAAATTTACTGTGACACTAACAAGTAAGACAGAAAAAGTCCCATTCATTTAACATTAAAATTGGCCGAGTTATGAAACTTTGAAATGCATGACTTATACCACTTTTTTGCATATCAAAACAGATGATTTCGACCATGCTTTCAGGGGTCGTATATAAAGTATTTAAACTTATTTAAGGTATCTGTGGTTTGAAAGAACTCGTACAACTATTGAGTTTCTTTATTAGTTAAGTTTCAGATTAGTTAGAATAATTGTATTTTAAAATATGTTGTATTTTGTAATGATTTGAGCCTATGATTTCTTTTCGCAAAAATTAAGTTATTTTCATAAGGTTTTATTTGACTTGCAACGATCGTCTTTCCAGTTTAAAATTTGTACTTGAACTTTAACTGACTTTAAATGTCCGACCGAAGTTAAAATTTTACGTACTGACTTAAATCCGATTACAATGTAATATTAATATGATTTTCGTCGCTTACCATCTTATCCATACTTATATTAGAGGATAACACAAAAAAATTCCGATAGATTACCCACAAGTTTAAGAAATGGTTTTAGATCAGTTAACATAAACTTGCCTTGGTTGGGTTTTTTTTTTACTTTTATAATTATGTTTTATGTATTTTTTAACGCTAAATAAAAAAATTGCCTTTACTTTTAACCATCATGTCAGGATTTTTTTCAAATCGTAAATTTCAATGTTAAAAAATAGAAAAAAATCTGATACTATGAAATAGGTGTAAGACATTTTCATTCAGTTTAATTTTATTTATTTCAAGAATTTATTCAATTTTGTGGCTTATACTGTGTTTCTTACAGCTAAACAGTTCAGAGGTCCGATGAGCTTGGGGGGGGGAGGGGGATTAATAACTTTGAGCTTTTTAACTTTAAAATTTGCGATTTGAGAAAAATCCTGACGTGATGGTTTAAAATAAAGATTCAGCGCTAAAACATACATGTGAATCAATTTTCAAAAGCTAAAAAACATGGCACAACCCAAAATTTGAAAAACGGTGTAATTTAACAGCATTCTAAAATATGTATCATTTTTGTAAAGAATTGAGGCTTTTGTTTTTCATCCTTTTATTTAAAAAAAATTCTGTTATTTTTATACTCTTATATGTTCAGAACAAATTGCATATTTTGCAGTAATATGTCAGAATGATTAAAGATTTAAAATTTATATTGCAATGCTAATTTTACTCTCAACCATTTCTTTAATATATCTGACGAAATTATATTTCTAATAAATTTGTGAATGACCCCTAATTTGCAGCAAAAAATATGCTCCAACTTTAAACGGCTATTACTCGGTCAATTTTAATAATAGAATAACGGGACTTTTATGCCTTACTTGTCAGTGTAACAGAAAAATTTTACTAAGTATAACTTATAGGACCGGGGGACCGTATAAACATTTAGATTCTGTAATTCTTCGCTAAATTGTTTTTCAGCTTCAAAATTTTTTATCTTAACTCTGCACCTAATTTTGACCACTTTTGTAATTGGAAGTATGCATCTAGGACCAACGGTTGCGAAAATAAAGGTCGGTCAGGTTATACGTGGACACAGTGTATATTATACCCTTATTTAAAAGAATAATGCCCCTCAAAAAATAAATTAAGTGGGATTAGCCCCAGCCCCCCTTTATACTTAACCAATGAACCTCCAAATCTAATAAAGGCAGCTTCTTAAAATAATATACCAGTATACCCAATTTGGAGCAATTCGAATAATTCTGCATAAAATAACCATTTAACTAAATCAAGGGGGTTAGCCCTCTTTCCCTCCTTTATACTTAACTAATGAACCCCCAAATTTAATCAAGGCAGCTTCTTAACATAATAAATTGGTGTACCAAATTTGGAATAAATCGAATAAATCTGCATGAAAAACCCATTTATCCCCCATAATAACCCATAATTATGGGAAAGTGGCTAGACCCCCTTTCCCTACTTTATAGTTAACCAATGAACCCCAAAAACTAATCGGGGAAGCGCCTTATCAGAATTAACTTAGAAAAAAATTTTGAATCAAATCGGATCTTTCTACCAGGAGTTATCGCGTTACGTACATACATACATACGTACGTACAAGTACATACATACAGAACCGGCGGACACATTAGCTGTCAGGCTTTGACAGCCTGTGAGCTAAAAAATGTTAATTTAAAAAAATACATAGACAATTATACCTGAAAAACTATTAATTCTTAATATATATATATATATATATGACTACAGGCATACAAAGATGACAGTACTAAAAACAAATAAAAAAACAAGGTTTTTAATTGTTTCGGTTCAAGCATGTTTTTGTGATTATGTGCGTGGACTGGTGAGGAGTACAGAAACACTGTCAAAACATCTACAGTTAATTGTATTTTAAATGTTTTTACTAATTTTATCTTTGCATCTCTGAAGTCATACATTTTATTTCAGTTTCTTTTCTTGCATTTGATTTTCGGAAACATTTCGGAGTACATTTTATTGCGTGTTGTTGAGTTTTCTCAAATCTGATTGAAAGCTAGCACTTCTCAACTAAACATTTTCGGCTGCGTAATTGAACTAATACATGCAGGATTAAAAAAATAATATTGATTTGTATGAAATGTCATTAGCTGTTTATTTTCAATGTATTTCTTTTAAACATGAGAATGTATAGTATATTAATATATATATATATATATATATCATATTATGATAATACATATTTGAAAATGTCATATTTAATTTAATTTTCTTTCTTCTTTTTAAAATGAGAGAAAGGACTGCAGTTAAAATATTATTACTATTGTTTTTGATATATATAAGTTTTTTTATTAATACCTTTTGAAGATTCATTTATATTAATATAAATTTTAACTATTCTATATTACAATATAAAAAAATATACATATATACATATATATATATATATATATATTAGTTACGTTGAACTTTTTGTATATACTTTTCAATATTTTGTATTGCGATTTATTTCAATTTCTTATTCTGAATTGCTATTTTTCCGCAATTTCAATGTATTTTGAAAGAAAATAGTATAGTTTATACAAAATTCTAAGCTTTTTTTTTCAATAAGGAACGCTTATTTCAAAATCGTGCAGAAAAAGAATTTGTCACAATTGTATATCTGCTTATAGATCGCACTGTACTGCAGTAAAGGGTGACAATGGATTTAGAGGAATCTCTTGGATTTAGAGAAACATTACGAAAATACAATATAACCTCTTCTGATATATCCACAAATCCGAAAAAGTTCTTTCTTCTTCAGAAGCCAGATAAGCCGATAATTGATTTAAAGAAACGTCTCTGATAAAATCTTAATTTGCTGCAGGTAATTAAGAAATGAAAGAGAGAGAGAGAGAATCATTTTAGGTTGTTTGTACATTTAGTTTATATTAATGAATTTTTTCAGCCAGAAACATCGGTTTTTCGCATCGAAGAGAAATTTTCATGTCCAATAAATCTGAACAATTTACTATATTAATGATGACTAACATTGTTTTATTTATCTTGCATGTATGAATTATGTTACGAATCTGTAAATGCATAAATATATATGTGACGATATAAATAAAAGCAGCGGGCGTTTATCGAAATCACTCGAGTTTCCTGTTTAAACAACACAGGCGTTTTAATACGATTGGTTTCTTGAGAATAAAGCAGGCGAGGAACTAAAATAATGCAATCTATTTAAATGTAATCTATCTTTATTGACATACTCATAATTGGCTTTAGAGGAAGAAATAATAGAGTTCTATCACATCTATAACTTATTTAAACGAATTTGGACCTCTACGCTGTTTTTTACACGATTTCACGTTCTACATATTTCATTGCTATTGCACATATTTTGTAACCATCTTCGTACTCGGCTAGATATTTTCGGCTTCATTATGCACCCATACTGTTACTACACTCATAAACCCACTATCATATCTGTCTTAGATGTACGGTCATTTTCATGAACTGACCAACTCATAATCTCTCAAAGCTTTCAAAAATTTCTCAAAAATCTCAGAAAAATCTCTCCGTATCTGGCTATGCGATCGTATTTATAATCGTCGTTTTATAATTTATAATTATCGTTACAAATTAAGTCATCTGATCCTTCTCTCCCACTCGTAATACATTTTTGAGGATTTATTACCATCTCCTGTCGGATTAATTTGGAAGTAACAAGGTTTCCTGCCCCAAACATTGCTCTAGAATTTTCTAAAAGCCCTGGACCCAGGTGCAATAGGTTTAAACACAATTTAGTCTCTGCTTTCGATATTGCATCTGAAATTAGCTTTTCTCCCCGCCAGATGATTTTTAACAAAAAGAAAAATGATTTATTTCCGTGTAAGTTTTAACTCATTGAAATATCTTAGTAGACACCTGGATATTTTTAATAGAAGATTAAATTAAAATAAATAGATTTTTTAGACGGGATAAATATGAATTATAATATTTTAGCAATTAAATAAAGAAGTTAGGAGGATTTGATATACCAGAATTTAATAGCAAATTTTAATCGGAAATTAAATAATAAAACATTTTATTGAAGAAATATAAATAGTCACAGCCATTTTTGGATTTACGCAATTTGGAATAAATGTTGTTAGATGGATTAGGAAATTATGAAGATTAATAGACAAGGGTTTAACCTTAATAAACTAGTATAATATAAGGAACATTCATATAGAATATTTTTTACCTTGGAGATAAAAATTAAATTTTGTAATATATGTATATACACTGACGGGAAAAAAAATCCCAACACCAAGAAAGACTTGTGTTAGTTAAACGAAATTTGGTAGGCGTGTTTATACATCTAAAAGATGACATCGATTCAAATTTCGCGCTTCGCGCATGAGTATGGCGCTAGTGGCGCCACTCAGAACTTGCAGATCAGGTTTACTTTAAATACGTGCTGTAAAGTTCGTGGGCATTATTTAGCTACGAAACGTGACGTATTGAGTTGATGTTAGCCAAGAATGCCTTTAACAAGACGAAGAAGCCAGTGTCAACAACTCCCCGAGTTGGAACGAGGTCGCATATTCGGGCTACGAGAAGGGGGATTTTCCTTCCGCGATATTGCAGAAACACTTTTCTGGGATGTATCCACTGTGCATGATTGTTGGAAACAGTGGTCAATGGATGGTGCTGCATCAAGAAGACCGGGTTCCAGGCGGCCACGTGCACTCATGAGAGGGAAGATCGCCGTATTCGGCCATTGCCGTTTGCGACTCCATTCGTGTCAAGCCAGAGCTCATTGGTGGGCGGAGTGAGATCTGTTGTGTTTCTTTTTTATCAGAAAACACAACAGATCTCCACTCCGTCCACCAATGAACTCTGGATTGACACCAATGACGTCGCAAACGGCAATGGTTTGGAGTCAGTAGAATGCACGCTACAGGGCGCCTGGTTCGGAGCTGTCCTTGAAGTAACCGATTTCTAACAGCTCGTTGTGTCACTGTGTTACCAACTACAGCTCAAAATTCTGCCGCAGACGCAGTAAGATGCGCCATTGTCGTGCGCCAAATATGGTGATCTTCCCTCTCAGGAGTGCACGTGGCCGCCTGGAACCCGGACTTCTTGAGGCAGCACCTTCCCTTGACCACTGTTTCCAACAATCATGCACAGTGGATACATTCCAGCCAAGTGATTCTGCAATATCGCGGAAAGAAAATCCACCTTCTCGTAGCCCGAATATGCGACCTCGTTCCAACTCGGGGAGCTGTTGACAGTGGCTTCTTCGTCTTGTTAAAGACATTCTTGGCTGACATCAACTCAATACGTCATGTTTCGTAGCTAAATAACGCCCACGAACTGTACAGCACGCATTTAAAGTAAACCTGATCTGCAAGTTCTGAGTGGCGCTACTAGCGCCACACTTATGCGCGAAGCGCGAAATTTCAATCGATGTCATCTTTCAGATGTATAAACATGCCTACCAAATTTCGTTTATCTAACACAAGTCTTTCTTGATGTTGGGATTTTTTTTTTCCGCCAGTGTATATATATTGGAGGGTTGAGGTCAGAATGCTAAAAAAAGTTTAAAACCCTATATGTTTTTATGTGTGTGAGCGTGTTTAAGTGTATGCATATATGCTTATCTATTGTACTGACATATAATATTTTAAAAAAATAATAAATAAATAAAAAAAAATATGGGGTATCATGCATTTAGCATAATAAATTTTCACATATTGCATAATCATTTAAGGATATATTTTACTATCTCAAAATTCCTCATTGCTTTTTAAATTTTCACATTTATTTACATAAATTAAATTTTATTAAAAATTTTACTATCTAAAATATTCCTCATCTTTTTTAAATGTTATTTATATTCTCATTTTTTCATATTATAATTTTTTGTCTTTAAAACATTAATTTAATCAGTTGTCCTTTTATTTATTTTTAGATAATTCTTTATTTATTTATTTATTTATTTGTATTAATTTATTCCTTTTCTTTATTTTATTTTGTATTCAGTCAGTACTTATTAAGTTTATTCCTATTTTTTCATTCTAGCTTAACTAAAAGTTAATCAATTCGTTTCTTGATTTCTTCAATCATTTTCATTCCTTTTATTTTTTATTTTATTTTTTGGACTTAAGATGGCAACCCTAAACATTATTGTTATTAATCCTGTTCCAATTTATTAATCCAGCTCTAATCTATTTTGTGTAATGTTTGCGTTATAAGGAGCTAAATTTTGTCAATTTAGGCGTAATGCCGACAAAATTGGATGAAATAACGCATATTCTATGAATGAACTCACAAGCCCCTCTGATGATTCTGTGAGTCATTCATAGTTTCTTATTTTACATACTGGTTTCATATGTTCATTTCTAAATCATCTTTAGAACTTTATCAATTTCTTCATATATTTGTGATTTCAAATTTATTATTATTATATATATATATGTATATATATATATATATATATATATATATAACCCTTATAAACCATTACACATTATTATCAACAAATGTGAATATACAAATTATAAATGAACTTATTCAAATTAAAAATGGTGTATAAACCATTATAAAAATTTTTGAAACAGATCCTTACAATAAGTGCGACAAGGAATTGAAAACACATTAAATATTGGAAAACTGGAAATATTTGTGGAAACAAATGTAGAATCATCAGGCCCAAATTACTTTGATTTCCACAATTGACATGTTCGGTTTCGCCTTTGCATTAGCCATAACAAGCTAAAAATTGCAAAATAAGAGCTACCGCCCACAATGAATCCAGAAAATAACGAAAAATATCATTAGATAAAAAATATAATGGATTAAAATGGATTAAAAAATAACCATCCCATTGAAGATCCTTCAATGTTCTAAATGATACAGCAGAAAAGGCATAAGAAATTATTTGCAGATGTTTCCAATAATATTTAAGTAAAAAACTATCAATATTAACAAGAGCAAAAATTCAGAATGTAAGCAGTTTGAAATAGAGAGAAATATAGAATTTCTAATAATGTGTCAAGCATAGTTCAGACCTGTATCGTTAAATAACACATATAAAGTTTAATTCCGAACTATTTACTAATGGATCAGATATTGTATTGCCCTGTAACGTTAAATAATACATTTAAAGTTTATTACTCAATGCATTATTAGCATTATTAGCAAAAAACAGGGGACAATAAAAACTAATTAATAAATAAAATTAATTAATTAATTAATATTGATAACTAATAGTGGTTTGAACTTTAATTCAGTAACTGTATTTAGTTAATATATACATTCCTAAAAACAAAATTAAATAAGTAAATCAATTAATAAATAACAATACTAATAAATGATTAAGCATAAATCTGTAATTGTATTAATATAATATAATTGAAGAATTAGAAATAATTATATATATAATTATTTTTAATTCTTATGTATATCATATATATTATACGAGCAAGCGATTTTCCTGATTATGGAGGATATCGTAAACTACTGGATCGATTTTCATGAAACTTGCCTCCTATACTAAATCGAACACGAGAAACAGATCTAGCTAGGACCCGAATTCAAAAAGATTCGTTTTTACAGGGTAAAACAATAGCTTAGCTGAAACTTTTGCTTGCAATAAATCGAAAAATTCGCATGCAATTTACACGAAACGGGTTTTCTATACTAATTCAAGCACGAAAAACACGCCTAGCTAGGTTTCAAATTCGAGAAAATTCGCTTTAATCGATTAAAACAAACTCAGCGCTGAAAATGTTGCTATATATCGAAAGCGGCTTTAACGATTTTCACAAAACTTGACGCATATACTAAACCGAGCACGAGAAAAAGATCTAGCTAGGTCCCGAATTCAATAAAATTCGTTTTTACAGGGTAAAACAAGATCTTAGCCGAAAGTTCTGCTTGCTATGAATCGAAACATTCCCATGCAATTTACATGAAACGTGTTTTCTATACTAATTCGAGCAGGAGAAACATATCTAGCTAGGTTTTGAATTCGAGTAAATTCGTTTTTATCGATTAAAACAAACTCAGCACTGAAAATGTTGCTATATATCGAAAACGGCTCAAATGATTTTCATAAAATTTGACGCCTATTCTAATTTCAGCTCAAGAAAACGATTTAGCTAAGTCGTTAATTCGAGAAAAATCGTTTTCTGCGGTTAAAAGAAGCTCATTACTCAAAAAAGTGGTATTAATCGAAAAAACAATCTGACGATTTTTATGAAATATACTTAATTCTAATATGAGAAAACCTTCCAACTTAGGTCTCGACTTAGGTAGAAAAAAAATGTAATTTTAAGCAATTTTTTATATTTAATCATCCGTAATCGGAATCTCGCCAACACAGTGAATGGTAATCTCAAAAGTCGCATTAAAAGATTGCCTTCTACACTTAATCGAGCACTAGATAACAGCTTATGTAGATAAAAAAAACGGTAAAATTTGTTTTAACTGACTAGAACAAAAAAAAATTGATTGATTATAATTATTGATTATGATTATATTTCGTGAATTTGAATATTTTCATAAACATTAGTAATATTTCTTGATAAATAACTGTGGTTATACTTTTGCTAAGTTTAAAACAACTACCATATTGTTACAAACATCACTATAGTTTGTTGCCATGGCGATATACCCTGGCGCAAAATTAGCAGCAATTTTAAAAGCAAGATCATTTTTCTGTGTCAATCTTTCCACACAGCTCATTTTTGTCGCCAAACATTGACTAAGACAACGTATCTTGTTAATAATCATTTAATTTATAAACATGGAGTATAGCACTCAGGATATGCTTGATAATCGCATTCATATAAAAATAGTTTATTTTCATATATGACAATCTAAATTACCGGCTATAAGCAAAGTTTTCTTTTCTTTTCCTTTTTTTACTTTATAGTATATTATTTACGTACTCAAATAAATGCTTCGGAATAAAATATTTAAATTTTATATTTATTCACCCCACTGAATAAAAAACATTATATTTAAAAAAAAAAAAAAACAAGTAATTTTTCAATTCAAAAGTGAAATATCTCAACTTTTTCCCATCTATAACATCATTTTCTCTGACATTTAGTTTTTGACCGTGCTAAGACTAAGAGACGTAAATACACGAATTAACTTCATGACTTATCGATATTCTACTAATATTTTAACGATCACTTTTCTATACTGAAAAAAGTAAATATTTCTAATACTGTGAAGGTAGAACTAAAGTATTCATTTTTCTTTAAATTTAGTTAGTACAATTGAAAATTCATTATGTCTGCAGGACGGCCTAAAAAACGAGAATTCAACTTTAACGAAAGAATGCTGAGTCCGATTAGAAATACTGAAATTGAAAATGATAATTCAATGTCTAGACCAATGCGTGCTGCTAAAGAAAGAAGCCTCCAAAAGATCACAGATAAGATGTATTGTCTTAATGAATCTGGATCCCAAGTATTAGATAAATTGTGTGCATTAAAAAGACGGAAAAGTGTTGGCAAAACAAACGAAAGCCGCATTCAACCCATGCGTGAAATGCAGCATTGTTCCATTCAGCACATAGCAAATGAAATAAATAATCGACAAGATCAACATTTAGAAGAACAAGGACGCAGTAACATAGGACGCCTGCAAATTGTAGTAAAGAAACGAATGCGAACATGGAAGTGCGCAGTTAACAAAGAAGCAACATACCAAAAATTGGGTTATTTTAACATTGAATGTATTCATTGAAAGCAATTCATTTTCCAGAAGAACGTGTGTCTAATCAAATTAACCAGGACTCATTTGGCGACTGCTGCTTAAATGGACGAATTAAGCTTGAATTCCCCCTTTTTCCAAATGAACTGGTGCGTCACTTTTTAAAATGCCATCCATTTGCTGAAAATTTCCACAAAAAAATTCGCAATTTAAATTCATGATTTGCTTTGGCTTCATTTAAGGGACATGATGATCGAACAATTAACAGCTGTGGTATTTAAAGCTTTGTCACCATCGGACAAGTTTATCATAAGATGAATATGGCAGCTCATCCAACACAAAACAGTGAAGGCGAATTCGAACGACCGCAGTACGGTCAAATGTATTCAGAAGATGCTGTTAACGAAATACTCGAAATTCCTCTCAATCAATGAATCAGAAGAACTTTAATGGAAATTTTGGAGCACATTATTTGGTCTCAAAATATGTTTGCACAATCATTTATGATGATGCGAGAAGTTGAAAAAGAAGTGAATCGACATGCTAAAGCAGAAGGAATAAAAGCTCCTTATGTCAAACTTCTGTAAACAATGTAAAAAAATTGCTGATTACAGAAGATTCAATGTCCCTATGACCAATGATATATGCGCCGTGCTTACACTCAACGCCGATCAAACCTTTCGAGATAACGAAATGGTGGTACATCAACGTCGAAAAAAATTGTCAATTTGCGTAATATTGATAAACGGATAGAACCATTCACGTATCCACTATTTTACGCCAAAGGAACATTTGGCTATTCTGTGGATCTACAATTGCAAACACCTTATACAAGTCTTCAGCATCTTACTCGAATAGAATTAGCACAATATAGAATTGCTGTTCGACTTAAACTTACTAAATACCTTCCTCCATAAACAGATATTATAGGTGCAGATTTGCGCCAAATACACTTAATGCTTTGCATTTTGGTGGTCTTCTTTTCCAACAATACCTCGTTGAAACATACATCAGAGTAGAGCGCGATCCCATCCAATGGATCAAGGCTAATCAAAAGAAAATTCTTGCTGACCAATATTCTGGCGTTATCCACATTATTAAGGCTCTCGCTGAAAAGAAAAATGCCGTTGTTGGTGAAAAGATAATACTGTCATCTTCATTCATTGGATCGACGCGATACTATGTTGGACAGTTCGAAGATGCGTTGGCCATTGTCTACAGATATGGATCGCCAAATTCCTTTATCACTATGACATCACATCCTAAATGGCCAGAAATTAAAGAGGCATCAAGAGTTGTCTTGGAAAATGGAATAATAGATGAGCAACGTGCTAAAGATAGACCTGATCTCGTCGCTAGAGTTTGTAAAATTAAATTAGATGACATTATTGAAGAATTTGACAAAAAACAAGTATTTGGAAATGTTGCCGCTTACGTTTATACAATAGAATTCCAGAAACGTGGCCTCCCACGTATGCATCTGTTGCTGATTATGGCTCATGAAGATAGAATCCGTAACCCAAAGGAACTTGATGACCTGATTTCATCGGAAATTCCCATTAATAATGATCCTGAATTACGAAATCTGGTGCTAAAATGGATGATTCACAATCCGTGTGGGAAACTAAACCCAAATGCACCGTGTATGATTAATAAAAATGGGTGCATGAATTGTCGCTTCAACTATCCTTAAATGTTTAACGAAATCACTTCTCTAGCGGACGATGAAAAACAAAATTATCGACGTAGATATAATCCACAGTTGGATCAACATAGTTTAGAATTTTCGCACGAGCCTTCTGTTTATCAAAAGGATATAAATGGTTGCAAAATAACAAGAGATAACCGTCACGTAGCTCCATACAATGCTTAATTGTTGAAGATATGCAAGTGTCATATAAACGTTGAATATGTAAGAAATATTCGTGCTGTGAAATATCTCTACAAATATATCTACAAAGGGCATGATTGCGCAACAATAAATATCGTTGAAAACCAAAGAAAACTTATGTACAATGAAGTAGACACCTATATTTAAGGCCGATGTATCACTCCACCAGAAGCATGTTGGCGATTATTTGGCAACGAGATTCAAAATAAAAGCCATTCTGTTCAACGCTTAGATATCCATTTACGAGGTCACTTTCGAATTGCAAACATTGATCTAGCACAAGAACATTTAGCAGATACGTGTCAGAAAGGTAAAACATTCGAGACATATTTCCGGCATAATCGAGGCCTAAAACAAATAGAAGAAAATAATCTTCTGAACGGAAATTCTCAAGAAGTTATATATCACTACTATTGGCAAATTCCTGAATACTTCAAATGGGATGGAAAATCCAGCGTATGGATTCAGAGAAGCCTCCGTTTACGCGTTATTGGTCGCATACATAACGTAAATTTCATCTCCCAGCCAGAACTCTACCACTTACGAATGTTGCTGTACCATGTTAAGAATGCAACAAGCTTCGAAGATATGTTAACAGTTGATGGCATTACATATGCATCATATAAACAAGATTGTTTATTTCGTGGACTAACTTACGATGACCAACAATGGATTGAAAGTATGAATCTGCTATATTGTAGATGCCTAATGTCATGAGAACGCTGTTTACACAGATTCTCATTTTTGGATCTCCTGAAAATCCAAGACGCCTATGGGAAATGTTTAAGAAAGATTTGGATGAAGACTTCATCCAAGAAACAGGACGGATGGCTAATTCTGTCGAAGAAGCGCCAAAGCTTGCTTATCGAATTATCGCATTCAATTTAAATACAGAAACTACTGAAGGTAGGAATTTCCTATACTGGGTTCATCAACTTGGTATGGACGATATTGGTGGATACGAAAACGTGCTAAATGAAGAAACTACGAACACCAATGAGTCTATTTCTGTTGGAGAACATATGTATCAACTTCTTAAAGGGAGACAAATTGGAATTGTTGATACCATCTTACATCCAGTAAACGATTCAACCCCTGGATGAAAATGTTTCTTTATTGATGGACCTGGATGCACTGGAAAGACTTTTGTGTACAAAACTCTTTATTACATCGTTTCAGGCCAAAAGCATAAAGTGCATGGCATTCACTAGGATTGCTTCTATTCTGCTACCTGATGGAAGTACTTCACACAAGACTTTTGAACTTAAAGTCCCATTGACATCGGATTCAATTTCCAACAGCAAACCTAGATCCGCTAAAGCAGTCAAACTCAGCAAAGTTGATGTAATTTTGATGGATGAAGCTCCTATGCTGCCAAAATACGCATCACAACATAGAACACTTCACAACATAGATCAATTGCTGCGCTCTATTGGAAATCCAATTTTGCCATTTGGGGAAAGATTATGGTCCTAATAGGGGACTTCCGTCAATCTCTACCAGTCCAACTACGAGCAAACAGAAGTGAAATATTGTATTTATCAATCAAACAAGTGAGCTGTGTCACCACTTCAATTCGATTTCATTAACAGATAACATGCGCGTTGATCCGGAACAAAGAGAATTTGCCAAATATCTTTTCAAACTTGGAAATGGGGAGCTACCTGAGAACGCGATGGGTGAAATCGAACTACCCGTAGATATACATTCAAATGATCATCTCATTGATGAAGTCTTTGGAAACTGCATAAAGAAAGGAAGTTATGAAGAAATGAAGGATCGAGCTATCCTTACGCCATTAAATAAAGATGTCAGCAAGATTAACGCCGAAATTATTAAAAAGCTTCCTGGAGAGTATATAATCCACCACACCTACGATTCCATCAAAGATATACCTGAAAGAGCAGTCCAGTTTACGACGGAATTTCTCAATTCCATCAAAATAGCTGATTTTCCATCGCATGCGGTAAAGCTTAAAAATAACGCAATAATCATACTATTGAACAATTTAGATATTGCAGAAGGCCTTTGCAATGGAACAAGGCTAATTGTTAAAGATCTTTGCAATAATATAATCAAAGCAAAATTAATCACAGGAGAATATTCAGGTATCGAAGTACATATTCCGCGAATAACTGTCGATTCAAGCAGAGGTCAACTAGGATGCACGATGCAAAGGCATCAATTTCCTGTGAGGGCAGCATTTGCAATAACTATACATAAAGCTAAAGGTTAGACCTTCGAATTTGTTGGCGTCGACTTACGGACACCTGTTTTTATGCATGGAATGCTCTACGTTGCTTTTTAAAGGGTTAAGAGGCAAAACAGCTTATAGGTACTTCTACCTACAGAAAATCCTCATCGCACTCATTATGTTGCATGGTAAGAAGTATTGAACACACCAACAACCAATCAATTTAGTATTTAAAAGACTGCAGAAATATGTAACAAAATGGTTTACTAGAAAGTAGTAAGAAAGGGATATAGATTTGTAAATAAATAAAAAGCTCAAAAAACGAATATTTAGTATGTGTTATTAATATTTTTAGAAAGTAGAAATGACATGTTCATGTAGAAATAAATACGCTTAAATAATAAATAAATAACATTTTTTCAATGCAATATGATCGCAGAATAAAAAACCACCGAGTGATGCTCTGTGAAACAGGTACTATATATATAAACGAAAAGAGGTAGTGCACATGCTTCAGTTAGAAAGTTTAGAGCATCAATTAATTAGTACGAAACGACATTTGGTTGACACGGATAAGATAAATCGTCGCCTGCATACCCAAAAATGTACGAAATCGATGAGCGACGATTCTACTTTGCCTTTTCACATTTTGGAAATGTAGCAGTGAACTATTGCAAATTGTGACGTTGTACTGTGCTGTAATGTTTGTAATAAATTAATTTCCAATGCATTTAAAATTTTAGAATAACCCTTTCATGGCCAGAAGAATTCTGTTAGTAAGCTGATGAAATAATTGACTGACACCAGAATATTCAAACGAATTTCTCAGAAAACAAAACCCCGGTAATTTTCACTTTCATTACAAAAGCAAAATTTTATTAAAATGTTCTTGGTGTCATTTGTCAGTTTTGGAATTAAAATTACGTGGCTAGACATACTAGCCACCGCCCTTGAAAGGGTTAAATCTATGTTGTTGTATTGAAGACGCTTGCAATCGACGTTTCATGCTGAGAAATGTGCATGCAGAATTAATATCACGAATAAAAACGTGTATCGTGAGCAATGGCGAACTTTTCGAACATACTGAATATCAATTTTTTATCACTGTGAGACTGGCTTTTGTTTTTTGCGTGTGTGATGTTATCAAATGTATTGAGTTAAGTACGTATTTATAGCATAAATTCTGCCTATTTCTTTATACATCTGACTATTCCATTCAAACGTTTACAGAAAATGGAGTGTATCGATTTCGACATTTTTGGGTAAACAGCCGAAGATTTATCTTATCCATGTAAACCAAATGTCGTATTCTATTAATTAATTGATGCTCTAAATATTTTTTCCTGGAAATTTTGCTCTATCTCTGTTCGTTTTCGATTTGTAGTGGTTATCTTCCAAATTTCGCAACTAGGGGGCGCTGCTGTTCTTTTCATTAAATCGGGCGTAGTCGCTTTACTATACCGTTAGCTTACTTGCACAGCTGTATCTTTCTCCGTTCGCAAGTATTTTCAGGTTAAAGGGATTTTCCTTTGCACCCTGTGTACTAGAAAAGTATAAATGGATATACCATGAAAGTTGAAATATGTATGGAACCTAAATAATAGAAGATATAGCTATTCTGTATATTTTTTACTCCATATAGGTTTTTAGTTAACCTTTAAAGACATAGTAGGTGTATTGAGAGAGCCACGCAATGGAAACTAGTCGCGAATCCCATAATATTTATGTTACTAATTCTCATTAAATTAGTGTGTTTTTAACAATTTGACGTTTATTGCTTTTATACTTCTACTGGGCATTGCATTACATAAATATAGCCTTAAAATTTGTTATCTAGGCTTTAAAAGCCGATGTAGCATAGAGTACGCCGTCCCTTTTATTATGTATGTCCAAACTGTCCGTGTTTTTAAGGGTTAATATCTCGGCTAATTATCGACGATTTTTCCGGAAATTCATCATCAACAATGCTTTTATACTTCTGCTACGAGGTACCTCAATCTCTGCTCAACACTTTGGCTGAAGCCCGTAAATCGAAATTTGAGTGTAACGGAAAAATGCGATTTTCTCAAAAATTGTGCGACCTAGGGTAATCGCTATTATTTTCCTGCAAGGTTTAAATTAATGTCTACTACCTCTAATTTTTTCATAATTTTAGTTTCAATAGATTCGAAATTAGGTGTGGGAGGGGGGACATATTTTTTGCACTGCATTTTCAACCATAACTTTGAATATATAATTCCTAAAATTATATGAATTATATTTTTGATTTCAGCATTACGAAAGCTTTCACAGGATACCCCAAACGATATACAAAGAAAAGATTTTTTTTTTCAAATTTTTTTTAATTAGTCCCTCTACATTTTTTCTAAATATATTTATGAATATTTATTAATCTGTAAATATGTGAGTGAATAGTCTTTATTACTCCCCCTCCAATTTGAATTTTTCACGTTGTAGAGTTTGCGAGTAAAAGGGCTGTGACAGACAAACAGATAGACAGACAGACAAAGGAGTGATCTTATAATGGTTTCGTTTTTACTTTTTCAGTACTGCACCCTATAAAACGCACTAAAGCAATACGCGCTCATTTTCAGTAATACTTACGATTTCATTTGTGTAGCCCACTATATGGCCTATATAATTTTTAAACATCACATATTAATTAAAAAAAATTATTTAATGTTAATACGCATACCATGAACAAAAACGCTCTTCAGCAATCATGCCTAATAGACTAGAACTGTATCCGAAATTTTTTATGTGACTATAAATGAACGATAAATGCGATACAAATCATATCCAACGGCAATTATATTCCAGCTTCTTGTAGTAAACCACAATAATGTATTTTAATTTCATAATGTTTGAAATAGTGCAACAACATTAACATACTAACGACGCGCTATTATTTTTATTAAATCTGGTTTTAAAAACAGTAGGAGCTCCTCCCTCTTCTGAAAGACTTTCGGAAATTGGTTTCTAAGATAAGTTTTTCATGTTTATGCAGCAGTAAATATCTTTCAATGTGCGGATGAAAAGTATAATGTCTTACCTTCTATTAAAAATATGAACAAAATGATATAAATACCTTGTCTGTATTTTAGAAGTCACTCTCTTAGCCAATAATGTATTCTGAATAAAAACGACAATTCTCGTTTCCCGTCGCTAATGTGTTAAAATAAGCTGTGAAATGGTTTCTTCCCCACAGACCATATTTTAATCGACCACTTTTGTGTGACCCTGAAAAATACATATGATTTGCACTCCATATACTACAAAAATGATTCAAAAATACGTATCAATTTTATTATTTTGTAACAGATTAACATCATTAAAAAACGCCACAAAAGAATTTTCTTCAAAGATTGTAATATTATGAATACTATTGAGCTCCCTCTATGCATGCTGTAACTGCTACACATAACATATTTTATAGTAACCAGGTTTTAGTGCACCTTAATAATGTATATAAATTTCATTACGTTTAAAATTGTGTAACATTGTTAAAATACACCGTAGATGATATTCCCCAAAGACTGCAATATAACAGAATAGCTTTGAGTGCCAATGTAATTGAGCTATGGATGGTACACACATCATTTTTAATGTCACATACTTTGGCAAACATCAATAACGTATATCAATTACATGTAATCCCGACTATGTTTACACGAGTTAGAGCACACGGTAGGAGACAGATAGACAAACTGAAGTCATAAATACTTTTCATCTACGTTGGAATGTGTTTAAAAGGATTTATATGCCTTTAACTGTATTTTTTCACTTATAGCATGGCAAAACATTAGTTTAAACATCCTAATCCATGCGATAGCAATAACATATTAAAAGCCCCCCAAATTAGGCATATCTGGAGATCTATAAATCTACTGGAAAATCATTCATTATCGTAGCCACTGTAAATTGCGTAAATTGAATCGATTTGGCGCTATAAAATATTTTTGGTGATATCCTTTTAATAGTACCACATCCAAATTAACGTAATTTACTAACTTCATTCATATTTGATGCAATGATAGGGTACGAATAACAGTCGCAAGGCAATGGAAAAAAAAGAAAAAAAATGAAATGCGTATCATGTAAAATAAGAAAATTAATTTAAAAATGCTTTATATTTTTGGAATATATGTATAAAGTTAAATATATATATATATATATATATATATATATATATATATATATATATATATATATATATATATATATATATATATATATATATACACGTAAATTAAAAAATCTGACAATTATATTGATAAAATTCAACATAATAGGAATAATTTAAAACCCTTATTTTAAAATTTTAGTATCCATAATTTAGCATTTAAATTCATTAATCAAAAGTGACATTTTCATTCAACAAATGGAAATTTGAAAATCGTCTGACTTGCCGTAGGAAAGCATTATGGAGCAACATACAATCTTCTGTATATTCCTAACAAAGGAATCAAATTTAACCAAAAACTATAGTACATCTATGTCCGTGTATCTCACGAATATGCCCATTTAATTTCAAGCTGATCGGATGCTTTTTGCAGCAGATAACGCGGAACAGATAGACAGACAAACAGACTAACAGATAGAAACTAAAACTTTTCGTGTCTCCACAGTAAGCCTTCACTGAAGTTTCGGCAATAAATCTTTAGTATATTTTCTTTTTGAAATTCTTACGTTTTATTTTAATTTGAAAAAAAAAAATATCTAAAGTGGTCCAAATTTGGCGACTGGTCACCTAATTTAGACCCCAATCTCCTAAATTGGACCAAACAATATTAGGCTACATTAATGAATAGGTAATACATTTAATTTTATTACATGGAAAGTTTTCGATTAATTAAACAATCAAACAAAGCAACATCAATGAAATATAATGAAATCAAATGTCTGAAAGTGAGAGTAATTGTTTTAAATCAGAATACATTCAAAATATAAATCAAAGTTATAAATAATTAAGAACATAAATTATGGAACTAATTGCCAGTTACTTGAATATCATGCAAGAAATGATGCAAGGCTTACACATGAATTTCTTTTGTTCATTATTTTATTTCAGCACAGACAACATGGAACGACATTTGGCAATCTGAACACAGAATTATTATTGGTATTTCTTTTTCTTGCAAATTAGGCAAAATCGTCACTGTCTTGATTTTTCTGTTTAGATTCTGAATCATTAGATTTCTTTTGCAACGGAAGTTTTCTTTACCTTATGTCTGTAATTGTTCCCTTCCATCATCTTCTTTCCAATTGAATTAAGCTTATTTTTAAAAACTTTCTGCACCAATTGATTCTATTCTTTAAGTGCTTGTTTATATCCTTTTTTTTCATATTAAGATTTTCTTTATATTTCGAAGATGTTAACACATTTTTATTTTTTGGCTCCCACTGGGCTTTCACTTAAATTTGGCGAGTGAGATACCATTTCTAATGTTTCTTTGACTCTTTTCTCGGGGGGAGGCTGTAGCTGCAGCCTTCTTGCGAGCTCTTCACAACTTACTCCTTCCTGTCCATTTCCAATATCTTTAACAACATTTGCTGTTTTCTTTTTCAGACTGTTTGCTTATGCCATATTCATATTTCTTTTTTACTCTGTTAGTTTTAGTAGGTTTCATGATTATTAACTCTGACTCCAAAATCTCACTAGCAAGAGAATCAATGGATCTATCTACAGTGCCTATTTCCCCGTCAGGAATAAGTAGAGAAACAACTGCAAAATGATGACTTACATACCTGATAAGATGCCAAATGCCGCTTCCTTTAAAAGCTTGGACGTCGGTTTCAAAGGTTGCTGCTCCGTTGTAAGCCATAGCTATTAAAATTTAAGAAAAAATTACATGAAAACAGATAATTTTAGGCGTTTTTTTATAGTCTTTAAGCAGCACGTGGAATGCGGTTCTTTCTTCTAACCGTAAATGACGTCATTATTCCAGCGATAGATGGAGTCTCTCTCTGTAATTAGCTGTCTGTTTAAAGTGGATATCCAAATATGGCTACTCTCCCTTATATACAGGGTACAATATTTTATTTATCGCCGACATTTAATTTCTCAGCCGTTGGTCGTAGACATATAGTTCCAATTACGAAAATATTTCAAATGAGGTAAATATTTATGTTATGGCATTATTTAAAGTAAAGAATACGAAATCTAACTTTTTATAAGGTCCCCCAGTCCTTATAGTTTTATTTAGTAAAACATTACACATATCATAACAGATATAACACAAAACGTTTGACATCTGTTCTACAAAAATTTGCACATTTAATAAATTTCAAAGTTTGAGATATTTGCACATAATTTTGTCTTTCATTGAGGGATTAATTAAAAGATGAATTAAAGTAATTCGAGATCAAAATAAGGGTGTAATAGCTTTTTTTTTTACGGCGAGACCACCTTTAGCCGGTATCGCCAAATTGTGGGTATCACTAAAGAGGGTTATTTTATAAAAAAAAATTTGTTGACTTTTATAGGTCGAACAACATTCAAACGAAGAAATAGGTAGAATTGACAACTCGAAAATAAAACATACTCACTAAGGACTAAATAATTGGCAGCTGAATGTAAAGGACAAGCCGAGTTATGACGAACATGAAAATTCGTATTATGCAAATTGCAATAGTACCGCAACGCCACTCGTTCGGGATAAAACACGAGTCATCTAGCACTGGTCATGCTGAGATCGGGATGGCAAGTTACCCATACAAGCAATATGCAGAAATGATAATTATTCAGTGTGAATTGTTCAAAGTAATGTCAGAGAGGTTGCGAGTATTTATTCAGGAAATTTCCCTAAGGATCTAAATCCAACGCATAAAACTATAATTTATGCATTGCACCATCTTAGAGAGACCAGCTCGAATTCACCACGACTCAGAATAATTAGACGGGCTGGGTGTAATATTCGCGTGACACCGGAGGAATCACCCTTTTTATTTCACAATTCAACACAGCGGGAAATAACCGAGGCATGTTGTCAGCATGTCTGGCATTTGTTAAATGCACATTATGCGCATCTACACCATCCGCCACTGGTGCTGGCATTGATGTTGGGTGACAACCCACAACTATTAGATTATTGGAATTTCATGCTCAATACCTTAGAGGAAAATCCGTCGTACCTTTGTGATATTCTGTGAACATATGAGTTAATATTTACACGGGGTGTCATTGTGAACGTGTACAATATGCATTACTGGTCTCTCGAAAACCTCCTCATCGCCCGCACAGTACGACATGTTTGGTGCGGTATATGGGGAACCCAGATTTTGGACCATCTTCTGTGATGGGACCTTTACGGGCGTGAAGAGCTGCCTCTCTGACATGCATGCTGGATGTGTTTTCAACATGATAGGGCCCTATCCGCATGAAACATCAAAAGTCTGGGCGTATCCGGTAACCAAATTTGGTCAATAGATCCTTGAATATAGCGGTCCAATAGAGTGGCCGCCACGATCGCCGGACTTGACTCCCATGGATCTTTGGGGACCCTCTACCTTTGGGTTATCAAGGCATAGGTCTATGTGATTAAGACGACTTCTCTGGTTTATTTGAAGCAGCGCATAATCTTTGATTGTTGCACAGTTTGCACACCTGCTATGCTATAACTTGTCGAGGACTCAGTACTGCAACGCATTCAATTGTGCATTGCTACCAATGGAGAACACTTTGAGCAGTATCTTAGTAGATTCCGGCGTTGCATGTATTCATTTTTTATGGTTGACCGTTTTATGATATTATAATAAATTGATAATTATTTTTCTGTTTGATTTCAATATTTCATTTTTCACTTTGTATACGACCCCTAAAAGTCAGCTCAAAAATTTAGATGAAATAACCCTCTTCCTAATTTGGCGATACCGGCTAAAGGTGGTTTTGCCGTAAAAAGAATATTGCACCCTGATTTTTATCTCGAATTAATTTAATTCACCTTTTAACTGATCCCTCAATGAAAGACAAAATCATGTGCAAAAATCTCAAACTTTGAAATTTAATAATTCGAAATGTCAATTTTTGTAATACAGATGTCAATTTTTTTGTGTTATAACAGTTTTGATATGTGTAAACTTTTACTAAATATAATTATAAAGACTGGGGTACCATATAAACAGTTAGATTTCGTGATTCGTGATTTTTTTTTTACTTTAAATAATGCAACAACATGAATATTTACCTCATTTGAAACGTTTTTGTAATTGGAACTATATACCTATGACCAACGGTTGAGAAATTAAAGGTCGGCGATAGATAACATATTGCACCCTGTATATATATATATATATATATAATTACATATATATGATGCGTTTTCACAAGTATCATATAAACATGTCGATCTTAAGCAACAGCAAACCCTCGTTATGTAACTCAATGAAGAAATCATAGTTTTTGCAATCGTAAAATCGTGATGGAAGAGTGGAAGATCAGGCTGTCGTCCATTGGAAAGTTTTCCAAAGAATAACAATCGAGGCCTTTAGTTGCATGAAAACATTTATTATTCGACCATGTAATGCACCAAATTCCACTAGTTATAAGTGATACATCTGCGGGCAGTTGCTACGTCGTAAAATGTACAGTCGTGGAAAAAAATAAAAGCCCTGCCGGCCCGGCCTACAGGCGGAGGTAGATTTCGAAGTTAAGTATACTAATTTCACAAACAAAAACCAAATCATGATTAGAGATAAACCCACTTTAACAATTTTATCTGGGCGCTTTTGACGAGTTTTTATTTCATTTTTATATAATAACTGGCTTTATCAGAATCATGTTAGGGCGATATTCAAAAAAATTACTTTTCCATGCTCAACAACTCGGAATTTTGTGGCATAACTCCAGATTCATTTTTAATAGGAAAAACATGAAAGTTGTTGACGAGATTTTTGAAGAGATTTATAATCGACCTGTGTTTTTAATTTTGGTTCACTTGACAATTATTGTTAACT
Source organism: Maratus speciosus (assembly GCA_963932465.1). Taxonomy (NCBI): domain Eukaryota; kingdom Metazoa; phylum Arthropoda; class Arachnida; order Araneae; family Salticidae; genus Maratus; species Maratus speciosus. The sequence goes on along the minus strand of OZ010795.1, from coordinate 426,685,555 downwards.
TGATACATAAACAATTATAATCTCAGTAAGACAATATTTTTCGTTTCTAACACAATCGCTTCGGGAAATTCCGTTCAAAATGCCCACTTTGACATCCTTTTTTGAAATATATTCTGCCTCTGTCAAACAATCGATCATTACGGTACATTATATAGTTTCTGAATAAACGAACCTACCAAATGGATGCGTTTGAGAGCAAAAATGAATTTAAAGATGACTCAGAAAATAAGCAGTTTTGATTTGAATACTCCCTTAATACGATGATTTTTCCAACACAATCCGCTTCGGGAAATTTGGTTCAAAAGGCCCGTTACGATACATTATGTAGTTTCTGAATAAGCGAATCTACAAATTGGATGCGTTTGAGAGCAAAAATGAATTTAATAAAAAGAAAAGTGCCCAGTTAAACTGATTGCATTGAGCTCACAGGCTATTCACACTAATTGTATATTATACTCTTATTTCAAAGAATAATGCCCACAAAAAAAATAAATGAGGGGGGATTAGTCCCCGTTCCCCCACATTAAACTTAACCAATGAACCTACATATCTAATCAGGGAAGCACCTTAACATAATAAACCTTTATACCAAATTTGAAGCAAGTCAGATAATTCTGCATGAAAAAAAAACATTTGGCTAAAATAAGGGGAGAGGGTCTAGCCTTCCTTTCCACCTTTATACTTAACTAATGAACCTCCAAATCTAATCAAGGCAGTTTCTTAAGATAATAAACCGGTATACAAATTTGGAGCAAATTGAATAATTCTGCATGAAAAACCCATTTATCTAAATTAAGGGGTGTGTAGCCCCCCCCCCTTTCCCCTTTATGTTTAACTAATGAACCTTAAAATCTAATCAAGGCAGCTTCTTATCATAATAAACCGGTATACCAAATTTGGAGCAAATCGAATAACTCTGCACGGAAAACCCATTTATCTAAATAAAGGGGGGGTTGTCTAGCCTTCCCTCCTTTATACTTAACTAATGAGCCTCCAAATCTAATCAAGGCAGCTTCTTAACATAATAAACCGGTATACCAAATTTGGAGCAAATCGAATAATTCTGCATGAAAAACGGGCGGGCACATAAGCTCTTAGGCTTTGATAGCCTGTGAGCTAAAAATGAGTCAGAAAATAAGCAGTTTGGATTTGAACACTCCCTTAATACGATGATTTTTCCAACACAATCCACTTCGGGAAATTCGGTTCAAAAGGCCCACTTTGACAGCTTGTTTTAAAATATATTCTGCCTCTATCAAAAAATTGACCATTACGGTACATTATATAGTTTCTGAGTAAGAAAAGGTACCAATTAGAAGCCTTTGAGAGTAAAAATGAATTGTAAAATGAGTCAGAAAATAAGGAGTTTGGATTTGAATTCACCCTTACTGAGATGATTTTTTTCTTCAACAGCTATGTATTTTTAATTTGTTTTTGCTGTAAGAATTGGTCCTATCCAAAATTGTCTATATAGATGTTGTAGACAATATTAAGACGATATATGATAAATTCATGGAATTTTATATCTTGTGAATTAACGGAGTTATGGAAATTTTTCTTCTTCAACCCCCCTTTTTTGTTTTCGTTTTAAATTTTTTTTTTGCAGTACGAATTGGTCCTATCAAAAACTTGTGAATATAAAAGTTCTAGATAATGTTAAGGAGATTCATGATAAAATTAATTGGATTTGACATCTTGAGAATTGACGAAGTTATGATTTTTTTTCTCCCAAAAACCCTATTTTTGCGCCCCTTGAGCGCATTTTTAACTTTATCAAAAGTATGCGATACATAAAGTTTTGGCCCTATTTTTAGAAGTAATAAAAACTTTAAACTGATTCGATATGTACAAAATTTAAGAAGTTATGAGGTTTTTTCGGTTTTCACAAAACCCCTCCCTATTTCCATCCCGTTGATCCGATTTTGCCCATTAACGAACTCGACCGAGATTTTATGCCCCTTGATTTTATGTATCAGTTTGGAAGAGATTGGTGCAGAATTGCGGAAGTTATCGTGTCCAGAAGAAAGTGATATATATAGATAGATACATACATAGATAGATAGATAGATAGATAAAGTTTTTTACTGAGGGTGGTTTTGGGCTCTAGGGGTCATGATCGGTGTAGATCTGCAAAAATTTTTCAGAAATTCCTACATAGGAACGACGCCAATAGGTAGTATTTCATACGAAATCTACCTAAAAGTAAACACCCCCTACTAACTCCTCAAAATATTTTTGTAGAAGAAAGTTACTGGTACCGAACGATTGGAAATATGGTCTACTTTTAAATGATGTATACAGAATTTGCTTAGGGGTCCATCTACATATTAAAACGAACCATAACATTTTTTTAATAGCAATACAGAATTCTGACAGCATAAATAAACTTTACACCATTTAATTAGCCCCAAAACAAATTTTTATGCAATTCGTACCATAACTTTCCGAGAAATTAATTATTTTAAAACGAGCGTATTTTAAGGTCTGTATCGAAATTGAAATTCGGTATTGGATTGTCATCCGAGAGAGCCCCCTTCTGGATCAAGGCAGCTTAAGCACCACTCAAGCAGTCAATGAAGCCTGTTAGGTAACAGAACAGCCAAAGAAATTTCAAAATATCTACTCACTTCTATCATAGGCCCCTAAACCATCATTTTGCCGTTTTTTAAGCATAATTTGATAACTATTTGGAAGATTTGGAAATTTTGGATTTTCATAAAGCAGGACTTAATAAATCTAAATCCGTCAAAAAAATTGTAGGTTGCAATTCATAATTTTTTCAAATATTAATTTCATAATTCATAATTCATATCATAAAATTATAAAAATGGCAAATTCAGCGTATTTATGTTTGGACACATTAGGATTATTTCTACACAAAAAAAATAGCACAGTAGGAGTATAATTTCAGGAGATAGTATAATTAAAAATATGAAAATGTAATTTAACATTAGAAGCACTAAATTTTGAATATTTATATTTCAAAAACTTATCATTGAAATGACTTGAAATTTGGTGACTAGGCATATTTTGAACCGAAGATTTGAAATATCTCGTTAAAATTGGGTATTGCCATTGAAAAACAATGAAGTTTGGTTTCGTTTTAATATGTAGATGGCCCCCTATGCAAATTTTATGTACATCATTTAAAAGTAAACTTTATGTCCAATCGTTCGGTACCAGTAACTTCCGTCTACGATAATTTTTTGAACAGTTAGTAGGGGGTGTTTTCTTTTTTCCCAACTACTGTACCACTAGATGTTACGTACTAGAACAACATAACGAAGATTCAGGGGAAAAGCTCTCCGAGTGGCGTGGTTTAATTAAGCAACTCGATAATTGTAAATTTCTCTCTCTCCTAGCCCATGCAACCGGTTAAATACTTGCAAAAACTGCATGCGTATGAAAACAATACACGTTAAATGACAAATCACGTAAAAGGAGCCGGAAGGACACGATAAGAGCAGAATACGATAGGACTAGCTCTTTCTGGAAAGGGGAGAGGCACGCGTGACGACGATGTGAACTATTTAGTCTCGGCGTCAGTATTAAAACGCATTCAAATGCCGGCGAGAAGCTTGCAAAGAATTGCGGGAAAAAGAACATAATCGAACAATGCTATTAAAAACATTCGAAAGAAAAATAATTCATTTTCAGAATAAAAGGAAAAAAGTAATTTAATGGGTTTTATAAGGTTAGGCGAATGTATTAAGATTTTTAGACTAATAAAAGTATACACAGGTTTAAATTCATGAAATAAAAGATAAAAGATATTAAGATATTATTAAAGATAGGTAAAAAGGGAAAAATGTTAAGGATTTTGAATAGTTTTACTAAGATAAAAGGGCGAAAATTTTTATTATTACATATCCCCCACTCAAAAAAAACTGAATGAACTGGTAAGTCTTAAGACCTGCAAGTTCATAGAAGGGAAATATTACATACACTTGGATTAGAATTTCGTCTCTTGAAGCAAAAAATAAGAAATAACTTTAAATATATATATATATATATATATATCTAAATGCTATATTAAATTTAAAATTTAGAACGCGAACTACTGGAATTGTTAATTAAATACAATAACAAGATATTAATCTTGTTTACAAATTACAAATATGTAAAATAAAAAGTTAAAACATTACTATTATAACGTTACTATTAAATTTTATTATTACCTATGTTACTATTTATTTTTATTATTATATAATTTTACTATTATTATTTTATTTATTAATTTTCTTATTAGCTAACCCGACTAAATATTCAAGACGATAATCACATTTGTGTAAAACAAGCAATGAAAATTTTAATTGTAAATGTTAATTCCAAGCTGCTACACATGTGTTTTCTAAGTTTATTTTAATAAATTTATTTTTCATAAATTTTATATATATATATATATATATATATATATATATAAATAAAGCATTGCTCTAAGAGTTTATAATTACGATCTTAAACATTTATCTAACTTTTTTTTTTTAACTATAAAAAACGAAAATAAAATTTTGGTGATTTTTCTGCAACACTTTAACTACAAAGAACATATTAACTTGAGGAAATATTCTATCTAAATGATATTACATAAAGTGGGTCTTTCGATTATTAAAAAAAAAAAAAAAAAAAAAAAAAAAAAAAAATGACTAAGTATGACTTTTTACACGATTTGTTTATTTATTTTTTTTATTTATTTATTTTTTTTTTTTTTCTGTTTGGGTTATATATACTCTCCATCAATTTTTGATCCACGTCTATAAAACCGTGTTTGATAAAATTTTGAGCACAAATTGATCGTCGATTGCATTTTTGCAACATCTAATAACTGTGTGTGTTTGGAGTGAGGGTGGTCAGAGTCCCATGATAAAATCTAATTTTTAGCACAGGCGGAAGTCACAAAAATAAGTAAATCAAAACTATGTGTTCAATAATAGAGACAAAACATTCGTTATAATAATGAATTTCATTTTGTTCCAAACCATAAATTAGATCAAAAATACAATTTAACTAGCACCCAACTGTTACAAAAATGGCTAAAACAAGGAAATTGAACATTATAAGCGAATTATTTAAATTTAGTAAGGTACATTTCTAGTTTTGTTAAGACAAGTTACTTAGAAATGTTTCCGAAAACTACGGGAAGCAAAAAAATCTTTTGCTTCAGAAGCTCTTCTTTAGTTTTTAGAAATATATTTACTTTAAATTCTCCTAATGCGAATGCTTTTCAGAATCCTTGTTAACTCAGATGAAGTTATATTATATTTCGGTAAACCTTTATTCACATAATAGTTAGATTGCGAAACATTTGTATTTTTATAACGGTATAAAATACTTGATGAAAATACTATCCTAATTTTTTGTCATTTTAATAATGATGTGTTCAGATATTTCTTAAGAAGTCACTTGACTAATAAAATTCATAAACACTTGACATTTAGAAGCTTGTATGGAATTTTATTAATTACATTTAGTTTGAATCATGCCTGTCAAACTGCCAAAAATAAGGTATAAATTACACTTTGTATCTTTGTGTTACAATCGATAAATCTAAAAAAAGTTAATACAAATTTAAACAGACATTTGCTTTTAAATACTATTTAAAAAAGTGTATTACATATAGAATACTATAGCGTTTAAACACGTACTAGAAGATATTAACCAATTCGTTATGAAATAGCTTAAATTAAATGCATTGTATTTTTGAAGATCATACATGTTTTTATTTACTATTGTGATTATGTAAAAAAAAAAAAGAAAAAAAAACAATGCTTTAAAATTACATTTATAGTTCTACAATAAGCAAAATATATTTTTTTCTTCTTATAAGCGATGCGAGAGAGAAAAATACGAAGAATTCCAATACTTCTTTTTCGGGAATACATAAAGCATATCAATATTTCACTCTAACTTTTTAACAGAATTATTAGGAAAAAATTTTAAAACATTCTTCGTAATATTTAAATGATCACTGAAATTTAAGTTACAAGAAATGTAATTTAGATTATTTAAAAAAATACATTTTCACAATATTAAATGAACATTTTTGTAGTATTGTTATAAAGAAAAAAATCCATGTTCTTAACTTAGGTTTTTATTTCTATTATTTCATGATTCAGTGTATTTACAACTTTCAATTACCCTGTCTTATCCTCCAATAAAATATTATCTGACTATGTTTCATTGTAGCAGCTGAGAATCTCCTATGAGCATTATCTCTATTGTTACACTTTATTAGAAAACATTAAATATAGATATATAATATATATTTTTCTCTCTTTTTAAAGGAGTTTGGAGTGAAGAAAATTCAAAGAATATATCTCCTTTCTTTTTTTTCGTGACTATATAAATCAATCTGACATTCTCCAAGAATTTGCAAGATAAATTTCTAACATTTTTCGTAATTTGTTATGTGGCTTTCAAAATTAATTTTACAAGAAATTTATGTAAGAATCATTAAAAGCAAAATCCATAGAAATGTTGCGAAATTTTTACTAACGCTAAATTATTTTGTAGAAAAATATTTTGACATTTTATACATATTTTATAAATACATTTATATAATAATTTAAAAAAAAATGCAGATTTATGTATTCTGAATATTAGACCTATGTGGTATTAAGATGTAATCCTTCTTTTTCCTTTATTTTATTGCTTTATTCTAAAACAATTTTTGAATAAATTCGTATATTTACATGAATTAAAATACCTTTATAAACTTACATACATCCTGTTTCAGTCGGTAACAATTTACAACAGCCGATTGGCATAATAAACTACCTCGCTGTTTCTGGAGATTAATAATTTTTAATAAAATTACAATTAATAATACTGAATTACAATTAATAATACATTGTTTTGTTCTAGGCTATGTGATTGGATAATTTTCACAAGTACACTTCTCGAAAATATAAGTCTTTACACTGCTTTTGAGACTGAACTTTTGAGTGTTTTGCTTACATAAAGTTTGATACCGACCAATTTGAAAGGAATTCCTTCCAGCTGTGTATTCGCTGTATATTTTAGGATATTTATTTTGCTACTTAAGTATTATCCCGGCCAGGAGAGATAGGTCGTCAAAATTGGTTGACAGTTGTTCACTGTAAAAAAAAAAATTCCATAACGTTCCTTGGAAAAAAAATGGGCAGCTGGGTTGCCCATTATTTCCAAGAAACATTTCTTGAAAATGAAAAGAACTTTACTGTACAACTTTAAAACTTTCCACAGAAATGCCAGTAAGCTTCCTGCGAAATACCAGGAATGTTTCTGTTAAAAAAAAAAAAAAAAAAATTACTGATATTTCACAAAAAGCTTACCTTATTTTCCATGGAACGTTTCAGAAGTGTTCAATAAAGTCTGTTCAATATTGTCAGAAGTGACAATAAAATCAATATTTATGGATGTTACAATAGTAAAAAAAATTACATTTAAAACCATTATTTATTTATCACAAAATAAAAATGAATAAATATTATTAAAGTTTATTTTTTATAAGCAAATAAACTACGTAAAAAAGAAGAGCTTACTGAGCAACACAAATAAAACCGTACAACTGTATGTTATATAAAGTGAAAAAAAAAGAAAACATAAAACAGAAAACGATAGCATAAATATAGATTAATATTAATTTTAAATCTTAGACATAAATGTATAATTCTTAAATGGAAACTCATTAAAACATAAATAATATTAATACACATATTTGTTAAAACAAAATTTGTTCTTAAAATAATATAGCATATTAAAATTATCAGCCGAATAATATAAAATATTATATTTATAGCCACTTACTCTTTTGCGATTATCCTTTTCTTTTAATTTATAATCCTTTAAAGGGGGGAGGGACTTCTTATGTCCAACAAGGATGTTCTAGATAATTGATTAATATCTTTTTTCATTTAAATTAATCAAGCTATCATAGAATCCCCAGTTATATTGAAGTTTTATAATGAATATGTAGTTTTAGAATGAATATGCAATCCAAATACTAGGCGTATTTTTCTACTTGTGCTGCTGGATAAACATTCCACAGTCAGGTACGGCGGATAATATCTTACAAGGAGAGGGTCCGAGGTTGGTCTCAACCGAATACGATGAACATTTGTGTTTCGATAGAATATAGTTAGTATATGAATATATGACAGCCATAAAGTGCAACCCACAGGGGATCTTGAAAAAATAAGTCGGAAAGTTTAAGCTATAGTTTATAATCGGATAAGTTTCCTTCTTTCGCAAGCGGCTCCGTTGCATGTTCGCATGCAGGATTTCAGTTTTTTTCCCCACGGGATCAAACCCGGCTCGGACTTGATTTTCCAAACGGAAATTTTTATCAAACATTTTTGAACCGCAATTGAAAAAATGTGTATAATAATTGAAATTTACGAAAAATATGAAATAAATGTATGTTTTGTAGCATATAAGTGCTTTTTAACTACGATATTTTGCATGCTTAAATATATAGTGGAATAAAAAACGCATATTTAATGTCTATTGACCAGAAAATTTTTGTTGTTATTTAAAATTATTTACAGTTATTTCAATGAATAATCTTCTACTTTTCACAGAGAAATAAATCAAAACACGTGATATAAATGTGTGAATAATTATATTACTTTAATTTTGTTTTTACATGAAAGTATTTCAAATTTCATGATTTTTTTAAACCTTTTTAAAATTCTTAATTTGACTTTTTTTATTTCGGATATTTGGTTTTGTAATTATTACCTACGTAATAACAATTTTCAGCAGCTCAATATCTTTTCAGAACTTATTTTTTAAGCAAAAAGACAGTTATTCTAACTATAATCATAAGAATCCAAGATTTAAAAAAATAATATGTTAAAAAGCTAGTCAATAAAAAAATGTACATTTATTTCACTGTGAAAAGTAGTAGCTTATTTATGTAAATAACAATAAATAAATTTTAAAATTAGCTTAATTTTATAGTCTATAAAAGTTCTAATTGTCTTATTTGTAGTTTGTTATTATTATTATTTATTTATGTTATCTTTAGTTTTCATTAAATATATACACATGCAAAGATTCACACTTAAAATTTTATTTATGTAATTAAACTGCATTATATAAAAATATTAAACAAGAAAGAAAATGATTTCCGAAAGAAATTACTACGTAGACACTTATTCTAATTAAAAATCAAGAATCCCAAACTTTAAAAAATATAAACGCATATTTTTCAAACCATGAAATATTTGAAGTATTTGAATGATTAAACAGAATGAAAATAATACATTGGTTCACTTATTTTAATTTATTTCGCTGTTAACAATTGATGATATTCATTGAAATAACTGTAAATAATTTTAAATGACAACAAAAATATTCTGGTCTATAGACATTAAATATGCGGATTTTTTCATTATAGATTTTAACATGCAAAATTTCGTAGTTAAAAAAGCACTTATATGCTACAAAAGATACATTTAATTCGTATTTTTCGTAAATTTCAATTATTATACACATTTTTTTTTTCAATTGCGGTTCGAAAATGATTGATAAAAAATTTTGTTCCAAAAAACAAGTCCGAGCAGGGTTTGATCCCGGGTAGAAAAAACTCAAATCCAGCATGCTGCCAAACATGCCACTGAGCCGCTTACGAAAGAGTGCAATTTATCCTGTTATAAACTATAGCTTAAATTTGCGACTTATTTTCTCAAGATCCCTTGAGGGTTACGCTTTATGACAGTCATATATTTATATACTAACTATACTCTATTAAAATAGAAACGATCATCGCAATCGGTGAGACCAACATCGAGCCCTCTCCTTGTTAGTGATGTCACAGAGGTATTGCATTTTCATCTGAAAGACCTTGACAATAGACACGGAAATGATTATGTCCTCTATTCATTTATTTGCATTTCACAATGATTTTTTGACATTTGCATAAGGAATTTGCTTTCGACAGTCGAGCACGAGCGGCGGACAACAACAAAATAATAAAATGGCGGCCGCAGCGTTTTGCTGTTGACAACTTTTGTTCAGGTACGTTTCAGATATGAAAACCAGAATTTCACAGGAAAGAGCTAACTTATTCTGAAAACCTGAGAAAAGGCGAAAAGTTCCTGGAATTTAAGTGGAAAGTTACTACTTTTTCTTACAGTGTTGAACTTGTTTATCGTCGCACTCATACTCAAAACAGTAATTCTACGTACGTTTATTCAATACGAAAAACAATTTAAAAATAGTAAGTTACATAAATTTAGTAAAATTAATGAAAGTAAAATGATATAATTAATAATAGAGTGTAAGAAATAATATAGGAAAGGATAAACTGTATAACATTAATTCTAAAACATTAGTTTAGTACACATTTACTAAATGCATACCATCAGATTAGCAATATTTAGCAGCAGAATATACTAATATAATACAAAATATCGGTAATGTATTATCAGGAAAAGGAGATCGATCGTCAAAAATAATTGACTGTGGCCAATCTTGTTTAACATAACACACCGACGCCCCTATATATTTGAGAAATCTTTGACACTTGTCACAAAAACGTCACACAAAGCAAGAAAAAGAAAGAGAAAAAATCATTTATTGACTCGCTGATATCCGCGAGCCAATGTGTGATTCTTTTTCTTTGTTTTGCCTGCTGTGTGACGTTTTCGTGGCGCGTGTCAAGGATTTCTCAAATATATAAGAGACGTTGAACACACACGTTCAAAACAGTAATTTTACATATGTTTATTTAGATATATAAATTTGTTAACAATGGTAAATAACATTAATTTAGATAAATTTATATTCGTTAAGTAATTAAAGTAATAAAAAATTTTAAAAAATGATAAACAATATAATATTAATAATAAAACATTAAATTAGTACACAAAGTTTACTAAATGCATAGCAACAGGTTGGTAGTTTATAGCAGCAAAATATATCAATATAATACAAATATATATAATATGATACTGTAATTTAGTATGACATTTTAACATATAAATAATTGTCAGGTAATAAAATGATTTAAAGCGGCATTTTGTTTCCTGGCGGGAATAATTCGGAAATGGCATTTAACATTCAATAAAAAATATTCTTTCCTTGTGTTTACTTTGTACAATAAAGGATTACTGTAATTAGTAATGTTTGCGCAACGCTTTGTACTGTTGTATCTGACCTCACACGAATAATACGAATGTACCTTTATTTTCTACGTTTCCACGTTCTAAGAAAACAACTTTTCTACATTTCTGCCTGTACAATTCAACGAAAAACCTCCACCAAATGTCTATAGTAAGCAAAAGGCGTTCTTAAATACTGCAATTTAACATTTCTTTCATATACATATACAGATGATGGAAAAGTGAATACTTAATAAAGTTATGGATACGTAATGATACGCGCTGATAAATGTTGCTTGTTTAACAACTTATTAAATAGCTCTGTAGTAGACCAAATGATGGTTTTATTGTGATATACATTGTACATTTTTTTTTCAATAAAAATGCAAGGGCAAGAATTAAATGTAATTGTTCGATTTTTGCTTAGTATGTATTAATAAAAAAAATAGAAAGTTTATTGTCTTTCATTTTTTACTTTTTCCTAGATAGCAAAACTTTCGCACTACTTCTATATTTTTTCTTAGAAAAAAAATTATTCTACAGTAAAAGTTTAAAGTAAAAAATTACAGTTTTTTAATATGATACGGATTATTTGTAATATGGCAATTGAAATTTATGAACTACATTTTACTTTCTAATACTTTATGATATATTATAGTACACCTCTTACATTTATTCCATCTTTTTCACTAATAAAGCAAACGAAGAAAAATTATAAACTTGCGAAAAAAAAATAACATATGTATACATCTACAGACGTGTGAGGATTATTAGTATAATTGTGAAATTTACAATAAAATCTTGTTATATTAAAGAAATAATACATTATTTAAAAAATATCGATACATTTAATATTTAGTGTGTATCCTCTTGTTTTTTATTAACGATTCGATACGTCTTGGGCTACTTTGTATGAGTTTTTGGCAATTAATTTGTATTTCGTTGTCGAATGTACCTTTATTTTCTACGTTTTCACGTTCTAAGAAAACAACTTTTCTACATTTCTGCCTGATACAATTCAACGAATAGTCTCCATCAAATGTCTATAGTAGGCAAAAGGCGTTCTCAAATACTGCAATTTAATATTTCTTTCATATACATATACAGATAATGGAAAAGTGAATAATTAATAACGTTATGGATACGTAATGATACGCGCTGATAAATGTTGCTTGTTTAACATCTGGAGAAATTAAAGGTATTAAATGGCTCTGTAGCAGACCAAGTGATAGTTTTATTGTGATATACATTGTACATTTTTTTAAAATATAAAAATGCAAGGGCACGAATTTAATGTAATTGTTCGAATTTTGCCTATTATGTATTAATAAAAAAATAGAAAGTGTATTGTCTTTAATTTTTTACTTTTTCCTAGATAGCAAAACTTTCACACTACCTCTATATTTTTTCTTAGAGAAAAAAATATTCTACACTAAAAGTTTAAAGTAAAAATATTATAGTTTTTTAATATGATATGCATTATTTGTAATATGGCGATTGAAATTTATGAACTACATTTTACTTTCTAATATTTTATGATATATTATAGTACATCTCTTACATTTATTCCACCTTTTTCGCTAATAAAGGGAACGAAGAAAATTATAAACTTGCTAAAAAAAAAAAAAAAAAAAAAAAAAAAAAAAAAAAAAAAAACATATGTATACATCTACAGACGTAAGAGGATTATTAGAATATTGTGAAATTTACAATAAAATCTTGTTATATTAAAGAAATAATACATTATTTAAAAAATATCGATACATTTAATATTTAGTGTGAATCCTCTTGTTTTTTATTAGATTCGATACGTCTTGGGCTACTTTGTATGAGTTTTTGGCAATTAATTTATATTTCGTTGTCATGGTGCCATATTTTGACGAATTTTTCCGTTAGAGCATTCTTGTTTGTGATGGTTCATTTCTTTAAATTTTGCTTTACAATTGCCAAAAGATTTTCTATGTGGTTCATATATGGACTGTTTACAGGCTATGGAAGTGTTTTTATATTTTTTTTCATCCAAATATGTGGTCACATATGAAGCTTTATGGCACGGAGCTCCATAATGCATGAATATGAAGTTTTCATTAGGAAACCAGTCTTTTAATTGTGGAATTAGTCATTTTCAAGAACTTTCTATACTGATACTGGTCCATCATGCCTTATACAATGTGTAAACGTCCAGTACCCTGAGTAGACATCATGCTCCAAACCACTACTTTAGTAGGATGTTTAACTGTTTGTGCTATGCAGTTCAGGGAAAATGCTTCACTGGAACTTCTCCTGACATATTGACTGCTTTCTTCAGATATCGCAAATATTGATTTATCAGAAAATCATACCTAAAAGATTAAAAAAAAAATACTTTTTGATAGGTAATTTGTAGAGAAATATTCTTACAAAGAAACTTTTAATCAAATTTATAAACAGTTCTGAATCTTTAGTCAGTATGCAAAAAACATGATTTGAGGAAAAGAAATGAACAACTTGAATTCAACTGATTAATTTAAGGAAAATTAATAATTCTCACCTTGTTCCAATCATTTCCAAATTGTTCTTGCACAGCTTTTACCCAAGCACGTCTATTCTTTGCCATAGCAGATGTGATTTTAGGCTGTTTTCGAGTACGACGAGCACTGAGTCCTACTGAGATTAGCTTTCTACTGATAGAAGAATCACGTACATTTAGTCCATACGCTTTTAAAGAGATTTTTAGCCCATGGCTCAGCATTTACCTACTGGAGATTTTTCATTTTCACAACATTTGTAGTCCTTTGTAGTCCTATCTTTCTATTCTACATACAGATGCTTGCGAAAATTTTGCTTTTTAGCGATTTCGTGCTGTGTATAGTAATTTTCTTGGATGGGACACTTTACCACAGCTAGTGTTCTAGAAAAAATACATCTTGATTTACCCATAATCACACAATAATCCTTTGACAAACGGGAAAAAAACCTACCAATTGGTATAAGCGAATAACAGCGAAAGTGTTTGTCTTAAAAATAACATGATACTGATGCCAACTCAAGGAAATAAAGAAAATACTAGCACAGAAAGCAGACGGTTTTAAAATTTCATTTTAAATTTGTTTGTTAATCAAATTCATTATGCAATGCAAACAATTTGATTACATTGGATCAAATACTTTTCATTTTAAAAAATGGTTACATTTAACAAAAATATACACCCTAAACTATTCTAAAGGAATGAAAAATTGATTGGATCAACAAAACAATTTACCTTTCATGAAGCATTGGAAATACCAGGTGTCCTAAAAGGACTGACTGATTTTAAAATACAATAACACTTAAACGATGACAGATATTTAAAAAAAAAATTCTTGCAGGAGGGTTATGCATGAGGTCAAATGTTTTTTTACAGTGATTTTCGATTTTATTTGGAATTACAGACAATAGATGACGCTGTAAACAATAGGCGCTAAATACAGGCTCGATTATTTGGCCTCTTTCTTCTCTCGTGTGGAAAAAGGAGATTAAAATGTGGTGAGTGGGTACTGAAGTGCCAAAATACGAGCCTGGATTTAGCGTCTATTGATCGCAGCGTCATCTATTGTTTGTAATTCCAACTAAAATCCAAAATCACTGTAAAAACTTTTGGCATCATGCATAACCTTCCCGCAAGAATTTTTTAAATATCTGTCACCGTTTGCGAGTTATTGACTTTTAAAATCAGTCAGTCCTTTTTAGGACATCCGGTATATACAATATTAATCAAGAAAACTGAAAAAATCACAATTATTCTAATAATTTTTCTACGTCTGTAGATTATAAAGGCTGGGAGCCTAATATGAAAATTTAGCTGTATTATTAATTTCATTAAATAGAACAACAATCTATTTATTTCTTCATAGAAATCAAAAGCCATACGAGCGAAAAATAGATATAGCTGTCGTTTTACTGACCATATTGCTAGGTCACTTGGTAGGTAAATAAAAATCAATTTTATTTCATGAAAAATCAATTTTTCTAAATTAAGGGGATGAGCCTCTCTTCGTCCCTTTTAGTTAACTAATGAACCTCTAAATATAATCAAGGAAGTTCTTTAACAGAATAAACCAGTATACCAAATTTGGAGCAAATTCAATGATTCTGCATGAAAAACCCATTTATCTAAATTAAGGGCAGGGGGTTATCCCCTGTTCCCCCTGTATACTAAACCAATGAACCCTCAAAACTAATCAGGGAAGCGCCTTATCAGAATGAACATACAAACAAAATTGAAGCAAATCGGATATTTCAATCAAGAGTTATCACCTTACATACATACATACAGAACCTGCGGGCCCATTAGCTCTCAGGCCATTTGCTCTCAGGATTTGATATCCTGTGAGCTAAAAAGTAGTTCTAGCCATTTGAACTTTCGGTATTTCGTCACTCTCACAATAACAAAGATCTTAATAGATCACAATAACAAAGACAATAGCAACGTCTTATGTCCTACATGAGAAAATAAAATATTTTTTAAAATAACGATTGAATGAAAATTTAAGAAATTATTTTTTAAAAAGTTATCCTCTGTACTCTCTCTCTTAACTGTTATAGGACATTTTTCTTCTTAAACATAGAAAACTGTATACGAAAATGTATTAAATAAAAAAATTATATTCTTATTTTTTACATACAGAATATTCTTCTATAAAATTCAAATGTATAAAAAATGTAAACGAAAGAATATGATGTTATCTTCATATGTTAATTTTTTAAATAAGTTTTTTTTTTTTTTTTTTAAATCTTACTATCCAAAAGTAACTGATTTGAACAAAATAAACATGCGAAAATTTAGTTATTGTGATTTGGATGTTTCATATTTTATTTGTGTATTTATTCATATATTCCGTATTCGTGTATCCGTGTATTTATACATACACGGATTTTTTTTCTTCATCATGATAAATAAAATTTTCTGAGCAATTTTTTTAATGAAAATTTAAAAAGTTGTTTTAAAAATGATTTCTCAGTTCTATTTCTAATGTTATAGAACATATCTTGTATTATGTTTTCATAAGCACAAAAAGTTTTAGGCATGAATGTATTAAATAAAAAAATGTTTTTTTATAAAAAAAATTATAATCTTCTATAAAACTTTCTGTATAAGAAAATATACCTAAAGATAATACTTTATTAATTTCAGATGTTCATACTTTAAATAAATTTGATTTTTTATTTTACATTTCAAAAGTAAAAATGGGGAAAAAATTTACACACATAAAACAATAAATATTTTTTTTTTTTTTTTTTTTTTTTTTTTTTTTGTAACGGCAGAGAGCTTTTTCAGCTACTTTATCTCAATTGTTACTTTTTTTTAACCCCTTAAGGGTATTTGCGATATATTATATTCCACCTACGATTAAAGATTATTTGCAGCAGAAAATGTTATTAAATTTTATTGTTATAACTTTTGTGGAAAAAATCGTAGAATATATATAGTCGTTTTTCCTTACATTGCAGTAAAATTTTTGAAGATTACGGTGTGAAATCCACAATACAGAAACGCAATTACTTGTCCCTGAAAGTGTTAAACAGACTATGAAATACTTCTTTCATTCAAGAAATCATAAGAGATACCAGGCAAAAAAATGTGAAGTAACTCCTACCATTTTGCGGTGTACCCAAACTGTGTCAGAACTGTGGCGTAGTATCCTATCTAATCAAAAACAATTCGTTGTAAATGATCACGCCAACAACAAACCTAAAACATCAGTCCTAAAAAGAAGTGATATCACATAAAAAGAAGCGATATAGGATTGCATACTCCGAGTGACATGTAAAAATCTATCATTACTCTTTTTGTTTCCAAAGGACTCGGAGTGAGGTACAGTATGTGAAAACTGCTTGGCGACCTGCAGGTTTTTGCAATATTTTTTCTTCCTGCACTTACATATGACTATTTTTTTAACAATATTTTCCTTCTATTACTGATCCCATTAAATTGGGAAAAGTTGAAGCTTTTGGTGTTTTCATGCCCATTCTTATTTTACATCATGGGATCGATTTGTTTATTTTAGATACCATTATTTGAACGAGAAAGACCACTTTTACAACGAGGATTTTTCAAGTAAACATGTAATTAAAAATTTGAGTTTGTAATATAATAGTAAAAATTAATGATCATATGAATATTCCTAACAATGCACCTAATAATAGGCGTTAACTAAACTGAGATATATATCTCAGTTTAGTTAACGCATTAAAGCTGATAATTATAGTGCAGTAAAGACTGCGTAAGCGAAATTGCACATGACAAGGGAAAAGTACGTTCTATTAAGTCTTCTGTTACAATAGTATTTTATAATATCCTCAAGTTGGAAACACGACATTTTAAGTTTAAGAAATAATTCTGCCATAAACAGGATCCATTTTACCAGTTTTCTCTTTAAGTTTGAAGCAGTGTATTATTAAACGTATTTATAAAATTAAAAATTATGTTTCAAATATTGTAAAGTGTAATTGTAATAATAGATTATTACAACAATTGTATATCATTTCCTGCTTGTCTTAAATCTTTCTGATTTATTACAGAATATCCTCCTGCAATTATTTATAAGTGATATTAAAAATATATTTTTTTTTTCGAATTTCACAATTTTTTGAAATTGATATAGATACTGCATGTATTAAATATACGCCTGTAGGTTGCCGAACAGCTTTCACATACTGTAACTCACTCCGAGGCTTTTGGAAACATTATGAGTAGTGATAGATTTTCACACGGCACTCGGAGTAGAACTTCTATATCGCTTCTTTTTATGTGATATCACTTCTTTTTATGACTGACGTTTTAGGATTGTCGCTTGGCGGGATCATTTGCAACGTGTTGTTTTCGATTAGATATCACTTCTTTTTGTAAGGTATTTCATTTGCATTATACATATTACATTTTAATTCAGAAAAGGAAAGATAAACGAAAGGTTATAGAAGTAAAAAAAAAAAAAAATAATAATAATTAAATTGTGATGCTATAACCTTTTCAAAAGTGTAATAGATCTAGTAAGACATGTTGTTGGATTTTTTAAAAATAATTCAAAACGATTTTATCGATCCTTACAAATCTCAGAAGAAATCATTTATTTTTTAGAAATGATAAGATGTGTCGAACTATCAAGCAATATTTTTTGCTGTTGTTCTATAAGTTATATTGGTGATTCATTAATTAACTCAGCAAGGATTTTATCCTAATATCTTTTGAAAAACTGCCTTTACATTTTCAAAATTCACATAATTTTACACAAAATATACACAATTTTACACAAAATATGTAAAGACTTAAAAACAGATTGAATAATGAGCATTTGTTTTATCACCGGGCGTACTTGAAGTATTTTTTAATAAAATTTGTTTTTTTATTTCAGGAAATCCAACGTCTCCCCAATAAGAGCGGCAAAAAATCTGATTATCTGATTAATCTTTTTCTTTTTTCCTTTTTAAATGTTTTCAGAAACTCTTAACACTCGTTGTATTTTCTGAATTTCCAATGCATCTACTTTCAAAATTCCTTTTATTTTTTTATTTTTATTTATTTATTTTATATATATATATATATATATATATATATATATATATATATATATATATATATTTTTTTTTTTTTTTTTTTTTTTTTTTTTTTTTTTTTTTACGGGACTAACATGACATACTAAGTCTTATGCTTTCAAAGTATTTTCTCATATATTTCGGATAATTCTTAAGATAAATTATAATTCATTTCAATAAATGTTCAGAATTCGATATTTCATCGTTATGAAATGATTTTCCCTAATTTCAGTCATTTTTGTATATTTTTAAGTAGCTCCATAATCTGATTAAAAATTAACTAAAAGCTATTTATGGCATATTGATAGCATTATTTAATTAACAAGTCCAAAATAACAGAGTCGATTAGTTTAATAAATCCACTTATTAATATTTTTAAATGAAAAGAAAAACGAAAATTCCAACAAAACTGCCAAAAATTTATTTGATATAAAAGGATTGTAAAGGAAAGAAAAAATATATAATAAAAAACCAGACTGACAGTATTACCTTTGTAAATGGTTTAAATGGAATAAATTGCAAAATTTGGAATGTTGAAAAAAAAAATGAGTATATGTGCGTTTTTGTATAAAAGCAATATAGAAGAGAATATTTCCCCGCTTATTTCAATATGATAAACAATAATCCTAAAGTTCTGTCGAATTGTTTTCATGACTATAAGTACTCTGTGATTCACTGAAGCGCTTACATTATCTTTCTGTGCATGTTTTGTGGTTGCTTCGTAGTCAGTGTTTACCTAGAATCTTTCCATAATCGAGGTCCACTGCACGTTTCTATACTTTAGATTTTCTTCAAATTTAAGCAGGACATTCCGCAATGATTTTTATGAGCAATACCTTCGTCAAAGATCATTTCGATGTTGGGCAAAATAAAATTTCATTTAATCGTTATCTGAATTTTGTGTGCAAAAATACCCATAATATTGGAATTTTAATAGGGTGTGTGCTGAAATCTAGAAGCATCTTTAATAAAATGAATAATAGAAACATGTTTCATAAAATAGAAACCTCGATCGAGCTTTAAGATGAACAAATTGGATTCATATTAAACTTTCAAGTAACATGATAAAATTTTCTAGAGATTGAAATAGTACAAATTCATTAAAATGCATCCCAATCAGTAAATATCCATAGGGTGTAATGTAATCAAGATCTTTTAAGTGACATTGTAAACGAACCGTAAATGCTCCAATGCCACCTTATAATAGAGAACTTAACTTGTTTGAATGCAATAACCTTTACCCCTAATAAAATCCGTGCGCGTATCTAAGTAACCTCAAAAACTCGGACACCAACTGGCGCAGGGCTACAAAATTTGCCACAGTAGTTGCTTGTAAAGGCCTCATGAACGACTGGGGACAAAATTTCGAAAATTTTAATAGATTTTTTTTTTATTATTTTATGTGTTTTACGAATTTTCTCCTTTTTTATGTTCAATCCGTAATCGCGCGAGTTCTAACCAGTTCTAATTGTTTGCTGCAATGTGAGATATACATATTACGTACGACACGCTGCAATAATAAGAAGCTAGCAAGTATTACGATAATTCTTTTAGCTCACATGTAAATATAAGTAGAGATGCACATATTACGTACGCCAAACAGCAATATAGGAATCAATTACTTTAAACTGCTATAAATCAAAAACTAATTAATATTTTTACATGAACTTCCAAAGGTTTGAACTATTCATAAAGGGAATTCAAATGCCGTAAACCGTGTAAAAATTCGATTATTGCACAATGCTTTAGCCGTGTCAACAGATTTCGGTCTGAACAAGAATTTCAAAAGTGCAAAAAACAGTACTTTTAAAATTGCATTTACTAAAAACCTATTGGTCGGATTCCATTTTATTTTTGTTTTCTTATTCACGTGGCAAGCCCCATTCCATAGAAACAAGAATTGTGTTTCTACCATAAATAGAACTGGAGATATAGAGGTGTCAAAATCTCGCTTTAGTCAGTCCGGAAAATATAAACTAAAAATAGTACTAAAATTTTTTTGAAAAATTGTGCGGCATTAATTGGCGGAAACTCTTCTCATTGCAGAGTTTTTTCTTTTGCTTGGCGAGAAACTCTGTCGAGTTTCTATGATATCAGCATCTGATCGGCTGTGAAGGTGGGGGAATTGAAAATGTTATATTCAGAATAAAATATTTTGTATTTTTTCCCCTCTTTCTTTCTTCATCTCATGTTCATAATGCTCCTCTATTCGTTTATTTAAGTCCTCGCTTTTAACCATCAAAGACACGAATCATTTGTAATAACATAAAGGTCCTGGAAGATCACTCTATGTGCCATCGGTTTTAAAAGCGTAAATAACAACTTTTAATGATATTCTGGTTTAAAAAGGTGTAAAGTTTTGTAAAAAAGTATTAAACTTTAAATTGTCTAAAATAAAACTTAATTTATGCGAACTAATATAACACGGAATGGAGAAAAGTTTCTTATATCTATTAACTATATAAAAGTAACAACCATCGCATTTTTTCTTAAGTTTAATTAAAATAGAAAATAGATTACATTGCGTAAATACACAAGCAGCATATTCCGAACACTAGTGGTGATTAAGTGGACCACGTAAGCTCATTCTCGGCTATGTTAAAATACACCAAATTTATGTACTTTTTTCTCAGAAATCGTGAAAGATAGAGGTCTAGGTTTTTTAAATTAGTTTGAATAGCATGCTTTACGTATTTTAACAGACCGTTTTCTTTCTAAGCGAAACTGAAAATTAATTAATAATTATTTATTGAGAAACATTTTTACATTTACTTTTTGGTAAGATTTCACTGCCTAAAATAAATAATTTTCAACAAATCATTAAATCCCTGGGTTAAAGTATGCACTATAACATAATGTAAGTATTTAGAAAAATCTGAGTCCTTAAGTGTAATGGATATTGAAAAAAAGGAACACAAACCTGGAAAAACGAAATTTTGAGAAAAAGTCAATTAAAGCTGTGAAGCAGTGTTGCCAGTGGACAAGTATTTTTTAAATTCTGATTTCCGGATTTGCACCACATTTATGAAATAGTAAAATTCGCCTTATTTAATAACATATTAATTAAGGCGAAAACACAGGGAATTTTACCACTTCAGAAAAGTGGTGCCAATCAAGAAATCTGAATTTAAAAAATTACAGGGACATTTGTTCCAAAAAAAAAAAAAAAAAAAAAAAAACATTCGTTTCAATATGAATTTTAAAAATGTCACTGTAAACCAATAACCATTAAAGCTTAATTTTGTTCTTTGTCACTAGGAGTGAAATTTTTGATAGAAATTTTGGAATAAAATCTAAATAGATGCTTTTTTTACCCAAATTACATAATATTAATGTCTGTATTATTAATAAATAAAGGTTAATTTGTCCAATTAGTTATTAAAATAAAAATATTAGGCTTTTTTTTTTTACGATAATGTACTAAGACAAAATACCCGCATGTAATATTCTCTTTTTTCTCGCATTAATATATATTTTTTAATTCTTTTCTACTTTAAATCATTCACTTATCCATTATTTTATTTCATTCTACAAAGTAATATATTTAATAATGCACAAATATAAATAAAACAATATATGAATAAGCTTTCACTGCAACTGTCCCCTTTCCATATTATATTTATTGATACACATTTATTAAATGTACAGCAAAAAAGTTCTTACTTAAGAAATAAAAAAAGAAACAATGGAGTAAAATATTAAGTATACCTTTTCAACTTTTCCGAACACGTAAAACACATCTATGCTGGAAGACTGAACGTAGTAGCACACGACATTATTTTCTTGTACCTTACGATTTTTTCATATTTACCTGGTTCCTTACTTTATTTTCTAGTATCACAAAAGTGCATGCATTTGATTATTACACTGATATCCTTTACGTTTGTTTTGTTAGAAATTTTTAGTGCTACAGGTACCGTTTAAATTACACTGTTTTACTGTATATATGACTTTCGGATGCAAAGAAGTTGAAATTTCGATTTTTTTAATTTAAATATATGCATTGGAAACTAGCTTGTTTATCACAATTACATATACTGCTCATAATTTCTCAACTCAAAATTTGAAATACCTGTAACCTCAATCTTATTCGGATTGTTTATGTGTTGCGCCCGTTATTGCATCTGACATGGACATTTATTGTGAGCTCCATGTATTTTTAACAATTTACACAATTTTCTATCCTATATGCTTGATGTGAATAATGTGTATTTAAATTACAATGTCTGCTGGATGTGATCCTTTATCAGAATATGGCGAAATCATATTGTTTGGAATGATACATAGATTTTATACTTGACTAGTTTATGGCAATATCATATTACATTTATTGCATTTTGTTTACAAAAAACGTTATATTATCAATCATAAATTAATATTGATTACATAAACATTTGAAGATGGAAGATAACACAGTATCATGAAAATATTTAATATTGCATTAAATTTGTTACTAATCGTTTCTCTCCTACTGCTTCAGCTAGACCTAAATTGAATTTTATACTTTAGATCTCAAGCAAGATAACACGATAATATTCAAGGTGTTTGTTAAAAAACGAAATTAAACACTTAACAAAATTAATAAAAGATCTCATAAAATTTATAAAAAGGTACAAGATAGACAACATAGCTCACAGAAAATGTTTAAATGTAACATAGTCTCCAAGATCAAGCTTCTCTTTTATATAGTATTGGGATTATGAAAAAAAAAAATCCATTTTCTTTTAGTTTAATTTATCTTTCCACTATACAGCATACCTCAAATCATTCTCATTTATTGTATCTCATTCTCCTACGTAATGAATTGTAAAAATAATGCAAAACATAAAACAATGTAAGAATAAGTTTCCATTGTAACGGCTGAGATCCTCCTATGCCGCTTTATCTCTATTGTTACACTTTATTAAATAGATAGCAAAAGATTTCTTTCTTCCCAGAAATCATAAGCGATACGAGGGAGAAAAATACGAAGTGCACCTCTCCCCTTTTTCTGAATACCTAAAACACGTCAGAGCTGTGAGCCTGGCATCCTGCGCTACTACAGCGCTCACGTATTTTTCTCCCGGAGTCCGGCATTCGTGTTCTGAAGCAGTAAGTGAAGAGACGTGTGAAATGAAGCTGCTGTGAGAGGCGAACGTGCGTTGTTGGGAAGGTTGCATTAAGTTAAAGTTTTATCAAAAGTTTTTTAGTCCTAGTAAATGTCGAAAAATGCTGTTCTGAGTTTCGTCGAAGTACCGTTATTGAATTTGTTATGACTTTATTTATTTAAAAGGAAGTTTGGCACAAATAATGGATTTCTTAATTTCTATTCCTGGCTTTTGTTTATAGCTAACTAATATTAAAAGTTTGTAATTATATCTTGACCAATAACGATATTTTATTACTTTAACCGCAATTAAGAAATTGCGATTAGGATTTTTTATGAAAAAGAAACTGTGATGATTAGAAAAGATTTCTTGATACAGCAAGATTTTTATTAATATTTAAAATAAAAGTTATATTACATATATAGTATTTCCGTACACAGTAAAATATGGTTAGAAGCAATTGCTAACAAATAAACAATCAGGAACACTTGTCCTATATGAAATGAATGTTAAATATATAGAATCATAAATAAAATAAGAAACTCTAATTGATATAATATATTATTGCGATATAGGAATGGATATTTGTAAAAAATATAAAAACATCTAATAAACTGCTACAAACTGAATCCGCACGTACTTTTGTTAAACTGATGATCAAGTACTTATAATCTGTGATTTAAACTTTATTATTGAAAGATGGTGGTTTTACTCTACATAGTATTTATTATCGCTCTAACACAAGGTAAGTGCCTCGAAGTTCATTTTATGTCATAGCTATTATTAATAATTGTTTAATGATCATTATTTACATTATGTATTATTTCTACTTATACTGAAAATACCCACAAACAATATTTTTTGAAAGATCATAAGAATTTGTTATAAGTTTGGAGAGAGTTTTATACTGCTTTCTTTGTAATATTAAATACCGCAATTGATGATTTTATTGAGGCTACGGAGGTCCAAAAATTTTAAAACTTAATGTAAAATTTCAGTACTTAACAGATTCATTTTGAGAAGATAATATATCATCTTTCAAATGTTTTTTACACAAATATAGGTAAACAGGATTTTGATAATGTAAATTGTTTTCTAAATTTATGATCTTTTAAACGAAATTGGAGGAACTAAATTATCTATAAGAAAAATAAAGATATAATTTATTTAGATATTTAAAACATAAGAAAAGTGATTGATAATTATTATTATTATTATTATTCTTTGTATTTTAAATTATTTTCTGAAGAAATTCGCCTCTCTAAATCAGTAACATTAAAAGAATCTTAATGGAAAGTAATTTGAAAAATTTAAACAATAATTTTAAACATGTTCTAGCGACATAAGTTAGCAAATATATAAGAAGTTTTGCTTAAATCCAGTAGACTTTTTAAAGAAATTTATGCACATGATAAACATATGTACCATTGACGATTCCATTACCATACTGGAAAAATCTATTCATGTAAAATATACTTATTTACTTACTTACAAATATCAAATACCATTTCTAAAGTATTCATTGAATTAAGAGGTGCATATATGGGGAATCAACTTATATGTCTTGAGACATTTATAAAATTCACAAGTACAATTATATTATTCTATTAAATTGTACTTCATCTCTAATCTATAATTTTTAATCTGTATCTTTTTAATACTATAAACTAGTAAGAATATTAAATGTGATTTTGAATAAGAATTTTTAGATAGTGAAATTTGAAAGAAGCATTAACTACATATTTTTTTTTTTTTTTTTTTTTTTTTTTTTTGGAAAAAGGGAGGATTTAGTTTGATATAAAATAAAAAGCCCCGTTTTCAAAGATGAGAAAATATTTAATTGCTTTCAAGTGGAAACATATTTTTAAAAAATATTTTCTTATTTAAAAGTTTTAAAAGTATATCTAAGTGTATTTCATGACCAGCTGTTGAATAATAAAACGTATCTTTATAAAAATTTATGATGTAATTTTCAATGTACTTCTGTGATGTATTTTTAATTATCAAAATTGCTTATATATGTATATATGTACGTATGTGTGTGATAGAAAAAGAGAAAGAGCGTGTGTGTAATCGTGTGTGTTTCTGTGTGATACAATCTAAATTTACTTTATAGTATTATTTTTTATGAAAAACCCACACGTACATTTTTATATCTTAAACAGGGAAATTGTATTTGATAGAAGGAAAAATATATGGATTTATAAGACAATAACTTATTGAATGGATTCTAAGTGAAAATGTATAAAATAAAATATGAGTAATTGCGTATTTTGTATCGATATAATGTAGTACGTAAAACAAGAAATTTTACAATATGTCATGTATCGTGATGTGTAATTCGATAAAATATTTTCAATTCTAAACAAGACTTCCCCTAAGCTGCGTATGATGTGTAAGTAAAAAGTATGCGTATATAAAATATATTTTTGATGCGGCACGCAATAATTTTGTTTCTGTATAATAGTTATTTTTACAAGATTATATTTTTACTATAAAAATTTAAAGATAATATCATTTATATCAAATTTAACATACAGGGGAGTAGAACGTCATTAGCATGTATATTACCAAAGAATAAAAAATAACCAAATACATTGCGATACGAAAATGCGCTATTATTTCTTTTCTGAAAAATACTTTAAAGAAAGTATCCATAGACTTCTTTAATACATCGAATATGGTTACATTTAAGTAACAGATTTATTTTATTTTTCTTGTTAAAAGTAATACTACACTTGCATTAAGAGTAAAGTACTTTTAAAAGATAACTGTCAAAAGACAGCTTTACAATTTATAACTTTTTAAGTTTTATTTTTCAATATCAAAAATTTATCACCCTTATAAATTGAAATAAGTGTTTTAAGTAAAAATTGCTGGAACTGAAGGAAATATAATTATCATATTCCTCACCTTACTTAAATGTCAAAGCTGCCGAATGTTTTAGAAATTGTTATTTGAAAATATTAGCCTCCCTTGTCCATACGTTCTACAGTAAAAAATAAATAGAAATAAAAGACCTATAAATAAAATATTTGGTTTTGAAGATTTTTTAAAAATAATTTTAAATCATTTAAAAAAGTACAATTTACGCACTGCTCGAAACATAACGCTCACAGTTAATAGAGCACATTAAGAAATTTTAATATTTAGATAATTCAGTTTAATGAAAACGATTTACTATCTAAAAAAAGTTGTAGTCTACCAATAGTAAAATTTTATATTTCTTAATATAGTAAGAAGTTAAAAAAAATTAAACATCTAAAAAATGATATTTGAAGAAATATTCAATAAAAGATAAAAATAATAGGCATTTTTTGGCATACAATTTGACATACAGGCATACAATTGTATACTGTACAAGATGTTAAAAACAAATAAGATATTTTAAGATATTTAAAAAAGCAACTAAATAACAGTTTTGAATATATTGAGTGTAAAATTGAACAATTCCTATAGTATATAAAGGATAACAGACGCTCGTTACGTTTTAAAGTAAATTTCTGACGGTAGTTTTGTTTAAATTATTACAAATCTGCAGTTCCCAAAAATAACCTTCGATTTATTCTGTTGAGCTGGATCAGATATCAGGCCAGATGCTGTGATATTTAAAGGGACATATGACTCTTTAAACAGATGAAAAATTTGATTTTTGAGACAAATATTTAAAATCACCCCATGCACTCATTTTTGCACTAAGTTTTATGATTTTCAAATTAAAAATATGAAAATGTCGATAATTGTTGTCACATAATTACCCATACAATTAAGAATTTTTGTTAAAATTCTTAGATTTCAGTATAATTTGAAGAAAATGATCTAGTAAATATGAAGTTTCGAATCATTATCTTTAATACATTTGGAGTTATCGTGCACGCAAATAAAAAATATCGATTTTGAGAAAAGTCAATTTAAACATGAAAGTTTCGCTTGAAACAGACCAAGGCTAATTTAATTTTTTTACTACAAAGAGCGCAATTTTACGAATATTTTGATGAGGTTAGTTATTCAGAAAAATATTATCTGTCAAATGAATTAAAAAAAATAAATAAATAAACGGTAAATTGCGAGTATTATTTGCACTTAGAGGGTTCCGTATAACAAATATATGAATTATTAACTGTATTATTAAAAAAATCGTTACTGAAAAAAA
Source organism: Maratus speciosus (assembly GCA_963932465.1). Taxonomy (NCBI): domain Eukaryota; kingdom Metazoa; phylum Arthropoda; class Arachnida; order Araneae; family Salticidae; genus Maratus; species Maratus speciosus. The sequence goes on along the minus strand of OZ010795.1, from coordinate 426,657,677 downwards.
AAATAGGACTTTGTATAATAAAAAAAAAAAAAAAAAAAAGAAAAAAAAACTGCACAACGTACGGTTTGGTATAGTTGTATATATACTAGAAAAGTATGAATGGGTATACCATAAATTTCAAAGACATTTCAAGACTAAATAATGTCAAACATTGCTATTATGTATAAATTATATTTAAATCTTATCCGAATCTGTTTATGATGAACTTAATTCGGTACTGACAATAAAAGAAATGCATACTTAAATTTTATTTGGTTAAATAAAGTAATGATTAAATGTTTTTTTTTTTTTTTTTTTTTTTTTTTTTTTTTTTAACTAAATTGAGTGTTGTAATAATCTTTTCATTTTGCAGTTTAGCTAAAACAAAACACTTGTTCAAAATTTAAACTTGGCATTTTGCTAAGAGCGCTTGGAGAGGATGTCGCCTTGTTCCGTGCCGCGTTTTTCCAGATAGGTTTCTATTAACTTTAAAGACACAGGACCGCATTGAGAGATCTACTTAAAGAAGTATAGTCCTGAATCTCATAGTATTTATGTGTTCAATTCTAATTAAATAGTCTGTTTTTAACAATTTGAATTTTATTGCTTTTAAAATGCTACTGGATACTGTAGTACATAAATGTATCATTAAAAGTTGATATTTAGGCTTTAAAAGCCGATGGTACATAGAGTACGCCGGCCCTGTCATTATGTATGCCGAACTGTCCATGGTATTAAGGGTTAATATCTCGACTAATTAACGACGATTTATTTTTTCAAAAATCATTATCAAAAATGCTATTATACTTCTGCTACGATAGATACCTCCAGCGCGCCTCAACACCTTTCCTGAATGCCCGCAAATCGAAATTTGTGTCTAACGGAAAAATGCGCTTTTCTCAAAAACTATGTAACATAGGGTCATCGCTATAATTTTCCTACAAGTTTTAAATTAATGTCTACTACATCTAATTTTTTCATAATTTTAGTTTCAGTAGATTCGGAAATAGATGGGGGGGGGGGGGGGACATATTTTTCACTACATTTTCGATGATATCTCTCTGGAAATATAATACCTAAAATTAAAAGAAATGTATTTTTGAGCCCAGTGTTACGAAAGTTTTCACGCGATATCCCAGACGATATGCAAAGAAAATATTTTTTTTTCCAAGTAACTTATTTAGCTCCTCTACATTTTTCCTAAAAATGTTTGTAAATGTTTTATATTCTGTAAATATGAGGGTTAATAGTCTTTATTACTTACGCCATTTGAACTTTCCACGTTCAATAGATTACGAGTAAAATGCCTGAGACAGAGGGACAGACACAGGAGTGACCTTTTAATGGATCCGTTTTTACTTTTTAAGTACGGAACCCTAAAAATCGATTTTTTAATGATTTTAAGGGTCGTGTGTCCCCTTAAATGTTAGTTGGGTGAATTAGTCCTCCAAATTTGTCTGGGATGGCTCAGTTGTTAGAGCATTGGAGGCTTCAGCCAAGACATCCCTGATTTGAATCCTGATCGGACTATTTTCACCCACTTTGGAGTTTTCATCTATTATGATTTATTTACTAATTAAATAACGGTTAATACTACTGTTATTACAAATCAATTTTATTTTAATTTAGGGAGTAAATAAACTGTCAAGTGCGAGTATTACACGTGCACATAGGGTTCCGTAAAATAAGATACTATGTATTACTAAAAAAAAAAACGTTACTAAAAGAATACTAAGACATTGTAAAAACTATACAAAGATGGGTTGGGTATAGCTGGAAAAGTATAAATGGATATACCATGATAGTTCAAGGAGATACGGAGCCTAAATAATATCAAATATAGCTTTTTCCGTATAACATTTTTTTTTTTTTTAATCTTATCCTAATATGTTTAAAATGAACGTATTTCGGTGCTGACAATAAAAGTAGTGCATATTTAAACGTTTGGCATTTCATAAACCTAATTCAGCGTAGTAATCATCTTTTCTTTTTACAGTGTATTTAATCCAAAGCCCTTGTTCAAAATTTAAACTTAGCATTGTGCTAAGCGCGCTTCTAAAGGACGATGCAAAGTTCCAACGCCGCTTTGTTTGGTGCCACGTTTTTCCGTGTAGATTTTTAGTTAACCTTTAAAGACACAGTAAGCGTATTGAGAGAGACACTCAATGCAAACTAGTCTCGAATCTCATAGTTTTTATGGGGTTAATTCTCATTAAATTAGCCTATTTTTACCAATTTGACGTTTGTTGCTTTTATACTGCTTATGGGCATTGAATTATACAAATATATCCTTAAAATGTGTTATCTAGGCTTTAAAAGCTGATGGGGAATAGAGTACGCCACCCCTGTCATTATATATGTTCAAATCGTCCGTGTCTTTAAGGGTTAATATCTCGGGTAATTAACGACGATTGTTTCCGGAATCCATGATAAACAATGCTACGATATGTACCTCTAGCACTGCTCAACAGCTTCGCTGAATGCCCTTAAATTGAAATTTGTATGTAACGGAAAAATGTTATTTTCTAAAAAACTATTTGACCTATGGTAACCGCTATAATTTTCCTGCAAGATTCAAATTAACGTCTACTACCTCAATTTTTTCATAATTTTAGTTTCAGTAGATTCGGAATTAGTTGGGGGGGGGGGGTATATTTTTGCACTACTTTTTCGTCCATATCTTCCAAAATATATTACCTAAAATTAAACGAAATATATTTTTGAGTTCAGCGTTATGAACGATTTCTTACGATACCCCACACGATATACAAAGTAAAGATTTTGTTTTTCAAGTAATTAATTAGTTCTCTACATTTTCCTTAAATATATTTATGAATATTTATTAATCTAAAAATATGTGGGTAAATAGTCTTTATTACATCCCCCAATTTGTTTTTTCCACGTTCAATAGTTTAGGAGTAAAACGGCTGTGACAGACTACAGACAGACACAGAAGTGATCTTATAATGGTTCTGTTTTTACTTTTTCAGTACGGAACCCTAAAAATCTCAACTTTTGGAGTTTAAATGGTTTCTGAACCTATACTGGATATTAATGGTTTAAGTGTGATTTCACGAGACTTTCTTAGATGTGACATACGCATTTTTTTAAAATAAATTTCCTTTTAGGAGGTATAAGAAATTGAGCAGCAGTTTTATGTTCACCTGTCTAAATCATAACATGTTTTCAAGAACTGAAATTTTTTATCGCTCTCAGAAAAATCATAATTAAATTCCTTTTACATATAATTAAATATAGTTTTTACAACTTACATTTTCATGTAACTATAAGTTAACTTTATAAGCGCAGGTTTTACACTTGCATTTGTTGCAATTTCATGCTGAAAAAATATTTTAATTTAAAATTTTAAATCATGATTTAAAATTCTCACTAAAACTATATGAAATAATTAATTATGAACATTATTTTTTGTTTTATTTTGTTAATCTGTAGAGTTACAGATTTTTTTTACAGTGTATGGTGAAAAAAATTCACAGAAAAAAACTAATTTCCATATTTAGAAATTTTTATCTTTCATTCTACCAACATCAAAAACGCATGTAACACATACTCTTTTGCACCTTAAAACAAAAAATCTGCAAGATTACTAAGAATTTTTTATGAAACTGGTATGTATAGAACTATTTATGTATCTGTAACCCGGGTTACAGATAAAACTTTATTAAGATTACTGTAATTTTAACAGATTCACTTGTAAAGCTACAGATTTCTGTATCTTTACAAATACTAGTTTTGTAGATTTACATATTTTTTTCTACAGTTTACAGTTACAATTTTAGTAAGCATACAAATTTCGGTAACTTTACACCTGTAGAGTTACAGATTTTTTTTACAGTGTATGGTGAAAAAAAATCACAGAAAAAAACTAATTTCCATATTTAGAAATTTTTATCTTTCATTCTACCAACTGAATATTAATAAATGCATGCATGTAAAAGTTGAAATATCTTTTTATAGGATATATTTATTTCAAAAACAGTTTAGTTAAATTTTATGCCATGGTAAATCTTAATAATGCGAAAAATTGCATATTTGAGCTTTTTTGTTTATTTTATCCTTCAATTTTCATACTGCATCTATTTATACGTATTCTTTCATCAAAGCAAATACATCTTATTATAAATTTAAAATAAATCATATATATTGTTCATATGAATATATATATATATATATATATATATATATATATATATATATATATTGATGCTAGCGTAATATTTATTTTACATTTCTTTCTATTATTATTTGTATAGTGAAATGCATGTTCTTATGTATGTGTATATTATTTTTAATATATATTTTATTTATTTATTTTTAGTGAAAACATTTGCAAAGATAAGAAATTAAGTAAATTAAATCTTTTCTAGTGCCATAACCATACTCTGATAAAGCATATATGCATATATATTGATATTTGTCAATCAGCGCAAATAATGAATTAAAAAATTACGATAAAATCGTGTATATTGAAAATTTATGCAACATTTTAGCGTATACTTTTTTCTACTAGTTCAATTTTTTTTTTTACTTTGTTTATCTTTTGTCTAAGATTCTTTATCTTTTCAGTAGCTAAAAGTGGCTTCAATTATTTTAAGTACACTCTTTTGAATTGATTTTTCCTCTCCAGGCATTGTAAATATCAAACATTCTCAAGAAAACCTCGACAGATTTTCCTGCCCACAAAATGTTTCCTTTTTAATAAAAAAAGATTACTCTTTTTAATCTTCGTAATAAAAAAAAATCTTATTAAATATTTACATGAAAAATATTCTAAACTTAATGAAAATCCAAAATAATTCCAGATACAAGGTAGGAAAAGTTATTAAAACTTTTTCTTTTCATTTTCTTAAAGTAAAATTTAATTTATGTTTAAAATAAATTTATTTTAGTTTATTTTTGTCAATTTTTAGATCGAGAAAAAAAAAGTATTTTTAAAATAGTGTTTAACATAGTGAAATCGTTTATCTTCCATATCATAAGTGTTTTTAGTGGCGCAGTTGCATTTAAAATATAGACAAAGAAATAGAAATAATGAAAATAATAATTATTATTCATAATTTTATTTTTGTGTTTATATATTTCCAAAGCATTTTAAAACTGAATGTTTTATTACTAAAACAAATAAATCGGTACTTTTTTTTTTCACTGATAATTAACTTTAAATCATCTGAAGCATACATAAATACTGACGCATGATGTTAACTCCTGTCACATATTAATATATCTCGAGTCATCATTTCTCAAATAATAATGACAATTGCCTCGTGAATAATAATTAACACATGATAATGCTAATAATTTTATCCGATAATTATTAACGTTAACCTATTATTTTTAACTGAATCTTAATAAATTACGTCAATATTAACAAATAACTTCCTTGTAAAATTTGTTTCACTTTTTCTTTTTTTAAAATTTAAAATGACATTTTGTGTGGTAAAGTTAAATAAAAGCATTTTATGTTACATATTTTTAGAAACATCGTTTTTTAACGTATCTTAGTGTAACATATCTTTGTATTTACACTTACTAATATCGTTCTGTTGCAGCAAATGACAATTTTGAGTGAAAACCCATAAATAAACTTATGTAATTTATGTCTGTATATTTACGATACATGTAACCCTACTATCGAGGAGAAGTTAGCAACAAAAACTGCATTTCGAAGAATGGCCAAAAAGATATAATCTTTCCTAGTAGCTCATCAAGAACTTTAACCTATTATCTTCTATTAGAGTCTCGCTATTTACAGGCCATTACCATTATTTACCATTTTTAGGTGCGTTCGTAATTATATAAATACGTAGCACCTATAGTCGTCGTTCAGTCCGTCCGTCCGTCCGTCCGTCCGTCCGTCTGTCCGTCCGTCTGTCCGTCCGTCTGTCCGCATGTAACAGAGCAAAAACTACCCAACCGAATGGTCTGAAATTTCAAATATATGATTGTTGCAAAATTTTGTCGAGCCATTTCAAATTTTATGAAAATCGGATGTATAGTTTAATTACAGGGACAGTCAAAAGTTTTTCTTTACATTACGGCCAATGGGAAAAATTATTGCAAGTGGATTTTAATGATATTAGAGCCTTCCGAATGACCTGAAATTTTAAAGATATAACTGTTGCAAAATTTTGTCGAGCCCTTTCAAATTTTAGGAAAATCGGATGTATAGTTTAATTACAGGGACAGTCAAAAGTTTTTCTTTACATTACGGCCAATGGGAAAAATTATTGCAAGTGGATTTTAATGATATTAGAGCCTTCCGAATGACCTGAAATTTTAAAGATATAACTGTTGCAAAATTTTGTCGAGCCCTTTCAAATTTTAGGAAAATCGGATGTATAGTTTAATTACAGGGACAGTCAAAAGTTTTTCTTTACATTACGGCCAATGGGAAAAATTATTGCAAGTGGATTTTAATGATATTAGAGCCTTCCGAATGACCTGAAATTTTAAAGATATAACTGTTGCAAAATTTTGTCGAGCCCTTTCAAATTTTAGGAAAATCGGATGTATAGTTTAATTACAGGGACAGTCAAAAGTTTTTCTTTACATTACGGACAATGGGAAAAAATATTGCAAGTGCATTTTAATGATATTAGAGCCTTCCGAATGATCTGAAATTTTAAAGATATAACTGTTGCAAAATTTTGACGAGCCCTTTCAAATTTTAGGAAAACGGATGTATAGTTTAATTACAGGGACAGTCAAAAGTTTTTCCTTACATTACGGACAATGGGAAAAATTATTGCAAGTGCATTTTAATGATATTAGAGCCTTCCGAATGATCTGAAATTTTAAAGATATAATTGTTGCAAAATTTTGTCGAGCCCTTTCAAATTTTAGAAAAATCGGATGTATAGTTTAATTACAGGGACAGTCAAAAGTTTTTCTTTGCATTACGGCCAATGGGAAAAATTATTGCAAGTGGATTTTAATGATATTAGAGCCTTCCGAATGATCTGAAATTTTAAAGATATAACTGTTGCAAAATTTTGTCGAGCCCTTTCAAATTTTAGGAAAATCGGATGTATGTTTAATTACAGGGACAGTTAAAAGTTTTTCTTTACATTACGGCCAATGAGAATAAATATTGCAAGTGCATTTTAATGATATTACAGCCTTCCGAATGGTCTGAAATTTTAAAGATATAATTGTTGTAAAATTTCGTTGAGCTATTTCAAATTTTAGGAAAATCGGATGTATAGTTTAATTACAGGGACAGTCAAAAGTGTTCCGTTACATTACGGGGAATGGGAAAAAAAATGTTGGAAGTGCATTTTAATGATGTATCAGACTATGCGCTTTATGAAGTGCAAAAAATTATACATTCAGTACAATATGGGGTGCAAAAAATAATTATAAAACTAGTTATAGTACGAACGCACCTCATTTGCCACGTTTGACGAGCAATTTCCAACTTGTTTTTTTTTCAGAAGTGTTACACATATATTTAATCACGGCATTTATTTATTATACTAAACGATTGTCTCTATATATTAAAAACGTCAAAAGTTTCTATCCGTTTGAATTATGTGTATATATATATTGTGTGTTTCATGAAAGTGTACGATACTATTATAAAATTTTTACAATACTGGAGAACCGTGGTAAAGCGACACGGAAGAACTCGACTACTCCGGTAATTCGAAATTGAATATTCTCATAGTTGGTAGAAAATAAATTTAAATGAGAAAGAAATTCGCTAATGAAATGCATTTCAGAAGAAATAAAATTAAATTGTGCGCATTTTACACTATTCAATCACAACTGATCTATAGACATTGCCCTTACATTTATGCATAATTTTTATATTAAATTTAACATATTTATTTTAATAAACAATCTTATCTTCACTTTTTATTCAAAATAATCAAGTCTTTCGTCAAATATTTCAGATCGCTTTGAACAATTAATTTAAGTTATTAATTTAACTAATGTTTTTATTAAAACTCCCTGATGTAAAAAAAAAGTTATTTTTTATGGAATTGTTTAATTATTACATATTTTTAATTATTAATTAGTAGATTTAATTAGCAGATTAATTAGGAGTATATTAATTAGTACCAAATAACGTAGTATATTATATATTATATATTAATCCATATTTAAAAGCATATTCTTGCGTATTACGCATGTTTTATGACTTTCAAATCATGTTCTATAAACGACTACTATGATACTTTTTAAGTATATAGTGATATAGAAGTTAACTAACTCTATTACCGCTTACCTACAGAATCAGATTTATGATTCACAGAGTCAGGTGCTTCAAAAATTTGCCTTAATTAATATCTAGCCTCAACACATACAATGTCAATGAATTGATTTTATGATTATAATAATTAGTAATCTATATTTTCTAATCTGCTTATAATATTGTTCTTATACTGAATGCAATATCGGTGAATTCTAAATTCTAGTGGTTAAAATCTACTATTAAGTTATTGCATGTTTAATCTACATTCACTTCAAATTATTGCTAAAATATCTTAAAGAAAGTGTAGACACCAAACATACAATCCTCCTGCAAAAAAAATAATTCTATATTCCATCTCTTTTCTAAAATGTCAAATAATGCATACTCTATTAAAACTGCATTTCGAATGCTCCAATATTTAATATGCTACAGTTATTTTATTAATAAAAAAATTACTCATTAGGAACCTCAGCAGAAAAAAAGCGAAACGTTAAGTATACTTATAAATTGCTAGCATTATTTATTCAGAATAATGAAGAAACATCATTAGCAACCGTATTTTGCTTTACAAATTAAACATCATTAATAATAAATCGACTATCTGCAAAGTATAAGCCAAAAAAAAAACAGAGTTCTGAATATTGATAAAAACGCATAGTAGAGAAAATTATGCAGTTATTGTACATGATATGCGCAAACACGATACACGAAGCATAAACTTTTAATTAAGTATTAATTCCGCATTTGGGATTCATTGAGTATTATTTCTATGTAAAGTGCAGTACTGTTTGGAATATGAGCAATATGATTAATTACAGCAACATCGAATAAATTTTGGCAGCTATATTATAGAGTTTACATGGGTTCCTTTTTTTAATACCTGTATTTTGGGAAAACATTTTTCGATTTAGGTTTTTATATCCGCAATCAAAATAACTTTTTTGGAATGGTTCTGGAAAATTTATGAAAGGAATCGAAAAAGAAAATTACTGTTTAGAAAAACTGATATTAAAAAACGGGACCTAGTGGGAACATTTCTATTACTGTTCCCTTGCTTGCATTAAAAATAATAAAATTTATTTCGCATAGAAGAAAGTACTGTAATCGATATTTTTTTCGATTTCCTGTTTTCAACGGATTTACACGTTTCAAGAGTCAGAAATGCCGAAAAAAATGTTTTTATAAGAACATGTTTATAACCATTACATAACATTACGTATAGAAACATACCTTTATATGGAGAGAACACTGGAAGAAAAAACACATCGGCTTCATCTAGAAAGGATAGATATTATTTTCTAAATCCCTATAATTTTATCCCTCTAATAAATAATTTTCTAAATAAAATATAGATTATCGAGTTATGTGAATAAGGTAAACAAATAAACTGAATACACGAAATTATTGAGAAGTTCTAGTCTATAATTTTCAAGGTGATGGACAATATACATTACATATCATGAATCGTTTGAACTTCGAGAAATTATCGCTTGATTTCTAGAACGAATTCTTAAACTTGGATTATGGTTGCTAAAACTCACTTCTTGTGTTCACATTTATTTGCATAGATTTTTAAATAATTTTGACCAAGAGAAAATAGGAGAACGCCCTTGAATTTTAATAGAGATAACTAGAACTGTCTAGCCAAGGAAACTAGATTTTTTTTTTTACATGGAACTATTTTTTCTAGAGGCTAAATTTATTATCTAGATGCCAGTGGCAGATTGTTTTACCCAATGAAACATATTTATTATATCATATGTAGAAAAGCATGTTTATGCAATATGTCTGTCTGCCAGTATGTCTGCGTGCCCATGTATCACCATTGTACAAACGTGTATATGAAGTTATGCATAGAATTGAACGAAATGTCATGTATATGTTTCTGACTATGATAAGCAGTTACTCTTTGAATATGGTATTTATTCTGGAAATGGGCTCTGCAGTAGCAGTTTTTAGTCCATTTTCATTATCGTACCATCAAAAAGTAGATGAATTTCTGCTTAGAATCAAACAAAATTTCATATATTTGTTTTTTCTGTGGAAAGGACACCCTCCTTAAATTTTCAAATGTACTGCCAGAAGGAGGTGCTGTGATAACGATTTTTGCGAGGCTTCCCCCATTTTTCATAGTTATGTTGTTCATCGGCGACTTGTGCAGCGACGGGAACTTCGTAACCTTCAAACTGACGATTCGCAAATAGATCACGTACAGCATATTAACGACGTACGTCTATTTTATTAAACATCATGACTCAGATTAATTGAGTGAAGCAGAAATTTAAGATGAAAATGCAAGTTTTTATAGTAGGGGAGAGTAGCCTAATTTGGACCTCTTCACATATTTTCAGTTGTAATTAACTTAATTCTTAGAATATCTGCAAAATATCACTACACGGGGTCAATCAATTCATCTACTAACTAAATAAAACTTTAGATCATTTTCTTTTTGAAAATCTTAAATTTTATTTTAATTTGAAAAATTTGTCAAAAGTGGTCCAAATTCAGCAACTGGTCGCCTAAGTTGGACCACCAGTCTCCTAAATTGGACCAATAAAATAAGGTTGTTTTAATGACGAGGGAATATAAATAATTTTATTAAAAGCAAAGTTTGCGGTTACTGGAACAATCAAACAAAATAACAGCAACGAAATATAACGAAATCAAATATCTGAAAATAGGAGTAATTGTTTTAATTCAAAATGTATTCAAAATATAAATCAAAGTTATCAGTAATTAAGAATAGAAATTATGAAACTAATTGCCAGTTACTTGAATATAATGTAAGGAGTGATGCAAAGATTACGCATGAATTTCGTTTATTGATTTTTTTTTCAGTGCACATAACATGGAACCGTATTTGGCAATCTGAACACTGAATCATTTCTGCTGTTTTATTTTCTTACAAATTAGGCAAAACCAATCATCACTATCTAGATTTTTCTTTTTAGATTCTGAATTATTAGACTTTTTTGCAACAGAAGTTTTCTTTACATTATGATTGTAGTTCTTCCCTTCCATCATTTCCTTGCTAATTGTAGTACGTAATTTTTTTACGTACGACTATTTTTTAAAACTTGATGTTCCAATTGTTTTTATGCCTTGATAGCTTCTTTTTAGTCGATTTTTCGTGTTGTATGTTTGTTTGTTTCAAGGTTTACTTTATATGGCGAAGATGTTAACACAACTGTTTTTTTTTCTCCCTCTGTACTTTTATTTAACTAAATTTAGCAACGGATATAACATTTCTAATTAATTTTTGGGATTTTGGGGAGGATTTGTAGCTGCAACCTTATTGCAGGTCAATTTCTTCACAACTTACTCTCTCCTTTTTGTTTCCTATATCTTTAACAGATTTTACTGTCACCTATTTGTTTTTTTATTCCAGACAGTATGTCTGTGTCTTTTTCAACATTATATTATAAAAGTGTTAAAAAAATATGCTCTATTGAAAAATACGCTACGATTAATTATACGGAGACGTTATATATTCAAACAGTGTTGAATTCAGCCCCCTCCCCTCGGAAGGTTTGAGGTTTTATGCGTTTTAATGTCAAAATAATGTAATTCCACCCTCCAGAACTGTAAAAAGTCTACCCTTCCTCACGGAATCGCAAATATCCTCCAGGGGGAAAATGTTTGAATTCAACTCTGTAAACCAAATACGAAAAAGGAATAAAGAATTCAAAGAAAATAAATACAAATGCATACAAGATAAAAGAAATTGAAAAGAAAATTTAATGCATAAACATGTAAAAATATTTTTATGTTTATATAGGCCTAAACTGTATAAAAAATTAATCCAGATATACCAAAAAAATAAATAAATAAATTAATAAAACTTGCATTGAGATAGTAATCCATTGTAAAAAAAATAAGAAAATAGTGTACAAAGCGTACCATCCTCGAAATTCATTACTTATTTTTCAAAATTTATGATCACATATCTTGTCCAATTTAAGCAACTTAATTTGGTCCAATTACGGCAACTGCGTCCTTTTTTAAAACAGATAATCTCAAGACTAAGTACAAAAACGAAATTAAACAAATCCGCGTGAAAATTATGCAAATGAATTTATATATGTATATGAAAACATAACAACTTACCTTAGTTTTAAAGTATTCACTTGCGTTTAGTAGGAAAAAAGTAGATCAAAACAGCTAACTTTAGGTTTTTTTAAAATTGTCTGAAAGCAACACGTGGTAGGCGGTTGCTTCTTCAAATCATGAATGACGTCATTCTGATGAGTAGGATTTCAGCGGTAGATGTAATTAACGGCAGAATGGCAATGGTCCAATTAAAGCGGAGGTCCAAATTATGCTACTCTCCCTTATTACACTATTTATATTGAAGTATTGCCATTTGTAACTACTTTTTGTAATATATGAGATAGAAGAAAGTTTTGGGATTGCCACTTCCAACTGGTTTGTATTAATCTGAGCAACATATACCTTGAATGGCCTAATTTTTCCCCTTTCTTTAATGGAATTTAGAAAAAATGAAATGCGTGTGGTGTTTTATTTAATTATAAAATAATTTACATTTTTTTTTTTTTTTTTTTTTTTTTTTTTTTTTTTTTTTTTTTACGAATAAATAGGTTTTATGTTCAAATATATCCGTTACATTTTTCATAATTTTCATAATATAATTTTTATGCATGCTCATTCTTTAACCCGTTTTTAAATCTAAATTAAAATTTCACTAGGTTTCACATTTAAATTAAGGTATTTGAAATTATTGTTAATATCAGTTCATGGGATGATTTTTTATTTTTATTTTTTTTTTTTTTACTTTCTTCTATCTTTACAAGAAAAAGTATTGAATTCGTGAAACTTTCGAATTCCTGTACGGAAGGCTTTACACGATTTAGGGGTCGGAGATTAAGAAAAAACATGTTTTTAGAAAATGTCTCTCTGTGAGTCTGTCTGTCTGTCTGTAAGTGACGCAAATTTTGGGCGCTCTATCTCAAGAATTAATGAACGGAATTTAATAAAACTTTAGATTGTGTTAGTCCCTGATGTAAATTGGTGTTGATTACTTTTTGGTGTAAATCGCAATACAGGTGGCGCTACTATGCTACATTTTTTTACGATTTCTTAAATATATCTATCTCAAAAACTAATGCACAAATTATAATAAAACATCAGATTCAGTTAGTCCCTGATATAATATTGTGCTGATTCCTTTTTGGTATAAATCGCCAAACATGTGGCCCTGTTAAGTTGCATTATTCATGATTATCGCAATAGCTTTATCTCAAGTGCTAATGCATGAATTTTCATAAAACTTCAGATTCAGTTAGACTCTGATATGAATTGGTGCTGATTATTTTTTCGTGTAAATTGCATAAGAGGTGGAGCTGCAATGCCGAATTCTATATGATTTCCGCAATAGCTCTGTCTCAAACGTCTAATGTTTTCCATCCAACTTCAGATTCAGTTAGACGTAGACATAAGTTGTTGCTGATTACGTTTTAGTGTAAATCATCTAACAGGTAGCACTCCTATTCAGCAGGATTTACACGTCAGAGTTTTCAGGATTTACACGTCAGAGTTTTCAGGATTTACATGATTATATCAATAGTCCTATCTCAAGAACTAATGCACGGAATTTCATATCTGTAGAAAATTCATGATGGGCATAGATTGTCATTAATTTTTGCCTTGTGATAACGATTTTTGCAGTATTATTAGGTATGAGATAGAAGAAAGTTTTAGGATAACCGCATCCAACTTGTTTATTCTCTACTCGTAAATGATATTAAAGTAAAACCATGCATATACTTTATAATCTCTACTCGTAAATTTAATAATGAAAAATACTGCATACATTTAAATAACTGTATTTAAAAACAGTACTATATCTAATGTGCTCAAATAAATTTATTTCTAAAACCCAGATTTATTCATTAAAAACTTTAACATAGAAAACGAAACATTACGTAAACTTATAAATTGGTCGGATTATTTATTTAGAAAAATGATAATACATCCTAAACAACCGTATTTTGCTATGCGAATTATACAGAAATACTAATATATGAACCATATGGAAAGTATAAATCTGAAAACGGAGTTCTGAACATTGAATAAAAAACGTATAATAAAGAAAAATTTCCGTTAATCTGCATGATATATTGGAACACTATAGATAAAGCGTAAAAGTTTAACTAATTAATAAGTTTCAATTTAAGATAAATTAATTATTATTTATGAATATAAAGCCACGTTGCTTTTAAATTAAAAGGATGAGTATGATTATTTATGGAAATATGGAGTATATTACGCTATCGTACATGGCACAGAAATTGCGATTATTTGTTATTTCTTTAATGGCAACGCCCGAATGAAACGCATCTCATTGGTTACTGACTAGCATTTAATACATCTTCATACCTATAAAGGGGTGTTACCATAGAGAAGACCTAGTTTTGCCGCCAAATTCCGACAATTTTGTCGTCAAATTGGCACTATATCACCAAATTTGACGACCAAAATTAGTCACCAAAATTGACGCCAACCTTGCGATATCTCTAATATTTCGCCAAATTTCGATAGACATCCTTTGTAAACCAATACGGTTGTTCAATTGTAAAAAAGGACTTTATTATGATAAATTGAATATAGATGGCAGCACTACGAGAATTGAAAATGACTGGTTTTTTCTGCTTTAAAAATAGAAGACTTTATTCAATTTTTATTCTTATTATTTTAACTCTTTTTTAATTTTAAAATTCCTATTATCCTTTTTCTGTATTATATGCATATTAATCTTGTTTTATTTTCTTTTATTAGATAAATTTTATTCTGTATTTTGATGGTCATGTGCGGACCTGTGATAGAACATTCCAGTGTTGTGTTTCTAAAATCTAAGATGTGAAAGTCAAATTCGATTCGATTAAAATGTGAAAGGACAAGTTATTCGTAATTCTTTATGTGAAATCTTTATTCGTTAAGTATGCTCTATCCTCATCCATGTAAAATCAACAATTTCTTTTATTTTAATTCATCCATTTCAAGTTCGCCTGTTTTGAAATATAATTCTTGAATGACACATTTCGAACGCAACTGGAGTCTGCATCAAGAAATCAAAGGTACTGTTCCTTTTTCTCTGTTTAATTCAGTTGAATAAAGACAAATTTCTATTCTATTCATTTTAAAACTACACATAAAAAATTCTCTGGTCCGTCGCAGCTTGGAGTCAAATTAGTGATATTCTTATATAATATATGATATTTAATATATGATATTAATATATCATGACGAAAACAAAAGCAGAAACTGCTGCAGAATCAAAATTTCTTTTTACTGTTAAAGAAATAAAGAGATTTAGCGCTCAAGTTACTGACGCAATTGAAAATAAAACATTAAAATTAATTGAAAAGTTAAAGGCTGAATTGATAAGTTTAGAAAATGATTTAAAAAAATCTTATTTTGGCGTAGCTGAAGAAAGTGTAAATTCGTTATACGAGTCCTTTACTGAAGCTAAAGATATTGTTGTTGATGATTTAGTGAAAATTGAGCAATTTTTAGAAAGTCAAGGCGTAAAATCACAAGAAAATCAAAGTGCAGCTAATAATAGCTCAAATATAGAATTTAGTAATAACGCTTTAAAGCTTCCTAAGTTCGAATTACCCATTTTTTATGGAGATGTCACTCAATGGATTAGCTTCAAAGAGATATTTTTGACTTCAATTCATAATAATAAATCTCTTTCAGATCAGTTAAAATTTTCGTATCTTATAGCTAGTGTTAGGAATTATCCGTCAAAATTAATTTCAGGTTTTTCAATTTCTGGTGAAAATTATAAAGAAGCTTGGGAAACTTTAATTAATAGATATGATAATCGTAGGAATTTGGCATATTCATTGCTGTCTAAATTTGTTAATGCCAAACCATTGAAATCGCCCACGCAGAAAACTATTTTGGAGCTATTGGATACATGCAATGAAGTGATTCGTAACTTAAAATCTTTGAAATTCGAATTTAATGAATTTGTTGATTTGATTTTAGTGTATATAGTACAAAATAAATTTGATGAATCCTTAAAAAAGCAATGGGAATTATCCTTAAATAATGATTCATTTCCAACTTATGATATGTTGATGACATTTCTCGAAAAACAGGCTCGTAGTTTGCAAAATTGTAACTCTGAAATTTTTAAAGGTGAATCCAAATCTAATTTAAAATTTGAAAGTAAGTCTCAACATTTTTCAAAAAAGTCTGTCGCCAATGCAGTTGTAATGGATAATGTAAATAAAACTACAAATATTTCATGTTCACAGTGTAAAGAATCGCACCCACTTCATAAATGCCCAGAATTTTCAAAATTATCTGTTGATCAACGTTGGAATTTGATAAAATCAAAAAGGCTTTGCACTAACTGTTTAAGATCAAATCATTTCGTAGCCGATTGTCGTATTACGACTACTTGTAGGCATTGCAATTCTAAACACCATACACTCCTTCATCGTGATCAGTCTATCCCTGCATCACAGAATTCTTTCAGGCAACAAGATCGTGTTACAACACCAAATGCTGTTGTTAATTCTAATGAATCTAACTGTTTAAGTTCTCAGTCTATTAATGAAAATTCTCAAACATTGTTGGCTACTGCCATTATAAAAGTTAAATCTAAATCAGGAAAATTTATTCCTTGCAGAGCGATGATAGATAGTGCTTCTCAAAAAAGTTTACTGTCAAAAGCTTGTTGTAGAAAATTAGATCTTCCATCTAGGCCTACGAATCATAGAATATCAGGAATAAATAATTTAGTCGCAGAAACGGCTCTTCAGGAAGTTTCCTTGACATTCTCTCCACATTTCAATAATGAAACTTTTCACTTAGATGCATTAGTTGTTAATCAGATTACAACCAATTTACCAAATTTTTTGATTACAACTAAATATTGGCCACACATTGAAGGATTGAACCTTGCGGATCCTAATTTTCATTTGTCCAGTCCTATTGATATACTTATAGGCGCAGATTTATTTGCTAACATCATAATAGGGGAATCAATTCTGGGACCTAAAGGATCACCGAGTGCTGTTAATTCCAGACTGGGTTGGATTCTTTCGGGGATCATTTATTCAAATGAATCAAATCAAAATTCATTTATTAGTTGCCATGCCACTACACAGATAAGTTCTCAACTACAAAAATTTTGGGAACTTGAATCGGTTCCTGCTTCTGATCCAATTTCTCTAGTTGAAGACAACTATGCGAAAACAGTTTCACGTTCAGAATCTGGAAGATATATTGTAAATCTACCCTTTAAATCTAAACCTGTTCTCGGAAACTCTAAATCTCAAGCCTTAAAACGTTTCTACTTCTTGGAGAAAAAACTTCAAGAAAACCCCTTGCTTAAAGAGCAGTATTTATCCTTCATGCGCGAGTATATCGACTTAGGGCACATGGAACTTGTTCCAGATTCAGAAATTTCAAATCCTGATCATTTTTATCTTCCACATCACGGGGTGTTAAAAGAAGATAGTTCTACAACTCGGCTTAGAGTTGTATTTGACGCATCTGCGGTTGGTTCAGAAGGCCGCTCCTTGAATGATTATCTAGAGATAGGTCCAAAATTGCAACCAGAAATATTTCCTCTACTGTTAAGGTTCAGAATGCATCCAATCGCCTTTAGTTCTGACATCGAGAAAATGTTTAGGCAAATTCTCGTCAATCAAAATCATGTAGATTATCAACGCATTCTTTGGAGATTCAATTCAGATGAAATTATTAAAACATACAGGCTGTTGACCGTTACGTACGGAACTTCTTGCGCTCCATTTTTGGCCATTAGGACATTACACCAATTGGCAAATGACAATGAGCAAAATCATAGAGAAGCCTCTCAGATAATTCGGAAAAGTACGTACGTTGATGATTTACTTTCCGGTTCGGATTCAAAGGAAAATGCCCAAAAATTAGTAACTGAGTTAATCGAAGTTATGAAAGGCGGAGGTTTTAATCTACGTAAGTGGACTTGTAATGATCCAGAGGTAATTGCTCATTTACCAGATGAAATGAAGGCTTCATCGCAAAAGGTAATTCAGGAAGATGATACCGTTAAAGTCCTCGGACTACTTTGGGATTCTTCCAAAGATGTTTTACAAATTCGTTTCAATGATTTTAAAGAAGTAAAAACAAAAAGAGATTTGTTATCAGTAGTGGCTACAATATTTGACCCCTTGGGTTTCCTAGCTCCTACTACAATAAGATTAAAAATCATGCTGCAAGATCTTTGGAAAGATAAGATTTCGTGGGATGAAGAAATCCCAGACTCCATACTACAGGTTTGGAATGAGTTTTTATCAGAAATTCATTTGCTAAAGTCAATTGAAATACCCAGATATATTAATTCTTATAATCAAAATGATGTCCAAATTCAGTTACATGGTTTTTGTGATGGCTCAGGTAAAGCTTATGCTGCTGTTACTTATTTACGTGTTGTTACTCCTGACGAAGTATTTGTAAATTTGATTGCAGCTAAAACTAAAGTAAATCCTATAAAACCTCAAACACTGCCACGTATTGAACTTTGTTCTGCTCTTTTATTAGCCAAGTTATGCTCAGTCATTATCGATACTTTGCCAATAAACTTTGATAATATTTATCTGTGGTCAGATTCACAGATTGTTCTCAGCTGGTTAAAATCACCTCCTTTAAAGGGAAATCAATTTGTTCTAAATCGAGTCTGTCAAATCCAATCGTTAATGCCTTCATGTGAGTGGAATCATATCCCAGGTATTCTAAATCCTGCAGATTCAGCTTCTAGAGGTATTTCACCACGAAAGCTTCTTCATCATTCGCTATGGTGGCATGGGCCTCCATGGCTGCTATCAAATGAACCAATCCCAATACCTTTGTACAATCCTCCGATATCTGAGTTAAATTCAGTAATTCAATCTGTCAGCAATGTAACTCAAGTAACTGCACTTCCAGACTTTATTCTTAAGTTCTCCAAATTCTCTAAGTTATCAAGAGTCACAGCGTGGTGTCTTAGATTCATTTATAATGCTAGGCATAGTGCTACAAAAAAATCTGGAAATCTGAGTGCACAAGAAATCTCCGATTCTATTCAATGCATTGTGAAATTAGTACAAAGTTCGGAATTCGGTACAGAACTTAAAATATTAAAAGAAAGAAAACCCTTACCAAGCAATAGTAAATTATTATCATTAAATGTGTTTTTAGATTCTAGTGATATTATTCGAGTTGGTGGTCGTTTATCACAACATCGGACATTAAGTTTTGATAGAAAGTATCCTATGCTACTTCCGAAAAATCATATTATTACTAATTTATTGATAAATCATGTCCATGAACAACATCTACATGCTGGTACACAGCTAGTACTTTCTATATTACGTCAACAGTACTGGTTTGTGAATGGTCGTTCTACTGTACGACAAGAGCTCCACAAATGTGTGCTTTGCAAACGCCTTAAATCTCAAGCTTGTCAACAAATGATGGGAGACCTTCCCGTTGACAGAATCACCCCAATCCGTCCATTTTCCAAGGTGGGTCTAGATTTTGCAGGACCCTGTCTAACTAAACCAAATTTGCCAAGAAGTAAGATCAAAATTAAATCATATATAGCAGTATTCGTCTGTATGTGCACTAAGGCGGTACACCTTGAGTTGGTATCAGACTTGTCTGTGCAAGCCCTGCTAGCAGCCTTGAAGCGATTTATCGCGCGTAGAGGTCTGCCGTCCGATGTATATTCAGATAACGGTAAAAACTTCACAGGTCTGGCTAATCAGTTAAAGCAGCTATTTCAATATTTGAAAGAAAATGAAGTTCAAGGATTTCTTTCGAGCCAGAAAATCAGTTGGCATTTCATCCCTCCATATGCACCACACTTTGGTGGGCTATGGGAGGCAGCTGTAAAGCTTACTAAAAATCACATTCTAAGAGCATGTAAAGCTAGTGTATTGAATTTTGAAGAATTAACTACTTTGCTTTGTCAGATTGAAGGTTGCATAAATTCAAGACCCTTAACCCCTATGTCTTCGGATCCATCAGATCCACGTGCATTAACTCCAGGTCATTTTTTAATAGGAGCACCCCTCCTTGATATTCCAGAATCTTCAAATCCCAGAATTCTAACATTAAATGCTCGGTGGCGCTTGATAGAAAAAGCAAAGAATCAATTTTGGTGTAGATGGTCGCGTGAATATCTTCAACATCTCCAACAGCGTCCAAAATGGACTACTCCACGAGCTAATTTACGAGAAGGAGACTTGGTGATTGTTCATGATCGATTTCAGCCCATGAGATGGAAATTGGGCCGCATTTTAAAGACTTTTCCTGGACCGGACAATCTTGTACGAGTTGTTTTGATAAAAACAGCTGACGGTGATATCAAGCGTCCCATTTCAAAGGTGTCCCTTCTCCTGCCGGGGGCGGAGGATGTTCAATTGTAAAAAAGGACTTTATTATGATAAATTGAATATAGATGGCAGCACTACGAGAATTGAAAATGACTGGTTTTTTCTGCTTTAAAAATAGAAGACTTTATTCAATTTTTATTCTTATTATTTTAACTCTTTTTTAATTTTAAAATTCCTATTATCCTTTTTCTGTATTATATGCATATTAATCTTGTTTTATTTTCTTTTATTAGATAAATTTTATTCTGTATTTTGATGGTCATGTGCGGACCTGTGATAGAACATTCCAGTGTTGTGTTTCTAAAATCTAAGATGTGAAAGTCAAATTCGATTCGATTAAAATGTGAAAGGACAAGTTATTCGTAATTCTTTATGTGAAATCTTTATTCGTTAAGTATGCTCTATCCTCATCCATGTAAAATCAACAATTTCTTTT
The DNA here is from genome assembly GCA_963932465.1 of Maratus speciosus. Taxonomy (NCBI): domain Eukaryota; kingdom Metazoa; phylum Arthropoda; class Arachnida; order Araneae; family Salticidae; genus Maratus; species Maratus speciosus. The sequence continues at coordinate 426,636,646 of OZ010795.1, read as the reverse complement.
ATTTTAATTCATCCATTTCAAGTTCGCCTGTTTTGAAATATAATTCTTGAATGACACATTTCGAACGCAACTGGAGTCTGCATCAAGAAATCAAAGGTACTGTTCCTTTTTCTCTGTTTAATTCAGTTGAATAAAGACAAATTTCTATTCTATTCATTTTAAAACTACACAACGGTTCACTTGCTCACAGAAAATCAACAAATTGAGATATTTTAATGCAACAAAATAATATTAGTTTAAGGGATTACGTTAAATATATTTAAGGGAGTCCAAATAAATTAAATTATAAATAAAAGTAATATGATACAATGCATGGCATATTTTCTCAAACATATATTTTAAGGTAGAGTAAACTGGTCGCTAACGGCGGCTAGTACAATAAAAATGGGCGACTACGTATATCGCTCCATGGTGCAGAAGATAATATTATAAACTTTATTTAGCAAAAATTTACTTAAAGAACATTCATCTAAGCTTGTTCTTTTGAAATATATTTATGCATAACATACACGTTCAATATAATATGACTTTTTACGGAATTTTATTATCGTTAATATATAGACAATATTTATTTAATACCCTTTTATATTATTTCAATTGTTGGCATTAAGAAATACAAATATTTTATGAGATATGTACATATAAGTTTTTTCTTGTTTAAAATCAAACACTTTTTATTTGGAAAAGATATTCCTCACATTTTATCGTAATTCTCACAATTATGTTTTATAATACATATTTTTTTCAATTTTATATTAAGATTTCGATTGTGCTACTTAAATTTCAGAAACACACTTTATGACTTTTATGTGTTTATTCCCATTTTACCCGACTGCCAAGAAGGGTTATGTGTTTCACTCGTATCTGAGTATGTGAATTTCTTCATACTCTCGAAACATCTCAACAGGCAGAATGGATTTTTATGAATGCGGTCTTTATCGATTCGTCTTAATCGTCTGGTGGTTATAAGCTAGCTTTTATGTTTATAAATTCAAAATGGCGACCGTATAATACGAAATGGCTGTAGAGACGAAAAAATAAATTTACGCACCCTATTGAGTGGCATATAATTGGATAGGTCTTCATTGACTATTTTACAGTCAGAAGTTTCGCTTAAATATTACACATCTGGAGGTTATGTAGGTAGGCTCTCTAGCTTTACTGCAATTCTGACCTTCATAGACATCTATAGGCCTCATCAAAACAAAGTTTATAGATAAGAACGAACAATTAAACGCTTCTTAAAAGTCAACAATACAAGTAAATAAAAAAAATAAACAGGTAAGTAATATCAAAAAATAGTTCCACTTTGATGAGAAATAATTAATTAGTTCTCTTTTTACGCAGTCTGGTTTTTAAGTTTTTTTAATTTATTTTTTACTGGTTAATTATTTTTTTCTCATTTCAGTATTACATATTTCTAAAACGCGATTCTGCTAGCAAACATAATAGCTATTTTCTTCGATGTTACGTAAAAAATATATATATTTTTTAAATCAACTAGATATTTATATATATGTCTTATCTTTAGCATAGTACAAATACGAGTATAGTAGTAGAGGAAGTTGCTGGGTTTTGCAGAGTAAAAATTACACAAGGGTGAATTGGCATGTTCCCCGAATCCATATTTTAAACTGTAAGGGAATGTGAAGTACACATATAGAAAAAAAATTTGGTTTAGCAATCTGGGGTTGAAATAAAAATATGTCGCGAAAAACAAGAAATGCGGAGTAAATGAAAAAAAGCATTTTATTGACACAGCAATTCCAGTAATTACTCAAATGTGCCACCACCAACGTCAATACATACCTGGCAGCGTCTAGCAATTGACCGGCGTACCCTTTAGAAGGTTCTAGATGTCTCATCTAAGCGACACCAGTTGACTCTGATGAGGACCTCATTTCAAAACTTTCATATGTTGCTTTAAATGTTCGAGAAACACTTGGAATCTACGAAAAGGTACGACAGTCACTCGCTAAATTTTGCTAGTGGCAAATGTGAGCGATAAGTCTAATTGTTATGTAAATAAAGCGCTCGTCAACATTTCCTCCGCATATCTTGTTTATCGCCATAACTTTTCATTACCGACCCCACCTAAACCAAAATTGCTTCTTCATGCGTACTTTACCTTCTCTTACACTTTGACCCAGGAATTCAGGGACATCCTATGTACACATTTTATATCATTAACTAAGGGGCTCTTCCCCCTGCAAGCTACGCTCCCCAACCCCCGTTCAGACACTGCAGAATCTAAAAACACGCTAATCTGGTGGGTTTTAAAAATATTAGAGAAGATTGAATTATGCTGAAAAAGCTGTGCATATCTCCCTGTAAACCGGTTTCCATTTAATGCCCTTTGATTGGAAAAATTTAAGGGTGAATCAGTTGCTGTTAAGACATCCAATTGTTGTTTTCGATTTTGATTAAAGAGGATGAGTTAAACATTTGAAAAGAAGCTAAAATAAAATCAATTAAGTATACAGAGTCTTTGTCTCCCGGTATTTTAAAATAATCTCTATAGCAATAGCCTAAGTCATGTGACTATCATCAACAGTCCCAGGCGCACCACTTCGCTTTTTATACCCTAGGTGCAATTTTGGTACTTCAATGTTAGCCAAGCACAGGTGATAAGTCGCCAAATATTATTCTATCGCCATCATTTCATCTGTATTATAATAGTTCAAGTCATCAAATGCCATAAAGAAATACGGTCAGATCCCTTTGCCGTTCATATGAAAGTTTGGCACACATGTTATATACGTCCCATATTGACGCGATTTTTTAACGACGCCAATTTGGAGAACGCATCAATAGCATAAACAACAACATCCGGCTTACCACATCAAGCAAAATAACGATACATTGGCGCCAGTTAATTGTCCGTTCCGTATATGACATTGGCGTCAGAAAAAAACCGCGCAAATATGGGACCGTTATTTTTCCATTTTGATTAAAAAATCAATTTTTTTCGAATAAAACTACATAAAATTTCCATTGTTGCAAATAATTCTTGGTACTGTTACGCTAGCCGGATTCAAATCTCGCCAATAGCTTTTTATTCAACTCGCCAGTTAGCATTTTTTTTTTCGAGTAGTAATATTTGGCCAGATGTCATATACGCACAGCCGGTTTGGCGTGATTTTTTTTTTTCTTTTTTTACGAAAATTTGGCGAAAACCTCCTTTTCAAATACCAGTTACATATGCATTTTTTGTATTACTTAGTATCCCGTCAACCAAAAATCTATCGCCAAAATATATGATTAAATGCCAATAATGGTTGATCGTCAATGTCACATTCACTTGACTTTAAGCATGTTACACGTGTTTACGTCATCAAGCGATTTTTATTTCGACTTTTTTTTGTATATTTATTAATGTTATTCTAAATTATTTGTTCTTTCGTTATTTAAAATAAAAATTATGTCAATTTGTATAATTTGGCGAGTGTTTTGGAGATTTATATAATTTGACGAAATTGGTCGACGGAATAATTAAGTAGTACCGTATTTTTTAATTATTTTCTATTATTTTCTAAATGAAATAAAAAAAATTAATTTATAATTATAGAAGAAAATAATTAATATAATTTATAAAAAGAAATTAAATAAATAAACATTTATTAACAAATAAACAGCAGTAGCCGGGTTACCATGTCAACCTTTTCTGAAATATGGAAAAAAAATATATATATATATGTTCGATTAAGATTTGAGTTGCCATCATTAGAAAAATGTATACAAATTTAGAAAAAAAAAGTTAATATTTCGAAAACTAATTCGATTTTAAATATTCCAATACCAGTTTTTACATCTGCGGATCAATGCTGATTTTTGGTGTAAATTTCATCGCAAAGTATTCCATATTTTAGACGAAATCTCTTGAAATATAATCAGTTGTTTAATCAGTCCATTCATATATCCGTTTTATAAATTCGTTTCATTAGGATTTTATTGATATAGGGTAATATAGAATGTGCACCTATTTATACTTTAATAATTTAGTACCCGGCAATGTGGATAACATTTAACAATACATTTGTAATAAAAATGTAATATTTTCTACTTGTTATGGCCGACATTGTTATTTTAAGTGTTAACGATACACATTTCATGCCTCAAATGAAAAACAAACCGTATAAACATATTTTTACAAGCTTGAAGGTCACTATTAACTTAAATGTTAAACGTTAACGTGTGTGTAATGTGTAACGTTATTGGTGTCATACAGAAATAATCGTACAAAGACTCTTAATAACATGATGAAATTAAAATATGTTTTAATTTTCTGATAGAATCTTTAGCACGTTTTTCTTTGCACTTCAAGGTGAAAAAAAAAAAAAAAAAAAAAAAAAAAAAAAAAAAAAAAAAAAAAACTCCTTTTGAAAATTCTGGCCCATCTCTTCACATTATGGTTGTATTAACACTATACAGGCAGGCTGAAATATTTATTCGTCTTTTATAAAACTATCCTTCAGAAATTCTAAATTCTCAAAGAAAGTCTAAACATATATAATGACAAAGCGATATACCCGAGCTTCCTGATTTACAGAATATACTAGATGAAACTATTTATTTAATTGATAACTATATTGATAACCATTTATTTAATTGGTAACTTTTTGCATTTAATATATATATATTTTAGAATATGCACTAACAATACTTACAATCGCATTTATATGAAAAATAGTAATAATTTTAAAAGAAATATTAAAAATTTATTAAAAGCGCTAGTTTTGTACTGGCTTTGCGCTAGGCGTTAACAGCAGAATGAAAACGCCAAATATCGCTATTTAAATTCAGCCTTTTCTTTATTCTTATCATTTAAGTGGTTTAAACTCATAGTTTGATCACATACCTTATATTTGCATTTTGTTACTTTTGATTATTTTATTTATATGGTGATGAATGTCTTAATTTCGTTATATCATATACGTTGGAAGCAAATACTGAGCGATAGACATATATTTAAAAAAATCATGACTGAAAATTATTTTAAAAACAATAAAATTAGCAATACATTTTTCAAACAAATTGCATTTAAAGGTAGATTTTTGTTCCCAATCCGACGGTGTAAAAAATTAAAATCTGCTATGCTTAGAAGTTTTAAAAAAATGCAGAAAAATTTTAATTTAAACGTTTGGTGCTGTCAGCGTCAAAATGAAGTCAGTGTTACGCATTGACCCGTTTGTACTTCAGAATATAGATCGATACTTATATTATAACATGAAACAACATTTGTATTAAAAATTTTCTGGTATGATCTCGAATTGTCTGAATTAAAATAACTGCAAGATTTGGCCACACTGTTACGCCTCTGTATTATTAAGATATTTTTTGCCATTCTTAGGTGCGTTCGTAATTATACAATTAAGTAGCAACTATTGTCGTCGTCTGGTCCGTCCGTTTGTCTGTCCATCTGTCCGCGTATAACAGAGCAAAAATTACTCAAACGAATGGTTCGAAATCTAATATATATAGCCTTTGCTGAATTTTGTTGGAAAAAGATGTTATGATGAATCTGACGCTATTATTCAGTATCTTTAAACAAACAAACTCAATTTGGCAAAATGTTAATCCACAATTAAATATAATATTCTTTCTAAGACAAAATTAATTCTTAAATTTTTAACCTTAACTATCTCGACTTAAGGAGAAAGTTCTCCATAAAAATCATTAGGTATTTAGAAAGTATCAACTCAATTAGATACAGAAAACATATCTCTCGCCTGAAGCATGGAACTAAAGTACACACACAAAAAAAATCAGAAAAAGCAACCTTGGACATTTATTTGATTGATCAACTACTAAACAACATTTTCACATGTTGAATCCTACTTCTTAATACACTGCTCAAAACAATTAAAGGATATTTGAAGTTTTATATAAAATAAAGATATAAACGAAATTTTTTTTGCCGAAAATAGAAGAGGAGAATCACAAATGCAAATTTTTCTGGTTTTCAAACTGTGGAGTATGCAAATTTTGAGTTCGACGTCAAAAACGTCGCTTCAGCGGCAGCGAATGAAATTTGACTTTCAACTGGATAAAAGAGAATGAAGACAAGGATGATCGGCATTCAGTGATTGCTTTGTTTCGATGAGTACGATGTCCTAGCGAAGTCATTTGACAGATTCAGAAGCTTTGAGAATTGTTGGTAGGTTAGAAGGGGGGCAAACTCAAGCCGAAGTAGCGCAAGCCATTGGAGTGTCACAAAGTGTCATTTCCAGGATCTGGAACCGTTTTTTGGAGAGTGGATGTGCAGACCGAAGACCAGGGCAAGGTCGTAGACGGGCAACAACGCCCAATGAAGATCGGTATTTAGCGTTAACAGCTCGGAGACACTGAACCATGAACGCTACTCTTCTCCAACAACACCTTCGCTCGGCTACAGGCACCACGATTTCAACTCAGACTGTCCGAAACCGGCTCCATGCTGTAGGTCTGTATGCTCGCCGACCGATGGTATGTGTTAGATTAACATCAAGGCATCGTCGCGACCGCAGGGGGTGGGCAACCGAGCATGTCAACTGGAGGAGAAATGAATGGAGCAATATTCTGTTTTCTGACGAGTCCCGTTTTTCTGTGCATCCGGATAATAGGCGTATTTTCATCTGGAGGGACCGTGGCAGTAGGAATAATCCTGCGTTCGTGCACGAAAGTGTCAGATTTGGCGGTGGAGGAGTGTTGGTGTATGGTGGCATCTCCATTGACGGGCGCACTGACCTCTACATCATTCGAGATGGAGCTCTGACTGGTCTCCGATATAGGGATGAAATCCTCAGACCTATTGTAGTCCCTTACGCTGCAGCAATCGAAGATAACTTCATTTTAATGGACGTTAACTGCAGGCCACATCGTGCAAACCTGGTGGAGGATTTCCTTTTCTAGGAAGGAATCGTTTGAATGGAATGGCCAGCGTGTTCTCCAGACATGAATCCAGTCGAGCACGTTTTGGACGCTCTAGGAAGACGAGTTTCTGGCCGCCAACAACCCCCACAAACTCTCCAAGAACTGGAAAGAGCTCTTCTGGAAGAGTGGGGCAGAATACCCCAACTCGTCATTAATAGCCTCATTGAGTCCATGCCTCAAAGTTGTTCAACGTTGTTGGCCGCCCGTGGAAACCATACCCCCTACTGAAAATGATTTTCTTTGAAGAAAACACCTTTTTTTATTCTTTTTTTTCTCATATGCACAAATTGTGTTTTTTTCCTTTAGTACACAAATGCGCAATAAAATGCATTTTTTCTGCCAAACATGTGTAATTTATTCTCATATAATCTACTATGTCTGTCGACCATGTATCAATCAGCTATACAGTTTACCAGATACAAAATCCACCTAAAACTGCAATATCCTTTAATTGTTTTGAGCAGTGTATTTTTGGCTGACAAATTCATTCAATATCAAGAAACATTTTCCGCGTATATGTGTGGGTTTTTTTCATGTGTTTTAGTACCAATCGAATCTCACTCATGCGTAACGTGCTCTATCTTGTATATTTTTCAACATAAAACGAATTGTCTAAATAATTAAACATGCATCGTCGCTCAAATGTATCTTGTTCCTAAAATAAAATTGGAAAATAAATATATTTTGACGAAAACTTTTCGCATATATCAGTTCAATTATAATTGCATCGGACAGTGATAATTAACTTTCATATTTATCGGACATTTGAAGTGCAGGTTTGACCTGTTTCATTTATTATCAAACAAAAAGTAGGCTCCATAATGTCATTAAGTGTAAAATAAAATTTATTGATTAACGTTTATGTATTCATTTAAATTTATAAACGATTAAAGCACTTAATGTTATATAATTTAATTCTTAAATGGAAATAGTAATCATGATCTTTTAAAAGATTCTTGTCCGCAATTGCAATCAATATAAGAAACCAAAAAACTGCTTCGCAAGTTCAAAAAACTAGTCGGAAGTGGCAATCCCGAAACTTTCTTATATTTGATACATGTTAATATTTCCTGAAAAATTGAAGCATATTAGACAACTTATGTCAAGTTGTAGCTGAATCTGAAGTTTGGGGAAAATCCGATCAATACTTTTTGATGCAGAACTATTGTGGAAATCGTAAAAAAAAAATCTACATAGCAGCGCCACCTGTTGGTCGATTTACTCCAAAAACTAATCAGGACCAATTTATATCAAGGACTAACTGAATCTGAAGTTTGATGAAAATTCGTGCATTAGTTCTTGAGATACAGTTTTTGCTGAAATCGTGATAAATGCAGCCTAGCAGCGCTACCTTCTGGTCGATTTGCACTAAAACTAAACAGCACTATTTTATATAAGGGACTAACTGAATCTGATGTTTGTTGGAAATTTGGACATTAGTTCTTGATATAGAGCTATTGCGATAAACATAAATAATACCGCATAGCAGCGCCACCTGTTGGGCAATTTAGAATAAAAAGTAATCAGCTCCAAATTATATCAAGGACTAACGGAATCTGAAGACTTATAAAATACCGTGCCTTAGTTCTTGAGATATAGTTATGGCGGAAATAGAGAAAATGCAGCATAACAGCGCCACCTGTTGAGCAATTTACACCAAAAAGTAATCAGCACCAGTTTATAGCAGGGGCTAACGGAAGCTAAAGTTTTATTAAATTTCGTTTATTAGTTCTTAGAGCGCACACAAAATTTGTGTCACTCACACACACACACACACACACACAGAGACAGTCAGACAGACAGACGGACAGGCAGACAGACAGACTCATACTCACAGAAAGACACTTTGTGAAAACGTAGTTTTTTTTGTTCTCTTACCCTAAAACGTGTAAATCCGCCGAAAACCGGAAGTCGAAAATTTTCATGAATTCAATACTTTCTTCTTGTAAAGACAGAAGAAAGTAAAAATATTTAAGTACATAAATTTTATACATAACCACATTTCGTTTATTATGTTTTTTTATTTTCCTTAAAGTCTTATGTTGATACTTATACGTTATTTTATTGCAGTATCTACTTTAATATTTTGATATTGCAAATTACATTTTGTTAAAGATTGTTTAAAATTTCGAAAATATATATTTTATTGTCTTAAATTTGAAAGAGAAATATTAAAATTGGAAAAAATGTAATTTTCTATTTCATAAAGGAAAATAACCATCAAAAACGATATATTTAAGAAATGGAATATTAACTGAAGTCTAATAAAATACCAATCAGTTGTATTCAAGTACAATATTAGAATTTTATTAAAATATATTTCTTGCTCATTACCATATATTTATAATATTACGGCAATATTTTATATAAATAACCTTAAGATGCATATGAACAATTTCTGTATACCAAAATTCTGATATTTAGAAGAAAAGAAAAATATTTCAAATGAATTCAACCTTTCATTGCCAGACAGTTTTAAGTACAAAATATCACTGCTGAACATCGACAAATCAGAAGATAAAATTATGCGTCGAAGACAGCATTTTACAATTAAGTCTTGTGCATTTAACTTTTGCATTGTCGTCATTTTATATTCCATTTAATACATTCGTTTATCATCTCACTTTTCTTGTGTTTAGAAATGCAGAATAAATTTTAATAATTTAAAACCGCCTCTGAAAAATTCCGTCAAAGAATCAACATTTTTTTTTTTAAGTATTAAAGATACCATTTAACATAAAATAAATAAATATAAATATATTCTCATGAAATAAACAAAATATACATATTTTCTTTTAATAAATAAATAAATAAGTATTGTTCTATGGACTCTATATCTAGGAAACGTTTTTATTGACATATTTATCCTCATGACAAAAATAATCTGTAATGTTTTAAAATTTTTCTGAGGATGTGCTTATGAAAATATTACTTGTGATGGAAGACAAAAGTACCGATCCAGATAAATCTCTCTATTCTAAAAAAAAGTAACTACCGCTGTCACCGCCGCCGCCTCCGCCGGTTTTGATTTTTTTGTGACCGGAGACCTTTCTTCGTTAATATTAACAAAAATAATGCATACAAAAATATGAAAATCGGTGGTTTTATACAGAAATGTTTGATAAACACGCTGATGCAGACAGTTTTCAAATCGAAGAATTATTTTAAGAGTTATTTAATGCTAAAGTTGGACAAAATCGTTCCACTAAAAAAGTTTTATAGCAGCAATAACTATACATGGCAGTGTAATCATTTTTAGATCATTTTATGCGTTAGAATTTGCCGGAGTGCAGATTGCATTAATTATTTTATTTTGACTCATTTTTTGAGCTTTTATTTCTATTTTAAATTCAAATTTTCAGCATTTCTAGAGATATTTTTTACAGATTTCAGAAAATTGTACTAATTTAAACTGTTGCCAACTGTATAAAAAGGGCAAGCAATAATGTTTGCTTCAAATTAAAAATTTATTTACACGTGATTATTATAAACAGGAAAAAAACTTTCAAATTAGAATTAAATAATTACGTATAAAAAGCAGGAACTTATTAAAAATTACGTCATAAAAAGTATACACGTGAATTTTAAAAGAGAAAGGATATTGTAAAATAATAAATTCATTAACATGCGTTAGAAGTCTTAGGAGAAATTACGTCATATTGACGTCACATTATAGTTATTACATAAAATGAACACAAAATAATATTGCAAAAATTTTAAATTTAGAAATTGCGCTAGATATTTATTTGATATTTTGAGAATTAATTTAAAATGTCTCATTTAAAAGAACTTTCTTTTCGCTTTGTTAAAAAATACCAGGAGACAAAGACTCTCTTTACTTAATTCCTTTTATATTAGCTTATATTGAAATGTTGTTACACGTGCATACGTCATCAAGTTATTTTTACTTCGACGTTTTATTTGTGTTTTTATTAATGTTGTGCGAATTTATTTGTTCTTTCGTTATTTAAAATAACAATTATATCAATTTGTATAATTTGGCGAGTGGTTTGGCGATTTATATAATTTGACGAAATTGGTCGACAGGATAATCAAGTAGTACCGCAGCGGATTTGGCGTTAAAATTCCCCAATCAAAGAGAAATGAATAGAAATTCGTTTATAGGAAGATCGCCACTGTTTTTTAAATTATAATTGAATCTTTCGAAATATTTTTAAAGCCGATCAAATTAGCGTGCATTTAGAGTCTGCGGTGTCTGGACGGGGGTTGGCGAGCGTAGCTCGTAGGGGGCCGAGCCCCCTAGTATAATAAAATTTTATACGCATGCAAGATAAAAGATTAGGAGAACATATTCTGCATATTTTTTTTTTCCTTTCCGAAACTAATTATAAGTTTAGCAGTCTAAAATTTCCACTTCGGAGAATGTCGATAGTTTGTCAAATGGGTGCATCTGTATTGAATGGATTATTGTCGGATAAGTGTAGAAATGACAGCTAATAATTCGAACCTTTTCTTGTTATAATAATAAAGATTTATTAATATTTGATATTAATATTTTCAGTTAAGTTGGTTAAATACGTGGGTAAGGAGTCGTTTACAATCGGAGAATAATTCTCATACATTCACACCTCACAATCGTCAAATTCTTTATCAAATCAAGATAGTTCGTAATAAAACAATTCAATGTGATGAATAGTTTCACAGTCACATTCCGTTGAATATTACAAGTCAACTACTCGTGGGTCCTGATGAAAAAAGTTGTCTCTTTCGATTAGATGTCAGTTGCCAGTATCTTCTAGACCATCTGTTACTGAAGATGCACTCACGTGCTTTGACTCCTTTGGAGTTCTCGTGCACTAGATCGATTCTAACACATTTACAGTGCTAATGGCATGTTGTAGACACTTCGATCTCTCAAAACCAGACAGCTGCTCAAGCTTCGACTTCCGCTCCGCCATAGAAATAGTACGGGTCTTCGAAGTTTTTTTTTTTATTATTGTTCAATGTCTCATTCCTCACATACATTTATCAGATCAATTATTCTTGCTTTATTAATTGTTCCCATGTTTATCTAACACACTTATATTTGGAGAGGTACGATTGTGGTTTCCACACTCGCATTGCTAATTTACAACCCAACTGTTGACACGCGATTCCTGGCAGTTTCACATTTGAATCAAATTTTCCAACTCGATTTCGTTATCATCGCTACCTTTAAAATTGTCTTCTTTCTCCTTTGTATTTTTTTAAACCCGGCCTAACACGCAAATTGTAGGAAGGTGGTATGGAAAACGTTAATTTATTGAAGTATTCGAATGATAACTAAATGCTGAAATCGAACAAACTTGCATTTCATTCCTTAGAAACGATTTTACAATGCTTTATTACTAGTTTTTTTCAATCATTTAGAATTAACACTTAAAACGTGCAATTTGTAGCAGATTTGCAATTATCTTCAATGTAATTACAGTTTAATTGTATGTAATTAAGTATAGATAAACTGCATAAAATAACTGATTCCATCAACACTGCAGCAGGAACCACCCCTATCCCATTATTTGACAAAATTTCTGTGTTTGAATGTGTCAAACTATAATCAATTTCATGCAATTAACATGTAATAACATTTCGGATAATTGATATTACAAATCTGCACAACCCTGATCTCTATAATATACTAATTAAGCCTAATATAGCTAATTACTTTATTGACATCTCCGTGACAATGCTTCCTGAATGATGGAAAAATAAGACACTGAATATTTTCTTATTTTTAAAGTTTAAAGTACATGTTATCCGCGAATTTTACGAAGTTTCGCGCAATATTATTATTAATAATGTTATATATATATATATATATATATATATATATATATATATATATATATATATATATAAACGAACTGGTTACAATAGGATGATATTTAAAATAATAAAACTAATAACAATCATTAAGCTTGATTGTATAAATAAATGGATATAGCGTGCAACTTCTTGATATGGATTTCGTTTTCGAAAGTAGTTCTTAGGATAACCACAAAAGCATGTCTGCAGTTATTACTTTAACTTAACCTTGTAACTATCGGAATGTTCAAATCCCATATGTCACGAGATATGTGACATTAAAATCTAATTTGCTTTAATTTCTGTTACATAATGTTTCATAAAAAAAAAAAAAACCCTCAAAATGTGTGAAACTACAGTTACATTAATATTGTTTTTTCATATTATAACTATTAACTGTTTTAAGTTTAACTATTTTTTTTCATTTGCTACCCTTGCTTATACTACATTATAATAATATATATATAAAAAAAAAAAAAAAAAAAAAAAAAAAAAAAAAAAAAAAAAAACAGTAATTTTTTTAACTTCGGTAATTTCAAATACAATTTCGCACACTTTAATTGGCTATTCTTAAGCAGTTTCATACATTATATTTCAGGGTGTCCATAATTAAACGACCCTACTTTAAAGTTGTCTACAGACGAAACTATTGGTTAGAAATTTGTGAAATTTTGTGACGGATATAATGAAGGAATGGGAATTTGTTTGAGCGAAAAAAAATTTAGTTCTAAATTTCGCCACCAGGGGACTTTTTTAAGGAATTGCACATTTTTAAAAGCTTTTAGGTTTCATTTTTCTCAGATTAAAAATGACAAATATAAAGACCGCCCATTGAAAAAAAATAAAGCGCAAAAACTTTTTAAAAATTATTGGTGTTCGAATTACTGGTGTTCGGACCGTACAACATCTGAAAAAAAAAATAATAATAAAAATAAAAAATAATCCGCTTACGACAGTCGCTATTTTTTACACAGAGCTTAACCCTAGTATTCAGTGGGAAGTGGCTAAATGCGTAATTTATTGTAAAACGCCCTCTGGTGACGAAATTTTGAACTACTTTTTTTCGCTTAAACAAATTCCCATTCTTTTATTATGTCCGATACAAAATTTCTCAATTTTTTGACGGATAGTTTCGTATTTAGACAACTTTAAATTAGGTTCGTTTAATTATGTATACCCTGTATATAATATATTGGAAAAATCTTATCCTACATCAGCAGTTCATTATTCTAGCCGTTGTAACATTCGTTGTGAAACTAAATTCTTTTAAAAACTTCATAAATGCCATAACTTTATTCTAATTCTAAGAGAACGCAATGAAAAATATTAAGAAGATTATATATACAGGGTGTTTATACGATCATGGGACAAACTTTAAAAGAATGTAAAATACAAATAGAGAAGCTATTTTAGTATAGCAACGTATGGTCGGAAATGAAACGTTTGGGCGAAAAGCAATAAATGTGGAGGGCATGAAAACAAGAGTTTTATTTGCATAACACTTCCAGTAAGTGCTCAATTATGCCACCAGCAACATCGATACATACCTGATTGCGTCTAGAAAGTGATTGTGCTAGCCTTTTGAAGGTTCCAAATGTCTCATCTACGGGGCACCATTTGACTCTGATAAGGACCTCATTGCAAATCTTTCAGCCGTTGCTGCATATGTTCGGGAAACACTTGGGATCTGTGAAAAGGTACGCCAATCTCTTGCTAGACGCTTCCACTGGCACATTTAACCGCTTACTGCAATCACTATGTCAATAAAACACTCGTTAACATTTCCATCCCATTACTTGTGTATCGACAAAACGTTTGATTTCCGGTAATGCATTCCTATACAAAGCATGTTTGTTTTAGTCTGCTGCACTAGCCCTCCATATTTGTTTCATGTTCGAAGAAACACACTGGATGTATACTTTTTTATTTTTATCAAAATGTAATCTTTTAAATTAACATCATATTAATACAAAGCAAGAAATCTTTTCTGGTGCATCCATTTATCTAAATAAAATAAAAACCGTATATTCCGGTGTTTACCGGGCAAATTCGAATTACAGATATATATATATATATATATTAAAATTTACAGGTGCACTTTATACGCCGTGAATTAAAGTAAAATAAGTAAAATCTAAAAATAATAGATATTTCGATGTTAATAATAATAAAAGAAGACGTGGCCAGTTAATGAGCCATGTATTGATGCCAATTATTGCCATAGGCAAATAGCCTTAGCAATATCGTATATCTTAAATTAGCAATTAAAGCCTTTGTGCAGGAATATAAGAAAGCAAAAAAACCATCGTTTAAAAATGCACAAATAATGCGTGAAAAGCAGCAAACAGCTGTTTCGAATCTACAAGTGAGATTCTTCTTCAGTGCAAGATAGAATAAGACACAGCGTACTAGAAAAAACAAGGCTGACGAAAATTAGAGGCAGAGACGAGCCGGCTTATATACCCGATACATGTAGCGAAGCGCCAAAAACAACCAATGAGACACAAGCAGACTAAACGAATGAGTGGACAATTAGTGACATCTACCGGAGAACGAGTAAAAAAGAAACCAAAAAAGGGGAAATTATATTAATGCTTTCCAAATTCTTAGAAAATCAGGAGTAGTAGATAAGTCATTGACTAAAGAGTGAGAATTTTTAATGATGTGGTAAGCTTCCCAAAAATCAAGATCAAGATTAGAAGAACATTTCTGGATAATGTTGGCTGAGGAAAAATTGAAACTATGTTGAAAAGACCAACAACGTTGAGCAATGGAAAAACGTTTAAGCTCCTGATTTTTAACATAACATTCATTCTCTTTTAAACGAAATCTAAGAGCCCGTTTATTCTGCCCAATATAAGACAGACAACACTGGCAAGAGATTTGGTAAATACCCCAGTTATCTAGGCGATCAATGGGGTGTTTAAGATTTGAAAAAGAGATTTTATTAACAGGAGAAAAAATAACATTAAAATCAAACCTTCTTAAGATTTTAGCAACTTGCTGACTGATTTTAGGAAAAAATGGCTAAACAACAAAAGTATTCAGATTGGAATTAGAATGCTTTTCAGAATAGACGGGTTTCGTCAATTTCTTATAAATAGAATCTAAAATATTAGAGGTATAACGACGATCAACAGCAATAGCTTTGAAGTAATTAAGTTCAGCACTGAGTAACTGAGGAGTGGAACTAATATTGATAGCCCGAAAAACAAAAGTATTAAAAGCAGCAAATTTCTGTTTAGGAGGATGGGCAGAATATCTGTGAGGTGGGAGACTGACAGCAAAAGGTTTACGAAAGACGGTAATTTGAAAACCATTATCACAACGAATAACAAGGACATAAAGGAAAGGAAGACAGTTATTGGTCTCAATTTCAGAGGTGAATTGACTGTAGGGATCAATGGAATTAATAATAGAGAGAATATGATTAATATCCGAATTCATTTTTAGTCAGAACATAAACATCATCAACATAATGAACATAGAATGGAAATTTTTAAATTTCAAAAAGTTTGACCTCAAAATAGTGCATATCAATATCACATAAAATTGGACTAAGAGGATTGACCATAGCCAAACCGTCAAATCATACGAAAGAAATTTACATTAAAAACAAAGGTATTTTGTGACAAGCAAGTCCGAGAGAGAAGGATAAGATCCTCGATTTCAAAATAAGAGAAATGGAATTCACAAAGTCTTTTCTTGATGCAATCTAAAGCCCCCTCAACCGGAACGTTAGTAAACAATGATTTAATCTCAAATGAAACCATTATGTGTCCCTGTGGCTTAAATTTATGAAGCTTTTTAAGAAAATCAAAAGGATTCTTAACAGTGAAACAGTTACCGCTCAAAAGTGGAGAAAAAGCAGAAACTAAATATTTGGCAAGCTTATAAGAAGCTCTATTAATGCTAGAGACAATAGGTCTGAAAGGAGTGTCAGGTTTATGGACCTTTGGTAAAGCATAAAACCTGGCACAATGCGCAATAGAAGGAATAAGAGACTGCTTAAAGTTAGCAAAAATAATGGCAGAAGATTTGATGGCAGACTTAATAGAGTTAATTTCACTTGTGGTAGGGTCTTTGCAGATGTCCACATAAGGGCCATCGTTAATTAATTTATGAAATTTTTCAAAATACAAAGATTTGTCGAGAAGAACAATCTGACCACCTTTGTCAGCCTTAGTAATGAATAAGTTTGGATCAGAACGCACATTTTTCAGACATTGTTTAACAGGATTTTTAAGATTGAGCTTATAAACATTAGAATTGAAATCAACAGTATTGGCAATGAGATGCCTGGTGGACTCTTTTTAAGAAGAAGGTAGAGCGCTATGCTGAAAGGATCTTCCAATAGGAGCAATTATATTAGGTAAAGAAGGAATAGCAGAGACAGAGAAATTGTTATTCATTGAGAGCATCGAGCTGATTGTCATTTAAAGAAACTCTAGAAAGATCGACAACAACATTTTGGTTATCAACAGGCAAATTGCTGGAGTTATTACTAATTTCATATCTATACGTTGTAATTTATTTTCTTCTGAGAAAATTGACAAGGTCTCATTTCGTTCTAAATTAGCTCTTTTAAGAGCTTTGTTTCAAGAGACTCGCCATAAAATTGCTCATATAGAGCGCGAGGTATATTCTTTACATATCTGCCTTGCTAATTCTACACCTGATTTTGAGTCTATAGACAGAAGGTCATGGAGTAGAATTCTTACAGCTTCTTCTGTTCATTGTTCGGTTTTAATGAAGAAATTTAACACATTTTGTAAAAGTTCTGTCGTTAATAACTGCAGCAATTTGCCTGATGTTAATCAAAATGTTGTTGTTAATCTTTCTAGTGTTTCTTTAAGTGACAATCAGCTCGATGCGCAAGACCCTTCCAGTAAATAAATTAACTCTATTAAGTCTGCCATCAAGTCTCCTCCCATTATTTCTGCTAACTTTAACAAGTCTTTTATTCCTTCTATTGCGCATTGTGCCAGGTTTTATGCTTTACCTAAGGTCCATAAACCTGACATTCCTTTCAGACCTATTGTCTCTAGTATTGGTACAGCTTCTTATAAGCTTGCCAAATATTTAGTTTCTGTTTTTTCTCCACTTTTGAGCGGTAACTGTTTCACTGTTAAGAATTCTTTTGATTTTCTTAAAAAACTTCATAATTTTAAGCCACAGGAACACATAATGGTTTCCTTTGATGTTAAATCATTATTTACTAATTTTTCGGTTGAGGGGCTTTAGATTGCCTAAAGAAAAGGCTTTGTGAATTCCATTTCTCTTATTTTGAAATCGAGGAACTTATCCTTCTCACTCGGGCTTGCTTGTCACAAAACAATTTTGTTTTTAATGGAAATTTCTTTCGTATGATTGACGGTTTCGGTATGGGCAATCATCTTAGTCCAATTTTATGCGATATTTATATGCACTATTTTGATTTCAAACTTTTTGAAATTTTAAAATTTCCATTCTATGTTCGTTATGTTGATGATGTTTATGTTCTGGCTGAAATGAATTCGGATATTAATCATATTCTCTCTATTATGAATTCCATTGAACCCTGCATTCAATTTAACTCTGAAATTTATACCAATAACTGCCTTCCTTTCATGGATGTCCTTGTTATTCGTTGTGATAATGGTTTTCAGACGACCGTCTTTCGTAAGCCTTTTGATGTCAGTCTCCCACCTCACAGATATTCTGCGCATCCTCCTAACCAGAAATTTGCTGCTTTTAATACTTTTGTTTTTCGGACTATCAATATTTGTTCCACTCCTCAGTTACTCAGTGCTGAACTTAATTATTTCAAAGCTATTGCTGTTGATCGTCATTATACCTCTAATATTATAGATTCTATTTATAAGAAATTGACGAAAGCCGTCCATTCTGAAAAGCATTCTACTTCCAACCTGAATACTTTAGTTGTGTTGCCATTTTTTCCTAAAATCAGTCAGCAAGTTGCTAAAATCTTAAGAAGGTTTATTTTAATGTTATTTTTTCCCCTGTTAATAAAATCTCTTTTTCAAATCTTAAACACCCCATTGATCGCCTAGATAACTGGGGTATTTACCAAATCACTTGCCAGTGTGGTCTATCTTAAATTGGCAGAGTAAATGGGCTCTTAGATTTTGTTTAAAAGAGCATGAAGTTTATGTTAAAAATCACGAGCTTAAACGTTCTTCTATTGCTCAACATTGTTGGTCTCTTCAAGATAGGTTAAATTTCCCTCAGCTAACATTGTCCAAAAATGTTCTTCTAATCTTGATCTTGATTTTTGGGAAGCTTAACACATCATTAATAATTCTCACTCTTTAGTCAATGACTTATCTTGTACTCCTGATTTTCAAAGTATTTGGAAAGCATTAATATAATTTCCCGCTTTTTGGTTTCTTTTTCTCTTGTTCTTCAGTAGATGTCGCTACTTGTCCACTCATTCTTTTCGTCTGCTTCTTTGTCATTGGTTGTTTTTGGTGCTTCGCTACCCGTATCGGGTATATAAGCCTATCGGGTATTTAAGCCCGGGTATATAAGCCTCGGGTATATAAGCCCGGGTATATAAGCCTCGGGTATATAAGCTTGTAGATTCAAAACAGCTGTTGGCTGCTTTTCACATATTATTTGTGCCTTTTGAAACGTTGGTTTTTTGCTTTCTAATCGTATGTCAGATTTACATCTCGGTGAGTGTTTCATTTTTTATTTTATTTCGTAATTATATAAACTCATAGCACGTATAATCGTCGTATGGTTCGTCGTTTGTCTATCTGTTCATCTGCAATGACATAATAGTGCAAAAACTACCAAAACAAATGGTTTAAAATTTAATATATATAATTGTTGCAGAGTTTCCCCGAGTCATTTGAAATTTACGAAAATGGAATGAAAACTTAACAAGATATAACAAAAGGTTTCTTTTTCAATATATTCACACGTATCAGGCGTAAGAAATTCAACGATATCCCATGATAGGTAATGATTCTAGGTTGCCATGGTAATTACATCATATTAAATATCTAATATTCTAACATTATTTCCGTATTATTGAATCCAACATACATTATCGTAATAAATTTTGAATTCACGAGTTTCTGCATACAGCAACAGCTGCTGAGAGTGCAACAGCTATTGCAGAAAGATCTCAATATACAGGGCGTCCGGGATCTAAGTATCCAAATATTATGACTTATTATTACGGAACTACACATTAGAATATAATATACCTCACCTCCGTGGGTTGGAAACCCCTCCGACATTTTAAAAAATTGAACAAAACAAAAAACGGAAACTGTGGATGTGTGGAAAAAGCGTATCGTAGAAGCAATTTGTCTAATAAATTGTGATATGCTACGAAATATTTGGGGAGAACTGGATTACCGTTTAGACGTTAGTCGTGCTACCAAAGGGGCACACATCTATTGATATAAAAACTTTGTGAGATGCTATTTTTATTTAGATATATATTTTAAAAATATTTTATGTAGTTCCGTAAAAATAAGCCATTACTTTTGGATACTTTTAGCCGCGACACTTTGTACATAAAACTAATTATAGTACGAACGCATTTGACGTATAATTTACGAAGCGTTATTTTTTTTTTTTTTTTCGTTTTATGTTCTATGGCGTATTTTATTGATGATAGTGTTTTCTTAAAGAAAGTTTTCGCGCAATATGGCGATCATATCTAAAAACTGAAAACATATTATCAAGTCTTGTGTGCACGCAAAATTCCGGAATGTACGGCAACATCAATATATATTGATTTCTTGAGAAATAGCCTACTCTTAATTCTACGTAGAAATAGCCGTTAGAACTCCCTAGAACTGCAACATTAGGAGATGGCTTGACGGCTTTAGGGAAATGTTAATTCATGGCTGAATTTTTTAAATACTTTTTTATAATTTTATCGAACGCATGAGATCTGCTGTGAAGTCTGGACTCAATAATTCAATATTAATTTTTATCTGGGAGTTACCATATAATCTCCATTTTAAGCTTTATTTTTGAAAATCTAAAGTACATAATCATATCTCCGTCATTCATGGACGTTTGTGTTTCGTGTATTTTCTCAATATTGTGCATTGTTATTGCGAGTAGACATTACTACGACTAATGTTGAATAGTGTCATTTATTGACTTTGGTGAGCAGAATATTCTTTTAAAACATACATCAACTGAAATTCCCAATATGAAACTATTATATTTATGTAAATTCTATAAAAAATTCTGAATAGTATTCTTTGTCGATTTACTTTAAAAAATCGGAAATAAGCCCACATTATTTAAACATGAAATTCTGCAAAATAGGTTTTTGTCTATACTTTCTTGATAGATATTCTGAGTAAAATCACATGGACAAATACTTTGACTCATTAAAAATTTTAGTTATGAGCAGTTAATTAGACAACAACAGTAATTCAATTTCAAATTAAAACAATTATTTTCTGTTTTCTTCGAAGATTTTTTATGTTTTTAATGCTACTAAAATCTCATATATAAAATGAGCATTTATTTTAGGTAATTTTCGTAAGAAATACTACCTATTGCATTCTCTCTTATGTTGGAATTTCTGAAAAATATTCGCATATCTACACCGATCATGACTCATAGAAACCTAAAACACCTCCTTGTTCAAAACTTTAAACACACACACATACATATATATATATCACTTTTTTATGGACACGATAACTTTCATAATTCTGAACAAATCTCTTCCAAACTGATACATAAAATTAATGAGCAAAAAATCTCTGTCAGGCTCGTTAATGTGTAATATCGGACGAAGGGGATGGAAACGGGGAGGTTTTTGTGAAAACAGAGAAATACTCAAAGCTTCTGAATTATGATACGAATTCAATCAGTTAAAAGTTAGATTTACTTCTAGGAAAAGGGTAAAAAGTTTTGTATGACAGGTTTTCATGTTATTAAAAACGACCTCATGGGTCGGGACGAAAAAAAAAAAGAATTTTTGAGGGACAAAAATCATAACTTCGTCAATTCACAAGATATCAAATCCATTAGAATTTATTATAAATCTTCTTATTATTATCTACAACTTTTATATAGAGAAGTTTTATATTGGGAAGTGAGGACCAACTCATAAAGCAAAATAAACTAAAATAAAACAAAATATATAAAGGTGGGGAGCCAAGTTTATTAGACATATTTCTAATAAAATTGTTGGGGAGAGGGGTTGTAGGAGAAAAAAAATGACATCTTAGTTAATCCTCTAAGAAGGCGATAAAAAAGTATCGTTGGCGTGATGAAAATTTTTGAAAAACTCAAAGATGCTGCATATAGTATTGCATTATTAAACGCGCGCTTGTCTCAATAAAAAGAACGTTAGAATTTAAAATATAGTGCGCAGTTCATTTAATGAAACATTCACCAGGCTGTTTAAATTTATTATATAGATATTTTTAATATTATCTATAACTTTTACTGTAACAATTTTTTGATATGATGAATTCTACTAATAGATGATATTAATAAAACTATTATCAAGGGCTGGAGAAAATAAGGGTTAAAGAAAAAATTATCGTATAAACAATATTCTGATAAAACCAACACTTTCAGAATAATGAAGTTAAAACATTTGTCAAAAGCGGCCAGATAAAATTGCTGAACCGGGTTTATCTCTAATCTTGATTTAGTTTTTGTTGATTATATTAGTAATTAATATATTAGTAATTAATATATATATATATATATATATATAATATTGCCGCTTTAAATTATTTAATTCCACATGTGATTTTCTTTGATAATATCACGTTCTTGGATTTTTTTTTTTTTTTTTTTTTTTTTTTTAATGGTGTTCGAAAAAAAAAGACCATTCAATAGGGAATAAACTGTAAATTTGTTCTTAAGTTTCTTAGTGGTGGGATGTTACTATTATAGGCAAAAGTATATTACAAATTGGTTATTTTAGTTTAAATAGCTTATCAAAATGCACAGTGAAATAACATAAAGTAAACTGTATCGCTTAAATGTAAAAAAGAAAATTAGATTGTTTTTTAAACAATAACTATAATACATTTCTTATAATGGAAAAAAGTGGTTTAGCTACTTTCAAGTTCTGTGGATTATGTTCTCTGTTTGAAAAAATAAATTTTTAAAATTATTTTATTTTATAACATCTTAATCCGTAGACACAAAAGTAACAATTTACGTTCTCCAAAATGACTTCCTAAATCGTTTAATATATTTTTCCAGATATTGTTTAGGGTTTTAATGTACTGTAAATCTTCTACAGTATTTTAAATTTACTGGTTGCAACTATATCACACCATATACGAATAAAAGTGAAATACTACGAAAAGTCTCAATTTAAAAGCCGTGTTACTAGCTTCTAATTCTCGAAAAAAGACCTATTTTTTGTGTATAAAAAATAAACCGAAGGAAATTATCGCTTTGTTATTTTTATTTTTTTTTATGTTAAACTGATTTGAAATTATGTGAAAAAGTGTCTGTCTTCTTTTTTACATTTTATACATAAAGTTAGTACTTATTTATGTTAACATTAAACAGATGAAGACGCATATTATATAAAGTGGTATTTCTATAGTTTCTATACATTTTTATCGTTTTTATTTATATTTACTTTGTTTGGCTTGCGTTAATAGCATCCCATTTGAAATGCAAAATTTATGAAGAACTTACCAATATTTAAATACATTAAATATTGCCTATTTCTAGCAAATATATTTTCAAAATGCACAGTGATATAACACAGATAAAACTGTATCAATTCAATGTAAAAAAGAATCTTAGATTTTTTTTTTTTTTTTTTGAAAATATACCGCTTAGAAAGTTTTAAAATATTATAATAATGCATTTTTTTAATGGAAATAAGTGTTTCAGCTATTTTATAGTTCTGTGGATTATATTCACTGTTTAGAAGTATAAATTTTTAAGCGGATTTTATTTTGTAACATCTAAATCCGTAGATGTAAAAATAACATTTACAATCTTCAAAATGACTTCCTAAATCGTTTAAAATACTTTCTCGGATACTGTTTAGAGCTCTAAAGTACCGTAAATCTTCTAATGTATTTTAAATTTACTGGTTGCAACTGTATCTCATAAAATAAGAATAAAAGTAAATTTCTACGAAAAGTCTCAATTTAAAAATGATGTTACCTGCTTCTAATTCTCGAAAAAGATATATTTTTGTGTATAACACAAGGACATTATCGCATTGATTTTTTTTTATGTTAAAATTATTTACAATTATATGAAAATGTGTATTTATTTATTTATTTTTTTTTTTTACATTTTACGCATAAGGTTAATACTTACTTAAGTTGACAATTTTTACTTTCTTGCTTGGGGGGTTAGAATTTGTATTATTGCATAATACAAATTCTCAGTTGGAATTCTGCGTTCTGAATCCAAATTCTACAAAAAAGTATTGGGTACATAAACAATGTAATCAACAAGAAGAAGCTTATTGTACTATCACTAGTTGTATCACATTTGAAATCCAAAATGTATAAATAAGTTACCAACATTTAAATACATTACAAATTGCTTATTTCTATTAAATAAGTAGATTTGCAAAATGCACAGTGAAATAACGTAAAGAAAACTGTATCGCTTAAATGTAAAAAATAAACTTAGAGTGTGTTTTGTGAAATATACCGCTTATAAAAATTTAAAATAATACTATGATGCAGTTTTTTATAATGAAAATAAGGGTTTGAAATGCTTTATAGTTCTGTGAATTATTTTCTCTATTTGTAAGAATAAATTTTTAAACAGATTTTATTTTGTAACATCCAAATCCGTAGATAGAAAAGTAACAATTTACAATCTTCAAAATGACTTCCTAAATCGTATAAAGTATTTTCTCGGATACTGTTTAGGGCTCCAAAGTACTGTAAATCTTCTAATGTATTTTAAATTTACTGGTTGCAACTATAGCTCATCAGATAAGAATAAAAGTGAAATTCTACGAGTAGAGTGTGTTTTGTGAAAATATACCGCTTTTAAAATTTTAAAATAATACTATAATGCAATTTTTATAATAAAAATAAGTGTTTCAAATGCTTTATAGTTCTGTGAATTATTTTCTCTGTTTGTAAGAATGAATTTTTAAACAGATTTTATTTTGTAACATCTAAATACGTACATATAAAAGTAACCATTTACAATCTTCAAAATCACTTCCTAAATAGTTTAAAATATTTTCTAGGATACTGTTTAGGTCTCTAAAGCACTGTAAATCTTGTAATGTATTTTAAATTTACTAGTTTTAACTATATCTCATCAGATAAGAATAAAAGTAAAATTCTGCGAAAAGTGTCAGTTTAAAAGCGGTGTTACTCGCTTCTAATTCTCAAAAATACCCATTTTTGAGTATAAAAAATAAACCGGAGAAACTTATCGCATTTCTTTTTTCTTATGTTAAACTGATTTTCAATTATATGAAAAGGTGCTTTTTGTTGTACATACTGCAGATAAAGTTTATACTTATTTTAATTAACTTTAAACTGGTGTTGACGAATATTAAGTAAAGGGGTATTTTCATAGTTTCTCTACATTTTTATCTTTTTTTATATGCTTTTTTAAAAATTACGATTCTGTTCTATTTGGCAGTCAAATCTTGTGACTCATTTCTCACCCATTTTTTATTAATTTTTCACATTTATATCCCTGAGGGCAATAAATGAATTGGGCAATGCATTTTTAAAATTCGATCCCTGAGGGGAAATGGGGGACAACAGTTGATTTACAAAGGAGAAATCTGTATCAGCTTCAGCAATGACTATTTGTTGAAAAGTCTTAATAGCAGGATTAGCACCAAAGCGCCAAACTTTAGTCAACTTGATGAAAACTCGTGAAATGCGGCGACAAAAATAAGTTACCCTATATGAAGTAAAATTGGCAATACATGGTTAATTTGAAGAAATTCCCCCAAAATATATTTGTTTTCTATATTCTATTGTGAATTTTAATGAAAACGTTTTTTTTTTTTTAATTTCAATTATCTATTTATGTTTACTCTCTTGCTTAGTTTTCTTTAGAAGTATTACATTTGAAATCCAAGATCTATAAGGAAATTACCAACTTTTAAATTTACTTTCGATGTTTGTTTATCGCATAATTCCTGATGTGTTTGTTTAATTTTCATATTTTGTATCTTGGATTGTATAGATCTACAGATATACCCCTTTCAATATTAAAGTTATCTACAATTATACGTTTATCTGTCTGTTTATATCTTTTTGGTGGCATTAACTTTCGGAAATAGTACCAAATAATCACAAAAATTTAATATGATGCTCAGGTAAGCAGAAATGTTTAGTGTTTTTTAAATAGTTGTCGTATCGTGCACAGTTTACTACAGGTGCTTCTAAAATCTTTAATCGCCTCTTGCGCACCTAATTAGGCGATATTAACAGCAATGAAATGCAAAATAAATAGAGATTACATTCCTGAATCAGGGATGATAATTCAATTTTGTCCGAACATAGCACAATCTGTGGATTGTGTCTGTCCAGATTGGCAGTCACCTTTTACGCCGGAAGTTGGTTTGATTCTGTTCCATGATCCGGTTGAGTTTTAACTCTAAAGTTTTGGCTTTCCTAGGCCATAATTGGAAAAGTATAAAACGATAAAAAATTATGATATAATTATAATTACATATCATAATAACCTAACTGCATGGAAATATATATTAATGCAATAAAAAATTGGTTCAAAATGATTCGGTTTCGGGTCGGATTTATTTCAAATAGATTTATCACTTTGAACCAATTATCAATTTATTTCAATAGATTTATTTCAAACATAAATTTCGCAATCAGTAGACATTCCCCGCTACGTGCAAGAGTTCAGTGTCTGTAGCACACTCTAAAAAAGATCTGAATTCTACATCGAAAGTTGCTGGCACTTAAGCTGCCAACACAGTTGCTGAAAATTTTACAAGCTGTTGTCTTTAATAGTGCTGTAATTTTCTCAAGTATGGGTGGAGCTGCGTTGACATTGGATGCGCGGTACACGGGAAAGAAATAATTTGATTTTTGTATCGATTCGATTTCACAGCCTCACTGTAAAAAAAGACACATTTTTTTTAAATCTAATGTAGTATAATCAGGAACAAAAATATGCAATATCCTCTTCTGACTCACCGAAGATTCCTAAAAGTGAGCTTTTACCTTTAAAAACATAAGAAAACTATTTATTTTCGAAATTTAAAGAAGAATTTATTAAAAAAAAAAAAAATAGCTGCCCATTATTTTCTCAAATGTTTCTAAATAGCATTTACAGTGTAGTAATCAGTTTTCTTAAATCGGAATATCACTTTTTAGGATACTTTTAACCCTTAAATGCCTGTCTTTTTAAAAATCATTGTAATAATGTTTTTTGGCTTTCATTTTTTAAATAAATCGTGGGAAAAATATTTTAAAAAAATCTTATTTTGTTTTAAGTATAGTTTACGGCTAAAAAACAGTTTATTACTAATCGGCAATACTGGTGTTTAATTGAAAAAATAATTTCCCTTGATAAAATTCTATAATATTAAACACACAAGAATTTTAGGAACTATAATAAGAAATAAATTTTACTTGCTCACTGCAGGCCAAAATAGGGTATTTCGTAAGCTTCCAAACAAAACAAAAAGAACAAGTAGAAACATTTGAAAAAAATATATTTATCTTTATTCTTAAACAGCACAGGTGTTGCCTTCTAAATGTTGAAAATCGATTTAATAATATTTTCAGAATGTATTTTATTGGCAACATTAGGCATTATAGCTTCAATATTATTCTAATAGTATTTTAGAGCCTAAATTGGGTATGTTGCCAAAAAGCAACACCAGGCATTTAAGGGTCAATTCTGAGTTAAATATTTGGTATTCAGCAAACATCATTAACAGAAAAACATACAAAATTAACCCTTAAAGTTCCGGCATCTCTTACACAAATTTTATTCGATCGTCACCACTTTTTTAAAAGAAGTTTCCTTCAAGTACACTATATAGAAAATGCTTTTATTAAATAAGATAAATTTTATTTTCCTTTATTAGTGGTGCCAAAAACAAATTTTGCAAAGAAAGATGATGTTTCCGCAGCGGAGCCAACGGATTGGTAAGGGTTAAGAGTATTTACGTTAACATGAAAATTAACATTATTTTGTTAAAATTACAGGAACAAATTCAAATATGCAGCTGAAAATGTTTACTTGAGAATTGGCAGAATTGGAAAAATTCATTTTCTAGATACAGATAATTCATTAATGCACTATAAAAGCCACTAGGAAACGTTTCCGAAAATTGAGGGCAGCTAAAAAAATTTTTTTTATATAAATTCTTATTTATATTTCTTCTTTAAAATAAATTGTTTTCTGTAGTTTCTAAAGATAAAGGAACCCTTTTCAGAATCTTGGTTGACTGGAAAGAGGTTATTATATATTTGCGTTTGTGATTATGGTATATTTTTGTAGCTTACGAAACATTTATCTTTCTTTTCAGTGATCAGTGCTGGAAAAATTACGACAGAAAGGGCGTTAAAAATCACTTTTACTTTTTAATTTTTTTTACAGTACGGTACAGGTTTGACATAAAAAAATGATGTTAAGAAACAATCTATTTAAATTGGTGTTATTTTTTGTTTTAAATATTTATTGAAAATATGAGTGCATTCAAATTAGTTGTGCATCCTTTTATAAATAGACTGAGTTTCACAGGACAACTCATAAGAACATTGCAAATTAAAAAGCAGTAAACCAACGTTTATTTGTGCATTTTAAACATTGGTTTACTGCTTTTTAATATTCCTGCACAAAGGCTTTAATTACTATTTTAAAACATTGCAAATGTCCAGGATCGCATTCTACAAGGCATCTTATTTTACAAATAAACGGTGAAATCCGAGAAATACTCACGTACAGAGGGCTTCGTACATTAAATATATTAACTATATTATTATATAAAAAAAGTCGTTTCTAAAAGAATAATAGGACTTTGTAGAAAAGTGTAAATGGATATAACATGAAAATTCTGAGAAATATAATGCCTAAGTACTGTCAAAAATTCCAATTCTGCATGAATCTTTTTTTATCTTATACTAATCGGTTTATGATGATATTAACTCGTTTCTGACAATTAAAAAACTGAATAATTAAACTTCATTTGTCATTTCATAAACCTTTCAGCGTAGTAGTGATCTTATTTTTTTAAATGTATCTAAAACAAAACGCTTCTTCAAAGTTCAAATCTGGTATTGTGCTAAGCGCGCTTCAGAAGGAAGTCGCAGAGTTGCAACGTCGCCTTGGTCTGTACCGAGATTTTCTAGATAGGTTTTTATTTAACCTGTAAAGACACGAGGGGCGTACAGAGAGAGCCAATCAATGTAATATTAATATCATATGTCATATTAATTATGGGATTAATTCTAATTAAATTGTTCTGTTTTTAACAGTTTAATGTTTATTGCTTTTCTACTACTACTGGGCATGATAACTGTATCTCTTTCTCACTAATCATGGACACTTCCAACACTTATATACCATAAATAAACGAGACTCACCTCTTTGCATTTGTGGATCCTTATCAACATCATTACACTATATTTTACATTGCACATTAACGTCCCGATATCACTTTAAAAAGCCACAACAGATGCCACTGCCTGACTGGCTAACCTACCTGCTCGACCGTCCAGTTCTCTTGCAACGTATAGCGGATTGTATGAAATTTTTTGAAGACAACGAATTTATATTTACCAATCCCCTCCCTTTCAGAGCTAGCTGAACAAACTCATTGTTTTCAGCTCCCATTTCAGACAGGTGCCCCTGTTTTGTACATAATGTAAATATTTGTATTATTTCCTTTGATTTGTTTTATTTAGTAATTTAGTATTTTCATTATATTTATCAGCATATGCATTTCAATTAAAGTTTTTCAGCTCTAATATTCAAAAAATATGTCTTGTAATTGTTTATGCATGTATACAGCATAGTGCAATTGCTGTCAGTGTATCTACTGATGACACGTCTTGTGAGTTTCAGAGTCAAAAACAGCAAACTGAATTTTTTTTCTGTATGTTATTAACTGTTTTAAAAATATTGTAAAGATAACTCATTGTTAATGTATCTTACCATATGCAGTGGATTTGAGTCTCCCCCCGGGATTGCACTTATACTTTAAAGCGAAAGCTGAGTTCCCGGGGCGGTTATCCCTGTCATCCCTGCATTATAAAAATATGTCTTTAAAAGTTGTTATATAGGCTTTAAAAGCCGATGGCGCTTAGAGTATGCCACACTTGTCTTCATGTTTGTCCAAACCATCGGCGCCTTTAACTGTTAATAACTCAGCTATTTACATACATTGTTTTTCTAAAATACGATCTTTTTATACTTTCTGCGACGATGGGTAACTCCATCGCAACCCAACTCCTTTGCTGAACGCACACAAATCGAAATTTGTGCGTACTGTTCAAATTCGATTTTCTCAAAAACTATGTGTACGGTAAACGTTATGGTTTTCCTGCAATGTTTAAATTAACGTCTACTACCACTAATTTTTTCATAATTTTAGTTTCAGTAGATTCGCAAATAGAGAATGGGGGGACATAATTTTGGAAAAAATTTTCGGCGATATCAAAATGTATTACTTGAAATTAAAAGAAATGCGTTTTTGAGTTCTGCGTTACATAAACATTTGCATGATACCCAACACGATATAGAAAGGAATGTTTTTTTAAGTAACTTAATTAGCCCCTGTACATTATTCCTATATGTATTTGTGAAAGTTTAATAATCGATAAATATGTGGGTCAATAGCCTTTATTACTTCCGCCAATTTAAAATTTCCACTTCCCATAGTTTACAAGTAAAATGGTTGTGACAGACAGGCGAACACATCAGTGATCTTATAATGAATCCGTTTTCCTTTTTTAAGTACGGAAGTCTAAATAGAAAAATTCTATACATATATTGTTTCATTTATCGTATTAAATAGAATAAAACTTTATACAAATTAACTATATGTATCGAATGAATATACTATTCAATAAGATTAGCTTTCCACAATTTATTTTCAAAGAAACGTCTGATGCATTATTAAATAGTTATTTAGAAATAGAATTTCACTCAATTTCCTGCGCTCTTCAAATGAATTTCGCAATCATGAGTTTTACTTTTAACCTGTAACATAAAATTGATATTCTAAAAGACATTGATAAATGGTTTTTACTCATTTATTTATTTGATTTTTATTACTTCCTTTTCCCAATTTTTTATTAAATGGGATTTTTTCATGGTGAGAAACATATAAGTTACTCAGTCATTTTATTATGGAGCTGATGTTGGTATAGTTATAAGAGCAGCCGCATAGGTTAGCGATGGTGCATTAAGCAACGAGAACAAAGTCCCTAGGGACAAAATTATGAACTTAAGTAATTTACCTGGTGAACTATTGAAGATGATTGCCACATGTTTCGTATAAAAAGAATCAGATGAAAAGTACTCCTGTTGCTTAAATGTAGAAAGGATTTGATGACGTAGAGATTTACAAACAAATGCATTAAAAAATACGAAAAAGCATTTCTTCACGTCCATTACAAAGGAAGAAGCTCATTTATAAAACTCTGGTTCCATTATAACTTTTTGAACTAAATTTAGCTGATATAATATACCACCGTCATTCAAATGATAAATTCCCAACATAGAAACATAAAAGTGGAAATTCAGTTGGTGCGATTGGCTTCATTACTCATGTAAGAACTCTCGTTTTGCGGTCTGCCACTGCAAAACGATGTAAAAAAAAATGTCAGTGACCGGTGACTGACACTGAACTTTCCATTTAGTCTGCTCAGCCATCGGTGACGGACACTATTAGATTGTGTAACGGGAATCTCATTTCGTGGCCCAAACTTAAAGGCAGACAAAATAGACTTGACATTCAACGTGTTAAACTCCTTATTTAACAGCAATGCACAAAACTTTTTCTCACACCAATTTAATGTAAAACACAATTAATATGGTAGTATCGATAATAATCGAATAAATATAATATAACTTTTTGCTTTTAGTTTGCACTCTGTATGCATGTGTAAGGCATTTCCTAAAAGATAAACAACGCTAAGCAACTTCCAATTGATAGTTTCCTTATATCCCCAACAAATAACCTGATATCAAGATTAACTTCCCCAAATCGGCACAGAAATCCCAAAACTGGGTACTGCATGTATTATCATTGTTTAGTGCACATTTATGTAGACAGCACATTTACAACTGTGCCTACTTCAGTTCATAAACTATACACCTGTGTAATGTATGTGTGCGGTTTCCAACTTGTATATAAAAATGAATAAATTAATGATAATTATCCTGTTATTATTTCCTCGTAAATGTAGCACTTTTCGTTTAATTTATTTAGGGATTGTTTGCAAGTGTTTCTGATAATCAAAATCTACATTTGAAAATTGCATCTATCTTATTATTACACACTTATTACATTGTTATTATGAACACTATAATAATTCCGTTCAATATATTAGTAAAATAAAATTACTTAATAATTTCTAATCGAACATTCGTCGTTAGCAAAAACGACATCGTTCTGCAGAACGCCTTTAATGCATTATGTAATGTTCTATGTGTATGTCATTTTTTAAAAGGCAGCTTTAAAAAATGCATTTTGAAATATCGATAATTTTTATGTAATTTATATTCATTATTAAATCCTGCTCATGAACTAGTACTTTTTAACAGAATTATTCTTCCTAAAGATTTTAATGAAACTAACCTTTCCGAGTGAAGTAAATCGTCTTCAGTTTTAAAAGTATAGCATTTAAATATTTCATAGTATTAATAAAGTATATTTTTACATTATACTATTTCCTAGCGTAAATGTAATGTTTTAAATTTTAACATATTTGATATGCATATATATATATATATATTCAAATTAAGTTTTTTTTTTTTTTTAATTTGAAATTAAATTTTCTTAAGGGGTCTCAGGACTCTTAAAATTGAAAAAAAAAAAAAAAAAAAAAGACCATTTGCAACATATAATGTCTTAAAATGTAATACATTTTAAAACAAAATTTTACATTGAGATGAAAGATATAAGTATGTACTTTCATTTCATGTATTTGAAATATTACAAGATGCAGAATTAGAACTTACAGTGGGCTCCAAAATGTGAGACTTTTGATGAACGGAAAATCGGCATAACAGATTATGCGCACGATTACAAAATAAATTTTGCAAGTAGAAGGATATTTTTGGGTCCTACTTATGCTTCACATTGTAATAATTACTCTGAACCTAAATAAATTTGTATTTAAAGCATTTTTATATTTTTAATACAAAGTTGTATTTAGTTAATGCAAAATTTAGAAATTTTCAACAATATAATCACCTATAAAGAATATATTTCTGAACAATAAGAAGGGAATTTTAGGTTCAGTTTATACAGACTAACATGAAACATATGTTTTGAAAATTTCATGAAAAAAAAATTCAGAAGTTTTTGAGATATCGTGCGCGTTATGCCCAAAAACGTCATTTGGAGAAAATTGACTTCAAAGTTTCTGAAACGCCGCTTCAGCTATTGAGCGTGCATAATTCTAAAAGCCATAACTTCCGTTCTAATAGGAATTTCAAGGAAACATTTATACCAAAATGTTCAGAAAAGATAGTTGTTTAATATCGAAAAAAATTAAAATTTCAAAATTTTTAAAGCTTTAAGAGTCCTGAGACCCCTTAAATTAGTTTTGTTCTTTATCCATCCATTGATATTGCAGTATATCTGTAAACAACAGGAAAACTATATAATGCCAAAAAACGTATAACATACAAAGCGAACTATATAAAAGCAAAGTTGGTAATATATCCCTTATTAAAAATATCATTAAATAATTGAAGTACATCAACGTCTTTTTTCATTAATTACTCT
Source organism: Maratus speciosus (assembly GCA_963932465.1). Taxonomy (NCBI): domain Eukaryota; kingdom Metazoa; phylum Arthropoda; class Arachnida; order Araneae; family Salticidae; genus Maratus; species Maratus speciosus. The sequence goes on along the minus strand of OZ010795.1, from coordinate 426,603,021 downwards.
GCACCATGTGTTTTTTATCACGATGAAAATTTACAGTTATAATAGAGATAAATCTTGTTTTTTTTTTTTTTTTTTTTTTTTTTTTTTTCCATGAGGAAGTATTTTTTATCAACTTTATTGCAGTTGCAGTTTAAAGTTTCTTTTTCTTGACACTTTAAGCATCGGAGCGTAAAATTAAGCACTAGCACTGTGAAAAAAAAGTTATCACAGTTTCGCTTTTATTAGAAATTATAGCTTTAATTAAAAATATATATTCTGCTAGCAACTGAATATTTAACAAGCGCATAAGCTGAACTAATAGTGGAAACTTCGAAGACGTTCAATATTCTTAAATCTTCTCGGAAATTGGCAAAGTTTTCGGGTAAGTTTTTTTTTTTTTTTTGGTTGATGTGAATAAATAAGAAATATGAGATCGTTATTTAGTGAGCAGTGTACACGAGCGAGCAATTCTCAGAAAAAAAAATATAGTGCACCACCTTTAATAAAATAAAAATAATGAAACAAAATTTTAGTTTGATATTGATAAATGTTTACGAGATTGTGCTGAAAAAGCATGACATAAGTTTAAATTTGATAATGCAGCAAATTTTAATACTGAATCGTTCAAAAGGGAAAACATAGCAATTAATAGCATGCATTAGTTTAAATAAATGCAAGTTAAAATTCTTGTGCTAAATTCACAATGAGTAAATAATTGAAATTTATATAAAATCGCCCAAATAAGCGTACTAAAATTATTTCCAGGTGCATGCATTTAATACAAAATTATTCATTATTACATTAGAAATATCGCAAAAATAAATTAAGAACAATTCAAAATTTAAAAGGTTTTCAGATATCATGTGGCCATCGTCAGTGACAGCATTTAAATAACCACCGATGACGGTCCTCTGATGGCTGAAAACTTTTTGGATTTTTAATGTATTTATAATGTATTTTTAAGACATTTCTAATGCATTTTGAATAATTTTATATCAAATGTATGCACCTGTAAGAAATTTCGGTACGTTTATTTGTGCTTTTTTATATGAATTTTAAAGGAAGTTTTACTGAAGAAAAAGTCTTAAGTACTGCGTAATTTGGTAATATGTTGATTGACCAATAACTCACACATAAAGAGAGAAAAGTTGTAAACATAAATAAGGTTTTTTAAATGAATAATAATATCAAAAATGTAATACCAAAACGCCTAAAAATACAAATTGTTTTGTAACGGTTTAAAAAAAACTGTCATCCGTTTATGGTATTATTTTCAGTTGGAATAGGAAAGCTTTTTGTTTAAGGATATATATCTTTATAAAGAGATTTTTTTTTCCTCAGGTTTTAATGTATTTATAAAATGTTATAGAGGAAATGGCATATATTGTCTGATGGTAACCATTTTTTATCATCGTTATTGCAATAGGAGGATACATAACTTAGTAAGGCAGTTGCAACTCAGATAAAATATATTTAAAACTATCTAAAAAAGTTACTTTTCCGTTATATAGTTTCAAAATGGATAAAAAAAATACATAATTAGTTAAAACCTTCACGAATAAGTATTTAAATAAACCTAATTATTTAAATCATTTTACGTTTTTTCGACATATGTTTATGTGCGTTTTTTTTTCTTTTTTTTTTCTGTTGCATAATACAAAAAATAATTTTGAATTCATTTATGAGGATTTGGCAAAAATTAACAAATAAAAAAATACGCTGTAGACAGGTTTCAATTATTACGTATGATATATTTTCACTCAGGATCGTGGTCGTTTTTTGTATGAGGTAGAACTGCGTTTTTGAAATACACCGCTTTCACAGGATTTACTGTATTTATGAAAATCAGAGAAAACATGCATGAATTGTTACTGTGATTGCTCCATAGATTTGATAAATAATATTCTAAAGAAAATTTAAACTCTCTATTACCCCATTATTTACTAGTTATTTGTTTTCAAATAAAATATGTAAATGCTGTTTATTTGAAATTTCTCCAATAAATATTCAAATAACCAAATCTTTTTTTTATAATCCAAAAGCGTAAATTCGATAAATATTCAAGTACATTTTCTATTATTCAATATAAAAACTCATTTTTATTTCGATTTCCTTCAAAGTCTTTTCAATGACAGCTTAAGAGGATTACAGGAAATCTTTTGAAACACTGTACGAGGGAAAAAAAACTTCAAAACACACACTCTTAACAGGATTTGGCGAGAATTTGTGATCAATAATATTTCAAGAAATAAATAACTCTTCCATGATTCTATACTTAGTGGAATAAAGTGGTTCAGAAAAACGGTATTTTAAAACAAATCATAAAATGTATTTTACTTACAAAAATGAATTTTTCTTCTTGTTCCCTAAATAAAAATTATTAAAGTTTTAAAATATAATGAAATTATGTTTTATTTTTTTTCAATCGAAATAAACGAGTTAAATATTTAAACTTATGAAGAAAAATTTAAATATTATGGTTATTCTTTGAAAATAAATATATAATTATATTGAATATAAAAAAAATCATCTTTTAAACAAATAGGTGTATAATTACCTCTGATTACTTGTAAATTTCCAAAATGTAAATTATATGCAAACTTGCGGCATTCACTCTCCTTTAACATGAACATTTTGATAATAGCCAGGAAATATACAAAAAGGAATTCAAACAATAGTAATATTTAACGGTATACATAAATATTAAACAGACATACAAAAATAAATACAATAAACCCATCTGGAATGAAAAATTAGCCAGAGTCAGGAATCGAACCCGTGACCACAGCATTACATGCTGTCGCTCTAACCACTCAGCTACTCCGGCCGATAGCTGAGTTTGTTACCTGAGTTATGGTTTATTAGTTAAATTGCAGACTCAGGTATCGTCCGTTTTACTGGCTAATGTTTCATTCCAGTTGGGTTTATTGTATTTATTGTTGTATGCCTGTTTAATATTTATATATACCGTTAACAGTTGAATTCAGGTGTTATTTATTTGTGTTTTATTATGTATTGTAGTGTGTGTGTGTTTTATAATAGTAATATATATTTTTTAAATAATTATGGTTTTAACGTGTTAAAAGCTATTTGTACGTGAGCCGGTGACATCGAAAATCCGTCATCGCGGAATTGAAATTTGTTTATGCAAATCAATAGTAAAAAGCCCTGCAAACAAAATGATCTAGGTATGACTATGTTTGACTTTCCGAAAATAAGTTAAATTAAATTAATTATTAAAAAGCTGTAATGAATTACCGTTTTCGCGAAAAATCGACGCTTGGGAACGTCGTCGAATTACTTCACGTCAAGACGTGAAATAATGTAGCCGCTACATGGTTCGTACGCCTGCTTGAATTTTGCAGACCAGAAAATTTTTTGGCACCAGTAGTATCTTATAGAAAATCACTTCTGAAAAGAAAGCGAAATTTTGTACGTTTAACCTACATTTCTTTTTCTGTAAAAATATACTGCTAGTTTTCCTGGAGAAATAACGCTAGTATAATTTCAAAGCAAAATAAATATGTAATTTTAGAACCGTCCGCCGCCTTAAAATAGGTATAGCAGTCTTTTCCGCCAGAATAAAGTTTGCCATAGCAATTTTTTCTGAAAGAGTTCAAAATTTTCTATAAAAAGCTGTATCAGTAATCAAAATCCGCGATGGCGGAAAAACATTATAATTTTTTAATAATAATTAATTTAATTAAACACATTTTCAACTTGTCAAACCTAGTCATATCTAGCATTTTGTTTGTATGACTTTTTACTAACGATATACATAAAAAAATTTCAATTCCGCTATCACAGATCTTTTGGTGTCATCGGCTTTCGGACCATATAGCGGATACATTTAGTAACTTTAAAACAAAGAAAAAACGTTTATTTTTTATTTTATTTATTTATTTTTATGTTGCATATCACTTTCATCGGGACTTTTTACTTTAATTCCAATAAAGAAAATTTTTGGAATGCATTAAATAGTATATATCATGATATAAATATTTTTTTCTCAATCATTCTTAGTTGAATAAAATGATTCAGAACAACAGAATTTTCAAACAAGTCATGAAATTCAGTTTGCTTACTTAAATCAACTCCTCCTTAATTTCTACAATTAAACAGTATGAGAAAAAAAACAATTATTGTGTTAACTAAAAAAAGCGGCTGAAATACTTATAAATATCAATAAAAATTTAATTGAACTTAAATTAAGCATTCGAAAAAACATAATAAATATTCATTTCGTATAATTCACGAAACATAACACTAGCCTGCAAAATTTAGGTTGTGTCATATATTTTAGTTTTTGATAATTAAATATTACGTATTTTATAGCGCTCAATCCGAAAATGACCTTCATTTTGTATCATCACGTCAGGATTTTTTTTTTTCAATCATAAATTTCAAAGTAAAAAAAAAGTCAATAGCGAAAATCTGATACTATTAAATAAATGTGATGGTTGTGTTTTTTAACATTTGGTAATTGATTATTAGTTATTTTTTCGCGCTGAATCCGAAAATGGCCTTCATTTTCATCCATCACGTCAGGATTTTTCACATATTTCGTAAATTTCAGTGTAAAAGAGTTCAAAGTTCAACGTGAACCCCTCTCCCCCACACTTCACCGGACCCCTGAGCTGTTTGGCTGTACGAATCCCTAGTATAAATCAAAAAATTAAATAAATTATTGAATGAAATAAAATAAAATAAAATAAAAATAGTTTTACATGTATTTCATAGTAATCAGATTTTAGCCTTTTTTTTTTTTATCTTAAAAATGTATGATTTGAGAAGAATTCTGACGTGGTGGTTAAAAATAAAAGTTATTTTAAGATTTAGTGCTAAAAAGTACATAAAAATCAATTATCAAAATTTAAAAGCAGAACCATCACATCTATTTTATAGTATCGGAATTTAGCTTTTTTTTTTTTTTTTTTTTTTTTACTTTTAAATTTACGATTTGCAAAAACTCCTGGCTCGATGGTTAAAAATGAAGGTCATTTTCGAATTCAGTGCTAAGTCATTTATAAAAAGCATTTATCAAAAGTTAAGAAACACTAGCATTTCTGCATCTTTCAGTACCATATGTTCTCTGTTTTTTGACTTTTTACCATTGAAATTTACTATTTGCAAAAAAATCCTGACGTGATGATGATAAATGAAGGTCGTTTTCGGATTCAGTGCTAAAAAATGCATAGTAATGAATTATCAAAAGTTAAACAACACAATCACAGCAGGCCTGTGATAATTTATAAATATAAGCAATATTATATTTTTAAATAATATATGATTCTTTAATTGACATTCATTTTAACGCATACATGTTAACAGCTTAACTAACATTCATGCAGCATAAGTACATACAGCTTAACTAACATTAATTCTTAATTTATATGAATAATATGAAGATCTGATGAATATTCGAATATGGGATTTCTCTTTCTCTAGCATTGCGTTAATTAGTCAGAAATTGTCTAAATAAACATTGGAGCTAATAATTTAGTTCTTTTTTTTTTTCTTTTCAATGCATACATATGTCACTTAAAAGTTTAAAATGCGCTTGCATTGAATATTTAACAGTTTGACAAGAGTTTAAATACTCTTATTTTTATTACGACTATGTATTTTGCATTAGCTAATATATCATAGTAAAACGTTTTCCTTGTTACTTTTAGTAGATAAGTGTTTTGAAATATGTTTGGAAATGTACATTTTATACTTCTTTCCATTAATGTAGATATGATTTTGTTTACTGTTATGAGGTTATATGTATATACATATTAATAGATATATTTGTTTAGCTATAATAGGTGTTATAAGGTGTTTCACAAAAAGAGAATATTAAAAAAAATCATAAAATATTTTTTACTTACTGAAATGTATTACTTTTTTTTTCATATGAACATATTGGAAGCTTTTAAATATCAAATTTTGTTCCAGTTAACTGTTGTCAGTGTAGCAGGTAGATTTTAATGCAAACGATGAAAAACGAGCTCAATTGTATGAGATAATAAAAATTGAAACCCTTCCCCAAAACATATTGAATTTAACTTACTAAATTCGACTCTAAAGGACCTGACTGTTATTCCAATGACTCTTTATTCTTAGTGAAATTCTTAACTTAATACCAAATTGACGAAATCTGAAACATCACTTGAAATCATCATATGACTTGCATGCACGAGAGAACTCTTAGACCCGGCTGCAAGATGCTTTCAAATTCCATAGATTCCATCTGCTATTGCACTATATATATATACTACACAACCATACATAAGTAATTACATTTCAATGCAAAAATGTAAGTGACTATCAGATTACAGGAAATATATACGTACTTAAACGTACGAAACTTAAAGAAATGACACACTAGGTTTCATTCACACAAAGTGTTAGAATTCAGGACACCACTATAGCACGCGAAATCCACAAATTTACTCGTACACTAGTGTTCCCTTATAAAAGAGTACATAGGCTCTGTGATGCAACATGAAGTTTTTATACTTACGAAGTGAATGCCAAGTGAACTGAAAGTGAGCATTAAAACTAGCTATTTTGCATAATTCTATAAGAATAATTTATTTTTCAATGAAGTTTTAGTTCTGGAAGAAATTATAATTATTATATGAGCAGTCCCTTTATTCTGTACATGTACAGTCGTGGAAAAAAAAGTAAACACTCCCTACTAACTCTTCAACAAATTATCGTAGACGGAAGTTACTGGTACCGCCCGATTTGAAATAAAGTCTACTTTTAAATCGTGTATATAAAATTTGCTTAGGGGGTCATCTTCATTTTAAAACGAATCCATACTTCACTTTTTCCAAATGCAATACCCAATTTTAACGAGATATTTCAAATCATCGGTTCAAACTATGCCTAGACACTGAATTTCAAATCATTTGAATGATAAGTTTTTCAATTATAAGCATTCAAAATTTAGTGCTTCTAATGTTAAATTACATTTTCATATTTTTATTTATATCACCTTAAATGATGCCCCTAATTTGCTAATTTTTTGTGTAGCAATAAAACTAATGTGCCCAAACATAAATACGCTGAATTTGCAATTTTTATAATTTTATGATATGAATTATGAAATTAATATTCGAAAAAATTATGAATTGCAACCTACAATTTTTTTTATGGATTTAGATTTATTAAGTCCTGCTTTATGAAAATCCAAAATTGCACATTTTCCTTCCAAATAGTTTTCAAATTATGCTTAAAAAACGGCAAAATGATGGTTTAAGGCGCCGTCTGTGATAGAAGTAAGTAGATATTTAGAAATTCCCTCTGCAGCCTTGTTTTCTAACAGGCTTCATTGACTGCTTAAGGTGCCTTGATCAAGAAAGGGGCTCTCTCGGTTAGCAATCGAGTACCCAACTTCAATTTGGATACAGCCCTCAAAGTACGCTGGTTTTAAAATAATTAATTTCTCGGAAACTTGCGGTACGAATTGCATAAACATTAGTTTTTAGGCTAATTGAAGAGTGTAGTGTCCATTTATGTTGTCAGAATTGGGTACTGCCATTGAAAAAAATGAAATTATGGTTTGTTTTAATATGTAGAAGGCCCCCTAAGCAAATTTTATATACATCATTTAAAAGTAGACTTTACTTCCAGTTGTTCGGTACCAGTAACTTTTTTCTACGATAATTTGTTGCGGAGTTAGTAGGGGGTGTTTACTTTTTTTTCCACGACTGTACCTATAACTTATAAAATACGAACAATTTTCAAATGTACATTTCACGATAATTTTTGTTAAAGATAGATTTAATTAGGCAGCAGTAGTTCCAACAAATATTGAAGAAATAGAATATAGAAGGAATAGAGAATTTTTTTTTTTTTTTTTTTTTAATAAAGAAATATGCTTTTTTATTGTTTAGAGATATTTATTAATTAAACTGTGCAAGAACTTTAATTTCAACAGTAAGTATTAAATTTTTCAAATGTTTATGTAGTACATCCTCTTATTTCTGTACTTTGTGTACAAAACTTCTTAGATAAAATTTTACATTTTTGCAATTCGAAATATGCGCTTTCAACAAATTTTTGTTGATATGAATTTTTTTTAGCTATATATGATGCTTTTATGAATAAGATGTCCGCGAATCCATGGACCAAACTGTAAGAGAAGGTAAGGTACACATAAAGAAGCAATTTTGGTATCGCAATGTTGGGTTGGAAATGAAATGTTTTTGCGAAAAACAAGAAATACGGAGAAAATGAAAAGTTTTGGCGAAGAACAAGAAATACGGAGGAAATGAAAACGAGCGTTTTATTATCATAACAATTACAGTAAGTGCTCAAATGTGCCACTGACAGCGTCAAAAGCATGTGATCGGAGTACCTTTTAGATGATTCCAAGTGTTGAATGAACATTTGCAGCAACAACTAAAAGTCTTGCAGTGAGGTGCTCATCACAGTCAACGATATCTTATAGAGGAAATATCTGGAGACTTCGAAATTGTACATCAATCACTTTCTAGATGCTTCCAGGTATGTATTGACGTTGGTGGTTTCACATTTCAGCCCTTACGGTAATTTTCATGTCCGTAAAACGCTTGTTTTAATTTCCTCCGATTTTCTTGTTTTCCACCAATTTTTTTTTATTTCCGATCCCACATCGCTATGCAAAAATTGCTTCTTTATGTATATTTTACCTTCCCTTATACTTAGGCTCATTCGGGGATTCCCTGTATCTAGTATTTGATTTCTGATGTGTTTAATATTGATTTCAGTATTCTTGGTCAATTTCATTTGTTCCAATGGTATAATTGTACAGAAAGTTTATATACATACATACATATATATATATATATATATGTATATATAATTGCATATATTTTTATATATATTATATATAAACGTATATTTAGATTAACCTGTTTAAAACATGCACAGATAAAATGAGGGCACGGTAAAATCGGGCAGTTTGTCCGATAAGGCTGCTGGTCACTCAGCTTCAAAATTCCTGTCACTAAAGCTCAGTCTATGGGAATTTGATGCATTCGTATATTTAAAATATTCCCTCCGGAAATTAATATTTTTTACTCATTTTTCCTTTGTATTCTTCTTAAAGGACATCTCTTTTTTCTTATGTTAGCTCCAGGGCTCGCACCGTTCCTAAAATTTTCGCAATTTTCTACCAGTATTTTGAAAAAGAATTATTCATGGTAGATTCTTTTAACACCTATAATGGAATTATACAACATTATCGTTTTAATTTAGTGGTAGTAATGTGCGAAAATTTTAGGAACGCTGCGAGCCCTGTAGCTCTCTAAATATTTCTAAAATATATACTTATTTTTTTTATGAAGTGTTAAAATTTTAGTCATTTTTTGTCAGCTTTTAGCGCATACATTATTATAATATGCTTGGTTTTTAGAAATTGTTTGGCTACTAAGAAAAAAAAAAGAGACATCCTTAAAGAAGGATTCACAGAAAATAGGAGTTAAAAATATTAATTTCCCGAGGAGATATTTTAGGTAGCTTTCTTTACAAAAAAGCTACCTATTGCAGCCGTTCGGAGGAAAGCGATTTCAAAAAATTTTGGTATATTTTCATCGATCATGACCCCCAGACCCCGAAACCACCCTCCGTTCAAAATTGATATATATATATATATATATATATATATATATATATATATATATATATATCTGACCTATGTCACACTGTAACTCCCGTAATTATGCACCGATTTCGATGTAATTCGGTGTGTACATAGTACATACCAATGTCTCGACCGAGTTCGTTGGCCAGCTTCATCCGCCGTTTTGTTTCAAAATGGCGGCCATTTAAAATTTTTAAAAAAATTTAAAACTTGAAATGTGGTACCAAAAATTTAAAAATGGAAAAATATTTTTTACTTATGTATTTGACCTTTATACAACGATTCCGGAGCAGTTTTTGTTTCGTCTATATCTTAAAAAATGGCTGAGTTACAGCATTTTGAATTTCTAGCGTGGCTGACATTTTGAAACGTCCTGAATTTTGTCACGCGATAAAAGGCATATTTATGAATCGATTTGGATGTAATTCGATGTGTACATAGTACATACCAATCTCTCGACCGAGTTCGTTGGCCAGCTTCATCCGCCATTTTGTTTCAAAATGGCGGCCATTTAAAATTTTTTTAAAAATGTAAAAATTGAAATGTGGTACCAAAGAATTGAAAATGGAAAAATATTTTTTACTTATGTATTTGACCTTTATACAAAGATTTCGGAGCAGTTTTTGTTTCGTCTATATCTTAAAAAATGGCTGAGTTATAGCATTTTGAATTTCTAGCGTGGCTGACATTTTGAAACGTCCTGAATTTTGTCACGCGATAAAAGGCGTATTTATGAACCGATTTGGATGTAATTCGATGTGTACATAGTACATACCAATCTCTCGACCGAGTTCGTTGGCCAGCTTCATCCGCCATTTTGTTTCAAAATGGCGGCCATTTAAATTTTTTTTTAAAAATGTAAAAATTGAAATGTGGTACCAAAAAACTGAAAATGGAAAAATATTTTTTACTTATGTATTTGACCTTTATACAAAGATTTCGGAGCAGTTTTTGTTTCGTCGATATCTTAAAAAATGGCTGAGTTATAGCATTTTGAATTTCTAGCGTGGCTGACATTTTGAAACGTCCTGAACTTTGTCACGCGATAAAAGGCGTATTTATGAACCGATTTGGATGTAACTTCGTTTATACATAGTACATACCAATGTCTCGACCGGGTTCGTTGGCCAGCTCCACCCGCCATCTTGTTTAAAAATGGCGGCCATTTAAATTTTTAAGAAAAATTTAAATTTGAAATGTGGTACCAAAAATTGAAAATTGAAAAAATATTTTCTTCTTATGTATTTGACCTTGATAAAAAGATTCGGGAGCAGTTTTTGTTTCGTCTATATCTTAAGAAATGGCTGAGTTATAGCATTTTGAATTTCTAGCGTGGCTGGCATTTTGAAACGTCCTGATTTTTCTCACGTAATAACAGGCGTATTTATGAACCGACTTGGATGTACCTTGGTGTGTACATAGTACATACAAATATCTCGACCGAGTTCGTTGGCCAGCTTCATCCGCCATCTTGTTTCAAAATGGCGGCCATTTAAAAAAATTAAAAAATAAAAAAATTTAAATGAGATACCAAAAAATTGGAAAATGAAAAAGATTTTTTTTGTATGTGTTTGACCTTAATACAAAGATTCCGGAACAGTTTTTCTTTCGTCTATATCTAAAAAAAAAAAATGGCTGAGTAATAGCATTTTGAATTTCTCTTGTGGATGACATTTTAAAACGACCTGATTTTTGTCACGCGATAACAGGCGTATTTATGAACCTATTTAGATGTAACTTGGTCTGTACATAGTACATACCAATGTCTTGACCGAGTTCGTTGGCCAGCTTCATTCGCCATCTTGTTTCAAAAGGGTTGCCATTAAAAAAAAATTAAATTTAAAATTCAAAATGAGGTATTAAAAATTTGGAAAATGAAAAAGATTTTTTTATGTGTTTGGTCTTGATACAAAGATTCCGGAGCAGTTTTTGTTTCTGAAAATTTGTTCTTGTGTTGATATCTTAAAAAATGGTTGATTTATAGCTCTTTGAATTTCTAGCATGGCTAACATTTTGAAACGATCTTGTATTTGTCACGCGATAACACGCGTATTCGCCTATTTCGATGTAAGAAGGCATGTGGATAGTATACATCAACACCTCGACCAAGTTCGCTAGCCAGATTCATCAGCCATCTTGTTTCAAAATGGCGGCCATTAAATTAAAAAATATATATATATTTAAAGTGAGGTGCAAAAAAATTAGAAATTGAAAAAGGTTTCTTTCTTAAGTATTTGATCTTGATATAAGGATTCAGGAGCATTTTTTGTTTGTCTTTACCTTAAAAAATGGCTCAGATATAGCAGTTTCAATTTCTATTGTGGGTGATATTTTGAAAAATCTGATGTTTTGCATGCGACAGCACTCCTATATATTAACCGATTCCGATGTGAGTGAGCATGTGCACAGCAATTACTAAGGTCTCGACCAAGTTCACTGCTTAGCCTCATCCACCATGTTGTCTTAAAATGACAGCCACTTTAAGAAATTGCCGAATTTGGCAGCCAAATAAAAGTTACTTTAAAGAAAAGCAGCTTGGATAAAGCTGACTAATTTCGCGAAATTCTCATTCATTATATTGATAAAAATTAGTATTGAATCTCCTATATTCGGTTTCCACTAAATTGAGCTTCGTGTGTTTGCATGATATAAGTTGGCTTTTTTTAAATAAGGATTATGAAAGCTACCTCTTCCTCCCGGCACTGGCCGGAAGGACTTTTAAATATACGAATGTATTCTATGGCCATAGACATTGGAGAGGGTAATGCGGAAGCTGAGTGAAGAAGCAGTCTTAAGAATGGATCCTCATTTGAACCATATTAATTTACTATATAAATTTTAACAAAATAACTCTAATTGGTAAATATATGAGCAAGTTTACGACACATAATATTTTATAGTTTTTTACAAGACACAGCAGCAAGATCATAGCTTGCACGAGTAAAACATCTGTTTATTTCACTGTGATTTTCTACGAAAAGTAGGGTAGGATTATGAAACAAATCCATTTCTTATCAAACAATGTCCTCTATCAGTTGTTGTACATATATATATATTTTTTTTCAATTAAACATTGGCGATGAATAGGTTTTGTAAAAGGGTATTTTAAAACAAACCAGAAAATATGTTATACTTTTTGAAACGAAGTATTCCTTCCTTTTAAAAGTTTAAAAATAAGAAACATTTATGTTACTGTCAAAACAACTGAAATATTTATACTTTTAGAGTGAAAATTGATTGACCCGGGAAAAAAAAAACATTCGAAATAACATAACTAAATCATTTTCTATAATTGCACAAACATAATGTGATTTTAGAAAGAAATGTTAGTACTGGAACAGCTGATATATATTACTTGTATTCATAGCCACATTTATTTCTTAACTATCATTATTTCTTAATTTTTAAACTATGAGATATAAACAATTTTCAAATGATTTTTTTGCTGTTCGAGATTCACTTAGATGGAAAAAAATACAACTTTAAGATTTATTTACCGATCAGTCTGATTGTGTTAAGCTGATAAAATTTAGTTAAGTAGTCAGAGATTTTGTAGTAAACATTCGAGTAATAGTGACTTTTTTTTTTTTTGCATTAAGAAGGATACCGTTAAGGTTTTAATTTCTTCATGGAGTATTTATTAAATTAATCGCATATAAACAGCATTTGTTCTTAAACTTCAGTATTAATATTTTAAAAGTTAATGTGACAAGCAATTTTTCTTCTTAGCTTCAGTAGTTGATTATTTGGATGCTGCCGACAAGGTGCTGCCGAATTCGAGCAAAAAATCCAGAAGAGTGATAGTCGGTGCGATAGAGGATGAAAAATTGCTATAGAACATGGTACCGCAAATCACGTTTAGTGGGACAGACAATATCGCAAAAATAGTTTTAAAGTGTGTGACGTCGAGTGGAATAAAAATAACCAATAACAAGTAGAAAAACATTTATTTGACAAAAAGCAGGGTTACAATGCATTACAATTCAAAGTCAGATATGAGATGACGAGAAATGTTTAAAGGGCTTGTCCGAAGTTACAGCTGAATAGGTCATTGCACAGGCGACACCGACGGATGAAAGGTTGCAGGACGTGTTAAAAAAGACCCGGTTTGCTGGCGATGTCTGCTGAAGCGACGAAGGTCTGTGCTGTCAGATCCTCCCGTGTATCTATGGGCATCCGATAAACAACTGATTTCAGGTGGTTTTATAAGAAGAAATCCAGAGGATTGTGGTTCGGGAAGCATGGAGGCCAAGAACCACATGTTCTGGTGCAATGAGTCTGTATTCTCTGAGTTTATTCCTGTAGCACGTGCTGTAGGAAAAGAAGTTAATTTTCGCCATTGAGGCGTCGGGTAGAAGGTCGATCCCAACAGATGATACCTTTGAATCTCTGCCGAGATATTAATACCGAACTTAAGTTTCACTTTCGACAAGACAGTGCTGTGGAGATTTTTGAACGACCACATATGCATACTGTGCATGTTGACAACGCCTACTGCCGTAAAGAAACCTTCATTTGAGAACAAAACAATGAATAAAAACCGCGAATCATTCTGTGGGATATCAGGCATCCAATAAACGAACTCTACCCGAACTGGGTAATCGGCATCACCTATGATTTGGACCTCCTGAATGTGCAAGGTGTGCAAGCTTTCTGCACGCAGATCCTGCAATACCACTTTTGCCAAATGGGCAGTTTAATTGCAACGCATCTTTAATGGTCGACGGAGAAACGGCAAATACTTTCAATACTCGGCCCTGCATTACGCCTCGATATTTCGAAGGATCCCGTTTCCCTCAGCAGTCAATCGATGTCCGTGAAGGTGGTAACTAGGTAGGAAGGTAGGATGCGGAGAACGCCTCCTCAGATATTCCTCTTGGTACAAGATCTGTGATAGGCTTTCATTGCCACCTGCTCGTCCGTAAATCAGATTCATAGACACATAATGCTCGTTCGTGTAATATGGCATGTTGTTTCCGAATGAAGTTTAATGCCCGCGAATCCTGCAATGCCCACTAATGAACACTTCCTCGCTGCCTTTATTATCTTCATACCCATGAGAAATTTGCGTAAGATATGGTCTCGATATCGCTCTGGATACACATCCAGCGCGCCATATGAGCGCTGATTTTATTTCCCCATAAGCATTTGAAATTTTTATGTTACAAGATTTCCTATTCTCAACCGCTGATGGTATTTTCCCAATACGCATGGGAAGTTTTCATACGAGAAGGTTTCATCTTCTTGACCGTAGCGCTCCTTATTTTTAGCACGCTTGGTCACTCTCTTCGTCAGACTCAGTGTCTTATCGGCATGTATTTTTGCGATTTTCACGAACAACGAGGTTTGCAAGGCCTAATTAAATAGTAATTTTTCATCCTGTGTGAAAAGTTTCGTAAATCTGAACTCAAAAAATACATTTCTTTTAATTTTAGGTATTATATTTTAAGAAATATCGTCGAACTGTTGTGCAAAAATATGTCCCCTCCCCATCTATTTCGGAAACTACTGAAACTATAATTAAGAGAAAATTAGAGGTAGTAGAAAATAAATTAAACCTTGCAGGAAAATTATAGCGATTACCCTAGGTCGCATAGTTTTTGAGAAAAGCGCGTTTTCTGTTACACACAAATCTCGATTTACGGGCGTTCAGCATATGTGTTCAGGAGCGCTGGTGGTACCAATCTTAACAGAAGTATAAAAGCAATGTTGATATTGATTTTGAAAAAAAAAATCTTCGGTAATTAGCCGATAAATTAATTTTTTAAAGACACGGACGGTTAAAGACATGCATCATGACAAGGGCAGAGTACTCTATCTACTATCGGCTATTAAATCCTATGTAACAACTTTTAATGATGTATCTGTGTAATGCAATACCCAGTCGCAGTATAAAAGAAATAAACGTCCACTTGTTAATAGGAGACTATTATAATTAGTATTAATCATATAAATACTATGCGATTCGCGATTTGTTTGCATTTAGTGTATCTCTCAATAAGCCTCCCGTGCCTTTAAAAGTTAATTAGAAATGTACCTGGAATAACGCGGACAGACCAAGGCGGCTTTTCAAACTTGCGACCTCCTTTTGAAGCGCGCTTAGCACAATGTCAAGTTTAAACTTTGAAAAAGGATTTTGTTTTAGCTATACTGTAAAATGAAAAGATTATTACTATGCTAATTTAGTTTTATGGATTGCCAAATGAAGTATAAATATACACTATTTTTATTGTTTCTACCGAAATAAGTTCATCATAAACAGATTAGGATAATATTAAAAAAAAAGTGTTATACAGAATAGCAATATTTGATATTTGGTCTTTATATCTCTTTAAACTTTCATGGTATATAAATTCATACTTTTCTAGTATATACAGCTATACACAAACCTACGTTGTATATTTTTTTACAAAGTCTTATTATTCTTTTAGCAAAGATTTTTTTAAAATAATACAATTAATAATTCATATATTTATTGTACTCTGAGCTCGAGTAATACTCGCACTTGATCATTTATTTATAGCTTAAAATGGTATTGAGAGTTTTTTCTTTCACTGGTTGTACTCATATAAAACTTTTTTTTAGTTATCTCACGGAGTTATATAAATTATTTCAGAAAAAGCTTATTTTAAAATAAATTGCTTTACTTGTTAAAAATGATTGTGTCTTCTTTTTCTCATCTAAAAAGTTTTACAGTTTTAAAATGCGAAATAATTATGTTTCTGTCAACTTAATTAAACGAATAAAATACTATACGTATGAAGAAAATTTTAAAAGAACTTGAATTAATCGATTGAAAAAACGTAATAACTGAACAATTTGTATAATTACACATTCCTAATTATTTTTAATGCGAATTTTTGTAAAATAGATAATTCTTACATTTATCGTAAACAAATATATGCACAGCTAAATTGTTGTTATTTCTTAACATTCAAAATCTAAGATATGGACTATATTTAAACTCAGAATTCACTCTCCCAGTTAAATATGCAGAACTTATTCAAATAAAAATTCACAATTCTTTACAATATGTATATATTTTTCCGATAAAAGAGGTATGTCACTTTAGATATAAATTCTGTATAGAATAATTATTTTTCTCAAAATCGTGTAACAGTAGGTATTTTTAATACCAGTCTTTAATATTTTAGTATCGATGTAGTGAATTACTTTTCTTTTTATATTCAGAAAAGAATGAATTTAATGAAATTTTAGAAATAACATATATACATTCAGCCTATTTTTATAAATTGTTATATTGTGCATTATACATTGCACAGAATATGCTTGCATGTATCTCTATAATTTTAAGAAAGGTTCATTTTTAAATAAGCAAATAAAGAACGGGCGTTTTTTTTTTTTCTTTAAAAAATAAATCGGTCAAGTGCGAATGTTACTGGCGTACTGTTCCGTCCGAATGTTACTGTTCCGTACGGTAAATATATGAATTTGTAACTGGTCATTGCGTTACACAAATATATCATTAAAAGTTTTTACCTAGACTTTAAAAGAAGAGGCTGTCTACAGTACTCCCACAATGTCTTTATGTATGTTCAAACTATCCGTGTCTTGAAGGGAAGAAAAATCCGCTAATTACCGCCATTTTTAACATCATTATCAACAATCATTTTATATTTCTGCGATGACAAGTATCTCCGGTGCTCCTGAAGGCCTTTGCTGAACGAAATTTACTCTTTAAATCGAAATTTGCGTGTAACACAAAAATGCGATTTTCTCAAAAACTATGAGACTTCGGTAATCGCTATAATATTCTGACAAGGTTTAATTTAACGTCTACTACCCCTAATTATTTCATAATTTTAGTTTCAGTATATTTGGAAATAGAAGGTGGAGGGGGGGATATTTTTGCACTACATTTTCGACTATATCTCTAAAAATATAATGCCTAAAATTAAAAGAAATTTATTTTTGAGTTCGGTATTACGAAAGCTTCCACACGATACTCCACACGATAGACAAATAATAGATTTTTTTAAGTAACTTAATTAGTCCATCTACATGTTTCCTAATTATACTTCTAAATGGCTAATAATCTATAAGCGTATGAGTTATAAGCCTTTATTATTTCAGCCAATTTGAATTTTCCCCGTTTCATAGTTTACGAGTGAAATGAGTGTGACAGACAGGGACAGGAGTGATCTTATAACGATTCCGTTTTTTTATTTTTAAGTACGGACCCTTAATAATTATCTAATATTCGTAAGATAGCAATGCGTTAACAACCGTAGATGTTTAATATATACACACATATATAAATATAAATAAATATATATATATATTTCAGAAACAATATAAAGTAATATAATCTGTGACCACTCATTTTATGTGCTGTAAGGAAAAAAATATATATCTGTCACATATTATAATTAAAATTCTTCTGTAAGGAAGACCAGAATAATGTTATCGCATAGAAATGTTATTATCAAATTTAAATTAAAAAAAAAAAAAAAAGATTCATTCGTGTGTTCTGGAAATCATTCAAAATCACTTTCATGAAAAAAATCATGTTCACTAGCTTTTCAATGTTACCCAGTCTATATTATAATCTAATTATACAATTCACAAATTAACCCTAAAAAATATCCGTGTATTCTGTATAGAAATGCAGTTAGTTAGATGCTCAAATTTATTTAAGTTTAGGTAAAATAAAATAATTTCGAAATTCACAAAATGTTTACAGGAGGCGTAAAAAAATATAAAGTGGAATTAACAAAAACTATTTACCCATTTTTATATCTGCATATATTTACACGTGAAAGGAAGTAAAACAAAAATACTTAGTTACTCACTACAAGCTAAAATTACAATTAAATCCTAATATTTTAATAAAGTATTCTTTCTTTAATTTAAATATTTTAACAAAAAGTTTAATTTATCATGTAAATTTATCATGTATTTTACATCATGTAAAAAAAAAAGTCCAATTCCTTCAAAAACTTTTCTTCACATACACATGAAAATATTTCACAACGCCTGTAAAAGTATTAAAAAGATATGTGGTATTATTTATATATTTTTTAACCTATTTTAAGTATTTTATTTAAGTTTTCTTCTGTATAATGTCCTCAGAATAAATTACGAAATATCCATGCTTAAAAAAATATTTACAAATGATCCTTCAATGTAAAAAAAAAAAAAAAAAATAAATAAATAAATAAATACATAAAATAAATCACACGCTATTTCAGCGATTTAATATTGCAATTAATGTTATATAACGAAAGGTTTTCTTTATATAATTTTAAATTCAGTTCACTTTATAAATATAATTTTCAAGAAATGTTTAACCATATAATTAACAATTTACTCTACACTTGGAAAAGTTTTACATGAGAAAATGAAATAAATATTTATTTTTTGAACTGACATTAAACTGCAAGCAATTGTCTTATTGTAATAGCATTTGCACGAGATAAAAAAATGAAAATCGAATAGTTTATTTGTTTAAGCTTTCTACTCACAAATTTCTTCTAAACTATAAAATGATCAATGTTAGTCATTATAAATTTATCCATGCATGTCTATAATAACAATTTTTTTAACTCATTTTCATTATCTTTGGTATCAAGAACAATCTGTTTTTTTCTTTAAAAATCAATAAAGTATAATTTACTTCCACACTTCTGAAAACAAACCTTCTGCATGATGCACTTGTATGTACCGTAAAACATTTCCTGACGATCGATATTAAAACAAGGATTTTTTGTTGTTGTTGTTGTTGTTGTTAGTCATGCAAACATTATACTAAATGCACATCTAATATCTACTTTCTTATAAATAACTTAAACGGTGTGTTATTTTAGAAGATATTTTGTTCAAGAATAAATCGGGTAATTATGGCAACAATTATTTTTATTTAAAAAAATTAAAGAGTGGAAGATTTTAGTGCAAATTAAGTGCATCGGTTCTTTCACATGGGATTTGTATTAGCACAATTTCTCCTCGGAAAATTGCACTAAATCTAAAGTTCGCCGAATTACATGAAAAAATAAAATAAAATATATATGCACAATTTTTAATGTAATATTGCTTATTTCGGAATCCGATTTGAAAAGGAAATAAGTTGTTTTATACATTTAATTTTCGTAATTTTTGTCAAAATTCTATGAAAGTTAACTATATTAAACTATTATTATTTATGATAAAAATTAAAATCCTTATACAAACTGTGAGTAAAAAAAACAAAAAAAACAAAACAAAAAAAACAAAAAAAAAACAAACCAAAAAAAAAAAAAAAAAAACAGAATGTTAGGAGATAATACAAGGTGAGGCCGAAAAGTAATGTGACTGATGTCATAATAATCACTGTATTATATATTTGCAGACAAATACCTCACTGTTCTTCAAAGTAGTTCCCCCGCAGTGTACAATACACTTTTGTTCATACAAGTTCTGGAAACTTTTGAAAAAGTCCTCGTTTGAGACTGATATAAGTTTCTTAGTAACAGCAGCTTGAATGGCTGGGGTGTTTGAAAATATGTGTCCCTTCAGTGCCAATTTCAGTCGTGGAAAGAGGAAAAAGTCTGCTAGCGCAAGATCGGGGGAATAAGGAGTCCATTCGCTTCTGTTTTTGTTCATCGCTTAAATAATGAGGGACAAACGTCGCACAAAGTTTCCGTTTACCCAAATCCTTCGTCAATATTGTTCGGACGATTTCACGAGAAAGATTCAATTCGTTCGCCATTATTCGGACGGAAAATTGGCAATCTTGCAGCAATAACTTCCTAACTCTTTCAACATTTGCCGTGGTTCTGCTTGTCACCGGTCTTCCTCTACGATGCTCATCCTCCACGCTTTCACGACCTTCACGGAAACGCTTGAACCACTGAAATACTGTTTTTCAAGATAAAGTTCCTTCGCCATACACACTTCGAAGCATTTCCAATGTTTCCGTAGCAGTTTTACCCATTTTAAAACAGAATTTTATATTCGTTTTCTGCTCCATTACCCAACGCACTACCACCTCTTATGTTTAAGCGACTGCACGAACAAACACTAACCAAGAAACTTTGCAAATGACCCTGAACTTTAACGTTATATACAGAAGATCGTAATGTGCTTGTGTCCGGTTGTCAGGCTGTTCTCATTTTCGAAAGGAGGGGTGAGTCACCTTACTGTTAGGTCTCACCTTGTATTTATATTTACATAAATCGAGTGATAAAATTCTTACATTTCTGATCTATCAACATTTTGACATAAAACACCTCAAAAAATTTTTCATTAAATGAGAACGTGATTATTGCCATAAAGAATATTCAATTCACAGTACTTATTAATCATATATTATACCAGTATTATTGAGTTGCCCGCATTTTTTTTTATTTAAAATTTATCGTTACAGTGAATTTTTAGATTAGCATTTAACTGTGTTGAGTTTTTTCATTTTCTATTTTATGAAACAAGAATATATTCATCAAATTGGACGGTAACATTTTTATAATGATGTTACGACGACTTCTTCAGATTCCTACAAAACAGTTGAAATTAAATTAAAAAAAAAAGTTTTCCCAAAAATCATTTTTACAATAAATAAAATTTAAACGTACACCTTTTTTAAATATTTTTTTAAATAAATTTTATTCCTTAAGCTTAGAGTTATTATTTGGACGGTGTAATATGATTCTGAAAATTTTATATAATTCTACAGTTATAAAGTTTTAAACATTAACTACACAGTAAATATACGCACATTTATAAAAATATTCTGATTATTTTTAGTCATGTAACTTCTTAGAAAATAGAGAATCAATAGTTTTCATATTGCATTAGATATATTTAGACTGTTTTTTCTCCAAAGAAATATTTTTTCCTGCGTTCGCTAAGAGTAAAAAGGAGTTTAAAATTTTGTTTCAGAGATAAAATTTAACAATGGAAATAAAACACTTTTCTTTTCAATTCCTTTAAATTATTCAAAACTTTATTTTCAAATTTAGAATACTAAATTTTTAAAAGAAAACTACTGGCATAAATTTATGGACTAGCAAAAAATATATTTCTTTAAACGTGAGTCCTTTATTTTTAATTATTTCGGACAATGATGAAATTAAAAATATATATATATTAAGTTTATATTTTAAATTTTTTCATAAAGCATGGTTACAAAATTTCTTCTAAAAGTTAATGAGATAAACGATTTTATTTAAGCTTGCGGATCAAATGAAAAAATTCTTAGACATTTTTAATGCAATTAAAAGATAAATATTTACCTGAAGGAATTTTATCAAATTTTTTTTTAATTTAAATTATTAATGGAAATTATTAAATTAATTTAATAATTTAAAAAAAAATACTAAAATGATAATATTTTGAAAGACTGTAATTTAATTTTTTTTAACTTGTTTTGTTGGAAAATATGTAACTTAAAGTAGTAAATTTCTTTAAGAAAAAAACCCAGTTAAATTTGTAAAAATGCAAAACAACTCAAAGGTACGATATCAAAATCAAATAACAAATTGTTCAATATATATTTTTATAGCTTTAACGAGGTGTGCTTTTATATACTTTCGGATTTCTCTTGACACAAATTCTCGACTCTCGATACTTTAGTTAATTTTAAAATTTTATTTGGGTATCATTCACCTTTAGTTTTCATCTTTAGTTAAGATTTTATGAAAAATACTTTCATGTTCAACTAAAGTACAGCGTCAGTATATTCCAAAATACATATACTCGGAATCAGACATTTAAATAACAATAAATAAGATGAAAAGCAAAAATGGAACAATATAAGGCTGTCAGATGTCTTTGCTAATGGCAGAGCAACTTTACATCCAGACGATATTGAATTGACTTGAAGAGACATAACGGGGAAAATAAAAAAGATTAAGTATAACTATAGTAAAAACAAACTAAACAAAAGAACAATCAATAAAAGAAGTAAATGTAAAATTATGAAAATATAAAATAGATGAATATATAAGATTAAATAAAATGTCAAACTTAAAAGAAAAAGAAAATATTCCAATAGACCCTGGGCTGGAAAAAAGATACCGAAGATAAAGATAATACAAGAAAAGACAAAGAGAAAGTTTTGAAAGAAAGAAGCAGAAGCAACTCAGATTTCAACCTCAGCAAACAATGCATATCTAATGCGTTTTCTATATACAGTGTCTGAGGCCTCGTAGTATGGTAACTCAGCTATAAACCCGTTAGGTATATAATTAATGTTGTTAAAAAAATTAATTTGATTCAATCTTTTTTAAGAGGGGTTGTGCAATCACTTTTGCGAATAAAAGAATTTCTAAGCTATCTATTGTCATTTCTAATAAATCTTATATTTTTGCTATGAGTTATATGCACATAATTAAGCTTAGTTTTTCTAGCAAAACTCCTAACATGACATATGATATGAGGATAGAACTAATGGAAGAATTATATGCCAGAAATTTGTTTTGGATAGATAGAGAGTTGCTATTACGGAGAGGATAAATTGATTTAGAGATTCCGGCGTCTTTACCATTGACATTAAGAATGTGCTTGTTTCGAGTGTGTTTTCTGCCTTGGTCAACCTTTAGACATTTAATGTGGTGAGTCCGAGGTATGGTGGCATTGTTAATCATTATACACATAGGGTAGCTAAGATTTGCAGAAAAGTAAACAGCTGCAGCTTTACTCTAGTTAAGTTTAACTCGCCAAAGAACGCGCCAGATTATGAAGGTATCAATGTGTTTTTGAAGGTTTTGTATAAGTAGAATGGATGGCGTGCAGATGAAAATAATAATTAACATCCGCATACAATAATCCTAAGTCATCGTCGAGTATCATTAAAAAATATATTACACTGTATAGGTCCTAAAAGAGAATACTGAAGAATACCGAAGAGAATTAAATATAGTGCGGAAAGAATGTTATAAATGCGGAAACAGAAGTGCGGATGCTGAGGTTATGATATATAAAGTGTATCAGTCCTGAATGGTGATAGACCTGAATTAATTTGTTTAAACGTCCGATATTCTACCCTTTATCAAGTGGCTTAATGACGTAAAAAAAAAAGGTAGCAGCCCGAATGTTTATGTTGCGGTTATCATTTAAGAATTCAACAATACGGACCAGTTGGCATTGTTTAGAATTTTTACCTCTGAAGTCAAATTTTTCAGAGATGAGTATGCTATGATTGTCTAAGAACTGGGGATTGATGGCCCTACAATAACTTAATAATTTTGCTGAGAGAATGTAATAGGGCAAAATGTATTATGATCTTCATAATTTGTATGAGTTTTAGAGATACGTGAAATAACAGAAGATTTCCAATGGTTAGGAAAATAGCAGAATTTAAGAATAGCATTAGTGAGATTTGGAATATAAAAAATACAGTTTACAGGTAATTTATTTAAAGCAGTACACGTGATATTATCATAATCAGAGGCTTTATGCTTTTTAATATTTTTTATAATATTTTTGATATTAAGATGAATTTCAGGGAGCGGTTAAGGAGGGAGGGAGTAATTAGAAAGTTTTCAATATTATTGACATGTTATATAACATATGTTCATGATTAACAAGATATGGATGAGTGAAAAATTGATTAGTAAAAATTTTTGAAAGCAGGTCAGCTTTTTTATATTCGCTATACACAGCAGAGTTAAATTCAGTGTATTTATTATTCGGGAGTGTAATTATTAGTATTTTCTTAATAATCGATAAGGAGTTTACTTCAAGAGAGTGGTTACTTAGAAAATTATTTGAGCTATTTTGTTTTTCTTTTGCAACTGGGTTTTTAGTTTTGTTCTTTAATATATTTCTAATAGGTTTGAGGCAAGGATCCTTAGTAGGCTGGAAAATTCGCCGGATCTTATTCGTATGCTTTCAAATATGATGAATGTATTGAAGGAGAGTGAAAAAGTTGTTTTATTGAAATAGGTGTAGGTTGTATACTTTCGAGGGGTTTTTTTATACGACGATTTAAAAAGTTTTATGATGAAATCCCACTTCAGTACAATAATATGTTAATTTTTTTATGAATTTCCAAATGTGTAAGGAAATGCTGAGACACTCTGTACATATTCAGACTGCGATCCTAATACCACTTTTTTGTTCTGTTTCACCTGGGATTGACCAGGTGAAAGACCCTCTTCTTTATTTACCCCCAAAGTATAAAATGATATAGGAGTCGGAGAGATTGCGTTGACTGAACTTCGGAACTACTTTTTAAAAGACGAGAACTGTAGCAAAATACTAGCTCAATTGATAAAATAACTACAATAATTAAAAAAAAAAAAAAAACACAAATTTTAAAATAAATTATCTGTTTTCATTTGAATAGAAATTAAATAGAAGATTACTAACTATGCTTTAGTACGTAAAGGACAATTTGTTTTGATTTGTTTAATAGTGATATTTGTATTTGTAAATAGAAACTTTTTATTTGAATTCGAATGCATTTTTTCCTACAAAGCGCTTAGTACTTTTATCATTTTTTTATTTGATAATTTTTCGGACTTTTTCAATATATTCTTTTCCGAAAGATATATATTTTTAAACCTCTAATATTCCAATAATGTTAACCATAAAACCTAATGAGGCATTTTTTGTGATTATTAAAAGTATTTAGCTTTCTCACGTATAATTTAATAAACGGTCAAGTTCGAGTATTACTCGCGTTCAGATAGTTCCGTACAATATAAATATATGAATTATGAACTGTATTATGAAAAAAATCGTTGCTAGAAAAAGAATAAGATTTTGAAAAAAAAATTACAACGTAGGGATCGTTATAGCTGTATATATACTAGAAAAGTATGAATGGGTATAACGTAAAAGTTCAAAGATATATGAAGCCTAAATAATATCAAATATTGCTATTCTGCATAAAGCTTTTTAAAATCATATCCTAATTTGTTTATGATGAACTTAGCTCGGCACTGACAATAAAAGTAGTACATATTTAAACTTCATGTGGCATTTCATAAAACTAAATTTAGAGTCGTAAAAATCTTTTCTTTTTACAGTTTAACTAAGAAAAAACTTGTTCGAAATTTAAACTTGGCATTTTGATACGCGCGGTTCGAAAGGAGGTCGCAAAGTAGCAACGCCGCATTGATCCGCGCCGAGTTTTACCAGATAAATTTTTAATTAACTTTTAAAGACACGGGAGGCGTATTGACAGATCTACCTAATGCAAACTAGTTGCGAATCTCATAGTATTTGTGAGATTAATTCTATTTAAATTTTCCTGTTTTTGACAATTTGATATTTATTCCTTTTATACTGCTACTGGACATTGTATTACACAAATGTATCATTAAAAGTTGATATCAAGGCTTTAAAAGGCGATGGTTCATACAGTACGTCCCCCCCCCCCAACTGTTAATGTTGGGGAGTGTTGATTTTGTACATTTATTTTAAACAGTGATGATGTGAATCCCAGTACTCACGAAACGTATACGTCTGGTCAATATTCACTGTGATTAATTTATATATTGTGAGTTTATACGTTGGTTTTATTCACTTACCATTATTTCTCTTAATTACCCCTGTCGGCTGGCGCACAAACGTTTCTGACTTCAGTTGATGCTGGTCTAATTTAAATAACTATGCATCGCAGCATTTTTTCAATGCTATTCTCTTTTAATAACATCATGTCATCGTTCAATGGTGTAATTATTGTTTTAATTTACTAGAGAAGTGATAAATCAGTAAAACAGCATTAAAAATACTTCAAGTTAAGGATACGTAATAAACACGTCTTTAAAAAACAAAATATTTTTTTAGCCTTTATGAGAATGTTTCACCTTTTCTATCCATCGGGATTAACGATCATGGATCTGAATGATTAGGTCAACAAGCTTGGAGCATTTATCGCCAGATCTGAAACTGACATCAAATCAGGCGCCAGGCGATGTTTTCTTTGCTTTAAACCAGAAGATTTATTTAGAATTAAAAAATACCCAATTAATATCAATATAACTTTGAACAAACAGGTTTCATTGAAAAAAGGAAATCCGTAAAATATTTTTTAAATAAAAAAATATCACTCTTCTAATTTTGCAAAATATTTTTTTGTCGATTTAAAAACATACAATAAGACACCTAGGGATAAAAAATGCATTTAATATCATTAGATAGAGATAAATAAATTTGCTAATAGTTATGACATATCATGACGTAATCATGGCATAATGTTCTGTTGAAATATTTTTAAAAAGTTATTTTTAAAAGTTGTTTTAGTGTGGGAGGAAGAGAAAATAGGTGTTGCGTTTACGCAACGTCAGCGGGAAAGTGGTAGTTCCATTATTCACTCGTGTGGTTCGACTATGTGGAATTTGTTCTTATTCTGTGCTCATAAAAATGCTTGGAGCTAGATATCTTACGTTAGAGGAAGGTCTTCAAAGAATTCTTAATAAATATTCATCTATGATGACGGGAACAAAACTAATATTATCGTTATTTTATCAGAAATAGGAGAAATTATTGATGATGAAGAAGGAAATGATAACATATCAAAAAATGATGATATTTTACCATGCGCTACTGCTGAAGAAATTGAAGCCTGCGTAAAAAAGAAGTTTGTATCCTCTAAAAGTAATACGAGTCATACAAAGAAAAAAAAATGGAGACTTGAAGTAGATAAAGATGGAAATATTTATTATGACTCAGCCAAAAAATGAAGAAAAAATAAAATCTTGCCAAATACGGGAAGATATAAAGATTATGTTCGACAAAAAACTCTCACATAGATTTCAAATGTGAAGTTGCATTGTACCTTTTACAAACTCCCTTTGAATGTAAAGAGTTAGTCAAAAACAGATCAGCCACAAGAAGGCATAGTAAGTTCGCCATAGATAAGCCATTACAGACAGAATGCGGACATATAACCCTTTCCAGGGCAAAGCATTTCAATTTCTAATATGTTGAAATGAATGAATGACACCGGAATTTACAAACAATTACATAATAAAAAAAAATTACTTTACCAAAATTCTGGTGCTATTGCGGCATTTAGGAAATAAAATTAATTGGATTCATAAATGCACGACTGCCACTGAAGGGTTAATCGACAAGTCCGATGTCAGCTGAAGACTAAATTGTAAACAATTCCATAGCCAGAATGTTTATCGCTGCAGTAAATTTCTGATGTTGTTTAACATCATTAGTGTAGCGAATATTTTTATACTTGAAGCTGTTTTCTGGATATAATAAGTAATTTAGAAAGAAAAAATTAATTCAATTTTAATAATAAATTTAATGACCTTTAACGTGATTGCTTACTGTGAAAACTGCAACAAAGCTAAAAAAATCTTCTAGTGTCCAAATATGCAATAAAACCCGGACGATGCTCAGTTGAACTCTCTAAACATCAGTAATCTTATTCCGCTGACGTTGCGTGAACGTAAGACTCGATTTTTCGTAAGCTGAAACAAATTTTGTTATTTCCACTATATATTAATGTTATATATGTTCAAATGAATAACCAATATCTTTTGTATAAAAAAATTGTAAATCCTTATAGTTTCGATGGTTAATGAGTTAAGAAAAAGTAATTTTCAAAATCGGTCGAGTATAAAAATTGTGTCAGATGCCTTGGCTTTTAAATATGTAGATTATGACACTATTTTAATCCTTTCAGATAAAGAATGCTTTTTTTTAATTTGCTATAAATGAAATTTGCAATTGCAACTTTCTCGAATAAACGTAACGCATAATTCTTTATGGCTGCATTTTTCCACATGACACATTTTACCATTACCATAGTAAAAATAAACCTCATAAAATCCATGCATTTGCATAAGATATGTCTACTAAAACCATTATTATATTTCCTTTTTATTTATTGCGTGTCAAAGGAAAGTCTGAAATTGAACCCTTTATTACCTCTAAAGCTATACAATATTTCATAAATTAGTAGAAATTCCGTTTTACAAATTTCTCGTGTTTTATGTCCAGTTCTAGAACTTATTTTGTCAGTTGTATAATACTAAATCTTCATTTAGTTGCTGGATTGAGAAAGAGAACTTATTTAAGACGTACTTACAATAGCAAAGCAAAATTAAAATAGTCATTTTATAAATTAGTACCCATCTCTTATATGCTGTGAGAAAGTGTTTAAATTTGAAAATTTTCCTTTTTTATTTCAAATGCTCTGAAACCAAAGTAAATTAATATTATATTTATAAATTAAAATAGACGTTCTACTAAATGTGTATACTTAATTTTTATATAAGGCAGTATTAAATTAAAATAAGCTACAGAAAATTATTATTTTTAGTTAAAATAGATATTCCGAAATCTGAATAATTTTTTTAATTAATTTAACATGTCTACTTAACTCAAAATTGTCTAACAAAAGCATGTGAGTAAGATAAATAGATAGACAAGGGAGAGGCATGATAAAAATTTATTTTGAATAAGATGTAGCTAATATATTTCATGTAAGAATATTAATAAGATGAATTATTAATTATGCATCACTCCCTTGCATTTTTTGTTAACCTAAATAAAAGAAAAATTGTTTACGAATGTTACACTGTTGTATTTTTTAGAAGAAAAAACAAAAAGGTTTCTTTTAAAAAAATGTTTTTTGCGTAGTGTCTTTTGAAAGAAAAAAAAAAAAAGTTGCGTTATTAAGATTTTAGATTTTTTTTTTATTCATCAAATATATATATCAAAATAGCAAACAATATATAAAGTGGTTTGAAAACTTAGTAGGGAACAATTTAGGGAATTCACTTTACATAACATGAATCCCATTTCAATAATATGTATATATACCAATAGGGAATAACAAAAGATGTTCGGTTAAAATTAGCTTTATATTCAACTCAATATAACAATGAATTCTCGCAATATTATTGCTATAAAGTATTTTATTTTATAACATTATTATTGAGAGTAACTGTCAATATTATTACTATGTACATATTTCTAAATTTTATCATAGTCAATATATTCGTAATCATAATCTCAAGATTCACTGTCCAACTTCACAGAGTTTAAACTTCGACACATTGGTGCGGGATTAATTGCGAGAAATTTCTATGTACCCTGATTTGTTCAATTCTGTCAGGGAGAGTATTCTACGGACTATGATTTGTTGAATCATGTATCTCGACTCCTATTAGGGAATTTTTTAAAAATCCTTCAGATTCTGAAATCATTTTTTTCCCAAATGTGGCCATTTTCTTTAATATGGCGACAAGCATATGTTTTGGCATTTGTAATCTTAAATTCGATTTTCCTGCACAATTGTTGTCAAATATCGCTAAATTTGGCGAAATGTTACAAATTTTGCGAACTTCGTTTTCTGCCATATGTCCATCAACTTATTAATTGTTTCAACCTTTATTCCTATTCAAATACATTGACCTGTAGCGACCAAAAAATGAACCACTAATTAAAATTTACTAACATGTGACATTGTCCAAGGGTGTTCTGGTACCCCAAATCAGTAGGATACAAAATTTAGGTAAAATTTGTCAGATGCGCACACACAAAATTTTCTCGTATTAAAATATATATGATATATCACACAAAATTTTCTCGTATTTAAATATATATGATATATCACACAAAATTTTCTCGTATTAAAATATATGTGATACATCACACAAAATTTTCTCGTATTAAAATATATATGATATAGCTGCATATAATAAAACACAGTGAAACGATTCCGGGGTGAACCCATCAATATTACCAGCCTCCGATAAGATGGAGCCACTTTAGGCTTAATTTCGATTTGAAATGTGTATGGGAAAACTTTTCTGCCTACATACAAATAATTTCTAACTGAAATTCCTTCTGTTCAACATAATTTTCTATAAAATATTCAAAACTAACAAAATTTCAATGATCTGCGCAGTCGAAAAAACATTTCAGAAATCGAGTTAAATACAAACCTAGCACAAACAAGAAGCGAGTCATTCACTTTTATGATTCATTGAACAAAAGTAAGAAACCACGGAGCAATGAAGATGAAAGAAGACGACATAAATGACTTCACTTGAAGCTGTCCTACCCCTGCTTTGACCGCTGTGAGTTGCGCCTTGAGCCAGTTTCTTCTCGCGGCGCAAATCAACTATGGTATAAGTCAAACATGGTGACGCCGGAGAGTGGGAAAGAACCCCTCTTTCGGCCTCGAAGCTTCAACTGTGTTAGATTGATATGTCGTCTCCTTTTATTCTTCATAATTTCGTGAAAGAAACAAACTTTCGCTATTTAAAATATTTTAACCATGACGTACGTAATATATTTGAAAAAGCGTAGCAGTGTTCACTACAAAACTTGAACTTAGATATTTTTGTCAAACTGCGTTAAAAAAAAAAAAAAAAAAAAAAAAAAAAAAAAAAAAAAAAAAAAAAAAAAAACACTTGGCTGTATGGTCAGCATATCAGCGTCGTCTGGTGATTGGCTTTAAACATTAGAAGCAAATACTCTCTTATTACATATGTAAACACAGATTTAGCTGTATGTTGAATCATTCATTTTTGAGATTAATTGAAAGTTTTTTTGAAGTGATTTGGCAATATATATAGATTAGTTTGTTTTGAAATATTCTTTCGACAGAGCTTTTATATGATTTATACAATTTTTTTTTTTTTATAATGTGGAGAGAAATTTCGCTGTTTTGATTAAAAGCCTGGTTTTACCAGAAGTATTGTAAATTCTAAGAAAAATCGTGAGACTAGAGACAAAATCTGCAGTTCAAACCGGTTTTTACTTTGTTAACTGGCTGAAATTTTCTCCTGCCTCACGACTTTTTGTTTAATCTCACCCTGGAGTTTGGCGCGCCTAATAGTGTGTTTATTAGAACATAAACTAACCGAACTTTCTTAATCTAAACTCTTCCATATTGTCCATTATTTTTATCATTTTTTTTTTTTCAAATTTTAAGTGAGAAACACAATTTATAACCACACTGTTAAACATTTTGCAGCATTCTGGCAGGTCATTCGACCGTTTTTTGAAAAAACGGTTTCATAACCATAATTTAACTATATTCTGACCATAAAATGGCCAATGATAGGGTCAGAATAGCGTTAAATTATGGTTGTTTTAACCGTTTTCGGAAAAAACGGTCAAATGATCTGCCAGAATGCTGCAAATTTTTAACAGTGCACCGTCCTAGGGTGGGCTTTTACACCAGTCATATATATATATATATATATTCCGCACAATCTGTAAATTGTATATAAATATTCCTCCAAAATGAATGTTAAAAATACATTTTTTATCAAGCTGCAGATGCAGCTCCTCTTATTACGAAAGAGCAATAAATCCTAATCTAAATTCAAAATGATTTCTTTCTTTTTTTTTTTTTTTTTTTTTTTCCAGACAACTGTATGTTTATCGAATAAGAAGATTATCGGCAAAAATACTCATAAAAATTAGACTGTTTAAATGGTTATTTTTTATCTAAAAATTCTTTATTCACTTAAGTATATTTTCCAAATCTTATCATTAAAAATCTGATTGAAGTCTTTTATTATTATCGGATCTTTAAAACTTATTCTGTGTTCATTATTAATCTTTCTTTTCATTACATGTCTTAAGTATTTTTTAAGTAATTAAATAAATACTTTTTTTAATTTAAAATTAAATTTCAAATTAAATAAAAAAAATGTTTCATCTGTACGTTCATTAATAATAATTCATTATCATTGAAAACGCTGAGCCCTCTATTAAAAGTTATTCCTTAGGTAAAACCCTTTCATGCTTTCTACACCTCACTTGGCACTTTGTTTAATTCCAAATCACGTACATTGTTACTCTTCGCTCTTCACTGAGTCCAGATGTCAGTGACAGCCACAGTATGAATAGCTGCAACAAAGGAGATATTTCATCCCCCCTCCTGCGCTTGAGACTCATTCATCTCTACTTTCTCATTTGTAATTGGATGCAACATTTAGAAACGGGTTGTTTAAGAGTATCAGATGAATTCCACTTAGGTACATGTAGTATATTAGAAAAGGATTAAATCTTTTAAATGATTTCATTCAATAAAAAACGTTTTGATTAATGGAGAATTTCTTTAGCCCTTAAGCACGATACATTTTGTTCCAAGAGTATATGTATCTTGTTTTTTTCTTTAATATTAACTGGCTTTCTGCTGCAAAAAAAAGAAGTATAACTTTCGTTTTCTTTCATTTATAGATTTGAGACTTTTTTTAATTTGCGATATTAAATATTAGTTTCTTGATATATTTCGGAATTTAGATAACCTCTGGGATTTAAATAGAAATTTAAAATATAGTACAGTTTCAAAATATTTAAAGTTGGTCACTGGAAAAGTGTAATAAAATAAAATTTATTAAATAATTAACAATGACTAATTTTACTAATATTTATTCAGTATAAATAAATAAATAAATATATATATATATATATATATTAGAGTGGGTCGAAAAAACCGAAATAGTTACAATTGAAATGTAATAGAGCGGAAAAGTTGCCTTTTGTAATAAAGAATAAATTCGTAAAATATTATACCGATCGGTTAATATCTTTTACCGCTGCAAGGGGGCCAAAGTTTCAAAAAAATCGCAAAAAACAGGCTTTTTTCAATATTTTTTTTTAATTATCCAATCGTACAAATACAATTTCTAATAGGACGATATAGCTACATGAAGATAAAAGAAATGTCCCGGTAAATGTTCATTATGATAAAATAATATATTTTACTGCCTCAAAGGGACCATATTTAAAAAATGAATTTTAAAAATTTCAAATTTTCGTTTTTTCTATATTTTTATAATTTCTATAATATGCCTAGAAGTAAATAATTTTACTTTATATCTATTAATATGTCATAAATTTTGTTAACTATTTGTCATAGATTGGAAAATAAAAAAGGTAATCATTCATTGTTCTTTACGATCGCTTCATCTACTGCTGTTTTACTGCATATCAGCAGTTCATATACCACAAATCACAAAAATTATGTAAAATGAACAAAATATTTTAGTATTTTATTAATTAAAATACAGAAATGTTTAACCGAAACGGATTAAACAAACTTAAATTGAAGAAGTATTTAAAGTAAATGAATTTTACAATATGACTTGATTTCAAATAAAGCCATTGTTCCTTGAGAGGCCGAAATTTATCATATGTGATACTCACTCTGTTCTGGTCCACAAACTTTGCCAGCACTTCAGAGACTAATTTCACGCATCTTTCTACTGATTGAATGGGACAAGGAAAGTTATAATAGCTGGCATCTTTAATCGAACATTCTAAACTCACCAGCGTTGTTAGATCTTCAGTCGATAGACAAACCGTAACAGGTGGATTCGTTAGTTTACAGTTTTGCCTTTCGACTAAAACCATACAATTTTAAGCTTCAAAGTTCAAGTCTGGAATGACGAAATGACGGATGGCACTATTCGTGTCCACAGAACTTCGTGCTTTGGCATTTCTTAATTTTGGCAATCGGCTGATCAGGATGTTCTCAATGAGTACATCTTGAATGTGTACTGCATCAGTTGGTTCAAAATTAAAGTAAATCCACCATGTTTTTCAGATTCTGTGGACTATAATTAGTAACCTTCGTTACTTGCCATATCATATACAAAATATTATAGTTCCTGTAATTTCACGAAATGCCTGTTTCGCAAATCATGAAAATAGCCTCATTGAAATGATAGCATTTGAAGGAGAGGACATCAGAACCCCAGCCATAAAAAAAATTGCCAAAGCACGAAGTTCTGTGGACACGAATAGTGCCATCCGTCACTTCGTCATTTCAGACTTGAACTTTGAAGCTTAAAATTGTATGGATTTAGTCTAGTGTCAAAACTGTAAACTAACGAAACCACCTGTTACGGTTTGTTTATGGACTGACGATCTAACGACGCTGGTGAGTTTAGAATGCTCGATTAAACATACTAGCTATTATAATTTTCCTTGTTCCACTTAATCAATAGAAAGATGTGTGAAATTAGTCTCTGAAGTGCTGGTAAAGCTTGCGGACGAGAACAGACAGAGGAGCACATGTGATAAATTTTGGCCTCACGAGGAACAATGGCTTTATTGGAAATAAAGTCATATTATAAAATTCAATTACTTTAAATACTTCTTAATTTTATGTTTATTTAATCCCTTTCGGTTAATCATCTATGTATTTTTAAAATACTAAAATATGCTGTTCATTTTATATCATTTTTGGTATATGAACTGCTGATATGCAGTAAAACAGCAGTACATAAAGCGATCGTCAAGAATAATGAATGATTACAGTTTTTTTTTTTCAGTTATAACAAATAGTTAACAAAAGTTACCACAATATTAATAGATGTGAAGTACATTTATTTACTTCTAGATATTATAGAAATTATAAAAATTAAAAAAAAAAAAAAAAAAATGAAATTTTTACATTTTTTTTTTTTTTTAAATATGGTCTTTTTGCGGCAATAAAATATATTACTTTATCATAATGAACATTTACCAGGACATTTCTTGTATCTTCATGTAGCTATCGCGTCCACTTAGAAATTGTATTCGTACGTTTGTATAATTAAAAAAAAAATACTGAAAAAAAACATGTTTTTTGCGATTTTTGGAAATTTTGGCCCCCTTGCGGCAGTAAAAGATATTAGCCGATCGGTGTAATATTTTACGAATTTATACTTTACTACAAAAGGCAACTTTACATTTCGATTATAAATATTTCGGTTTTTTCGACCCACCCTAATATATATATTTCGTATTATGAAACAGAGAAAACAACATTATATTTTTTTCATTTTGCAGGACAGCCGAATGGTTTCCATATAATATATATATTTATTTACATTATCAGCTCCTTTTGCTGATATATCCACAGACTACGTTATAGGTTTCACGGCAATGAAACCACTATTTTAATTACTAGTAAATCTGCAGATCAGGAGCCTCAACGTCAGCTCTACAATTCATTGTGTTTAGCACTCTTTGAGTAATATTAATCTTTCTACAAAAAACGAAATTTAAAGTTTTGAAATTACATAAACATTTATAAAACGAAAAAATATTTCGAAGATTTCTGACATTAGAAGCATTAAATTCAACCCCTTCTTATGTAATGGTATTCCGAAAATCTCATGAGCTACTTATTCTGGTAATTTTTAAATAATAAAGTAGATTTCATCAGGGGGGCAGAGCCCCCCTGAACCCCTTCGTAGTGTAATTTAATTTACATTTGTAACTATCAATTAATTGTGTTAATGCCCTTTAGTAATTTCTACCAATAGACGGAAACGTACATGAATTCTTTTCTACAGCCCTGTATATTACGTGAAGATTTTTACGCGTCGTCTATAACATTTAAATTTAATGCAGACAAAAAACCCTCTTAAAACTGCTCATATCACATTTCCGGGGATTAGTATGCATAGTGTGCACCATATATCCAGTTTCTGCGGAGTCCTGTATATGGTTCTATTTAAATTCTGCAAACATTTGTTAGTATACTAAATGTAATTGGGCTGGGAAATACATAACTCAAATAAAAAAAAAACACACTGAAGCAATTCGCGCTCATTTTCATTTATACTTACGAATTCATTTGTGTACCGCTGTACATGGTCTATACAATATTTAAGCACTACTTATTAAGCACAAATTTACTTAACGTTAAAACGCACACCATAATCGAAAATGCTCTTCAGCAATCATCCCTAATAGACCAGAACTGCATCCGAAATTTTTTATGTGACCCTATAAATGAACGATAAATACGATACAAATCATATTCAAGCTTCTTGTAGTCAACCACAGTAATGTAATTTAATTTCATAATGTTTGAATTAGTGCAACACAATTAACACACTGACGACAGGCAATTTAATTAAATCTGGGTTTAAAAACAGTAGAAGCTCCTCCCTCTTCTGAAAGTGTCTCGGAAATTGGTTTCTGAGATATGTTTTTCATGTTTATGCAGCAGTAAATATCTTTCAATGTACGGATGTAATATATAATGTCTTACAATCTATAAAAAATATGGACAACACAATATAAATGTCTTTTCTGTAAGGTAGAAGTCACTCCCTTAGCCAATGATGTATTCTGAATAAAAACGAGAATTCTCGTTTCCCGTCGCTAATGTGTTAAAATAAGCTGTGAAGAGTTTTTTCCCCCCGTAGACCACATTTTAATCGACCACTTTTGTGTGACCCTGAAAAAAACATATGCTTTGCACCCCATATACTACAAAAATGTTTCAAAAATACAGATCAATTTTATTATTTTGTAACAGAGTAACATCATTAAAAAACGCCACAAAAGGATTTTCTTCAAAGATTGTAATATTATGAATACTTTTGAGTTCCCTGTACGCATGCTGTAAGTGCTACACATAACATATTTTATAGTAACCAGGTTCTAGTGCACCTTAATAAAGTATATAAATTTCATTACGTTTAAAATTGTGTAACATTATTAAAATAAACCGCAGACGATTTTTCCCAAAGACTATAATGTAACGGAATAGTTTTGAGTGCCCCTGTAATTAAGCTATGAATGCTACACTCTTCATTTTTAATACCAAACATACTTTGGCAAACCTCAATAACGTATATCAATTACATGTAATCCCGACGATATTTACGTGAGTTAGAGCACGTAGAGAAACACGGCAGGCGACAGATAGAAAAACTGAAGTCATAAATACTTTTCATCCATGTTGGAAAGTGTTAAAAAGGATTTACATGCCTTTAACTGTACTTTTTTTTTTCACTTATGGCATGGTTAAACATTAGTTTAAACATCCTAATCCATGCGATAGCAATAACATATTAAATGCCCCCCAAAATATGCATATCTGGAGATCTATAAATCTACTGGAAAATAATTCATTATCGTGCCCACTGTTAATTGCATAAATTGCATCGATTTGGCGCGATACAATATTTTTTTGTGATAGCCTTTTAATAGTACCTGCAACAAAATTAACGTAATTTACTAACTTCATTCATATTTGACGCAATGATAGGCTACGAATAACAGTCACTAGGCAACGGAGAAAAGAAAAAAAAAAAGAAATATGTATCATGTAAAATAAGAAAATTAAATTAAAAATTCTTTATATTATTGGCATACATGTATAAATGTCCTCAAAACATTATACACGTAAATAAAAAAATCTGATAGATATATTGATAAAACTTCAATATAATAGGAATAATTTAAAACCCTTATTTGGAATTTTAGTATCCATAATTTGACATTTAAATCCATTAATCCAACGTGCCATTTTCTTTCAACAAATGGAAATTTGAAAATCGTCTGACTTGCCGTAGAAAAGCATTATAAATAAAAATAAAATCTTCCATATTTTCCGAACGAATGAACCAAATTTAACCAAAAACTATACAGCTACGTCCGGGTATCTCACGAATATGCCCAATTAATTTCAAGCTGATCGGGTG
Source organism: Maratus speciosus (assembly GCA_963932465.1). Taxonomy (NCBI): domain Eukaryota; kingdom Metazoa; phylum Arthropoda; class Arachnida; order Araneae; family Salticidae; genus Maratus; species Maratus speciosus. Next base: position 426,565,059 of record OZ010795.1, on the reverse strand, counting down.
TTTTTTGCGGCAATTATCGCGGAACAGACAGACAGACAGACAGACAGACAGACAGACAAACGGAAATCAAAACTTTTCGTGCCTCCACAGTAAGCCTTCACTGACGTTTCCGCAAATATATTTCAGCAGATATAATGCACTTTTGCAAATCAATGTAATGATTAATATTCTCAAAGAAATTAATCTTTTTTGTATCATGCAAAATGAAAAAAAAAATAATGAATTTCTGTATTAAAAAAAACATCTCTTTTTAGTATTAAAAAATCATCTTTTTTTAGTATTACAAAAACCATCTTTTTTTAGTATTAAAAAAAAGCTCCTTTTTTTTCTTTTTTTTCTTCCGTATTATGAAACAGAGAAAACAACATTATATTTTTTTCATTTTGATGGACAGTCGAATGGTTTTCATATATTAAAAAGGCAAAGGTTAATTAAAATATATATAATTAAAATACAAATTAATTTTATTTAAACAATTAAATACAATTAAAAATCATTAAAATACAATTTTTAGAAAGCTCGAAACTTTTGAATTGAGTTTATATCACAGTAATAATTGCATAGTATTTTTAATAATTTTATTAAATACAGAACGTAAAAAATCCTGTATCTCAATGGAAATGTAATTTTAAAAACTTTATAAGTCAAAATGAAAATTGCAGTGTTTAATGGAAGCACGTAGTTTATCATTCATCCATAAACAAAATTGTGTTCCTCACGCAAATTTTGTCTTCCAATGTTTACGAGGAAATGAGAGTATCATGTGATGTTCTAAAATACATTTTCATTTACGAGAATTCTATGACCAGAACGAAAATTTCATCTAATCTATCATGTATATAGAATTTCCCAAACGAGTTCTAATTGAAACACACGCTGATTTTTTGGGGAAGAATACTATAATACTTTTGATTAGAAAATAATATGTTTTTTTTTTTTTTTTAATTGAAAAATATTACAAGTATTTCATGAAATTTGCACTCCATTTTTTTAATCAACCATTTTTAAAAAATAAATTACGAGTTTAAAAATATAGTAAAATAATTATTTAATACATCTGATATCATATATCTACAATGAAAAAAAAATGGAATTAAAATCCAATGCTGTAAATCTTATGCAAGGAAATTGGGGTAAAATTTTGTTAATTACGTCATTAAATGAAACTAACCCGTGCGTAAAATAGACATTTTACGCAATAAACAAATAGTTAGAAACAATTTCTCAAAAAAGTAATAGTTTAATAATAATAAAAAAAATTCTAATCCAGCATTAAGGTACATTAAATATTAATAAATGAATAACAAAAACTCCTCACCCCCTGTTCAATATTTCAGTTTTTGAAAATATTTGCTGTCCACTGTTGTTATCGGATTATAAATAATGGGTCAATCAACAAATTTTATTATGTAACATTTCAAATATATCTTCTTATTCGGATTGTTTAGAAAATAATTGCGATAATCTAATTTCGAAATGAACTCAAAAAATCATGGACATCTCATTTGCAAAATTTGAAGATTTAGTACAATATTCAAAATTTTAATATTTTTCTACTATTATTTTATGTGTTATTTCCTTCTAATAATGCATCTATTGATATAAATTCTGTTTAGTTTAAGGAATTCAAGTTTATTTAACATCCACCAATCATTTTCCATTCCGTTGAAATTTGAAGCATGTTTCCTTTCTAAATATCGAAAAAATAAAAATACAAATATTGCTCCTTTATAGGGTAATTTCTTTATAGAAACTAGAACTGATTCCTAATGTTTTGTCGAAATTTATATCTACCCTATATATATATAAAATCCTAATGAAACGAATTTATGAAACGGAAGTATGAAACGGAAGTATGAAGCGACTGATTAAACAACTGATTATGTTTCACGGCGATTTCTCCTAAAATACGGAATACTTTGCGATGAAATTAACACCAAAAATCAATATTGATCCGCAGATTTCAAAACTAGCATTAGGTTTTTTTAAATTCGAATTAGATTTCGAAATATTAATTGTTTTCTATTTTTATATACTTTTCTCTAATGATGGCAACTCAAATTTTAATCATAACAGATATATTTTTTTCAGATTTTAGAAAAGGTTAGTATTTTAAACTAATTTGGCGATAAGTTTGGCCTCCCTTAAATGTATGCTAAGAAATGTGTCATGTTACCTTTATTCATAATTCAATTTGTATTTCATTATCATTTTATTTAATACAAACTGAAACATTTAAAATAAATGGTTTCACTTCTTTATTTTTTTTTAAACGAAATGAAAAGCAAAATATTAGGCATAGATGTCATATAAGCAACGGGGTACCGAATTGGCGCCAAAATGGCATTATTTGGGTTGATATGGAAACCCGGCTATTGTTGTTTATTTAATAAAAAATGTTTATTTACTTTATTTTCTCTTTTTTAATTACATAAATTGTTTTGTTCCATAGTTAATTATTTTTTTGGTTATTTTCCTTTAAAAATAAAACATAATAGAAAATAATTAAAAAATACGGTACTAGTTAGTTATTCCATCGACCCATTTCACCAAATTATATAAATCGCCAAACCACTCGCCAAATTATACAAACTGACATAATTTTTATTTTAAATGACGAAAGAACAAAGAAAATAGTATAACATTAATAAATATACAAATAAAACGTCGAAATAAAAATCACTTGATGACGTAAAGACGTGTAACTTGCTTAAAGTCAAGTGAATGTGACATTCACGATCAACCATTATTGGCATTTAATCTTATAGTTTTGTGATAGATTTTTGGTCGACGGGATAACTAATTAGTATTAAAAATACATATGTAACTGGTATTCGAAAACGAGGTTTTTGCCAAATTTTCGTAAAAAAAAATCACGCCAAATCCGGTGCGTATATGGAATCTGGCCAAATATTAAATGATGTAACAAACGATGACATTTAATTTCAACTTCAAAGCAACGTTTTAATTTACCACTCGAAAAAAAAAAAAAAAAAAAAAAAAATGCTAACTGGCGAGTTGAAAAATAGCACTTGGCGAGATTTGCACCCTGCTAGTGTAACAGAACCAATAATTATTTGCGACCATGGTTTGCACCAAACTTTTATGTAGTTTTATTTGAAAAAGAAATTTGATTTTTTAATCAAAAGGGAAAACTTTCGGCACAGATGTCATATTCGGACCCAAATTGGCGCGATTTTTTTCTGACGCCAAAGTCATATACGCAACGGGTGCTTAACTGGCGCCATAGTATCGTTATTTTGCTTGATTCGATAAGCCGGATGTTGTTGTTTATGCTGTTGATGTTTTCCACAAATTAGCGTCGGAAAAAAATCGCGCCAATATGTGGCCGTATATGATATCTGGGCCAAACTTTCATATGAAAAGCGAAGGGATCAGAGCGTATTTATTTATGACAGCTACATGACTTGGACTATTATAATATAGATGAAATGATGGCGATAGAATAATATTTGGCGACTTATCAGCTGTACCTGGCTAACATTAAAGTACCAAAATGGCACAAGGAATATAAAAAGCGAAGTGGTTCGCCCAGAACTGTTGATGAAAGTCACATGACTTAGGCTATTGTTATAGAAATTGTTTTAAAATACCGGGAAACAAAGACTCTGTACACTTAATTCATTTTATTTTAGCTTCTTTTCCAAACGTTTAACTGATCCTCTTTAATCAAACACGAAAACAACCATTGGATGTCTTAACAGCAACTGATTCGGCCTTAAATTTTTGAAATCAAAAGAAATTGAATAGAAATCCGTTTACAGGGAGATCTGCATAGCTTTTTCAGTATAATTCAATCATCTATAATATTTTAAAAACCGATCAGATTAGCGTGTTTTTAGATTCTGCGGTGTCTGAACGGGGGTTGGCGAACGTAGCTTGCAGGGGGCAGAGCCCCCTAGTTTACAATATACATAAACATATGTATGAATAAAATTTTATATGCTTCGGAATTCTCACAAAAGTAATATTGTGAAAATTCGAAAAATTTATTTCGCTCTGATGCATTAAAGTATAAACAGTCAAACTGACATGCTCAAAGTACCATTTCAGGACTGTAGAGTACCATTCAGATTTGCGGCAGGGCATTCAAAGTTTAATTCACTTAAGATAATCTCTGTTGAAAGCGAACAATTATTTGCCCCGCATTGAAGGTTAGAACACTTCCATTAAACAAGTCATCATACATATGTAAAGGGTAATATATTAAATGATATCGTGATTCATTTGCACTAGACTATTTAACACACGTGTGTTTTTTATCGAGACACCCGCCATCCCCACTTTTGTTCCAAAGGAATTTTATAGCACAGATATTTTGTAAAGCAAACATAAAGTGTAAATAACAGAGAAACTTGTTAAACAGATCAATTCTCTATTGAAAGAAAAATTATAATTCATGAGCTATACATTCATACATACGCAAAGCATTTAAAGTTTGATTCACTCAAGATAATCTCTGTTGACATCGGGCTGTTATTTGTTTTCATTGGAGGATAGAATGCTTTCATTAAGTGAGTCATCAAACATGTGAAAATTAAAATGGATTAAATTATATTGTGATTAATTTCCACTAGATTATTTAACGCAGACGCGTTTTTTATCCAGACGCCCACAATCCCGAGTTTTTGTCCAAAGGACGTTTATAGCACAGATACCTTATTTCATATAGAAAACATAAAGTTTAAATAACAGATTTTTTTTAACATATCAATTGTCTATCGAGAGAAAATTATAATTGATGAGGTATACACACAAGCATACGCAAGGCATTTAAAGTCTGATTCACTCAAGATAATCTCTGTTGACATCGGGCTGTTATTTTTTCCTCAATGGAGGACAGAATGCTTTCATTAACTGAGTCATCTACTAGATGATTTGACATAGACGTGTTTTTTATTCAGAAACTCACCTTCCCTACCATTTGTCTCTCTAGACGTTTACAGCACAGAGAACCTTTTTCTATAGAAAACATAAAGTGTAGATTGCAGAGAAATTTGCTACATATCACTTCAATAATGACTGAAAAATTATAATACTTGAACTGAACACACATACATACATAACGAGTAATTTCTAAGTGCCACCTCAGATGATGGCACAGATGATTCATATCACATTTCTAATATTATAGAGAAGTTTTTTAAAGCTATTGTAAATTTCGTATCTTACATGACCACAGATATACGCAACTACAACTTTAAAAGAAAGATACAATTCGCATTCATTTCTCTGGCAGAAATATCATTCTTAAACTTTAACATATTTTCAGAAAAACAAAGAACTCGCATTTTAAAATAATCACTAGATTGCTACGCCACAATAGATAGCTATTGTGAAATTCCTGTTAAAATCTTATTGCAGATACTCGTAATCATTCTTAATACCAATCGAATGTGAGGGGTTGTTCTAAAATTACGTCTTATTGGTTTTTTTTCCGTCAGGAACATTTCTTTAGTAGAAAAATACATTGATGTGTTAAAGAGAAATATCTAACTGAGATTTTATTAGGTATATTTTACTTGAAAAGATTATCTGATCATGGCTCATTCTTAATGGAAATTAATTCCTCTTATAGTGATCATTAATTTATGTATCATACAGCACGGTCGTGCTATATAGTAGAGCTCAGCCGCATCTTTTACGTTTTGAAATATGATGAAAAAACTACAACTCAATTACAATCTGAACCAGAAAACATTCAGTGATGAATAATGGCTTTTTGGAAAGGTCTTAATTTAGCGATGTGCCTTTTGAAGGTCGGGTCAAAAAATATCAAATATTAAGGGACACCCATTTAAACTTTACATAGCGTTCCATAATTTAACAATATAGAAATATCTCCTTCAATCTTTCTTTCCTGGTGCCAAATCCTAGAAAGCGGCACAATAATTTAAAAAAAGTGATAACACGCGTATTTTGTGTTAAATAAAAATCAGATTTCCTCTTTATATTTTTGCATTTTTCAAATCGACGTCATTCAAATCAGAAAATGAAAATGTTTCCTATATATATGTAAAACCTTTAACTAAACACGTGTTAAAATGACGCAGTATCTTCATTTTAATGATTTTAATGTTTAAAAATCTATTTTAATACAGGAGTTTTACTAAAAAAAAAACAATTTAGGGAAAGATAATAATAAAAAAAAAAAATCGTTTGCTAGGTATGACGTCAATTTCGGTTTAACTGACATAACTTTGTAATGATGTTTTATTCTGAAAAGAGACTCCTGATATTCTGAAATTAATCCTTATTATTATCATACATAAAACGAAAGATTTATTTTTAAGTCATACGAAAGAAATTTTCGGTAAATGGTAGTTCTTTTGGTTGTATTTATTGCATTTTTCTGCGTATTGTCAAGGAATTCGTATACTCCTATTGCACACGCCAAAGAAAACATGCATTTTAATTCTAAAAGCCGAAACACTTTAGTATAATTACGTCATTATTACGACAAATGAAACTCAGTTTCGCTAGTTAAAAAAAAATTAATATTGTTGAACCGAAAGTAATAATCTAAGACAGGGACGGAGAACATATGGCACGCGTGCCATGAGTGGCACGCTGCAGATTATTTTTGGCACGGCATAGATTTAAGTTTTACTTCAAAATATAGTAGAATTTCACAAAATGCATTAATTAATATATAGATGTTGTCTGTGTCACTTGATTCCAATTAGTTCAGTTGGTTGTGATTGTCGCACAGATTGAAGAAATTGAAATATAACTTAATTTATTCGAATCTAGCTCAATATTGGCTCAGAAAATTTTGAGAATTAGAAGATTATCACTAAACAAAAATTAAAAGTGTAATAAGCGAAATGCTGATTTTAAAATTATAACAACTTGGAATTCAATTACAGACACTAAAAGCTATAGTTTCTATAGACACTAAAGCTGTAGACACTAAAGCTATAGTGCTATTTTGACAATTTTTTTCTGCAAGACATTCTTTTCGTAAAAAAAAAAAGAAAAAAAAAACGAAAAATTCAACTAAAAACGTCTTATCAAGTGAGTGAAATTAAACTTGCATTCTATCGAAAATAACTAAGTACAAAGCATAAATAATTTGGCATTTAAGATGAGACAACAGAAATAATATTTTTTAAATAAATTTCTACAGTATAACATCAAATATCACCTGTATTTTTTAAATGCTAAAAAACAAAATATTAAGTAGTTTTGATTCATTATTATTTGATAGATTAATTTTATTTATTGTTGGCACGTCATGATCACGTAAAGTATATTTTTGGGAAAATTTTGTACGTGGACGTGGAAAGGTTCGCAATCCCTGGTCTAAGAGCTAGCAACGTTTTCGTCACTTGATTTTAGCAAGGCTCATTTTTCTATATGCTCTTCCGTTTTTTCAGGTAATATGTATGCGAACGGTCTGGCTGGCGGCAGACGTTACGTTTACCTGCGGGAGAAGGGGTTTTGCAGATGAAAAAAATTCAAAATTATGTCATTTTAGCAAGGCTCATGTTTCTACATGCTCTTCCGTTTTATGGTGTAGTACGTATGCAGACGGTCTGGCTTTCGGAAGACGTTGCGTTTACCTGCGGGAGAAAGGGTTATGCTGGTGAAAAAAACTTCAAAAATTCGTCATTTTAGCAAAGCTAATTTTTCTGTATGCTCTTCCATTTTATGGTGTAGTATGTATGCGGACGGTCCAACTGGCGGGAGACGTTGCGTTTACCTGCGGGAGAAATGGTTATGCAGGTGAAAAAACTTCAAAATTACGTCAGGAAACACTTCTGACATTCCTTGTAGCTTTCAAGGCCAAGGTTGAGAAAGGTTGTATGAAGGAATGTCTTTAGTTTGTTGGCTAGAAAAGTAGAAATATGGCTTTTGGGATTAAATAATCCCGCGCGTGCACAAACGTTACATTTCGATATGTTCATTTGTTACGGGATAACACGCACTAAAATAATTTTACTGAAAGAATGAAATAAAAGCTGTCTTCATATGTTGCTGAAAGTGTATTAACTGTAATTACTGTACATTTTATAAAATAATTCATGTTTTAAGAGGTAAAACAAATCGTTGCATATTTTCTAAGGAAAAAACGGCCATTTTTACAGAAACTGTTATAAAAGCGGAAAATAAATATGAAACGCTTGATTTTCCCCTAAAAAGAAGTAGTACTGATGCATTTTACAATATAGAGTAGTAGAATTTTTAAAGCGCATTTAGTCAAAAATATAATGGGAGACAAAGTGAGGTGAGATTTACCCCACGCGTGTGTTAACGTTACAAAAATAGGTGCCTGCGGTTACGGTTAAGTTAATTTTGCCCTAAACAACACCCGGTAACATGCGCCAAATGTTTGTAGGCTCAATTATATAATTTATCCGTACCAAATACGGATCACATAGGAATACTGGAAAGGAACGCCTTTCTGACCCAGTCAGGGCGTTGACAGAGCTGCAGTGGGCTACTTTTTTAAAAACCAGATTCTTGATTGGCACCACTTTTCTGAAACGGTAAAATTCCCCTCCTTTTCGCCTTAATTAATATGTCATTGAATAAGACGAATTTTACAACTTCAAAAACTAGTGTCAGTCAAAAAATCTGAATTTTAAAAGAGTAGCCCACTGGCAACACTAGACATTGAAAAGACTGTATCACACAAAGCTGATCTTTTGCCCTGGCAAAGTTGCCAGTAGGCTACATTTTATTAATTGAAATTTCTTGATTGGCACAACTATTTGGAAATGATAAAATTCCCCTTGTTGAACATATCAATTAAGTTGGAAACAAAAGGAATTTTACCATTTCAAAAAAGTTGTGCCGATCAAGAAATCGGAATTTAAAAAAGTAGTTTACTGGCAACACTCTTTCAAAGCCCTATACCGCGTCAGGAAAGCGTTTCGGACCCGGAATTCCTATTTGATTTCGAGTTGTCTAGGTGTATCCTACCTCTCCTCGATGTTCGTAACATCTTAGTTGGGACACCCTGTATATATTTGCGCTAAATAATTATAAATATATACGTAAAAATATTATACTAAGTTGGCATACATATAAAATTTATCTTTTATATTCTTTAAATTACAAACTGATTTTGAAAATATTTCCAGTCGTAAATCAATATTAAGATTTGAAACAAGCAATAAATTTTATTTAATACGGGATTTACTTCCTACTACAATTCTTGTCTGATGTAAATCAAAAATGAAAAAATAATATAATTTCTTACATAAAAATCGCATATCAGTTTTTGTTAATGTATCCAGTACCATCTCGTTTTAAGTAGTTTTCCTTTTATATAAATATATATATATATTTATTTATTTATTTACGAAAGTTCTTAAAAGTTTTAAAAAGCGCAAGATAAAATATATGACAAAATATCAATTTTAAACAAGAGTAACTAATTCGATTTTGCCCAAAAAGAAATATTTACTGTGCTTTTTTATCTTGAATTTGAAAGGATTTTCTGAGCAAAAACTGATCGATCCAACAATCTTTTCCGAAATCTATGTGACACATAAACAACAGGATTGGGACACATACTAGACCTAAGAAGTAGTAAAAATAAAATGCGGCGCCAGGGAATAGGGCGTTATGTTTTACGTATAGCTCATGTAATTTAATCTCTCAGAGATATTTTTTAAACAAACTTTCATTCATTTTCATCCATATTGATTATGGCTTAAAATAATCTGACTTCAGGTATTCTTTTTTAAATTTGATAAGAAGGGAGTCAGAAGTGTTTTTTTACGAGATGTGTTTTTTGTTTTAAATATATATTTGTTGCTTGATTTAAAAAAAAATAATAATAAATAAATGTAAATTCTAGCAAAACTTTTCAAATTAAAAATTATTGATAGAACACCATGTATTATATATATATATATATATATATATATATATATATAAATTTGCCTTTATGAATTATTGAACTCAAAAGTTCGTTTTAGTTTTTTTAGTTTAAAATTTATGAGCAGTATAGATAGAAATCCCCTAATAATTAGTAAGAAAGGGAAGTCTTGTTTGTACAAAATTATCTGTAATGTGCGGGAATAATTTAACATAAAAATAAGATGTTATTTGAAACGTTTAACTAAGTGGGCTGCAAATTCCGGTAATGCACAAATTAAAAAAAAATGTTATAATATATGCGTCTAGTGTGTTCTTTATTCAAGTAAACTACACAATTTGAATGGAAATTCAAGAATATTTTTTAGATATTTTGTGGACAGAATTTTTGAATAGCATACATTCCCGATTTTACGTTTATGAAATTCATACGCAACATTATCCCATTAATTTTTATTGCAATATTCATGATAAAAGTGAGTAAGAGCAATATATTTTATATGATATTGAGTATCATGCAATATATTTCTTTTTATATACGTTCTACCTATAACATCTCCAATTGTATAATTTTTAAAGGTTGTTTAGGTAATCAACTATCTGCTACTTTTTAAAATACAATATTTTTTTCTGCTTAACAAATCTCACATCTTGACAATTATATTAGCGCAATATCTTTATTTGTTATTTTTTTTTTAACTTTTTAAACTTTATACGAACTTTATGTACACCTATCCTCTACAATTTAAAAGTATATACATAAAAATGCAAAAATTATTCCAACTAAAAGGATCGAACCCGGACTTCCCGGGTTACAGAGTATAGGTGAAAACCCTTTTTTTTAAATTGAAATCTCTAATAAATTTTTTACATGCAATATATTTTTTAGTGTGCTCACTAACACCAAAAAACCATTTTCTGTGAAAAATATAAATTATGCAATCAAATAAAGTTTTGAAATTTATCAAAAGTGATATTTTCGAATTAGTGGCATGCTAAGAGATATTAGCCCAAGAATTTTTTACTTACGGCAAACTTTTTGATTGTGGGCATTTCAGAGCTTTAACCTGGTAGTTCAATTATATGTCTGTTGAATTGGTGTTTTACTTATATTATTTTATTTATATATTTATAGTGTAATTTCTTATTTTTTAAGGAATATTAGCCATAATAAAATGCTGATCTCTTTATATTGTTTTAAGGGCAAATGGATCAAGCTTTCGTAATCGAGCTCCACGCAATAGAGATAAATTAAAAAAATATTTCCTGCTTGAAAATTATTTTTAAAAACATGAACAATCAGTAAACTGAGATGCAGTTTGCAACCAAATTTCATTCGAAAGTTTTGTTTTCCCAATTGGCAGTGTGAAAAATTAAATTGCTCGATTACATATATGTTAATTTTTTGGTTTTTTCATATTACAGTTTTTACTATTTATAGTGGAAGGTTTACTTTCGTTATGAAAATTAGTCACAAATAGATGCTGAACAATTTTTATTGCTTTATGTGCAAAATGTTTATTATTATTATGTAATGAACCTGGCATGTGATACATATGAATTAAAAAATTCATGCTTGAAAATTATTTTTTAAAACATAACAAATAAGTCAATTAAGATACAGCTTTCAAGCAAATTGCATTTGAAAGTAGATTTTTTCTCTTATACGACGCGACGGTGCAAAAACTGAAAATATATGATGGATAAAATATTAAAAAAATTCAGTAGTGAAAATTGTAAAACCGAAATTTGATCACAAGTGTAGCGATTCGCAACGTCAGCGTTCCGCACAGATACGTTTGTCTTCTATGTGCTAATGGTATAGATAGAAACAAGTAATATAAAAATTTTGTTTTTAAAGTCAATTTCTACTAAGGCATCAAAGAAAAATTTAATATAATCCCTTAAGCTAATATTAGTTTTTGTTGCATTAAAATATCTCAATTTGTTGATTTTCTATAAGCAAGTAGGTTTACAATGGAACTCTATGGGAAATTTGGGAAATATTAGAGATATCGCCAAGTTGGCGTCACTTTTGGCGACTTATTTTGGCCCCCACATTTGGCGATATATCGCCAAGTTGGTCACAAACTTGGCGTTATTTGGCGACAGAACAGGCTCCCCCTATGGTAAACCCTTATTGAAAATACTTTCATTGATCTTCAATAACCAATGGCCGCCATATTGTTTCTCATGCAAAACTAAAATTAATTAATTAATATTTGAAAAAACTGTATTAATATCAATTGTCATCCAGTACAAGTTTTAAAAAAATATTTCAACTTGATAGGATAAATAATGAGTATTTTATTAACGATTGAAAATTTGAACAAGATAAATATATAAATAAATATAGGGAGAGTGTGAGCTAATAGTAGGAATTGAAAAATACATGCTGTCGTATTGTCGGTAAAACTTAAAGGAAACGTCGGTAAACGTAAGCGATTTTGTCATCGCATCCCAGCGAGATGAATACATATTTGTGAATATCCTTGTTAGTTAAAAATTCTAAAATTTATGTTAAATTCACGTTTTTTATAATAAAAAAAAATCGTAAATCTATATTTTACTCGTAACACATATTTTTTTTACAACGATTATTTTGAATGTTGCTATAGATTCTAGCTTTTGATTAACACAATTTCAGATTAGTATTATTTTCCATATTTTGTTACATATATTTTAGGATTAAGCAAGAAGTACTATTTGAATACACTGATATTTTAAGTCCGAAATCAGCAGAAAATATGAGTGTACAATAGCCAACAAAGAGTTATAAATTATGAGTTGCACAAAGTATAAAACTTTAAAATTCATTAGGTGCCAAGACTCCAGTTGCGGGAAGATGCAAGTTTGATTTTCTTTCGCTAATAATTTTAAAACAATTCATAAAAAAAAACATTTTTGTTAAACAAACAGTATTTCATAAATTATATTTTTTTTTCAGAATACCTGAATTTTTCTTTTTTTTTTTTTAATTCAGAAATTTTATTTTTCCGATTATCAGAATTAAAAAGAATAATAAAAATTAATACTAAAATGAAATATATCAGTTACATTTACATTCAAAACAAACAACTTAAACTATAACACATTTAATATTCGGTGTAAGTAGATTAATTTAAAGTTATGCAATCTGCATTTATTAAATTTTCCTCCGATAACAGATTTGGAGGTGCGCAGTACCGTTTTGCAACATCTCGTCAAAGAGCTCGCTTTATCGACAATAAAGTGTCCTTAAATATATAATGTCGGCGAAAGGAATGGTTTATTTTTATGTAATGTGAAAACAATATGATTGTTAAGTAAAATGGTTAATTCCTGTTATTTAAAGACTGCTTTGTTAAAAAAAATTGTGTTAATTTGCACTGAAACAGGTATAATGATGATACAAAAAATAGTTGTCTTTATGTGTAAAACTTGTGTAAATTGCCAAATACACGCCTTGTATGTCAATTCCATGGTCATACTCGGTAATATAATATTAAATAAGAAAAATAGTTTATACTGTCCAAACTCTATGAACATTTTTATGAGTCATAAATATAATTATTAAAATACATGTATGAACAATCTTTGATAAAATATCGATATTTAGAAGTAAATGCGCTTGTAAGATATTTTTTTTTTTTTTTTTTTTTTTTTTTATCGGGTCGTTCAGCAGTTAAATGTAATTATTATTGTCATAATATTTGAAGTTGTTATTAGTTATAAATATAATAATTTGGAAATCTGAAAAAGATTCGTGAAAAATAGTGATATTTAGTTATACAAGGTTTGTTTTCTTCTTATTTTTTATTCGCGTATTGTCATTTAAATTTAAGCAGAAAAAAAAAAAAAAAAAAAAAAAAAAAAAAAAAAGCAATTTAACTAATTACAACGACCATTTGGAAAATGATTTTTTCAAAGACTAAAATTTAAGACATAAAAAATCGCACGGAGTTGATCATACATTACGTACGCCATGAATTAGCAATGAATTAACATTAATAGTGTTATTACACGTAAAACTTCCAAGCGACAAAAATTGCCTGCGACTCGTATTTGGTGTGAAACATTTATATGTATTCATTCCTGTCCTATTTATCTTTTTTTATTTTTAATTGGCTTATTCCATTTTTCTTTTGCACGTGAAAATCTTACAAATTAAAATTAACTCTTTGGCAGAAATTGTTATTCATTTTCTTTCATTTTCATTAGTTATTATCCACCTGAAACTTACGTGTTATCCAAGCATTTCATTGGCTGTTCGAGAAAAGGCTTTTCCATCGTCAGATTTCAAAGAAATCTGACTACCAATTTTAAATGAAATTTCATTCTTAAACTTCTAAACATCCGACAATATTACTTTTTACACCGTCGGATAGAGAAAAAAATGTACTTTCAATTTGTTTGAAAGCTGCATCGCAATTTGTTTCAGAGTTATTAATTTTTTTTGTAGTTTTTATTACTTTTTTGTCATAGTGGCAACATAAAGTATCCATCTCTGTTGAAATTAAAGGGAAATACAGATTACTGTATAGACCAATCAGAACTCGAATAAAATGCGGATTAAACCAATAAAAACGTTCAGACATGCTTTTGATTTCCTACCCTGACGAGAACAATAACCATTTTTCCAAATGGTTAAAAAAAAATATATATATATATATATATATATATATATTTCTATTTCCAGAAGTCTTCGGGATTTTTATGAATTATAAATATAATCGTTAGCATAATGGTTAAATATAACGGGGTTTGGAAACCCGTGTAATTTTTTTGTGAAGAAAATAGTTATTCCGCTGTTAAAACTTTAGCAAAAGTCACCCTCGTATTCACGTTCAGAGTGTAAATTGGGGAGAATTTATTTATTTATTTATTTTAAACATCTCTAATATTCTGATTTTTTCTAGATTTATATATATATATATATATATATATATATATATATTAGTCATATGTTCGGCGAACGTGTAAAAAGATCGTGCTCAAATATTGGCAATTATTACTTTAGCGTAGATAAAAGAGGGTCTCTGGAAGGCATGCAGTGACTTCTGTCGAAAATTTTAAAAGAACGGTTAATATTCTTTTTTTTCCCTTTAGAATCTCTAAATTGAGCCCGAAACGCACTTCGAGAAAACGGGCGGAGGGGGTGGGGGGTGGAGGGAGGGACCACGAAAGCGCACTTAAAAAAAGGAAAGGCTTAAAAGCCCTATTGTTTTACACCGTTTACAACATCTGAAATACAAATGTAGGAAAATGCTTTCGGTTTCGCCGTATTTTGAACGGTATAGCGGATGCGCGTGCAGCAAGATAGTGAAAAAATGTCACTTTCGTACATTCGGATATTCATTATCACTTCACTTCCCTTCTAGTTGTCTGAAACGGAGTGTAGTTGTCGGTTTTGGGATTTTTGTGCCATTTGAGATATCAGTTATGGTTTTTAACTAATATTATCTGCTATTAAAAAAAAAAAAAAAAAAAAAAAAAAAAAATCTGAACTTCAGGTGCATTGGGAACATTTCCAGGTTATGCTCAATTATCAGATATCTACACGTGGAAGATTTTCCTAGTCATCGCAGATACACACACACACACGCAGAAACATAAACATTTTTATTTAGAAGTATAGAGAGTACAAATTAATTTATGAAAACAAGAAATCAAGAAAATGCAAAATAACATTTAGTATCTCACGCAGTAAATGTTTTTATGGTATAAAATAGTTTATTATCATTACTTACTATCTCTACACATATAAAAATATACATTAATGGAATAGAAAAAAATGCTATATAATTCTACAATATTATTGGCTATTGCAACTTTTATTGACGATGTACTGGAAAATATTGAAATATATAAGCTTGTTATAGAAGCGTAAAAATACAACGTTAAAAGCACCAAAAATTTTAAATTTTAAGCATACCGGTTTCGGTAGCATATAGCAACCTTCATCAATGCTCTGAGGAAGTGCTTCCTCAGTGTAGCACTGAGGAAGGTATGCTATATACTACCGAAACCGGTATGCTTAAAATTTTAATTTTTTGGTGCTTTTAACGTTGTATTTTTACGCTTCTACTATATTGCACCAAGCTCCTTCTTTTAATTATATATTCTTGTTTTTATTTATTTGTTGTATTCACTACCAGTTTTGATCTCATTTGTTAAACATCGACTGATAGTGATTTTCTAACATCAATAATAAATTGTTAAGGGGACAGTTTACCTTTTCAACATTTTTTTAAAAGATGGTTCAAATCATGAAATCACGGCATTTAAATGTTCAATTAAAAGTACATTTTGGGAGGTGGGGAAGATTTCAAATTTAATTAAAAATTTCAAAAAAGTTTTAAAACACTTTAAAATACCTACTACTTTTTAAAATGTTTATATCTTTACCCATTTTTACTTTCTTCTATCTTTAGAAGAAGAAAGTATTGGATTCGTGAAAATTTTCGACTTTCGGATTCCGACGGATTTACACGTTTTAGGGGTCAGAGATTCCGAAAAACATGTTTGTCTGCGAATGTCTGTTTGTGAGTCTGTGCATCTGTGAGTCTGTCTGTATGTGACACAAATTTTGTGGGCGCTCTATCTCTAGAACTAATGGACGGAATTTAATAAGAATTTATATTCAGTTTGTCCCTGATATAAATTGGTGCTGATTAGTTCTTGGTGTAAATCGCTCAACAGGTGGCGCTGCTATGCAGCCTTTTTCACGATTTCCTCAATAGCTCAATCTCCAGAACTAATGCACGGATTTTCATCAAACTTCAAATTCAGTTAGTCCTTGACATGAATAGGAGTTTTGTAGATTTTGGTGTAAATCGCTCAACAGGTGGCGCTGCTATACTGAATTTTTTACGATTTCCTTAATAGCTCTATCTCAACAACTAATGCTTGGATTTTCATCAAACTTGAGATTCAAGTATACTTTGATATGAATTAGTGCTATTCGTGTTTTGGTGCAAATTGCTCAACTGGTGGCGCTGCTATGCTGCACTTTTCAGAATTTCCAACACAGGTGTATCTCAAGAACTAATGCACGAATTTTCATCAAACTTTAGAATCAGTTAGTCCTTGACATGAATTGACATTTTATACAGTTTGTTGTAAATCGCTAAATAGGTGGCGCTGCTATGCTGTTTTTTGGGGATTTCCACATAAGCTCTATCTCAAGAATGAATGCTTGGATTTTCAACGAATTTCAGATTCATGTATACCTGGATATTAATTATTGCTGTTTATGTATTGGTGTAAATCATTAAACAGGTGGCGCTGCTATACTACATGTTTCAGAATTTACGCTATAGCTCTATATCGAGAACTAAGGCACGAATTTTTATCAAACTTCAAATTCAGATACACTATGATATTAATTGGTGCTAAATCGTTGTTATTTCTTGTACTATTTAAATGATTTAATTGACGTGATTTATATAGAAGAAAGTTTTCTGATGGCCACAACATACTAGTTTTTTCAAGATTTTTAAACCTGTATTACACAAGACTGTGCATGGATTTTTAGATACATCTAATATTTCATTTAATATATTTTTTTTCACGGATATATGTAAAATGATAGCGTAAAATGATAGTGTAAAACGATGAATTCTAACACATCTTCATATCTATTATATATATATAATCCAAACGGAAATTTCGTTCCGAACGCCGAGATTTCGAGTTCTACCGCATGGATTTTTACGGAACTTATACCGTTAGATAGGTATCGTTCCAGGGAAGGTTTTAAGCTATGACACATCATTCTACCTAGATTGGTTATAGAATTGGTATGGAAAATTCTATTATTTTGGACTTTGTTACTTCATATTTCCTTAAATATCTGGGCTCCTATTGGTCGTAGAGCTTAGATCTCGCGCCAAAAGTAGCTCCGAAGCACCCAAGCAAACTTTTCCCCGCGATTATTTTGCCGTCTTCCGATTTCCTCTAACTCTATTAGGGGCCCGCGTAGGGCCCCTTTAAAATATTTTTCGTAGTAATTTCAGCAATTATCTTAAATTATTGGTTAAGACCGCCACCCTCCCGATTCATGTATCTACGGAAAGGTTGCATGAAGGAGTTTCGTTCAGATACGCTTTCGTTAAGAATAGAGTGTGCTCCCTGGTGGTGGAATGTGGAACTAACATAACGCGATATTGTTAAAATTAGGAAATCTGACAATGCGATCTGTTTTAAACTTTGAGATAGTTCATAACACATAGTTTATTATCTATTCTATCTATTCTATCTATTATATATATAAAATCCAAACAAACATTTCGTTCCGAACGCCTAGATTTTGAATTCTACTGCATGGATTTTGACAGAACTTATACTCTTAGATAGGTATTGTTTCAGGGAAGGTTTTAAGCTATAACACATCGTTCTACGTAGGTTAGTTATAGAATTATGACGGAAAGTTCTGTTATTTTGGGCAAAAGGGTTACCATTATTTTATTAGCGATGAATTTTTTGATAAATGAATTGAAATGGCTGTACATCGCGGAAAAAAACTGTTACTAATTTTATTTAAAAGGAAAAAAAAGAAAAGAAGAGAGAAAATGGAAAAAAAATGAGGAGTGGTAATATTGGAAAACGAAAATATCGAATTTAAACATGAAAGAGAATGTTCGTAACGCTTAAAAATTTATTCAATATGAAAGATTGCAGTTTTAAACTAACTATATTTGGCAATTTATCTCTTGCGTCCGGTTAAATAAAATGCATCAGAAAATTTTATAAAATAATATGTGAGTGACAATTTTGTTTTTGATTTCTTTTAAATTTACTTTTTATTTTTATTTAACTCGACCATCATGTGACATACAGAAGAAACTAGCAGATGTAATTATAAAAATGACGATACTTGTGAGTTACATATTGTATGTTTTTTGCGATTTCATTTTATTGCCAAACGATTTAATTTTAAGCCAAAAATGCATGAGCGTGCCATCGGTTTGAGCGACATTCACAATATTGGTTATTTCTCAATAAACGACAGCATTTTCTGGAAATACCCAATTCTACTTATATATATATATATATATATATATATATATATATATATATATATATATATAATTCAAATGGAAATTTCATTCCCGCTGCTTATAACTCGAGTTCTGCTGAACGTACACTGTTAGGTAATTTTTCGGGGAATTTTTTAGTACATAACACGTCGATCTACGTTTCTTGGTATTAAATTATGGTTTCAAGATTTTTAATGAGATGAACCTGATAATGGAAAATTAGCCTCTTTAAATGATTCTGCCCAATGTATTTCGATGGAACTTGGACTGTTAATTAGATAATTTTCCAGTGGCGTTTTCAGTATACAACATGCCCTTCTATATTATTCAGCCATAACGTTTTTGGGAAAATTCTGTAGTCTGGTGTACGCAATTATCACAATAGCCTTTTTAAAAATTAAAATAAACGGTTTTTCATAGAATTTGCATTATTAGTTTGACAATTTTTCAGAGATAGTTTTAGTATATAATATATTGTTCGACACTGTTTAGTGATAGAGCAATGGGTTAAAATCTGTAATTTTCCAATATAGCTGCGAGTTGGAAAAAATGGGCTTGGCGAGACAAGGAAAGTTTTCATCCATATTTTCTGTTCAGTTATTAGATAATTTATTTACTATAAAGAATACATTTATCTCTTTTTTATATAAAAACAGAAGTAAATTGAATATAAATAACAAAAATATTAATATTCATAAATAAAAATTTATATAGGAATATATATATGAATACATATTTTAAAAAGCTTAAAGTTCATTTTATTTGTTTTTATAGCTGTTCATATCATTTGACCACAAATCTCACTTTCTTAAGCCCGAATTGCGCCAAGCTTTTTAACATCTAATAGTAGCCATTGATCTTAAAATCAGGAAAATTGGAGAGTAGATGTAGTTTGTAAAGTATGCATAAATTAAGGAGATAAATTACGTTATCGAATCCATAGACAATTGGCATATTTGGTACCGATAAGTTACATAATTGAGTCTACTGACAGTTGGCGTATGTTACCTGGCGTGATTTGGCGCATAATTAACTTAGGAATAGGTTTAAACTGATTCTGTGTTTTTAAAGCGGAGCTATTCTATAACCGAATTAACACAGAATTGGCGTGATTTGAAAAAAAACTTTTTGGTGCCCTTTTCCTATTTTTACGTTATACTAACACCATACCAAATTGTATGCTGTTGCACCATTTATTTCAATCCTAAATGTGCAAAATTTTTTGGTAATTTACAGTATAGGGATCTTGGCGAAACAGAGAAAATAGCCTTGGCGGAGAGAAAATTTGGAAACATATTTTCTGGCAACCTATTCACTGTTTCATTTCATATAAACAAGCATTTTTTTTCTGTTTATACAATTTATTTAACATAAAGATGCAATTTATCTAATTTTAATTAGAAACAGAAGCAATTTGTATATAAAAAACATTTATAATATACATATATAAACAAACAAAAATTTCATCAAGTTTGTTTTCTTAACTGTTTATATCAATTGGCAATAAATCTCACTTTCTGATGCCCGAATAACGCCAAGCTTTAAAAAAAACGCCAAAGGAGCCTGTAGTGGAAAAGAAAAGTACCAAATTTTATTGCAAACGATGCCAAACTTTGGGGCTCGATATTTATTGAACGCGAATTTCTTTTGGCTTTAATTATTATTTATTCGTAACACTGCAAAAAATTTTAATTTACTATTTTTTGAAGGTGGAAGTATTTTTTATTATCAAGTAAAATTAAGTTACAACTTCATTTTTCGCTGAATAAAACATGGAAATGTTTGCTGCAGTGCCAAGAGACACTTAAAATGTCATGCGCGTAGTTGGCGATTTTGAAAAAAAAAATATTTTATAATATCGGAACCCACAGCAAATTGGCTCATTTTAATGACAATGTTTTGGTACAAAATGAAATACATTTGTTGTAGACATAATAGTAAATCTCAATACTCGCCGATTGAAAAGTCTTTAAAATTATTCAGCAGAGACAACGAGAAATAACTTGCAGTTTCATAAATTTCAATAATCAATATTCTTATCTATCTATCTATCTACTTCTGCTTCTACTATATATACTATAGTAAAATGGAAATGGGAAATTCGTCCCGGTTGCATATAACTTGAGCTCACCTGAATGGATTTTGATCATAATGACAGTTAGATAATTTTCCAGGGAAGATTTTAGTATATAAAATATCGTTCTACGTTGCTTATACATACAATTATGTTTTAAAGTTATATAATCTGACGAACCCGATCATGAAAGATTAACCTTTTTAAAAGATTCAGCCGAATTGATTACGATTGAATTTTCACTGTTAGTTAAATAATTTTTCAGGCAGAGTTTTAGTGTATACTATACCCTTCTGCATTGCTTAATAATAGAGGTGTGGTGGAAAGTTCTATAATCAGTTGAACCCGATTATGAAAGTTTAACATTTTTTAAAGTTCTAGAGAACGGATTTTGATAGGAATTTCATTTTAGTTAGATATCTATTCAGACATGGTTTTAGTATTTTGCATATTGTTCTACGTTGCTTAGTCATAAAGTAATGGCGGAAAGTTCCATAATCATATGAAACCGATTATGAAAGATTAGACTTTTCAAAATGTTCTAGATGGCGGATATTGATAATACTTTCTTTGTTGATAAGACAATGTTTGCGGAGGTTTTATTTTATTGCGTATCATTCTACGTTGCTTAGTTACAGAATTATGGGGGAAAGTTCTATAATCAGATGGACCCCTTATGAAAGATCAACCTTTAAAAAAAAGTTTTACTGGATGGATTTTGTCCGCTTCTTTGTTTGCATAATTACAAGTAGTTATATAATTTTTCAGGGTTTGTTTTATTGTATTGCGTATTGTACTATCTTTCTTTACCAATCCTACCGTTATTGATCAACTAAAAGGGTTAAGACCTTAATAGCTGAAAATTTGTCTACACATTAGAAAATATAATAGCACATTGGCGTTCTTATCGTTTTCAGCAGTGCGAAAGGACATTCCATGTAAGGTTCCATATTGCTTTAAGTCACAATGTCAAATTCAATGATACATTTTGTTTAATTCAAGGTTCATTTGGATAAGCAGACCAGCGTAGCGGGCATAGCCTGCTAGTACTTTTATACAAAAGAAAAATATCTGAATCTTAAATCCATGCGCAGATTTATCACATATATTATAAATAACATGTATAAAAATGTTTAAATTCCTATCTCAAAAAAACAAACAAACAAAATACCTTAGCATTTTTAAAACTTTAAAGGGAAGAAAATATGAATATGGTGAAAAATACATTTAAAGTTATAATTTGTGTAGGTAATTGCGCTGCGTTTATTAACAAAATTACAATATCTCGCGATATAATTGCCGTTGTCAAAATATTCACAATTAAACAGGCTACCATTTAATATTAAAAATATAAAAATATCTAATTTTTCATCAATTTTGAGGTAAACTTACCCATTAATATATATATATATATATATATATATATATATATATATATATATATTTACATATATATATATATATATATATATATATATATATATATATATATATATATATATATATATGTGGGAATGTAAATATTCTCAACAATGCAACTCATCTAACTCAAGGGTTTATTGAATCGATACGCAATCATATATGAAATAAAAAGTACAACACGAGGAGCGTGGAAAAAATCTAAAAATGTGTGGCAACGGTTTTGATGGAAAATAAGTAAATTCAAGAGATGTTTTGTGTTTTTTAGAAGTTCGTTAGTGTTTATCTCAACATGAAGGTTGAAGATTATTTGAATAAAAAATAAAAGACTTGAGTAAGAATTCTAGGTGAATTCCAGTATTTATGTAAACAAATGCATTATATTATTGATATGGATGAACTGTTGCGATCTTCCAAGCATGATATTTGTTCGAGTGAATAATAAATGCCGTATTAAATTGATGAACTAATGGATGCATTTATTTATAGTTATAAGCTAAGCGAATCTTTAAATAATTTTCAGAAAGAATCCTATAAAATTTGGGGGCTCGGTGCCGGAATTTGAATAAAAAATTGAAACGATTACGGAAAAAACACATCATTATGTCGATTTCGAATAAAGCGCGACGAAGCGATTTGATTGAACTATGCGAGGAATGCGGAATAAACACGCCAGAGAAACTAACCATTCTGTCATTAATTGAAGCAATAAAAACTTGGGAAAGTTTTGATGAAGACTTTATAAAAGACCGTCTTGAAGTAATATCATCGGCTAGCAAAGAGAAAAGAAAGTCAGATCTTGAAGCGCAAGCAGAGAAGGAGAAAGAGCAGAAAAAAATAGTAGCAGAGAAGGCGAAAGAGGAGAAGAGAATAGCGTTGGAAGAAAGAAAATTAGAACTTCAAGCAGAAAAGAGAAGACGACAGGCAGAGATAGAGGAGAAGAAATTGATGTTAGAAATAGAGGATAGAGAAAAAATGAGGGAATTCGAGCTAAAGAAATTGACAATGCAAGCTGAGATAGACTCTTAGAAGGATGCAGAAATACTAGCTCCAAGAACGGGAACAGGTAAAAATTTTGATTTATTGAAGTTACTTAATCGTTTTGACAGTGAAAATGGTGATATTTCTATGTTCTTAACATTATACGAAAGACAAGTCTCAAATGAAAATAGACAAGGATGAATGGGTTTCATATCTATTGAGTTTATTACCGTTAGAAATAGCTAGCATAATTACAAGAGAAAAGGAACTGGATGTAAATAATTACGAATATATAAAAAAAAATTATTGTTGAAAAGATTCAAAATGTCGCCGGAAGAATTTAGACAGAGGTTCATGACTCATAAAAAGGAGCCAACAGATAATTGGCGCGATTTTGGTTTTCAGTTAAAAACGTACTTTAATGAATGGGTACGTGGAATGAACATAACAACTTTTGAGGGATTAACGGAGTTATTAGTAACTGATCAAATTAAGCGAAAAATTCCGCCAGAAACCAGAGAACGTTTTATTGAGGAAT
The DNA here is from genome assembly GCA_963932465.1 of Maratus speciosus. Taxonomy (NCBI): domain Eukaryota; kingdom Metazoa; phylum Arthropoda; class Arachnida; order Araneae; family Salticidae; genus Maratus; species Maratus speciosus. Next base: position 426,541,175 of record OZ010795.1, on the reverse strand, counting down.
TCAGAAAGATAAAAGAAGTAGATGTATTAGTGGAAAAACTAGATGATTTTGATTTCGCCAAGCGTTCAACAAACGATGATTCACGTTTTAAGGTTATTACAAAAATGTTAACTATATAAGGGAGTATAACATATTTAAAAATATATAAAAACTGCTTTAATTTAATGTGGTTAATATAGTGGCGTTTAATATGTTAAATATAAATCAGTTTAACGTCTTTTCCTATATGTAAAGATTTTGCTTTTATGACAAATTACAGCCTAAATCTATTTTAAATAAAATATGATAATTAATAACAATATAACAAGAAGCCACATTTTGTTACATTGAAATACATTTTCTTGATCAAATTATGTGTATTTTATTTTTTTTTATGCAAGCCTGTCTGCTTTGCGTTTTATTTAATGATTATTGCATAAAAATATATGATTAAGTATTTGAAAATATCAATAACTTCAATCGGCTAATCGAAAGTTTAATCACAAGCAAGTGATTTAAGGGAATCGTTACAGACATTGAAATCTCTAATATTCTACAAAAGAAATTTTACTCTACTACATATATTCCGTGTACTAAATAAATATATTTTAAATATTGATGAAACTTAGTAAGTAAAATGCGAGTTTCAAATTGTGAAGTGTTTATATATCATTAATTTTCAAAAGTGTTATAATTAATACTTTAAAATTTTATTTAGATTCAGAAGTAAGAAATTAAATTAGACTAAATTACTTATAATACATCTAATGTAAATTGCTGCACTTAGAAAGTTTGAAAAGTTTATCTGCCGTAATATTAATTCTCACATGTTTATAAAAATTTTAAATGGTTCTTGTAATACTGAAATTGTTAATTAAGGAAATTAATCATAATAATTAACGGGCACTTAAAACAGTTATTAAATAGTATGTTATAGAATTGAGTTCTTAATAAATCATTCTAATTAGGGAAATATTTTATCAGATTTTATAAGTCATATTTTAACAAAATGCTTAATTAGATAAACAAGTTAATCAATGAAAATTATTACATTTTAAATAATTTAATTGGCATTTTTTAAATTTAATATTTTAAGCAATAATAAATTGATGAATTCTTTGCATTTTTGCTTTTTAAATTGATGTAATCTGTTTTTTAAATCCTTCGTTCAACAAAGATTGATAATTGATTTTTTTTAAATATGTATTTCTTTCTTATTGGTAATTATTCTGTACATAATTATATTTCTGTGTGCAATATCCTCATATTGATGATTTTCAAGTTTTATAAACGAAATGATTTATTTAAATATTATTCTATGTATTGGTATTAGTCGCTGAAAAAGAATTGATTAAAGGGAAGTAAACTTTTTTTTTTTTTTTTGTAATTTGATTTAAAGAAAAATCTGAACAATGTGCAGGAAATCATTAAAAAATATGCATTATTACGTGCGTTATAATAATTTATAGCTAGCTTTACATGCACCCGGTATGTGGATATTGAAACTTTAAGATGCGATTTCACAGATAAGTAAATTTGGAGATAGTGTTCGTACTGTTACTTTCAAATTATTTAAGATTAGCATTCAATTTTTAAACTGATGTGAGTTTTTTTTTTTTTTCATAATCTACATGGTAATATATATATATATATATATATATATATATATATATATATTAATGCCTTTGTTTGCTTGTTTATTTATGTATTTATATATATATATATATATATATACTTTTTATCTTGAAAAATATTCACTTTCTTATTATATTTTTAATTTTGTTTGTACGTATACTTTGGTTTAAGTCAGACGTAAGTGTGTTATGATTCTATTTTCGTAAAAATTATTTTATATATGCACAATTACTAGTTTTATCATGCGCGCAGTACTTAATGATTTTCGTTTCTTTTAGTGATGTTATTTCTTTAAATAAATATGTTAATATATATATATTTTTTCGTATATACAAGGTTTTGTGTGCGTAATACACTTATCAACATACACTGTAGGTAGAATTAATAAAAAAATATTGAATATTATTTGATTTTTAATAAATTAAACATTGATGTTTATCATCCTTTCTGCAAAGTCAAAGGTTCAGTGCCTCCAATTATCATAAGCAATTTTTAAACAGAGTTTTAAAAAATTAATTTTCTAATTATATTTTTAATTTTGTTTGTGCGTATCTTTTGGTTTAAGTTAGATGTAAGTGTGTTATGATTCTATTTTCGTCAAAATTATTTTCTATGTTCACAATTTCCAGTTTTATCATGCGCGCAGTACTTAATGATCACTTAATGATTTTCGTTTCTTTTAGTGATATTATTTCTTTAAATAAAGGCGTTAATATATTTTTTTCGTATATAGAAGGGTTTGTGTGCGTAATATACTTAGCAACATATACTGTAGGTAGAATTAATAAAAAAATATTAAGTATTATTTTATTTTTAATAATTTTAAAAAAATGATGTTTATCATCCTTTCGGCAAACTCAAAGATTCAGTGTCCCTAATAATCATGAGCAATTTTAAAAGAGAGTTAAAAAAATCATTTTCTTATTATATTTTTAATTTTGTTTGTGCGTATATTTTGTTTTGATTTAGATGTAAGTGTGTTATGATTCTATTTTCATAAAGAATATTTCCTATATGCTCAATTACCATTTTTATACATGCGCGCAGTACTTTGATTTTCGTTTCTTTTAGTGATATTATTTCTTTAAATAAAGATGTTAATATATTTTTTTCGTATATACAAGGTTTTGTGTACGTAATATACTTATCACCATATACTGTAGATAGAATTAATAAAAAAATATTGAGTATTATATTTGATTTTTAATAATTTAAAAATTGATGTCTATCAACCTTTCGGCAAACATAAAGGTTCAGTGCCGCTAATTATCTTAAGCAATTTTTAAACAGAGCTTTGAGAAAAAAATAGTTATTTTACGTACACAATTGGATTAAAATAGACCAATTTAATAAATAAAAATTAATTAATTAGAGAAACATACCTATATTGATTTAGATATTTTTAAATGTTAATACTAAAGTAAAATATGACTTTCTTAAATCGAGATTTATGGAATTTATAAAAGTTAGGTAGGTCTGTCATTAGAATTCTTAATTCTTGTAGTAATTTCATTAGTATAGTGTAACAGTGATCAGTATATTGTAACAGTATAGTGTACAATATAAACTTATGGGTACGATTTCAGTTACAGAAGCTATTACATGTTATAATTTCATTTAAGTTGTGAATTTAAAAGCCAATTCTAAAATAAATTATATTAACCCACTGGGTACGAATTTGTGTCAGGGCTGCCACTTGCATTTTTTTTTTTTTTTTTTTTAATTCCCATCTCACAACGATTTCTCAAAACAAAAATCTTCCATATACACTTTTACAACATGTGCAAGATAAATATACTACAATATTATTTCTTTAAATAGTGGTATGTATATATGAACAGAATATAAATATAGGCGTCAGTGGTCAAATGCATGACGAGTCTGAGTCGTCAAATGTACCTAAGGGGCTATGGAGCATGTCTTGTTTTAAAGAAAGTTACACGCAAATGATGTGGTTAAATATATATTTAACATTATACTTGTAGTCAAAATACACACACACACACACACATATATATATATATATATATATGAGTGACATTTTTGTGATACGCAGCTTCTGAAACCATTAAACTCGCAGCCGCGGATCATTTCAAATAGGGAGCCATTGAAGTAACTTCACACTTCTCATAAAATCTTGAACACCACACACAATTAAAACTCAACATTTTTAATACTCTAAAAACATTTTAAAATGAAACAATAAATCAAAACTACACAAAAACTCTCTTCCAAACTCCATTACTTTTCAACATCTTCTGCATCGGCTCTCACGATCCTCTGTTTCGTCGCGTTGCCAGTTGAGTAAACTAAAGTTCAACGGCAGACAGTGACTCAAAGTAAAAAAGGTCCATGCTAGTCGTTTCATTTTGTCCGTTGGGTTTCACTACTCTGAAAACTTCATTTAAATTTATCCGTCGGGTTTCACTACTCTGACAACTGCATTTAAAGTTGTCCGTTGGGTTTCACGACTCTGACAATATATATGCAGGGTGATTCTAAATTGTTTTTACAAATTAAGAGGGGTTACAGCACCAATCCAGATGACCAATAATTATATAGGAATATAGGCTCGCATTCCATTCTGAGATGCAGAAAAGAGGAAATTAGAAACGGATCCTGCGAGATCAAGCAATACAAGTCATCGTCTTTTACGTCATTTTGTATCTGGCTACGTAGCATATATCCTAAGCCTATCAAGAATTTACCGTATGAAAATTTACAATGAGAAGAAACAGCATTTTGCTCTTAGTTGGTAACGGAGAAAGCCAATCAGAGCAAACGTTCTCCTTTATAAATGGCACAACGCTATCGCTCCAAGTATTATATTAATAACATCGCCCGTAACTTTTCGTGAATGCTATGGCGGAGTACACCTACAAGGAATTGGCAGACATGCACTTCACATACGATGAAGCCGAGTCTAACGAGAAAGACAGGCTGCCGTGGTGCATTCCACGTACCTTTTTTTTACAGACCGGTAGAGTCACGTGATGCTCGAATGCACCAATGAAGGTTTGAGAAAAGAGCATCACGTCACTCTTGCGGTCTGTAAAAAAAAGACATGAGATGCACCACGGTAGCCTGTCTTTTTCTCGCCTCGCGGTGAAGCAAAAGGGAATGGACGCGAAGCACGAACATTGTACGAACAGCGGTTTCCAACTCGTCCTATTTTAAGTCATCCTCCCTTTTCCAGTGTTGATCGACGACTGCGAGAAACCGGTTCGTTTGCCATCTCAAACAGGAATGTAGGACGTTCGCGAAATGCACTCACTCCAGAAATGAAAGAGAGAGTTTTGGCTAGATTTGAAACAGCTCCTTCCACAAGTCCACGAGTGGTGGCACACGACATTGGTATTTCTCAGCCAATGGCGTGGCGTATTGTACCGACACGAGGAACGCATGCACCCTTACCACGTGCAAAAAATGCAATCTTTGAAGACAAATGATTATCCCTATCGGACAGACTTTGTGCATTGGATGCTGGGGATGAAGATTAACGATCAACGATTACCTGGATGAGTTTTATTTAGTGACGAGGCAAAATTGAGCAGAGAGGGCATTTTCAACATGCACAATTAACACGCTTTGTTTGACATAAATTCCTACTGCACTAACCATCTTAACCACCAGCAGAAATTTTCCGTGAACGTCTGAGCAGGTATCCTTGGTTATTATCTGGTAGGCCCTTATATCTTGCCTGACCCTTTGACCGGTGCAACATACCGTATCTTCTTGGAACAAATGCTTCCTAGTTTATTGAAGGCTTTTCAGCTCCCCATCCAGAGAGACATGTGATGGAGCCCCACCATTTTTTTTACCATCAGGGTCCGTAACTTCTTGAATGCCACGTGTCCCGCACGATGGATCGAACGTGGTGGATCTGTGGCTTGGCCTCTTCACTCACCAGACCTCAACTCACTGGACTTTTTCTTCTGGGGGCCACATGAAATCTTTAGTGTACGAGACGCCTGTGGCCTCAGCTGAAGATCTTGTGGCGAGAATCATTGTAGCTGCGGACAAAATTTAGACCGCACCATGAATCTTCGAGAGAGTGCGCCAGTCGTTCCTTCGCCGGAATCAACTGTGCAACGACACGCGTGGTCGTCATTTTGAGCACTTGCTGTGAGTGTTTCACGAAACAATAAATCTGCTTGTGCAACTTCCGGCATCGTTCATTCGCTTTCCCAACACTGTTGTAAGTTCAGATTGGAATTCTAATATTCCCATTTTCTGCCTCTCAGAGTCGAATGCGACCCAATATTCCTATCTAATTATTGGTCGTCTGGAGGGGTACTATCACTCCTCTTAATTTGTAAAAATAATTTAGAATCCCCCTGTATATCTTGCTATGCTCAGTAGAAATATAGATTACGAAATATAAAAATATGACTGGAGATAAAAATAATAGGCGTACAAGTGCTTTACCCTTTTTACTTAACTAATCACTGTTATCGGTCGTCTTATGATGAGTGGTACTGATTAATTGCTCTTCAAACTGCAACGGTGTTTTTTTTTTTTTTTTTTTTTTTTTTAACTTAATACCGGAAGGAAAAAGACGATCTATTTCTATTTATAGAAGATTAGTTGAAGTTATCAGAAATAATGTCATCCTAAATCACCTGTATTTCAAACATGCCTTTTTCATTTTATACGTATTTCATCAAAATTAATTGTTTTATATGTAACAAATATTTAATGTAAATTAATATACAAACATTTTTGTCAAAAATTTGATTACAAAATACGTATAAAAAACACAAATAGCACAACATTTTTGGCAAATTGTTCACCAATGTTGGCCTGCAGTGAGACAAGACCACATTGTCATACCGTTGGCTTAAAAACGAATTACGACTACTGAAAACCTTTAGCTGCTAAGAACACGACACAAATATACAGGAAGATTAGAGCAGTCGCTGCACCTACATTTACCCAATGATTCCCAAACGGGTTTTTGTATTAAGAAGATTAATTCATCAATAGAATATATTTGAATATTACCAGAAGTAAATGATAAATGTAGAAGTTATAAAGTCAAGTGTTTATTTACGATTATATTTTAGAAGATTTATAATTAATATTTAAAAAAAATACCCAGAGTTAGATTAGTGATAATAAAATTAAACTATCTATAATTATTTATACTACATCTCATCTAAAGTGCTGTACTTTAGAAAGTATGAAATGACTATCTGATGAAGTGTTTATTGCTTCATGTTTATACTTTTTTAAAAGGATCATTGAAACCGGAAATAGTTCATTAAAGAAATTAATCGTGATAATTAATTGGTACTTATCACATTTATTAAATAGTTCGTCATGGAAATAAGTTCCAAATATATCCCTCTAATTAAGCAAATATTCTCTGAAATTTACAAGTCAAATTTTAATTTGGCAAATAAACTAAATAAATTCAAATGAATATATTTTACTAGTTAAATCAGTGTACTTTTTTAAATAAAAAAAAATAGCAATGAGAAACGCATGAATTATTTGCATTTTTTAACATTTTTTAGCATTTTTTAACATTTGCATTTTTCACTGATACATGTAAATTCTCATTTTGATGAATTTTTAATTTTACAAAAATAGTAATTTGGATGATTGATTCTCTCAATTTCAGTATAAATTATAAAAAAATAAAAGTTAAGTCAGAATGCCACTTGCAATCAGTCACATGCAATTTTGAAATCACGCTTTAAACTAGTCGGATGTGCAATCTCTAAACTTTCTTCTTTATCAGTCATGTTAACACTTCAAAATTCGCTGCCATAATTCAAAAATTAAATGACAAGATACGTCTATCATGAGGATTCTAAATATATGAAATTCTGTGCGTTACTTCTTGAGATATGACAATTGCTGAAATTGAATAAATCTGAAAAAAAAGTGCAGCATAGAAACTCCACCTGTTGGGTGATGTATACTAAAATCTATTCTGCAGTAATTTATGCAAACGTCTAACTGGATCTGAAGTTTGATTAAAATCCGTGTATTAGCTTTTGGGATATAACAATTGCGGATAATCGTGAAAGTTTCTTCATTGCAGAATCAACTTTTCGGCGATTTACATCAAAAAGTAATCAGCTTCGATTTATATCTGGGTCTTACCAAATCTGAAGTTTGATGAAAATTCTTACATTAGTTCCTGATATAGAGCTAGTGCAGAAATCAGGGAAAATGCAACATAGCAGCGTCACCTGTTGGGCGATTTTCAGTAAACAGTAATCAGCAAATATTTATATCAAGGTCTAACTGAACCTCTGAATCTAAAGCTTTATTGAATTCTGTTCTTTAGATCTTAAGATATAGTGCCCACAATATTTGTGTAACATAAAAACAGACATTTTCTAAAAATAGTCAAATCGTATTCAGGACATTATAAAAGGTGTAAATCCATCGAAAACAAGAAGTCCAGCTTTTTCTTGAATCCAATACTTTCTTCTTGTAAAGATAGAAGAAAGTCAAAACTATTTTCCAAAAAGCATGAATGGATTGAAATAACATCTATGATAAAATGAATCTATAAAAAACAAGTAGGAAATCGCTCGTCAAACGTGGCAAAGGAGGTGCGTTCGTACTATAACTAGTTTTATAAATATCTTTTGCACCCCATATTGTACTGAATGTACATTCTTTTGCACTTCATAAGTGCATAGTCTGTAACATCATTAAAATGCACTTGCAATAATTTTTCCCAATTGGCCGTAATGTGAAGAAAAAATTTCGAACGTCTCTGTAATTAAACTATACACCCGATTTTCATAAATTTTGAAATGGCTCGACAAAATTTTGCAACAATCATATATTTAAAATTTCAGACCATTCGGTTGGGTAGTTTTTGCTCTGTTATATGCGGACGGACAGACGGACTGAACGACGACTATAGGTGCTACGTATTTATATAATTACGAACGCAACTCAAAAGAAACTTTTTAACACTTTCCAACAAAGTTGAAAAGTTTTTATGCGTTCGGTTTGTCTGTCCGTCTGTCCACGCTCTGATTGCCGTAAATATACTCGGATTTTCATAAAATTTAAAAACTTTATTTAGGATCACCAAATAATGTTTGGTATTGTGTATGAAGTATGTGGAATTTATAGTTCATTTACTGGGGCATTCAAAATTATTCCGTTACATTATAGTCAATGGAGAAAAATTGTTTGCATTCTATTTTAATTATATTCGCTATTTCAAATTTATTGAAATTGTTATAAATCACTGAATTGCACTACAAGATTATTACTATGGAGTAGGGCAATACAATTTATACAATTTTGATCAAATAATTTGGATAATTTTCCGATTGTAGATGGGAAACACTGAAATTGGGTTTTCAAATGTATTATACTTTTCCATATGACTGAAATAGACGCAATATTTTAACTTATTAAACGATTCAGTATTGTATAATTATTCTGAAAGTGTTGGAAAGTGTTTCATAATCTATGCTTGACGCATGATTTTTTTATTTCTTGTATATTTTGGAAATATATAATCACATATATTTTCTTAGGGTAACTGCTAAAGTAAAACAATTTTTTTTCAAAATCCAGATGTATATAATTAAAAAGAGTTAGACATGGCTGTAATTGGAATAAACAGGAAGTAATATCAAGTGTATTGCGTGACAGTAATATAATTCTTGAGTAGGAAGTCATTTTCTGAAGTGATTGCATGTTACAATGACACATAAGGTGTTACAATACATGGAAGTTGTAAAATAAATTACATTTAGAATCATATTGTTTTAGCGGAAATGAGATACAATTCAGGCTGTAAAAATACATACGTAACTTGTAACGCATAATTAAGAATATATATATATATACAAAGCAAAGTTAAAGGGAAACTTTTGAAGCCTGATGAATAATAAGTTCATATGTGAATATTTTCAATGCCGATATTATATTTTTAGCAGTATAATATACTTTCCTATATTTGTAATACTGATATTACTATTTTTTTTTTTTTTTTGCAAAATAGAATTTATTACAATTTATTTTAAAAATCATATATTGTATCGTAACATTTTACGAAACGCTAGTTTTTATAAATATCTCAAAATTAAAACAAAAAAAAAAATGTTTTGGTGGAGAATATTATTTCAAACAATACTAAAATTTGCGATTATCATAAAATATATCAGAATCATTAAAATAATTTATATTTCTGTTGTTATTTAGAAAAAGTAACTGTTTGAAAAAAAAAAAAGCTTCTTCTGTATCTTTCGTTTCTAACCGTTATTGCGTGTTTATAAAAAAATTTAAACTGAAGATATATATATCATTATAGTGATCGTAATATTGAAAAAAAAAGATTTTTAAAGAAAGAGAAAGTGAGATTTGTATATCTTAAAGAGAATAATTTTAAGTTTGAAAGAAAATATACTTTCGTCGTTACATTTTTCATTACTTAAGAATGTGAATTTGAGAATTATTTAGTTTACATTTGTTAAAATATCTTATATGTATTATTGTGTTACATATTTTGAAGAAAAAACAAGCTATTTACATAATATTAGATATAGGATTTAAAAACTTCTCCAGTGCTCATTTCTATTTTATTATTGGTGTAATAAGAGAATTTATATATATCTACATTGAAAAAAAGAAGATTCAAATCTACAAAACTAGTTTTTGAAAAAGCTACAGAAATCTGTTACTAAAATGCAAGTTTACTAAAATTTTATCTGTGCACTGTAAAGAAAAAAAGTGGTAAATCAACAAAACTGTATGCATACTAAAATTTTATTGATAATCCGGGATAATTACATGATTTTGTTGTTGTTGTTGCATTTACATAAAAAGTTCTAGGCATCCTAGTTTCCTAAAAAAATTCTTAGTAACATTACATATTATTTTTTTTTTCTGTATAAAAGTGAATATGTACATGATTATTTTTTGTTGTAGTTACATAAAAAGTTCTAGCCATACTAGTTTCCTAGAAAATTCTTAGTAACCTCATAGATTTGTTTACAATGTGGTATATCTCCAATAGAAATTACCAACGTTGTAAAAAAATATAGTATTGGCGAACTTGCATACTCCTTGATCTGGCTCCTCCATATTTCGATATTATATAAAAAAATAAATAAACACCTGAACGTTTGAAATTTGGGTATCCAGTATAATTTACTAACGTTGTGAATTAATATTGTATTGGCGAAACTCACATACTATATTGAATTGACAACTCTATATTTCGATATTAAATAAAAAGTTAAATAACCAACGGAATGTCTCCAATAGAAATCACTAACGCTGTGAAAAATATCAGAGTTGCATCACATATGATGAAGTGTGTGTTATCTCATGGCTATTATGTAAGTCGTCTAATAGCATATTGTGGGCAATCATGTACAGTAATTTTATGAATAAAATAAAGAATATTAAATGTTTACTGTTTTCTTTTTCTAATAATCTTCTGAACAACTATGCTAATGCGTATAGATCTTTTCAAATAGGCAGACATCGCAAATCCTCAAGAAAAGTGATGCATCTCGACAACAGCAAATTTCACAGGAGAGAAAAAAGAAGATACGCAAGTTTTTCTGTAACATAAAGTTACACTGTAAAAAAAAAAAAAAAAAAAAAAGTGTAAATCTACAAAAGTAGTTTTGGTAAAAGCCACATAATTCTGTTAATAAACTGTCAGCTTACTAAAATTTTATCTATACAATGTATAGGAAAAAAATATGTAAATATACAAACTTTTTTTTTTTGTAAATCTACAGAAATCTGTTTGCTTGTTAAACTTTTATCGGTAACCAGGGGTAATTACATGATTTTTTTTTGCAGTTACATAAAAAGGTCTAGGCATCCCAGTTTCCAGAAAATCCTTAGTAACATTACAGTTTTTTTACAGTGTAAACGTGAATCTGTTGCATGATTTTCTATTGGTGCAGTGACATGAAAAGTTCTAGGCATCCCAGTTTCCTAGAAAATGTTTAGTAACCTCATAGATTTTTTACAGTGTATAGCACTTAGCTCTGCATGCACCAGCAAAGACATGCATAAAAGCATAAACCTCTTAAATATGGAAACGTAGATGAGGTTTGGAGGGTTGAGTAATTTTACCTCCCCACACAATTTACCACCGTTATGTGGTCACAAAAGGACATTTAGCTTCATAAAATGGTTTTCCAGATAAAGACACTTATGATATATTTCCTATTAGTGGAACAAAATATAAAATTAATTATTTCGATTTGTGTAAATTTTTTTGCGATTGAGTGACATGTTGATTACTTTTTATAAAAACAAATAGTCCTGTATGAAATGAATTTAAGTTAAATGTGATCGAAATATAACATTCTTTTTTACCTCATTCACCGATAAGCAAAATTTATTTAAAGATAATACCTTTCTTTAACTTTAAATATTATAGTATTCTATCAAATAAAAAAAAAAATAATACTCTTTATGTAACATGATGCTATAGAATTTGCTTTTGCTGTATCAAGGCGCTTAATTGAAACACAATTATAGAAAATAATCTGAGAAATATAAAAGTAAAAATAGTTTTGAAAAACTCTCTTTTATAGACAGTGAATTACATAAGCCTTCAATGTTTATCTTGGAAATTCTGACTAATTTGATGACTGAAATTCACATTCTTCACATAAGTTGCCGATAGAGTTCCCAAATTTAGCGTGAGAACCTAACTGATGGAAAATTCACAGTTTTTTTTAATGTTTGGTATAAACCGCAAACAAGTGTATATTTTAAATGTATAATTTTAGCTCTGTTTATTTCTTCAGCTATGACAACAGAAAAAAAAAATTTAATTTTTTTTTAACTTTATGTTTAACCCGTTAATAGTCGCGCGTTGGTCTTTTCCCCGCCCGAAATTCGTTATTTTCCTGTAACTCATTTCCTGTTAAAGTTACGATAGACAAATTCCGTGTAGCTGACCTTGAGTGTTCACACTCTTGTGTAGTAAAATTGCAAGTCATTCCTGCTATTTCTAACATTTTATCGCATTCTTAAGTTTCAATCGGTCTAAATGACCGCGTTGCGACCACTTGCGTTAGTTGAATTTCCCCCCCCTCGTGTTCATCCTTTCCCATTTCCGCGAAATCTGTGGGGGAAAGTTTCTTCGAAGTACGGACTCTCTGCCTGTTGTTATTTCGTCTTTCTGCTATTTTACCCGTTCATAGAGTACTTTTTTTTTTTTACTTTTAGAATGTGACTTAAAATTGTTTTATTATATTAGTTGTGAAGTCAGTTCGCACAAAAAAACTGATGGATGGTCACTTACATTTTTTTTTCATTGTCAAACATAGCGGGAATAATTTCTGAAATTGATAATCGTTTAAATATGGAAAAAAGGGAAATTCATCATCATTATTTGAAAGAAGTTGCTTTCCATTTATTACCAGAACATATAAATGAAAGAGAACAGACAATGACACTGTCAAACCATTAAAAAAGTGAGAAGAGAATTTTGTGGGAATCAGTAAAAAAATTGCCGTATCTCCAAAATCTGAAAAGTATCGTTTTTGCACAATAAAACAAATTCGAAAGATAAAACAATTTTCTCAGAAATGTAGTATGTATATCTGCGAAGAACATACATATAATTTATTTGTACAATAAAAAAAAATTATGAGAATTTTATAATATAGGTTAGAAATTACGCAAATAAAAATCTCTTTTGGATAATTCAGTGAATGTTTATTATACCATGATTTTAAAAAAAAATATTTTAAGTATTTTTCTAAAATTTATCTATTTTTAAATTTTTATACTGTAAGTAAAAACACATTTTTTTTTTAACAATGCCACAGAAAATGTTTTTTTTAATTATTATTGAATCCAATAGAGGCTTGGGGAAGGTATCTAACAAATTTAAATTTCTTGTCCTACATCAATTGAATTTTTCGGAATAATGTTTTCCAGAATACGACAGAAAATTCATTTAAATAAAATTATTGCTGCATATTTATAATTTCGGAGAAAATTTTCTTATTGTTTTTATTATTTTAATGAATGTTATTATAAAACAATATATTATAACATTAATAACTTATTATGAAATGTAAAATTGAATATTTATTTCAATTAAATAGCTGCTGTAAAATACATCCCTATTAAGATGAACCTTTCAGTGATTCTATTAAAATAATTTATCCATCTTAGGATTTAAATCTACAATTGCAAATGTATTTAAATTAAATATATAATTTCAATAACTTATTATTTACTTTATATAAGCGAAGTTCGTATCCAGAATTTTCATTCAAGGTCGCTGTTCCCACCCTAAAATAAGTAGAAAAACTACAAATCGTGCATTTTCATTTGAAAAATGGATTTAATCATAAAATCTCGAGAGCACCCCCCTCCCCTTCCTCCCCCCCCCCCCCGATACACACACACACACACACACACACCACAAAATAAATAAATAAAACGTAGTTACAACATTTACATTTATAATTTCGAAATTAAGTATTTTTTACCTTTTTCTTTATTGTATATATATATATATATATATATATATATATAATATGCTATTGAATTAGAGGTATTGTATTTGATTTTCTGTTGCATGTCATAGGTTCCATTTTTATTTTCAGTTTAATTGTTCAATTTAATGTCAGTGTAGTATAATGATGCTAAATTTATTAATTTTATTTTATTAAATGGATATAGAGTGCCGGAGTATCATAAAAATCTACCTGACTCTGATTCTGTCCTTCCAAAAAAAAAAAAAAAAAAAAAAAAAAACCTATCACGAATTTAGATTTATATTCATAAATGTTTTCCTACTAATTATTGATTCATAGTAATATCAGAAATTCAATCAAATCATTTACTATTTACTTTTTAAGTATATATGCAAAACGAAGAAAGAGTTATTAAAAACATTTATCTAGATGCCAACTGAATATATACTTAAGCGAAATCAATAATTTGCTGTAAAAGGTTGTAAAATGAATAATTGCTGTAGTCTTTTAAAGTTCAGTCAATATTTTCACCCTACGTTATCCGTTTTCGATCATTCGATAACACCGGCAAGTTTCCCCTTCGTTTTCGGCCTGCTGGTAACTGCGGCAAATGGACCGAACGCGACTACTAAAGTTCTAAAAAATGTCGCGACTACTCTCGGGTTAAGGTTTTCTAAATGTATTTCTCAACGTATAATCGAATATTATTTAATATTAAAATAGTAAGTCTTAGAAGTATTTTTTTAAAGACTCTTTGTATTTTATTTATAATCTATTTGTTACTTTTCATCATTTAATATGTTTGATTGTTGCACTTTCACATTAATTTGGCACATTTTGGAATTCTTGTAGCGGCGCACCAATTAAACAATTTGTTGCTTTAACTCGGGTAAAATTGTACCAGCTAGACAGAATCATTGGTTAGTTGTCACCTGTGTCGTGCTAACGGGTGGGTGCTTACTTACTTACTTACTAACGGAGAAACTAGTTAAAATTAATGCGTTTTTTAAAACGTTTTTAAAATAACAATATGTGACATTGTAGTCGTAAACAAATATGTGAATCATGAATACGATTTTTCTTTTCTAGCATATAAGAAAGTAAGTGAAAAATCGATTACAGAATTTCACCTTTACATATAAAAACCAGGTTACGCTAAATAAAAGAGTGCAATAATACACATATATATATACATATATATACAGAGTGCAATATGTTATATATCGCCGACCTTTAATTTCTCAACCGTTGGTCGTAGACATATAGTTCCAATTACAAAAACGTTTCAAATGATCTAAATATTCATGTTGTGGCCTTGTTTAAAGTAAAAAATCAATTTTATAAAAATTACGAAAACTAACTTTTTATACGGTCCCCCAGTCCCTATAGTTATATTTAGTAAAAGTTTACTCATATCATAATAAATATAACACAAAAAGTTTGACATCTGTAGTGCAAAAATTGACCCAGTTATTAAATTTCAAAGTTTGAGATTTTTGCACATGATTTTGTCTTTCATTAAGGGATCAGTTAAAAGATGAATTAAAGTACTTCGAGATCAAAATTAGAGTGCAATGTCCTTTTTACGGAGAAACCACCTTCAGCCGGTATCACCAAATCGGGGAATCACCAAATAGGGTTATTTCATCTAAAAATTTGAGCTAACTTTTATGGGTCAAACAACATTCAAAAGTATCGACGATACCGACTAAAAGTGGCTTCGCCGTAGAAAGGACAATTGCACCCTGATTTTGATCTCGAATTACTTTAATTCATCTTTTAACTGATCCGCAATGAAAGACAAAATCATGTGCAAAAATCTCAAACTTTGAAATTTAATAACTGTGCCAATTTTTGTAGTACAGATGTCAAACTTTTTGTGTTACATCTGTTATGATGTGTGTAAACTTTTACTAAATATAACTATAGGGACTGGGGGACCGTATGAAAAGTTAATCTTCGTATTTTTTATCAAATTGATTTTTTACTTTAAATAATGCCACAACATGAATATTTAACTCATTTGAAACGTTTTTGTAATTGGAACTATATGTCTACGACCAACGGTTGAGAAATTAAAGGTCGGCGATAGATAACATATTGCACCCTGTATATAAGGTTAGTTGGGGGTAATTGGACCCGCGAGGTAACTGGGCCATAGGCTATTTTATAATAAAAAAAACTGTTGATGTTTTTTTAAGTTTTAGCTTTTGTGAACAATGCACCTTAATCTCCACTTCCTAAAACAGCGTGTGTCAACTCAATCATATCTCTCAATTTGCTGTGATAGGCTGTCAAAAATTTGCGTTTCTTTTTTTTTAAAAAAAAAATGTCCGTTGCTTGAACTTCCACGGTTTTTAATTAAAATACGGTAAGTACTTTTATTAAACAATCTTTTTTTTTAAGATTAGGCATACACTGTAAAAAAAAATTCCGCAACGTTCCTGGGAAAAAATGGGCAGCTGAGTTGCCCATTATTTCCAAGAAGCATTTCTTGAAAATGACTGGAACTTTACTGTATATGTTAAAAACTTTCTACAGAAATGCCAGTAAGTTTCCTGCGAAATACCAGGAATATTTCTGTTGACAGCAAAACATTACTGACATTTCACAGAATGCGGGATCCGCAGACGATTTTTACATTTCCAGTTGACAATTTTCGCTATATTGTCATTATTTGTTAGAATGAAAAAAATATTTTGAAATTGACATCAAAATTATTATTTATAATTTACACGAAAAAATAAATTTTCAGTTAAAATTCAATAAAGTAAATATATATGTGATATATTGTTTCTGAACTTTGCTTAAAATATAAAAATATATAAATGTAAATAATAATTAGAAAAAAAATCTAGATATAAAATATTTTGGATTTTTGTCAGTAATTATGTTAGTGTACAAGTTAGAAAAAATACATATAAATTTTCATGAAAAAAAAAAAAAAAAAAAAAAAAAAAAAAAAAAAAAAAAAAAACTAATCGTAATTGTATATTTTTTCCGAAAAAAAAATTCAAATTTGCAGCAATTCAAAGTGTCAAATATATATCAAATTTAAATCAAATTGTAATAAAGTGTTAAAATATAAAATTAATTAAAAATGAAAAAAAAAGTCAAGAGGTAGCATCGAACTCGGGCCGTACGGGAGGAGTGCGAGCCTTCTGCGTCCACACCACGAAAGGTTGGTTGGTTGGTTGATTTTTGACGGCCGATTATCTACTCGAGGGATATAGGCCCTAGGGGGAGTGCCCTTCGTGGGGGTCTTTCTAAGGGAACCTAAACCGTATTTATGCATGGAAATCCACGGTTTCGAAGAAAACCACGAAAACTCCGAAACGGTTAGGCCGACGGGCGCGATTGGGTTCGAACCCAGCACCTCCCGTCTACCAGCTTCGAGAGCAGAACCTCTCGGCCACTGGCGGGGCTGCCACACCACGAAAGACACGTTGAGAGCTGCAAACTAATGGGTATTTGAAACGTATGCTAAACATCGGCATCTAATTTCTGAAAATCTAAGGCCCATTTGAAGAAATCCTTTCACAAGAATAATTAGAGATAAGAACTCTAAAACATACTTTAAATTAATCAAAATCGGTGATAATCATGTTTGATGGTCCCCTGGTTAATGGAGATCCAAATAATAGGTGTATTTTTTTACACGGTCTGCTCGTTAAACATTCCACAGACAAGTACGAGAGATAATCTCTTAGCGATGTCACAGAGGTATTGTATTTTCATCTGAATTGTCTTGGCAATAGAGACGTAAAGGATTATGTCGTCTATTGATTTATTTGCATTACATATTGATTTTTTTACATTCATTTAAGGAATTCGTTTTCGACACTCGCGCGCGAGCAACGGATTATAGCAAAAAAAATAATAAATGTCGGCCGCAGCGTTTTGCTGTTTCCAACTTTTGTTCAGGAACGTTTCAGATAAGAAAACCAGAATTTCACAGGAAAGAGCTAAATTATTCTGAAAACCTCAGAAAAAGCGAAATGTTCCTGGATTTTACATGGAACGTTACCATTTTTTTTTACAGTGTATAACTACATTAATATTATTAGGTATCTATACATATTTACTCCAAGTATCAAACGTAAGGCTGGTGTCCCAGTTACCCAACAATTTTTTCAAGAATGGGGTAACTGGGATATGTATCCGGGGTAACTGGACTATGCTGGATCTGGTTACCGCAATAGTTATAAATATTTTTCTTTAGTTTCTCTTACTACGGGAAGTAATTTTCTTTATTGTTTTTTGCTTATAATAAAAAAAATATATAGAATACCACATTTATATTACGTAATAAAAATTTTAAAAAAGCATATTTGATGGTATCAAACTAAATTTCTTGACCCCTTGAGAGGCGGTGATGCCGTTATGACATTACATAATTTTAATTCCTAATTGCCACATTGGCATCGGAATTCTATAATGAAAATATCACCTTTATTAATTACGTGAAAATATACTTTTACTTGTTTTAAAATAGATTCTCTTGTAAATACTGGTATCATTAAATTATTTCAACATTTTACGAATGCTAGTACCTTCTCTCTGAAAGTGAGATAAGCAAACCTTAAAATTGTACTATATGCAGGGGTCGTATTCTATAAGGAAACTTTCATTGTTCCTACCACTATTTTGGGAATAATATCTTCACCGCACCTTTCTTTAGAATATGTTAAATAAAATGATCATGAAGGTAACCCATTAAGGGTTCTGGTAGGAACAATAAAATTTTCCCTATATAATGCGACTCATTGATACAGATAACGTACTTAAATACTTACATAGCCGTTTGTTCATAGATTTAGTTTGCTATTTTTTCCTTAAAATACCCATGTGACTTTTATACTTATTACCTATACTGAAGTACGTAAGTATTTATTTAATTTTTATGTTTTTGGTATAAATAAATCTAATATTTTCACTTTGAGTGCTTTTTTTAGACACATTGACAGCGGAGGTTTCTGTTAAAACTCTCTTAATTCACATGCAATTTACATGATCTGCCTGGTTTAATTTTTTTAAGTCGTTTATACTTTTTCAAACAGGACCTGGTATCCCATATGAAAAAAAATAAATAAATAAACGCGTGTGGAACATAGACCCTCCTGGTCCACTTACCCCATTTTTATGGGGAAACTGGACCCATGAGGAAAGAAAGATGAAATATCCATATTTTTAAATTTTTAAATATTAAAATGTAATTTTGAGCATTTCTCTCTCATACACGGAACCTAACTCAACACATTTACAGAAGTTCAGAACTTAATTGAAATGAACATTAGCTTTTTGAAGCTGAATTGTCGGAAGCTCCAGAGTCACATTGTAAAATCATGGCCCATTTGCGCCCCAACTAACCTTATATGTGGAGCAAACATTCAAACCGTGTTTTCTCACAAAAAAATAAAAAATGAGTTATTGTTATTTTTATGAACTCTGTGTTAAATTGCACAGAAATAAATGGTATTTTTTACTAAAAAAAATTTTTCCCCGATTATAAATCAATTTTAAAACTTGACGTTTCAATCAAAGAGTGTTTCCTCCAAAGCCTGCATTCAATCAAGCAGTGATTTCTCCAGTCTGCCAATCACAGTTGTCACTTAATGTGTACTTTCAAAACCTACCATACATATCACAATTGAAACGGATTGTTTTAGAAAAAATTAAGAGAACTGTTAAAGTTAAAGGCTTCCAGAATTATAGATTTCAAAATCTAAATGAAGAATATGATGTAAATCTTCTTAAAAAGGGAGTTACTGTTGCCTTGTTCAAAGGGTTGTTTTAGAATATCTTCCTCTTAGCCACGCCATACCAGTTGAAAAGAACAAAGATGTTAAAAAACTTTTGAAGGTAATGTATAGTGAACAGTGGCAAAATCAACCTGATGATATATTCAAAGGATACAATCACATTATCCATGATTGATAAGCCTGCAATAAAGAAGAAGGGGATGTGTATAACTGTCTAGATGAAGATATTGGTTTTAAAATTTGAAGTGGATTTCTGGCAAACGAGTATTTATTTAGTCAATATTTAATGAATACTACTAGGTACCATAATCTGTCATTTTATTTTAACAATAATCAACTGAAATTAGGTATTTATTCAAATAAAATAATGCTATTGTATTATTTGTGAGTTAGAACTTATTTCATTCAAAAAGCGTTCTATCCACTTGTCAAACAATCAAAACATGTTTCCTCCTCTGAATTCGGTCAAAAAATGATTTCTCCAAATATTAAATGCATTTTATTAATTTGTTTTCTGTTTAATATCTTGCAATTCTTTCTAATAAACAGTAATAAAAATACACAATAAAAATGAGAATTAAATGCAAGTTATTTTAGTATTTATCAGTTTTTTGTGTTTTTTGAAAATTTGTATCTAAAGGAGAAAGCATGGTTTGCATGTTTGCTCCACATATACGCTATCTTATTTCCAATCAATAAGATACATTTCTATGCTGTAATTGTTTCTCTATTGCTGTACGTAAATTTAGTATTACATTTAAAGAACCAATTGCAAACTATCTTTAACTCAACATGACATTCGAGAATGGAAGAATGTCAAACCAAGACATTTCTTACAGATCTGTAGTATTGAAGCCAGATAATGAGCAGTTCTTGTATATCTGTAGTATTGAAAACAAATAATTTTATCAATAATAATAATAATAAAAGAATATTTGTGTATGATTTAATCTTAATTGAAATCTAATTTTAAAATGCCTATATTTCACTTTTCAAAAATCAAAAACTAACTTTGTGCTTTTTGTAACAAATGTAGACATATAGATCCACAAAAGTTTATTTTTTAATCACGTGTTTTAATTTATCACGGGAAGTTTAATATTTATTGGTTTTAATATATTTAACCCAAAACTAGATCCACTGAAATTTATTTTTCAATCGTGTGTTATAATTTACCACGGGAATTTTAATATTTATTGGTTTTAATATATTTAACCGAAAACTATATTTAACAAAAAGTTGTATCTATTACTAAATATTAAAATATTTTTTTTCAAACATTCTTATAAAGACATTTTTACACAATTTACTCAAAATAATAATAAAGAAAATTCATCTAAGTATTTTAACATCGTTACAGTAGACAAAACATTTTAGGACAATTATAATGTTTCAAAGCAACATTCTAAAGAATATATTTTATTGTTAGCATAGAAAATTTTGTTAGTTCAATATCAAAATTATTATGATAATTTTATATTTATATGATAAAAAAAAAGAAATAAATGTATTCATTTCATCTGGAGGATTAAGATCATCAAATTGTGATATTTATGGAATTTCTTCTACGTCTCATTCTTGAATTTAATTATATTCAGTTATACAAATAATAATGAAACACATGATTAAATAAGAATATAAATATATAACAGACATTTGAATGATCTGTAACTATAAAAACGTCTTTTATTCTTAAATAAACTGGCACTGTTAGGCAACATTTATTAGTTATTTTCATTTTTTTTATTGTACATATAGAACTCTAAGCTGTTAAAATTACTTAAAAAACATGTGTACATTGTCGTTTCGGATCAAATCAATCTGATTAAATTTGCCTTTTAAATTTACTTTTATGAAAAGAAAAGTATGGAAGATCTTATTAATAGGCATAAATTAATGCATTTAATTTAATGGATAGACGTCTGTACGTGTATCACAGGCAAGGAAGACAGCCGGAAAAAGGAAAACTGACTAGTGAGAAACTGCTGGATGTCGTATTTTTAACACGCTTTCTGCTTCTCTTTTTCTTCGTAGTCTGTGCGAAAAACCTGTTTTTCTTTGGACCTTCAACCCGCTACCGCTATTAAATACGACCCTGAAAATCTTTGAACAATGCATTTTCAGAACAATAAATTTGTGTTAAAATGTTGAGCAAAATCTTTTAGAAAAGAGTGTAAAATATCGATTGTAACATTTGACCCCGAGAGAGACCGATCAAAGTTAGGTAAATTATATAATTCACAGCTCCGTCAAATTCGATCTATTATTGAAATGCAGTGAACAAAAATCGATTGCATTATTTGACCACGACAGGAATCAAATAGAGTTAGATAAATCGTGTAAAATTTTGCAAATCAGTCAAATTCGATGTATTCTTGAAATCCAGTAAAACCTGTTTAAAAAATATATATCATTTAGAAGGAATGTTTCCATCAATGAGATATTCTCCACAGCCTACTAATTATTTCAGAAAAATATTCTGATTTGATATTTCGGATAGAAATTAAAATTCAATATATATATATATATAAAATAACTTTAGAGGATTTTTTTAAATCTAAATTAGAAAACCTAATAAGATTCATCTTTTTATTAAATAGAACAATCTGAGTTTAGCAAAAAAATGTTTTATTAACCACTTCACCGGCGACAGCTATGGGAAAACAGTGCTTAGCAACCTTACAAAAAATCTTTTAAGCACATATGATTTTACATTTACGATTTATATATATTTTTAATTGTTTCACAAAAGCGTGATAACTTCCTGGATATTTTGCTAAGTTAGCTAGATGCTCACAACAGAATAACTTTATATAATTATAAAATGTTTACTTGCATAATGCATTCAAATCATGGATATATCTGGTTTACTCAGGCATCCTATTTTGTACGGGAAGATAATTAAGGTTGCTTAAAGGAGGCGGGAAATAAATAATATGGATTCAAGTATATATATATATATATATTATTTTATTATATTATGTTATTTTATTATTTTTTTACATTTCTTCTCTTAAGATGAGATCGATGATTGCAGTTGTTATAAAGATACGGTTATTTTAAATATAACAAAAATTGTTACTAACTAATACAATATTTATGGTGAATCAGTATTACTCAAAGTAATGTATTTTTTAATTGTTTTATATTATAGTATATATGTATATATATATATATTATGAATTATAAGTACTTTAAATTATTTTGTTGTTGTGATGCAATAAATTTGTTATTCGAAATTGCGAAACTTTTTTCTTCAATTTCACATTTTGAAAGGAAATGGTGTTTTTTTTTTCTTTTTTCAAATATCATTATTAAGTTTGCTGATATTCTGTAATACAAAGAGCTTATTTTAAACATCGTAAAAATAAGGTTAAATAATATGTGAAATATTTGTATTACCTTCTTATCTGTCGCTATGAGCGGTCTTTGTATGAATTATTGAGATTTATGATTTTCATTTTTTTCTTTTCCGTTCCTGGATCGAGAATTGTATAACACCACATTCGCACCACATATTTTTTTCTCAAGTATATTTGAACTGCTCAATTACACTATATGGCGAAAAGTCACCATAAACTTTAGACGTTTTATCAAATATCTAAAGGAATTCATGGCGGATACTCGTGTAACTTTAGGTACAGTCATGCAAAAAAAAAAAAAAAAAAGTAAACACTTCCTTACTAACTCTGCAAAAAATTACCGTAGAAGAAACTTACTGGTACCACACGATTGGTAATAAAGTCTACTTTTAAATGATGTACATAAAATTTACTTTGGTGGCCATTTACATATTAAAAACAACCATAGCATTGTTGTTTTCCAATAGCAGTGCACAATTCTGACAGCATAAATGAACTGTACACCATTGAATTAGCCTAAAAACAAATTTTTGTGCAATTCGTACAATAAGTTTCAGAAAAAAATAATTATTTTAAAACGACCATATTTTAGGGGCTCTATCCAAATTGAAGTTTGGTACTTGATTGTTGACCGGGAGAGCCCCCTTCTTGATCAAGGCATTTTAAGCGCTACTCAAGCAGTCATTGAAGACTACTAGATTACAGGATAGCAGAAGAAATTTCAAAATATAAAGTCACTTCTGTAATAGACGGCCTCTTAAACCATCATTTTGCCTTTTTTAAACGTAATTTGAAAACTACTTGTCGAAAATATGTGAAATTTTGGATTTCCATAAAGCAGGACTTAATAAATCTAAATCCATCAAAAAAAAAAAAAAAAAAAAAAAAAAAAAAAAAAAAATGTAGGTTGCAATTCATAATTTTTTCGAATATTAATTTCATAATTTATAATTCAGATCATAAAATTATAAAAATTGCAAATTCAACGTATGTATGTTTGGGTAATTTAGCATTACTGCTACACAAAAAAAATAGCACATTAGGGACATAATTTCAGGAGATATTTATAAAAATATGAAAATGTAATTTAACATTAGAAAGACTAAATTTTGAATGTTTATAATTTAAAAACGTATCATTCAAACGACTTGAAATTTGGTGTCTAGGCACAGTTTGAACCAAAGATTTGAAATATATTGTTAAAATTGGGTATTGTCATTGAAAAAAGTAAAGTGTGGGTAGGTTTTAATATGTGGATGACCCACTAAGCAAATTTTATATACATCATTTAAAAGTAGACGTTATTTCCAATCGTTCAGTATCAGTAACTTTCTTCTACTATAATTTGTTGAGGAGTTAGTAGGAGGTGTTTACTTTTTTCTTTCCACGACTGTACGTAAAATGTATGTTTGGTCTTATATTCCAGACCGAGAACAATTATGGGGAAAATAATAACAACGACAAAAAAAAAAAAAAAAAAAAAAAAAAAAAAAAAAAAAAAATGCTAATAATTGTGATTACCCTGTAAAATAAAATTATCGGAATGATCTGTAGCTGAAACACATATCTATGTGGATGTTGTAGATCAATAAATAATTAAGCAAACATTTCACTCTGGATAATTAGAAACATTTATGTTTAACCAAATATATATCATATTTTATTGCAGACAATATTTTTGAAGATTTTTAATTTTCATATTTATGTTTTTATACATAAAATCATTTAAATGTCTTTTATCCTCTTAGGGACGAACGACCGATATACGTGCCGCGTAGGGTGATCAGAATCCTGATTATACTCACCAGTATATTTTTTACTATAAATTTTGCCTTATTTAATCCAAGCATTCTCCCGATTCAAACAGGCAAAAATTTCCGTTTTGAAAAGCCGGTAATAAAAGGTTAAGGAATCTCGGGACTTTTAAAGCTCTAAAATTTTCGAAATTTTTATTTTTTTATGTTAAATTTCTACGTTTTCTGAACATTTTGAAATAATTGTTATCTTGAAATTCCCATTAGAACAGAAGTTATGGCATTTAGAATTATACTCGCCCAATAGCTGAAGCGGTGTTTCCAAAACTTTGAAGTCATTTTCCTCCAAATGACGTTTTTGGGCATAACGCGCACGATATCTAAAAAACTTCTGAATATCTTTTTTAAATTTTCAAAACATATGTTTCATGTCAGTCTGTATAAACAAAACCTAAAATTTCCTTTTTATTGTAAAAATAAAATATTTTTTTTAGGGGTTTATATTGTTGAAATTTTCTAAATTTTGCATTAGCTAAATACAGCTTTGTATTATAATTATAAAAATGCTTTAAATACAAATTTATTTACGTTCAGTGTAATTATTATAATATGAGGTATAAGTAGGCACCAAAATTTTCATTCTGGTTGCAAAATGTATTTTGTAATCGTGCGCATAAGCTGTTATGCCGATTTTATGCTCGTCAAATTTCTGACAGTTTGGTGCCCCCTGTAAATACTAATTCTGCATCTTGCAATTTTTCAAATATTTGAAATGAAAGAACATACCTGTATCTTTCATTCCCATTTAAAATTGTGTCGTAATATCAAATACATTTTAAGATATTAAATGTTGAAAATGGTCCTTTTTTAATTTTTTTTTTCCAATTTTAAAATTTCTGAGACCCCTTAAAAATTCTGTAAAAGACGCTCGTCCCGAAGGGGTTAAGTGCTTGAAATCTCATACACTTCCACTAAGTAGTGGAGGTTTTGAGGTCGGTGACACAGAATGCAATAAACGTTTGTGCATCGATAGAGTATAGTTTGCAATTACATATATGGCAGCTATAAAGCGCAATACCCGGGGGAGAAGTAAAGTCGCAAAGCTTAGGCTACAGTTTATAAAAGGATAGTTTTCCGTCTTTGGCAAGCGACTCAGTAGCGTGGTTGGCAGCAAGCTGAATTTGAGATTTTTCTTTGTGAGTTCGAATCCCGAGTCAGAATTATTTTTTGAAACGGAAATTTTTATCAATTATTTTCTCATATTACTTGGTGTGCATAATAAATTCTGTAGATTATATACAGGGATGCAAAATTTTCTCAAATATATTTTTGTTTATTCACGGAATTTGCAGAATTGGAAATTTCAACTCTTGTATTCGTTTAACTGAACTAACTGTTATCATGCTATATAGTATGCACACAAATCTATAGATCATAAACAGGATATGTACAAAATAGGCAAAAAAAAAAAAAGGATATTTCTCCGACTATTGATTGTAATAGCATAAATTAGGTTTTCAAATGGGTCAGGAGATTGTTAAATTGATTATTTAGAAATTGTTTCACCTTAATAAACTGAGAAGCTTTGACGAGTATCATCAATGTTCTCATCAATGTGAAACTTTTTTTTTATATTACTTACCTATTTTTTTATTTACTTTTATTGATGACATTTAAGTTGTGTTTAATTGTTAGTTCCAATCTATAAACATTGTTTTGATGAGGCCGATAGATGTCAATGAAGGTTAGAGTTGCGGTAAAGCTAGAGGTCCTACCTACACAACTTCCAGTTTGTGTAGTATTTAAACAGAGCTTCTGACTGTAAAATAGTCAATGAAACATCGTCTTCATTTTGAAAGATCTATCCAATGATATGCCACTCAATATGTTGCGTAAAATATTTTTGTCGTCTCTACCTATATTTTGCATTTTACGGTCGCCATTTTGAATTTATGAAAATAAAACCTAGCCTATAACCATCGGACAGTTACGACAAATCTATAGAGACCTCATTCATTAAAATCCATCCAGCCGTTGGGATATTTCGATTGTATAAAGAAATCCACATACCCAGATATGCGTAAAACACATAATCCTTCTTGACAGTCTGGTAAAAAATATGTATAATAATTGAAAATTTCGAAAAATATAATAAAACGTATGTTTTGTAGCATATAAGTACATTTTTAACTATGAAATTTTGAATGTTTAAACATTTAAAGAAAAGTAAATTTAAAAAAGAAAGCCAATTTATATGTTTATAGACCAGAAATGTTTTTCTGTTATTTAAATTTTTTTACAGATTTTTAAATGTATAATCTACTGTTTTTAACAGATATATAAATTAAAACGCGTGAATAAATACATTATTTTAATTTTGTTTCATTTTTGAAATATTTCGAATAATTTTGTTTTTGTAAAAGTATTGTTTTAAATTTTATAAAAGAATTTTTATTTCCTTTCGGTTTTCCAGTTAATGTTTATTTAAAAACTATTTTTAACAATATAATATTTTTTTAGAAATTATTTTTAAGTACAAAGGAAGCTATTCTAATTATTAGTATAATAATCGAAGATTGGATAAATTCAAAAGTTAAAAAGCTAGTCGAAGATATTTTTTTTTATAATTATAGTTAGTTATAGATATAATTTAAATCGAATTTAAACAATATATTCTAAAACACTTCTGTGATAGTAGAAAAATTACAATTTAAAAAATAATTAAAGCAGCGTGATATATTTTATATAACGTATTTAATTTAATCCAATGTCAAAATTATTAGAATATTTATGTAAATAACAGTAAATAAATTTTAAAACCAGCGCAATTTTATAATCTATTTTCGCAACAATTTAATTTTTTATTGTTATTTATTTATTTGTTTTATCTCTACTTTGCATGCAAACATGCAAAACATGCAAATTAATTATCTAATATATAAACATGTACAACTTTACAGTTAAAGTAGGCTTTGTTTAAAGAAACTCAATTACAAATACATATTTAACAAGAAAAAAATTTCGAAAAATATTACTTCGTAGACACTTATTCTAATTAAAAATCAAGAATCCCAGATTTAAAAAAAAATCCTTTGACATTTAAAAGCATATTTTAATTAATCACAAAATATTTGAAATATTTACATAATGAAACAAAATTTAAATAATATATTTTTTACGTATTTTAATATATTTCTCTGTTAAAAATAGTATATTATTCATTTAAATATTTGTAAATAATTTTAAAAAAGAGCAATTCTTTCTCGTCTTAGACATATGAATTGAAATACTTTATTTCGTTTCCCTTTTCTTAAACGTTTGAACATGCAACATTTCATAGTTAAAAATGTACTTATACCCAACAAAACATACGTTTAATTGGTATTTTTCGTATATCCCAATTATTATATGTATTTTTTTCTATTGCGGTTCTAGAATAAGAAGTTTTGTTCCGAAAGGTAAGTCTGACTCCAAGCACGCTACTGATCCGCTTACAAAAGAAGGAATTTTATCTGATTATAAGCTGTAGAGTAAATTTTGCGACCTATTTTCTCAAGACCCCACGTGTATTGCGCCTTATGGCTGTCATATATTTATATACTAACTATACTCTATCGATCCACAAACGTTCACTGCATTCTTTGTCATTGACCTCGGAACTTTCCCTTGTATGATTAGGCGTGTTAGTAAATTTACTTCTTTCCTATTCATTTTATCACTTTTCTTCATTATATATTACATTTATTGCGTTCATGAATATTGTTTTATTTATGCTTTCATGTCAAAAAATATTGTTAAAAGTATTATATGAATAAAGATTGTTGAAGAGATTTCTAATTACACGACGACATTTTACTGATGCCATTGAAGTAGCCTTTGATCGAAAAAGCAACATTTAACATTATATTTTTGTTCCAAAATACTACACATTTTGAAGAAATTAAGGAATGAATATTCTAAACATGATGACACAAAAAGTTGTAAAAATTAATAAAATAAAATGATCACATTATCAAAAGCAAAAAGAAAACTGGTCATAAAATAAATTTCTTATAGAAAATATTACTTATTCCGGTGACTGTGCAGTGACGTATTAAACTTAAATAACGCTTAAACATTAAAATGAAACACAAATTTGAGAAATATCACTTTAGTTCAGTGCATCTATATACAACACTATCGATGTAGCTGCGTAATTATTGAATATTTCCCTCATGTTTTCCATTCAGGATTCGTTTTATTAGCAATTAAAAAATCTTATTTAAATTAAACAACAATTCGACTGTAAACAAAATTAAATCTTTGGTTTTCCATTGTTACAAATTAATATACTTTACTAATAAAGTAAATTTCATTTAACTGCAAAAACAGTTCTAACTATATACGGATAAAACATATATTAAAAAAAATCGGTTCAGAAGACAAAACATTCACAACAAAGGAAAGAGAATTTAAAAAAAGTTACCGAAACCCTTAACCCCATCGTGATCAAGGATGCATACTTGCTAACATTCAACTACACTTCCGTAAAATGCGAGTAAGTTGACCCAGATTATACTAACCAGAAAATTTATTCGATGTATCATTATATATTTAAAATCATGTTTATCTATGAAATCTATTTGAATTAATTTCTTTAGTAAATTTCTGGCTCGAAACTTGTATAACCTGGGTCAATTTATCTCATATTTTACGGAAGTTTAATGAAAAGTTGGCAAGTATATGGATGTATATATACACCCTCAAAAAGAGCTAACTGTATTTGTTTGAAGTACCAGTAAAAATGAAAAGTAGTATTTAGTTTTTTTTTAATTAGAGCATTTTCGTGATCGTTAAAGCACAAATAACTTTTTCAAAAAGGTGGTGCCAACCGAATAAAATTTGTGTAAAATTCGCCCGTCCGAAAGGGGTTAAGCTTTATAGCTTAATTATCAATTTATTTAAATGTGTGTAATATGAAAGTCTCTGATATGCATATCTTTTTTATATAGCTATTTTCTCGCCGTCAATCACAGGGTAAAGAAAACATTGAGTACATCCAGAATATAAAGCACTTTTACAGAAAATAGAGTTACATTTTGGGGGAAAAAAACACCCTTTTTCTACCAGGCTATCGCGTGATACAATCTCTTAGTTTACAGACATTTAGTAATTAACTATAATAAAGTTAGGGGACTCTTATTTAAAACATTCTTCATAAAGTATACACAGAATTAAATATGATTATTTTAATATTTATGACGATAAATATTATAATGTCCATATATAAATTCAAAGCCCATCGAAAAATCAAATGTAAAATACATTCTTGGTTTGATTATAAAATATATTGAAAACGTAGAAGTAGTTTTAATTAAATAAAATAAGTTTCAAATACACAATTCCAGATATCATGCTTTGGAAATGAACAAACGCATAACTACTTCATGTCTAATAAATTCTCGCTTATCGATCAAAGAAACTAATATCTCAGCATTAGAGGAAATTATTAGAGAATGTCTCGAAAACTGAGCAGCGATTATTCCGTTTCTAATTATCTTTTCAGAAAGAGCAAATAATTATTGTTGTAGTAGTTCATCAAGGAAAATGCTAAAATATTAAATTGAGTTTTAATGGAAGACATTTTAAATATTAGATTGTAATAAATGAACATTAATGATTATCATTTAGATCTAGAATAAAGCAATATTTAATTAAAGTAGAACTTGGAAAAATTTATTTATTCCTTTAAAAGGGAAATAAGTTTACTTACTCTGAAAATTTCCTAATATGTATGAAAGTTTATATTGTACTGTAGGAACGGTAATTATTTATGTAAAAATATTAAAGAAAATATTAATGTAAGAAATATCTCTTTGTAACGTAAACCTTAATTTAAATGCTCTCAATCCACCATCAGAAGTATATTTACGACAGTGAAAGTAGAATCATATTTAAAAGAAAAATGTATTGGCATTTATAAAACTTAAAACATTTACATATGACTGTGTACATATTTCTCTATATCATGAAATAGCTTAATAGTCCGAGTGCTACACGACCAAAATAAGGGGTAAACTGCAAATCGTGATAAGAATATACCGCTTGGTGAGTATTTACTTTATGTTAATACAATGCATTTCAGAGGGGGAGGCATCGCGAAATGTCGTGGGTATTCAAAGTGGCGGCTGTTATTCAAAATGGCGTCATTTTATGAATTTTCTTACTATACATCATATAAATGTGTGTTTCAGGTTGATTTCGACGGTTTTAACGTCAAAAATTTCTTTTTAACACCTTCTGTCATAGTTGAATGGGTTTATGATATCAGTTTGTCTGTTTGTTTATCTGTCTGTCTGCTTGCCGTTCCATGCTTAAACTCGCTTAAATATTGCTACTCGCTTAAATTCACTCAGATTGTCATGTAATTTATTGTTATTGAAATGTACAATAACATGTTTTGAAAAAAAATTGAAGTGTATAGCTTTTACAGTCCGTTTACAGGAACCTCAAAAGAATTCCATTACGTTATTGTCTATTAGTCCAGGTGCTACGGTTGACAAAACAGCAATTCGTGATAAGAATATACCGATTGGTGAGTATCTACTTTATATTAATACAACGCATTTCAGAGGGGAAGACATCGCGTAAAGCCGTGGGAATTCAAGATGGCGACTGTTATTCAAAATTTCGTCATTTTCTGGAATTCTTGCAATTTTCATACTATTCATCGCATAAAAGTTGTAAAATTCTATGCTTTTAAGATTAAAAATGTCATTTGTATTACTTTCCAACATTGTTGAAAAGTATTTATGAATCCTGTTTATGTGTCCGTCTGTCTGGCCGCATAATAGCGTATATTCGATCAAATATACGCGGATATCCATGAATTTAAATATTTTCTTTATATATTTGTTATTTATATATGTAATTTAAATATGTGGTATACAGCAAAAAGGTCTATCTTGAAAATACCGTGTGTAGCATTTATAGTTCGTTTACAGGTGCGCTCAAAAGAATTCCATTACATTATGATCTATGAGAGAAAATCATTTTCAATGTGTTTTAATGATATTAAACTCTTTGATACATATTGAAACTGATATACATTAATGAGGTGCAGTACAATATACTTGCTGTAAAACATGATGTGCATAGCATTTACGTTCATTTACAGGAGCTCAAAAAAGAAAAGGGCTATAATACTGTTTATAACCTATGTTCTTTTTACTTTCTTCTATCTTTACAAGATTAAAGTAATGGAAATTGTTCCTGAAAATTTTTGACTTCCAGTTTTCGATGGATTTGCACGCTTTAGGGGTCAGGAATCACAAAAAAATCATGTTTATACAAAATGTCTACCTTTCCGTGTGTCACCATTCTACCATCGCAAAGTGTATGAAGTTATGCATATAATTGAACCAAAATTTTTGAGTATAGTTTTAGCTGTAGCAAGCAGGTCCTCTTTCAATTTAGAAATATTTTGCCGGAAAGTGGTGCTGTAGTAGCGATTTTTGTTTCTTTTTCAATATTGTATTATCCAAAAGTGTATAAAGTTATTCAATATATTTTTGGCAATAAAAACATCCAAATGGACCTGAATCACACATTTATATGATGTATAGTAAGAAAATTCAGAAAATGACGCCATTTTGAATAACAGCCACCATCTTGAATTCCCACGGCTTTACGCGATGCATCCCCCTCTGAAATGCATTGTATTAATATAAAGTAGATACTCACCAATCGGTATATTCTTATCACGATTTGCTATTTTCTCAACCGTAGCACCCGGACTTATAAACAGTAACGTAATGGAATTCTTTTGAGGGTCCTGTAAACGGACTGTAAAAGCTATACACTTCAATTTTTTTTCGAACATGTTATTGTAAACTTCAATAACATATGTAAATTACATGACAATATGAGTGAATTTAATCAAGTAGCGATATTTAAGCGAGTTTGAGCATGGAACGGCAAGCATACAGACAGACAAACAAACAGACAAACTGAATTCATAAACTCTTTCAACTATGACAGAAAGTGTTAAAAAGAAATTTTTGACGTTAAAACCATCGAAATCGACCTGAAACACGCATTTATATGATGTATAGTAAGAAAATTCAGAAAATGACGCCATTTTGAATAACAGCCGCCATCTTGAATACCCACGACTTTTCGCGATGCCTCCCCCTCTGAAATGCATTGTATTAACATAAAGTAGATACTCACCAAGCGGTATATTCTTATCAACTATAACGGTTCGTTTTATGAAAAATTTTATCATTTTAAAGAAAATGTCACTTCGATGCATGAAAAAAAAACAAAACAGAATTTTACATTGATTTTACCAATACAATGTGATTTTCATTAACATGTATTACTGCAGATAATTATTTGTGGGAATATCTTAATTATGTATATTTGTAAGCGATTCATATCAAGCATAAAATAATAATGAAGTGTACAAAGGAATTATTTAAATAGGATTGTTGTTTTGTTGATTGAGTTTTTGCGGCAAAATCACATTAGGGACATGCTGCGCCAAGCAAAAGTTAAAAATAAAACATAACAGTAATATTTATAAATTTAGATTAAAAGCTTGTTATAAACACATCATGAATAAAAATTATACAGTTAAACGACGAAAGAAATGTGATGGTGTATACAATTACACTAATTCTATGTGATCACCATGCCATGCTAAAATAACAGATTTTTTTTTTTTTTTTTACCTATTTTACAATTAAAATCCTCATAATATGTAAAGTAATTATTGGTCAACAAAATAAAGCGTAAATGTCCAAATACAACATAAAACCGGGTATATTTAAAGCACAGATTACTAAAAATAACGTAAAATCACTTTGACACAGATTCTTCAAATAGAGTATTTTCTTCATCGGCTCCGAGTTAAAATTGTAAGAGTCGGACTACATAGCCACTTCCACATAGATGAGAAGCTGTTTAGGATCCTTTATATTAGTATGGGCTGAAACATGATTCATGATTTCGTGTTCTTGTTTCACAGTTTTCTGTTGTGAAGAGGCTTGAATTGAAGATTCATTTCACTCTTTCTGTGCACAAGATTTTTGGTTTATTTATGGAGTGTGAAAAACATCAAGTTTGTGCAAATGGTATGCAGATGAAACACAGGTTCGCTTAGACTCATTTTCTTGATTGACATGAAGATCTTTGTTACCGACTAGTTAAGTATTCGATTTTAACAGGCTCTGATGATGGTGACCAAAGTTCTAATTTAAGCACAAGTCTTCCAATTGTGGTAGAGGAGATAAAAGGTGTATCATACTTTGAAGTGCCCGATGATTGTAGCACAGCTGAAATATTTGGAGAAAAACGGGCTTCATTTTGTGTGCTTATGTGCCTAAAGGTTTTGATTCTTGCTTAGGTAAACTAGAATAAGAAACCTTGAAAGATGGGGTTCTGGATACAACAAGTTTGCGGGGATCAGGGTAAGAAAGTGTGTGAGTAATCTTAACAACAACGATTTCTCATTCACCAATCCAGTTATGACACGATCGATAGTACGCTGTACGGTCACTTTTACAGTTTCCTATGTGTTGAGCTTTTTCGAAGAGTTTAGTTTCATGGCCAGAGTCTCCACAACTTGCAAAATTAATGGGACTACACTGTAAAAAAAAATCTGTAAAGTTACTAAAGTTTTTCTAGGAAACTGGGATTCCAAGAAATATTTATGTAACGGCAACAACAAATATTCATGTAACAGACACACTTTTGCGCCGAAAATCAAAAAATCTGTAAGGTTACTAAGAATTTTTTAGGAAACTGGGATGCCTAGAACTTTTCATGTAACTACAGCCAGGTTTACAGATAAAATTTTAGTAAGATTACTGCAATTTTAATAGATTCATTTGTAAAGTTACAGATTTCTGTAGCTTTACAAAAACTAGTCTTGTAGATTTGCAGCTTTTTTTGTACAGTTACAGATGACAGTTTAGTAAGCATGTAACTTTACATCTGTAGAGCTACAGAATTTTTTTTACAGTGTACTACAGGTAGTCATACTATGACCTTAATGCTGATATTTTAAAGAACGGAGAGGGTTAAGAACATAAGGCCGGATTGGACAGCTAAGCTCTCAGGTAGGCAACTTTAATTCTAGTTGGTAAAACGAGGACTATTGAAAATTCGTCAAAACACTTGCCCATTCCGACGAATAGTACACTGTAAAAAAAAATCTGTAGTTCTACAGATGTAAAAATACATGCTTACTAAACTTTCACCTGTAACTGTACGGAAAAAGCTGCAAATCTGCAAAACTAGTTTTTGTAAAGCTACAAAAATCTGTAACTTTATAAATGAATCTGCTAAAATTTCAGTAATTTTACTAAACTTTTATTTGTAACACTGGCTGCAGTTACATGAAAAGTTCTCGGAATCCCAGTTTCCAAAAAAATTCTTAGTAACCTTACAGATTTTTTGATTTTCGGCGCAAAAGTGTGTCTGTTACATGCAATTTTGTTGTTGACGTTACATGAAAAGTTCTAGGAATCCCAGTTTCCTAGAAAAACTTTAGTAACTTCACAGATTTTTTTTTACAGTGTAATAAGGAGTGCATCTTTGATATTTTGATGTTTTAAATTTGTTTGAAAGTTTTCCCTTGAATAGAACAAATGTTCTGGTTCTGATATTATATCACGGGTTACATTTGAAGTTTGATGTATCTGGCCAAAAATATAAAAGAAACATATTTTTATGCAATTAAAGAGAAATTGGGATAGTTAGGGTGAAAATACGTCCACCAGTATATTCACAGGCTGCACTTTTTTAAGTAGAGAACAATCTCTGGAAACAGACTGAAATGTTTTTTCGATATGCAAATGTGAAGTTATCTTAATTTAACTACCAGACAGACTGTCAATGCGTTTAATTGTAAAGAAACGAGTAAATAATACCTACTGTACTGTTTGTTGCTTCCCACATGCGAGAGAAATATTGGAAAGTTAATTACTTCTATCCATTGTAAAAAGAAAACTTAATTCAGACCCCGGTCTCACCACGCACTACCGAGCCCAACATGGGGATGCACTTCTTGCACCAGTGCTAACCACGGCCCATACGTCCACAAGACACACATATGTTAGTCTCACCCGTAAAGAGAAGACAAGTAAGTACTCGCACGCATGGTCCAATGCTAGTGACAATTCATCTCTTTCATTAAAGAAAACAAATATTTATGTACACACACACACACATGTGTATATATGTGTGTGTGTGTGCGTAGGATTTGAGTTTAGGTAGCATATAATATATTATTTCACTTATGACGTACGTGATAAAATCAACTAATGATCTACTATTTATTGTTATTTGAGATTTGAGCCCATGAGCTATGAAAGCAAAATTCACGGATCACAAGCACAATGACTTCCGATTTTGAAAATTAAAAATGATTCAGTCTCCTTTTTTAAAATTTATTAATGAAGTATTGGCACTAAAGCTGTTAATATGACAACTGGCACAATTTAGTCTAATTAGATTGTTTTACAGATATTGTATATTTTAATATTTTTAAGTTTTAATCCTTGTATGTTTAAATAAATGCATTTAAAATTTAAATGTCTTCTGGGAATGAAAATGAAGTCTGTTCTATATCAGCATTTTATTATTGTTGTATATTTTACATGTTTTGCACATCAGCTTACTATATATATATATACAGAGTAGTCATATAAAGCTGCGATACATGGAAACTAGCGGTCGGTACGTTCAACCGATCGAGATGAGATTTCACATATAGTTATTCAGAGGTAAGAGATCAGGATTCAGTAAACGGCAAAAATGTGTCGGTCATGGTTACAATTATAGATACAGAAACTCGAAATTTTCGAATGGCTTAGCCCTTATTTTCCGATAGCAAACTGCTCAGTGAACTAGTTAACACTATATGAAAATCATATCAGCGTATATGAAAATCATAAAAAGCTTTGGA
Source organism: Maratus speciosus (assembly GCA_963932465.1). NCBI lineage: Eukaryota > Metazoa > Arthropoda > Arachnida > Araneae > Salticidae > Maratus > Maratus speciosus. The sequence continues at coordinate 426,504,275 of OZ010795.1, read as the reverse complement.
ACTGTACGTGTATCACTAAAGATGAACGAGTTATGCAAGCACAAAAAATATCTCTGCGAAAGACAAAAATAAATAAATAAATAAATATACACGACCGGGGAGCACTGAGGAAATTTGCATATACGAAGGCAAGACACCAATTACAGAACGCATATATTCAGCGTAGGTTAAACAATGGGTTGGCAATGTTGGTTCTTCAGTAGAGAGCTCGCGCAGGCAGACGAAATGACTTTGTCATTGAAAGTTAGAGGTTAATTTGTTAAACTCTATTATCAATATGATATGAATGCCGCAACAGCCTTGGTTGTTTACCATCGAAACCATCGACAGATACATGGCACATGTACCCCTCAAGCTCTGCGATATTTAGTTAAGAAATGTGAAGAAAATGATTGCCCCTGTGATAGACTGTGATCCGAACGAGCAACTGTTCCTGAGGACACTGTTAAGGAATTGCATCTTTATAGTGAGTTCAGGTCCAATACAAACTGCAACAGGCGCAGCTCGTGTATTTGATATACCAAAAACAACGGTCGAGCGTGTACACGTGTTATACTAGGGGGACCATCACGTATGGGTTTGGGAAAATAATTTCTTATTCAATATGATGGCGATAACGACTGGCGTCTTCGCATATTATGGGCGGTTGATGCACATTTCGGAATAACTGACAACGCCAATACCAAAAATAGTGTGCACTGGGCAGACACGAATCCGCTCACTGTTAAACCAGTAGCCTTATACACTGCCAAAGTGACTGCGTGTGCGGTATTTCAGGGAAATTTTGTCTCTTATCCTACCTTTTTGAGGAAGTGAGATCAACAGTGTTTGTAACGTACTTCTGTCACAGGCTTTCGCTATACTGCCATGCAGCAAAATTATGTCATACCAGAATTGATGCAGTAAAATGCACTGAATGATTCGTTTGGCTGCAAAATGGTGCACTTCCACATATACAGTGATTTTGTTCATTGGGATCTGGAACACGATTTTGGCGACCGTGACATTTCACGCCATCTTCTATTTGTGTGACCGCCGTGGTTCCCGACCTGATTCTAGGGATATCTCAAATCTAGAGTTTACATGTGCAATCGACAATCTTTGCCAGGACTTGAAAGTCTATATCAAACGTGAAATTACAAAAATCCCTCATGCTATGTCACCTTCGGCTGTATTCTTCCGCATGCAATGTGTAATTGTATTTGATGGCCCTCATGTGAAAAATGTGTACTCCAAAAAATAAAGGGTTTTTTTTTCTCTTATCTGTGTTGTATTCAGTGTTTGGTGTTTTGCCTCTGTCATATGCAAATTTTATCTGTGCGCCCAGATAGTGTTTTTATTTTTTATTTTTGGACATTCACAGAGCGTGTATGAGGTGCCTGTATTGCAATTAAAAAATGTCGAGCTTCTGTAACTATAACCACAACCATGAGCGCCACTACGTCGCCTTACACAGGGTCCCGAACTTATACCTCTCAATAACATATCTGAAATTTAATCTCGATCGGTTGAACGGACCGGCAGTGAGAAGTCATGTATCGTTAAAGATTTTTTATGACCACACTGTATATACATGCACAGCGAATGGAAAATAGCGGTATATACATCTATAAAGATTCTAAGATCATCAGTAATAATAAAAAATACATTCAATTGAAAAAACAATCAAAATACGTAAGGCTTGAAAGACATAACCAATTTTATAATATAGCTACATTTTAAATTACTTCCCTGTGGATATAAAAAAATTGCAATCTAGAATAACTGGTAGTTTTACAAATGTCATACGATGTGTACATATGAACTTCCTTCTGTTGCAATATGAAACTGCCATTTACATATCTATTTTTTCTATTACTAAAACAACTTTATACATCACAATTGGCGATTTATGCGTTTAACACATGCTCAGATTGGACATTTTCGACCAGACTATTCCAATTCACATTATAGAACGTGGCGATATTAGCTTTGTATGAACTCACTTTAAAAAGCAAACGAATTATAAGAATACAAGATTGGTGATTGTGAAATTGTCCTTATGTCCGTTTTAGCTCCAAACTTTATCCATATATATCCCAATGTCTTTCTTTAACAATAAATAAAGTATTTTAGGTATTAGTATGTCATATTCTTTTTAACACTTTTTGTTATATTCTTTTAACACTTTCCAACATAGTTGGAAAGTCTTTATGACAATGGTTTTTTTGTGTGTCTATCATCTGCCATCTCCCATCTGTCTGCCCTTTGCTTTAACTCGAGTAAATATACTCGGATTGACATGCAATAGATATACGTTATTGAGGTTTACAATAGCATGTTTGGTAAACAAAATGGAGTGTGCAGCATTCATTTTTCATTTACAGTGGCACCCAAAATTATTCTGTTACATTATGGTTTATGGGGGGGGGGGGCGGGATTTGCGGTGTATTTAATTGTGTTACACAATCTTAAACTGATTGAAATTTATATACATTATTGAGATGCTATATAAGATGGTTAATATTGAATTTTCTATGGTTAACAGTTACAGTAATCGTAATGGAAACTCACAAGTATTCCTTTATATTATTGTTCATGAAAAAATCGTTTGCGTCATTTTTTTTATGATGTTACTCGGTTAGAAATATAATTAAATTGATATCACGTTTACATTTATGGTATGCGTTTTATGTTCAATTAAATATTTGCACACTACGAGGTGTGTATAAATTCTAAAGGTCATATACAGGGCTACACAAATGATTTCGTAAACATTAATTTCAATGAGCGTGAATTGTTTGAAGGTGTTTTTAATACTTTCGAATTTAGTTCAAAAGTGTTCATAAAATTGGCTTGTCTGACTATCTATTTGTCGATCCGTTTGTCTGCCGTCTGTCAGTCTGTCCGTGCTGTAACTCTCGTAAATATAGTCCTACTGCCAATGAAACTTTAGATCTTATTGGTATCACTATAGCGTGCTCGATATTGGAAATGAAGTGCGCAGCATGTACGATTCATGTGTAGAGATACTCAAAAGAATGCCGTTACATTACGGAATATGTTAATGATTTAACGCTATTTTAAACATTCTCAAATTTATATAGGTGAGGGTAGTACACAGTGAGACAAAAATTATTATTACTTAACAAATGCGGACGATTTTTATTCTTTGGAAAAAAATTTTGTTACATTTTTAATCTACACACATGCGCTACACATTAATGTATAAATAGTTTTAAAGAAGTTATTTATAAAATCACAGAAGGAGCATAACTGAGTACCGAAAATTGTCTCACTCTGTACCAAAAATAATACACAGTGAGACAATGTATATATTTTCATAAATCATACATTTTTACACTCTATCAATAATTTTCTGCAGTTTATGATTTCTAATTAATATTTCTAGATTTTCAAAACATTATAAATATGAGCCTCGGGTGGACAATGGCAGACCTTGGGCTACCTTGATGCAAAATTTCAACCTCTTACGTTTAGTAAATCTCCCTAGCTATCGCACGCCCACGCACACACAGAGAAAGAGAGAGGGAGAGAGAAAAAACATTATTTTATTAATAAATAACTTTTTTAACATCAGAACCACACAATAGGTACACAATAAGACACGTATCACTGTGTACCACAACTGTATGTCTCACTGTGTATTTATGTTACGTTGTAACAAAATGGATGCCACATCTGTTACATCAATTTAATCGCTTTAAAAAGTTTATGTCATTTTGCCGAAATAGTCTATTATTACATATAGCTTGGTTTGGTTAAATAAATATTTGTCATATTGAAAGAAATAAATTCTGAAAAAGACGTTTATGTAGCTTTAACCACTATAAAATAAGGAATTATTTACTATTTTGTCAGACGAGTAACTGAAGTGCGGAAACTACATCCACGTGTTGCAAAAGATGAGATCGTTATGTGTGTGTGCCAGCTTGAAGAAAAAGTTACAACTATATGTCATAGTGGCTGCTGTCTCACTGTGTACCATGTCTCACTGTGTACTCCCCTACCATATATCACTGAAGTATTTTGCTCGGAGCCAACTCTAGTACAGCGTGTGCATAGAATGTATTGTTCATTTACAAGAACATATATAAGTGTTTGACACAAAAAAAAATTTGAAATATCGAAGCCTATGAACAATAATTGCTGGAAGTGCGTCTTCAGATATGGTATAAATTTTTAACTGAATTATTATTTTTAAAATAATATTTGGTGTGCAAAAATTCTATAGGTCATATATATGGATGCACAAATTTCTCTAATTCATTTCAGTTTATTCACGGTATTTGCTGAATAGAAAATTTCAAATTTCGTTTAACTGAACTTACTTTTAGCATACTATGTAGAATGCCTACAAATTTATCGATTATAATTAGGACATGCACAAAATAAGAAAAAAAAGACACTTCTGCTACTATTGATTGCAACATCTTAAATTAGGTTTCCAAATGAGTTATGAGATTCTCAAATTGTTTATTTAGAAGGAGAAGTTTCGAGGTCGGTGACAGCATATGCAGTGAACGTTTATGTATCGACAGAGTATAGTTAGCAATTAAATAAATGGCAGCAATAAACGCAATACACAGGTGATTTTGATAAAATAAGTCGAAAAGTTAAGGCTACAGATTATAAACGGATAGGTTACCTGCTTTGGAAAGCGACTCAGTAGCGTGCTTAGAAGTATGTACGATTTGAGATCTTTCTTTTTGAATTCGATTCATAGTCAGATTTATTTTTTGAAACGGAAATTTTTATCAATTATTTTTGAACATTACTTGATGTACGTAATAAATTCTATAGATCATATACAGGGCTGCAATTTTTTTTCAAATTTATTTCCGTTTATTTATGGAATTTGCAGATTGGAAAATTTCAACTCTTGTATTCGTGTAACTGAACTAACTTTTAGCATGCTATGTAGTAAGCATACAAATCCATAGATCTTAAACAGTATATGCACAAAACAGAAAAAAAAAAACGATATTTCTCCGACTATTGATTGTAATAGCACAAATAGTTATGAGATTGTTGAATTGTTTATTTAGACATTATGTTTCACCTTAATAATCTTATAAGTTTTGTTACTGTGTTCTGATTGGCTTGTAAAGTGTTACATATTGTATGCTAGACGCATGATTTTTCGTTCTTGTTTACATGTAATTAACTGATTGCAAAGTGTGAAGTAATTTCTTTAGAGTTTTTAAAATAAGCAATTTTATTTATTGTTTTGGAAAATAAACTACTTTCAGTTGCATAGTATTAATAGATTATTTTAATTGCTAAAATGATATATTTGTTTTCTCTCTCGTAATCTCAAGAGACATTTCACTTGCTTAATTTTAAATGCAAGACTTGTCAGCATATAAGAACTTCATGCTCCCTTTTCTTTCAATTTTATAGGGAAAACAAATAAGATAAGTGTTGATTATTTATGCCTCAGGATTGAAATATATTGATTTATTAGTGAAGTATTTATTGAACAGTTTAATATTAAATGTCATATATCTATAAATATAACCAAATGAAGGAAATGTAAATGAAAGAAATGTTGATTATCCGCCCCCTCCCGAAAATGGGGCATTTGTTTTGTTTTTGTAGTACATTTTACTTTTTTAAATGTAATCTGTTATTCCATATTTACCAGCTGGAAAATTGTTTTTTGTTCTGAACTTGTTTAAATGTGTTATAATCGATTCGAGACAAGAATTTATTTAGAAAATTTTCGCTTATGAAAAAAAAAAAAAAAAAAAAAAAAAAAAAAAAAAAAAAAAAAAAAAAAAAAATTAATTCCAATTTTATACTCTTCTGTGTTTACCAGTATAATGTATTAGATTCGTGAAAATTTTTGTTATACGCATTTCAACGGATTTATACGTTTTACAAGATCCTTAAGGCAATTTGACTGTCTTTATAAAATGCCTGTCTGTGAGTATTTGACTCTGTGAGTCAGTATGTTTGCCTCTCTGTCTGTCTGTGTGTGACACAAATTTTTGGGCGATGTATATAAAGGATTAATACACGGAATTTAATAAAAATGTGTATTATTTTAGCCCCTGAAATAAATTTCTGCGATTATTTTTTGTGTAAATCGCCCATCAGGTGCAGCTGCTATGCTGCATTATTCACGATTTCCGCAATAGATCCTTCTCAAGATCTAATGAATTGATTTTCATAAAACTTCAGATTCAATTAGTACTTGACAGGAATTGGTGCTTATTATTTTTTTTGTGAATTACCTAATAGGTGGCGCTGATGTGCTACATTTTCACGATTTTCGCAATACCTCAATCTCACAGACAAATACAGGGATTTTCATCAAACTTCAGATTCAGTTAGACGAACAAATTAGTTGCTGCTGATTATATTTTTGTGTTGATCGCCCTAAAGGTGTCGCTGCTATGCTGCAAATTCAAGATTTCCTCAATAGCCGTAATTCAAGAACTAATGCACCGATATTATTAAAACAGGTAAACGGGTAAACGTTGACACAAGTTGTCACTGATAGGTTTTTCGTCTAAATCACCCAACAGGTGGCGCTGCTATGTCGCATTTTGCAGGAAATACAGAATTTTAATAAGAGTCATATCTCAAGAACAAATGTATGGAATTTCATATCTTTAGAATCCTCATGATAGGCATGGATTGTCATTTAATTTTGACACTGTGATAGCGAATTTTGATGTATTAACCTGTATGCGATAGAAGAAAGTTTTCGGATTGGCACCTGCTACTAGTTTTATATGGAATGTACCTAACATTTTCGTGATTTATACACTCTTTTGTTTAACTAAATCCATTTGTTGAAGTAAATCAGGAACATTTTAATCGATGTTTAACGCACTTCACATAAGCTAATTTTCAAACAATTATGTTCACAGATTTGTTTCAGATGACATTAAAATATTTAATTTTTGTTAGAGCTAAATAGCAAATTAATACATTCATTTTGAAGCATTTTTTTTTTTTTTATTATCCAGCCATTTCTTATAAATCCTGTAATATTCTATGGAATTGCTAATATTTCATAGGAGTTGAAACAAAATTAGATTTAATTATGCACCAAAATTTACCTAACGGATCTCCAATTGCAATAAAGAAACATTTTAAACGCTATAAGAAAATAAATTATAAACAAAAGAAAAGTTGCGGCATATTTTAAAGAAAATTATGCTTTATGCAGTTAGAGTAACAATATGATTAATTTATATTTATACGCTGGGAAATAAATTTAGAAATAATAAGACTATAGTTTAAATTTCCTAAAAAAAATTCTATCCAGTTGCCATACATTCAAAATAAAATATGCACAAATTGTATATATTTTTAATAAATTCACTTGATTGCACTTTCTAATGAGCGTAACAAAGCAGTAGTTTTTTGTAACCGAGGTCTGTGTTCACGCCAAAATTGATACATTGTAAGGGAATTTTTTTGGGGAAAATCAAGAATTAGATTCAAACAACTACGCTTGTTTGTCAAGATGAACATTAATTGCTCACAAAAGAGTACTTTTTTTTAGTGTTATTTTTGCTTTTAATCATATTTTATGAATAAACTTATTTTATGAATTAACTGATGCTTATCCAAAATAAAAACATATATGGGTGCATCATATTGTGATTAGCAATGTTTTATATATAAAATAAATGATAAATTAAAAAATGTTAGTCTGAATGTCTAAATTTAATATTTTGATATTGATAAAATGCGGAATTATGTTTGCATAAAATCGCACTAAAATACTGATTAAGAATTAAATTTGAAAATTATGCATAAGAAAATTAAGCATAATATAACTTTATTCATAATACAAGTTGATACAAAATAGGGAATGGACAATTTTCGTGATTTGGTAGAATACATCAAAACAAATAACATTTTGTGTATGATGGTCATAGTCGTACGATCATGGTCGCACTCCCTTTTTCTTTTCTTAAATACAGAGTTGCTCAAAACAATCAGGATCCCTATTTTTATTCATAAAATATAGTATTGAATATATTTTAAAGACATAGTTTACGAATTCACCCTTTTTTCTTTAAAAGGTGATTTCATAAGTAACTGTTTGAAATGTACCGTAATTTAGCCAGTGACACATATGCAATGTCATGATATATGAAATATTGAAGCATCTTGTTTAGTGCTGTTTGAATGCAAACGTATAATGGCTATTTCCATTCGACTTCAAGTGATTTATATGTATTTAAGAGAAAGTCAGATATTTCTTGTAAAAATTTCTTTAAAACGATTCGAGCTAATGTCATTTAAAATATCTGGATTGAGATTTGAGTGCTACTAGAGTGTAATTTTAACAGAATAAATTTATTGACATAGGTGTAAAATAAAAAGGAAAGTGCTCAGATAAACTGGTGGCATTGAGCTCAGAGGCTATTCACACTAATTGTATATTATACTCTTATTTCAAAGAATAATGTCTCTCAAAAAATAAATTAAGGGCGTGTATCAGACGCCACCCCCATCCACCCCCCCCCCTTTATACATAGCCAATGCACCTCAAAATCTAATCAAGGAAGCGTCTTATCAGAATAAACCTGTATACCGAATCAAATAATTCTGTCTGATCAGATAATTCTATCCTTGAAACAAATGAGATAATTCTGCATGAAAAACACAATTAGCTAAATTCAGGGGGTATTAGCTCCCTCCTCCTTCCGTTATACTTAACCATTTAACGTCCAAATCTATACAAGGAAGACCCTCATCAGAATAAACCGGTTTACCAAATTTGAAGCAAATGGGATAATTCTGCATGAAAAAATCATTTATCTCAATTAATGTAGGAGGTTAGCTCCTTTGCACCCCTTTATACTTAACCAATGAATCCCAAAAACTAATCATAGAACCGCCTTATCAATAGGAACCTAGAAAAATATTAACGCAAATCGGATATTTCTATCAAGTTTTTTCTCGTTACGTACATGCATGCATACATAAAGAACCTGCGGACACATTAGCTTTCAGGCTTTGATAGCCTGTGAGCTAAAAATATTTGTTTTAGTTCCGTATTGCATACTGAGTAGATCATAAATTATATTAATAGAATCTTTCCATTTGTAGTACTTCGCTTCAATTATAATGTAAATAAATGAAATGATCTTTTCTTTTCAGCTTTTATTGAATTAAATAAAAAAAATGACACACATATCGAATAATATAGCATACTCTAAGAAGATGTGTTTTCAGATATTTTTGCTTTAAATGTACATAACGTTACACAAACTTCGTCTTAGAGCGTGGTGAAAGTAGATTTGCAATTAAAACTTAAATTCTTAATTATTACATACGATTTGTTTGAGGAATATTCCAGAAACGTGAATACCATATTACGAAACGTATCATAAAAATTAAAAAACAGCGTAATACAACTCAGAAACGTACAAATATGATTCAATACAACCCGCTGTAAAACTAGAAAGGCTTGAGAATAAAACTAAATTGTTTCACGTTTAGTAGGATTCATTTTTAAGTAGCTTTACTTGATAATGAAATGAATTATTATGACTTACTACCAGAACATAAAAATTTCAAACAAGTACAGATATTTTAAACGTAGAGCTATGGTTTCTAAACAATTCCATATACGTATTTGGCGACCAAAATGATGACCACCAAAGTGAGAAAATACCAAAGAATATATAATCGGATGTATCGCTTCAATAACCAACAGAATATGATAAGGGCATTATTGCTATTTTATTTTACCCTTTTGATTTTCAATTTTGGATTTTCCTTAAATTGTTTAACTCTATTACAAACTATACTACTTTAATACAAATAGTACATTATTGAATAGTATAATACTTTACTATATCCAATAGTTATGAATGCTGCTTTCCAACACGAAATAAAAAAGTCCGTTGTATGTTAAACAGCAATATATTTTTCTTTTTTTTTCAGTCATTTTTTTCTATCATTTGTTAAAATATTTTTTAAGTACTTTTTACTTAAATATCAAGCAACTATTAATTTGAAAAGACATTTACATCTGCGACTTATAAGACCCTTCAGTGGCTTTAATCGTGTTGATAATGTAAAATAATGCAAATTTGAATTATTATTTGTGATGCAATTAAAATTCTGTTTAATCAGATTCACATGCTGTGAAATTAATTTAAAAATAATAAAACATGAGTAAACATCGATACAATTATCAAATAAATTGCTACATAGTTTTCAAGAAAATCGCATTTGAAAGTGCATTTTAATTTACGTTCCGCAGTCTGAAAATTTAAAATAAACGGTGTTTAGAAGTTTAAAAAATTGAAATAAAAGTTATTAAAAGTTAATTTAATACCTCATCGTATATAGAGCACATTATTTCAATACTTCTTGATAGTACTTTTGTAATATTAGAAGATATGTGGATTAAGAAATTAATATTTTGTTTAAAACAAAATTATATCTATACATTTTATTTTAAACGAATTCCCTTAAAAAAAAATTACTAGTTAATTTCCATCATTCCCATTATCAGGGAACAAATCCCAATCTCATAAACAGTCCTAGAAAAAAAAATCTAGAGACTTGTGACAGTTTTTCTAGGAGCCTGGGGCCAAATGCCCCACATCCCCGACAGTAATACTATGGAAGTACTAACAGGAACTGAATCATGGCAGTACTGGGTAAAAAACTTAAAATTAAATGAGTGGGGGGGGGGACAAAAAACAATTTCCTGAGCTCAAATGAAAAATAAACAACAAGAAATTTTCTAAATAAACTCAATTAAAATAAAAAGACAAGTAAAAAAAAAGAGTTGTGTATATGTAATGTATATATATTATATATACATTATATATAATATATCATGAGAAATAAAAAGTTAAACAAATGCGAGCAGAATAGAAGAAAAGAGAAAAAACATATATATACATATTTACAAGAGAGTTTAATATACTGCAAGGAAAAAAAAAATAATAAAAATGTAAAAAAGCTAAAATGAGGAGAGTTCTAACTAAATATACAGAGAAACGCAAAAGCCGAGGGGAACAAACGACAGCAAGAGGACGGCGTCCACCCAGTCTAGTAATTTGAAGGTGAATAAAACAAAAAGAAGGAAAAATATAAGAGGAATAACATGAGAAGAGCATATAAGAGCATATATATTATATAATATTAATATTATATATAATATTAATAAATAAACTTAAAGCTGGGAAACAACTATCCGTATGGCAGTGTCTCCCACGCTCGATCCAACGAGGCGCCATAAGCAACTGACGGAGGACAAAGCTACCAGACTCCACCCGACATGCGCAGATCATGGCCTTGAAAAAGGCCCTTTGCATGCCTGGCTTCGCCTGGATTAGGAGAGCTGCACACAGCGGTAGCTGCAAGGGAATTGCCAAAAACGCGCTCAGGCACAGGGTATTTATTGATGCAAGGTGAAATGGGAGGGGTTTAGCTTACAAGGAAGAAAAATTATTGGCTGAGAGAAGTTTAACCTGCAATCTTAAGAGTTTGTTGAGCAGAGTCAAGGTAAAAACAAAGTTAAAGTTACAAAAGTACTATTGAAATTTAAGAGAAATTAAAGATTTAAAATTAAATTTAGAAGATATGCAGAGTATCCAAAATCATACCTAATTTCGGTCTTTTTCTGTTATAAATGTCAAATATATCATACACTAGGTGTGAATTCAAAGCACTGTTTTCAGAATTTTCCAAGGAGAGGTGAAAGTTAATATTTAAATCTTGCATGTAAGTTAATCTGGGATAATCAATTTCTTTATAAAGATGAAAATTTCGGACATAATACGGCACATCAAAAATAAGTCTAATAGTAGCATTTTCAGATTGTGTTAGGAGTTTGATGTGACAATAGGCAGCGTAGCTCCAAATTTGACATCCATATGTCAGAATCGGTCTAAAAAAGGAGTCGTAAAGCAGCAATTTATTTTTAATAGACAAGTCATTGTTTCGAGCTAATAAGGGATAAAAAAATGTAATGGCAACCTACAAACTCTACCACACATCAACCTATAAAGTGTGACTGGTATGAATAGATTAGTACTAACGTCTACAATTTAAAGTATATGTATAGGGTCTACATAGAGCAAAATTAAGAAAATCCAAAATTTTTATCCAACCCTGATATTAACAAATAAGTAATAAATACTAGCATATAAATTTGAAATCTTCTTTCGATTCTTCGCTAAATTTTACCTTCCAATACTTAAAGGAAAATCATTCAGTCAACTTATTTAGAAATTAAGCAGGTTCAATATTCCGAATAAATATTTTAAAATTAATTCTAAATCGTTACAAAAGGCGTTGTATTGCGTGAAGTCTTTTAAAAATAGCTCGAAAGATATTTGGCGAATTGTGCTGTAATTTTCAATTCAGAAATTTGAAGCTTCTAGAAATTCATATACGTCAAAACATTCTTAAGTTACAATTCATATATTTGGGGAAATTAATGGTGTTTATATATATATATATATATATAAATATTAATTGTAACCTATAAATTTTAAATGAAAATAATTTCTAGAAGCTTGGAATAAGCTGAAGGAGCATTAGAACTTTTTTAATAAGTAGGTTTTTGTATTATTCGTAAAGAGCTGTCTGTATCGCAATCTGATTTCTGACAATTAACAATGAAATTAACGTTAAATTTCCCAATTTCAAAGTTATCTAATTTCAAATCTAAGTGAGTAGATTATTTTCTGGTGGCGTATCGGGAAGTTAAATTTTACACAAGAATAAAAATAAAATGTTAAAAATAAATAAAAAATAATTGAAGTACGCTATACTTTCCCTATGCAGACGTTATATATATATATAGATATATAAAGTAAATTTGAAATCACAAATATATGAATAAATTGGTAACGTTCTAAAGATGAATTAGAAATTAGCATAGGAAACCAGCATGTAAAATAAGAAACTATGAATAACCCACAGAATCTCCAGAGGAGCTTGCGAGTTCTTTCATAGAAGATGCGTTATTTGATCCAATTTTGTCGGCATTAAGCCTAAAATGACAAAATTTAGCTCCTTATAACCCAAAAATAACAGGTAATAGATAATAAAAATCGAAGAGATCTAAAAAAGATACACCTCACACAGGATATTAAAAATTAATAGAGCAAATTACCTAAATTACATACTAGGAAGCATAACTGCAGCATGTCTGGATGGTAAAACAGAGTTAGGACTATTTTAACATGTGGGCCTAGAGTTGATTATCTGACTGAATCCCATAACTTTGCTGCCATCTGGTGTGAGAAAAAGGGAAAAAATGTAAATTGGAACTGGATTAACAATAATGTTTGGTTATTACCGTCCCACCCCCCCCCCCCCAAAAAAAAAAAGAAATTGATTGAAGAAATAAAGAAATGACTTAGATTAACATTTAGTTAAAGTAGGATGAAAATATAGGAATAAACTTGATATTTACTGAGTAAATACAAAAATATAATAAAGGATAAAAAATAAATAAATAGAAGGGCAATTGATTAAATTAACTAATTTAAAAACAAAATATTATAATATAAAAAATGAGAAGAATATACATAACATTTAAAAAACAGTGAGGAATATTTTGAGATAGTAAAATATAGCCTTGTATTATGCAACTAAATGTAAAAAAAAAAAAAAAACAAAAACAAAAACAAAAAAAAAACAGAGAGGAATATTGAGACAGTGAAGTATATCATTGTATTATGAAGCTATATGTGAAAATTGTTGAGAAATTTATAATGTTAAATGCATCATACTCCGTGTTTATTTTATTTTATTTTATTTTAATATAGCCATAAAATATATAAGCATATATACATAAATATATACAGGCTCACACATATATAAATATATAATGTTTTACACTTTTTTTAGCATTCTCGACCTCATCCCTCCGTAATGGTATATATATATATTTTAATAGTGTGTACACAACTTACACACACACACATACTTTATATATTAAACTTTCTAGACAGTAATACTATTGAAAGGTAATGAAAATGACCAATAACATGAAAACACAAACACCACATTAACCAGATGTTTTGTAAAAAGTATAGTCCCACGTACTATCTTATGATGATTAAAAGGGAAGAAAAAAAATATGGATACAGATAAAAATAAATAAATGGAATGCTTATATATTGGATTACTTTATCATGGGTACAAAATCCACATATATAAGAAACGCAGTCCTTTTCTGTAGAGAATAAAGCTAAAAGCTGAATAATTTATTCTCTCTGCAGCCGAACGACCACATGACCAAAATAATAGAAGAAAGGTGAAAAAAAAAATATGTGTAACTATTTAAATATTTTACATTATTATGTATAACTGAAAATATGTATTATTACTCATCTTTCCATAGATAATTTTGCAAGTTTTAATCTTAATTCCCTGCTGCATATGTTGTATTTTACCGCTATAAGTATAAGTTTATTTTTACAATTAAGTTAAAACAAATATTATATCCAATGGTTGCAGTTAATCTTGTTAAATTACCTTGATAAATGTATTTAATTAATAAAAATAGGAAATAATTACAATATTAAAATTTAAATTACCCATTAACACTTTTAAATTTAAATAACTATTATAAAAATTCCCAAATCACTTCATTTGCAATATTATAGCTAATATTTGGCTATAACAGCCACCTAGTGATGAAAGAAGGAAATAAAAGAATATATCCATGTTAGATGCCCTAACTGCATTATAGATTTATTTTGTGTTGCTGCAATCTATTATGTAAATGGAAAAATAATAAAATCATATTATGCAACATTATAAAATGCAAATTAAAAAATATTTTGATCTGTATACTTTAGCTACCATTATTTCTTTTACATTTTCCAATATTAATGGAAAAAAATATTAAAAAATAAACAAAAATCACATAAACTAAATAAATAAATTAACATATATTTTTTTTTTTTTCCTCTTCCCTTTCTATATGATATCTTATCCAATTTTATAATTATTATTATTCATTTAACAGTCCTATTTTTATTGCAATTATATTTTGTTGTAATGAAAAATGATATTTTATCCTTCTTAATTAATTTATATCATTTTAAAGTAAAAGTAACTAATTAAACTTAATATAAATAAATATAATAAAAAGAAGGATAAGAAAGATAAAAATATATATATATATATATATATATATATAATGTTATATATGTATATATATCCAGAATTATACATGTAATGAAGCTATTCATGTTCAGTATTCTCAATATGAAAATAATACCATAGTACCTCGTATCATCGTAGAACATACAGCTTGGGCTTTATCGTTTAAGAAAAAGACAAAAAAATTCATCTAAAAAGCCTTAACTTTATCGGAATTTTAGAAAAAAAAAGTATATCAAAACACTTGGTGATTTAATTTTATAATAATGTCCTTTGTTTAGTTTTTTTCTTTTTTTCATACCACTTTATAAACAGACATATGAAAGTTATCGATTATTTCTAAAATTTTCACAACATGTTATACAGAATGTTTTCCATGAATATATCTTATACTACATTAGTCAGAAAGATCAATTTCTACTCTGAAATCAATACAAAACTCATTTGTGCTTCAGAATTTGGTGCAAGAAAACAGCTGATTCCAGTACATGTAGTTAAACCGAAACGGTAAGAGAAAAAGAATTAAATTTATATACATATAGATATTATATTGCATAACGTGAAGTCTGTAGGGTAAAGTTTTGGTTATTCGTTATAAATTCTAATTGTTTATGACTGTTTAGATATTTACAAATTATGTTTTTCTTTTGGCAGTGTTATTTAATATAACTTTTCAGAAGACGTTTTTTCAAATTTGATTTCTTTTTTTCTCGTTATCTATTATTAAAATTGCTATCTAGAATCCTTCGTTCCGACCATAACATGCCAAGAGTGTCATATAACAGCTACACTGTTAAAAAATTGCATCATTCTGTCCAGTCATTCGACCGTTTTTAGGTGCGTTCGTAATTATATAAATACGTAGCACCTATAGTCGTCGTTCAGTCCGTCCGTCTGTCCGTCTGTCCGTCTGTCCGCATGTAACAGAGCAAAAACTACCCAACCGAATAGTCTGAAATTTCAAATATGTGATTGTTGCAAAATTTTGTCGAGCCATTTCAAATTTTATGAAAATCGGATGTATAGTTTAATTACAGAGACAGTCAAAAGTTTTTCTTTACATTACGGCCAATGGGAAAAATTATTGCAAGTGGATTTTAATGATATTAGAGCCTTCCGAATGATCTGAAATTTTAAAGACATAATTGTTGCAAAATTTTGTCGAGCCATTTCAAATTTTAGGAAAATCGGACGTATAGTTTAATTACAGGGACAGTCAAATTTTTTCTTTACATTACGGCCAATGGGAAAAATTATTGAAAGTGGATTTTAATGGTATTAGAGCCTTCCGAATGATCTGAAATTTTAAAGATATAATTGTTGCAAAATTTTGTCGAGCCATTTCAAATTTTAGGAAAATCGGATGTATAGTTTAATTACAGGGACAGCCAAAAGTTTTTCTTTACATTACGGCCAATGGGAAAAATTATTGCAAGTGCATTTTAATGATATTACAGCCTTCCGAATGGCCTGAAATTTTAAAGATATAATTGTTGCAAAATTTTGTTGAGCTATTTCAAATTTTAGGAAAATCGGATGTATAGTTTAATTTCAGGGACAGTCAAAAGTGTTCCGAAAAAATTATTGGAAGTGCATTTTAATGATGTATCAGACTATGCACGTTATGAAGTGCAAATAATTATACATTCAGTACAATATGGGGTGCAAAAAATAATTTTAAAACTAGTTATAGTACGAACGCACCTCATTTGCCACGTTTGACGAGCAATTTCCAACTTGTTGAAAAAACGATTTCATTACCGTAATTTAACTTCATTCTGACCCTAAAATGGCCAATATTATGGTCAGAATAGTGTTAAATTACGGTTGTGTAACCGTTTTTGATAAAAACGGCCAAATGACCGGACAGAATGCTGCAAATTTTTAACAGTGTATAAGTTATTAATGTTTTTTTTTTTTTTTTTAATAAAAGAAAATTTATGTTATACACTGATATAATCTGAAATAATTATAGACATCGAAGTATTGCAAAACTCAGTAATTTGATAAGGAATTGGTGTACAAATATATACATTCATTGCATAATTACATTTTTTATAGTTTTAACAATTTTTATTATTTTCCCATTTCTAATGATCGTTGTACAATTTATGGCTTAAAACCTCTTTGTATCTTTGAAATTTAAGGCTGATGTCAAATTCAAATGGGCAACTTAATGACATAAGTTTTAATTTATTTTTGTTCGGAAATGCATGAAACTAGCAGGTGTTGTTCAGAAACTGTGCAATCCAACTTTTTTTTTCCCCCTTTTTTTTTTTTTTTTTTTTTTTTTTTTTTTTTTTGCAAACAGAATACATATTTCAGAAAATATTTTCAAAGTTGACGTTTTGAACCTAATCTCCCAAAGAAAGCAGAAAAACCAGTCAACGAAGAGAGAAAAACATCTTGTCACGTGATCAAAATCGCTTACAACTCACTTCGTAATTAATATATCAAAAATGGAAAACATAGTTTGATTTCAAATCGCTTCCATTGTCAGGCCTTCCAATTTTATATCTTTTCGTTGCAAAAATGAATTTGTAAATGTGTCAAAAAGTTTTGCCCTTGTTGAGCAGAGCAGTTGAGAACATCCGTAAGGTTTTTCGAAATAATCTCTTTTTTAATGAAAGCCAAAGTGTTCATAAAAATCCACTTGTAATAACTGATTATACATATATTAACGAAGAAAATTGTATTTGTTTAGAGGATATATTAAAAAATTACAGCTTTGACATCTGAAGGTATCAAACACATGACACTATTCCTATCGAAGACTTAATCTGAAACAAAAAGAAACAGCTTTTTAGTCCAAAACATACAGAAAACTATAGTAGTTTTAAGAAATCTACATTTTTAGTGAATTGACTTCGCTTCATATTGAAGTGTAATTTTTTAACTAAAATTTTATTACTTAATGTTACACAGGAAAGCCGAATATTGCCATTTTAAAAAAATGATATATATTTTAATAGAAAATTTTTTCACAACTAAGCTTCACTAATGCTGCTGTTGATTGATTTAGGATGAGCTTAAGGGATCACTGTTTTGAAAATGCTGTTTCGAGAAAAACATTTAAGGCTGTTATAAACTGCTCTGCTCAACAATCTCAAAACGTTACGACACATTTACAAATTCATTTTTAACGGAATGATATAAAATTGGAAAGCCTGACCATGGAAGCGATTTGGAATCGAACTGTGTTTTCCATTTTTTTTTTTTTTTTTATCAATCAATTACCCATTGAGTGAAAGAGATTTTGATCACGTGACAAGGGCCTTTTCTCCCCTTACTGATTGTATTTTCTTCTTTCGTTCGGAAGCTCTATGCAAAATACCAACTTTGACAGTATTTTCTGAAAGATCTATTGCGTTTACAAGAAAACGGAAAAAACAGTTCGAGCACATAGTTTCTGAATAACAACACCTACTTCTTTCATGCGTTTCCTAACAAAAATGAATTAAAACTTATGTCAGAAAGTTGACCCTGTGGATTTGAGAACAGCCTTAAAGCTTTCATTACAGTTTCGTTATAATGACAGTCTCTTTTTCTGTTATTGCCCATTCATTTTGGATATTAAATTCTAAATAAAAAATATAATTTTTGTATTAAGAATATATTAATGAGAAATAATATAAAAACTTAACCAATTAAACTGATGTTAAAACGCAACAAATCTATCATAAAAAAAAACCGTGTACAAAACGTTGCATGAACATGAAATAATATTATAAGGTAGACATAAGGTAGACATATGGTTAATTATAATGGCACAATATCCAAGAAATATCATTTTACTCTGTACAATACTTCCATATAAGGTATTTTTACTTACATTATATAAATAAAACATTTATATAGAATTGGTTTTTCATTATATATAAGCTACATCTTTTTATAAATACAAATAAAATATTGTTTTATAACATATATATGCACTGGATGCTTTATTTTTTAATAACAAATACATATTTTTCGAAATTCTTATGGTTTTGTAAAAATTAGGAAATAAAATTTATTTATATGCATAAGTTTATATTATGTATAAGTATTAATTATGCATAAGTATTTTTTATTTATAAGTATTTTTTATTTATAAGTAATTTTAATACAAAAGTATATATTATGTTTTTATTAATATAAATAATAAAGTATTTGTTGGTAGAGATTGATAGCTACAGTAGAATCTCCATTATAGACATCCCCAAATAGCGGAAAGTTTTTCAATCCCCAACAGCAACATATTTGCATGTTTTTACCTCTGAAAAGCGGACGAATTGTTTGCTCCCGAGATGTACGTTATTCAGAGGTTTTACTGTACCAAAACTCTTTAAGTTTAAATATTTTTTAAATTAATTTTGGCGTGATATGTAATGCACGATAGACACTTTTATACAATGAATGGATTCGCACTGTTATTTTGGGAAAAAACGTGTGAAATCACACCTAAATTCTGCAATATATTAAATACTCTTTTGCTTTTACACAAAGCAATAAACATGCAGCATACATTTTGTAAATTTTATTTAAGTAGCGGGAGAGCATAATTACACTGCCTGAAAAGTTTAGAGAATGTGCAAAAAATTGTTTTTAATTAAAAAAAAAAAAAAAAAATCTTCATTCTTCTTAAACGATTCAAATATGCCAGTTTTCGCTTAAAAAGTTAAATTTTGCACAGCCCCTGCTTCGATTTCGTATCAAGCATTTTAATTGTAACTTTAATTTTGTCTATATTACTGATAAATTTCTTAAACATTGCTAGTCATAATGCCTCATATGCTCACTATTGAAATAAGATCATGACTTAAAGATGAAAAGTAAAAACTTTTTATCATGTGTGAAATAAACTAGTGTATTGTATTGTGCAACTTATGTATCTGAGCAGTATCTAGCTGAAATACCCATCGTTAAAAAGCTAAAAGCACTTTTGGAAAGGTGGTAGTTTGTCCTTCACGTTGTCTGCACGCTTACTTGGTCCTTTTACTTGAAATAAAAATGAAGTGTGGTTCTTTGAGTAATTAGTGCCCGTTGGTCCGGACGCAGCCATCCGGTCCGTTTAGATTCTTTTTTAATTGGTCACTGATATTACTAAATATCAACATTAAAATGTAGTATATTTTAGTAACAATAGCACCTATTCATTCAGAACTTAGAGCACATGCATCCTCCGAACTCGTATATTTTCCTGTTTACTTGGGACACGTTGAATTCCATGTATTATCTCTTTATAGGGCTGTAAACGCACATTAAATCCTCTTAAGGGGACGGTAGAGCTTAAAATCCTTAAAAATATTTTTTTTTTTTATATTTGTAAATTTCAACTTAAATGTTATTCAAGGGTACATTATGTACATTATGGCATGCATTTATCACAAAAAAATTGAAAAAAAAAATTATTTTTGAGAAAAAAATGGAATTTTACGTGTCGTCTTAGAAATCTTCGAAATGCCCCCCCCCCCCCATGCGTCTTCAATATCAATGAAAATCCCCAATATTTTTTATAAAAGTTTGGTTTATATATATATAAATAAAATCAAGCATCAAATTTTATATATTTGAATTTAAAGGTAAAAAAAAAAAAAAAAAAAAAAAAAAAAAAAAAAAAAAAATTTTTCGAAAAAATTTCAAAATTATTCAAAAATTTTTTTTTTAAACCTTTAAATTCAAATATATAAAATTCGATGCTCTATTTTATTTCTATATATAAATCAAACTTTTATAAAAAATATTGGGGATTTTCATTGATATGGAAGACGCATGGGGCATTTCGAAGATTTCTAACACGACGCGTAAAATTCCATTTTTTTCTCAAAAATAAATTTTTTTTAAAATGTTTTTGGGATAAATGCATGTTATAATGTATATAATGTACCCTTGAATAATATTTAAGTTGAAATTTACAAAAAAAAAAAAAAAAAAAAATATTTTTAAGGATTTTAAACTCCACCGTCCCCTTAACCCTTATATTGCGCTGTTTGATTGTGGCACAGGGTCTTCCAGAAATTGCCTCTATCCAGGACACTATACACAGATCACATTGAATGAATTATAAGTTCAGCAGAGTTTTTGAAACACATCGACCTTAAACTGGTATATCCTAGTTAGCCCCAAGTACGGTATGCTATTTCTTTCTCCCAGCTTATTTTGTCTCCAAAAAATAACGTTACCTTTCAGAAGCCATCAATAAACAAAGCAGATGTATTATTGTGGGATAAAATGCTCTATAGCAATTTTTTTAATTTCTAAGTATCGCGCATTTTTAATTATTTTACCATCGTATTGGAAAGAAAAACTATATTGTTTGTATTGTATATTGTTTCAAAACTGTATCTCCATTTATTTTTGAAATATCAATTTTTTTGTAGTTTTTAGCACCATTTGTTTAATTTTGGAAACTCAAGTACTCCATTTATATAGAAAGTAAAGGGAAAATATTTCAAAAATAGCAATTATATCATCTTTTTGTTGCCATTTTCTCAGAAAAACCGAAAGAAAAATGTAATTAAAATACGTGCTATTTTGAAAAAATGTAAACGAATAATTTCTGTTAAAACATGGAGCTATTATACACTATATTAAATTTTAAGTATCTGTAGACGCATTCAGTGTGACGTTAGTCGTGACGTTTTGGTTGGAAACTGACTCCAAACAAACGGTGGCTATGCGTCATTTCTTTTCAAATATAAATCGCGGAAAATGTTACGAGTACATATCAAGTATTAAAACACTTAGATATGATTTATACATATAAGATATAGCTGCAAAACACAAACAAAATAGAAAATACAACACAGCAACCATTTGTTTGGAGTCAGTTTCCAACCAAAGTTTGACGACACGACTGAAATCGTCTATATTAATGTTACAAACAATTGAATGCCTGTGAATCATTATATAGTCATTTTTTGTCGAGTTTCTTTAATGGCGGCATCTTTTTCTGCATTTGTGTATTATTTTGCGATAGTGACATCCTATGCCTGCTTTACTGTAGATGTTCAAGAGTGGATCGTAAATGTGGAATTCTTAAGCGGATGCGAATGACGTCATTTTATATAAAATAAAAATGTGTGCTGTAAGTCTTAAAATTGAAATATATTTTGCAATATTTATGTATACTTATATATTTTTTTTTCATAGGGGGCGACAATCAATTCTCTAAAAGCAGAATTTCTGTTTTCTAGTTAACTTTTCAGTTGAACTGTCTTAGTTTTCGTCTTTAATAATTGACGCTATCTCAAGGTGATGTGTGTGGCACACTTCATTTCTAATTTTGAATTTTCACGATGAGTTCTAGTAATTCGATATTTTGTCAATTTTTTTTCGTATTTGTGTTTTGCAAATTCTTTGGCGGATTTTAAGACACTCTTTAGCTAATGCCTTCGAAACATCTTTTAAAATGCATTAAAAATAATTTGTATCGTGGAAATTTATTTAAATTGATGCAGGAGCAATTATGATCATAATTATTTTCGTTGCGGTGAGCATAATCTTTTTGTTAATAATTCCATGATGTATTTTAGTCCAGGCAATGAAGGATTTTACCTGGAAAAATTAATGGTAGTTCTAGAAATTGGTTTACTTTATGTTTTTTGGGTCGCTGAATCCGAATTTTTAACTTCTCACCAAAATTTCCCCCGGCAACGCCCCAAATTTTGGTAAAATGCCACCCAAAAAGGTTTTTATTTAAAAATATATATATATATATATATATATATATATATATATATATATATTGTTTGTTTTTGTTTTGTTTTAGGAAAAAGTATCTAGAAATTCAGAAATTAGACAAAATTTGCAGCAAATTAGATATATGACATTATGACGTAGGATGAAGGGGTAGGGGAGATATGCCTCGGAACATGCGTCGGGGTGCTGCGTGGACTAAGTTGCACAATTCCACTTAACCACTCACGTCGTTTACATTCGCCCTCCCATCTCCCCTCCGAACTTTCCCTATAAGGTTAACCTTAAGTTTTTGGGGTCGTTGAATTTTTAATTTCCTCCCAAAATTTTGCCCTCCGCAACCCCCCCCCCCCAAAAAAAAGCTGTTTTTTAATTAATTTTTTTATTGTTTTAGGGTAAAAGTATGTAGAAATTCAAAAAGTAGACAAAATTTGCAACAAATAGGATATATGACATTACGACGTACCATGAACGAGGAGGGAGAGGGCTGCCTCGGAACATAACTGCGGGGCTATGTGCACTAAGTTATGTAAATCCAGGCAATAGAGGATTTTACCTGTCAAAATTAATGCTAGTTCTGGATTTCAACTCAATTTATGTTTTTTGGGTCGCTGAATCTGAATTTGCAACTTCCCACCAAAATTTCCCCCGACAAACCTCCAAAAAATTGGTTTTTGAGAACAGCGCGCGGGGAATGTTCCGTGGCAGCCCTATCCCGCCCGGTTCATCCTACGTCGTTATGTAATGTATCCTATTTGTTGCAAATTTTGTCTACTTTCTGAATTTCTGCATATTTTCCCCCTAAAACAATAAAAAATTTAATTTAAAAACAACTATTTTGGGGCGGTTGCGGGGAGCGATTTTTTTATTCGGGGGGGGGGGGGGAGTTAAAAATTCGGATTCAGCGACCCAAAAAACTTAAAATAAACCTTATAGGGAAAGTTCGGAGTGGAGATGGGCCGGCGAATGTAAACGATGTGAGTGGTTAAGTGGAATTGCACAACTTAGTCCACGCAGCACCACGGTGCATGTTTCGAAGCAGATCGCCCTCCCACTTCATCCTACGTCATAATGTCAGGCATCTAATTTGTTGCAAATTTTGTCTACTTTCTGAATTTCTAGATAGTGTTTCCCTAAAACAAACAAAAAAAAATGATTTTTTTACATAAAAACATTTTTTTTTTTTTTTTTTTTTTGGGGGGGGGGGGCATTTTACAAAACATTTGGTGGGTTGCTGGGGGAAATTTTAGTGGGAAGTTAAAAATTCGGATTCAGCGACCCAAAAACATATAGTAAGCCTTTTTTCCAGAACTACCATGGATTTTGCTAGGTAGAGCCCGTATATGGTCTCTAATGCCTGGACTATTTAACAATTTCTCATTTAAAGAACATTTTGTACTCGCATTTTATTATATAAGGAACATAATTTACATATAAGGTAAAAATTAAAATATGGACTGTAATATATATAAACACTACCATTTTAAAGCAGTAAAAATCTCAGGAATTTTGGAAGGATAATGAAACTTTTTTTTTTTTTTTACAAACTTTAGCACACGAGTAAAATACCATTTTTTTTTTTTTTTCGAATAGAATCTAAAATGCTTCTAAAGATAATAATTCGATTACAAGTATATATTAAGAAATCATTCAATATTAAGAAAATAATTTTTTTGCGAAAATTACCCTCAATTTTGAGACATTTGGCAATGAGTAATAATAAGCCTTAACAAAACAGTTGTTTAAATAAATTAAAGTTTGAATAATCAAGACATTCGGTTAGACGCAACATTTTTTTTTCTATGCTTTTCCCTGTTTTCAAACTGACTCTGATTTCAAACTGTCGCATTTAAATTGCACCAACAGGCAGAATCTAAAACAGCTGGTACTTCAATTCACGTGTAATTATAACTGGACTACTGCTGTTGATATATGGGATTTGAATAAATGATACCTTTAGGACGATGTGATGGTGCTACAAACAGTGGTCCGATTTTTAAATTTGTCGAACAATAAAACTCAGAAAAGCGCGTTGTTCCAGCAGACGTATAGGGCAGTATTTTGGTGGAAGCCATATTGCAGTTTCGCGAAGTTGTCAACAGTGGATCAGAAAATGCACAGAAAACCGCTGCAGTGGCTCAGGACACCCCCAAGAACCAACTGCATTTGAGGATCAAGCAATTAAAAGAGCAGCCCCATCTACACCAACAATGTTACTATAACCTATTCGACGAAATTTGCCAGTTGATATAGAAGACATCTGTACCAATAATTTAACTATCATTTATTCGACACTAATTCCCAGTTGATATAAATGTAGTTGTTTTAAGGCGTATCATACGTCTCACCTCTCGACGTTCATTTAGGCAGTTGCTTCTAAACTTTCAAAGTAGACAATGACGTCTGGATTGTTGTCGATCTCGAGAAAGTTGGGCAGTGTCTGATTCTAGAAATGTTATATTCAGCTATGAAACCCACTTTTCTCTCAGTGCTTCTGACTACAGTATGTGTGCAGAGGCAGAGAGGTCAGCGGTTCAATTCTGTATTTGTTACTGAACGTCACACTGCCATAATATCTGGAGTGACATTATTTTTAGCTATTTGCTGAAACAGTTGATCTATTTTACTCATTCTGCAAAATACTCTCATGGCAAGCAGGTACGTAGACAGCATTTTGCAGCCAGTGGTACGGCCTATGCTATCAAATCACCTAGGTGCCGGATTTCAGCAAGATAACGTTGGCCACATACTGCAACGTTTCTCGGAACAAAGTTTGCAAAGATATAATGTGCTTCGATGGCCTGCCATGTCACCAGATCTGCTTCAATAGAGAATGTTTGGTACATGTTAGAAATGTAACTTCTGCCTTCTCGGGTTGTGTAGGGTTGGGTTGATTTTTGACTGACAATTATTAAATCGAGGGATATAGGCCCAGGGGGATATAGTGCCCTTCGTGGGAGTCTTTTTAAGGGATCCCAAACTGTATTTACGCATGGAAATCCGTGGTTCGAATAAAATCACGAAAGCTCCGAACGATTAGGCCGACGGCCACGATTGAGTTCGAACCCAGCACCTCTCGACCATTGGTGGGGCTCTGCCTTCTCGGAATACAAAGGAACTTTTTTATGAGTTGCTACATTTACGGCAGAATCTACCACAGAATGACATCAGAAACTTAATGGACAACTTGACTCGTAGAGTATGTGCTTTCAAAAGTGGCTTTACAATCTACTAAAATTTACATTCTCTTTGCCCCTGCAGGTCAATAAATGTTTTTTGTTCTGAATTTATATTCATTTGTTCATCTAAGCTAACACTATTCACATACCAAGTTTCACGGTTGCGTGACATGTTTTCTGAGTTCATATATATATCTTTTGCAATAGAGTGTATTTCTTTATTAACAAAAAAAAGTGTTTTTCAATTTAAAATAAATTTTATTCAATTCTTATGTAATTAATTATTTTCTCTTTTTTACATTTTGTTAAATATGGAAAATATGTAAAGTCCTATGACTGAACTTTCCACTCAATAACATTCTAATTAGCAAAAATAGCAAGAGTTTCATGACTGGCAGGCTATTGTATACCATAGATTTTCAAAATATCGATTCTGTAATATACAAGTTTTGTTTAGGGAAAATATATATGCCAGAAATATACATTTCTTCTTTTTATTTATTTTGGTGAAATTAAGATATATACAAGATTTTATACATTGTTAGAAGAAATTAATAAAATGTAAAACAAAAAAAAAAATCTTTTTCGTTTCTTGTACTAAATTAAAATTGTTTCATACAACTCATTTTTAAAACATTATGTTTTTCATTAATTAAATGAGATTTATGTGAGGCAGTTAGAATTTAAAAAACTTTTTTTCAATAAACTATGATGGATTTAGATACATCATTTGTCATATGTGATAGACATTTGCTCAGGTAATATTTTGCTAAATGATTTATATATATATATATATATATGTGTGTGTGTGTGTGTGTGTGTGTGTGTGTGTGTGTGTGTGTGTGTAATAATAAAAATTTTCGCCTCTTTTTCTTAGTAAAACTATTTCAAATTCTTAATATTTTTTTTCCTTTTTTACCTATCTTTAATAATACCTTAATATCTTTTGTCTTTTATTTCATGCATTTAAAGTTGCGTATTCTTTTTTTATCCTAAAAAACCTTAATCCATTCGCCTAATCTTATAAAACCCATTAAATACTTTTTCATTTTATTCTAAAATTAAATTCTCTTTCTTTCGAATGTTTTAATATCATTTATCCTTTCGTGTTCTATACCCACAATTCCATGCGTCCGCCAGCGCTATTTGCACTTTAATTCTGACGCCGTATAAAAGAGTTCTTTATCGACGTCATCCTTTCCCATCGAATCGTAATTTGTTCTATGTCCCATCCTCCCCCATCTCTCTTCTAGCATTGGTCTGTTACCTTTCTGTAACCGTTCGCGCGTTGTTGTTCGGAGAACAAATATCGTTACATCGGCGACGGAGAGAAGATTTTTACATTTTTCTGGTTGTCTAATTAAGTTGCGTCGCTTGGAGTGAACGTTATAATGTGTAGATCCTATTCTTATAACATCTAAAGTCTTATGAAGTGATGATCGATTTTTGAGAGAGGATGGAATAACTACTGGAAGTATTTTACTATTTTTTGTCAATAAAATCAGTTTGAAAAGTGACGATGACTCTCTATATTCATTACGTAAGGGAAATTATCAATGTTTTTCGAGCCTGTCTTTTCTCGCCACTTTGACTGCGATCCGATATTTTCAATATAACGGATGGATGGTTTTGATTGCTCTACTACAATTTATGTCAAGGTGTACTGGTGTCACCTAAATATCTGAAAGTCGGTAGCAAAATGCTACATATATATATATATATATATATAACCATTAATTAAACATTACTGACCACCATCAATAAATGTAATAGTATGAATGAATTTACAACAATACAGTGTCCCCAAACACACTGAATGCATACTGAAAACATAATAAACAAGTTTCTATGTATAAAATAAATTCCCTTGTACTATATAACAAGAATTAATAATAAAGAAAAAAAGAAGAATATGGATTTCGATAAAAATAATTGAAAAGCTTATATATTGAATTACGTTATCAAGAGTACAGAATTCAATTATATAAGCAAAATCAGTCGTTTTCTGAGAGAAAAAAAGCTAAAAGCTGAATTTTTTTTCTCCTGTACTCAAACGACCAATATAACTAAAAGAATAGTTTCAATCTGAAAACAGAATAAAAATAATTGCTATGAAATGGAAAAAGCAATACAACTTTTTAAATAATTAATTAATAGAAAGGAAAAATAGTAATATTACACTAAATACCTAATAAAATCCCAGTTATTTTGTCCGAGTACACTTCAGCACATGGTATCCAAAACACGATAAGTTTAAGGTTATTTTTACAGTTAAGTTAACACAGATTTTAAGACCTAATGTAAACAGTTAATATATTTTGAAATACCGTGATAAATTCAATTAAAATAATATAAATAGAAAATAATTACATAATAAGTGAACTACCTCTTAACACTTTTATTTTATTTTATTTTATTTTAAAATTTGTTAACTAAAGTAAAAATTACAAAAACTATAAGTTTACAAAATCGCAAATAGCCAACATTAATCTCCACCTAGTGTTAAAAATTGATATTATTACTCTATTCGAAGCATCAGACAGAATCCAATTTAAATTTTAGTGCTGCCTTCTATGATATTAACTTGAAACTAATATGAACAAAATCTCAAAGCTTATGCTATTATAAGTTAATTCATTCATAATATACCAACTGATATATCCCACCAAATCCTAATATAAAAATACCATATTATATTTCATTATTCATATAAATATTAAATAAATACAAACGTTAATAGAATGATTACAATATATTCTACTACCATACCCAATTAAACTATACGGTATATTTAAATAATTTCAAAACAATAATAATATAATATAGCCTCATGCTATAAATCTAAATAAATTATGTATAAAAAATTATATATAATAAAAATATAAACTATAAGAAATACTTTTAAATATAAAAAAAATTAATTAATAAAACGAACAGGAAGAAAAAAAAATAAATGGATGTTGATATAATTATGTCAGAATCTTCATTTCCTAATTGCCTAATGATAACAATTAAATTGCGTGGTTTATTTTCATATTAACCATAAAAAAACTAAAGAATATGAATATGGGGTTAACATTCGCATAAAACTGTTAATTAATCATTTAATACTAAGTTCAAAATTAAACATTATTAACAAGTATATAGGAATAATAAAATACTAATAAACCGATTTTAATACAAACTGTAATATAATTAGTTATATCAAATAAACTTATTATGCATATTATTCACCATAAAGACGGTATACTATTAGAAATTATTATGATATTGTCCCGAGAAGACTAGAAGTTAAAAACAAGTTAATTGTTAACTTGATTAAAAATTAATTAAGCTAAATAAATTCAATATGAATTGAAATAGAAATTTAACGTCACCCTATATATATAATATATCGAATCAATCTCCATATAAAAAGTGTATTAGCAATGCAGTTATAATTAAAATGCCCCATCACTTTTTTTTAATAAATTAACCATTGCATATTATCCAGACAACACCCCCCTCCTCCATACTCTAACATCTACCCACCCATCCGTCCTATAGTAATTTTTCATTATTTTACAATTTTTTATTTTTTTATAAATATTTTCTTATTTTATAAGTTTTTTTTTTTTTTTTTTTTTTTTTTTTTTTTTTTTTTTTGTAATTTTGTAATTTTGTTTACGCATGTGTTAATTTTTTTTTTTTTTTTTTTTTTTTTTTTTTAAAGATCATGTAAGTACTAATTGTATATTAAATAATATATGAATTTTTTTGGAAAACCTTGATTTAATGCATCATAAATTAGTTTTTTAATAATATTATTAATTAGATGAAAAGAACATAAATATTTTATTCTATATATATGGTTAAGTATTATATTTCGATATACAGAATTATGAAGACAAGATTTAAAATTTGTAAATGTATTAACTTAGAATTTAAATTCTTTACGTTTATCATATAGATCTGTTATTGTTTTGTTGTCTTTTATTGTAATTTTAAGATCTAAGAAGTTGATTGTATTATTAGAAAAGAGGTTTTCCGTTAATTCCAAATTAGTGGGATAATCTACTGGAAATTGAGAAATTGTAGTTTGATCAGTGGCTATTAAAATTATGCCATCAATATAACGATATAGATGTAGATTATTATTAGTAAAAGTACGTTCATAGTGATATAAATATATATATATACATATATAAATATATGAGAATCTTGGTGAATGTTTTAATTAAAATTATTTATATTTTATTTCAGATGGATGTGAATCTGCCAAGAAAGATTCAAGGGGACCATTGTTTAGAAACGAGCCTCCATCACGTATTGAATTTTCAAACAGCAGTGGTACAGAACTAAGGTGCAATGCAGATGGTATTCCAACGCCTAAAATAACATGGCAAACAAGAGATGGCGTACCTGCTCATGATATTCCTGGTGTTAGACACATAAGGACTGATGGAACTCTTGTATTTCCACCATTTTCAAAATCGGATTATAGACAAGATGTTCATGACACAGTTTATCAGTGCTCCGCGACAAACAGCGTTGGGTCAATATTGAGCAGAGAGTCTCATGTCAGAGGAGGTAATTAAAATTTATTCATTTATGTTGTCGTACTTCGTGAATTTAGTATTAATACTATTCTGTTCATTTTGTATTGTTTGTAAGCTTCCATTTAGCAAGTTTTTTTTAAAAAAAGGCAAGCCAAAAAAATCTTACATAGCTCCAACTGCCAACCTGTTATATGCAGAAGTCACACTTGCAACAACCGAAAACTATTTATTGTTATATCTCTAAATTTATCTATGATTCTTTGCTGATAGTTAATGGCTTATCAAAGGGGGCTTCATATTGGGAAATTGCAGTATATCATTTTGAACAAAAATGTACTGTAAAGTATATTTTGCGCATTTTGTCTGACAACTGGATTGTTTATGATAACAAACAAAGATAAATTAAGAAAAAAACATACTAAGAAACAAATAGTATAATGTTTCGTCTTTTGCAATGCTTTTTTCAAAGTAAAAATTTAACCACAAAATGGATCGATGTTCACGATTTTCGCATGTTTCTGTTTCAAGTCTTTTAAGATCTTTCTCATACGAGAACGGTTATTTTTGTTACTTTCCCTTGAAAATTTCATCTTAAAAGGGTCCCTCCGATATCATTATTAGGGTGGTGCGAAAAAAGTCAAGTTTATATTTCCGAGTCGCTATAGTGCGGAAAAGTTGCGATTGGTAAATACAAGAAAAACAAAAAAAAAATTATTTAAATCGGACTTTATCTTCCGATCCCGCAAACCGCCTAAAAATTCCAAAAAATTGAAAATTTCCGATTTTTTCAGAATTTTTTTTTTTTTTTTTTTTACGTTTATATATTTTTTATCGCTATAGGGAAAAATATTTGCAGTTTGTACTGTTTAATAATAATAATAATAATAATTGTGTTTAGAGAATATCTTCCGATCGCGCAAGCTCAATAAAAATCGGCAAAGATTCAATTTTGAGTGATTTTCATGCATTAAGAATATAATCAACTGAGGTCAGTTTGCAGTCTCAGGTTAAGATTTAAATGTTAATTGATACTATTGAGCATATTAAGTTATTTTTAAACAACCTAGAACTTACCACGAAGAGTTCGTTTCAGGTCTGAAAAGTTTAGTAGTGCACCCAACTGCCATTAGCCACGTTGGAAAACAGCGCTGAAGTCGGCGTTCGCGCTCCCACCTAGTCTCACCTAACTCCATAAAATTTACAGAAAAGTCAACTATATTCAGATGAACTGCTTGGAATATACTATTTTGACGGAAGAAAGGACGATACCCTAGTTAAAGAAAGGATTGCATCTAAACAGGTTCGTCGAACTATTAAAGAGGAACACTTTCCTGTCATAAAAGAACGTGGCTCAGTTTAGTTAGGCCATGTGCCTCCAAACTCCGTTCTTGCTAAGGGCATTGTAGCTTTCATAGTATCATGTCTTACTGAACAAGGGGTTTCACTAGAATACTTAGATTTGGTAGGCTGTGATGGTACAAATACCAATACTGGATAGAAAGGTGGTGCTATCAGAAAGCTTGAAGTTCATCTCTGACGACCACTGCAGTGGGTTGTTTGTTTATTCCATTTTGTTGAATTACCTTTCCGCCATCTTTTTCAACATTTGAATGTTGAAACTGGCCCAAGATCATTTAGTACACCATTTGGACACAATATCATTGTTGTGTAAAGCTCTCGGTGATAAATTTTCAATTGACTGATTGTGAAATTCCAGAAGTGGACAGCCAACTGTTGAGTAAGGACCAAAGATATCTTCTTGGCATAAGTCAAGCAATTAAAAGTGGCAACTTTCCAAATGACTTATTAAAGTGTGACTCCGGCCCAATTTCACATGCCAGATTGCTCACTTGTGCAAATCGAGCCCTTCGACTTTACGCGAGCGTGGAAAACCCATCGGATGTCTTAAAGCCATATTGACATTTATTTTAAAATCTTACTTGCCAGTTTGTTTTGAAATAAAATTCTGTAAGTACATTACAGACGGGCCTATTCATCTGTACAGAGCAACTGAAACATCTCGATACTTTCGTGACAACCTGAAGAAAGTGCAGTCCCTGAAACTGAACGAAAATCGTTCTTTGCTCACCCGGAAAACCTACTGATGGCAATGGTCTTTTTTAAGAGGAGGCACATAAGAGAGCTAGGGCTAAGAAGAGTATTAAAAGCCAGGCAAAATGTTTCAAAGGGTAAAGGTATCTGAATCTTTATCACTCCTACAATCCAGAATTAATTGACTGTAATGTAGCAAAATTAACATTTCCATCTCTTTATCGGAGAATAACCCATGAAGAAATACATTTCTTCGTTCAATCAGGTCATATCTCAGTCTGGGATGATAAAAAGTTTCCCAACTACACATAAGATGTCCAGCGGTGCGTTAAATCGGTAACGGAAGCATCATTTAATGTATGTGGGCCCCAATCAAACGAGCATCAGGACCACACTGAAATCAATGTCCATAATACCAGACATTACCACCAAATCGCAGTACAAAGTTGCGTCTAAAAGTCAGATGACATAACAAATTGTATATCTTATACTGTCACGACACTAGTTTTTTAATATAGTGTTTTGACTCTATTATAACAAACTATATATTTAAGTAATGTAAATAGCAAATACCCTCATTGGTTGGATAGGATAGGGTGTGGTTTGAACTCGAAGTGCAGCTACCTTCCCGTGGTGAGTTCTGGTTTGTTTAAACATTATCAAATATCTAAACAAGCAAAGAGTTGTACATTGTACAATTTATATGCAAATGTTAATATTGGAACGCAAACTGATCTCAGGTGATTATTTTCTTTATTCATCAAAATCACTGAAAATTGAATTTTTGCCGATTTGTATTGAGCTTGCGTTATCGGAAGCTATTCTTTAAACGCAACTGTTTATTTTTATTATTATTAAACATTACAATCTGCAAATATTTTTCACTATAGCGATAAAAAATATATATACGTAAAAAAAGAAAAAAATTCTGAAAAAATCGGAAATTTTCAATTTTTTTTAATTTTTAGGCGGTTTGCGGGATCGGAAGATAAAGTCCGATTTAAATAATTTTGTTTTTGTTTTTCTTGTATTTACCAATCGCAACTTTTCCGCACTATAGCAACTCGGAAATATCAACTTGACTTTTTTCGCACCACCCTAATCATTATATTTGGTTGATGCTTAACAAAAATTTCTTAAAATCCCTGAAATAAAACTATATTTCATTATACTTACAGTATGCATAAATATACGTCTTTTTAATCCATTTTTAAAAATACAGGTCTAAAATTTGACGCGTATGTATTTTGTTATGTATGTTGACTGATTACTCTGAAACTAGAGGGCAGATTCATGTGTTTTTTTATCATTATTGACAGGCGAAACTCTGGAATTGGTGCCGTAATATTTCCTCAAAATGGGTTCAGTATATTTAATCCCGAATAATTACATATTTAAAATATTTCATTGAAGACATTTTTTTTAGTTAAAAAATTTATATTATTACTTTTCTTTTACTTTTTAAGTGTATCTCATTTGACTGCTTTTCTTACCAATTTTTTGAAACAAATTAAAAAAAAAAAAAAAAAAAATGATCACATTTTTGACAATCACACCATTGCGTTTCATCATTTGCATTTCACACCACAGAACTTGGAAAACTGCTAATAAAATATTATATGTAATTTATTATATCATGTAAGAATATTATGCACATATATTGATTTTTTTTCTTATTAAATTAGTATCACAATTGATCGGTCAATTTGGGTGTTAAATACGTAATGCTTCGTAGCCTTGCTTCACCCAAACAGAAATCAATTGTGTTTTTATTATATTATAGAATATTGCCCTTGATAACATTTTTCATAATATATAAGATTCATTCTTCTTCTACTTGTGTTTTCGCATTAATTCCTCTAACAAATTTTCCTCTTACAAATTTTGTTCCACCTCTTTTTGAAACTCCACATTTCTATTTTAGATTTTCCACGTTTATATAAGATTACAGAATTAATTAATAAAGTGATTTTTTTGGTCGATATTTACTTTTGTTAAAAGGGTCAATATACAGAAAAAGTTTATTATCTTATACTATAATGCGAGCAAAAATTGTGTGTGTGTGTGTGTAAAATTTATCTTGAGAACGGCTCTAACGATTTTAATTAAATTTTGCACCCTACCGTTTTCGGGAACGTAAAGACCATTGGGTTGGGCTTCGTGTTCGAGAAAATTCGATTAGTGGGTGATTTTGGGTCATAATGGGTCAGGGACTAGCTAATTATATCTAAAGAACGGCTCAATCGATTTTGACCAAATTTTGTATCCAACCATTTTCGAGCACGAGAAGACTATTGGGCTAGGTCAAGTGTTCGAGAAATTTCGATTTGTGGGTCATTCTGGGGTCAGTGTGGGTATAGCTATTTTTATCTAAAAAACGGCTCTAACGATTTTCACTAAAGTCTATATACTACAGTTTTGGATTACGAGAAGACCATTGGCCTAAGTCACATGTTCGAAAAAGTTCTATTAGGGGGTCATTTTTGGGTCACCGTGGGTCAAGCTAAGTTTATCTAGATAACGGCTCTTACGATTTTGACGAAATTTTGCACCCTACTGTTTTCGGGCACGAAAAGACGATTGGCATGGGTCATGTGTTCGAGAAAATTCGATTAGTGGGTCATTTTGGGTCATAATGTGTCAGGGTCAAGCTAATTATATCTAGAGAACGGCTCAATCGATTTTGACTGAATTTTGTATCTAACCATTTTCGGGCACGAAAAAAACCATTGGGATGGCTCTCGTGTTCGAGAAAATTCGATTAGTGGGTCATTTTGGGTCATAATGGGTCAGGGTCAAGCTAATTATATCTAAAGAACGGCTCAATCGATTTTGACTGAATTTTGTATCTAACAATTTTCGGGCACGAAAGGACCATTGGGATGGGTCACGTGTTCGAGAAAATTCGATTAGTGGGTCATTTTTTGGTCACTGTGGGTCCAGCTATTTTTATCTAAAAAAGGCTCTAACGATTTTTACTAAACTCTATATTCTACAGTTTTGGATTACGAGAAGACCATTAGGCTAAGTCACATGTTCAAGAAAATTCGATTAGTGGGTCATTTTTGGGTCACCGTGAGTCAATCTATCTAGATAACGGCTCTAACGATTTTGACGAAATTTTGCACCCTACAGTTTTCGGGCACGAAAAGACCATTGGGATGGGTCTCGTGTTCAAGAAAATTCGATTAGTGGGTCATTTTAGGCCATAATGAGTCAGGGTCAAGCTAATTATATCTAAAGAACCGTTCAATCGATTTTGACTAAATTTTGTATCTAACCATTTTCGAGCGCGCAAAGACCATTGAGATGTGTCACGTGTTCGAGAAAATTTGATTAGTGGTTCATTTTTGGGTCACTGTGGGTCAATTATTTTTATCTAAAAAATGGCTCTAACTATTTTCACTAAACTCTATATTGTACAGTTTTGGATTACGAGAAGACCATTGGGCTAAGTCACATGTTAGAGAAAATTCGATTAGTGGGTGATTTTGGGGTCACCGTGGGTCCAGCTAAGTTTATCTAGATAACGGCTCTACTATTTTGACGAAATTCTGTAAGCTATTGTTTTCGGGCACAAAAAAACCATTGGGATGGGTCACGTGTTTGAGAAAATTCGATTAGTGGGTCATTATGAGTCAGGGTCAAGCTAATTACATCTAAAAACGGCTGAAGACATTTTCACAATTTTTTTAATATACGGCCGTTTCTGGTCTTGAGATGACGTTTGGGCTAAGTCACATGTTCGAGAAAATTCAATTATTGGATCATTTTGGGTCACAATGAGCCAGTGTCAAGCTAATTGAATCTAAAAACATGCTCAAAACATTTTGACCAAATTTTATATTATACCATTTCTGGCCATGAGAAGAGAATTGGGGTAAGTCACATGTTCGAGCAAATTCGATTAGTGGGTCATTTTGGGTCACAATGGGTCAGGGTCCAGCTAATTTTATCTAAAAAACGGCTTAAACGATTTTGACTAAATTTTGTATTCTATCATTTTGGGGCTCGAGAGACCATTGGGCTAGGTCGCATGTTCAAGGAAATTCGATTAGTGGGTCATTTTGGGTCACAATGGGTCAGGGCCAAGCTAATTGTATTTAAAAAGCGCTTCAAAACATTTTGAAAATATTTTGTATAATACCGTTTCCGAGCATGATAAGACCATTGGGCAGGGTCTCATGTACGAGAAAATTGAATGAATGGGTCATTTTGGGTCCTAATGGATCAGGATCAAGCTAACTTTATCTAAAAAACGGCTCAAAAGATTTTGACAAAACTGTGTACTACACCGTTTCTGGACAATATAAAACCAGTGGGCTGGGCCGCATGCTCAAGAAAATTCTATTAGTGGGTCATTTTGGTGATAATGGGTCGGGGTCAAGCTAACGGCATCCATCTCAGAAATGTTCAAACAATTTTGACAATTTTTTTTGTTATACCGTTTCACAGAGCAAAAATACCATTGAAATAGCACACACTTTCGATAAATTTCGGTTAGTGGTTTTCTGAATCAACGTGGGTTAAGCTTATTTTATCCTGAATATGACTAACGATTTTCACTAAATTTTGTATTTCATCGTTTTCAGGCTCGAGAAGAGCATTGTGTTAGGTCGCATGTTCGAAAAAATTCGATTAGTGCGTCATTTTGGGTCACTATGTCTCAGGGTCAAGCTAATTGTATCTAAAACAGCAAGAATGATTTAGTGGGAATAATATTTCGAGATAAACACAAAGCTCATTTTGACCGAGCTTAGCTCGGTCATTCCTGCTAGTATATATATATATATATTATATGTGTGTGTGTGTGTGTGTATGTATGTATTTTATTATACACACTGAAGAGCCAAAACATTATGACCACCTACCTAATAGTGCATTGTCTCAGCTTTGTCCCGCATAAAAGCTCCAATCCGCCTTGCCATTGTTGCCTCAATCCTCGGTAGATAAATAGAGACAGATTGTACCAGACAGATTCAAGCAGCGGTCTCGGAAATCCAGGATATTACAACATGTTTTTTTTAGCCCTGGGCTGCCGTTCCATGACACCCCATATCTGCTCTATCCGATCAAGATCCATTGAGTTAGGCTGTCCGGACCTTAACTGAAATTCAGTATTACGTTCTTGTAACAAATCTAGGACAATTCCAGTACTGTGATATGAAGCGTTATCTTGCTCGAAGAACTCCGTTTCCATCTGGGAAAACAGATACCATGTAAGGTTGTAACTGGTCCGCAATGATGTTCAGATGGTTCGCGAACTTCATGGTATGTTCTACAACAATCACAGGTCCCAGAAAAGCCCATGATAAAGTTCCTCAAAGTATAATGTAGCCACCACCGGCCTATGTATGAGCTGCTGCCTAAAGGGGATCAACAGTTCGCCTGAAAGAAAGCGTACCTTGACACAGCCATCAAAGTGTTGAAGAATGAATCATGACTCAACCGGCCAGGCAATTCTCTACCAATGATCGATGGTCCAATCATGATGTTGTGCCTTTGCTGCGTAGTCTCTTATCCAACAGCGCCAGCTGAACTATATGCTCCGAAAAAAAAATTCCACTTGGACCTGCATTGGATATGGCTGTCAGCTGAACAAGTGTGTGTCACCTATTTTGCTTTAAAAGCGGACGAGTCTCTGAAGTCGTTTTTTCCTTAATAACGCGTGGACGTCCAACGCCATTCAGTCGGGATACGGCTGTTCAGTCGGCTGTTGGTTTCACCGTCATTCATCCGCTTTGAATAAGTATTAGCAATGATATGTCGATAAAAACCCACGAGTCGTATGGTTTTGGAGTTACTCATTCTGAGTAGACGGGCCATTGAATTTTGCAGTCTATGAAAGTCGCTTAGATCAGTAGCCTTTCCCATCACAGGCGAAAGTAAGCACAAAAATGATTCCTCAGACTCCCCAGCAGTCGTTAAATACCATTTTCACCTGATTGCATATGCTTTCGGCGTCATACAGGCAAGTTCATTGTAAAATGTTACGAAGGTCAGAATGTTTGGATCTTCGGTGTATACCTCTATATTTCTGTTTTAATGTAAAATTCCTACAAAATTATAATTAATATCAAACGTGACTTTAATACAGCCCGATTGTGTAAAAATAATTATATGTTATATATTATATATTAAAAATTATAATATGTTTAAAAAATTCTATTTCTTTCTAAAGTATTAAAATTTATCCCTACAGTCTCTATTCTTATAGGAAAAGTCTTTCAGTAGAAAACTTTTCTGAAGCAATATTTTTCAAATATATGATATCCTTTAACTTCTGTTCAATGACTAAATGTAGAACTTCCTTCTTCTGTAATAGAAAAAAAGTTTATGGGCAAAAGAGAGACATAAAAATTGTAGATAATAGACTTATAGCACGGTTGAAAGCACTCGAGAGAATTCGTCAATTCCTCTGGCAATCGATTGTATAAAGCCATATGGTTTTTATTGCATAAATTGTTTCACAGCCATCACTTTTCAGATGTATTCTTGTCAGAAACATGCTGTATGAACGACTTTATTGCTCTTTATATTCTATAATACCTTAGATTGAGTTTTAAATTTTTCTTTATTGAAAATGAAAAATATATTTCAGTATAAATTTTAAGCCATGTGAATGCTTAAAATTTTATGATATTTTCCGTATTCTGTAAAACATAAAATTTATAATAGACATTGTAGGCTGATATATTGATTATGAGAGTTTATTTAATATAGTGGAAATTTATTAAATTAAAAAAACACTTTAACATTGCACACTTATTTAACACTTTTAAACAAAGTTGAAACCAGTTTATGAATTCGGTTTGTCTGTCTGTCAGTCCGTCCGTGCTCTAACTCGCGTAAATATACTGCAATTGCAATAAAATTTATACACGCTATTTTATATCACTGTTGAATGTTCTGTATTGAAGATGAAGTGTATAGTATTTACGGTTCATTTGCAGAGATGCTCAAAAGTATTCCGTTACACTACCGTCTATGGGAAAAAATCGTTTGCAGTGTATTTTAATGATTGTACATTATTTTAAAGATACATAAATTTATATTTATCTCTCTCAGGTGAACTATACGGCGCTTACTGTAGAATATGCTGTGCATAGAAAGCATCGTACATTTACAGGTATACACAAAAGAATTTGGCTACAGAATATATTAGTAATAATTGCTGGAAGTGCGTTTTCGGTTGTGGTACGTGTTTGTAATTGGAAATACATTTTTTAAATGTTACTTGGTGTGGATAAATTCAATAGATCATATACAGTGTTGCACGAAATTTCTCATATACATTTTCGTTTATTCACGGAAATTGCTGGATGGGAATTTCCAAGTATGCTAATCATTTCAATGAACTGCCTTCTAGCATACTATGTAGTATACATGCCAATTCAGAAATCATATGCAAGTCTACACAAAAAAAAGATATTTTCCAGACTTATGATTGTTATAGCAGACATTCAAATGCGTTATGAGTTTTTTAAATTGTTTATTTATACATCATATTTCATATTAATAAACTGTGAAGATTTGTTAAAGTATTCTGAATCAGTTGGAAATAGTTATATTATCTATGCTTGACGCCTGTTATTGATAATGAATAGAAATTCTTATCTTTGAAAATGCTTAAATGCCGTGTGTCATGTTTTATGCACCACACAATTTTCGACCTTGTCAGACAAATTTATTTATATTACACATTCAATTGCTCAGAATTTCATTTTAAAATCTTATATTATTTATAAACTAATATTGGTGAAATTTGGTCGATTAATATATTAAATATAGTTCTGCGTCACCGAGATGATCAGACTCTTGTAATCATTTAATAAACCTTCTCCGGTTGTATCAGTGAATTAGAATTATATTTATTATATTATTCGAACAAAATGTACCAAACTTGGTGTATGATATATTTATATTCGAATTAAATGGTTTATTAACTTCCTTTACCGATACGCAGGTTTCCAAAAAGCTTTATTTTCGTTTCATCTGGTATGACGTCATACTTTTCTTTCGTATTTTTCTCTAAAATTATAAGTCGTTCAGGATTTTGGGGTATTCTGTATGTACTTCAAGTGAAGAATCTAACTGAGCACTGCTTCCGCGGCCTAGATGGTACGACCTGTATAAAGTAATTCATCTTTGTTAATCGCGGTCACAGAAATCTAATTATAAAAATTCAATTTGTATGTAGAATTTCATAATACATATTAAATCATATTAAAAATATTTTAATTATGGTATTTTACGTAGAATCTTGGGCTTACAGTATATATATACAGTAGAATCGCGTAACAACGAATGTCAATGAAACGATTTTTTTCAGTTTAAAGAATATTATTTGTATTTGGAAATAATCCTACCAATTGTCATTATAAATTTTTTTACATCAACGAATTTCAGATTAGCGAATTTTTCAAATGAACAATTTTATTGAAGTTTTAAAAAGAATACATTTTTCAGTCTTTATTCAGTTTTTTTTATTATTATTTTCATTACCCCAAGATCTTAAAAATTTCCAAGTTACGTTTAGTTTCTTCTGTTTGCCTTACATTCGTTTATAAAAAAGGAATACGTCCAGAGAATTTATTTTTGCAGTAGTCACTTATCTTCACATTTGGTGATAAATAGCTGTTCCTATTAACGAATTTCTAAGCTCTAAAAAATTACATTGGAGCTAAATTTCTGTTTTTACAAGAAAAAAACGATTTACATTGAAAGAAAGAAATATTATTATACAATCAGTAAGTGTTCCAAGAATGTGACGGCAGTTTGCGTTCTACGATCAAAAGATGCTCTGTGGCCCATGCAAATTTAAAAAAAAAATCATTTAGCCCAGAAACAAAAATGTGTCCTAAACATTCTATACAACGTTGAAAAATATTTAAGTCAAAATCAAAGTCAATTTACTCTTAGAGAGCCCACGTTAGCCTCCTATCTAAACTGAAATCATATAAACAGAAATTATTATCAGAGCATGCTCGAAAAATGGAGAGTTGGAGATATTGAAGATTTTGCTTTGAGAAAATTGTTGACGATTTCGGAAAAGAGAAATTTCTTAAATTTTTGCAATAATAATAATAATTAAAAGTTACTTTAATGGTATGTATGAGTGCGAATTATTCAGCTTTCAGGTATATCAAATAAATTATCATTTCTTTATAATACCACAAAAAATTTGAAATTTAATTAATTTAATAATTAATTTATAATAAATAGGCTCGTAATATGATATTTTATCTTTAGTCTTTATTTACATGTTTGCAGAAAATTAATATAACTTTTGTAATCATATATAATTTTATTTAATGTATCGGAGTTTAATTTTTTTTAATCCGCTATATTGGAATTCCACATTAACGAACTTTTTGGAATAAGAACTTAATCCGTGGTTACTACAAATTCAATTTAACGAGATTTTGCTGTATACGTATAAGTAAATAAATAAATATATATAATTTAATTAACAGACTTTTTACGTCACAAATTGAACAAAATTCTTTTATTCTGAAGTTCAGATTTACACCGGAACAACAGAGTTTGGTCTTTGTTAATAAGAACCCGAGAACAATAATATTAAAAATTTACAAATTCATGAGATCATCAAAAAATCTCAAATTCTACAAGAAAAACTGTCATTTGCGAACGCGTTTAACTTTTTGATCAGCGATTGCACCATTTATTCCAACATTACATTAGACATTAAATTGTTTTTTATTATAACCAGATGATCTGTGAATTGACGAAGATCTTGGTGGAAGTGAAAGCACAGATTTCTTGAATGTGCATTCATGTTTGCATTCTTAATGTTTAGAAATTTAATATCTTAATGTATTATTGGCTGGCTGAGAAAACAGTTTAAAGGGAAGTTTCATAATAAAACATTAAAATTTAGAACATATTTAGTTGGAAATTAATTTAAATTTTGTATTTAAAATGGTGTTTAAAATTTTTAATACATATCCTATATATGACGAGTTTTAAATTATTAGTGGAATTTGGGATGAAAGTTTTGCGGGGGTTCTCCTGTGTGACGTTCTGTATTTTAAGCATTTTTTAGGAATTTGTTTTGACGACAAATGAAAAAATAGAACTTTGAGTTTTTTTATCATACATTTATTGTTATTTCAGGAATACATAAAACAAATTTTAGACAAAAATCTGAATTAGAACGTAAGTTACACCACTCTGAAGACACCTGCCTCTAAAAAAAGGATGCTCACTTCCTCCATGATTTCCACTGATTGGCTTAGCTGAACGAAAAAAAAGTGTATTTTTATCCGCAGGCCTAAACGCATCGAGTGAACTAGAATCATTTCAAAATATTGAAAATTGGTTTTTTGGCAGACTTCTGAAAAGAAAAAAATCAAATTTCATGATTTTTTTTAACTTTTTCGCTACGAAAAAATAGAAATATTCGGAATTTTTGGATGATCCCAGTTCACTCCGTGCGTCTGCATGTACTGAGTCTACTCTATAAATTTCAAGTGAATCGGTCCAACCGTTATCGAGATGTGATGGAAGAAAGTTTGAAAAACAGCATTTTGATATAAACGTGTTTCAAGTACGTTAAGGGGACAAGGGACCTTAAAATCCTTAAAAATATTTTTTTTTTCTTTTTTGTAAATTTCATCTAATTATAATTCAAGGGTACATTAGATGCATTATGGCATGCATTTATCACAATAATAATAATAAAAAAAAAAATATTTTTATGAAAAAACTGGAATTTTACGCGTCGTCTTCGAAATTTTCGAAATGCCCCCTGTGTTCTCCATACCAATGAAAATCCCCAATATTTTTTATATAAGTTTGGTTTATATATATAAATAAAATAGAGCATCG
This sequence comes from Maratus speciosus, assembly GCA_963932465.1. Lineage (NCBI taxonomy): Eukaryota > Metazoa > Arthropoda > Arachnida > Araneae > Salticidae > Maratus > Maratus speciosus. The sequence continues at coordinate 426,460,855 of OZ010795.1, read as the reverse complement.
AATTTTATATATTTGAATTTAAAGGTTTAAAAAAAAAAGTTATTCAAAAAAAGAAATTTTTTCGAAAAATTTCAAAATTTTCAAATTTTTTTAAACTTTTAAATTCAATTATATAAAATTCGATGCTCTATTTTATTCATATATATAAACCAATCTTATATAAAAAATATTGGGGATTTTCATTGACATGGAACGTGCAGGGGCATTTCGAAGATTTTTAAAATTCCATTTTTTTCATAAAATTAAAAAAAAAGTGTTAAATGTATGCCATAATGCATATAATGTACCCTTGAATATTATTTAAGATAAAATTTCCAAAAAAAAAAAAAAAAAAAAAAAAAAAAAAAAAAAAATTAAAATTTAAAATTTTTTATTTATTTATTTATTTATTTATTTTTTTTTTTACTTTTAAAATCAAATAATATATAAAATTCGATGGTCTATTTTATTGATATATATAAATCAAACTTTTATAAAAAATATTGGGGATTTTTATTGATATTGAACCCGCAGGGGGCATTTCGAAGATTTCTAAGACGACGCGTAAAATTCCATTTTTTTTTTCTCAAAAATAATTTTTTTTATATTTTTTTTGTGATAAATGCATGTCATAATGCAAATAATGTGCCCTTGAATAATATTTAAGATGCAATTTACAAAAGAAAAAAAAAATGGAAATTTGGAAATTTTTTCGAAAAAATTTCCAAATTTTTCAAATTTTTTTTAAATTTTTAAATTCAAGTACATAAAATTCGATGCTCTATTTTATTTATATATATGAACCAAACTTTAAAAAAAATATTGGGGATTTTCATTGATATGGAATGCGCAGGGGGCATTTCGAAGATTTCTAAAACGACGCGTAAAATTCCATTTTTTTTTCTCAAAAATATATATATATATATATATATATTTTTGTGATAAATGCATGCCATAATGCATATAATGTGCCCTTGAATAATATTTAAGGTGAAATTTACAAAAAAAAAAAAATTAAAAAGAATATTTTAAGGCCCCTTGTCCCCTTAAAACGATGAAAATCTTAACTTGCCATCAATCTGCGATGAGTGGTCTACAGATCATTCCTTCGTCTTTCTGTTGAAAGTCTTTCAAAGTGGATTCCTCTGCTCTTGCTTCCATTCTGGCGCTTTTCGCAACGCCACTCGTGCGCCGTGTGGAGCGAACCCATTATTCGGGAGAACACCCTATAAAGGTTCAGTGTTGATTAAACTATTATTTATATTTTTTGCATGTATTTCTTTTAATTACTTTTTAAATGTTAAGCCTTCGTTATAAAACAACAAATGCACAGTATAATACGTATTTACCCTGTGAAATTTTTATTAAAAAAGGTGTCTAATAAGAATGGTTTTAATTTCTAACTTATTATTATATACTAGGGGGCTCTGCCCCCTGCAATCTACGCTCGCCAACCCCCGTTCAGACACTGTAGAATCTAAAAGCACGCTAATCTGATCGGTTTTAAAAAGATTAGAGAAGATTGAATTATACTGAAAAAACCTGTAGCGATCTCCCTGCAACGGCTTTCCATTCAATTCCCTTTGATTGCAAAAAAATTAAGGCAGAATCAGTTGCTGTTAAGACATCCAATGGTTGTTTCCGTGTTTGGTTAAAGAAGATCAGTTAAACATTTGATAAGAAGCTAAAATAAAATGAATTAAGTAAACAGAGTCTTTGTCTCTCGGTATTTTTAACAGCGTTATAAAACGATTGACATAATACAATTATTAAAATTTGCTGCTTTAACTCCTTCAATTGCTGTGGTTCATTTTTGGACCTCTTAATTTTAATTCTTAAATGCCACATTAGCATCAGAATATTGGGGTGAAAATTTCCTTTTTATTAAGTAAGTGAACGAAAACATTTTTGTATTTCGAAATTTGTAAATTCTGGTGCCATTCACTGATTTCAAGATTTTACGAATAGAAGTGCCTTGTCCGTGAAAGGGTTAAACGCATATGAATGTATTTATTATTTTAAAGTTTCCCTTCCCTTTTAATACTCACGTGTAAATACAATTTTCAGGACATAATTTTCAATATTTTCCTGCCTTTAACACGTACTCATTTAATAGTAATTTTAAAGGTTTTTGTTTTGTTTTTTTGTTTTTTTGGGGTTTTTTTAATAGTCCCGTGAAAATAATTTTTTAATCGTTAGGAAATATTATTCTTTGTGCTGTTTTTAAAATTGAAAACAATCTCTATAATAATAGCCTAAGTCATGTGACTATCATCAACAGCTCCAGGAGGATCCCTTCGTTTTTTATATTCCAGGCGGCCATTTTGGTACTTTAAAGTTAGCCAGCCACAGCTGTGATAAGTCGCCGAATATTTTTCTATCTCCATTATTTTGTTTATATTATAATAGTCCAATTCATGTAACTGCCATAAACAACGGGCTGATTCCTTCGTTTTTCATAAGAAAGGTTCCCATTTTGATTAAAGAATCAAAATTATTTTTTCGAATAAAACTACATAAAAATTGCCATGATCACAATGAATTCCTGGTACTTTTATGTTAACCAGGTGAAAATCTCGCCAATAGCTTTTTTTAACTCGCCAGTTAGCCTTTTTTTATTTTTCGAGGGGTAAATTAAAACGGTGCTACTTGGTTATCCCATTGACCAAAAATCTGTGCCAATGCAATAATGGTTGATCGTAAATGTCACATTCACTTGACTTTAAGGAAGTTACACCTGTTCACGCCATCAAGTGATTTTTATTTCGACGTTTTGTTTGTATTTTTATAAATGTTATACTAATTTATTTATTCTTTTGTTATTTAAAAAAAATATATATGTCAATTTGTATAATTTGGCGAAATTGGTCGACTGGAGATGTAATAACGTTGCTTTGAAGTGGAAACTAAATCTCGTGATTTGTTGCATTTTCACATACGCGGGTTTGGCGTGATTTTTTTTTTTACGACAATTTGGCGAATACCTCGTTTTAAAATACCTGTTACATATGTATTTTTAAATTATTTTCTGATATTTTTAAAATGAAATAACAATAACTAAATAAAAATAATTAATATCTATAGAACAAAACAATTTATAAATTTTTTTGTAAATAAAAAGAAAATAAATTCAAATAAACATTTATTAATAAATAAGCAACAATAGCCGGTTTACCATGTCAGGGAAAATAACGGCATTTTGGTGCCAATTAGGTACCCCGTTGCGTATATGACATCTGTGTCTAATATTTATCTTTTCGTTTCGTTTAAAAAAGTGAATGAAGTAAAAGCCATTTATTTTAAAGGTTTCAATTTTAAATGAAAGTTTTGTATTAAACAAAATGATAATGAAATACAAATTGAATTCTGAATAAAAGTAACATGATGCATTTCTTATATATTTAAGGGAGGCCAAACTCGTCGCCAAATTAATTTCAAATAACCTTTTCTAAAATATGAAAAAAAAAATCTGTTATGATTAAAATTTGAATTGCCATCAGTAGAAAAAATGTATTTAAAATTAGAAAAAAAATAATATTTCGAAAACTAATTCTAATTTTAAAATTCTAATATCAGTTTTGAGATCTGTGGATCAATACAGATTTTTGGTGTTAATTTCATCGCAAAGTATTCCATATTTTAGGAGAAATCGCCGTGAAACCTATTCAGTTGTTTAATCAGTCGTTTCATAGAATCGTTACATAAATTCGTTTCAATTCGATTCGTTAGGATTTTATATATATAGGGTAGATATAGTTAAATTAAATGTTATTTCTTTTCTTCATTTTTGAAAAAATTCTGAAATTTAATTTATATCAAGGTAAAATTTTGTTTATTATACTGTTTTATTAGGTTAGCAGAAAACTATGTGGATTGCATCATAACAGCCATTAAAATATTTCTTACTACGAAATTATACTGAACTTGCAAAATGCCTTTAAATGATTGACATCGAGTCAGCATTCTCTAATAATTTCTCTTAATCCTGAAATGCTGATAAGCTGCATTATACTGTACATGTCATGTATCCTCTCATCAGTTTTGCATTTCCAATTGCAACAAATGTTTATCTGATTTAACAATACTATTCAACCGATCAGTCTCTTGATAGACGTGTAGAACAAGACATAATATAAATTACAAATAATTTTCCCTTTATCAAATTACACAAAATATATATTTGAAATATTTTAAAATATTGTTTAAAAATGTATCGATATTTAAAATTAATTGCAAAATTTTAGTTTACACGTTACTTGCTTAGATATCAGATAGAATATCTCAAATTATTTTAAAATATATAATATGAAATGCTTTAATTTTTTTTTACTTTCTTCTATCTTCAATAGAAGAAAGTATTGTAATCGAAATTTTTTTCGACTTCCGGTTTTCGACGGATTTACACGTTTTAGGGGTCAGAGATTCCAAAAAACATGTTTATAGAAAATGTCTGTCTGTCCGTGTGTCCGTGTGTCCGTCTGTCTGTCGCCATTGTACCCTCAAAAAGTGTATGAAGTTATGCATAGAATTGAACCAAATTTTTATCTTAAGTTTTTGGCTATGGCAAGCAGATCCTCCCTGAATTTGGAAAAAAATCGCCAGTAGGGGGCACTGTAATAGCGATTTTTGTGCGATTTTGAATATTGTACCATCCAAAAGTGTATGAAGTTATGCAAAGAATTGAACCAAATTTTAATTTTAAGATTTTGGATATAGCAAGTAGGTCCCCTCTGAATTTGAAAAAAAATTCGCTGGTAGGGGGCGCTTTAACAGCGATTTTTGTGCGATTTTGAATATTTTACCATCCAAAAGTGTATGAAGTTATGCATAGAATTGAACCAAATTTTTATTTTAAGTTTTTGTCAATAGCAAGCAGATTCTCTCTGAATTTGAAAAAAATTCGCCGGTAGGGGGCGCTGTAACAGCGATTTTTGTGCGATTTTGAATATTGTACCATCCAAAAGTGTATGAAGTTATGCATAGAATTGAACCAAATTTTTATTTTAAGTTTTTGTCTATAGCAAACACATCCTCTCTGAATTTCAAAAACATTCGCCGGTAGGGAGCGCTGTAACAGCGATTTTTGTGCAATTTTGAATATTGTACCATCCAAAAGTGTATGAAGTTATGCATAGAATTGAACCAAATTTTTATTTTAAGTTTTTGGCTATGGCAAGCAGGTCCTCCCAGAATTTTGCAAAAATTCACCGGTAGAGGGCATTGTAACAGCAATTTTTGTGCGGTTTTGAATATTGTACCATCGAAAAGTGCAGGAAGTTGTGCATAGAAGTGAACCAGAAAAATTTTTAAGTTCTTGGCTAAGGAGGTACATTAAGGAGGTCCTCCCTTAATGTGTAAAAAAATCGCCGGTAGGGGGCGGTGTGATACCGCTTTTTGTGCCATTTTTATATTGTACCATCGAAAAGTGTATGAAGTTATGCATAGTATTGAACCAAATTTTTTGTGTTTGTTTTTGGTCATGGCACCAAGGAGCTGCTTGAATTTGGAAAAATTCTGGCGGTAGGGGGCGCTATAATTGCGATGTCTGTACCATTTTTATTATTGTACTATCGAAAAGTGTACGAAGTTATGCATATAATTGATCCAATTTTTTTGTGTATGTTTCTGGCTATGGCAAGCAAGTCCTCCCTGAACTTGAAAAAATTCCGCCAGAAGGGAGCGTTTTAATTGCGATCTCTGTGCCATTTTCATTATTGTACCATCGAACAGTATATAAAATTATGCATGCAATTGAACCAAAATTTTTGTGCATGTTTCTGGCTTTGGCCAACAGGTCCTCCTTGAATTTGGAAATATTGCGCGGTAAAGGGGCCCTGTGATAGAGATTTTTGTATACTCTTCTTGATTTTTCGTAATTCTATTGTGCATCGGCTGCTTGTGCAGAGGCGGGAACTCGCTTCCTGCTAAGCCGGCTATTCGCAAACAGCTGATAACAACAGAATAGGGGAAAATTAATAATTTTAACAAATATCATGAAATAGATCAACTCGTTTTTGGTCCGTTTAATTGACTGGATCAGAAATTTAAGATGAAAATCAAAGTTGGTATAGTATTGAACTAATAATGTTGAAATATTAACATGTGTAACTAGGATTTAAAATATTAAGATGTATAAGATAGAAAAAAGTTTTGGGATTGGCACATCCAACTAGATTTTTTAGAGTTCGCATTTATGTTGTGTTAATGAAATTTCAAAATAAACTTGTTTAATTTACTCATACATATATTTTTTAATAAGATTTAAACATACGATATACTTATTTAATTTTATATTAATATTTTTACAATAATTTAAAATGATGTAAATCTTTAAAATCGATGTAAAAAATTAATGTACAGTAGCATATTAGTATTCAATAGCTTTCGAAGCCACGTTAGTATATTAGGTTTGAAAAGTTTTCAACAATATATGACGAAATTAAAGCATGTTTTTCGATAACAAACTCAACAAATGATTATTAGCTTGTAATATTTTTTATCAATTTTTATAGAGGTTAAAAAACTATTTATAAAAAATATTTTGGACGTTAAAGAGCTTTTTTATAACATGCAAACACTCAAAAATAGTAAATTAGTTTCACAAACTTTTGTTTAAAGTGATAAGTCATAAAACGCAAAAAAATATGGACATTCATAATATTTTAATATATTATGATGAAAAAGGTTATTGTTCGTTAACATTATACATTAAAACATTATAAATCGGTATTCACACTGTTCCATTTTCATTAAACTAGCCATTTTCTGTAACAAAATAAACAATATTACCATATTTCTTGTTACTTTATTCTATCATTAGAATGTATTGTAATAGAGATTTTTTCGAATTCCGGTTTTCGGCAGAATTGCACGTTATATGGGTCAGAAAACATTTTTATACAAAATGTCTTACTATCCGCGTGTCCGTGTGTCGCCATTGTTCCATCAAAAACTGTATTAAGTTATGCATAGAATCTAACCGAATTTTTTTATGCATGTTTTGGCTATGGCTTCCTCAAATTTGGAAATATTCCTCCGGAAGGGGGAGTTGTGGTAGCAATTTTTGTGCAATTTCCCTTATTGTGCCATCGAAAAGTGCATGAAGTTATGCATTAAATTGAACCGAATTTGTGTGTGTATTTTAGCTATGGACAGCAGATCCTCCTTGAATTAAAAGTATCCCACCGTAATGGCCTTTTATCTGCATTTTTAACAATTGCTCAATCGAAAAGTGTATGAAATTACGCAACAAATTGCACTAAATTTTATATTTACTATGTTTTTGTCTATGGCAGGCAGTTCCTAATTTAATTCCGAAATATTAGCGCTTTAATAGCGATTTTTGTGTAATCTTCTCTATTTTTCGATGTAGACCGGCGGCTCGTGCAGCGACGGGTACTTCGCATCCTGAAACGCCGTCTATTCTCAAGCTGCTGATGCACAATAGAATAACGAAAAACGTGATTTTAATAAATATGATGATCCATATTAACTCATTTATGCCCCTATTAATTGAGAGAAGGGGAAATTTAACATGAAAATCGACGTTGGTATAGTATTGAACTGATAATTGATATTGGTATAGTATTGAAGTATTAACATTTGTAACTACCTTTTACAGTATTAAGATGTATAAGATAGAATAAAGTTTTGTGATTGACACATCCAACTATTTTTTTATAATTATTATACTATTAAAAACAAAAAGAAATGAAATGTTAAAAATCATACATTTTCCTTAAAATTAAAAATGTATAAACACATGTATAATAATCACTTATAAACAGATAAAGTTAAAAAAAATGCTATAAAAAGTGATAGAAAATATTTATTAAGATTGACGATCGTTTCGTTGCACAAACGGCAACATTTTCAAAATCATTCAACGATAGAAAATATTTTCACATAATTTAAAAACAATGTTATTTACCATCCATAATCCGAGAATCAATAGAGATATTTTTACGCAACAAGAATATTTGCAATGATTCAGTGTCTATAGAATTACCTAAAATTTGGAAAGAGATGCTATGTAATTTTAGTAACAATAGTAAAAATTAATCCACGCTCGCAAATAGCCAAGATAATTTTATTTTTATTTTATATTTTGCAATGCTTTTCATTATGCATGTTGTCTCGTGACATTGTTTTACCATGTTATTGTTTTGAAAATTAATCCACGCTCACCAATAGCTAATCTAATCTTTTAAATTAATTTTATGTTTACAATGTTTTTCATTATGCATCATGTCGCGTGCCACTGTTTACTATGTTTATTGTTTTTAAATTATGTGAAAATATTTTCTATCGTTGAATGATTTTGAAAATGTTGCCGTTTGTGCAACGAAACGATCGTCAATCTTAATAAAGATTTTCTGTCACTTTTTATAGCATTTTTTAACTTTATCTATTAAAAATGTATTTATTTTTTGACGTTCCACGTCTCCTTAATATTATTAAAACTAGATGTATGTACAGTACATATACATTTAACGGCTGAATTTAAAAACCATTAAAACACCAAATAAAATAAACTAAGACAGACTTGAGCACAGTTAAAAAATAAAATTTATAAAGACAATAAAAAACAATTAAAAATACAATATGAAAACGTTTCGCAAAGCGACACGCAAGGCATCATCAGTACAAAAAATATCCATTGCATTTCAAACGTTAGAACAAATGAAGAACAGTTACAGTTAGCTATTTTAAAAACAAACAATATTCGCTAGGGACAGAACGAGCATCATTCAAAGCATGCGACCGCAATTCAGTGAACCAAGCCTCAAGGAGCAATCTGCCATGGTAGTTGTTGCAACCAGATTTCAAAATACTGGCGTTCGCAATGAGCGGAATGTGATTCGTTTGAAGTGAATGCTGGACAATTTTTGAATTCAAATTACTCTTTTTTAAAGCACCAGTATTCTCTTTTAGGCGAATTTCCAATGATCTACCAGTTTCACCAATATATACATTATTGCAATCTTTACAAGGAATAATATAAACAACACCGGGTAATTTAGAATTATCATATTGAAATTTATGCTTATTGAAAAAGGAACTCAATTTATTAATAGGTTTAAAAGAAACCCCAATATTGAATGATTTTAGAATGCCAGAATTTTTTTCAGAAATGTTCTTATAATAAGGGATACTAAAGGAGCTAGGTTTACTACGTTGAAAAAAAAGGGGGGGGGGTATAATTTACAAAATTTAAAGTATTTTTAAAGATTTTTTTTTTAACAAGACCAATAGGGTAGCTATTATTAAACAAATCACGATAAATTTTACATTTCTCTATTTCAAAATCATTACTGGAACATCCAAGTAAAATGAATGAATACGTTGAAAACGGAATGATGGCGTTTCATAGGCCGTTCAAATTTAGAATAGTTTTATTTACTGGTTTTGAAAATGACTCGGTGCGAGTCAAAAAATTTCAACAGTCGAAATAAACGTATTTTTAGTGGATCTAAAATTTTCATTTACACCTTTTAGCATTTGAAATTAATGTATCTAATTCAGAAATTTTAACAGATTGAACAATGTTAATTTAAATTCAATTAAACATATATATATATATATATATTAAATAAAATTAAGAAATAGGGATAATGACGTTTAGTTTTTAAATTTCCCACGTTCAAAGAAAATTAAATATTCACGTAGTACAACAAAAATACCTGAAAAATTGAATTTTTCAATTTCATGTATAGAAACAATGTAGGAATTTTTTTGGATACAAAATAATGTTTGGTTGGTGATATTTTATTATACTTTTTTCATTAGATTTTTTTCCTTTTCACAGTGCATTCAGTCATTGATAAAATAGATTAAAGAAAGTTTTGAAAACTTAACTAACAAGGATTTTTTTTTTTTAAAATTACAGTATGTTGAGTTACTTTCGCTATGTATACCAGTAAAATATTTTTGGATAAATATATCATATTTGTCCTGTTTTACATAAGCGTTTTGAATAATGAAGCTAATATATTAATGCTATTGCAATTTATACGTATCTATGCAGTAAACTTTCATCCATGTGTTTTATTTAGCTCACTTTACAATTAAAGTGACATTTAACATAAATACAGTGAATATTGTCACAATATTAAAATATATTTAGTAATTTCAGATTTATTTTATGTTGGAATGAAGTGTTCAAAATATTCCTAGGCCATAAACAATGCATTATTCTATGGTATTTTCTGTAGTTTATTACAAAATTGAAGCTTATGAGCGAATATTAATTGCTTGAAGGTAGAACGTAAGTGATTTCTGTTTCCTTTTGTATATAAGGTGTATTTTTGTATTAAAATATGATCAATTTATTTTATAAGCAAGAAAGAAAGTTGGAAGAAGCATTTAAAAAAAGAAAAAAATATCACTGTTATAGAATAATAACCTACATTTTTCAACAAAAAACATACATATATACTTTTTATTCTATTAAATAAATAGACATATTTAATTGCCATAATTTATATATTTATTTGATTGAAAAATTATAAGAATATAAAAATCCATATAGGATCAATAAGCAAAGGAATAGTGTATGTCAGATTTTCAATAATTCTTTTCACTCGAACTTGCTGGAAGATGATATTTTCGGATTACATAAAATAGAAATCGTGACATCTGAAATTTTATAAGTATATCTTTTTTCTGCATCTATCTATAGAATTTTTCTGAGTCTACCTTGAACTTGTTATTTAAAAGTTGCGCATCCGATATCCGCATAGATTTTCTTTTCTACAAGTACATCGGGGTATACATCTCAGACAACTTCATTTGAGCAATAAACAACAATTTTTAATGCAAAAAAAAAAAGAATTGAATTAAATGTACGTGACTTTAATGAAATTTAATCAAAACTATTACATGAAATTAAGAAATGAATCTTCGATTTTAATTCAGTGATCAAAGGATATTATTATAAAAGAAGCTAGACATTTTTTTTTTTTTTTTTTTTTTTTTTTTTTTTTTTTAACTGAGAAAGAAGAATAGGGAACCCTAAGAATTTTCAACAGATAATCATAAAATGCATTTATTATGTATAGATCGTGTCGTTTTCAAGTACATTAAAATATAAATCAATTTTGATACACTTGAATAATCCGTATAAAATGAGCCATATTATTTATCGGTGTAAAACAGCTATAAAGGTATCTTGAGCATTTTTTTATTATTATTTTTTTAAGGGGAAAAGTAAAGAAGAAATCGTACTATTATTTTCTAAAATAAATCAATATTTGAATTCAATTACGGAATTCTGTTTATTTATCTTGAATTATGCTATAATACAAATCGTGATATCTTGTATATATATATATATGTGTGTGTGTGTGTGTGTGTGTGTTAGCTACATATAGCGATAGAATTGATTCTCAGGGATCTTAAGTAATCTTGAACTTGGCATTCAGCAGATGCGCATCGAATAGCAGAAGTGATTTTTTTCTACAATGTACAGGAGATTTTGAATATAAAAGGGACTCTTCTACATGGTTTTCGTTTTGAATAATGCAGATTATTTGAATTCCATGCACGTGACATTACTGAAATTTATATTCAAACATGGAATTAAATAAAAAATCTTTAAATGTATTATAATTATCAAATCGTAACTCTTTGGCATATTTTAAAGCAATAAATTAGATTTTGAGAAAATAGAATAAAGATTACAAAGAACATTTAAAAATCATATAAAAAATGCACATATCATATACAGAAACGCTCAGCTCTAAATGCTTTGTAGTTAAGGCTATATTATTTGAATTAAACTAAATAATCGGGATACAAAATATACAAGATGAAATGGAAATTGAATGAAATAGAATGTTTTCTGACATGTAATTCCGTATAAACTCAAATAAAAACCACATTCCAAAACTAACGTTTAAATAAAGATTTTTTTATTTAAACGTACAATATGTTGTTTATTATGGGGTACACATAATATCAAACGTGATCACTCTCTCTCTTTAATCATATCTAGAAATGGAATTGATTCTACGATTGTCTATAACATGATATTTGGCATTTGTGAATTCCACATCAGTCAAAATCTAGTTAAATATGTGTTTGCAAAAGATAGTTATTGGAAAAATGGGCTGTAAAAACCGGAGAAATGAGACAGTTATTGTTGGAATTAAAAAAAATCGTTATGTTGTCATAATACAAACGTGGTATTCAATATATACTCAGAAAATATACTTTGAAGCTTCGTATAAAAATAACTTGACGCAATGCTGCGAGTAGTATTTTTTCCAACTGAGTGAAAGCGTATTTAAAACGGTCGTCTTAACTCAAAAACGTTGGCGTTAGTCAGTGCTCTTTCAACTGATCGATCTGACTGACACAATCGGCAACACAGTTCCCCAGACAATCATTTAGCAATGCCATCTGTTTAGTATTTGAAACAGACAGACAGAATAAATCTCAGATTAAAAAAAAAAAAAAAAAAAAAAAAAAAAAAAAAAAAAAAAAAAACTATTAATATGTAATTACACTTATATTACTTTAACACATTTAACACAATCAAACTCATTTTTAAATAAATCAATTTCACTCACTTGGAAATAATTTTACTCGTAGGATTTATTTACCAATCAGTTCGATTGTGTTAAAAATGCCATAATTTATTTTAAATGTATATTTCTCAAAAGAAGTTTTGTGTAGTTTATTAATTTTCACAACGTTACCCCAGTTGTAATTTTTGTTTAATATTATAAAGAGGATACTGAAATAACATAAAAGCTAAGTGAATACACCTCCCTTGATAGTAAATCTTGATAAATATGATGAAAAATATGCTAATTCCTTTAGGAAGGTTGTTTTATTATTGGGGTATAATACTGCTGACATCATAATGATAATGGCAACACTTGAATAATAAATTATCTTTAACTGCAATTTTATTAACGTCTAAACATTGTGATATTTCAATTTCAGCACTGTTAAATATAAAACAAATGTTCGTTAAAATGTGATTTCTTTGAAATGCATCTCAAATTACGGATATTTTATGTCTTTTTTTCTTAAATGATCTCCATGCATGATTAATTGTTTCAATATATCTTAATCTCGTGGATACTAATTATGAAAGATTTACCCGCTGGCGCGTAAAACGATATTAATTTTCGGTATTTAATTCAAGATAATATTCTATAATAATTTGAGAACTCCATAATGAAAAACAAAAATCAAATAAATTAGAAATTTAATAGACATGCTATAGACACGTTTCAACGGCTGATATTATCAGAATTAAAAAGTCTTCCGTAGGAAATGAAATTTTCACCGATATCTTGGGCTATGCTGTATGACACACGACTAACACGAAATTATCGCTTTAAAAAAATGCAAATATTTATTTGAATTCATTATCGATATATTTAATATACAAATGCTTTTTCTTCTTGTTAGTGGGAAATCGAAAAAAATACAGAAAACGTGATAAAATCATTTAGAATTTTCAGATTAAAAAAAAAAAAAAAAAATGAAATAAGTTTACACGTATATTATTTACCTATATTCTACGCATATAGGGGAGAGTAGCCGAATTTGGACCTCTTCACTTATTTTCATGTGTAACTCACTTAATTTTTGGAATATCTGTAAAATATCACTACACGCTGTCAATCTATTCATCTACTAAGTAAATAAATATTTTGATCAATTTATTTTTGAAAATCTTAAGTTTTATTTTAATTTGAATAACTTGTCAAAAGTGGTCCAAATTCAGAAATTGGTCGTCTGAGTTGGACCTCCAGGCTTCTAAATTGGACCAAACAATATCAAGCTGTTTTAATGACTAGGGAATATAACTAATTTTATTAAAAGCAAAGTTTGCGATTAATGAAACAATTAAACAAAATAACAGCAATGGAATTTAATGGAATCAAATACCTGGAAATAAGAGTAATTGTTTTAAATTAAAATGTATTCAAAATGTAAATCAAAGTTATCAGTAATTAAGAATAGAAATTATGGAACTAATTGCCAGTTACTTAAATATCATGTAAGAAGTGATGCAAAACATACACAAGAATTCCGTTTATATATTTTTTTATTCCAACCCACACAACATGGAACCGTATTTGGCAATCTGAACACTGAATCATTTCTGCTACTTAATTTTCTTACAAATTAGACGTATCCAATCATCACTGTCTAGATTTATCTTTTTAGATTCTGAATCTTTAAACATTTTTTTCTTTGCAACAGAAGTTTTCTTTACATTATGTTTGTAGTTCTTTCTTTCCAATTGCATTACACATATTTTTTAAAAATTGATGTTTCAATTGCTTTTGTGCTGTGAGAGCTTCCCTTTTGTCGTTTTTATTTTTAATTTCAATGTTTACTCTATATGGCGAGTATGTTAACACAACTGCTTTTTTGCTCCCTCTGTACTTTGATTTAATATAATTTAGCAAGGGAGACAACATTTCTAATGATTCTTTGGCTTTGGGATGTGATTTGTAGCAGCAGCCTTCTTGCAGGTCAATGTCTTCACAACTCACTCTCTCTTTTTCGTTTCCAATATCTTTTACAGCTTTTGCTGCCACGGGTGTTTATCTTCCGGACAGTTTGACTGTGTCGTTTTCAACATTTTTCAATTATATTAAAAAAGTGTTTAAAAATATGCTCTATTGAAAAAAAAAATTCTCTACGTTTAATCAAACGCAAAACATTATTACATTCAAACAGTGTTGAATTCAGGGGTCCCCTCCCCCCGGAGCCTTGAAATAACCACTCCCCCCCGGAAGGTTTGAAATTTTTTGCATTTTAATGGCAAAAAGGTGTAATTCTATCCTCCAGAACAGTGACAATTCTGCTCTCGTCCCCTCCCCTCACGAAACCGCAAATATCCTCTAGGAGGAAAATGTTTGAATTGGACTCTGTAAATCAAATATGCCGTAGGAATAAAGAATTCAAAGAAAATGCAAATACGTACAAGCTAAAACAAATTGCAAACAATATTTATAACATAAACATGTAAAAAGATTTTAATGTTTATATAAGCCTAAACTCTATAAATAAATTGATCCAGATACACACGCACACACACACACAAACAAATCAAAAAAAAAAAAAAAAACTTGCATGGAGATAGTAATCTATTATAAAATATAAAAAAAAAATAGTGTATAAAGCGTACAGCACTTTTCAAGTTTATGATCATATATCTGGTCCAATTTAAACAACTTAAATTAGCTCAATTTAGGCAACTGTGTCATTTTTTAAAATAGATAATCTCAAGAGTAAGAACAAAAACGAAATCAAACAAATCCGCATGAAAAATATACGCAATAAATAGATGAATTTAGATAAGTGCATGAAAACATAACACCTTACCTTGATTTTAAAGTATTCCCTTACGTTTAGTAGGAAAAAATTAGATCAAAGCAGCTTATTTTAAGTTTCTTTTTAATTGTCTGAAAACAGCACTTGGTAGGCGGGTTCTTCTTCTAATCATAAATGACGTCATTTTAATGAATTGAATTTCAGCGGTAGATGTCGTCTCTTTCTGTATTTAACGGCAAAATGGCAACGGTCCATTTAAAGATGTGGTCCAAATAGGGCTACTCTCCCCTGTACTATACCTATATTCTATACATAAATTCTACACCTATATTATATATCTATTTTCTACACCTATATTCTTGATAGTGAATTGAATTACTTATATAAGAAGTGATGAAAATATATTTTCTTCAAAGCAAATATTTTTTAATTTCAAAATTTTTAAGGAAAAGAGAAAAAATTCTGTTTTAACTATTTTATAGTCCAATATCCCTTTATGTTTATTCTAATACCTTTCAATCGAACAGTAAACTATAGTTTTTTACACAAATATGTATATTTATTCTATGTAAATTTCATGCAATCTAATATCTCATTTTTCAATATATATATATATATATATATATATTATTTAAATTAATAAAATCTTTTAACTTTTATAATATATAAAGTTTTAAAAAAGTACATATTAAAGTTCATTTAATGATTTATTTTATAAAGACGTTACCCCGTTACGATGAGAAATAGCGACCATTATTCCGAACTCATACAATTTAACCTAAGTTTTAGGACTTTATCTTTCATTCTGATTTATATTCAAATATGACAAGAGAATGTATCTCATAATTGCGTCGTTATCTCGGGAACAATTAAATTAAATGCGGAAATTAACTACATTGCTGAGATTAAAATAGGAATTACAAGTGATTTTATATAATTAGCGATGAAAATCCCATCTCAATTTTCAATAATATATAAAGTGTGGCTAATATGGAGAGCAGGAATTTATTAATAGCATTTAGTGGACCGTTTATGGTATTTACATAACTCTTGAAATACGAAAACATAGGAATAGTTGCCTAATCGTCTTCAATTTATCACAAATTATTAAACAGCAACATGTATTATTATCATATATGCTTTTGCTGCTTTTATTGAATTTATTAAAGATTAATCGTTAGTAACCAATGAATGGGGGGTAATATCTGCTTCAATAAATCTTTTATTTTATGCAATCTGAAACCACGAGTTTAAAATGAAACATTCTAAATATTAGAAATTAATCTTTCAGATGAATTTAGTGATGAAATTATATATTAATACCAAACTCACATAAGCAATATTTTGAATGTCTGATTCTTAGCACTAGCATCCGGCATGCCGAAATGTTAGAGCACTGAGTGGTGTAAAATTAGGAAACAAGATTTTAAATTAAAATAAAATATATTTTTATTTCGATATCAGGTCGATATCGATCAAGATTCGATATCGATTTTCGATAACAGGTGCGAAACTTCATTCTTATTAGAATGAAGTTTTAGAGCATTTTGTCACCACAGACACAATTGTCTTTTCTTTCGTCAGTTGTCACAAGTAGCACTCAAATACTAATTTATAAATAATTTTTCCTACTCTTCTAATTTAGTGAAGGATATGTTTGGATAAAAGTTCTTTAATGAGAACATTCTCTACTGGAAGTGATATAAATCGTTCGAAAGAACATCACATTTGGTCTAATTTCCTGAAACACTGAGATTTGTGTAATGAGACAGCATATGAAATTAAAAAAGGCAATTGAAGTCGTAAGTATAGATTTTTTCTGCATTTATAATTTATAATTAGGATTAACGGGAGAAATGTAGCAGTCTGAAATCGCTGCAATAACCATCAAGTTTAATCATTACGCCTGTTGAAAACCTAAAAGTGAGACTTAAACGATACATTTTGACATATCATTAACTTCACATTTACCAATTTCCCCTCTGTTCCACATATTACTAAGTAATAATAATCTGCATCGTTACACAAAAAGTTTCCCGCTGAAATCCGTAGGGGTGATTCTCTTCAGTTCATTTTACTATGACTTTGGCATGTAATATTGTTGCACCATTCAATCTTGATTTTCGATGTTTTGCTTATTCAAGCGTAAAAGACGTATGACGTCTTGAAAATTTTCAGGTTCAGCTGCATTCATCATAGCTTTGGGTGAGGAAATGTAGTCGTTGCGTTCACAACAGAAACTTTAAAGCACCGTGTCTAGATTTGCATGTATGAAATACATAGTATTGTTCAGCATGTTGTCAGGGAAAGCTCTGCGGTATATATTACAGTACATGGGTTATATGACAAAGTTTTCTATGAAATTCGATTGCTTCATTCCTCAGACATGTTATGAAGACAGTTGATTTCTTTTTGCCCATTTTCTGCGCTGAGTGACACATTGCGCAAATCTTGTCACTTCTCCTGATTACGTTATTTTTACTGTCATTCTTGTAAGCTTTAATTTCTGCATTATGCAAATAATTAAAAATAATATATTAAAAAGTACACTTTATGTACTTCGGCTTCACCTAATTTGTAGATCAATTTCATATATTTATTTATTACGTTATAGTCAAAATAATTTTTAATTATAAATTTAACATAAAAATGTTGATATTGATCGATGATATGATTTTCAGTCACATTTGTCTGCGAAAAACTCTTTTCTCGTTTTTTTCTTTCTTTTTTTCTTTTATAAAGAGTGAAATGTATAAAAAAAATCCAATCCAATATAATATACTTCTTATCATGCCTATTTTTATTCTTATTTGTCTGAACTAATTAAAAATAAATATATTCAAACTCTGCTTACAAAAAGTTTGAAAAGATAGATTTAGGCTAATTTGAAAACGAATAGTTGAATTGCATGATTCCATTAAAAGAAATTATTAAATATAGACAAGTAATTTATATTTGTAAATGAAAAAAAATATGTTAAATTATTATAAAGTGCAATGATAATGGGACTCTAGTTTCGAGAAGTATTACGTACATCTGATGGAATTGATGTCATTATCGTTTATGTTTATTTAATAACTGCATCATTTTAAAACGACTGCAGCACACAAAACATGATTACGGTAGCAGCAGCATTAATTATTATTATTATTTTTTTTTTTACAATGTAGAAATGCTATTTTTTTAATGAAAATATTTTGAATATTATAAAATACAAGCATATGTACTATAGATTTTTTGGTATGGCGATCAAGGTGTTTCCGTTAAAGGGGCTGGTCACTCAGCTTCGGAATTATCCACCGCAATGTAAAGTCTATGGACTTTTGATGCATTCGTATATTTAAAATATCTTCTCGGGAAATACATATTTATAACACCTGTTTTCTGTGTACTCGTCTTAAAGTATGTATCTTTTTTTTTTCTTAGTTTTCCAAATATTTCTAAAATCTATGCTGAATTAAATATTTCATGTGTTAAAATTGGGCGAACTATGAGTAAGGTTTTAACACTTCATGTAAAATTAAGTCTATACTTCAGAAATATTTTGAGAAATAAGAAAAAAAATAGACATCTTTTAAGAAGCGCACACAAAAGTAGAAGTAAAAATATTAATTTCCCGAGCATATATTTTAAATATACGAATGCATCAAAGGCCCATAGATTTTAAATTAGTGATGGGAAATCGGAAGCTGAGTGACTAGCCCCCTTAACGAATATTTCGATTTTAGTTCCCTGGGAAACCTTGGAACTATCGACTTTCAGCCTAATTTTTGTGCAAATGCGATTAATATTTTAGGGTCAATCTTGTAAAAAATGCGTAATTTTTGATAGTATATTGAAGATGTGCTCCTATAACCAGACGAAAATTTTACTGCACGTCGTGTGCTTTTAATGTCAAAGAAAAGAAACTAATTGTAAGGGTTAGTATTACATTTATGAAACATATACCAGCAATCAATAAAAATTAAAAGAACATACATTGATAGAACTACTGCCTTTGGTTCCTGACGACCAGATCTTTTGAAAAATTTTCAAATGACTAAGATTCATTTATTTAAGAATTTAAGAATGGAACAGTCTAACAAACAAAAGTCCTTCCGGCCAGTGCCGGGAGGAAGAGGTAGCTTTCATATTCCTTATTTTAAAAAAGCCAACTTATATCATTCAAACACACAAAGCTCAATATAGTGGAAACTGAATATGGGAGATTCAATACTAATTTTTATCAATATAATGAATGAGAATTTCGCGAAATTAGTCAGCTTTATCCAAGCTGCTTTTCTTTAAAGTAACTCATATTTGGCTGGCAAATTCGGCGATTTCTTAAAGTGCCTACCATTTTAAGGCAACATGGTGGATGAGGCTAACCAGTGAACTTGGTCGAGACCTTAGTAATTGGTGTTCACATGCTCACTCACATCGGAATCGGTTGATATATACGAGTGCTGTCGCATGCAAAAAATCAGATTTTTCAAAATGTCACCCACTATAGAAATTGAAACTGCTATATCTGAGCCATTTTTTAAGGTAAAGACAAACAAAAAATGCTCCTGAATCTTTATATCAAGGTCAAATACTTAAGAAAGAAACCTTTTTCAATTTCTAATTTTTTTTTTGCACCTCACTTTAAATATATATATATTTTTTAATTTAATGGCCGCCATTTTGAAACAAGATGGCTGATGAATCTGGCCAGCGAACTTGGTCGAGGTATTGATGTATACTATCCACATGCCTTCTTACATCGAAATAGGCGAATACGTGTGTTATCGCGTGACAAATACAAGATCGTTTCAAAATGTTAGCCATGCTAGAAATTTAAAGTGCTATAATTCAATCATTTTTTAAGATATAAACAAAAGAAAAAAATTTCAGAAACAAAAACTGCTCCGGAATCTTTGAATCAAGGCCAAATATATATAAAAAAATCTTTTTCATTTTCCAATTTTTTAATACCTCGTTTTAAATTTTAAATTTAATTTTTTTTAATGGCAACCCTTTTGAAACAAGATAGCGAATGAAGCTGGCCAACGAACTCGGTCGAGACATTAGTATGTACTATGTACAGACCAAGTTACATCCAAATCGGTTCATAAATACGACTGTTATCCCATTACAAAAATCAGGTCGTTTTAAAATGTCAGCCACAATAGAAATTCAAAATGCTATTACTCAGCCATTTTTTTAGATATAGACGAAATAAAAACTGTTCCGGAATCTTTGTATTAAGGTCAAACACATACGAAAAAAATCTTTTTCATTTTCCAATTTTTTGGTATCTCATTTTATTTTTTTTATTTTTTTAAATTTTTTTAAATGGCCGCCATTTTGAAACAAGATGGCGGACGAAGCTGGCCAACAAACTCGGTCGAGATATTTGTATGTACTATGTATACACCAAGGTACATCCAAATCGGTTCATAAATACCCCTGTTATTACGTGACAAAAATCAGGACGTTTCAAAATGTCAGCCACGCTAGAAATTCAAAATGCTATAACTCAGCCATTTCTTAAGATATAGACGAAACAAAAATTGCTCTCGAATCTTTTTATCAAGGTCAAACATATAAGAAGAAAATATTTTTTTCATTTTTCAATTTTTTGGTACCACATTTCAAATTTAAATTTTTGTTAAAAATTTACATGGCCGCCATTTTTAAACAAGATGGCGGATGAAGCTGGCCAACGAACCCGGTCGAGACATTGGTATATACTATGTATAAACTAAGTTACATCCAAATTGGTTCATAAATACGCCTTTTATCGCGTGACAAAATTCAGGACGTTTCAAAACGTCAGCCACGCTAGAAATTCAAAACGCTATAACTCAGACATTTTTTAAGATATAGACGAAACAAAACCTGCTCCGGAATCTTTGTATAAAGGTCAAATACATAAGAAAAAATATTTTTCCATTTTTAATTTTTTGGTACCACATTTAAAATTTTAAATTTTTAAAAAAAATTTAAATGGCCGCCATTTTGAAACAAAACGACGGATGAAGCTGGCCAACAAACTCGGTCGAGACATTTGTATGTACTATGTGCACACCGAATTACATCGAAATCGGTTCATAATTACGAGAGTTACAGTGTGACATAGGTCAGATATATATATATATGTATATATATATATATCAATTTTGAACGGAGGGTGGTTTCGGGGTCTGGGGGTCATGATCGATGAAAATATACCAAATTTTTTTTAAATCTCTTTCCTCCGAACGGCTGCAATAGGTAGCTTTTTGTAATGAAAGCTACCTAAAAGACAACTAGTGAGGATATTTTCTTTTGCTGGATATTTAATAGGATATAAAATTGTTAAAGCATTAAAATTTTCTATTTGTTGCTTATCGAATAAATTTTATTTAACTAAAAGTTTTTAAATGAATATAAATTATAAATTAAATTAAAGCTTTGAAAAAAAACCCGATCCTGCCGTACAACACTAAGTAATAGGTACAGATAATAAGAACGAATACTAAGAAAAGATAGTTATAAAAAACACTTTATAAAAGAAAAATATATCAAGCACATACTTTAAATTCTTGCTTTTAATACCTTAAGTACTTTCTTTCTTTCTTCCTATCATACCTTTTAAGTATTTTCAAATAAAGAGGGATAATTACTTTCATATTTTTAATATGTAACAACAGAAAATAATAGAAAAGTGGGGTTGATTCTGGTGTGCGGCTGTGTGCAGGTGCGTAATATTTTAGAGATTAATTATTATTTTAAATTTTAAAGCATGTAAAAAATAAAATTAATATTAAAATAAAAATATTTAAAAAAAATACTCAAATGATTACATGATTATGTAGGAGGAAGTAAGATTAGGGATGTATATTAAGGAAAGATAGTTTTAGAACACACTTCATTAAAGAAAATTGAAAATAAATTAAACGAAATGTCAGGCACCTATATTAATACAATAAACGTTTTTTCTCTCTTTTAATCAAATCCAGTGAGAATTGTTCAAACTATGTCTGATAATTAATGTAATATTTTTAATATGTAACAATACAAAAATGGAATTTTTTTTCTACTTTAGAACGGATATTTATAATACACTGGTCATAAAAATTAAAAGATAATGAAAAGAAATATGCGCACAAAATTAGTGTTGTAACGAATGCCCAATGCTTCAATTTTATGTTAATTAAATATAGTTGAGCGCAAAATTGCACTTCCGAGCATACTTTAGCGCCGGAAGTATGAAAATTCGGTGATTGACAGTATGGTGCGTAATGGACGAATGTTGGAATTCTCGTCTTTAGTGTTGTTTAAAGTGAATGTGGTGTCTGAGAGTGATAAGTATTCATTAGTTATGACTCAAATACATCAGTTAAGTGGAAGTCGTAAGAGGAGAATATTTGATAGAATCGAAGAGGTAAAGCACAAAAAGAGGTCGCACGTTACTTGAACATTAGGGTGGGTCGAAAAAAAGAAATTTTTGATTTTCGTGACGCTTTAGTGCGGAAAAGTTGCCTATTGTAATAAGAAGAAAAATAGCATGAAAATTTTTAGAATCGGTTAACATCTTCCATTCGCGCATCGTACTTAAAGTTGATGAAAAATATTGCAAAAATCGCGAATTTTTAATTTTTTTAAGTTAATTAAAACTTTAAAAATAAACACGCTTTAGCTTTTTATGCAGTTTCATGGTTTACATAACCTAAATAAATTAAATTCCGATCAATAATCCATTTTTTTTGTTCGCACAAGAACTTAGAAAAAGCATAAATTTACAATTTTTCGCAATTTTCACCATGCAACCCTTAGTTCGTTTTGCTAAAACAAAACTACACAGAACTCACCACGTAGTGGTGGTTGCACCTTGAGTTCCACCCACGTCCTACCCAACCAACCGTCCAATTTCTGTGCGTGGTATTTATATTACATTAAAAAGACGACGACATGCATGTCAATGTGTAATTTTAATTAAATGCTTATGTAAAACAAAAAATAAGGCGTGTCTTTGAGTTGAGGTTCATGATTCTTCAAAGGAATCAATATTTGGAGGAATATCGGATGTATTTAAACAACAGTCACAAAAAAGTTAATTGCAAAGGGCGAGCGGAAAGCTTATGATCTTCAACAAGCACTGGGTAGTTCTTCAAATAGTTTTAAAGTTCCAAAAGTGGCAGTGTACTATGAAACTGATGGACTCACACACACACTTCTTTTGAAGACTCGGAGTATGAGGAAGATAAATACATACCGAGTACATCGCCTGAAAGTCCAAATGTCAGATGTGAATTAAAATTAACTCAAGAGCGCTAAACAGCGATCGTTTCGGAGTTTCTGATTGGCCAAAAGCTGTAATAGCGTCAAGTGTTCTGGATAACCGGCACAGATTCTTCTGATGTGGTTGATAAGTGTAAAATAAAACGAGACAATAGACGTTTAAGGACGGATTTGAAAAGCCGATTCACACACCCTGAGGAAAGTTCGGGTCTTTTTCTGACGGACAAAATTGAGATACCTGTTTCGGCGAAAAATTTAATGCCAGGCAATTTCACAGGGATGTGAAATAAGAACACTATTCTATTATATAAGAATCTGGATCAACTTATATTGGACATGTATCTCCTTCCTCGAGTTCATCAAATGATATAAGTCAAAGCATTATTTCTTGTTTGTCTGAACTATCAATATCACAAGAAAAACTAGAAGTCGTAGGGTTTGATGGTACTGTAACAAACACTGGATGAAATAACGGTGCTTTCCACCGACTAGAAAATAATAAAACGTGGAGCATATGCATCCAGCATTTTAATGAGCTTTCGTATCGCCAAATTTTCCAACATATTCACGGTCAAACTGAAGGGAGTAGATCTTTTATAGCGTCAATCGGGTAGAAGCTCACTTGCTGTGAAAAAGCTCCTGTGGTCGATTGTGAACCCGCAGACTGTTCGATTCCTGATATAGACAAGACATTTTTGAGCGATTAATAACAGTATTTCGGGGACATTTTGAATGCAATTACATTGGAACATTGTCCAGAAGACGGCGAATTGGGACCCTGGTATTTTGTCCGATTCCATGTGACTAACCGCGGCCAACCAAATTATTAGATTGTATCAGATTCATCCGAAAACTTATAAGAAATAGTTGGTTTCATCATAAAATCATACATGCCTGTGTAATTTGCCATAAAATAAGCAAATATTTTACTGACGGACCAAAACATGTATTTCAAGCAATCCAAACATCACGCTATTTATCAGACGAATTACTACAAGTTGTCGATCCAGTAATAGAACGAAAAATGAGTTTTTTGCGCAGCCAGAGAATGTTCTGTTGGCAATGATTGTCGATTAAAGAAAACGTATTCGATATCGGTTACAAAAGGAACGTAAAAGCAAGACAAACCGTCCCAAAGAAGAAGACTGTTACAAATGTAATGCCACCGAGTGGAAAATTTCAAGCTTCAGATTAAATAGAAATTATTAATTGGAATTCTTGTGCGGTGTATCCTTCCCCAATGCAGCGGGATCCGAGTGAAGATAAAGTTAAATAGTTCATCACTTCTGACACTACTCTCATCAGAAGAATACAGATTTTTAGAGATGGCTATATTCGAACAAAACTGTAGTCTAAATCAGTTATGCCTCATTTCTCCAAAAAATCAGATTTAAATGTGTAGTAGATATAAAAAAGAAAACGTAAAAAACACAGTAAGCCAAAGAATGCTACTCTATAGATTGTAAATAGTTGCAAATATAATGTAAATGCTGCACCTAAGAATTGGATGGTTGATTGGGTAGGGAGGAGTTGGAACTCTACGTGCAAACATCTCCACGTGGTGAGTTTTGGGTCGTTTTGTTCTAGCAAAACGAGCAATGAATTGCGCGGTAAAAATTGCGAAAAATTGCTGAATTTATGTTTTCACCTAAGATGTTGTGCGATCGGAAAAATCAGATTATTGATTATAATTTAATTTATTTAGGTTATGTAAAATATGAAACAAGCATAAAAAGCTAAAGCGTGTTTATTTTTAAGGTTTATTTAAAGGTATATTTAAAAAACTAGTTGGATGTGCCAATCCCAAAACTTTCTTCTATCTTATACATCTTAATATTTCAAAACCTAGTTACACATGTTAATACTTCAATATTATTAGTTCAATACTATATCAACTTTGATTGTCATCTTAAATTTCTGCTCAAGTCAATTAAACGGGCTAAAAACGAGTTAATCTATATCATGATATTTGTTAAAATTATTAATTTTTCCTTATTCTGTCGTTATCAGCCGTTCGCGAATAGCCGGCATAGCAGGAAGCGAGTTCCCGCCGCTGCATGAGCCGCCGATACACAATAGAACTACGAAAAATCAAGAAAAGTACACAAAAATCGCTAGCACGGAGCCCCTTTACCGCGCAATATTTCCAAATTCAAGGAGAACCTGTTGGCCAAAGCCAAAAACAAGCACAAACATTTTGGTTCAATTGTATGCATAATTTTATACGCTCTTCGATGGTACAATAATGAAAATGGCACAGAGATCGGAATTATAGCGCCCCCTTCTTTCGGAATTTTTTCAAGTTCAGGGAGGACTTGTTTGCCATAGACAAAAACATGCACAAAAAATTTGGTTCAATTATATGGATAACTTCATACACTTTTCGATGGTACAATAATGAAAATAGTACAGACATCGCAATTATAGTGCCCCCTTCCGGCAGAATTTTTCCAAATTCAGGGAGGACCTTCGTGATATGACCAAAAATAAACACATAAAATTTGGTTCAATTCTATGCGTAACTTCATACACTTTTCGGCGGTACAATATTCAAAATGGCACAAAAATTGTACAAAAATCGCTATTACAGCGCCCTCTACGAGCGATTTTTTTACAAATTAAGAGAGGACCTCCTTGCCATAGCCAAGAACTTAAAATTTTTTTTGGTTCAATTCTATGCATAACTTCATACACTTTTCGATGGTGCAATATTCAAAATCGCACAAAAATCGCTATTACAGCGCCCCCTAACGGTGATTTTTTTGCAAATTCATGGAGGACCTGCTTGCCATATCCAAAAACTTAAAATAAAAATTTGGTTTAATTCTATGCATAACTTCATTCACTTTTGGACGGTACAATATTCAAAATCGCACAAAAATCGCTATTACAGCGCCCCCTACCGGCGAATTTTTTTCAAATTCAGGGAGGACCTGCTTGCCATAGCCAAAAACTTAAAATAAAAATTTGGTTCAATTCTATTCATAACTTCATACACTTTTGGACGGTACAATATTCAAAATCGCACAAAAAACGCATTTACAGCGCCCCCTACCGGCGAATTTTTTCCAAATTCAGGGAGGACCTGCTTGTCATATCCAAAAACTTAAACTAAAAATTTGGTTCAATTCTATGCATAACTCCATACACTTTTGGATGGTACAAAATTCAAAATCGCACAAAAATTGTTATATCAGCGCCCCCTACCGGCGAATTTTTTCCAAATTCCGGGAGGACCTGCTTGCCATAGCCAAAAACTTATAATAAAATTTTGGTTTAATTCTATACATAACTTCATACACTTTTTGATGGTACAATGGCGACAGACAGACGGACAGACGGACAGACGGACAGACGGACGGACGGACGGACAGACGGACAGACGGACGGACGGACAGACGGACAGACGGACACACAGACAGACAGACATTTTCTATAAACATGTTTTTTGGAATCTCTGACCCCTAAAACATGCAAATCCGTCGAAAACCGGAAGTCGAAAAAAATTTCGATTACAATACTTTCTTCTATTGAAGATAGAAGAAAGTAATTAGAGAAAATGCGCGATTTTTGCAGTTTTTCACCAACTTTAAGTACGATGCGCGAATGGAAGATGTTAACCGATTGTAAACATTTTTATGCCGTTTTCCTTCTTATTACAATAGGCAACTTTTCCGCACTAAAGCGTGACGGAAATCAAAAATTTCTTTTTTACGACCCACCCTATTGAACATCCTTCAAAGTGTCATATCAAGAGCTTGGAGCCGCTTTTAGGTCGCTTTCATTAAAAAAGCTAACTTTTGCAGCCGTTCGGAGAAAGACGATTCCGAAAAATGTTGGTATATTTTCACTGATCATGATCCCCAGACTCCGAAACCAAACTCCGTTCAAATGTTGACATATATATATATATATATATATATATATATATCCATATACATACATATCTGATTTTTGTCACACTGTAACTCTTGTATTTACGAACCGATTTGTATGTAACTGGGTGTGTACATAGTATATACCAATGTCTCGACCGAGTTCGTTGACCAGCTTCATCCGCCATCTTGTTTCAAAATGGCAGTCATTTAATTTTTTTTATTAAAATTTAAAATGAGGTACACAAAAATTAGAAATTGAAAAAGATTTGTTTTATTTGTTTGACCTTGATACAAAGATTACGAAGCATTTTTGTTTATGTCTATTCCTTAAAAATGGCTGAGTTATAGCACTTTGAATTTGTTTGCACTTTAAAATATACTTCTTAATCACGTACCTAATACGGTTGAAGTTGACCATTTTTTGATCAAATCTTGTACCCAACTTTCAAGTAAAATTGGATCAAATGTAAATTTGTTTTGTAATTAAACAATCTAACAAAAAAGATAGATGGCGTTTGAAAATTTATTTAACATTTGCCAGGCACAATAGTACATTAATATTTATAAGATATTTAATTTCACAATTTTTTAATCTTAATTTTAGTTTTTACTAAAAACATTTTCAAATAAAATAAAACTGAACTAATAAAATCATTCCCATCTGTTCTGCATAATATAAAGAAGAATAAGCTAAATATGTGAATATTTTTTTTTTTTTTTTTTTTTTTTTTTTTTTTAATCTATATAAACTGGCATGAGAAAAAAATATCAGAACTATTTCATATCAATAAAATTACAATTTAGTCCAATATACGAAACATAAATTGCCATCGTAAAACCTTTATTGGTTAAACAATATACCACAATGTCCTGACAAATGCAAATAAATATATATATATATATTTTAATTTAGAAAGCGTTTAAAAGTGTGCCAAAATGCCGTATATGTTATCCTATTGTCTCATTAGGCTTTTATGAAAAATACTTGAAATAAATAAAATTAATTTGTATAAAATAAAACTAATGAAATTAGAGTTTTGAAAATTCTAAATAATAAAATATAATAAATTTAAATTCCGTTTGTGTGTGTGTGTTTTACAATATATATATTTCAATACTTCATAAAAAGTATTTTCTCAATTTAATACTTATTTGCCATGCTTAAATATAGCATGAATAAAAAAATATACCCATTTCTACCGTCCCGTAGACATTTTAGTATGACGGAAGAAATTAATCTTCCCCATCAATAAATGAGCATATCTGAGCTTTTCCATTAAACATGATCTCACCGAATTCTCTTTCATACGCTGAGATTTCACTCATACCAATGCATATTGATTAATAATCCACAATCTTTCCTTACCTCGATTTTTTTTCAGACAAAAGTGGAATTACATTTATTAACAAAAGTAAGATGCACAATTCTCTGCATTATTTTATTGACCTCTTTCATTTACAGGAAATAATAAAGTTCACCTTTTCATAAAGTGTATATTACAAATAATTCATATCGAAGAATTTTGAATAATCGATTTCAAATAGAACGTCGATAGTTTAAAATATCTCATATATACCCTATAGAGCTTTAAAAATTAAAAAAATCCAAATAATTAAATTCTTATATTTTTATCTATATATTTAAATTTTTTTTAAATAGCTGTTTATATATTACTTTTTTTCAAAATATCAATTTTAATACTAATTATAAACTATCTTTTCCATGTAATAGAAAAAAAAAATCACATCAATTTCTTTTATTCATCTTCATATCGAGCAAACAATTCTTTGTTATATACTGACATTTTTTTCTCGTTCTCTTGAATCGAGATTAACCTTTGAAGCATGGTACTTTTTTAGTTCGGAAAAAATTTAATTTTAGTCTATTTTTGTTAATTACACATTAGAAAAATAGTAGAAAAAATTATGTATGTGTCTGTTGGACATAATATCATAATGTGACTCTGGAGTACAAAACAAAACTGTTCAAACAAAAACTGCTCAAAATGATAATTTTAAATTATACACTTAATTTAAAGTGTTTATACTGCACAATAACAACTGCACAGTGATATAATAATTTTTATAATGCGTTTTTTAGTTAGCACAATTAATAATTACTAATTTATAAAGGTAGAGAAAAAACGCCAGTCGGAGCTCATTACAAGCTTTATCAACAAAATATAACCTCACCGTGAAAAAAAAATCAGACCAAAAATAGATTCCACCACCTTAAAGTATTGTTATCACATGTATTTAATCCATAAGAGTTTACCAATAGACCTATAGAAAGCGCCAAAAGCACAAAAGATTATGTTTTTCATGAGTTAGACTACGCATTTAAGGGTTAATAAGTCAGAAGCACATTTACATCTCTTTATCAGACAAAAGCGTAATTACTTTTCTTAATATTAATAATATATGCGTATACTTGCATACTGATTTTTCTAAATAAATAACTTTAAACTTAAAATTTCTCAGAATATAGCCCATGATATCGATCACAATATATATATATATATATATAAAGTAGGATTTTTCTAAAATAATGTTTAATGAATGTTTATACTTGTATATTTTTTGATAGACCAAGAAATAGTTACTTAACGGAATATGTTATCACTATGCCAATCTAGTACGTCCTTGACAATGGTATTTCTTTCTTTCGCATATTGCTCTAAATTGTTCATCTTAGAGGTAATGCTCAGGGACACTTTTTATTAAATCTGAATGAGGATACTTGATCTCTATGCGGTTGAATCCAAAAATACTATACTCAATGTTTTAATATTTAACCTTCTAACTGATATATTCATTCACTAATCGGCAGGTTTCACTGCAGTATAAGCATTATTTAAATTAATATAATAACAGGTATAATCCAGTTTTAAAAAATTAAGTTACAATTGGTAATTTCAAGGCTTATATGCCAGTATGTAATATTTTTTTTTTATATCATGTTGGAAAAAACGTCTTTTTTTAGCATTATAAAAAAATTTCAGAGAAAACAACATTAGAATTTTGCCCTTTGGCACGGCGGTCAGGGATTAATGAGTATCGTGACATGTCCTTTATACAGAATTCTAACAATAACAGATTTAAACTAAAAATTCAAACGATTTTCAATATGAAGTCAATTGAATATGAATAATATATGTTATGTCTCAAATAATTCGTCTCAAACAAGATGCGTACCAGGACAATGACTGAAATCATTGCACATTGAGAGGTTTTGAAAGCGGGAGGAAAGTGTTTGAGCAGAAATGTAACCAGTTTTAGCTGGCATTATGGTTGTATTTTTGGCGAAAAAAAAAAAAAAAAGAAAGAAAAAGCTGCACATTTCAACTTAGAACTCTGCTGCACTTTACTTTCGTATTGTACAATGGTAATGAGAAATTGGACAATTGAATTTGCAACAATTGAATTTGCAAGATAATACGTGACGCCATACTTTATCTTCAACATTTTTTTTTTTCAAACGCTTTGCATCAAAAGTATGTTTTTATTATTATTATTATTATAATGTACTCACAGCAAGGGTTCTAGAAATATATAGTTTAAGCGATTGTATCCAAACACACTGCATATTAATAATGTACGTTGGCTTCCTTTAATCCATGCATTTTAGTATTTCGTCTTTACTGTATTATTATTCAATAATAATTGAAATTATCGGTTTCGTTTCTTATATTTATCTTATAGAGAAACATATCCAAAAAATCTAGGCATTATGGAGATTATAATAGATTCATATCCGTTTTCATTCACTCTCTTTTCTATCGAGCAAATGGCTTATCTTTTCCTATCAATAAAATTGCATTTTTGAGCACTTTCCATTAAATTTGATCTCATTTCATTTTGTGATCGGATTTTCTTCATACCAGTGAATATAGATGATAATCGTCATCACTTCCCATTTTCAGATAAAATATGAATACATTTTTGAAAACATTATTAATATACAGGTTGTTCCGAAAATTATAAACACGATTAATATAGGGGAGACTAAGGAGGGTTACCCACTTTTTACAAAATGATTTTTAATTTTTTAAATATTGAACGTAGAATAAAGTTTTATATATATCATTTTATTTGTTATACAATCAGTTATTAAAATAAAATTGCTAAGATAAGTATAATATATAAGAAATTTGAAAAATGATCGATTTTAACCATGAGAAAATAATGGGTCAAGGCTCAGGGTTGACCCACTATTTGGGAGGCATGACCCACTTTGTTTTATATTGAAATATTTGTGAAGAGAAACAAAATCTATTTTAAAAAAGGTAATATAACTTTATGCTATATGCTTTAATTATTATAAAAAACAATTTTGAATAAGGTACAAAATTTAGGTACAAATTATTCAAACAAAATATGGCAACAAAATAGGGTACAAAATATGATGATTAAACAAACCTGTTTAGACGCAATCGCAAGTCAGAGGAGAGAAATTTTGTTTTAAACAGAATTTTGTCTGAGAAGATATAATTGTACTGCAGCGAAAATGAAATTTTAACGTTTAAGACAGTATTCCGTTAGAGAGAGGTTCTGTTTTCATAGGATTTCTTGTACTATTATTCCCGGAATCTATAGCCACAGTCCTGCTTTTTTTTGTCTCCTTTTCCTATTTTCTGTGACACTCGACCTGACAAGTCTAATTGTCATATAGTTTGGCTTCATCTCACTGTATTCATGCTAGTGAAATTTGTCTACATACTTTCCAAAAGTTTTCCGATCAATGTTATGTTCTTTTGCAGCCGCATGTACACTTAACTGATCATTATCTTCTTTATCCCTTTCAATGGTAAAGTACTTTCAATACTAAAATGGTGAAATAACTGACTGACACCGAAATTTACGAACAAATCTATTTGTAAATAATAAAAGGTTGTATTTCACATACATATTAAATTGAAAAGATTTTAGGAATAATCTGGTGCCACTGTTGCGTTTGGGATTTAAAATTAAGTGGTTTCATAAGAATACCAGTACCCCTGAAAGTATTAAGACTGCTGCTTTCATACTTTCTATTCCTGTCTAGTGTTTTACACTGATTCTATTTACCTATTGCAGTAATATTTAAATGGAAAAATTCCTATCAACTTCCCCATTTATATTTCATTAATTTTTTTTTTCTTGCAGTGGATACTATAGCAATTTTTCACACCTTTCTTTAATCTAAACATTTTCTTTTCCATCACCTTATTTTACCGTGGCTTTACAGAAAAAAAATTACATTCTTTTTTATATGTAACCATTAAAATTTCATTATGCATAGAGCATAATAAAAAGATGTCATGTGGTCAACCCTCCCTCACATTGACTGGGTGTGAGGGAGCACAAGCCTCTCCACATAGCTTTTTTCTAAAGAATTAGCACATGGTTATGTTAAGCCTACCTTACTTTACAATATTTATGCGTGGAATGAAAGCTCGATATTTCTGCATTATTTAAAACCTACTTTCTTAAATTTTTATGATATATTTTATTTGAAAAATGCTTACAAAATATTTCTAAAAACCACAACTTTTAGGTTGAAAACGCCGCAGAGTTGATTTTTTTCAACACCTATTTTGATTATCTGTATGAAACAAAGACTGTTGTTAGAGCATTCAAGTAGCTTTGGTTGGCACCTAATGATAAAACTGTGAAATTCTTTTAAATATGAAAATTTATGGGTGAGTTAAGCCTCTCGTATGGTCAACCCTAGGTTACCCTAATTATTTAAACACAATCTTATGGAATGCACAAGCAAATGTACGGTTTTTATTGGTTGGTAATTAGATAAATACATAGCCTAGAAAACGTGCGATTATTTTTTTTCTTAGTGTTTACGAGAGTTTACGGGATTCGTATCCAGGAACGTGGCTAAACTTTACAACTCTCATTCAACTAAGCTACGATGGTTAAATAAAGTGGGTACAATTTACTCAGACTGCTTTATGATAATGGTATCATGTCTGTCATTTTCAACAGTCCATAAGAGCAAAACGCTGGTAAAGGAACGCCAATAAATGTCGGAAAAGTGATTACACTTAATTATTTTGCCACAATCATACTGATAAATAAAGAAATTAACGATTTGCAAATTTTTCGACTTATTGAAAAAATTAAATGCAGGGATTCGAACCAAGGACTTCATCTTAAGCATCTATACGAAATTATCCTCGACAAATCCGGTGGGCACATTTTACTCAAGCTAGCTTTTCGAAATGACATTTGGTTTGTTATTGAATAGACTAAACGACATGCAAAAGAAATAAAAAGAATATACGTGATATGTCTTAATTATTTTAACAGAATCATACTGATTAGTAAATAAATCACAAGCGTAGTGATTTTTCTAACTAAGTAAAATGAGTTGATGGGATTCAAAGGAGGGATAATCTTTTAAGCTCCCGCGCTTTTCAAACTACGATAACTCTGATGAAATCATGGTTATAAACTTATTACATCTATTTAATCATTTATAGAAATAAATCTCTAGAAGCTTTCCATGTTTAAATCGAAAATATCACGTCATTCCGCAAACTTTTTGAGTTATACTTAAAAATCTTCACGCACTGTAAATTGTTTTACAACTATTAATAATGCATTTAAAATTAGTTTAAAACTCTAAATGTATATCTCTGTTCAATACCAAATTACTTACCCTTTGGTATCATGCGGTAAAATATACGGAAGAATACAGATGTAAATTCAAAATTGGGTGCTTGTATTAAAAGTTTAACACTGTGTTTTATGTAATGTTACTTCATAAAATAGACGGCAGCCTTGCTGCATCGATTTTATTGAGTAATTTCACGGATATAACCGGTATCACGTTACACTAATGTGTCCTATTACACCAGTTATACCAGTTTAAATTATACCATTATGGAAGTTAAATTACTCGATAAACTTTTTGCATTGCAGCTTCAGTAGAATGTCGACTCACCAGAGTTATTTTTAGGGTTTCGTTCATATTACGATAGCCTATCCGTCTTATTTCTCTGTCTGTCTGCTTGTGCATCCGTCACAATACCCATTCTCAGAAACCATACAAGTTGGAGACTTGAAATTTTGCATACTTATAGCTGAACACCTCACATCAAACGACAAATCATACAATTTTGAAAAACTCTTATATTGAACCTACTGGGCTATAACTTGTGCATTTTACGCTTTTCTTTCTAACTCAGCCCCTAATAAAGTTCAAGACTTGAAATTTCGCATAATTATTGCTAAATATTTGCGATCACACGGCAAATCATAAAGAAAGTCTTATATTTACTCCTCCAGTCTCTAACTTGTGTATTTTAAGCAATTTTCCTAACTCAGTCCCTAATTAAGTTGGATGTTTGAAATTTTGCATACTTATAGCTGAACACTTGCGATCAAACGACAAATCATAAAAATTTCAAAAAAAATTTAATTACCTCTCCGGCCTCTAACTTGTGTATTTTAATGAATTTTTCTAACTCAGATCCTAATGAAATTGCAGACATGAAATTTTGCATGCTTATAGCAGAACACTTTCGATCCCATGAAAAATCATACAATTTTCAAAAAGTCTTATATTATTTACCCCTCCGGGCTCTAACTTGTGTATTTATGTAATTTTTCTAACTCAGCCCCTAATTAACTTGGAAACTTGAACTTTTGCATACTCATAGCAGAACACTTGCGATCACACGAAAAATCATAATCTTTTCAAAAAGGTCTTACATTATTTAACCTTACGGGCTCTAATATGTGTATTTTAAGCAATTTTTTATCCTCCCCCGTTTCACCCGAGGGTCACTCTTCTAACTTTTGCCGACGCCCCTTTCACTACTCTTTCATATTATGCACCATTGTCTTACATATTTTAGTTCCACTTTTTATCGCCAGGGAGCGCCTACCTATCTCGGGTGCTCTGGACACGATTCTCTCGACTAATATATCTACGGATAGGTTATAGAACAGAGTTCCGTTTGGATACAGGTTTGTTTAAAATGTAGTGCGCTCCCTGGTTGCGAAATGTGGAACTAACTGATTTACAGAAGGGTAAAGTGGTTTGAAAGGAATATTAAAAGAAAGCGTCTGTGCGATCTGTAATCACACTTACCTACTTGATTAAACATAGATTGAAAAATTTATTGTTTCCTGTCAACTGGATTTTTTTTCCTTTTAGGTAGATTTCGTATGAAATACTACCTATTGGTGTCGTTCCTATGTTTGAATTTCTGAAAAATTTTTGCAGATCTGCACCGATCATGACCCCTAGAGCCCTAAACCACCCTCAGTAAAAAACTTTATATATATATATATATATATATATATATATATATATATGTATATGTATCTATCTATATATATCACTTTCTTCTGGACACGATAACTTCCACAATTATGCAACAAACTCTTCCAAACTGATACATAAAATCAAGCGACATAAAATCTCGGTCGAGTTCGTTAATGGTCAAAATCGGACCAAGCAGATGGAAATAGGGAGGGGTTTTGTGAAAACCGAAAAAATCCCATAACTTCTTAAATTTTGTACATATCGAATCAGTTTAAAATTTTTATTATTTCTAAAAATAGGGCCAAAAATTTATGTATCACATATTTTTGATAAAGTTAAAAATGGGTTCAAAGGGCGCAAAAATAGGGTTTTTGGGAGAAAAAAATTCATAACTTCGTCAATTCTCAAGATGTCAAATCCAATTAATTTTATCATGAATCTCCTTAACATTATCTACAACTTTTGTATTCACAAGTTTTTGATAGGACCAATTCGTACCGCAAAAAAAAATTAAAAACGAAAACTAAAAGGGCGTTTGAAGAAGAAAAAATTCCATAACTCCGTCAATTCAAAAGATATAAAATCCCCATGAATTTATCATATACCTTCTTAATATTGTCTACAACATCTATTTAGACAAGTTTTGGATAGGACCAATTCTTACAGCAAAAACAAATTAAGAATACATAGCGGTTGAAGAAAAAAAAATCATCTTAGTAAGGGTGTATTCAAATCCAAACTGCTTATTTTTCGACTCATTTTACAATTCATTTTTACTCTCAAAGGCTTCCAATTGGTACCTTTTGTTACTCAGGAACTATATAAGTAATGGTCGATCTTTTGATAGAGGCAGAATATATTTTAAAACATGCTGTCAAAGTGGGCCTTTTGAACCGAATTTCTCGAAGCGGATTGTGTTGGAAAAATCATCGTATTAAGGGAGTATTCAAATCCAAACTGCTTATTTTCTGAGTCATTTTTAAATTCATTTTTGCTCTCAAACGCATCCATTTGGTAGGTTCGTTTATTCAGAAACTATATAATGTACCGTAATGATCGATTTTTTGACAGAGGTAGAATATATTTCAAAAAATTATGTCAAAGTGGGCATTTTGAACTGAATTTCCCGAAGCGATTTTGTTAGAAACGAAAAATATTGTCTTACTGAGAAAAAAATTGTTTATGTAACAAGTTTTAATTAATTGAACGAAAATTAAAAACACAGGTCGCTTATAAATGTTTTCAAAAATCACGTCAACAACTTTCATGTTTTCCTATTAAAAATGAATCTGGAGTTATGCCAGAAAATTTCGAGTTGTTGAGCATGGAAAAGTATTTTTTTGAATACCGCCCTAACATGATTCTGATAAAACCAGTTATTATATAAAAATGAAATAAAAACTTGTCAAAAGCGGCCAGATAAAATTGTTAAAGTGGGTTTATCTCTAATCATGATTTGGTTTTTGTTTGTGAAATTAGTATAATTAACTGCGAAATCTACTTTCGCCTGTAGGCCGGGCCGGCAGGAATTTTTTTTTTTTTTTTTGGAAACAATTTTGTAATTAAAAGGTTTGACGTGTTTTCCTTTTTCGTGGAGGGAATGAGGTTGAAAAATATTTTTTGAAATAATTGAAAATCCAGTTAATTAAATTTTATAGACAGAATTAATAAATATATACAGGTTTTAATTATATATGTACAGTAGGTTTAAATTTATCAATTTACTTTCGCTATAAGAAATATTACATCTTTATGATTCACACATGAAAAGCCATTATACTTTCTATATAAAGTAATAATCAATAGGCTTATTTCATTTTTATGAATGCAAATATTAGGAGTTAGTGCAAACATTAGGCGAAATCCATATTTCGTTTCTTGCGACTTATATCATTTCAATTTTCAGGACTGCAGTGAATTCCTATAACGTTAATAAATCTACATTTTTAATGAATTTTCTTTTTCAGTTTTATCCAGTTAAACTATAATAATTGCTTTTTAAATATAAACTGTTACTCACTTAAATATTAAAGGCATAATCTGAAGCGGAATTTTCAGCTTTAAATGAAAACTGGCTTTTGAAAATAAAATGAAACGGTATAAATTTTTTGATATAAACATCAAACAAATTTTACGGAATATGGATGATCATACGTGCAATAGTTAATTTAATCTTATTTTTAAACAAATGTTTAATGAACTAAATTATTATGCATAAATAATATAACTAAATATTCCCGATCTAAGATAGAAGTATTTATCTGTTATATCTAACAAAAGAGGAAAGGGAAATTGTTAAATAAACTTCTCTATCAAAAGAATATTCAAATTTATCTTTGAAATAACCGCAAAAGTTTTAGAAAATATTTTTGATTTCTCAGGTTTAAATAGTCTGAAATATTTATTTTGATTTTATCATAAATAAATCTGAATTTGCGGAAATATTTTCAAATATAAATCTGAATAATGCCTCAGAGATTTGGATTTTTATTAATTAATGTAACTTTAAATTTCAGAATTTAACCTAGTACTTATAATTAATGCTAGATGTTTTCTGAAAATTATATAAAGCGTTATTCATACATTAAAAGGAAAAATAGGTTCGACTTTGCATTTCGAAGCTGATATAATTTAATTGTGTTTTAATGTAATTAAAAGTCATCTTTTGAAATACGCGTTAAAGCGACAATAGTAAATTTTGAGCTATCGGAAATCATTACAAAATATGGATTATTTGAGAGACAAACTGTATAGACTGCTCAAATATTTACCTGAGTAAGCGTAAATACGGTCAAAGTGACACAATTTTTGTTAATATGCTTAGAAGTTCTCAGAGCTTAGAAGTTCTCAATGCTTAGAAGTTGATCCCAGTAAATATGTAATTACATTTTAATGTGTTATCCAAACAAGAAATACTGTAATCAAAACACTAATTTGGATTTCTTCTTTTAAACGTATTTTAGTGTAAATATCTATCAAATGTAAATTATGTTGGCATTTTCAATTACTTTTTCATTCTCACAAAATGAAATTTTTATTTCCATAACTAAAAAAAAACACCATTGGATCAGATAATGATAGTATATTCCAGGAAGGCGCCAGTAAAGCTGAAAGAAATAAGGATATCCAAATTAAAATAATCAAATAACCAAAAAACAATAAAAGGTAAATAATTGCAACAAATAAATTAAGCTGTCCTTTTAATACACAACTGTCTATGCAAATATTATAAATTTTAAATCGTTATTTAAAGTAATAAATCGTATTATACTATGGAATAGGAACTATGCTTCCTGGGTGACAGAATGCAGATAAAAACCCTTTTTTTAAAAAATAATGAAAACTCTGATAGATTTTCTACATCAAAATATTCTTTTACATTTCACATAAACAAAGCACTTCTATGTGAAAAAAATAAAAATATTTAAAACATCTTTTTAACTCGGCAGTGGTCACGTGTCGTCATTTTTGCCACCCATATAAATTATCTACTTTTAACTCATATCACTTTACAAATACAATAAAACACTATTATCTAGCTGACTTTAAATATTTCTCCACCACCATAGTGAACTGATATCTCTGCTTTTCATTCAGGTATATTTTTACAAGCAAAGTTGAAATTGATGGAAAAGCTGCTCAACGATCACTAATGTCAGTTCATTTCTACTTTTTTTCCATTGTTCCACATCTCATGAATAAAATATATAAATTAAGTAAGTTTCAAATTTAAAACATCATAGAAATATAGTATTCGAATATTAAGTGAAAAATGTTTCTTATTTTACACTTCCTTGTATGCAGGGGGCCGGCGGCAAAAAGGCCGAGAGCGATTAAAAACGTTCTTGAAAAAAGACGCGATTACTCTCGGGTTGAATTTATTAGAAGCGACTCTTTCCATTAAGTCACATGACATGAGATAATAGCCGAAGAAATCGCTAAAGTGTTTGCTATTCATAGCAGCTTTTTTTGAGTCTGATAATTTCAGTGGTATCAGTATGTAGTTTGATTACGTATGTGCTAAATTTGTGTTTTATTTAAATTAAAATATTACTTTATTTATTGATGACGATTGAATACCGTTATTTAATATTGGCATGAAACAAATACTGAATTGTTTATATTTTAAGAGTGCAGAGAGGTTAATTTTTCGTAATCAGACTGAATGTTTTACACTCTAAATCGAAATGTCTTAAATTCAGACACTTAAGTGTCTGAAACGGAGTGTTCAATTTTCAGACATTTTAAAATGTCTGAATTTTTTCAGACACTTTTTGCGTCTGAATTTTAGACACTTCAAACGTCTGAATCGCAGCCATTTTTTTAAAGCATTATACGTAGCCATGTTTGACCACGTTGATCCTGGAAAAATATATGGCCATTATTCTGCCCCCCTCCCCCCCACACACACGGCCTTATTTTAGGGGCTCCAAAATATGGTATGCAATTTTCATAAAGCGGATAATTGAAATCTTTTTCGACATTGTACTGATTATAATCAATATTTTGAATTTATAGAGTAGAATAAGATTAAAAATTAAAATATTTGTCACAATACAGTAAAACCTCTCAATAGTAGGCACTTTAGAACCGTGGAATTTGATCACCATTCGGAAGTGTCTGTTTTTCTGAGGTAAAAAAAATATAAAATATGTGCATGTTGTTAATAAAAAATGTGCTTCTTAAATAGTTGTGTCCTCTATGTAGGAGTGTCCGTTATGGAGATTTTACAACAAAACTTTCATAGGACAATTTTCTTCAGCGAACACTGACCTTTTTCAAGATAAATACATTTTTTTTTACCTCATAAAAGCGAACACAATCGAATACCAGGCAAATTCAACGTTCCAAATCGCGTTCAATTCGCGAGGTGGCCGAGATTGAGAGTTTTTACTGTATTTATTTTTTTATTTATTTTTTAATCTAATTCTACTTTTAAAGTTCAAAATGCTGATTATAATCAATACAATGTTGAAACACATTTAAAATATAAGCTTTAAAAAAAATCCATATCGAATTTGGAGCACGTAAAATCGTAGGGAGGGGGGGTGCCCATGCTTTAATCAGGCCCTTCTTCTGGAAAAGGTCCAACCCTGTATTATGATTCGATAAATGTACGTGTCAGTTTTAAGTGCAAAATCTAGCTATATGCAAATAAATATTTTATAAAAATCTACCTCTTTACTTTGTATTCATTTTTAATTTCAAATTACTTTTTTACTAAAAATAATCAAAAAATCAATATTATATAATTATTTCAAATGAAATATATCTGTATATTTTTACCGCATTCTTACAGTTACGTTAACGGTACATGATTACATGAATTTAAGAATCTAAAAATAATCATTAAAATTTAACAAAGTGACTAGAGATAACGCAAGATACTTTTTCCAAATCTTTAAGTAAGATTTGTTGACATCAACAATTTTTTTTCTGCTTCAATGTCTACATTAGTGACATCAATTTCCGTTCAAACAATCAAATTGTGAAGCTGTGGTTTTGACTTTTGATGTTGTTTTGATATTGAAAATTAAAAAAGATTATATGTTGACTATTTTCAGTATGGCAAATGGGATATTTCTAAAATACTCGGAAACACTAAAATTATAGCAAAGGGAAATCCTTTAATTAAATGACCGGATTTAATGAGTTTTATCAGTCAAAACATTTTAAAATAAATAAATGAACACAAGTAATTCGCTGTATTAAATATATGGGGGAATCAATGAATGGAAGGATGTTCGGACTATATTCTTTTTTTAAAAATTATGATGTACACACTATGAGGCAGAAGAAAACTTCATTAGACAAGAAAAGCATAAATAATACATAAAAGCAGCTATTAACAGGAATGTTTACTATAAATGCTTTTGAATTCCAGTACATAACACATAATAAATATATCAGAAATGTAAAAATCGATGCAAACATTACAAATGCTGCCGCATTAAATGCTTATAAAAATATTGTATACATAAATAAATAATTAAAAAGGGTACTTCAGAGTAATAATTACACCAAAAAAAAATACTATTAGGCTAGTCTTGATGGTAATTAAGAAGTATGATCCAATCAACAGGCGATGTCACTGCGATTTTTAAAGTAATGGCTACATAAGTAAAGGGTTAGGAAGGTGTAAAATTAATAAATTCAGTAACCGCTAATATACACCATGCAGACACACCAAAATTTATTTTAAAGATAACATTGGATAGAAAATAATATAGAAATATGATTGCAGATGATTTCAAGAGTGGAAATTTAAATATTAGCAAAATAAAATTTTAACATGGAAATACCATAGGCAAAATGCTTTGAACATATTTTGGCATAACTCAGGAACTATTAAAGCTATAGACTCGTGTGAGGTCTCCATTTAAAGAGAAAACAATGACAGAGAGTTTTAAATACATAGTTAAGACCCCACTTACCTGGGAAAAGGTCTGATTATTCCAAAAGCACATTCTCCCAGAGGACGTCCGGATTGGAGGCTACGTTAGTATCCGTTAGTTAGGCAGACTTTGATATTTAAAAAACAAAATCCCCTTGCACATCCGGCTAGCTCTGTTAAAAGAATGGAAAATTTCCATCCTGAAAACATAGCCTGCCAGACAACAGTTCTCTTTATAAATTTGACGAGATGAAGAACACTATATTAGTTTTATAGATAAATATTAATACGGAGTACCACTATGTCGATAGAAATTAAATCCCGGAACTTCACATTCCGCAAAAAACAATCAAGTCAAAATAAATTATTAGTTAAAATGTACGCGTACATAAAAACAAGCATTCAGTTTGAATTACAAACGGACATCGAGTTCGAAAGGAAGACGCATGCGCAACTGAGAGTGCCCCCTGGTGAATGCGGAGCGGAGTTACAAAGTGTCTTAAAATTAGACACTTGCAGATTTTTTAGACACTTTTATCAGTTCGTGTACACTATGATCATAGTAAGACACTTAGGTGTTTTAAATTAAGACATCTATTGTGACTGAATTTTCAGATTCAGACACTTAAGTGTCTGAAATTCTTTTTCAGTCACATTTGTATCTTAATTTAAGACGCCTTTATTTGCAGTGTAGAGATTTTTTTAAGTCATAATTGAAAGTTATATTAAAAACCATAAAAATAAGTAAATTGAGATATTGTATTGAAACAAATAGCACATGAAGAAATATTTTTCCCTATTCGACGACGGTGTAGAAAATTGCGTTTACAAAATTACAATTTATGTTTACATGTTAAATAATTATGCTTACAATTTAAACATTAAAACCAAAATATATTGGCAAGTTCTGTCATCATGATTACATCAGCGTTACATATGGACACTTTTTTGTTGTTTTATTTAGATCAGCTTTAACTTTCGTTACATTTAACTAGGGATGCATATTAAAAGATTCTTTCAAAGCAAGTACAACTGTAATATTTTACATTAATTTATTTTAATCTAGGAAAATCTTCCTGCATTATCAAATATCTAGTGGATAACATTTTTTATTCTAGCATGCATTGAGTGCAATTTATTTCTCGGAAATTTCAAATTTTAATGCAACTTTACGAGACAACCTTAAAGATAAAAAAAAAGTTTAAGGGGTGACAATCAAGTAACTAGATCAATAAATCACACGAAATAGAAGAAAAGGAAATTAATCAAATGAAATATCAAGCAACAACTAATATAATAAGCGTTTTTTATTTCTTTTGATCAGATCTTGTGAGTATTTTTTAAATGAAATGGAGTAAAGTATTTCATATTTTTAATATTTAACAATATAAAACAAGTTGGAAATTGCTCATGAAACATGGCAAATCAGGTGCTTCGTACTAAAACTAGTTTTATAATTATTTTTTACACCCCATATTGTACTGAATGTCTATATTTTTAACTTCTTAAGTGCATAGTCTGTAACATCATTAAAATGCACTTGCAATAATTTTTTTCCCATTCCCCGTATTCTAACGGAAAAATTTTGACTGTCCCTGTAATTAAACTATGCATCCGATTTTTATAAAATTTTAAATGGCTCGACCAAATTTTCCAACAATTATATATTTAAAATTTCAGACCATTCGGAAGCCTGTAACATCATTAAAATGCACTTGCAATAATTTGTCCCAATCGCCGTAATGTAAAGAAAAATTTGACTGTCCCTGTAAGTAAACTATTCATCCGATTTTCAAAAAAATTGAAATGGCTCGACAAAATTTTGTAACAATCATATCTTTAAAATTCCAGACCATTCGGTTGGGTAGTTTTTGCTCTGTTATATGCGGACAGACGGACGGACAGACGGTCAGACAGGGGGACTGAACGACGACTATAGGTGCTACGTATTTATATAATTACGAACGCACCTAAAAAGAGAATAAAATTAGTTTCTTTTCTTGAGAGGATGGTGCGGTTGCTTAATATTTTGGCGTTCGTGTGCTTATTTTTCAGTATATAGTAAATAAGATTTTTTATTCAATCATTTATTATTGGATTTTTACTTGTAAGAAATGTGTTATTTTTATTCAAATCTGTACCGAATAATATTCAGCAAAAGGAACTAAATTAAGACATTAAAAAATATGTTTCTATTAAACACACGAAATAGATTAAAAGAAAATTTGACAAAATAGTTCTGAAACAGAATGTAATGAACGGTCATAATTACACTGGACAACAGTGGTTTTGCCTAGAAATGAAGTTAGTTGATTCTAGATCAGTTTTTGGCGCTAATTCCGAATATGCTTTCCGTTTATCTCTAGGTGGTCCAGGTTTTCAGAAATTTTCATATTTAAATTTATGCAAATTTAAGCTTTTTTGTGCTATTTTATGCAGATTTTAGATACAATATATGGCACATCTAATTACGTTTTCTAGATAAT
Source organism: Maratus speciosus (assembly GCA_963932465.1). Classification (NCBI taxonomy): domain Eukaryota; kingdom Metazoa; phylum Arthropoda; class Arachnida; order Araneae; family Salticidae; genus Maratus; species Maratus speciosus. Next base: position 426,416,296 of record OZ010795.1, on the reverse strand, counting down.
GACTACTTGACTATTTGCTTCAGATAAATTTCACGATTTGCATATTCTTATCATTTATTTATCAGTTATTAAGTCTAATTTGCATATTTTTCAATGGTGTAATTTTTACATCTCCATCAACTTTAAAATAGTTGCCACAGAATTGACGCAATATTTTTCTAGGCTGGATTTTTATGCTTATTTCAAATCTGTAGTCTGTTTTCTTATGTCATGTCTAGTTTTTGAGTAACATGAATTTCTACTTTTGCACGGCATTAACACATGTTGGATATAAGATTCTTTTTAGGGGTGTGTGATTCATTGACAAGAAGGTGAACAGGATCAGGTGCATATCAGAGACATAAACAAAAATTTATATAATCGAAAAAAAAAACAAGTATTAGAATATATCCTAAATAGTTGAATGTTATCTTACAAAGTATCATAAAAAAAAAGCTATTTCTGGCTTTTTTGACCGAAAACTAAAATTTCACTTTTTTTCAAAAACTACACGCGATAGAAGAAAACAGGTACAAGATTTGAAATCAGCTCAAAAAACTGGTTTAGAAACATATTAGCGTACTCTTGCGCCAGAAATAATTTAACGTCAAGAAACATTAAACATGAAAATATGCAAATTAGGTACAATATTTCACAGTCACATGTCAGTATAATCTCAGAAACAACGTTTTTGTGAAGTAAATTAGATAGTAACCATAACATAAAACAGAAAAACCCTGTCTAATATTGATTTATAAATTAAATGTGCAAATAATTGTATAAAATTTACTAAATTTGCATAAATTGAAATATGCAAATATCTCTCAAACTTGACGTGCTGGAGTAAATCTAAAATTAGATTCGGAATCAGCACAAAAAAAAACGCATAGAAAGCAACTGATTTCTGTACTAGGACAGAGTAAAAGTTTAAATTTACTGACCAGTGTTATCAAATATTGTATGCAACATTCACAATAAAATGTTAATTTATTTTAAATACTTCTAAATTAAGGAATCTAACAAAAGCGAATAATTGCGGTTTGATGATCATTTTCCTTTCGGGGGCTGACATGCATTTTATTATTCGTATTGAGCAGAAATTAACTCTTTTTGATTTTTGTTTATTGAACAGTATTTTATCAGAGAATATTTCAAAAAGCAAAATTAATAAATGAAAAATAAATTAATAATTGAAACTTAAAAGATGTTTAATTTTACATATTATTATTCTTAATTTTTTTTTCTAAATCAAAACTTTTTCTAATAAAAGGAATTTTAAATAATGAAATCATCCAAACCTGTTTTGCGTATCATTAATTCTACGAAATTAATATATAAGTAGTAAGGGATTTTTTAATACATGTAAAACAAAATTGCCAGAAAATTTTTATATAATTAAAATTACAATCTAGTCCAAATATGACGAATAATTGACATGGAAAAACGTATATTGATTTAAAAATGGGCACAATGTCCTAACAAATGCACTTAAATAAATTTTGAAACTTAAATAGCGGTTCAAAGTACGGTAAAATGCCGTATTTGTTATCCCAATATCACATTATACCTTTATAAATCTATTATGAAACCAATAAAATAAATCGGTATAAAGCAAGAGTAAAATAATTGCAGTTTTGAAAAATCTAAATAATAATGTATAATTTATGTACATTATATTTTATATACACTGTAAAAAAAAAAAAAAAAAAAAAAAAAAAAAAAAAAAAAAAAAACACTGTAGATTTGCCAGAACAAACTCGATCACAGTGAATGTGCTGTATCTTTCTATGGTGTTTCCTGACTATATTAACATGGAAAATACAGTAGTTGCGTAAAATTAACAGCACAATGTGCGGGCAATTTGGATGCATTTTTTTACAGCACAAACTTCTGGCGTCCAAATAGCCAGCACAATGTGCTGTTAATTTTACGCAGCTAGTGTATTTTCCATGTTAATATAGTCAGGAAACCAAAGAAAGATACAGCGCATTCACTGTGATCGAGTTTGTGCGCGAGATGAATAGTACTTTGTACTGTAAAAATGTCGTTTTTTTTTTTTACAGTGTACAGTCGTGGAAGAAAAAAAAGTAAACACCCCCTACTAATTCCTCAACAAATTACCGTAGAAGAAAGTTACTGGTACCAAACGATTGGAAATAATGTCTACTTTTAAATGATGTATATAAAATTTGCTTAGGGGGCCATCTACATATTAAAACGAACCATAACTTTATTTTTTTCAATAGCAGTACCCAATTCTGACAGCATAAATGAACTCTACACCCTTCAATTAGCCTAAAAACGAATTGGTATGCAATTCGTACCATAAGTTTCCGAGAAAATAATTATTTTAAAACGAGCTTATTTTAAGGGCTGTATCCAAATTGAAGTTCCGTACTGGATTGTTCACCCAGAGAGCCCCTTCCTTGATCAAGGCACCTTAAGCGCCACTCAAGGAGTCAATGAAGCGTATTAGATTACAGTACAGTAGAGTAAATTTCAAATTGTCTACTCACTTCCATCATAGACGGCCCCTTAAACCATCATTTTGCCGTTTTTTAAGCATAATTTGAAAACTACTTGGAATAAAAATGTGAAATTTTTGAATTTCCATAAAGCAGGACTTAATAAATCTAAATCCATCAAAAAAATTGTAGGTTGCAATTCATAATTTTTTCGAATATTAATTTCATAATTCATAATTCATATCATAAAATTATAAAAATTGCAAATTCAGCTTATTTATGTTTGGGTATATTAGTATTATTACTACAAAAAAAATTAGCACATTAGGAGCATAATTTCGGGAGATATAAATAAAAATATGAAAATGTAATTTAATATTAGAAGCACTAAATTATGAATGTTTATAATTCAAAAACTTATCATTCAAATGACTTGAAATTTGGTGTCTAGGCATAGTTTGAACGGAAGATTTGAAATATCTCGTTAAAATTGGGCATTGCCATTGAAAAAAAAGAAGTTTGGATTCGTTTTAATATGTAGATGACCCCTTAAGAAAATTTTATATACATCCTTTAAAAGTAGACTTTATTTCCAATCGTTCGGTACCAGTAACTTTCTTCTACGATGATTTGCTGAGGAGTTAGTAGGGGGTGATTACTTTTTTTTTTCACGACTGTACATACTATAATTATTTATATTCCATTTGTGTGCGTGTGTTCTCAACTATAATTTTTTAACTCAGTAATAAAAACATATTTGCACAAATTAATACTTATTTGACATGCATAAACCTAGCATGAATAAAGAAAATAAACTCATTTCTATCCTCCGGAAGTCATTTTCGTATGGAGGAAGCAAATAATCTTTTCCATCAAAAAATGAGCATATATGAGTTTTTCTATCAAATTTGATCTCACTCTCTTTCATCCGCTGAGATTTTCTTCATACCAATGCACATTGTTTAATAAACCACAATCTATCTTTATGTCTTTCATACGTTGAGAGTGGCCGAGAGGTTCTGCTCTCGAAGCTGGTAGACGGGAGGTGCTGGGTTCGATCCCAATCGCGCCCGTCGGCCTAATCGTTCGGAGTTTTCGTGGTTTTCTTCGAACCTTGGATTTCCATGCGTTAATACGGGTTAGGTTCCCTTAGAAAGACCCCCCACGAAGGGCACCCCCCCCACCTTAGGGCCTATATTCCTCGTGTTGATAATTGGCCGTCATAAACACAACCAACCAACCAACCATACGTTGAGATTTTCTTCATAACAATGCACATTGCTTAATAAACCACAATCTATCTTTATCTCTTTCATATGCTGAGATTTTTTTTCAGACCAATGCACATTGTTTAATAAACCACAATCTATCTTTATCTCTTTCATACGCTGAGATTTTCTTCATACCAATGCACATTGTTTAATAAACCACAATCTATCTGTATCTTTCTTTACCTCAATTTTATTTCACGCAAAAGTGGAAATACATTTTATAATAAACAATTAAATTTAAAAAATCAAAAAACCCGACTGCGTAAAAAGCGAACTAATTATTTCCCATCAATCTGAAACTATTGTTTTTTTCAATTCCTACTATTAACTCGGACTCTCGCTATATATATCTTGTTCAAATTTTCAACCGTTAATAAAATATTTATTCTTCATCCAATCAAGCTCAAATAATTTTTTTTTAACTTGTAGTGGATGACACTTGATGTTAATCCAGTTTTTTTCAAATATTAATTCATTAATTAAATTAAATTAATTAATTTTCAATAATCGAGAGAGCCTTCTTCTTGATCAAGGTATTTAAGACCGAGAGAGCCCTCTTCTTGTTCAAGGCATTTTAAGCGCTGCTCCTGAGGAAAGAAGAATGGGAGAAAAATATATTCTCTTATTGACCTAAGTGGGAATTGACTTAAAATATATATATATATATTTTTTATTACATGTTTATATTACTTTCCTCTTTTTTTTATTTACTTGTATTGATGACATTTAAGTTGTGTTTAATTGTTAGTTCCTATCTATAAACACTGTTTTGATGAGGTCTATAGATGTCTATGATAGTTAGAGTTACAGTAAAGCTAGAGATCCTACATACACAACTTCCAGGTTGTATTATATTTTAATGGAGCTTCTGACTGTAAAATAGTCAATGAAACAACGCCTTCATTTTGAAAGACCTATCCAATGATATGCTTCTCAATAGGGTGCGGAGTTTTTTTTCATCTGTACCGCCATTTTGTATTTTACGGCCTCCATTTTGAATTTATAAAAACAAAACCCAGCCTATAACCATTGGGCCGTTAAGACGAATCGATAGAGACCTCATTCATTAAAATCCATCTAGCCGTTGGGATGTTTCGAGGGTATAAAGAAATCCACATACACAGATACGCGTGAAACACATAACCCTTCTTTTCAGTCGGGTAAAAAATGTAAGATGCACAATTTCCTGCATTACTTTATTGAACTTTTTCATGTACAGGAATTGATAAAGTACGCATTGGCCATAATATAAATAGTTTTTCAAAAGCATTTAAATAGGAGATTGAGCAGATCGTCCATAGTTTAAAATATCTCATACCCTATATAGCATCAAAATTTAAAAAAAGAAACTTAATAATTCAATTATTATATTTTTATCTTTAATTTAACTTTTTTAAATAGCACTTTATCTATGACATTTTTTCGGTATATTACATTTAATATATACTATAGTAAACAATGCTTTTTTAATAAAAAAGAATTCTAACTGAAAAAAAAAGGATTATATGCACAGGTCCTTTTCTTTTATTTATTGAGCCCCACCAGTGGCTGAGAGGTTCTGCTCTCGAAGCTGGTAGACGGGAGGTGCTGGGTTCGAACCCAATCGCGCCCGTCGTCCTAATCGTTCGGAGTTTTCGTGGTTTTCTTCGAACTGTGGATTTCCATGCGTTAATACGGATTAGGTTCCCTTAGAAAGACCTCCACGGAAGGCACTCCCCCTAGGGCCTATATCCCTCGTGTAGATAATTGGCCGTCAACAATCAACCCAACCTTTTCTTTTATTTTGAATTTTTATTATGTTTTATTTTATTTTTTTTTTAATATTTTAAAAAGATCATTCAAAAGTCTGCATTATTTTTTGAGTTACAATCATTTAAAGAAGGTGAGTAAAATTGAAGGTCCTTAGACATTGAAACTTTAAAACGCGTTTTTTTTCAGATTATTAATTTTGAGTTTGCGAGCACTGTTACTTTCAAAGTATATAAGCTACATCTTTAAAGAATTATTCGAATATACCTTTTGCTATGTCTTCATGTTGAAACCAAAAAAATTCACATATTTTGGTTATTTATTTATTTATTTTTTAACCTCCGGAACGGTATGCTATTTCTTTCTCCCTGCTTATTTTGCGTCCAAAAAATAACGTTAGCTTACAGACGCTAGCAATAAACAAAGTAGATGTATCATTGTACAATTAAATACTCTATAGCATTTTTTAAAATTTCTAACCATCGCACATTTTCAGTTTTTATACCATCGTATTGGGGAAAAAAGTACATTTAATGCTATTTGTTTGAAAACTACATCTCCATTTGTTTTTGAAATATTAATTTTTTTGTAGTTTTTAGTGACATTTTTTCATTTTGGCAACTCAAGTACTCCATTTCTGTTGAAAGTACAGAAAAAATAATTGAAAAATAGCAATTATATCTTTTTGTTGCCATTTTCTCATAAAAATTGAAAAAAAAATTAATTAAAATACGTGCTACTTTGAGAAAAATATAAATGAAGGATTATGATAAAACAGGGAGCTATTATAAACTATATTAAATTTTAAGTTTCTATATTAATTCAAATGACGTCAATTTACATAAAATAAAAGCGTGTGCTTTAAGTCTTAAAATTGAAATATGTTTTGCAGTAGAGTCCCGATTATCCGAGTCCCGCTTAACCGAGTTATTTTCTTCTGATGGACTGGTGGCTTCTATTATTATGAAACAGCCATTATAAATAAAGCGTTAGGTGAAGATGAAAGAGCTGCCGTAAAAAGTTAGAACTCTGATTTTCTGGTCAGAATAGAAAAAAAAATGGCCATATTTTTTTTTTTTTTCAAAAAAAATATATGGCCATTTTTTCCCCCATTCTGACCAGAAAATCAGAGTCCTAACTTTTTACTGCTGCTCTTTCATCTTCACCTAACGCTTCATTTATAATGGCTGTTTCATAATAATAGAAGCCACCAATCCACCAGAAGAAAATGAAGTAATGGAAATGCCGGGGGCGACACTAAATTCTGAAAAAGCAGAATGCCTGTTCTCTAGTTTTTTTTTTTTTTTTTTTTTTTTTTCACTTGAAAAACTTGAAAAAATATCTGAAAATTTTGTTTTATTTTCTGCTAAAATTATTTTTTTTAATTTAGAGGTAGGTGTAGTATTTTTCTATTTTATTCAAAAATTGTTTTCTATATGCATAATTTAGAATTTTATCATGCGAGCAGCACTACATAATTTTAATTCATCCATTAGTAAGATTTTTTTTAAATATAAAATTTAAATACTATTTTTGCAAAAATAACATTTATTTTTCTGTATAATATAATTTAGAATATATACTTTGGGTAGAAAGGGTAGAAAAAGACCATAATTACATATTATTTGTATTGGGTACTTTGAATAAAGCGTTGATTTTGATGGTTACGACAAACTCCACTTAAAAAATCACATCCAACTTCTTTTATTTATCTTCATATCGAGCAAGGAACTAATATTTTCTATCAATAAAATAACATAATTAAGCTCTTTTCTTGAAGTTTGATTTCAAGGTAGTCTTTGTCATATACTGAGATTTATCTCATTTCAGTGAATAGAGATTTGCCCTTTAATGCATAATTTTTTATTTCGTTCGGAAAACCTTATATTTGTGCCTATTTTTTTTTTAATTATCCACTAAAAAAATAGAGGAAAATTTATTTATGTTTCTGTTTAGACTGTCTTTTCAGTTACATAACAAAAATTTCTCAATAAAAGATCATTTTGAATTTTATACTTAATTTAATGTCTTTTTAGTTTGCAGAATGAATATTTACTATCTTAGAAATATAAAGAAAAAACGCCAGTCGAGGTCATCTCAAGCAGTATGAACAAGAAATGTTATAATCTTCCTTAGATAACAAATCAGAAAACAAACAGACTTCACGATCTTAGACATATGTTATCACACGAACATAACACGTAATAGTTCACCTAATGGCAAAAGAAATCATGTAACTCTTGACTCAAAATATGCATTTAAGGAATAATAAATCAGAAGCGCCATTACATCTCTTTGCCAGATAAAAGCGTAGTTACTTTCCTTAACATTAATAAAATGTGCTTGTGTCTACATTGCATTACTTGATTTGTATCATATAAATAATGTTAATCTTTAATTTTTTCATAATATAAGCTCAAGATATCAATCACAACAATTTTCAAGAAGGATTTTTCAAAAAAATTGTTAATAAATGTTTATATATATATATATTTTTTTCTGAAACAGCAAGGAACTGTTTTTTAAGCTTTAAAATATTGATACAGAATAGGTTTGGATTAAACAGCACAGAGAACAAGAATCCTTCGTCAAATTTAGGTAAAAATGTGCAGGAACAATCCGTCTAAAATGTACATTTTTAGAGCAATATGCAAAAGAAAAAATGCGACGGCACAGTAAAATATTGATTTCGCATAGTGATACCGTATTCCGTTAAAGATAATCGCGACATGCACTGTGTACAGAATTTTAACTATAATACAGAGGCACTATACCGTCAAAATTGTTTGCAGTATGAAGCCAGTTGTCGCTTGAATAATTCTTCCCAAACAACACAAGTACCTAGAACACGGGTTGAATTGATTGCACGTTTAAGGTTTTCAAATCATGCCGGAAGAGTTTCGACATAAATGTAACCAGTTTTAACTAGTTTTAGAGTTGTATTTTTTGCTTTAAAAAAACTGAATGTTTCATCTCTATTAATCATAGAACTCTGCTGTATTTTACTTACGGACAGTACAACTGTAATGCATTTGAATTTCCAAGGTAATATGTGACGACATACTTTATCTTCTGTATTTTTTTCCATTTCTATGCGTCGAAGATAACTTTCTTTCAACAACTTTTATGTTCTTATATCGAGGGTTCTCCATATATATTTTACGCGATTGCATCCGAGCACACTGTAAATAAATAACTTATATTAAAAGTTTTTCTTCTTTATTGTATTATAACTCAATAGCATATTGAAAAATGCCGTCTCTGTCTCTTATTTTTATCTCACAAGGAGAGGGCCAACCTTGTTAATCACAGATTTTGCTTATTTTAATATATGTTGTAGGGTAGAGACCCCTTAGTCACAGGTTCAACGGATTTTATCCAACGCTCCTTAGTTCTTGAGAAACCAGGTGTCTAATAGTAGCACACAACTTAAATACTTACGTTGTATCAAAAAGTATAGGTTTGTCGTATCTCAATTGGTACGGTGTTTGCTGGCTGATCTGCGGTCCCGGGTTCTGTACCCGCGCGCTATATTTGTTTTTCTCATTTTTTGTTTTATAAATATACTTTTAATTATAATATAATAATTTAAATTAGAAATTTTAATATCATACATTAATTATAATTTTAACAAACTTAAATTTATCATTTTTTATTTTTAAACTATTATTTCTCATCCTTTAAAGAGGTTTATAAAAAAAAATGGATCTATTATTGAATGATGAAAATTCCAAAATCGTGACAAAACCTTTTGTGGCGCCATTTAGTTATGATAAAATAAAAGAATATTCAAATAAAATAAAAGCAGAAAGAAGATAAAGGAGAAAACAAAATAATTGAATGTGCAAGAATACGTATTACATACTTAAAAATCTTTAATATACAAAAAATCGGTTGTAATTTAATTCTGATGCTAATTTTTAATATAATTATGCTTGTTACTTTAAAAACAGAATAAAAGTATTATCGTATTGACTTCCTTTCTTAAAGCAATGGGTAGATCATGTTTCTTTAAAATCGCGAATTGAAACAATTGCTCAATATCATTGCATCGATAAAGAATATATGAAATACATTTTAAATGTAATTTTAAAAAAAATAACAGTTTTATGATGTTTTATACAACTATTTAGTTAAAAGTAAAAAAATTAAATAGGTTAAAATTATAATTGATTTAAAATATCATAAATTTTAATTGACATTGAGATTATTAAGTTATATTTACAAATATATTTAAAAAACAAAAAATGAGAAAAACAAATGTAGCGCGTTCCTGTATCGAGACTGGGCCCGCGGAGCAGCCGGCAAACGTCATACATCCTCAGCTACGACCAAACTGTCCTCTTTGTTACAAAGTAAGTATTTAAGTTGTGTGCTACTATTAGAACCCCCCCCCCCCGGTTTCTCAAGAACTAAGGAGCGTTGGATAAAATCCGTTGAACCTGAGACAAAAGGCTCTCTACCCTACAACATATATTAAAATAATCAAAATTTGTGATTAACAAGGTTGGCCCTCTCCTTGTTAGAGAGAAAACAAATCTACAAAATCTACACTGAAAAATAATTGACACTGGCATGTAGTAAAAAAATCGTGTTTCTTGAAAAAAATAGTCCAATATCAACCTTAGAAATTCTAGTTCCCTTTGATAGAGAGTTCTGGTTAACCCTATTTAAATTTAAAGGAGTTTTCCTACATTATCGTTGTCAAACATATTTAAAAATATCTTCAAATAAATGTGAACACAAAAAGTGAGTTTTTGTAATTGTAAATGTAGTTTATGAATTAATTCTAGAAATCAAATGATAATTTCTCACAATTCAAACGATTAGTAACATAATGTATCGTTTCAACACCTAGAAAACCATAGACTAGAAATTCTCGATCATTTCGTCTCTTCAGTTTATATGCTTACCTTATTCGCATAACATGGAAATCTATATTTCTAGTTAGGGATTTAGAAAATGATACCTACTCGTTCTAGATGAAGGTGGTATACTATTACTTTCAGTGTAGGTTTTATAGAGATTATAATAGTTTCACATCCGTTTTCTCTAACTCTCCTTTAATCGGGAAAATGAATTATCTTTTTCTATCAGTAAAAGTGTATATTTGAGCACTTTCCATTAAATTTAATCCCATTGCAATTTGTGATTGGATTTTCTTCATACCAGTAAATGTAAATGATAATCACCATCACTTTTCTTCTTCAGATAAAATCTCAATTGCGTTTTGGAAAACATTTTTAATATACAGGTTGTCCCCGAAATTATAAACGCACAAACTTGCGGATTGGTAAAGGAAACGTGACGTTTTTCATTTTTCCTAGTGAGTGCTAGTCTCTACGGGATTCGAACACAGGTTCTTAGCTTAAGTTTAGAACTCTCTCCCAAATAAGCTATCATGGATAAATAAAATGGACAAATTTTATTCAGACCACTTTGTGGTAATAGTATCTTGTCTACCATCAGAAATATTTCAGCAGAATAAACTGAAGGTAATGGAATGCCAATAAATGTCGGATATGTAATTGTAACTTTTTCTTTCACTACAATCACACTTATAGATAAAGAAATTATAAGATTTGTAAATTTTTCAACTGAGAGAAAAAGAAATTCCAGGAAGGGATTAGAACCCAGCCCATTATCTTAAAATTCCCCCCTAGGTATCCTATGAAAATCCATTGGACGCATTTTACTCAGGTTAGCTATTGGCAATGACATTTGATCTAATATCTGAAACAATTGAATATAATAAACAGCATGTAAAGGAAACAAAAATAATATGATATGTAATAAGACTTAATTAATTTAGCAGAGTCACACTCATTGGTAAATAAATCATGTAGTGATCTTTTCCAATTGAGTGAAATGTGTTTATGTGTCTGAAAGTCCGGACCATGGTTAAAGCTCCCCCCACTGTTCCAACTACGCTATCTCCAACTAAATCCCGATTATAAATGTATTGTAAACTATTCAAGTATTCATAAAAATCAATCTCTAGAAGATTTCAATACTTAAATCGAAAATATACCCCATTGCGTCAAATACTTTTGAGTTATGTTTAAAAATGTTCACGCAAAGTAATTTGTTTTAGAACTATTAATACTTCATTTAAGATTAGGAGTTCCAAACTTTAAAAGTAGGGGATACTAGGGAGGATTGAACAACTTTTATCAAAATGATTTTTTATTTTTTAAATATTGAACGCAGAATAAAGTTTTACATATCATTTTATTCGTTACACAATCAGTTATCAATATAAAATTGCTACATAAGTGTAACATATAAGAAATTTTAAAAATGTTTGATTTTAATCATGATAAAATAATGGGTCAAGGCTGCACACATATGGGACGGTTGACACATTATACGGGAGGCTTGACCCACTTTGTTTTATATTGCACTATTTGTGAAGAGAAATAAAATCAGTTAAAAAAAGGCAAAATACCTTTATTCTGCATGCTTTAATTATCATAATATATATATATATATTTAATGTGAGGCTTAAAGAAACTGTTAAGACGCAATCGCAAGTCAGAGGAGAAAAAAATTGTTTTAAACAGGATTTTGCCTCAGCAAGTATAATTATAGAACAAGGAAAATGAAATTTTAACATTTGAGGCATTATTCTGTTAGAGACAGATTCCGTTTTCATAGTATTTCATGTTATTATGTCCGTATTTAGGAGCCACTGTCCCACTTTTTTTTATCTCATTGTTCCACTTTTGTGACACTCGAGTTGTCACATAGTTTGGCTTCATCTCACTGTATTCACCCTGGTGAAGTTTTTCTACATACCATACTAAAGTTTTTCGATTGGAGCTATGATTTTTGCAACCGCATGAGCACTTAACTTATCATTAACATGCTTTAAACCTTTAAGTGGCAAAGTACATTCAATACTAAAATGTTGAAATAAATAACTGACGCTGTAATTTACTAAGAAATTTATTTGGAAATAAGAAAAAGGCTAAATTTCACATACATATTAAATGGAAAATATTTTAGCAAAATTCTAGTGCTGTTCTGATGTTTCGGAATTAAAAATAAGTGGTTGTATAAGCATACCACTGCCCCTCAAAGGGTTAAGACTGGTGCTTTCATTTTTTCTAGTCCTTTCTAGTCTTTTCCCACTGTTTCTATTTACCTATTGTAAGCAATATTTAAATTAAAAAAAGTTCCTATCAACTTTCCCATTTTCTAGCAATTTTTCACATTTTTCAATAGTGAATTTTAAACATTTTGTTTTCCATCACACCATTTTATAGAAGCTTTACAGATTAAATTGACATTTTTTTTATGTTTATATCATTAAATTTTCATTCCGTACAGTGTATAATAAAAAGATTTCCAAAACCACTTAACTAAGAGAGCCTTGAGCCTCTGGTGAACCCTCCCTCACACTAACTGGGTCAAGCCTACTTACATAGACCTTTTATAAAGAATAGCACATTGTTATGTTAAGCCTAACTTACTGTACAATCTTTATGCGTGGAATGAAATCTCGACATTTCTGCATTACTTAAAACCTACTTATTAAATTTCTATGATATAATTTATTTGTAAAAAGCTTACAAAATATTTCTAAAAAAGCACAACTTTTAGGTTGAAAAAAACCTCATAATTGATTTTTCCACACCTATTTAGATAATCTCAGTGAAACGAAGACTGTTGTTTCAGCATTCCAGTAGCTTTGGTTGATACCTATTGATATAACGCTGAAATTCCTTTAAATATGAAAATTGATTGGATAGGTGGGTGAAGCCTCCCGCATGGTCAACCGTCCCTAGTATCCCCGACGTCTATGACTTCTTCTTTAGTATCATGGGGTAAAATGTACCAAAAAATGCAAATACAAGTTCAAAATTATGTGTTTTGTATTAAATGTTGAACACTGTTTCAAAGTTTTAGTCGAAAGTCGACTCACTAGATTTCTATTTCTTAAAACAAAAACAAAAAAAAAAACAAAACAAAAAAAAAAAAAAAGATTGAAATTGTTATTTCCAGCCGGAGGACTTTTTTCAGTTTTTAGAGACAATTCTGTAAATAAGATGTGTTTTCTTTTTAGGGGGGGGGGGGGGGGGGGAGTGGTTGACAAAGATTTTTTTTAAATAATTGAAAATCCCAGTTAATTAAGCTTTATAGAAAGAAAGAACAAATATATACAATGCATGTTTAAATTATTTAAGTTCAGTTGATTTAAGTTTATCAAGAAAATTTTATTTTTTTATTTTTCACTATAAGAAATGTTACACCTATATGATTCACTCAAGAAGACCGTTATTCATTTTTCTACAAATTAATAAAAACAGATTTACTTAGCTATATTAGGATGCACATATACATATTAGGAGTTATTCCATATTTCGTTACATACAACATTTAACATTAAGTACAAATATACGATTTCCAGGACTACAGTGCATTTATATAACGTATAAAACTGTACTGGTAAGGGTTTTTTTTTTTCTTCTTCAATTCTATCCAGTTAAAAAATAATAATTTCCTTCTAAATATAAACTGTTACTCACTTAAATATCAAAGACATAACCTGGGTAAGAATTTACACCTTTAAATAGAAACTCAGTTTTGTAAATAAAACAAAACGCTACAATTTTGATGATTTAAAGATCAAACATATTTTACGGAAAATGTATAATCATGCATGCGATAGTTCATTTAATCTTATTTTTTAAACAACTGTTTAATAAACTTAACTATTACGTAAAAATAAAAATATCTATAACCTTTTCCCGATTTAATATAGAAGCATTTATATCTTAGATCTAACAAAAGAAGAAAGGGAAATTGTTAAATAAACTTCTCTTTCAAAAGAATTTTCAAATTCTATCTTTGAAGTAACCGCAGAAGTTTTAAAAATATTTTCGATTTCTCGTGCTTAAATAGTCTGAAGTGTTTGTTTTAACTTTAATCATAAATAAATCAGAAATTACGGAAATAGTTTCAAATGTAAAGCTGATTAATGCCTCACCGATTTGCATTTTTATTAATTAATGTAACTTTAAATTTCATAATTTCACTTAGAACGTGTAATTCATCTTAGATGTTTTCCTGTAAATTATTTAGAGTTAATCACACAATGTATGTTAAAATAGGTTTTCCTTTGCGTTTCGAGGTTGATATAATTTAAAGAAGTTTTATGTAATTTAAATTCATCTTTTGTGATACATCATAAAGCGGCATTAGAAAATTTCGATCTATCGGAAATCATTAGAACATATCAATTATTCTAGGGACAAGCTGTATATACAACTCAACTATTTAGCTGCCTAAGCGTAATTCGATATCAAAGTGACACATTTGATATATATATATATATATATATATATATATATATATATGGAGAGAGAGAGAGAGAGATTCTTTTTCATCACTCTAAATCTGTAACTACCATATATTACTTTCTACTTTCGAAAGAAGAGCGTATTAAAATAAAGTTTTTTAATGCTTCCAATTTTGACTTATTTATTCGTTTTAGGTGTCTTAGAAACCGAAAAACATGTTTTTACTAAATGTTTGTCTATCTATCCGTGTGTCCCTGTTTCTGTATGTTCGCTTTGTATGACAGAAAAATGTGTGAAGTTATAAAGAGAATTGGACCAACTTTGTTGTGTATATGTTAGTTTTGGCTATGACAAACATATTCTCCTTGAATTTGGAAATATCCCACCGGAATGTGGACCTGTTATGCCGATTTTTGTACCATTTTCATTATTAAACAATGGGAAACCGTATGACGTTATGCATAGAGCTAAACAAAATTTTGTATATACTTTTGGCTATGAAAAACAGGTCCTCCTTCAATTTGCAAATGTTCCACCTCAATGAACACTCTAATAGCGATTTTTCTCGATGTTTCATAGTTATGTTATACATCCGTTGTTAATATAGTGACTCTACCACCATCGAGCTTACCAGGAGATTATCAAGCATCGGATGAATAACGGAAAATATTTATTTTATTAAAGCTAAAGATCAATATTAACTCGTTTTTATTCCGATTAGTTAAATGAATCATTAAAAATGTAAAGTGTCCATTTAAACTTATGGCATTTAGCTCGCAGTCTATTCACACTAATTGTATATTATACTCTTACTTTAAAAATAAAAATAAATACCTTTCGAAAAATAAATTAACGGGGAATTACTCCCACCCGCCTTGTTTCACAACTTTATACTTAACCAATGAGCCTACAAATATCATCACGGAAGCGCCTTACCAGAATAAACAGATATATAAATTTGAATAGAATCAGATAGAAAAACCCATTTATCTAAATTAAGGGCGGTGTTTTCCACCCGTTCCCCCTTCGTACTTAACCAATGAACCTCCTAATCCGATCAGGGAAGCGCCTTATCATAATAAAACGGTATACCATATTTGCAACAAATCGGATAAGAAATCCCATTTATCAAATTAAGGGGGTAAACAATGAATGCCCGATTAACCGGAGTAGCAAAAGTTAAGGAAATCTGATAATTCTGCATGAAAAACTCATTTATCTAAGTTAAGAGGGGTGTTCAGCCCCTATAACTGTCCTTTATACTTAACCAATGAACCCCAAAAACTAATCAGGGAAGCGTCTTATGAGAATGAACGTAGAAAAAAAAATTCAAGCAAATCGGAAATTTCTATCAAGAGTTATCCCGTTACATAACCTACGGACACATTAGCTCTCAGGCTTTGATAGCCTGTGAGCTAGAACCTTAAGTTGAAAATCAAAGTTAGTATAGAATTGAAGTTATAACACTGACGGATTAACATGTGTAACAACTTTGTGAGATATTGACATATATGAGAAAGAAGAAATATTTTGGATTGACACATCCGACTGTAATGTTTTTCGCGAAATCAGGTGTATGACCTTGAGATTTTTTATCCGATAAGGGGTTCTGAGATCCCCAGTTGGACACTTTATTCACACTACATTTGAGATTGTTTCAGAGCTTTTATAGTCAACAACGAAAAGAGTGAGAAAAACGAGTTATCTGGGATTCCCATGGAAACTAGTGGCGATGTCTATAAAGGTTATCCGCCAGTTGAAAAAAAAAATGAAGTATAGTTTTCCGAACAAGAAAAGCTGTAACCAAAATCGTATTTTGGTTTGATTCTTTGAAATGAATTTCAGTTTAAAAATTTATCAAATGTGAATTATGTTGGCATTTTAAATTACTTTTGCATTCTTACAGAATGATATTTTGATTTTCATAACTAAAAAATGCCATTGGATTAGAGAATGATATAAGGGATGCCCATTAGAAGATGTATAAAATCTATTTTATTTACTCCCAGAGCAATCCAAGCCTGTTTTCAGATATTTTCTCATAGATGGCATCTGCTTACAGACTCGGGTCACTAAATGATCTCGTTCATGTTTTTTTTTTTCAAAATGGACTTGGACTCCTACCGTTGTGAGCCACTCATATTATATTCCTGAAAAATACCAGTACAATAAACACAAATCTAGATTTCCAAATAACAGTAAGATAATAAGCAAAAGTCTATGAAATGGTAATTGTGGCTAAAAATAGATTAAGCAATCAGTCATTTTAATACACAACTGTGAATTTAAATACAGTAGAATCTCGATTATCCGAAGTAATTGGAACCCACCATCTTTCGGAAAATCGAAATTTTCGGATAATCGAGAATGATTCAATTTTAAGATTAAGAAGAAATATATGCAATGTGTCTTATTATAGTAACAAGTGATTGATAAAAATAAAGCAATAATAACAAAATAGAAACAAGAATGAATTACCTGAATTTTAATTTAAAAATTAAGTACCTTTTACATATATCACAAGAGTTTGAAAAAATGTTTTGTTTGTCGCGGTTTCGATTGCCTTTGCTTTGAAGATCTACCACGGAGTTTTTTAATGTTATTAGTTCACCAGTATCACAGTCTTTCTGCTGCTCCTCTCATGGCAAATCTTTTGCAAAACATTTAAAAGGTTCAGAATTACTAATTTGTTCGTTTTCTTCGTTCCACTCCGCAGCTTACGGGAGCTCAAGTTAAATTCAAAGGAACTCGAAGAAAGATGATCGAAAATGTTTATATGTTCTCTTAGTTTAGAAAAGACAGCTTGCACACAATAATTATGATTGTTAAAAATAATAATAAAAAAAGGCTTTCAAAATGCATTTTGCACAGTTACAAAAGAATGAAAGAAAGCTTTAAAAATGAATTTCGGTAAACCGAGAGTTTCCGTTAAAAGAGTTTCGAATAAACGAGGTTCTACTGCATTATATATTTTTCGTTTATTATTGACAGTGATAAATTTTATTATACTACGGAATTAAACCTAGGCTCCCCGGGTGACAGAACACAGATGTAAAAAATCAATCACAATTCTGATAGATCTTTTACATTTAACTATTTTTTTACATTGTACACTTAACAAGACAAAAAAGCATTTTCATGTAAAAAATTTTCAAATATTTATTCAAAACAACTTTTGAAATTTATTAAAAGCGGTACTTTCCTGTATTTCCTGTAAGCTGCATGACAGTAGATAATAACAACAACAAAAAAAAAAAAATCGTTACAATTTTCGCTACTTCATTAGTTTTTTTTTTTTTTTTTTAATTCTTATGTTTGAGTGGTAGTGCGTAGTTTTGTTACATGTCTGCTAAATTTTTGCTTTATTTAAACGATAATATTACTTTATTTATTTATTGATGAAGATTCAATTCCGTTTTGTTGTATTAGCGGGAAAAAAACACTAAAATTTTATATATTTTTAAGTGCAAACATGTTACTCTTTCGTAATCAGACTGCAAGCGATAGAGCTAGATTTAAAAAAAAAATCATGCTTCAAACATATATTTAAAAAGATAAAAATATGAAAATTGAGATATTGTATTCAAAGAAATTGCACTTAATAGAACATTTTTCCCCTACTCGAAGTTGGGAAAATTGCAATTGCGTGATATTTAGAAGTAAAAAAATATGGCAGTAAAAGCAAAATTTGTTGGTCACATGTTGGCACCGATAATATGACATCTGCGTTTCACATGGACATACATTTGCTTAATAATATACATGGACGTACAATTTTAGAGATAACAACAGATTATTATTAGAGTATATTAATCTATGTAAAATATGTAACTTACGATTGATCTACATTATATATTAACTGGCTCCATTAAATCCCATTGTTAAATCTCCATAAAATGTCAAAATCCTGCATATGCCCTTGTTAAAAAAAAATATATATATATATATATATATATATATATATATATATATATATATATATATATATATATATATATACATATATATACTAGGGGGCTCTGCCCCCTGCAAGCTACGATCGCCAACCCCCGTTCAGACACCGCAGAATCTAAAAACACGCTAATCTGATCGGTTTAAAAAATATTATAGAAGATTGAATTATACTGAAAAAAGCTGTGCAGATCTCCTTGTAAACGGGTTTCCATTCAATTTCCTTTGATTTCAAAAATTTAAGGCCGAATAAGTTGCTGTTAAGACATCCAATGGTTGTTTTCGTGTTTGATTAAAGAGGATCAGTTAAACGTTTGAAAAGAAGCAAAAAATAAAAGGAATTAAGTGTACAGAGTCTTTGTCTCCCGGTATTTTAAAACAATTTGGATAACAATAGCCTAAGTCATGTGACTATCATCAAGAGTTCCGGGCGAACCACTTCATTTTTTATATTCCTGGTGCCAATTTGGTACTTTAATATTAGTCAGGTACAGGTGATAAGTCGCCAAATATTATTCTATCGCCATCATTTCATCTATATTATAATAGTCCAAGTCATGTAACTGCCATAAATAAATACGCTCTGAACACTTCGCTTTTCATATGAAAGTTTGGCCCAGATATCACATACGGCGCCATACTGGCGCGATTTTCTTCCGACGCTAATTTGGGGAAAAGATCAACAGCATAAACAACAACATCCGGCTTATCAAATCAAGCAAAATAACGGTACTATGGCGGCAGTTAAGTACCCGTTGCGTATATGCCATTGGCGTCAGAAAAAAATAGCGCCAATATGGGACCGTATGTGGCATCTGTGCGAAAGTTTTCCATTTCGATTTTTAAAAAATCTTTTTTTTTTTTTTTTTTCGAATAAAACTACCTAAAAGCATTGTCGCAAAGAATTCTTGGTACTGTAACGCTAGGCGGATGCAAATCTCGCCAATAACTACTTTTCAACTCGCCAGTTAGCTTTTTTTTTTTTTTTTTTTCGAGTGGTAAATTAAAACATTGCTTTGAAGTTGAAATTAAATGTCATCGTTTGTTACATCATTTAATATTTGGCCAGATGCCATGTACGCACCCGGTTTGGCGTGATTTTTTTAACGTAAATTTGGCGAAATCCTCGTTTTCGAATACCAGTTACATATGTATTTTTGGTACTACTTAGTTATCCCGTCGAACAAAAATCTATCACCAAACTATAAGATTAAAAGCCAATTATGGTTGATAAATGTCACATTCACTTGACTTTAAGCAAGTTACACGTCTTTACCTCATCAAGTGATTTTTATTTCGACGTTTTATTTGTATATTTATTAATGTTATACTATTTTCTTTGTTCTTTCGTTATTTAAAATAAAAATTATGTCAATTTGTATAAATTGGTGAGTGGTTTGGCGATTTATATAATTTGGCAAAATGGGTCGATGGAATAACTAAATAGTACCGTATTTTTTAATTATTTTCTATTATCTTTTATTTTTAAAGGAAAATAACCAACAAAATAATTAACTATAGAACAAAACAATTTATGTAATTAAAAAAAAAAAGAAAATAATGTAAGTAAACTCTAATTATTAAATAAACAACAATAGCCGGGTTACCATGTCAACCAAAATAATGCCATTTTGGCGCCAATTAGGTACCCCGGTGCGTATATGACATCTGTGCCTAATATTTTTATTTCATTTCGTTTAAAAAAAATAAAGAAATGAAAGCAATTTATTTTGAATGTTTCTGCTTGTATTAAATAAAATGATAATGAAATACAAATTGAATTATGAATGAAAGTAACATGATATATTTCTTAGCATACATTTAAGGGAGGCCAAACTTCTCGCCAAATTAGTTTAAAATAGTAATTTTTTCTAAAATCTGAAAAAATATCTGTTTGATTAAAATTTGAGTTGCCATCATTAGAAAAATGTATATAAAATTAGAAAAAAAATTAATATTTCAAAAACTAATTCGAATTCAAAAATTCTAATAACAGTTTTGAAATCTGCGGATCAATATTGATTTTTGGTGTTAATTTCATCGCAAAGTATTCCATATTTTAGGAGAAATCGCCGTGAAACATAATGAGTTGTTTAATCAGTCGATTCAAAGAATCGTTACATTTCAGCCGTTTCATATATTCGTTTCATAAATTCGTTTCATTAGGATTTTATATATATAGGGTATATATATATATATATTAAAAATATTTATATTATGTTTTAAAGATTCTATTTATATTATATATATTTTAAAGATATATATATATATACTAATATTATAAAGATGTAAAGTTTGTTTATTTGTAGGAGATAAGCTCTGGAACTACCGAACAGATTCCAAAAGAAATGGTATCAAAATGATAGTGTTAGTCCCACTTAGAACATTATATTACATATAGCTATATATTATGCCCGTGCCACTGATCAAAACGGAGTGCAGGAGCAAAAATACGTTCAAAAAATGCTACTTTTGTGTTACTGAATCGCCTAAAAGCAAGAAATTTGGAGTAGTAGCTACTTGTAAGATTTAATTGTTGTCTAACAACATTTCTTAAAATATTCGTATTTTAAAGGGGGCTAAAATACGCGAAAAGCGTTCTAAAAAACGTTCTAAATTGCGATTTCTACGCAATCTCATAATGTACCGAACCAATTAAAAAAAGTAGTGGTGTGAAAACGATGGCGACACCCACGCTGCAACATAGGAATATTTGTGTTGATGCCACTACTCCAAAGGGGGTGCAGGAGCAAAAAACGTACTAAATTGCGTTTTTTTGTAATACTGTAGAGGCTAGCAACTTGAAATTAGGCTTGGTAGTTTCTTGTATATAAATGATCGAGAAGAACATTTCTTTAAAAATTCCAAATTTAAAAGTGGTGAAAATGCGTGAAAAGTGTTCTAAAAAATGTTCTAAATTGCGATTTCTACGCAATGACTGAAAGTACCCAACTGCTTTCAAAAGTAATTTTTGGAAATTGACGATGACCGCCCTTGCTCCAACATATGCTCTAATTCATGTCGGTGTCATTACCACCTAGGGCTTGCAGTAGCAAAACATGTTCTAAATTGCAATTTTTGTGTTACTGAAGAGCCTAGAATCCTGAAATTAGGCAGGACAGTTATTTATAAGATACAAATGATCTCTAAGAATATTGCCTAAAAAATCGTAATTTAAAAGGAGTGAAAATGAGCGAAAAGCGTTGTAAAAAACTTTCTAAATTGCGATTTCTACGCAATCTCAGGAAGTAGCGAAACTATTAAAGAAATTATGGCGTGAAAACGATGGTGACAGCCCTCGCTCCAACATAGGCTGTGTCTCATGTCGGTGCCACTTCCCCAAAGGGGGTGCAGGAGCAAAAAATATTAAATTGCGTTTTTCGTAATACTGCAAGGAGTAGCAACTTGAAATTAGGCATGGTAGTTACTTTCAAGATATAAATGATTTCTAACAAAATTTTCTAAATAATTCGAAATTTAAAAGGTGTGAACATGAACGAAATATGTTCTAAAAAAAAAACGCTCTAAATGGTGATTTCTACGCAATCTCAGAAAGTACCTAACCGATTTCAAAAGTGATGGTTGGAAATTGATAATGGCAGCCCTTGCTCCAATATAGAATCTATTTCATGTCAGCGTCACTACCACCTTGCGGTTGCATTTTACAAAACGTTTAAATTGTGATTTTTGTGATACTGAAGGGCCTAGCAACTTAAAATTTGGCATGGTAATTACTTACGAGATGTACATGTTCTCTGAGAATAGTTTCTTAAAAATTTGAAATTTAAAAAGGGTGAAATGAACGAAAAGCGTTCTAAAAACATTGTAAATTGTGATTTATACGCAATATCATGAAATACAACCTGTGGCCAGAAAGTTCGGTGAATGAATTTTTATTTCAAATAGAGTAATTACAGCATCAAATACAATTTACTGTCATTCAAAATAATCTCCATGGATGGTAATGCACTGTTGGGAATCAGTATATAAGTCCTGAAAATTCCTGTAAAACAGTTCTTTCGGAATGGCTTTCAGCTCGGCAGTCGTCGCCTAAAAAAAACAAGGTACGGTCAGAAAAATCGTGCATAAAGACAATACTTTTCGCATTCTTTGACTCTAATGGTATCATTCAGAAAGAATTCCTCCCTGAGAGTACCGCATTGAATGCTGTTGCTTACGCCGATGTTCTGAAGCGTTTACTGCAATGGACCTGTCGCGTTCGCCCTGAGTACGCCACGCAAGGCTCCTGGACTCTTCTCCACGATAATTCCCGGCCACACACCACCTTGGTTGTACGACAATTTCTGGCCGCGAATGGCGTTATGACACTTGATCACTGATTTGGTACCTGCAGACTTCTTCCTCTTCTAGAGATTGAAGTCAGCCCTGAAGGGAAAGAGATTTACGGACATCACCGACATTCAACTCAACGTGACGGCTGAGCTGAAAGCCATTCCGAAAGAACTGTTTTACAGGAGTTACCAGGACTTATATCGTTCCCAACAGTGCATTACCGTCCATGGAGGTTATTTTGAAGGAAGGTGAATTGTATTTGATGCTGCACAATACTGTATTTGAAATAAAAATTTATTCACCGAACTTTCTGGCCACAGGTTGTATAAACCGATTTCTGGGGTAAAGGTTTCAAATTGATGGTGACTGTCCCCGCTTCAACATAGCTTATATTTTACGTTGTTGTCACAACCACTTTGGGTTTACAGGAGCAATAAATGTTTTAAATTGTGTTTTTGGTGTTACTTAGTGGGTCTAACATTTTAAATTGGTAAGATGCAAATGCTTTCTAAGAATTGTCGAAAAAAAAATCGAAATTTAAAAGGAGGAAGTGAGTGAAAAGCGTTCTATAATCGTTCTAAATTACGATTTTTATGCAATTGTAGGAAATACGAAGCCGATTTTAACATAATGGTGGCAAATTTCTGGTGACACCATCAATTTGCTCGAACAAAAGCTATATTTTACGTCGGTGCCACAACCCCTAGTGAGTCGCAGGAGCAGAAAACTTTCTAAATTGTAATTTTTGCGGTACTGAAAAGGGTAGAATCTTTAAATATAGCACGGTAGTTAAGGTTAGTTGGGGTAACTGGACCCATGAGGTAACTGGGCCATGGGCTATTTTGTAAAAAAACTGTTAGTGCTTTTTAAGTTTTAGCTTTTGTGAACAATGCCCCTTAATCTCTACTTCCTAAAACAACGTGTATCAATTCAATCATAACTCTCACTTTGCTGTGATAGGTTGTCAAAAATTTACGTTACTTTTTTTAAAAAACGTCAATATTGTTGAACTTCATCGGCTTATTATTAGAATACTGTAAGTACTGTTATTAAACAATCTTTTTTTTTTTTTTTTTTAAGATGAGACATATAACTACATTAATACTATTAGGTATCTATACATATTTACTTCCTGTTTCAAATGTAAGCCGGGTGTCTCATTTACCCCATAAATTTTTCAAGAATGGGGTAACTGGGACATATATCCGGAGTAACTGGACCATGCTGGATCCAGATATCTCAATAGTTATAAATAATATTTTTGTGTTTCTCTTACTACGGGAAGTAAATTTCTCCATTGTTTTTTGCTCACAATAAAGAAAATGATAGTTTATACCTTATTAAAATTACGTAATGAAATTTTAAAAAAGCATATTGAGTGGTATCAAAATAAATTTCTTGACCCCTTGAGAGGCGGTGATGCCGTTATGGTATCACTTAATTTTAATTCTTAATTGCCACATTGGCACCTGAATTTTATATTGAAAATTTCACCTTTATTAAGTGCGCGAAAATATACTTTTACTTGTTTTCAGATAGAGTATCTTGTAAATATTGGTGTCAGTAAATTATTTCAACATTTTACGAATGCAAGTACCTTGCCCCTGACAGTGAGAGAGCCAGACCTTGAAATTGTACTATAACCAGGGGTCGCATTCTATAGGGAAAATTTTATCGTTCCTACCACTATTTTGAAAATAATATCTTCATCGCATCTTTCTTTAAGCATTCTGGTAGGAACAAAAAAATTTCCCTATATAATGCTACTCCTGGATAAAGATAAAGAACTTACGTAGCAGTTTGTTCATAGATTTACCTTGCTATTTTTTTCCTTAAAATACTCATGTCACTTTTATACTTATTATCTATACTA
Source organism: Maratus speciosus (assembly GCA_963932465.1). NCBI lineage: Eukaryota > Metazoa > Arthropoda > Arachnida > Araneae > Salticidae > Maratus > Maratus speciosus. The sequence goes on along the minus strand of OZ010795.1, from coordinate 426,391,410 downwards.
AAGTACATAAGTACTTAAGTTTTATGTTTTTGGTATAAATAAATCTAATATTTTCACTTTTAGTGCTTTTTTTAGACATATTGACAGCAAAGGTTTCCCTTACAATGCTGTTTATTGACATATAATTTATATGATCTGCCTGGTTTAAAAATTTTAAGTTGTTTACACTTTTTAAACAGGACCCTATATCCGATATGAAAAAAAATATAAACGCGTGTGGAACATAGATCACCCTGGTCCAGTTGCCCCCATTTTTGGGGGCAATTGGACCCACGAGGAAAGAAAGATGTAATATGCATATTTTTATATTTTTAAATATTAAAATGTAATTTTGAGCATTTCTGTCTGATAGATGGAACCTAACTGAATACATTTACAGAAGTTTAGACTTTAATTCAAATGAACATTAGCTTTTTGAAGCTGAATTGTCAGAAGCTCCAGAGTCACATTGTAAACTCATGGCCCAGTTACTCCAACTAACCTTTCTTATAAAATACAAATGTTTTCTAAAAACAGACGAAATGAATTCTAAATTAAAAACGGGTGAAGTGAAGGGAAGGAGCGAAAAGTATTCTATAAGAGTCCTTAATTACGATTTCTATGAAATGTCAGGAAAAAATAAACCGATTACAGAAGTTAATGTTTAAAAATCAAGTCCCTGATCCTATGTGGGCTACATTTTATGCCGGTGTCAGGAACAAGAAGAAAGATTTTAAAACATCTAAATTCCGTTTTCTATAGAATATTAGGCAATACCATCCGATTTCAAGGTTAATGTTGGAAAATTAATGCTGACAGTTTCTGTTTTAACATTTTTCGAGACATTCTATTTCTACTCTGTTTCAGCATTTTATGCTGGTGCCACTAACACCAGAGAGGTGAGAGACTGTTAGACAAGGATCTCTGAATTTGACATGATGGTTAATTTTAAGACGTAAATGTATTAAGATGGTTTCTAAAGAATTCAAATCTTCAAACGAATACTGAAAAGAGCGTATGAAATGAGCATAAAAGTCTCGAAATATTTTCTAAATTATCATTTATTTAGTATTAGTTTTAGTTCTTCTTACAAATTAAAATCTCATTTCTGCCTATTGTTATTTTATAATGAAATTTAGTCTAACTGTGGCATAAATTGTAATTTTTGATTTATTCACAAAAGTGTTCGTCTAATAAAAAATAGTCATGCAAATATCACTTGCCATATTTCAACTATTACGCAAAAAAAGCCACTGTGTTTCCCAGTATATTATAATTACAATAATTTTCCCGTTGAACAATTATACATATAATAAATGGCTTAAAACTTATAAACTTATTTTTTTGCTGTTATTACAATTGAATAAAATTTCCTTTTGGTAATATCTTTTTGTAGCCCAATGGTAGGGGAGCAAAAAAAGGCCCAGTTCGGAAATAATTAGGGGAAAGCTGGAAATTGTTTTATTCCCTTCTGTTTATGTCTAGAATGAATAAGCTACGTTTTCCCCCTCGTACTAGGTGAGCGTTAGGAATTATACATTGATTTATCGTAAAAAAAACGTTTCTTCTAAATACCATAACACTATCTCGAAATCACTAACTTTTCCAAAAACATTGTCAGTACAAATGTTGTAGAGCTTAAATTTCTGAATAAAATGAGTACCTACACTTAATACTTTTGTTGAATATTAAAGTCACAATTCTACTTTAAAGTTTTAGCACCGTGGTCAGAGGGTTGAACTGAGAATTAATAAGGGGAAAACTGGAAATCGTTTTAATCCCTTCAGATTAGGTCTAAAATGAATATTCTATGTTTTCCCCTTCGTAGTAAGTGGGCGTTAGGAAATATGTGTACATTTACATTCGAAAAACACGTTTTTTCTTTAATATTTTTAACAATATCTGAAATTGCGACCTTAATTTTGGACAAAAATATTAATGTGAGTATTCATTGTATTCAAAATTTTAAGCTCTACAACATCAAAATGGTATTTTTTTGATATAGTTAGCTGTTTTGTGATATTGTTAAGGTAATCTGGTCTCTCCTATCTTGAAACTCTTGTTTAGTAATTAAGGCAAAATTTTGAAATGGAATTGCGACCTTAATTTTGAACAAAAAATATTAATGTGTGTACTCATTTTATTCAGAATTTTATGCTCTACAACATTTGCACTGACAATGTTTTTGATAGACTTAGCTGCTTAGAGATATTCTTAGGTAACTTGATCTCTCCTGACTTCAAGCTCTTGATTAGCGATTAAGGCTAACTTTTGAAATTAGAATTGCGACCTTAATTTTGAACAAAATTTCTAATGTGGGTACTCCTTTTATTCAAAATTTTAAGCTCTACAACATTTGCATTGACAATGTTTCTGATAGAATTAACTATTTTGAGATATTGTTAAAAATATTAATGAAAAACATGTTTTTCGAATGTAAATATGTACATATTTCCTAACGGTCACTTGGTACGAGGGGGAAAACATAGAATATTCATTTTAGACCTAATCTGAAGGGATTAAAAAGATTTCCAGTTTTCCCCTAATTAATTCTGAGTTCAACACTCTGACCACGGTGCTAAAAGGTTAAAGTAGAATTGTGACCTTAATATTCAACAAAAGTATTAGGTGTAGGTACTCATTTTATTCAGAATTTTAAGCTCTACAACATTTGTATTGACAATGTTTTTGAAAACGTTAGTAATTTCAAGATAGTGTTATAATATTAAAAAAAAAAAAAAAAAAAAAAAAAAAAAAAAAAAAAAAAAAAAACGTGTTTTTTGACTATAAATCAATGTATAATTCCCAACGCCCACCTATTACGAGGGGGAAAACGTAGCATATTAATTCTAGACCTAAACTGAAGTGGTTAAAACAATTTCCAGCTTTACCCTAATTATTTCCGAATTCAACTCCCTAACCACTGGGCTGTTGGAAATTTATTTAATTGTAAAAGTAAGTGGTGAAAGACACAAATATACGAGGGTGTATCAATAAGGTTTTGTCCTCACATAGAAATAATTGAGTGAAATTTACGAAATTGCTGCATTGTATTAGTCCCTACAACATTTGTATTGACAATGTTTTTGAAAAAGTTAGTTATTTCGAGATAGTGTTATGATATTAAAAAAAAAAAAAAAAAAAAAAAAAAAAAAGTATTTCTTGACTATAAATCAATGTATAATTCCTAACGCTCACCTATTACGAGGGAAAAACGTAGCATATTCATTCTAGACCTAAACTGAAGGGGTTAAAACAATTTCCAGCTTTCTCCTAATTATTTCCGAATTCAACTCCCTAACCACTGGGCTATTGGAAATTTATTTAATTGTAAAAGTAAGTGGTGAAAGACACAAATATACGAGGGTGTATCAATAAGTTTTTGTCCCCACATAGAAATAATTGAGTGAAATTTACGAAATTGCTCGATTGTATTAGTCCCTACAACATTTGTATTGACAATGTTTTTGAAAAAGTTAGTAATTTCGAGATAGTGTTATGATATTTAAAAAAAAAAATGTTTCTTGAATATAAATCAATGTATAATTCCTAACGCTCACCTATTACGAGGGAAAAACGTAGCATATTCATTCTAGACCTAAACTGAAGGGGTTAAAACAATTTCCAGCTTTCTCCTAATTATTTCCGAATTCAACTCCCTAACTACTGGGCTATTGGAAATTCATTTAATTGCAAAAGTAAGTGGTGAAAGACACAAATATACGAGGGTGTATCAATAAGTTTTTGTCCTCACATAGACGTAATTGAGTGAAATTTACGAAATTGCTGCATTGTATTAGTCCCTACAACATTTGTATTGACAATGTTTTTGAAAAAGTTAGTAATTTCGAGATAGTGTTATGATATTAAAAAAAAAAAAAAAAAAAAAAAAGTGTTTCTTGAATATAAATCAATGTATAATTCCTAACGCTCACCTATTACGAGGGAAAAACGCAGCTTATTCATTCTAGACCTAAACTGAAGGGGTTAAAACAATTTCCAGCTTTCTCCTAATTATTTCCGAATTCAACTCCCTAACCACTGGGCTATTGGAAATTCATTTAATTGTAAAAGTAAGTGGTGAAAGACACAAATATACGAGGGTGTATCAATAAGTTTTTGTCCTCACATAGAAATAATTGAGTGAAATTTACGAAATTGCTGCATTGTATTAGTCCCTACAACATTTGTATTGAGAATGTTTTTGAAAAAGTTAGTAATTTCGAGATAGTGTTATGATATAAAAAAAAAAAAACGTGTTTCTTGACTATAAATCAATGTATAATTCCTAACGCTCACCTATTACGAGAGGGAAAACGTAGCATATTCATTCTAGACCTAAACTGAAAGAGTTAAAACAATTTCCAGCTTTCACCTAATTATTTCCGAATTCAACTCCCTAACCACTGGGCTATTGGAATTTTATTCAATTGTACAAGTAAGTGGTGAAAGACACAAATATACGAGGGTGTATCAATAAGTTTTTGTCCTCACATAGAAATAATTGAGTGAAATTTACGAAATTGTTGCATTGTATTAGTCCCTACAACATTTGTATTGACAATGTTTTTGAAAAAGTTAGTAATTTCGAGATAGTGTTATGATATTTAAAAAAAAAACGTGTTTCTTGACTATAAATCAATGTATAATTCCTAACGCTCACCTATTACGAGGGGGGAAACGTAGCATATTCACTCTAGACCTAAACTGAAGGGATTAAAACAATTTCCAGCTTTCCCCTAATTATTTCCGAATTCAACTCCCTAACCACTGGGCTATTGGAAATTTATTCAATTGTACAAGTAAGTGGTGAAAGACACAAATATACGAGGGTGTATCAATAAGTTTTTGTCCTCACATAGCAATAATTGAGTGAAATTTACGAAATTGCTGCATTGTATTAGTCCTTTCTATATAGTTATCGTGCACACTAACACACTTCGGCAACGGTATTTCAAAGAGAGGAGAAGATCGTATTCCAGGAGTTGCGACAGGGACCCAAAGGGGGATAATTTTTTTCTAACATTTTCAAACCGCCTCAAGTGACATATTGTTGAAAAGCCCTGTGATCACTTATTCATATTATGGACTCACGATCCCCTCCCCACAAATTTGCTCCCAGAAGAGCGTGAATGATGTCCGAAACATTACAAAAATTCCCCCGGAGGGCAAACTTGGGAGGGAAGCTCGGGAGGTTCATAGCATGAATAAGTTGTCACAGGTCTTTCCAACAATATGTCACTTGTGTTAGTCGTCAAAAGTTAGAAAAATGCCCCCTTTGTGTCTATCCCGCCTCTCTTTCAAATACCGGTTGAACAAATGTATTACGATGCTCACTGACTATATAGAAAAGGATTCATATAATGTAGCAATTTCAAAAATTTCACTGAATTATTTCTGTGCGAGGGCAAAACCTTATTGATACTGCCTCTTTCAAGTCCGAAATATTGACAATTATTTGGATAAAATCTCAAGTTTCGAGATAAATAGGTGAATTTATTTCTTTTGGGTTATTCCATTTCATAAAAGTTAAGAATTTATTTGTTTTAAAGGCTTTGGCATAATTCAGTAAGAAAGTACACTTTTACGCCATATATTAACATCAGAAGCGAAAATAAAATGACGACCGTTGAAAACATTTCCTGTCCTATATAACTTATTTATATCAACATATATTACATACTTCGTGTGACATAATTGTATGACTTATTTTTGTACTAAATAAACTGTGTCTTACAAGGAGAGGGCCAACCTTGTTAATCACAGATTTTGATTATTTTAATATATGTTGTAGGGTAGAGACCCCTTAGTGTCAGATTCAACGGATTGTATCCAACGATCCTTAGTTCTTGAGAAACCGGGGGGTCTAATACACAACTTAAATACTTACTTTGCAACCAAAGTGACAGGTTAGTCGTAGCACAGTTGGTATCGCGTTTTCCGGCTAATCCGTGGGACCGGGTTCTATGCCTGAATGCGCTACAATTGTTTTTCTCATTTTTTTTTGTTTATAAATATGCTTTTAATTATAATTTAATAATTTTAATTAAAAATTTTAATATCATACATTAATTATAATGTTAACAAACTTAAATTTATCATTTCTTATTTGTAAACTATTATTTCCCATCCTTTAAAGAGGTTTAAAAAGAAATTGGATCTATTATTGAATGATAAAAATTCCAAAATCGTGATAAAATATGTTGTGTCGCCATCTAGTTTTGATAAAATAAAAATAAAAATAAAAGCAGAAAAAAGATAAAGGGGAAAGAAAAATAATTGAAAGCGCAAGCATGCTTATTACAAATTTAAAAATCTTTAATATGCAAAAAATCGCGTTGTATTTTAATTCTGATACTAATTTTTAATATAATTATGCTTGTTACTTTGAAAACAGAATAATAGTATTATCGCATTGACTTCCTTTGTTAAAGCGATGCGCAAATGATGTTTCTTTAAAATCACGAATTGATACAATTGCTCAATATCATTGCATAGATAAAGAATATATGAAATACATTTTAAAATTGATATAAAAAAAATTAACAGTTTTATGATGTTTTATTACAATTATTTAGTTAAAAGTAAAAAATTAAATAGGTTAAAATTATAATTGACATACAATATTAAAAATTTTAATTGACAATCAGATTATTAAGTTACGCTTACAAGTATATTTATAAAACAAAAAATAAGAAAAATCAAATGTAGCGCATTCAGGTATCGAACCCCGGCCCGCGGATCAGCCGGCAAACGCCATAGCAACTGAGCAACGACTAACCCAGCATTTCGACTGCAAAGTAAGTATTTAAGTTGTGTACTAATATTAGATCCCCTGGTTTCACAAGAACTAAGGAGCGTTGGATAAAATCCTTTAAACGTGACACTAAGGGGTCTCTATCCTACAACATATATTAAAATAATCAAAATCTGTGATTAACAAGGTTGGCCCTACCCTTGTTAGTGTATGCAGTAAATGCAGTAAAAATTTAAAATTTTGCATGTGCATTTGACATATTGACAATTACTTAAAATACAAAAGTAATATACGCTTATACATATCATTGTAATAATTAAAAATGTTCAAATACCAATATTCAAATATCAATAAAATGCTTTTGAACATTCCGCTTTTTTCCGAAATTCAACTTCGCCATTTTATATTTCGTGCGATTATCCATATAAGAAAATACTAGTATCATAATTTGCGTTTAAAATACATATGTTGATCTGTGGAACCTTTCGCTATATAGAAAGAACGGACAATTAATCTACTTTATTGAACGTACAAGGAATGTCCCCATAAGGACATAGTCAGAAAAATCTGAAAAAATTACAAAATGATGCTCTTATGTGGATATATTGGTTTACAAAAAAAAAAAAAAAAAAACATAAATAAATAAATACATAAATAAAAATAAATAAATAAAAAATAAAAAATCTGGGGATCCTCGAAATAGCGTACATAAAAAGTGATGAAATTTTCATTTATTTGGCGATTTCTCACCGTTTGGTGATAAAATAAAATAAAAAAAAATAATCCCTTTTATGTCGAATGTACTTTAGGTAATTAACTTTTTTATTTTGGATTTTTTTTATGTATATTTAATTTAAATAACTTTAGTTTTCGCATTTTTAGTTTGTTTTAACTACAGTTTTGTCACTTTTAGTTTGTTTTAACTATAGTTTGTCAGTTTTAGTTTGTTTTAACTATAGGTGTAACTTACGTCTTATATATTTATAATGAAATTTAACTATCATATTTTACTTTTTAAATCAAAATTTGAATTAATTTTAATTGTTTTGAGCTCAAAAATAAGTCCGATTGAGCACTGTCGATTTCATTTTGTTTCTATGGAAACATCAACTTCTTCGATATCGAAATGTATAACGGCAGAATTTTTCATGTAGATTTGATTTTTGAATAGCCTTTTCAATTTAAAAACCCTTGGATTGGAGGATAAAGCAATGGAATATTTTCATTCAAATAAGCAATAAAAAGGATAAAATTATAAATTAATTATTACATTTTAGAACATTTTAAAAGAATATTGCTGCCAATTTAATAATACTCATAAGTAAATATTTTCAACTTGAAAAATAAAAAAGAAACAAAATAAATAATTAAAAATCAAATGTCAGCTTCGCTATAACGTAAAACGGATATTTGCAACTTTCAAAACATAGAAAATACTTTTTTTTCCTGTGATAAAATTATATAAATACAGTAACAAGCAACATGTGTAAGCAATACAAAAGGAAAATATATATATATATATATATATATAGTAAAATCTTTCATTGATTAAGTTTAAATTCATTACATACGGCGCATTCTAAAAAACAATAAACATGCAAGTTTCAGATGCATTAAAATCGTTTGCTTTGGTGAGGAAAAATCCTGTTTGCCAAATCACGTGTAGCTTTCGTACTTCGTGACAAATATTCGAAAGTTTTTAATTTTTTTACAGACTTTTTGCTGAAATTCCGCCGCTAAATTTAACTGATCTCTTATTACATACAACTGTAGTTTCACTAGAATTTTTTTCTACATATTCTGAATATGACCTGTAAGGAGAACTTCCATTGTAGTAGTAGTAAATTGTAAAGTGTTCCTTTGAAAAGAATTAAATTGCTATACTAGATACTAACATTTCTTTGTAAATGCTGACTAAGTAATTCTAAATTTTAGTTCTTTTCAAATGAGACAGATTAATTTCTTCCAATCTCACTAAATATTCATAATAAAATCAGTAACAGTTAAGCCGTATTCAGTTTGTGCTTACATAAAAAATGGCGTGTTAAAAGAAAAAAATTGTATATTAAAAATATCCAATTATATTCATCCTAATCCTAACAGAACTAGGAATTCTGTTGTAAATCGTAAAACCGCTGCATAAACTATATCGTCATGCTGCCTTTGCGGACAGAAATATTGGGCCGAATTATTATCCGTTGCATCAACAATCAAATTAATTTTAAAATAATTTATACGGGTTCAAAAACTCCGTCCATATGAACAATCTCAAAATACTTTTATGAGTTGTTGTTTTTTGTAGATGGCCGTATTATTGTTAGCAAAGATTCCGTCACACTGTCAATAGACTAATTTTCGACTTTGTTATTTTGGTATACATATTATTATTTTTGGCCTCCATAAAATGTATGTTTTATGCGTAGTACTATTAACTATTATTATTCGTAATTCACATTAGATTTGGTTTTAATATTTATGTACATGTTTTAGCTAACTAGATCTGTTATTATACAAATTCTAATCATTCCTTTTTTTAATTCATATAGATTTTCACATACTTTATTTTTTCTTAACATGGATTTTTCAATTATTCATTTAATAGGAATAAAAAATAAACAATGTGATAAACAGGGCGTACATATAAACCTCAATATTTTCCCATTCTAATTTTAATTAAACTATTTATACTTAAGAGTTACGGTTTTGATTGTGACGTAAAGCAGATCCAAAAGTTTTTTTTTTTTTTTTTTTTTTTTTTTTTACTTGTTTCTTTTTGTAGGCTATGAAGAACCATTTGAAAGTTCATGCAATTATTAATCTCTCTATATAATTGCATTAGCAAGGCCTTATATATTAAATTGATGACGAAACTTACTTTCATTCAAAGATGATTAACATCAATGACAAGGGTGCAGTAAACTCTGACTTTAACATAAATCTACTGGGCAGCTATTCAGATTTATTGTGTATGATGATCGTGTTTGCTAAAAGAAGTCTCTATTGTCTTAAACAAGAAAGTTAGAGATATATTATAAGTCACAAATAAGTTTAAGGGAAACATAGAACATTTTAATTTTAACAGTATTATTCAATTAGTAATCTCAGTATATAAGTACATTAGTATGGCCTTATATATTAAAATGATGACGAAACTTACTTTTTGGCGAAGATGATTAACATCAATGACAAGGGTGCAATAAACTCTGCATTTAACATAAATCTACAGGGAAGCTATTCAGATTTACTAGCTGCCCTTGGCGACCGGTTTGGTCTCCGTTAGATGTGTGCTAAGCATTGTACCATGTTACTTTTATTTAAAATTTAATTTACTTTCTCAATACTTCGCCAAATCAGAAGTTTCTAGTAGAGAAACCAAGAACTCCGTATTTTTATGGGTACTACTTGGTTATCCCATCGACCAAAAATATATCGCCAAACTATAAGATTAAATATCAATAATGGTTGATAGTAAATGTCATATTCGCTTGTTTTTAAGCAAGTTGCACGTATTTACGTCATCAAGTTATTTTTATTTCGACGTTTTATTTGTATTTTTATTAATGTTATACTAATTTATTTGTTCTTTCGCTATTTAAAATAAAAATTATGTCAATTTGTATAATTTGGCGAGTGGTTTGGCGATTTATATAATTTTGCGAAATGAGTCGATGGTATAACTAAGTAGTACCTTTTTATGCTAGCCAGGCGCAAGTGATAAATCATCAAACATTGTCTTTCCAATAGCTTTTTTTCATATTTAATTAATCTAAAATATAATAATTTCACTCATTTTATTTAAAATACATAATTTTAATTTGAAATTCGTGACTTTAATTTTTTCTTTCCCTTTTGTAACTAAAAGAAAAGAAAAATAATAAATAATACCAAAAACCATGACTTTTAATTTCAATATCAAAGCATTGTTTTAATTTACCACGCGAAAAATAAAAAAAAGTAAAAAATGGTCACCTGGCATATAAAAAGCGAAGCGGTCAGCCCGGAACTATTGATGACAGTCACATGACTTAGCCTATTATTATAGAGATTATGTAGGAAGATCGTGTTTGCGGAAAGGAGTCTCTGTTGTCTTAAACAAGAAAGTTAGAGATATATTATAAGTCTAAAATAAGTTTAAGGGAAACATAGAACATTTTAATTTTAACAGTATTTACGTTTTTGTATTATTAATATATATATATATATATATATATATATATATATATATATATATATATTTTTTTTTAGAAATTGAAAATAAAGTGATTCCCCATTTCTTCATCTCATATAAAATTGTGTGTTGTTTTATTACAGCATAATTTTGCTATGCTATAAATGTTACAAATTTAACAATTGTCTCTTTTTGTTTCTCTAGTTCTGAAGCAGCGGTTTAATCCACAAGTGTACGATGAATTCGTAGTACGTGGCAACACAGCAGTACTTAAGTGTCATTTACCTCCATTTGTTAAGGAATATGTTGTTGTCGATTCTTGGATAAGGAATGATGATCATATCATGAAAATGACAGAGAATAAAGGTAACATTTCATTATTTCTTATATTTATTAATATTAATAATTAAAGCAAACAAATATGAATCAATCATTTTAAGAATTCAAGGTCATCTTAAAAGAGGCTCAAAATTCAACATTTCCTATACCTCAAAAATTCAAACATTGCAAAGCCCCCAAATATTTAAAGTTATACATATATATATACATATATATATATATATATATATATACAGGGTGTCCATAAAAGAATTTTCCAGTTATAAATTTGAACTGGTTGTAAGCTTTGTAGAGTGTTGGTTCCAGGTCACAAATAAATAGTAACTCAAACAGATTTAGATAAGCGCATGCGCAAATACTGCTTTGTTACTTACTCTCTTACAATTCCACATACGCAAAATAGCGACTCCTGAGCGTAAAGTGTTATTTCTGGGCTGAAGATTAAAAAGTTGCATACGGCCATGCGATTTTGCCTTTGGGGTATTAAAAAGGTCTTGTCTACGTTCCGATGCTGAATAATGATTTGAAAAAGTTGAGACACAATATTTTAAGAGGCCACTTCCATTAATCCGAACTTGTTAACCGAAGTTTGGGATAAATTGGACTTTAAGTTGGAGGTATGCCATATAACTAAATACATATTGCACATTTTTAAGAAAAACTAAGTTAGTTTAACTTGAATTTGATGTATGATTTGTTGTAAATAGTCTAAATGAAACTGTTATAATATACCATACAAACTAGGACATATATATGTATTGGAATCTATGTTAAGTGTGTCGGGGGGAAGGAAATGTATTTGTTAATGTCATTTTATTCATAATTTACACTTTTTGTTGGCATATATATATATATATATATATATATATTGTAACTAAGCATTAATAACATGAAAATGTACATTACTCTTGGGTCAGATTTCCGTATAAGCTGTAATCACATGGACAAATATATTTTTTTCTATTATACACTGATATTTCCTGCTAATAAATCATTAACCTCTGCGCTGCTTCCCAAACTTTTCCAAATTTACGATCAATCTTTTTTAATGAAGATATTTTAGAAAATCCATTAGACATATATTTAACAAATTTTACAGACTGTTGAGAATTTGTGTAGAACGCTGGACACAAAATTTGTGTTTATTGTAGGAATTCTCTAACATTCAAGGGAAATTCTTCTTTATCTGATGATTTTTACTTAGATATTTTACTTTTGATGCATAAAAACGTATACATTTACTAGGTATGATGTAGAGGTGGATATTCATGCGTATTCATACGATGGATTTTCATACATAGTATTGGAAGATATTACACGATTTATGTATGACATTGATGAATAATAAAGCAAAAAATATGTTATTTTCATCTTTAGAAAAAAATAATATATTTTTACAAAACAGAATGGAAACAAATTACAAATTAGACAAAAAATCTAAAAATATATTTTAGCATTTTTATGAATTCTGTTGTATGAATTCTATGAGTTTTCTACAATTAAAAGTTCGGAAATTTCTTTCAAATGTTCTTTCCATTGGACGATAGTATTACAACTATGGAATATTCTTTTGTCGGTGAAATGACCACTTGTGATGCACCAACAGCATCATAATCTAATCATATATACATCATAGACATGTATACACTAGATATTTGCATAACAAGCCACATTAAAATAATATGAAAAAAATGCATATATTATTTTCATGCATATATTTTATATTTAGTCTCGATTTATGTACGACAGTTATGACACATCGGTACTTTTAAGTACCACATAAGTATTTAGTCGTAATTAGAAAAAAAAAAATAAATATTTTATTTTAAACATATTTTCTAATGTATCATATTAATTCAAGGAAAAAAAAGTTTCGAGGAGATAGTATTTTAAATTCATAATTTGGGATATAAAGGGTTAAATGTAGTAGCCAGTGTGTTAAAATTGGATATCTCTTAAGCTGAATGCACTGCGCTGTAGCTAAAGATTATAAAAGTAGAATTCTTGTTTTTTTTTTTTGTGCCTCCACAGAATGTCCCCTTTTTAAGAGAAGCTTTACAAAAATTTGTCGCCAATACAAAATTGATAATACTGTGGCAATATTAAAATAATGACGATTAAATTTACTTTGTTTCTATTATACAAAGTGCCCTAACTACGTAAAAACCTTTTTAAAGCAACTGTTAGTTGTAAATTTTTTATCTAGAATTAGAAAATAAAATTTGTAATACAACCTTAAATTCATTTCAGAAATTGCGTATATTTTAAATGAAGATTGTTCTTTTAAAATTGGAAAATACAGATATTTGTTTTAGATATATATTGTAAAATTAAAATGTGTTTTAAATAAAATTTTTCTACTTTGGAAATACTATCTGATATCGTATTTTAAATTTAAAATCTAGAATTTTTTTTTATATTACTAATAAATTTAAAATGAAGAAATTACATTAAGTATAGACATACACTATTATATTTCTATCTAATACTGAAAATGAAAATATTTATAGAATTCAAGTTGCTTCTAATGTGTTTGTTTTAAAGAATTGTGGAAAGGAATTATGGAACCCATTCCATGTTTTTCGTTTGTTAAAAATAATATAATGAATTTATAAAGACTAGGATATATAATTTCATATATTTTATTTGTTCTCTATTTCCTGATTTTGTTTAAAATGCATTCAAGCTTGTACCTAATTACACATTCATTATTTACGAGTGAATTTCTTTACATTCCATTTGTCAAAATTTGTTAATTAATTTCCTATTTATTTGTGTAACTTTTAATATTTTATATGTTATTCATATTTTCATAAAACGTTTTACAATCAAATAGGTAAACTGGAATATAATTATATAATAAAAAAAACTAATACCACTATTTGTTACTATAAATCGAAATTAAAATTTTTTTGCATTATTCAAATATATATAATTTATTCCATTTTTAAGTACGTTCTTAATTATATGAGTATGTAGCACCTATAGTTGTCGTCTGGTCTGCCGTATGTCTGTGATTCTGTCCTCATATAACAGCACAAAAACCACCCAACCACATTGCTTGAAATTTAATATATATAATTGTTGCAGAATGTTGTAGAGTCATTTAAAATTTTATAAAAGTTGAATAAATCTCAAAAAGATATTAATAAAATTTTCTTCATTCTATTAAATCATATCACACGTAATTAATTCACTGTTATCCCATGATAGGTAATGATTCTAAGTTTCTATGTTGATTACATCCTATTTAAGATGAAGTCATATTATTTCGCGTTACTGAATTTATGTAATCGTAATAAATTTTGTATTTCCTGCATTTTTGCATAAGAGTGCAACATCTATTACACCAAAATCTAAATATTTATAGATCTAGTTATTGTACGAACTCATCCCACTTGCCACGTTTGACGTGCAATTTCTGGTTTGATTTATTTTCTCTGTATATATATATATATATATATATATGTTACATTATTAGATCTAATTCCACGATTTCCCTATCTTATTCTAAATTACTAATTCATATTCCCTAAATCCTTATCCTTAAATAATCTCTACCGTTAACTCTGTTAAATTCCCTTTAATTTAATGTCTCACTTGTCGTAATCGCTTAAATATTACGCTTTTAGTATTCTTAAATTAAATGTTCCATTCCCGCGCTTTTTCTTTCGAGAATATTATTTTAGCTTCCATTTTTACTTTACCGCGCATTTCTGAGATTATCCTTTTTTCCTTCAAATTCATCAGCTAGCTCTGTTCGCACTCTTTATATGACGTGACATTCTTAATTATTCATTGGTTGAGAGCGCGATCTACGTCATATTTATATCCTTGAACGTGAGGGACAAAAAGTTGATACTCGCTGTGTTTCAGCAGATTTGAGACGTATTTCCAGTTTTCATCCATCCCCTGCTCGCCGTCCTGTTATTCGATTATCTGGAACTTTGTTTAAACCTAATTACTACTACGGAGCGATGGCTAATTATCTTGGTGGAAACTGCACTTTTTGCAAGATATTCTAATAAAGTGCTTAGCTGATATTATGAAAATTTCTTCTGGGGAAACTTCACGGAACGATGCATTCTATTGTTTTCACTCAACAACTGCATTTCAACAATTCGTTCTACTAATATAACAGATTCGAATTATCTGTTCTGACCACTTCTTTTACGCCATTATCGCTGGATGAGATCCTCAGCTATTATCGTGACAGCCTGTAATGCAATTTTAACGATAAAGCCAATCCAATGTTGCTAGAATGTAACATATATATATATATTTAACGATGAGAAAAGAAATTTGAGATTTTTTTCACACCAAGAAAAATTCAATGCATTTCCAAAATACTACACATACTACTTAGAGAGGGGAAACGTAATATGAATAGAAAAAAGTTCCAGATTGACTTTAAATAGAATGATTGAATTTCATCTTTAGTTAAGGGAAAGAATAGCTCTTCAAAAATATAACTTTTAAAAAATATATAAATGAAATTTTGATTTATCGTTACGTTACGGTTTTTCATACTCATTGATCCCTTATTTTAATACTTTAATAATTTAAAGTGTGTGCTATAGTATATTCGTCAAACACTTATCACAAACACACCTGTTCTTGCGTTTACTTATAATAGGTTTTGTTGATATTATATTTCATATTTTTAACTATATTTAACCATTTTATTATAATCATTTTCTAAACGAATAATTCCTCATGTAAAGTTCATTATAAATATTACAGAAAATTTAACTGAATTCATCAAATGAAAACTTATCTAAACATATCTTTAAAGATATCATGTAGCAATATAATACTTTAACTAAATACACCTTTGTAAAAGTTTTATTCATTAAAATGCTTGTCGAAATTAAAAATATCCTTCTAACTTGTGAGTTGTCCAATACCATTATTTAAACTGTTTTAAAAATAATTGTTACACAAACTGTGTTTGGTTAAGCATAAATTTATTTGAAGAACCTGCTAAGAGAAAAAAAAAGAATGATCTCCCTCTCTGCGTGTAAAGAATCATTTTATCCATTGTTTTAAAGAAAATTTTAAACTCTTTGAAACATCTTATTCAAAATAAAAACGCGAACCTTCTCTCGTCTTTTAAAATATAGTTGTTTCAAAACCGATGGCATAGTATGCACAAACTTAAATAATCTTTTGTATAAATTGAAATAATCATGTAGAAATTAATCACCTTTCATTGCATCCTTTTAAATATTTCAGATTTACAAAAAAAGTTATTTGGAAAATTTGAGTTTGTAAACATTTTGCCTCTAAAGTTCGAAGCTTATCGCACTCAAACATTACAATCAATATATTTTTTTAGTCGTATCAAGTATGGAAGGTACATTTATTTTGAATAATGCGGTCGATAAAATAAAAGACCTGTCGTGTTTAAATCCCATTTAACACCCTGAATTATTCCTTTAAACGTCTTTTAGGGTTTTTCTTGCATGTTTAATAATCATAACGTAATAGCTATCAAAAGTATTGGTATGGGGATTTGTATTTGAAACCAGCTTTGCACTTTTTTTTCCTTATGCACGTGAAAAAATTAGAATTAATATAAATTTTGTGGTAAAACAGTCTTTGAACTGCAGTAGGACAGTCGACAAAACTTACTTGACGGGGAAACACGGTTAGGTGGATAGAAATTATTTTTATAAAATCGAATGTTGTTCTTATTCGCGTTTAGTCTTAGATTTAAAAAAAAAAAAACTGATAGGATTACACTCCGATATGCCGGACGATGAACAAGAAAGAGTTAACAAATCTACAATTTAAAAAAATGTAATAGCCACTAATGGTGAATTAAAGGCATTATTTAATTACATGCTTTAGATTCTTCAAGTTTCGTATCGTGATTTATCAGTTTAATTAAATAAAACAAATTACTTTTAATCCGCGTTTCTTATTATTGAACCAACTATTCTGAGATAATGTCGGTAACCACAAACTTGTGATTATATGTATCTCGTTTTATTTACATGTTTTGGGTATAAGCTAAAAAAAAGCAGACGTGTTTTCTAAATTGTGTTTTAAATGCTTGAAACTATTTTGAAATGATTAAATTCTGAAAAACATTTTCATTTTGCTTTTTAAAAAAGAAACTATATTCCACTTTGTATATTCTAACGAGCGAATACCCAGTTTAAAAGCGTTTATCTTCTAGGGTATACACTTTAAATGCTCAAAGCTGGTGTTGACTCTTTGGTACCCAGCAGATTTTATGATTTTACGAAAGAGTTGTGCGTTCTGTTATTCGACTTGAACTGTCACATCCGTAGACATACAAAAACATGCATCACACGTACTAATAATACATGTGCAATGTAATGCAATTAATGTAAATGTAATGCAATTTATTTAAAAGCATATTTTGTAAAAAAAAAAAAAAAAAAAAAAAAAAAAAAAAAAAAAAAAAAAAAAAGGTTAAAAGCAGAAAATTTCAAAGGCATTTTTTCCTCCATTTTACGGAAATGTATTTCTTTCATTACTTTCACTACTTATTTTTAAACATTTGGAAAAAAATGGTTATTGTTCTCTGTCAGGGTAGGAAATCAAAAACATACCTGATGCGTTTAATTGGTTGAATCCGCATTTTATTCGTTTTCTGATTGGTCTATACAGTAATCTGTATTTCACTTTACTTTCAACAGAGATGGACACTTCTGTTGCCACTATGAAAAAAAAGTAATAAAAACTACAAAAAAAAAAATTAATAAATCAGAAACAAATTGAGATACAGCTTTCAAACAAATTGATTTAAAAAGTACATTTTGTTCTATATACGAAGGTGTAAAAAGTAATATTGTTGGATGTTTAGAAGTTTAAGAATGGAATTTCATTTAAAATTGGTCGTCAAATTTCTTGGAAATCTGACGATGAAAAACCTTTTCCCGAACAGCCAATGAAATGCTTTGATAATACGTAAATTTCAGGAAATCTGACGAGTCGCAGGCGATTTTTGTCGCTTGCAATTTTTACGTGTAATAACACTATTAATTCATGGCGTAGGTAATGTATGATCAACTCCGTGCGATTTTTTATGTCGTAAATTTTAGATCATTTTCCAAATGGCCGTTGCAATTTGTTAAATTGCTTTTCTTTTCTTTCTTTCTTTACTTTCTTTTACTTTCTTTGCTATATCACGTTATTGAAAATTTTCTCTGTAAACGTAATTTATAGGCAAACACATAAAAAGGGGTAATGACAAATCTAAAATTCTTGGCGTGGGAAAAAAAAAACCCATCAAATGCATCTTAAATTTGTAACCAGAATAGAGAAATTTGTGAGATACTTATATAGGTATATATATTCAAAGAATCTGGACAGTAACGCTATCACAAAGTCATCTAACACTTTGTTGGAAACATATATTTTATATTACGGTTTTACAACAGCTTCGCATGGAGTAAACAACGTTTTTCTTATATTTGAAGCTCTCATAATATGATACCAAGGTTAAATTTTTGATTCTACTATTTTGATTTTATTGCTGGGTTGCTCCTATGCGGAAAGTTCCTTGGAAGGAACCATCCATTTTCAATTGGGTTGAGTTAAGGGTTATTGCCGGGCAATTCCAACAATGAAATATAATTATCATGAAAACTCTTTTTATACTGTTTCAAAGCGTGATGGGGTGTTGAATCCTGCTTAAAAATAAATGCGTCATTATCTTGGAAATGTTTATATGCGTAAAGCTTCAGTCTGGATTGAAGTATATCATTTCCATATTTTTGGGTATTCATATTCGCATTAATTACATACATCCATTTTGATTTCAAGCAACTCTATATCATAACACTGACCGGAAGCTACAATGATTTAAATATGCGAATTTCCTCTTGCGTATTGTATGCGAATCTTACCAAAGAGAATTATCTTCTTCTTATTTAAAAAAAAAAAAAAAAAAAAAAAAAAAAAAAAACTGGTCATTGTTCCGATTTGCAGCTAACATGTGTTGTAGCAAGTTTAATCTTTAAAACTCTTGTTGGAGAAACAAAGATGAGTTTTTAGTGGAATTCAATTACCTTAACAAATCTTTAAAATCTGTGTTGAACAGTCCTTCCACTCAACAACACATTGGCTTGAGACCTTTTTACCTTGTATAAATCGAGATGATTTCCCTCTTTCACCTATGCACAATATCGTTTTTCTTCTTCATATCTTGCTATCGTACACACTTTCCTGGTTTTGAAGTGACATGGTCACTTTTCATCGTTTAAAAAAGTTAGAAATGCCACATTTTGTTGCATTTTGTCCAATTTGCTTTCTAACTGAAACCTTCTGTATTCTTTCTGTATTCTTCCTAACTGCAGCCTTGTTTACTTAAAAATAATATTTTACATCGTTTACCAGGGGAACTGTCAGCGCTTTATGTTATACCTTTATTTAATTACATTTCCCATTAATCTCGCATATTACATAAGACACTGACAAATGGGCTTTGTAAATTCTAAAATGTGTTTCAAAAGACAACAACAGCATTTGAATCGTACTGTTACCTAATATATCCACAGTTGAAACAGAATGGTAACTGATTTGCTCTCTAAACACACATACTTATAGCTGCTTGCAAATAAAGGAAAGCTATTTCATGTCGGCATAACAAAGTTGTGTTTCTAATTTATTTCTTTTTTATTTATATGTCTATAAATTTGCATTAAATATTGACAAAGCTTATTTCATTACATTTTTTTCGTTATATTTCCCCTTATATAATATTTTATGTTATTACTTAAAACTAAAGTTACGTTATGAGCAATAAAATCTCTAAAATACAGTTTTCCGAAAAGAATTCCATAATCTTGGCTTCTAGTGTAACAGAGTACAGATTAGGCTATTCTCTGATTATCCCGCTGATTACGGTCTTGAGAGATAAATCGTCCCACGTACAAATAATTTAGTCTTT
This sequence comes from Maratus speciosus, assembly GCA_963932465.1. Classification (NCBI taxonomy): domain Eukaryota; kingdom Metazoa; phylum Arthropoda; class Arachnida; order Araneae; family Salticidae; genus Maratus; species Maratus speciosus. The sequence goes on along the minus strand of OZ010795.1, from coordinate 426,371,241 downwards.
TCGAAACACTTTCTCAAAACTAGTTACTACCATACATTTATCCTAGAATAATTTCAAGAGAAATATACCACAAATATATATAAATAGCTGTCAGATATAGCCTGCAGTGAAAATATTAACTTATCTGCGTTCACAAAGCTTTATTTTAAGTGTACAATCTATACTAATAAAATAAAGTATCGCTCTTTCTCTTTGCGATGGATATCGAAATATACCGCGTCTAGAAGTTAAAAAATTGAGGTGAGGTTAGTGCAAGACAGGTTCTGATGCACCTTACGCTCAGATTTTATTTTTTTACGGGCCGGGGTCACTGAGCCCCTTTAAGTTTTTATGCACTAAATTGTAAATAACTTCTCCCTTTCTATCCAATCTTCTTCATTCTGGAGGACCTTTCTCCATTTAGTTATTCTCACTTTTCTACTCTCCAGTTAAGACCTTGGCCACGTGGACCCCGGTATAGGGTCCCTTGAATTTTTCGGACAAATAAATTGTTAATAAATTGCTTCCTTTCAACCAGATCTTCATTTTTGGGATCCTTTTTTTCATTTAGTTATTATCATGTTTCTACATTACAGATTAGATCTTGGGACCCCCTAGGGTTTTGTAGGGCCCGTTACCAAACCCCTTTATTTTTTTGTGTGTCAAGCATTTTCCACTCTCTAATTTTCTCACCTTCCCTGTACATATTTTTAAAATTTAGTGTTGGACTATTCTTCCCAGACCAACACCCTCATTTTTTAAATGGTGTCCTAGAGTTCATTTTTAAACGTTTACCCATTTTTTGTGCATTTCTTTAAAATATTATTCTAACCAATATTTCGTACCCTATTCTTAATTTTTCTAATTGAAGATATAACACGCTATGCGCTAACACTTTGTAACATATTTTTATGTTAGGGCCCTGTTTTTAAATATCAGCTGGCTTCGTTGAGGTCCCCTATTATAGCTTCTATAAAAATTGCCCGAATTATTAGTTTTTATCCCAACAACTTTTTAGCTCCTCCAGCTACAATATGAACGACAGAAAAATTTATAGACTGTAGCTACCACCAATTCTGAAAAATTAATGGCATTTTTGGGGCCCTAGGTGCAGTTTCTTTAAAAATGATTCGAATTGCTTGTAGTTTTCTTTAGCACAGTTCTAGCGTCCTCCCATTACTTTAATTTTGACCAATTGCTTATCAAAATGTTAAGTACTAAGACTTTAACACGTTTTCATGTTACTGTCCTGCTTTTAATTATAAGCTGGCTCCTTTTGTGTACCCAATTATAGCTCGCTTTTAAATGGTCTGATTCTTTAGCTTTTATTTCTAACGAATTCTTAGGTCCTCTTGATACTACATGAACGTCAAGAAAAAAAATCAGACTTTAGCTACCACCAAATTTGAATATTAATCGCCTTCTTGAGGCCCTTGATGTAACTTTTTTAAAAATGATCCAAACTGCATGCAATTTTCTTTGATATAGTTCTAGCATCTTCCGATTATTTTAATTTTGACTAATTGTAAATATAAAACGTTAAGTAATATGACATTTTAACATGTTTTTATGTTAGAGCCCTATTTTTTGTTTTATGAGCCCTATTTTTAATTATCAGTTGTGCCACCTATTATAGCTCGCTTAAAAATGGTCCGATTCAATAGCTTTTTTTCTAACAATTTCTTGAGTCCTCCAGCGACTACATGTTAGCTACCGCCAATTTTGAATATTAATCGTGTTTTTCGTTCCTTGGTGCATCTTTTTATATAAAATGACCCAAATTGCATGCGATTTTCTTTAACGTAATTCTAGCTTCCGATTATTTAAAATCTACTAAAAATATCTTTATACCCATCTACATGCCAGTTAATTGGCATCCGGTACCGGGACCCATGAAGTTTTTCCAACATACATTGTTAATAAATTGCTCGCTCTTTAATCAGATCATCATTTTTAGATCATTTTTCTACTCAGTTATTCTCCAGTTTTCATCACGTTCCTCCCATCGCCCGGGCTCGTTGAAATTTTTGTTTTCGGTATGCTTTTTCCACCTCCTAATTTTCTCGCCTTCTCAAGGCAAAATTTTAAAATTGATTCTTGGACACCGCTTCCCGGACCAACAATCACCATATTTTAATTGGGACAATAGGGCCCTGTTTTAAGCATATAATGTTTGCACATTTCTTCAAAATTTTATTCTAATGACTAATCCCTACCTATGCTTAATTTTGACTAACTGAAAATCTATTGTACCAAGAAATAAGACCATTTAACATGTTTTTATGTTATGACCCTGCTCTTAACTATCAGTTGGCCCCCCTCGGGCCTTCGTTATAGATCACTTAAAAATGGTCGGATTCATTAGATTTTTTGTCTAAAAATTTTTAAGGTCCTCCAGCTGCTACATGAACGACATTAACATTTTTCAGACTTTAGCTCTACCAATTTTGACATTAATCGTTTTTTGTGGGCCTTTAGTGCAGCTTCTTTTCAAATGATCTGAATTGCATAGTTCTAGCGTCCTCCGATTACCTTTAAAACTACTAATAAATGTCTTTATACGCAACTACATGCTAGTTAAAACCCTGTCACCAAAGGGCTCGGTACTGGGCCCCTTGAATTTTTTGCACCATTAATTGTTAATAAATTGCTAAATCTTAATTCGATCTACATTTTTGGAATCCTTTTCCATTTAGATATTCTTACATTTATTGGTTCCAATTAAAATCCTAACCACCCTAGGATAGCTTAGGGTCCAACCACGGGCGTTTTTAACATTTTTTGCGCAATGCATTTTTCACCTCCTAATTTTTATCAAAAATTTAAAGTTGAGTCTTGGACTTCTCTCCCCGGACCAACACCCTCATGTTTTTACTAGGACATAGAGCCTTGTTTTATTTTTTTAAGTATCATGTCAGAAGTTTTTGAAAATGAAAAATTTTAAAGTTAAAATATAGCAAAAATCTGATACTATAAAATAGAGGAGACTGTTCTCTTTTTTTTACTTTTGATAAATGATTTTCATGCACATTTTAGGTCTTAAACTGAAAATGACCTCCATTTTTTAACCATCACATCAGAATTTTTTCAAAAATCGTATATTTAAAAAAAATATATATATATTATGAAATAGTTATAAAGCATTTTTTATTCCATTTAATTTATTTTGATTTAATAATTTATTAATTTTTTTAGCTCATACTGGGGATTTTTAACACTAAACAACTTAGGAGTTAGTTGAGGTCGTGGGAGGCGGTTTAATTTTATCTTTGAACTTTATAACTTACAAATTTCCGATTTGTAAAAAATCTTAAAGTATTGGTTAAAAATGAAGGTCATTTTCGGATAAAAAAAAAACACATCCATCACATATATTTTATAGTATCAGATTTGAGATATTTTTTTACTTTTTCACTTTGAAATTCACAATTTGCAAACGTGATGGTTAAAAATGAAGGTCATTTTCGGATTCAGCGCTACAAAATATATAAGAATTAATTATCAAAAGCTGAAAAACGTGACACAAACCACGTTTTCCAGACTCGTGTTATTTAAACGCAAAAAATGGCGCTTGAGAATTAAATCTTTTAGAAGAGTAATCATTAATGTAAAAATGTATACCCTCAAGCGTGTATATTACACATGTTATTCCTTTCTCTTGCTTGATTTGAGGGTTTCTTTCTCTATTTGAAATATACATATGGAAAGAAGAAATATTTTTGATATTAGAATAATTGAAATTCCACTTAAGAGTGTGTATATTTTCGAAAAGAAAACTTGCGATTTGAGTCGAAATAAACTTTCTAAAGCTCACCAAGCAAGGCTTGCATATTAATCGACATAGCTGATTGTGCTCTTAATAACGATCTGAAAAAAATATTCAGGTGAATTCTTTATTTTATTTTATTTTATTTTTTTAAGATGGGAGCTTAAGCCTCAAAGTTCAATTGAATTTTCACAAAACGGCGGCAGTTTGGGATTTCAGGTGAATTATGGTAGATATATTTTTTTTCTTTTTTGAAAAAAAAAATTCAAAAATTCAAAATTAGTAAAAATCTACATTTTAAAGCTTTGTACCCCCAATTAAAAGAAAAGCTGAGTTTAATTTTAAAAGACAAAACACTGGTAGCTTAAAAAAATTTCATAAAAAAATACGTGGATTCAAAACAATATAGAGGAGAGTAGTACACAGTGAGACATGGTACACATTGAGACAGCAGTAACTTTGACATATAGTTATAATATTTTCTACAAGCTGGCACACACATATAACGGCCTCATCTTGTGTAACACAGTTTCGGCACTTCAGTTACTCGTCCGACAAAATAGTAAATAATTCTTTATTTTATAGTGATTACAATTAAATAAACGTCTAGTTTAGAGTTTATTTCCTTCAATATGACATATATTTACTTAACGAAACCTAACTATATCTAATAATAAACTATTTCCACAAAACAACATAAAATGTTTAAAGCGATAAAATTTATGTAACAGATGTGAGATGCATTTTGTTTCAACGTAACGAAAGTACAGAATGAGACACACAGTTGTGGTACACAATGAGACGTGTCTAATTGTATCCCTGCTATGTGGTTCTGATAGTTTTATTCTAGGTTTTTTTTCTCTCTCTCTGTCTGTTTGTGTATGTGCGCGTGCGATGGCTAGGGAAATCTACTAAGCGTAAGAGTCTGAAAATTTGAATGAAGGTAGACCAGGCTCTGCGATTGTCCACATGGGGCTCAAATATTTAATATTTTGAAAATATAGAAATGTTAATTAGAAATCATAAACTGCAGACAATTATTGATAGAGTGTCAAAATGTATGATTTATGAAAATATGTATATTGCGTCACTGTGTACCACTTATGGTATACAGTGAGACAATTTCAGAAACTCCGTTATGATGCTTCTGTGCTTTTATAAATAACTTTTTAAAAATAATTTATACATTAATATGTAATGTATTTGTGTTACTTAAAGATGTAGCAATTTTTTTTCAAAAGAATAAAAATCGGCGCCATTCGATAAGTAATAATAATTTTCGTCTTACTGTGTACTACCCTCTCCTATTAAAGAAAAAAGAAATATTTTTTTATTAGTCTTTTTGTCAACCATGATTACGGTCCGTTTGGATTTTTTGAAAAAATTCCAAAAGAAACTTACCTTAAATACATCATTGTATACATTTGTATACATACTTCGATTTAAAGTAATTTTAGTTACAAATGATTAGAAATTATTTCAGAAAATACATAAATATTCATTAATACAAATTTTATAATTTCAAAAGATGAATGAAGAAATGTTCATTTAGCATTCTAAATATTTACCATATTTTTATAGAAAATTTATAAGTAAAATATTTGAATATAGATATGTATTTTTCATTTTATTTTATTTAAAGATTCTTGATGCGTTGTTAAACAGGAAATTTTTTATAACACATTAACTATTTGTAAAGGTATACGAAAGTTCTCTCAAAAGGTATACGAAAGTATAAACAATGATTTTATCAACCTATCCTACTTTATGTATGTACTCATCTATATTTTTAGATATATTTAAAGAAATTATATATGAAATATTTATGCTTGGTAACATATTTCTAAAACTATAGAACATATATTCTCATTGCCGAAGTTCATTTCCTATTGCGATTGATCAATTAGCATTATCTATTCAAAATTTCTCTTACCACATAAATACAGAATACATTGTAATCATTATACTAAAGGAATTTAAATCTATAGATCTAGCTATAATTGATTCAGTCACACGTTTACAGATTTATACGCATACCTATTCAGGTATGTAATGTGCATGCATTCCAGTTGAAACCTATCTCTATTTTGAATTGGAAAATCTATTCATGAAAATATTTAAATCCATTTCTGTTCATAAATCAAAAATGCTTTTAAACATAAATAAGGTAAAGAAATTTCAGCTAAATTATTCTTGTTTTCCGACCTCGTTTTTTACACATAGATCGAAAATTCGTGATTTTATTCAAATTACATGTTCGTTACACAATAGTTGGTCAAGTTCATAATAAATGATCTTTCGACATATTCAAGCATTATTAAACTCTCTGAAATATCTAACAACAGCATAAATGAACGGATTGTTGAGTTATCTCTAAAGCAGTTAAATCGAGTTTCTGACTCAATATGAATAGTTACGTATGATTTAATCATGTACTCTATTAATTTACACTGAAGTTTAACGTCTCGTACCACTGAACAGACTAGATTATCAGAGATAATTAAACTTCACAGCACTGTTATGTAATTTTCAATTTTAAGTATATGATAAAATGTTCTGCGAAGTAATAATTTAGTAACTAATAGAATATTAAAATTGATAAATTAAACTAAATAAGAAAAGCACCAAACATTTGTTAATATCTACTAGGGATATTGCATGGTAGATTTTACGATTTTTAATCAAATACCATAAATACATAAATTGTTAAATGTATACCTTTAGTTTTATCAATAAAATATAAATATATGAAACTGTTGAAAAGTTCTACTTTTCAAAAAAGAGTTCTTTGCTGTCGAGTGGTCTCTGTAGTATTAAATGTTTTTTTTTTTTTTTTTTTGTATATTTTTATTTATTGAATATTGTTTATCCATTGTGTGTGTCTATGAGTCATTTAGTATAATGGAATTTATACAGTTTTATATGTGTATCAAAATTTTTTTTATATAATCAAGAACAGAAAATCATGCTTCTAGCATCTATTTCGTAACACTTACCAGCGCATTCGGCGTACTGTAATAAACTAATATGTTTGAATAACATACTTAGATAACATAGTTGAAAACCCAATTACTGCTATTACATTCAAGAGTGGCAAAAATGTCCAATTTTGTGAGCAACCCAATGTATGATCTATAGATTTTTATTCATTTTACGTAATATGCTAAAATTTAGTTTAATTAAATGCATAGCACTGTTGAAAATTTCTGTTCAGCAATTTATGTCAATAAAGGGAATTGTACATGACATTTTATGGATAGCCCTTTATATAATCTATCGGATTTATACACACCAAGTGATAGACAAAAAAAAAGTTAAATTTTAAAACGTTTTGCACAACTGAGAACGCACGTACAGCAAATTTTCTTAATGGGTAGAACTGTAGCCACATACTTTTTATATTCCTGTTAATGAACCATAAATTTTCTGCACACATGATTCTACAATAAAGACTTTGTAGTACACGCCAATTGATATTAAAAAAATATATATATATTTAAATTTCAAAACGTGCTGCACAACTGAAACCGCACTTCAAGCAATTTTTCTTCATTGGCAGAACTGTAGCCAAATACTTTTGTGTCCCTGTAAATGAATCATAAATTGTGTGCACACATGATTCTACAATAAAGACTTTGTAGTACACACCAAGTGATATACAAAAAAAAAAAAAAAAAAAAAAAAAAAAAAAAAAAAAAAAAAAAAAAAAAAAAAGTTACATTTTTAAATGTATTGCAGAACTGTAACCGCACTTTCAGCAATTTTTCTTCATGGGCAGAACTGTAGCCAAATACTTTTATATTCCTGTTAATGAACCATAAATTGTCTGCACACATGATACTACAATAAAGGCTTTGTAGTACACGCCAATTGATATAAAAAAATATTTAAATTTCAAAACGTGCTGCACAACTGAAACCGCATTTCAAGCAATCTTTCTTCATTGGCAGAACTGTAGCCAAATACTTTTGTGTCCCTGTAAATGAACCATAAATTGTGTGCAAACATGATTCTACAATAAAGACGTTGTAGTACACACCAAGTGATATACAAAAAAAAAAAAAATAGTTACATTTTTAAACGTATTGCAGAACTGTAACCGCACTTCCAGCAATTTTTCTTCATGGGCAGAACTGTAGCCAAATACTTTTATATTCCTGTTAATGAACCATAAATTGTCTGCACACATGATTCTACAATAAAGGCTTTGTAGTACACGCCAATTGATATAAAAAAATTCATTTAAATTTCAAAACGTGCTGCACAACTGAAACCACATTTCAAGCAATCTTTCTTCATTGGCAGAACTGTAGCCAAATACTTTGTGTCCCTGTAAATGAACCATAAATTGTGTGCACACATGATTCTACAATACAGACTTTGCAGTACACACCAAGTGATATACAAAAAAAATAGTTACATTTTTAAACGTATTGCAGAACTGTAACCGCACTTCCAGCAATTTTTCTTCATGAGCAGAACTGTAGCCAAATACTTTTATATTCCTGTTAATGAACCATAAATTGTCTGCACACATGATTCTACAATAAAGGCTTTGTAGTACACGCCAATTGATAAAAAAAAAATAATAATAATTTCAAAACGTGTTGCACAACTGAAACCGCACTTCAAGCAATCTTTCTTCATTGACAGAACTGTAGCCAAATACTTTTGTGTCCCTGTAAATGAACCATAAATTTTGTGCACACATGATTCTACAATAAAGACTTTGTAGTACACACCAAGTGATATACAAAAAAAAAAAAAAGTTACATTTTTAAACGTATTGCAGAACTGTAACCGCACTTCCAGCCATTTTTCCTTCATCGGGAGAATTGTAGCCAGATACTTTTGTGCCCCTATAAATGAACCATAAATTGTATGTGCAATGTTTCTACAGTAATGGTTTTGCAGAACACCTCAGTGTCATACATAAATTTGAATATGTTTAAAATGGTGTAACATCATTAAAATACACCGCAAATGATATTTCACCATAGGTTGTAATGTAACGCAACACTTTTGAATGTCCCTGTAAATGAACTGTTAAACACTTTGCGTTTCTTTTTCAATATCGAACATGCCCTGCTAAACTCCAATAGCATATATCCATTTAATGATAATCTGAATATATTTACGCGAGTTAGAGCACGGACAGACAGATAAACGGAATTCATAAACCCTTTTCAACTATTTTGAAAAGTTTTAAAAATAAAACAAATGCTTAATAAATACTAATATACACACGGACATTATAAAGTAAAACTTTATTTTCACTAAACCAGTCTAACACTTCAGAGTAGTATCCTTCTATATATAAAAAGGTTTTGATTTCGAAATAGACCAATGAAAATCTACGTAGAGATTCCGGGTAGATCGGCATCCAATTTGAATGCTTAAGCATGGCCTTTCATCGTTAATATTAAAAAAACTAATGCATACAAAAATATAAAAATCGGTGGTATTATAGAGAAATCTTTGGTAAACACGCTGATGTAGACAGTTTTCAAATCGAAGAATTATTTTAAGAGATATTTAATGCTAACTTCGGACAAAATCGTTCCATTAAAAAAGTTTTATTGGAGCAAAAACTATACATGTCAATTTAATCATTTTTAGGTCATTTTATACGTTGTAAGTTCCCGGCGTGCAGATTGAATTTATTTTTATTATTTGACTCAATGTTTGAGGTTTTATTTCAATTTTAAATTCAAATTTTCAGTATTTCGAGAGATATTTTTTACAAATTTTAGAAAATGTTATTAATTTAAACTGTTGCCAGTTGTATAAACACCGCAAACAATAATGTTTACTTCAAATTAAAAGAAAAATATTTACACGTGACTATTACAAACAGAAAAATAGAACTTTAAAATTAGAATTAAATGATTACATGTTAAAAGCAGGAAAATTACTTCATAAGAACCATAGGCACAGATGTCATACACGCACCATATTGGCGCAATTTTTTTCCGAGGTCAATTTGGCGAAAACATAAATAGCATAAACAACAACATCCGGGTTACCATATCAAGCAAAATAACGACACTTTAGCACCTGTTAAGTACCCGTTGCGTATATGAAATTGGCGTCAGAAAAAAATTGCGCCAACATGAGTATATGACATCTGTGCCGAACCATACTTAAACTTGAATTTTAAAAGAGAAACAAAATCTTAAAATAAAAAATAAATCATTATGCGTTAAAACTTGTAATTTTAGAAAATTACGTCATATTTAAAATAGCAAAAAATATAGCAAAACAATTTAAATTGAAAAATATATTTGCGCGAGATATTTTGAGATAATTATCGAGATTAATAATCGATAATTATTTGAGATAATACAACTATTATCGTGAATTCGAAGACAGCGCAAATAATATTTCCGTCTAACAACAAAAGTATTTTCACGTGAATATTAATAAGAGAAATAAAACTTTGGTGTAAATTACGTCAGATTTGAAACGATACATTTAAAAAGAATTATTTAAAAGAACTATCTTATAGCGCTGTTAAAAAATACCGGGACACAATGACACTGTTTACTTAATTCATTTTACACTAGCTTATTTTCAAATGTTTAACTAATTTTTTTAATTAAATACGAAAACAGCCATTGTATCTCTTAACAGCAGCAGATTTGGCCTTAAAAATCCCCAATCCAAGGAAAACGAATGGAAACCCGTTTACAGAGAGATCGCTACGTTTCTTTTCTTTTCTTTTTTTTTTTTTTTTTAAATTTTAATTCAATATTTTTAAAGCCGATCAAATTAGCGTGCTTTTTGGATTTTGGTGTGCCTGAAAGGGGGTTGGTGAGCGTAGCTCGTAGGGGGCAGAGCCCCCTAGTATTATAAAATATAATAATTCACTTGCTTTCTTTTATTCTTATTAATATTATCTGAATGGTAATTTGTAAATAACTTTCATCATGAAACTCAAGCTATAAAAACCTTTTTTTCTTTTCAAATTGCATTCCGATTTAATTGATCATTATAACTGTCACAACAGATGGCTGATTCAATATTTCAACTTAATCTTTTTCTCGTCTTTTTACAGTAAGATCCTATACAGTTTTGCGTTCTGGTGAACTACTAATACATGAAACTCAAGAAAAAGATTCTACATGGAGTTACCGCTGTCAAACGCGGCATCGATTGACTGGAGAAATGGTGACAAGTGCAAGCTATGGAAAAATCATTGTTACAGGTACTTTACACAATATTTGTTTTTAAATCTAATACATAAATGATTTTAAGTTTTTCTAACTAACTATTAACAAATGCAACAATCCATGTTCTTTTCATACTTATATCGAATACTTCTTTAAATAAAGACTTTTTTATGTTACCATTTATTTATTTCTCATTTTGTTAGTTAAAAATAAAGAAATCAGGATGGATCACGCGACAAGCACAGATTATCAAATACTTTCAACATTTTCAGTATTCTCTAAAAAAAATGTTTTATTTGATAAGTGAAAGAAGATACTTAAACTAATAATTTAGAAAATACATAAAACAGTTGATCACATAACAGCAACTAACGCTGGCAGTAGTTAATGTACAGGGAGTCCCAAAAGTCCCTGACACATTTTAAAATTCAATATAAAATTAAGTAATTGTCGTGCAGGAATGCAGTTTGGACTAAAAGGCTTCTCACGCTGAAAGGTTTTCTTCAAGAGGATGGAAATAATTAGTTTCAAAATTCGATCATAGTTGGCGCCACTTGTTCGTATATGTGATTTCAGACATGCATTTTTTTCTGATTTTCAGATTCGTTTTGACGCTGTGATATAGAAATAGCGACTCTCAGCGAAAAAGCTAATTGCGTCAGTTGGAACTTCGAAACCAAATCAAAACTAAATAGAATATCAGAAAAAAGCATGTTATAAATCAAACAGATCGGGAAGTTTTTTTTTTTTTTTTCTTTGGAAAACTTTTCTTTGTGAGAAGTACTTTAGTCCAAACCGGACTCCTGCGCGACAGTTGCTTGATTTTATATTGAGTTTTAAAATGTGTCTGGGACTTTTGAGACTCACTATATTCGAATTTTTTCGAGCAGCCGAGTATAGGTTCAATAGATTCGATACGGTTTGTAACATTTTGATTCAGCTATAATATTGAAATCATTCATAAAAATATTTTTCCAGTGTTGTAAACATACCTTGTAAACATACTAACCTTGTACATACAGTGCCTTGTAAACATACTAACCTCGTAAAAGCTACAATTTCCATTTTCGAAACGTAATGCTTTATGATAAAACTCAATAATATACATCTTATAAAGTTTATGGTATTCCAAGTATATTTACAACAGTTAGATAACCGACAGACGAACAGACGAATCGAAGTCATTTACATAATACAACTATGTTGGAAATTATTAAAAATTATGTCTGTGACAATGGTGTTCCATTTACTATTAAAGGTATCTTTTTGTTTCACCACAATAAATATGATCATTAATGCACGACGAATAATAATGCAAGATGCATAAGTACGATGCGATTCTAATAAAAACCTTATTTTTTTTAATGAGGTAAATGAGAAAACACTGAAATCTTTTACGTACTTCACTATTAAATATAGCACATATGAAGCACGATAAACTTATTCCAGTATTTCATATGTGCGTGGATAACTGCTAAATTGTGAAGTTTTTGATGTGATTCTAAACAAATGTCATGACTTCTTATTTTCGAAACTACTTGCAAACGATTACGACTTTGAATCTCAGGTCATTAGGTCTTATGGATAAGGTGGAGTTGTGTGTCGATTTATTTTTTTCTCCCGCAGTATTGGAAAGTGCTGCATGAAAATGTGCATGTAATATTTACACTGATTCTTCTGCTGACGAAAAGAATCTATAAAAAGTAAATAATAAACATACGTAGATAAAGGTTTTAGAATGATACATAAAATCAAATAAAGAAAATACATATAGTTTTATGCATCACAAATATGTAGAGGAAATATATAAAATCTGCTTGCATATAATCCAGTATAACATAGGAGTAATATAACAGAAAGTACAAATAAATAAGAACGAAAATCATGCTTCCAGCATCCATTATGAAACACAATCCAAAACAACCAGAATATTGTAACGAAACTTTACAGTTTATTATGGTGATAAATGATTAAATAAACTATTTTAAAAATTCATAAAGCATTTGAAAACCCAATTTCTGCAATTAGCTTTCAAAGGTCGGAAAATTTTCTGATTTTTTTATGCAGTCCTGTATATGATCTAGTGATTTGCATGTTTACTACGTAGTATATTAAAAGCTAATTAGTATAATTAAACACAAAATTTCCATTCAGCAATTTCCGGCCATAAAGGGAAATTCACTTGAGATGTTTCGGTTGCCCTCTGTATTAACTATAGAATTTAAACATGCCTAATAATATCCAAAAAATAGTTAAATTTCAAAATACGCACTATAACTGAAAACGCAACTCCATCAATTATTTTTCCTAGCCAAATACGTTTGTGTGTCACTGTAAATGAATTATGATTTATATGCGCAACATACTCTACAGTAAGAGCCTTGTAAAACACATCAGTTATTTACATAAATTTCAATATGTTTTAACCCTTATGTTAATGAATAAAATTTGCCCTTGTCTCCAATGATCGAGGTACCCGGGAACCTGCTGAGATTTTAAATACGCGAGCTATAAAACACCTCTATTTCATAGAATGTAACTTCCCCTCCTTTGGGGAAGAGGAATTTGTCGCATTTTTAGGAATACTAATTACTTCAGAAGTCAACGACTCACACAAAGATCACACAATAGAAATCTGGAAAACAAACTAATATCCGTTATATTGAGCAAGTATGAGTGTAAGCTGATTCTGGAATATTCGGTTTGAGAACTAGAACACACGAGTGATCGTTTTCAAAATTATAATGCTGCAGCAATTCTTGATTTATGGACTAAGTTAAATAATAACATATTTAAAAAATACAAACCGACGAGAAACTTCAAAGGTTAACGTGTAGTTATTGACGTATCGACGATTTACGCAATATTTACCGTCTAAACCGGATAAATATGGGATCAAAGTATGGTGGGTAGGTGAATAAAAATATTATTATACTCTCACCAGCTAATCATAGGAAAAACATGTACAGACCGTGAAATAAATCAAAGTCAAACAGTTATGAAAAGCTTGGTCACCTCATTCATGGATTTTGGAAGAAACATCACCATGGACAACTTTTTTCTTCTCTTTCTTTCGTTAAGCATTTATTATACTGAAAGCTGCTTGTCACTTTGAAAAGAATCAAATCTTTATCACCCAAGAAATGAGGCCATGTAATTCACGTAAGTTTTATCGACAAATTTGGATTTCATGATGACGTAAGTATTTGATGGTATGTTCCAAAATGAAACAAAGATAAAACGGTTTTATAATTGGACGAAATATGGAGTGAACATAATGGAGTAATTATTAGGATAATTTACTTTTCAATACTGTAGATATAGTAGCACTTCCTGCTTACATTATACATACTGGCAGTAATGATATAGTTATCCATAAAACAAACAATCATCGCCTGTATTTCCGAGAATTAGGTGAGACTTTGAGCCTTCCAACAATTCAAGATCACTCGCAAACTGTACAGCCTACACTGTAAAAAACATCGTGAAAAATTACCTCTGTTTTTAAAGGCTCTCTATTTTCTGACCAATGAGAACGCTACCTAAACACGTATGAAGCGTTCACATTGTTCAGAAAATAGATAGCCTTGATAAACAGATATAATTTTTCACGATATTTTTAACAATGTATGAGACATTTTTCGACGAAATCGGGAATTGAAAGTATGCTGAAAAAGTTTTTGCCCGAATTTGAAGCTGCCACACGTTCAGAAACCAGACTAAAGAACTTAACGCGGGATGAAACAGGGAAGATAAAAGTAGGTGGTATCAGATGTGCTTGTTAGAGCCTCAAAAACGGCGCAGAAAAAACAGAAGATCATGTAAATGATATGAAAATTGAGTGCGTGATGTACATTCGTACATCTTTTGCTATCGTAAAGCTTGACCACAGACTTTCACGTATTTGAAATATTTTTTACATTAAAAATATGTTTAAGTCTTATTTTCAAATTAATTTAAAGTTTTATAGATGCATCTAAATAAGCTATCAATTTCTGTATTTTTCAGCAGAAAATTACCCAAAATACCAATAAAAAATTTCCAAATTTAAAAGTGGTTATACTAATGGACAGTGAATACAAAAAATAATGTGGATCTAAATGCTTTTTAGTTTGTTTTGATATTAATACGCTAAAATCGGGATAAAAAGAGAAAAAATGTACCCGGGAACCCGGTCATTGACATAAGGGTTAAATAGTATAATAGTTTAAAAATATATCACAAACGATTTTGCCCCATAGGCCATAGTGTAATGGAATTTTTTTAAGTTCCACTGTAAATGAATCGCAAATGCTACTTACTTAATTTTTAATAACGAACATCCCATTGTAAACCCCAATAACATATAATAATTTCAAAGCAATATTGACTATATTTACGTGAGTTAATGCTCGGACAGATAGAGAGAAAAAACATAATTCATAAGCGCTTTTCAACTATTTTTTAAAGTGTTAAAAACTATTCAAATATTCCAAAAAATAGAAAATTTCTTTTAACTATCTAAACATAACATGTAAAAAGAATTGTGCATAATATACAAATTATATTCCTACTTCCGTGACGAAATTGCTGAAATTTAAGAATAAAATTTTTTTGTCCCTTTTATTTATAATCAAGAAAATGTCATCATTATTTATTTCACAAGAAATATCTCACAACAATGATGTTTGTAAAAGTATTATTTTGAAAATTATCTCAATTTCATGCAAAGATGGTTAGTTTCATGCAAAATAGGCTTGTGAATTTATTTTTTCTATGATAAGTAAGAAAGTGTTAAAAGTCGCTTTGTGGTAATGAATTGCAGTATGTAAAAAATACAGAATGTAAATTGGATTAAAAATTTAAATAAATAAATAAATAAATACAGGGATGAGAGCGCTCAGACCCAAATGGCCGATTACTAACATAAACATTAATAGTATTTCTCGCATTATTTAATGACAGAATTTCTGAGATTTAATAAAGAAAATAATACTATAAAAATTAGTGATAGTAATGGGTCATTTGGATTGGAGCGCTCTCACCCCTGTAAATAACACAAAATTATTTTAAATAAACGATAAAAATTATTTTTAAATTAAAATAATAAATAAATATAATGTCAGTTGTGTCAGTTCGGTGAATCCCTAAGTATGAACTAGTATATAAAGTTAAAAATTTACGTTATTAATACGAGGACAGTATGATAAGTACCTATCCTCGGCCAGAGATGGCGCTACAAGAAATTAAAAACTTATTATTATAGTTATAAACTTATTATTATAATATCTTATTATTATAAAAGTTAAAAAACTTTATTTCGCATAAGTGACATTTCACAACAAACCTGGCAAATTGGCAAGTCGCTACGTGGTTTAGTTTAGGAGAATGTAGAATAGACCATTTGAATAGAACATCTTTGCTGATATTTCAACAATCGAAATAATTGAATATCGAGCAGAGATAAAATAGCCGTTTCTGAAAAAGAAAACAAATGATGAGATTAAAGCGGAACTCAAGGAGCTTTATGTGGGTTCTGCACCTTCGTTATCAACCATAAAATATTGTACAGCTGAATTCAAACGTGGCCGTACAAGCATCCTTGATGAAGAACATCCAGGTCGTCCAATTGAGGTTACGACATCAGATATTATTAAAAAATCTACGATATTGTGATAAACGATCGGAGAGATAAGTGCACGAGATTGCTGAGAATGTGGTCATCTCAGCTGAACGGGTGTAATATATTTTAACAACTCATTTCTATATGTAGAACTTTCTTATTGCTCATTATTCACATTAAACACACTCGAGTGTCAATTTCAATAGAATGTTTGACGAATTTAAAGTGCAATCCATAATTTGGCGTCAATTTGTAGCTGTTGGTGGATCCTGGATTTATCACAGTACACCAGAGACTAAACAACAGTCCAAAATGTTGGTCTTTCGTGGTCAAACTGCGCCAAAGAAAAGTTAAGGCGAATTTACCTGCGAACAAAGTCATGGCTACAGTGTTCTAGAATGCATGCGGCATAAGTCTGTAGATTATCTTGAACAGAGCAAAACTATCAATGGAGGATATTCTGCGAAATTTTTGGATCGCTTCAATCATGTTGTGAAAGAAAAACGTCCGAATTTGGAGAAGAAAATTATTCTTTTTCATCTAGACAATGCACGCGCGCACACTTGTGTCGTCACATGGCAAAATTACATGGATTAATATACGAACTGCTTCTGCATCCACCATATTTGCCAGATTCAGCACCGAACGATTGTTTTCTATTTCCAAATATGAAAAAATGGCTCGGTGGAAAAAAAAAAATGGATCTAACGATGATATGGTTGCTGAAACAATAGCCTATTTTCAATTGATTGAGAAATCTTATTTTTTAAAGGGGATACATAAAATAGAAAAAAAATTGGGCTAAGTGTATTGAACTAAAAAGAGATTACGTTGAAAAATATTGTACATGTTAGACATAAAAATATGTTTTTCTTTTCAAGATCAGGTGCATATCATACAGCCTTCGTATTAACTACAATACTACAGGAATAACGTCGTAATCAGAAACATCACACATGATGCAATAATTGGAACTATAAATATCTGAATAACAAATTATAACATTAATATATAGTAAAATTTACAAACAGAATAAGAAAATCATTAAAACGGAAGTCGGTACTCAGCAGCTATAATCGTGCATCACCAGATCTAAATATTCTCTTATACTGATATTAATCATTATTATTTTACTTAAAACAATTCCTAAGTCATTCATTAACATCACTGGAATTTAAAATTGCTTACTTTTATTTTAACATAATGTTTATATAAGTGAGATCATTAATTTCTCCACAATAAATAACTGAAATACTGCCTCATCCAAGGTGCTAGTTGCCGATGATATGAATACAAAATTTACTTAAACAATAAAAAACAATGAATGGAATTATTCACAGGACAATGAGCAATTACGATATAAATTCACTGAGATTCTTCAACACTGATACTTTCATAGGACTCTATAGCGTACCGATCTCTCACAAAGTAAACTTATGACCAAACAGATTTAATAATGAATAATTTGTTGATAAACATCATTAAACTCCCAATTACAAAAGTTTATTGCTCGATAATTCGACTCTAAACGCATTATAAAGATGAAGATGATGTATTGATTACCCATCTTATTTTGAGGAGAGTATCTTACTTTATACTCAGCTTAAAATTAGTGTAATGGACAGTTTAAGCACATATAGCTTATTACAAGTTATTCGAGAAAAATAATTTTTGAAGAGATCAATGTTGACATGAATATTTCCATTTTCATACATTAAATGCATTTTAATTACTTTTATAGTGGTGATTGTTATTTTTTTTTTATTAAATCCCAAAGATTTTATGTATAATTCATTTCTTTTTTTCAACTGCGTCGCCTAAATGTCTACAGTTTAGATGTTATTTTCACAGCAGATTAGTGTAAAAAAATTACATGAGATCAAAGATTCAGATTCAGACCTTTACGTCCTAATTACTGGATGTCAGCCGAGTCTATGAAGATAGCATTTGAGTAATTTAAGGCGACAGCAAATAGTAGACCGCCGAATTCATCAGCTAATAGTGATTATGTAACTTCTGGCCAATTTTAGAAGATAAAGTCAACGCTGTCTGAACGCAATTCCGAAATTAATCTAGATGGTTTCACGCAGAAGACACTTAAGAATAGAAGACTTTTAGAAATTTAAGACTTTCTCTGAAGATTTTGAGAATTTATTAGGTTGATTTCTGATGTTATGTAAGAGATGTAATGTAAAGTTCAGAAGTTTAGCTTGAGATTGCAAGCTTTCAAAAATTTCTCTTATCCAAAGAAGTCATTTAGAGACAGAATTTCTATGAGATTTTTAGAGTACTATTGTTACGCAAAAAATATTTCTAATCCCTAAATAATGGAATTCCTCTACGAATTGTTTGAAGTTTGGCTTTTTCGGTCATTAGTTTAATTTTTGAAAAAGTATTGTGTTGAGGAATCACATGATGGAATCCCGATTGAGGGATTTCTGAAATCTGTGTACGGATATCTCGTCTTACACTGAGTAATTGCAACGTATTTCCATTCCTATGCTTCTGTTTAAAAATAGAACGTCCGACAATTTCGACATCCTAAAACAGACGTCGGTGTCATTTCGACATCACTGATTAAATTATGAGAAATGGATGCTAATGCACATATTTTTTGAGTACTTTTGTTGCTCAATAAATCTTTGTAATCCCCAAATAATGGAATTAATCTACGAACTGTTTAAAGTTCGGCTTTTTTCGGTCATTAGCTTAATTTATGAAAATGTTTCGTGTTGCGGAATCATATGATGGAATCCCAGCTGAGGGATTTCTTTAAATCTGTGTACGGATGTCTCGTCTTACACTGAGTAATTACCACGTATGATTTAAAATACTTTACATAATGTCAACATATGCATAAATATTATAATGCGAAGAAAATAGCATTCCTCATACATAATAATATAAAATATGATAGGAAATAACATAATTTCCTTATTTTATATATATATATCTTTGTTTCCTTTTCTTAAAGTGTGAAATTTAATATTATTTAACGAATTTTTTTATCAAATAAATGATCTTTTTTTTATGAAAATGTAACAATATATGTTTAATTAATGTACAATTATCCTAGGCAGTGATATATTAGAATTTGTAGCATCTATTTATCATAATTTAATTAGTGAGGTTGAAATGACACCGACAGCTGTATTCCTATGTTTTTGTTTAAAAATAGAACGTCCGACAATTTTCATATACTAAAATAGCCGTCGGTGTCATTTCGACCACACTCATTAAATTATGAGAAATAGATGCTACAAATTCTAATTTATCACTGCCTAGGATCATTGTCTTTAATTAAACATATAATGTTGCATTTTCACAAAAAAAAAAAAAAAAAAAAAAAAAAAAAAAAAAAAAAAACGATGACTTGTTTGATAAAAAAATGCTTTAAATAATATTAAATTTCACACTTAAAGAAAAGGAAACAAAGATATACATATATGGCGATTTTAGACGTTTTGTTCAATATCTAGAAAAATGCATAAAGAATTAACCTGAAACTGCATGTAAGTAAGCAGTATAGACTATGTCATATATTTCCGTGAAGATTTTTTCCCGAAACCCCATAGGGGACCATCAACAAATTAAAAAAGAACGAATATAACCCTCTAAAAACTAACCTTTGGGTAACCCTCTAAAAACTAATGTAGCAAAAGCGTTCAAACTCGAGTGGCTTATAAGTGGCGTATTATAATGCACTGTGTTCATTTTTATGAGGATAGCATGTGTTATTGTATAGAAATTAAGGTTTTTATAAAAACAGCCCCCCCCCCCCCTCCAAAAAAACGTTGTTTTCAGAAAGTATGACAAACAACATTGTACAAATACTCTGCAATCAGAATTAAAAAATAATAAAAATTGGATGAAAAATGAGAAGGTTTACTAAAAAAAGTTTCACTGCGCATGCACGAATGCAATCAAAATACAATGTGCATAATATATTAGCTAAGTATACAGAGCAACCTTTGTAAATGTCTCAAAATCATAGCTTGAAAATTCTGAAAATTATCGTCGATAGAATTAGCTCGAAATCCGTGTTTCCCAAAGGAAGCGAAAATATGAGGGGTTGTATCCAAATATAGTAGTATGTGCAATAGTGTCTTCGCTATCTTGGCACTAATCAACATATATTTGATAGAACCCCTAATCATTTTGCTTCTCTTTGGGAAGAACGTATTTCGAACTTATTCTATCGACGATAATTATCAGAATTTCCAAGCTTTGATTTTGAGACTTTCACAAAAGTTGTTCTATATACTTTGTTAATACATTATGTATATTATATTTAGATTACATTCGCGCGTGAGCAGTGGAACATTTTTTGTAAACCTGCTCAATGCTCATTTTTCATCCAATTTTTATTATTTTTTTAATTTTGATTGTAGATTAGTGTGTACAATGATGTTTGTCATATTTTCTGAAATGAACTTTTTTTATATATATTAAGAACTGTACAAATTATAAGCAAAAATCTTTGCGAAATTAAGGACTGTTTTTATAAAAACCTTAATTTCTCTACGAGTATACATGCTATCCTCATAAAAATGAACGCAGTATATTACAATAAGCCACTTATTAAAAATCTCGAGTTTGAACGCTTTTGCTACAATAGTTTTTGCGGGGTTATCCAAAAGATATTCGTTCTTTTTCAATTTGTTGAGGGTCTCTCATGGGGTTTCAGGAAAAGAATCTTCCCAGAAATGCATGACCTATTCCATATTGTTTACACAACTGCAGTTTCAGGTTAAATCCTCATGTATTTTTCTAGATATTGAACAAAACGTCTAAAATCGCAAGTGACACGTCACCTTTGGCCATATAGTGTATATATATATATATATATATATATATATACATATATATTAAAAAGAAATATGTTATCTTTTTCGCATTATAAAATTTAAGCATATGTTTACATTATGTAAAATATTTTTAATCATGTACACTGATAAAAATTTTGCAGCATTCTGGCAGGTCATTCGACCGTTTTTTGAAAAAACGGTTTCGTAACCCTAATTTAACTATATTCTGACCATAAAATGACCAATAATATGGTCAGAATAGTGTTAAATTACAGTTGTGTAACCGGTTTCGGATAAAACGGTCAAATGACCTGCCAGAATGCTGCAAATTTTTAACAGTGTACATACTTTATTTTTAATTTCTGCAGTAAATGTGGATTTTTCGGTACATTTTAAATGTACCATCTTCATGCTCGAAAAGCCTTTTCTGTTTGTAGAATTGCCTTTACATTGTGTACTGGACAGGTGCTGAACAGGTGAGCAGCATTAAGGGGTTTCCTAGCTGAAAACAGCTTAACACCCAGAGTAGGAAATTGAAGTATCTTATATTTTAATGAGCTATTGGAATAAAGTTAAACTGTAACAAAGCTACTAGAAGTGTAAATAAGATAACTAAAAGAAAATAAAAAAGATTAAGAAAGAAAGGAATAGAAATTGAAAAATTAAGTTAAAACTTAAGAAATTAGGAAGTTAAGGTTAAATCGTAAAAAATACAAGAATCTTAATAATATGTAAAGTCTAACTGTAGTTGAAGAACTACTATAAGGAATTTATAAATGTCAAAGTTAGCACTGTTCAGAGAAACACTCACTAAGCATGGGCAAGAAAAAGGGTGGCAAAGACCACATTATTAACATTGTGTAGGTTTTCATTTTTTTATTTATTAGAAATATTTTGTTTTATTTCCGGTATACAATTTTGATTAGTTGCACATTTTTTTCCGTTACATAATTTAAAAGAAATTCGCTTGCTAACTGTTGAATATAATATTTCATTGAAATGTTATATTCTGGTCTGACAAAGATTTGTGAATAAGCCTAGAATTTATAACTGATATGTCTAAAATATTGTAAAATTTATTTACAGGCAATCCCCTTTATCCGGATTTTACAGAATATTTTCTACATTCTGATGTAAAATGTCCACGTCATATTGGTTTCATTGTAGAATGTTACAGTTTCTGGTGTTTTCTAATCGTTACCTGCAATTGTAACACTTGACTAAATTGTACTCAGTATAATGACTTTCTTCCGCCTTTTTCCTGGATATATAGTAACTATGGTACCGCAACATTCGTGTTTTTGTATATATGAATGTTACAGTTTCTGGTGTTTTCTATTCGTTGCCTGCAATTGTAACACTTGGCTAAATTGTACTCAGTATAAAAACTTTCTTCCGCTTTTTTCCTTGATATATAGTAACTATGGCACCGCAACATTCGTGTTTTTATATATATTCGTAAAATAAAGTCTGCCTTTTTTATTTTTCAGACAATATGAACAATTATCATTTCGAGCTCGATTAACAGGTCCTACTGCAAGTGTATAATATTTT
Organism: Maratus speciosus; assembly: GCA_963932465.1. NCBI lineage: Eukaryota > Metazoa > Arthropoda > Arachnida > Araneae > Salticidae > Maratus > Maratus speciosus. The sequence continues at coordinate 426,348,360 of OZ010795.1, read as the reverse complement.
ATCAGATCTTTTAATAGCTCCTATATAATAAAAAAAATACCAACTGCCACATTATGACCTTTATTTTTATACGGTTCCGTTAGTTTTAGCACCAAGAATTTCACTTATCGCCTACTGTCAGATTGAGATTCGTTTGTCCCCAAATAATTTCACTAAGTGAGAAATAAAGAAATAAAGAGATAAATATGAAAGCTCACAACCATCCGATTCATATTAGGATAAGTCTCTGAACAGATTTGCAATTTCTTCCGGATTGAGACCTTTTTTGTGATACATAATTCCGAAAATATTCGTCTCTGAAAGTATAAAGTATTTCTCAGGAATAAAATACTTTCAAATGCTTTCGAATATTATAATAAACACGAAGAAAGTAACTGGAGACATTTGGTTTTGCCTCAATAGGACTAAACCATTTTCCTCCTTTATGAGGAGTTGAAAGTATAACAGACCTAACTAAAAGAGATTGAAAGCAATGCTACATGAACTGGAAAGAAAAACACAATAAACTCTTTTTAACCATTTGGAAATTGTTGTTGTTTTCGGTGGAGGATGGGGCCAAATGATGCTCGCATATAATTTTTTTAACGATATTCAACGATGTTCTTTACTTTTAGAAGAAATTATATTTGAATAGGTAATAGAAAGGCATAAAATCGTTAAAAATTGTTTGAATAAGTAATCGAAAGGCATAAAATCGTTAAAAATTGAAAAAAGTTACAAAATGGGTAGGCGCAAATTATCAGATATGGAAAAATCCAAAGCCAAAGAGCGACGCCGAAATGAAAATCGACTTGCAAAGCAAAAATCGAGGTCTTCAACTCATTATGTAGGCCATGAAAATCGAGTTCTTCAACTGATTATGTATCCCATGAAAATCAAGTTATCCAACTGATTATGTAGCCCATGAAAATCAATTACAGAATAAAAAACGAACGCGAAAAAGGAAACAATCTAATGTTTCATCGATTGATAGTAAAAGGTCATGTCTCGAGGGGCTCCAATACAATAGCCACGGCTTTTTACAATCGGTCGACTCTGAGCGAGAAAAATTGAGCTTAACGTAGTTAATTTGTCGCAATCTGTGAATGATTCGGTGGAACTGCTTTCGATTTGTAAACTGTTTTTCTTCTCGAAACGGGACTTGGAGAGTATATCGATGAAGGTTTTGGTCGTCTGAAGTTTGATCTTTGCGATCTGTTGCTGAAGAGGATGCGACGGAATTTGGTGGACGAAATACATTCCAATCTGTCGTTGTAATCTATTAAATTACATTTTTTTTTTTATATTTCCTTTATATTCTGATCGGTGTCAAAATAACACCAAATACGTTCTTGCTGAATTTAGCTGTAACTTTAAAAACAAAATCACATAATTTAAATTACGACAGTTTGCTTCTTACGTAAAATGATTAAAAGTCACTAAATTTAAAGAATATAGTTTTAAAAATATGAAAGAGCTATAATGGTAAATTCAGTTTGGTGTCGAAATAACACCAGTTGAATTTTTAGTGTTAAGTAGATTATGTATTTTTGTCATACTGTCCAAGTACCCAGAACAGGGTGGTATTAAATGTAATCTAACTTGAATAAGCATTCTATAAAAATAAAAGTAAGGACTATGAAAATTGTAATGATGTTAATGACAGATTTAATAATAGTTAATTAATTGTGATAACTAAATTAATAATGTACCAATAGTAGTAAATATTTGGATCTGTTGGTAAACAGTAATAGGTACAGGGTAGCGAGTTCTGTTTAATGATTTTCAAACAACGTTTGTCAATTTTTTAAATAAAATTCATGTGTAATGTTCTCAATTTTCAGGTTACGATTGCAATATGGTAGTTAGATAATTAGTACTAATGATTTAATCATTAACTACGGATTCATACGTAATAAATCAAAGAAACGATACAATGCATAATTTCTTTATTAAGTACTAAAATTGTAAACTGATTTTAATTACTTAATTAAATTAGTTTTTAATAATAGTACTCAAAATGTCACTTAAAATGTGAAAAAATATCAAATACTAAATATTATAAATGGTGTTCATTATTTAGAAAAAAATCTTCATATCAATTTTTCACGATTATACAAAAACTCTTATGCCATAGTAATAAAATTTATCTCTTGAAGTAACAGAACATGAAATTTGTTAAATCGATACTTATCCATATAGCAACTGTATCTACTAATTAAATTTCAAAGAAATGTAGTTTGTTAAATATTTTAGCTATTCTTAACGAGTGCACTTATTGCTGTGTATTAAAGAGTTAATTTTGTGTCACTAATTAAATTAGAATGTTTCTAACCTTGCCAATTTTAATTAAAAAACACTCAGAGTTAAACTACTTGAAATAAAAGATTATCAGTTTCTCTTTAGTTTCTATAGAGTTAATTAAATGATTACCAAATATATATTGTGTCTTACCTTTTTGTTTTTAAAGCACAATGCTGAATAGTATATTTCTTTCCGTAACTTTTAATATTTTGTTTTTTAATACTTAAGAGGCTTTTAAAATATAGATATTAGTGAATATATGTAAGTTAATGATTTTTCCTTTTCCTAACGCACAAATCTATACACAGGGTGGCCCCAAAATAATAAAAGGAATATATTGTTTCACCCCCTGACGATTGTATATATTGCAAATAGTAAAATTGTTGAAGATAAGATAGAATTAATTATTATGTCGATTTAATTGTCTGTTTTTTATTTTTTAATTGTGCAACTTTTAAATATTTTTACTGTTCATGGGTGCTATAAGAAATATTTAGAAAACATTTGTTGATTCTATGATAAGTACAACATTAAAAACTCCATTATTCTATTATTAAATCTCACCGAGTAATGGTAAATTAAATTTTAAGAAATTTAAATATTTTCGGAAATAAAAATTGTTAGAAGATTTTTTTATTACAGGAAACGTCAACATTCGCAAAAATTGGAAATATTGAAAATAATATGGTAAATAATATCTCAATGATATTAGATCTTAACAGAGTGGAGTACTTACTAGGGAGAGTAGAAAAGTTTTATCTCATGAAAAACAACTCGTTGTAAATTGTCCCGCCAAGCCGTGAATCTATAAGTCAGCCATAAAAAGAATTGATATCACATATAAAGAAGCGATATAGATGTGCATACTGCGAGTGCCGTGCAAAAATCTATTACTATTCATGATGTTTCCAAAAGACTCGGAGTATAGTACTGTATGTGAAAACTCCTTGGCGACCTTACCTTTAGGCTTATTATCATGTATGTGTTTCCTGCAGATTCATATAACTATATATTTAACAATTTTCTTCTTGCATTACTGTACCTATGAAATTGTAAAAAGTTGAAATTCCGTGTTTACATGTCCATTCTTATTTATCATAATGTAGGATGGATTTGTTAATTTTATTTACCATTATTTGGACGAGAAATACCACATTTACGAGGGGATTTTTGAAAGGTAACATGTAAACATTTTGAGTTTGTAAAATAATAAAAATAGTGATAATATGCATATTAATAAAAATCCAACTAATAATAGACATTAAGTAAACTGATATCTACTGCAGTATAGCCTGCATAAACGGAATTGCACATGACTGATGTAAATCTGTTCCAGATTTACTTATGTTATAGTATTGTTTAATACTCCTCATGTTGGAAAGTTGGCATTTTTTGTTTAAGAAATAATTCCGTCATAAACAATATTTATTTTATCAGTTTTCTTTTTAATTTTAAAATAATGTATTAAACGTATATATGTAATTAAAAATTATGGTAAATAATATTGAAAAGCATAATTGTGGTAATAGGACTTACAAACCATTTCTTGCTTATTTTACAACTCTTTTTGGTTTATTACAGATCTTTCTTTTACAAATATGTATAAAAGAGATAAAAGGAGAATTATAAATTTATTTTTTCGACTTTCACACATTTTCAAAATTGATGTATTGCATATAAGTATATACGCCAGAAGGTCGCCTAGCAGTTTTTACATACTGTGCTTCACTCCGAGTCCTTCAGGGCTTTATGTGTAGTGATAAATATTATGTCTAATAAAACATAAAATTGGACTATTTTAAAAAAATTCAAAACAATTTCATTGATTTTTACATATGTCAGAAGAATTAATTAATTTATAATAATAATAAAATTCCACAAACAAAATAGCATTATTTTTTGCTGTTGTTTTGTTGTGTTTGCTGTACGCTGATTCATAAATTAACTCAGCTAGGATTTTATCCCAATAACTTTTAAAACATTGCCTTTACTTTTTCAAAATTGATATCAATTTATAGAAAAAAATATAAAGACTTAAAAACAGACTGAATAATGAGAATTTATTTTATTGGCGGGCGGGTAGAATAATTTTTAAGTAAAAATATGTCTTTTTAGAGGAAATAGAACGTCCCACCGATAAGCATAGCAGAAACACTGATTATACGATTAAGTTTCTTTTTATTATTTTTAAATGTTTGTATAAACTCTAAAACTTGTTGGATTTTCTAAATTTTCAATGTATTCCCAGTCGTAAAAAAAGTAAAGTAAACACTCCTACAAACTCTGCAACAAATTATTGCAAATGAAAGTTACTCTTAAAAAACGATTGGTAATAAATTCTACTTTTAACTAATGTTTATAAAATTTGCTTAGACAGCCATCTACATATAAAAACGCACCCAGACATTCTTTTTTTCAATAGCAATACACAAGTTTGTCATCATAAAAAAAAATTCTACACCCTTCAATTAGCCTAACGTCTAATTTTCATGAAATTGTTAAGATTAGTTTAAGAAAAAATTATTCTTTTTAAAATAAGCATATTTTAGGTGCTGTATCGAAATTGAAGTTCCGGGCTCGATTGTTAAAATGTTACCGAATGACTATATCACTTCTGTTAATGTATTATTTCGTGCAAAAATAACCATTTTACTCGCTTAATATATTTCGATTATTGCCAGCCCAAATGCTTCATTATACAGGTTGATTCAAAAAAGATGGGACAAATTTTAAGAGGTGATAGTATACACCCAAACAAACATTTTGTATCAAAGAATGTATGGTCGAAAACTAAACGTAAAAAAGTTAGAGGGCGCCAAAAGTTATGTTCTTATACGAGGCAAAAACACACAATGAACGATTAAGTTAAGTTACGAAAACAAATTTAATGGCATTTGATAAATGCTCAAAACATTGACCGGCAGTTGTTATGCACGCAGTACAACGGCGAAGAACAGATTGGCGAATTTTCTGAAACACACCAGGTATATCGCGAACTTCCCCTACAGCAGCCGAAAGCTTGGCGACAAGTCCTTCTGCGGATTCAATGGGAGTCTCATACACAAGAGCCTTTAGCTGTCCCCACACACAAAAAAAATCGAGACATGAAAGATCTGGCGACCGCGGTGGTGCCTGGTATGTTTCAGAAAATTCGCCAATTTGTTCTTCACCGTTGTACTGCGTGTATAACAGCTGCCGGTCAATGTTTCGAGCACTTATCGTAATCACATGCCATTAAATTTGTTTTCGTAACTTAACTTAATAGTTCATTGTGTGTTTTTGCCTCGTATAAGAACATAACTTTTGGCGCCCTCTAACTTTTTTACGTATAGTTTTCGACCATGCATTCTTTGATACAAAATGTTTGTTTGTGTGTGTACTATCACCTCTTAAAAATTTTCCCATCTTTTTTTAATCGCCCTGTATATATATATATATATATATATATATATAAATTATGTTTTTCTGTACATCCTAGATGACCTCTTAAAAATCATTCTGAAGTTTTTTAATCATTATTCGGAAACTTCTTGGATGAAAAGTTTGAAATTGAGAATTCGCATAATGCAGGACATAATAATCATAAATCTGTCAACAAAATTGGTAGGTTGCAATTAATATTTTTTTCGAATATTAATTTCATAATTCATAATTCATATTACAAATATTTTTAAATTACAAATTCAATGTTATTTTGTTATTTACGATTGAGTTTTTTAGTATTAAAACCATACAAAGATTTATCACAATAGAATTATAATTTCATTACATATTAATAAAAATGTGAAAATGCAATTTATTAGAAGCTCTAAATTTTTATTTCTTTTAATTCAAAAGTTTATCATCCAAATGACCTGAAATTTCGTTTGTTGGCATAGTTAGAACAGAAGATTTAAAATATATTATCAGAATAGAATGTTGCTATTGAAAAAAAGAAAGTTTGACATGGTTTGCATTTTTAGATGGCCCCTTAAGTAACTTTTGATGGACATAAAATATTAAGATCCATAACTGTGCTATAAACTAATTCCTTCAGTTGCATAAACAATACATCGTTTCAACTTAGCCATAAATCTCTTCAAATGTATTTAACAATGACTTGTTGAGTGGCTAAATTAAGACTCATAAACTACTGTAAACTGATTTATTATTATTATTGTTATGTATCTTATAATGTAAACATTTTTTTTTTCATTCTGAACATGTTGTTAATCCAGGAAAGAGGCATATAAAAATGCTCTCTTATTTACAATTTAAATAATGTGCATTAAATAACCTAAAATGTTACCGCTTCTTCATTTAATCTACATAATAGTCTAAGAGTTCTTTTATTAAAGGAGGTATAAAAAGTGGTGCATTAAAGAATACGATAACTAATACATATTGTATTAAAAATAAAGTGTGGATTTACACCGAAACAGATAAGTATCCTGATAAAGGGTAAGCCCCAATTTATATTACTTACTCACGCCTGTTTAACGGGATTCAAAATCCCATCAACTTTTATGTACATCAATTAAAAGTAGACTTTATTTTCAATCACTTGGTATCTGTAACGTACTTCTATTTTAATTAGTTTCAAAGACATTAGGGTGTGTTTACATTTTTTTTTTTTCACGGCTGTACATGTGCCATTGCAAAAAGAGGGCAGAAAACTTTTCAAAATGTATTTCTTGTATTGAATCAAACGTTATTCAGTAAAAAGGATTGCTGGCTATGTGACCCTTGTATAATGGCTTAAATGGATGAAACTGCAAAGATCGGACTGTTTAACAAAATTTTGAATATATGTGCAGTATACATATAGAAAAACAGAAAGAAAAAAAGTTAAATGTAAAGAATGTATAACAATTAAATAATAATAATCAGTTTAAAAGTAAAATAAATATATAAATTATAATTTATCCAACGTGGATAATTCAAAATGAAATATAATGAACCTTCATTCCAGTTATTGCTTTACGACAAACTTTAACAAAGTACATATATTTGTTTATTTACATTTCTTTACACCAACAAAATACAGAAATCGTGAAGTTCTGTCTAATAGTTTTCCTTACTGGAAGTACTGTGTGATTCAATAAAATGCTTATATTATATTTTTGACCATGTTCTGTGGTTTTTCTGTAGTCGTTGTGTACATAGATTTTTCCATAATATAGGTCCACTGGCATGATTTTATAATCTGATATCTCCTCGAATAACAACAGGACATTCCGGGATGATCATTGCCCGCACCATCTTCGTCAAAAATCCTTGCGATTTCATGCTAAACAAATAAATAAATAAATAAATAAATAAATAAATAAATAAATAAAATTGTTATCAAAATTCTGGGGAAAAAATCCCGATACTATTGGATTTTCAAAAGGGTGCGTCGGGAAATCTAGTAGCACCTTCAAAATGTGGATAACAGAAACATCTTTCATAAAGTGAAAATCTGGGTCGACGAAATTTCAGACGTACACTGTTAAAAATTTGCAGCATTCTGTCCAGTCATTCAACCGTTTTTTGAAAATACGGTTTCATAATCGTAATTTAAATGTATTCTGAAATGGCCAATAATATGGTCATAAAATGGCCAATAATATGGTCAGAATAGTGTTAAATTACGATTGTGTAACCGTTTTCGATAAAAACGGTCAAATGACAGGAGAGAATGCTGCAAATTTTTAACAGATTAGAAACCGAATTCATATTTATTTTTCAAATAACTTAAATACTTTATACAAATTTAAATAGTATAAAGTTATTGAAATACATGTCTGTCATTAAATATCCATCGGTTGTAATGTAATCTAGATTATTTTAGTGACCCCGTGAACAAACAGTAAATCCTTCAATGCACTGTTAAAGATTTGCAGCATTCTGTCCAGTCATTCGACCGTTTTTTGAAAGAATGGTTTCAAAACCCTAATTTAAATGTTTTCTGACCATAAAATGCTCGAAAACGGTCAAATGACTGCAAATTTTTAACAGTGTGCCGCCTGACAATAGAGAGCTTAATTTGGTCAACTGCATATCTGAATATCGTGTGTATGTAGCCCTTTTTACAAATGTTAGACTATTTAGTATTGTTTTTCCTCTATGTTAAGTATAGGAATACAGTACTTTAAACTGATGTAAATGTAAAACTAATCGATATTTTTATACGAAATTTGAAAGGTTTGAACGATTTATAAAACAAATAAATACACCAAACGACTTAAAATTTCCAAAATTTACACATCTCTGTAGCACTATCAAAAGATCTTTTTATTTACCCTGTAAACGAATATTAAATACTACAATTCTATTTTACTGTAGGAAGATTGCTTAGGACGACTGTAATAACATATCTTAATATCATGTGTATGCGACCATTTGGACAAGAGTTAGGTCATTTAATATTTTTTTGCTGTATGTTAAGCATAGAAATTAAATACTTTAAACTGGTATAAATCAAAAAATAAATAATATATTTACATAAACATTTCAAAGTTTGGAACTACTCATAAAAAACATTCAACTACAGAAATCCTTGTAAAAATTCACTAATTACACGTTCCTTTAGACTTGCCAACAATTTTTGGTCTGAATAAGAATTTAACCCCTTAACGCTCGAATTAAATTACGGTTTAAAAATTCAAATTGCTTATTGGCACCACTTTTATGAAGAAGAAATATTCACTTTATTTAATGACAGGCAAAACGATACTAAAATATAGCCAATTTTACTATTTTATAAAACTGGTGGGAATCAAACAATTTGAATAAAAGACACAGCCCATGAATATGACGGGAGTGAGAATTAAAGGGTTAAAAGGTGAATAAAAAGCACTTTTGTAATCGTATTTACTGAAAACCTATTCTTCGGATTCCGCTTTACATTTGTTTCCTTAGACATTTGGCACGTCCCATTCCATAGAAACAAAATTTTGTTTTTATGGATTGGGACGTGCCATCTAAAGTTAACAAAGGGAACATATCATAGAAACAAAATTTTGTTTCTATGATAAATAGAACACGAGATTTATATGTGTTAAAATTCCGTTTTGGTCAGTCCTCAAGATAAAAACTACACAGAGTACTGAATGTTTTTGTAAAATCATCTAGCATCAATTGACGGAAATTATTTTCATTTATGTTGCATTGTTTTTTTTTTCTTGGGTAGAAACTTGGGAAGTTACTATGATAGAAACAACATAAACAATCGTATACGGTTTTATAAGCTGTAAATTTTAGAAAATTAATGTCCAATCTCTTTCACCATAATAATTTAATTCCCATATTATTATGGACACTATTGCAAGTTATGTATCAAACAGGGTATAAAGTAAAACGTATTTCAATCTGTTTGTGAGAATTCTGTATATTGTGTAAAACAAGAGTAAAAGAAAATTTTATAATTATTCTTTTTTGTTGACGAATGATATGTTTATGAGGAAAAAAATATTTAAAATAAGTCACTTGTTATTATTGTTGTTTTGTAATATGTTTAACCCATAAATATTTCTGATTCCGCTGTATTTATGAAAATTTCCAAATGAATCTTTGCGCCATAACTTACGTGGTAGTTTGAAAATAAATTTTAGAATCTCTCACAGAAAGAAACTAGAAATTTTACACTGTCTTGTGCGTCAGAAATTACAACAATTATAAAGAATCTTGAAACTATATTCAACAGCATATTAACACTAGGAGACAGATGAGCAAATATATCCATTAGATTAACATTTTTGTGCAAATTCACATCATAGAAGAAAATGGAAACATTTATTACTTTTTTTTTCTTTTAATCTTTAATTTATTTCGGACTTGTGACTTACATATTTAAACTTTTCAGTTAATATAAGGTTAGTTGGGGTAACTGGGCCATGATTTTACAATGTGACTCTGGAGCTTCTGACAATTCACCTTCAAAAATCTAATGTTCATTTTAAAGTCTGAACTTCTGTTAATGTGTTCAGTTAGGTTCCCTCTATCAGACAGAAATGCTCAAAATTACATTTAATATTTAAAAATATAAAAATATGCATATTTCATCTTTCTTTCCTCGTGGGTCCAGTTGTCCCATAAAAATGGGTTAACGGAACCAGGGGGGTCTATGTTTCACACGCATTTATATTTTTGCATATCGGGTATAGTGTCCTGTTTAAAAAAGTTTAAACAACTTTTCCAAAGTTATTTACTTTTTGCAAAGTTGCAACTTTGCAAAAAGTTGCAAACTTTTCCAAAATTGCCCCATAAAAATGGGGCAAGTGGACCAAAATGGTCTATGTTCCACACGCGTCTTTTTTTTTTTTTTTTTTTTTTTTTTTTCATATGCGATATCAGATCCTGTTTGAAAAAGTGTAAACAACTTAAAAAATTTTAAACCAGGCAGATCATGTTGCTGTCAATGTGTCAAAATGAAGCACCGAAAGTGAAAATATTGGACTTATTTATACCAAAAACAAAAACAAAAATTAGTAAGTACTTATGTACTTAGTCACATGGGTATTTTAAGGAAAAAATAGCAAGTCAAACTTATGAACAAACGACTACGAAAGTACTTGCGTACTTTATATGCATGGCATTGTACATTTTCAAGGTTTGGGTATCTCGCTTTACAAGAGCGAGTAGTTCAAGCTTTACAAGAGATATTCTCTTGTAAAGCGAGATAGCCAAACCTTTGTAAACAAGTAAAAGTATATTTTTGTGTACTTAATACAGGTGAAATTTTCATCATAAAATTCCAGTGCCAATGTGGCAATTAGGGATTGAAATTATGTGATGCCATAACGGCAATACCGCCTCTCAAGGGGTCAAGAAATTTGGTTTGATACCACCCAATATGCTTTTTTTTAAATTGCATTACGTAATTTTAATAAGGTATTCTATAATTGTATTTATTGTGAGCAATACACAATGGAAAAATTAATTTCCCGTAGTAAGAGAAACTCAAAAACATATTTATAACTGTTGGGGTAACTGCATCCAGTATGGTCCAGTTAACCCGGTTACATGTCCCAGTTACCCCATTCTTGAAAAGATTATGGGGTAACTGGGACACCGGGCTTACATTTGAAATATGAAGTAAATATGTATAGATACTTAATAATGTTAATGTAGTTATATGCCTAATGTTTAAAAAAAAAGATTGTTTAATAAAAGTACTTACAGTATTTTATTTAAAAGCCGAGGAAGTTCAACAATATTGACGTTATTTTTTTTAAAAAAAGAAACGTAAATTTTTGACAATCTATCACAGCAAAGTGAGAGTTATGATTGAGTTGATACACGTTGTTTTAGGAAGTAGAGAATAAAGTGCATTGTTCAGAAAAGATAAAAAAATAAACATTTTTTTTTTATATATATAATAGCCCATGACCCAGTTACCTCGTGGGTCTAGTTGCCCCAACTAACCTTATATATATATATATATGTTGCATTGTCCAAACATTGAAAGATTTTTCTAGTTGAAATGAACTAATTGGCTGTCACGATATCAGTAGCGGATCACATCCAGCAGTAATAGAGTAGTATAAGTTGTCAGAACAGGTAAATTCGATCATGTTGTACTAGTATAACGAAAACTGGAATACTGTCGTGTTAAAGACTACGACATTGACGTTACATGATGATATGGAAGTTGTATCAGTCGACGAGTGAAGGCTATGGAATACATTTTTCCGAGAAAGTTTCCCCAGAAATAATTGAGTCAAAACGTAAAATCAGTTCAGCTTTTTATTTAAGCATCTTTCGGCGGCACAGTTTCCACCAAGAATATTAGCCATCACTTCATAGCAGTAATTTAGGGATGAACAAAGTTGTAGATAATCGAGTACGTGGACTGTGACCAGGGGGTGGTATGAAAAAATTGAAATACTACTAAAATCTGCTGAAACACAGCGAGCATCGGCTTTTTGTGCGTCAAGTGTAGGAATACAAATATGACGTAGGTCACGCTCTCAATTAATTAATAATTAAGAATACCACGCCATGGAAATAGTGCTAACAGAGCGAGTGGATAAATTTGAAGGTAAAAAGGATAACCCCGGAATATGCGCGGGAAAGTAAAACGGAAGGGAAAATAAAATGGTTGCTAAAAGAACATTCTAGAAGAAAAAAGAGCGGAAATGAAACATTTAATTTAAGAATACTAAAAGCGTATTATTTAAGTAATCTAGACAAGTGAGACATTAAATTAAAAGGAATTTAAAAGAATTAACGATAGAGATTACTTAAGAATAAAGATTTAGTAAATATAAAGCAGTAATTTAGAATAAGAAAAGGAAATCGCTGAATTAGATCTAATAATGTAACACACACACACACACACACACACACACACATATATATATATATATATAAAGATAAATTGCTAAAGGTTGGTGAGTAGTCATGTGTATTTTATAAATTTGGGATATTCTGCTAAAAGGAATAAAAATAAATTTCTCAGTTTTAGTCATTTTTCCTTACAGTAAAAAATGGAATATATTTTCTTCTAATTAATTATTTACTTTATGAGTGTAGCAACTAGTTAGAACCAACCAGATATAGCGTAATAATAATCCCTTGAAATCCAATTTTTGTTTATTTTTATCACTTATGTTTAATCCCTTATCCTCCCTAACTCCAATTGAACCATATTTTTGAATAACAAATTACGTTTATAATGTACATGATGAAAAACATTTTTTATTATATTATATTTAACTATATTTAAAAAAAAAGTGTCCCAAATGTTCATAATAAATGCCTTTATTGGAGGAAAGTTTTATTTACAGTTTGGAGGAAAGTTTGTTTGTTATTTACTACTAAGTTTCAATCCGTCATAAAAAATATTTTTTCTTGATATATAAGGATTACTCGATAACATGAAAGAAACCTTTAGAAAACTAAAATAATATTGCTCGGAATGCTGACAAACTCATAAATTAGACACTTCTTAAAATAACTCCAAACAATCATCAACAACAAAAAATAATAAAAGAATAATTATATTTTAATCATCAATATTTGTCGTAAAAAAAATTCTTTCAAGCATTCTGACATTTTAACTAAAACTTCACAATAATTTAAGAATGAAAGTACAAAGAAAATCAAAAGAGACATTTTTGTGAAAACATCTAATTATTAAAAATAATATATTTATTCAGAGTTTTTCGAAATCTTCTTTCTTCCTCTTTCACAATTCTTAAAATCTCTTTTCAACGTAACTAAATCAGTTTAAAGATCAAATAATTTTTCCAAAATATTCCAGAAAGCTTCAGATCATATTATAAATTCAAAATTTATGTGTTAGTTTAGCTTTAACTTTCGTATCATTTAAGTAGGAATGCATATTAAAAGCTCCTTTCAAAGCAAGTAAAACTTTAAAACTTGCCCTTAATTTATTTTAATCTAGGAAAATCTTCCTGCATTATGCATTAATCCTGCAGAAATTTAAAATACCGAAACGTTTGAGGTTCTGAACTAACGACGAGTAAATATAAACAGGATATTAGTGTACAAAATTTCATGTCTCATTAGTTTTGATTTACAACTGGTATTTAAAAAGTTAGATTCAAATTAATAACCAGAAACTTGGAACTTGTCTGAAAATATAATTGTAATTTAAACGTTTAAGCATAAAAATAATATGATTAAAACTTTTTTACAGATTAGCGTGAAAAATCAGAAAATGATTTATTTCACTCATTTTTAATTTTATAAATGTTAATTTAAAATTTTAAAGTAAAATGTAGCTGCATATAAAAATTGCGTATTGTTAACTTTAGAATTAATTGCTCATTCGGTTTTTTTTCCTGTATTGCATTTAAATTAATACAGAATTGAGTTTGTGATTATTAAACGGTGCTAGTTTGGCGATTTCCAAAGGCATGGACTTGTTGTTGTCTTTCAATACTCAGCATTTAAGTTCCTCTCTCGCAAACATGCGCGGGTACTTCCCGGACTAAGATAAATTCTATATTAAACGGCAAAAAAAAACTTGAGTAGATATTGAAACCATCTTAGAATGATAATTTTATTTATTCTTGTTGTTTCTCATTTAGACGAGTACCTTCAGGCAAGTTCGAGTAGTTAAAATGCATTGTATATTATAATATGTATAGATAATATTAAAAAGTATTAAGAATAGCTTTACCAGACTAAAACTTAACTCTTTCAAGACTAAGACTATATTTTACTAGATAATATTAAAAAGTATTATTTAAAAGATGTATACATAATAATATATTTATATTATAAGGCTATGTATATAATATAAAATACACTGTATGTTTTAATATTTAATATAAGGCACTATCGATATACGCACAGCTCATTTAGACCACTGACACGATATTTATTTCTCTAGCTTAGTGAATGCCTGAACGCGTTTGATATTTAGCTGCAAGAAGAAATTCACCTGATCACGATATGGCGGTAATCTATGGGGCATGGAACATGGCGGTTGTGCCTGTATCACTTTTTTCTAACTATCATGAGATTGCTGCATAAACCGGCTTCTGGTTGTTTTCTGTTAACTTTGTGGATTGGACGCTGGGCAGCACAGCATTACAGCTTGATATGTTAAATGTATGTTTTTGGAGCAAAATATGTGACGAAGACATATCATGAGAAAAAAATAAATAGAGGATGAAGGGAAAATTATTTTGCCGCTTTTATGTAAGATGCACCTCATAAAATACAATTTTTTAAGATAAAAACTTAGCCTAGTCTGTCCTTTAAGAGGGACATGGAAATTCGACATTCTGCCGTAATCCACCTCGTAAAAACTGTCTCAGTAGGTTGTCTCATTAGGATCCGGTAGCGCAAGCAACTTTCACCTTATTGCTATTAATTAAGTGTTGTTGTATTTATAAAAAAGGAGGCGGGACCTCACTTCTTCACAACACTCGCTAGAACCGACTGGATTAGTCATCCTGTACCCACATCAATAAATAGTGATACTTTTGAAATGCTTCACAGATGACACAACAGCAACTTCTTTTACAATATTTTAACACAATTCAATTAGTGTATTTTATGTGAGTAAAAATGTTTATGTACTTTTTATGAACAATGAAGTTTGCATTTTTTCTGCATAATCAGAGGTGACAAATAAAATCAGATTTTGTGCACTTGTTTGCACACTTTTTGTCAAGATTTGTTCTTGCTTTGTATGTACTGACCGTAACAATTATTACACTTACGGTAATTAAATTAGTTATTTACTTTCACTACATTGATTTATGTGTTTGCTTGACGGAATTGATTGCGACTATAATCTGTCAATACCATTTTGTAGAATGAATTGGAATTCTAATCGACACTTAAGTTGGGATTGTCGTCAGTTGAACAGTTTGTTGAGAACTCATTCTGAAACTAAGAGATTTTGTTCATAGTATAGCAACACAGAATTTCAAATGTTGCGATACTATGACACAGACAATATGCGCACGGGGCACATTAATATGAGTATTAAATTTCCATTTTATCAAAATATAACATGGTCAGGATTCGAACCTGGGATCGCTTTACTAAAGCTGCTAATTGCTCTGCCAACTGAGCTATAGCGAACGAATCTGGAAGACTTAATTCACTCAACTAACCTTATTCATCATAGCTTCTGTCCTGATATATGAATCAGCTCAACAGATTAAATCGCAGACAATGGAATTTCAGTAAACGCTCGATACGTAATTACACTCGATAAATTTTAGCGCAATTATTCTATGAGTGTAAATAATTCATATGAGTTGTAAATTTCCAAATGGACAAAACAATGACAGGACCACGATTCGATTCAGGGATCTCTGCTGAAGTTGCCAATGATCTGCCAACTAAGCTATGCAGGATGAATCTGGAGATATCATTTTTCGCCCAGTTGAAAATTTACAACTCATATGATATATTTATCGATCAGAATACTTGTGTTAAAATTAATCTTGTGTCATTATATATCTAGCATTTACTGGAGATCCATTACCAGCAATTTCTTCTGTTGAGCGGATTCATATATCAGACAAGATACTATGATCAATAAGGATTACTCAGTAAATTAGGTTATCCAGAATCGCCTGATATAGCTGAGATGACAAAGCATTTGCAGCTCCAGCTAAGAGATCTCTAGTTCGAATCGTGGCCCGGTTATTTTTCGTCCATTTTGAAATTTAAAACTCATACGATTTACACACCAATTAGAATAACTGCGCTAAACTTTATCTTGTGTAAGTACGTATTCAGCGTTTATTGGAGTTCCGTTACCTGCGATTTCTTTTATTGAGCTTATTCATATATCAGACCAGATGCTACTACATGGGTAACTTAAGTCTCTCAGATTCGTCATGGATATCTCAAATGCCAAAGTTTTGTCAGCTTTAGATACTTGACGAATCCTTTTAGAACATTGGGGATATAAAGAATATGTTTAACCTCATACTTTCCCAAAAATATTTCATCACGAGAGAATTCCAGGACCAACAGCAAAGTAAAACAGAGTTTAAAATAACAAACTGAAGAGGAAATATTCGTTAGGATACCCATTTGCTGTTTATAATCCACACAAAAATTATAAAATTGAAAAAAGTTTTCATTCACAGGATTATTCTTACTGTTTTATCTGGCAACTTTTTAATTTGTTTGAAACTTCTAGGGTAGTTCATAAGCTAATAACTTCGGGTTCTTTTGCAATATATTTCTATCTGAGCCCCTCTGCTTATTTTAGAATACAGACTATACTCATTATATTAGAACCTGTTGTATCTTTCACCCTCCGACCGTCTTGAGTGCTTTCCTGCATTTTCATAAAAATGCTTATAAATGTAAACTTAATTTAAATTTTGTTTCCCTGTTTGTTTCTAAAATACACTTCATCTCCCCCTATTTGACATACATTTTAAAATACAACTCTGTTTAAAATACTTTTTTCTACAACGTATTTTATTTGCTTTTGGGAAACTGAAAAATGCGCTCAAACCGCTCAAAGGATTTTAAAAAAAACTACCCAAGCATTTATGACTGCTAGATCTTGAACCGCTAGATTTTGAAAAGTTCATCATCCACAAGACATTGAACACTGCAGCTGTATCTTCAATAGTGTTCCATCTATAGTTTCTTCCAAATCACTTTGGAGGTGCAATTTATTTTGGATCTTTCTCTCGTTCTTTTAATTCTCTCTTTTATTTTGAATTTCTTCGAAACAATGCGATTTATTGATGTTTCATGAATTCCTCCGCAGCATTCACTTTGTTAATTTCATTCAGCTCACTTTCACTTCAACTGGAATCAGACGATGTGATTTTATGGGCATTTTAACAAAAGTTTGTTTCTTAATTTATGTTAAAATTATCATCATCATCAGATATAATTTCGTCTGTAGTATTATTTTCTGAAAGTTCGCTTCACAATTTAAATTTTTCTCATTCGACAGAACTCCGTTGCGACAACATCACTATAAATGTGGGAAAATAGTGTACCACTAAAAATTATTATTATTATTTTTTTTTTGTTTTTGCACTGCGCGTTTTACAATAGGCAAAATATTGTTTTTTGCCTAAATTCGTGTTAAGGCATTGTACTGAGTATTTAAGAAAAGCCTAACAGTTTCAAAGTTTTATTTTGAAAATGAACAGTGATACGATCAAAAAATCACTGTGCGCACAACTTGGGTCACAGATTATTCGCCTTGATAATTCTAGTGTTAATACTGCAATAACCTATTGAGATCTTGGTTCTAAAACACGTGTCATATTGCTGCAATATCTATTGAAATCATTTTTATCAGAAATCATTCAATCCGAACACATTATTTTACACGCGTTTTGTCATACTCGTCGAGGTGTGTACGTTCATATGTTTACCTCAACATGTACATGGATTAAATATTTTTATGCATCCTAAATACAGTTAATATTTCTATGTGTTCAGATGGCACATTTGATTGATATGGGTTCTGATAAAAATATTATTTTTAATATTTATTATAACATATAATACATACATAATAACATAACATATATATAAATAACATATATAACATAACATATATGTATACATTTTATTATTTATTATAACATAAGGTTTCCAGTTACTTACTATCACACGATATTGCTTTTCCCTTTACATTTTAACGTAATCAATATTATAAATCTGAATGTATGTCTATATTTATTAATATAGAGAATTATATTTTCATACATATTCGATAAAATTACATTCATAAATAAAAACAAATGCTCAGCAACATGTCAATGTTTATAATACCAAGATCAACGATGATAAAATTAGTTGAAATCAGATGACATCATTGATGGCGTATCTTCGGATTTCTTTTCAATCTGGGTTCACATACAACGTATTCCACAGAGTATACTAAATGATATCGAAACGCTAAGAATAAAGCACTGCTATTAAAGTTCTGGTGCAATGAAACTTTCACCTTGTTTTTACCGAAATAATTATCATTGGAGTTAGCAATAATACATTTCAAGTAAACCAAATTTAATATCTGCCTCTATTTCGCTTTTATACCATATTTAAATCTTACGCGATATATGTTTCCGCTGAAACTGTGAAAGTATGCTTAGTAATCAAAATCGTTAAAATCAGATTCATCCTGCGAAATAATAAATGGATAAAGCATAAAAGGAATTATTGTTCGCACATACTCCTTTCATAAGAATTGATTATGTTTGTGGAAAGGCCTGATATCAAACAGGATGTCAAATATTAAGAATAACTTTCCGAATTCATGTCACGTGTCAATTACAAATGCCACTAATTTATGATGATCGCCAGTTTTAATGCTATTCAAAATAACAGTTAATTTCTATCGGATCAATAATAACAAGTTTCGAAATATGCCGGATATTTTTAATGATTAATAACTGTTACATGATATTTCGAATTCTTAATAAGAAATATTCATGATGTAATTGCAAAAGAAATGTAACAATATAAAAACATTTGCTAAGTTTAAATATAAAAGAAGAAAGAAAAATCATGCGGAAAGCATAGATTATGAAAAATTTCCAACGTAATACTTTAACAAAACTTCACCATCAAATACGGTAAAGAAGATACATAAGTAAAGATTTTAGAAAACGATAAGCAAATCTGAAAGCTAGATTTCAACAATTATTGTACATAGCCGGGAAGGTACTTAAATTTTATTGTGCGTCTCTGTATACATTTGTATATATTCTTCATAGTGTGCAAAATTTAGTTCATTTAGAAAACTCATAACACGATCGAAACTTCAATTTTAATAATTTCTACCAGTAGACGAAATCGTATTTGAATCATTTTGTACAACCAGGTTCATTACTTACAAATTCTTATATAAGCTGATATTTGATTCAAGCATGAACATCACACTTAAAACTAGTCAAATCACACTTCCATCGCCAACCATGAATCCAGTTTTACGCTTAGTCATGTATATTATTTTATTTCTATGCTGCAAAAATCTATTAGTATACTAAATGTAGTTTAATTTGAAAATGCTTAAATCAATAAAAAAACACATTTAAGCAAACCATTATCTTTTGCAGTAAAGTTAACGAATTGATTTGTGTAGCCCTATGTATCTATCTATCTATCTATATCATAAAGGACAAACACATCTGTGCGTAACGCATACGACATTCTGCGAATGTCAACACTTTGAAATTCGAAATGAAATTTTGGATTTGGAATTTTCGCTAGTGCAAATTTTTAAAATTCCAAACATCACCAGTTTCAATTTTTACACCTTCGTGTAGGGAAAATAATGTACGTTTAAATGGCATTTGTTTGAAAGCTCTATCTCAATTTATTTTTGAGATATTAATATTTTTATAGTTTTTAGTACCAATTTTGCAATTGTGGCAACTGAAATACTTAATTCGCCAAATTTCGACGGGTTCCAACTCGTGATTGATAATATTTATAGGCACCACGTAGTGTGCAATAATTTAGTTAAGCTTAAAATACATACGATAACTGAAAATGCACTTTCGGCTATAATCCCTAATAGAGAGTAATTCGCATACTAATACTATGCGAAATCTTATACTTAGCCTTACAAGTGGACGATAAATGGGATGAACATCATATTCTATTGCAAGCAACTTGCAGTGATGCTTAGTAATAGATATTATTTTCATCATGTTTGAAATAGTGTAACATAATTAAATTACGCTGGAAACATTTTTTCCCGCAGACCATTATACAAACAAAGTCTTTTTTAGACTCTGCAAATTAAAGATAAAGGCTTTGTACCCTTCACAAAATATGATTTAATGTACACAAAAATTTCTATTAATTTCATTATGTTTGTAGCAGATTAACATCATTAAAATACTCCGAAATCGATTTTTTCTACATAGACCATAATATGAAGAAATACCATTGAGTTCCCTTGTACGCGTACCGTAAGGGCTAAACATAACATATTTCTATAGTAACCAACTTCTGGTGCAACATAATCTATACTAATATTATAAAGAATAAAAATTGTTTGTTTGTTAGAGGTAATCTCTGGAGATACCAAACCGATTTCAAAAGTAATGGTATCAAAATGATGGTCTTCGTCCAACTTAGAACATATGCTATATTTTATGTCGGTGCCACTAGCCCAAAGGGAATGCAGGAGCAAACAACGTTCTAAAAATGTGATTTTTGCGTTACTGAAGGGCCTAGAAATAGGAAATTTGAAATATTAGTTACTTATAAGATATAAATGATGTCTATGAACAGTTCTTAAACAATTCGAAATTTTAAAGGGGTGAAAATGCGCGAAAAGCGTTCTAAAAAAAGTTCCAAATGGTGATTTCTACACAATCTCAGGAAATACCAAACCGATTAAAAAAAATAAAGGTGTCAAAATGACGGTGACAACCCTTGCTGCAACATTGGCTATGTTTTATGTCGGTGCCACTACTCGAAAGGGGGTGCAGGAGCAAAAAACGTTCTAAAAATGCAATTTTTGCGTTACTGAAGGGCCTAGAAATATGAAATTTGAAACATTAGCTACTTATTAGTTATAAAGGATTTATAAGAACAGTTCTTAAACAATTCGAAATTTAAAAGGGGTGGAAATGCGCGAAAAGCGTTCTAAAAAACATTCTGCATGGTGGTTTCCACAGAATCTCAGGAAATATCAAACCGATTTAAAAAATAATGGCATCATAATGATGGTGACAAGCCTTGCTCCAACATAGGCTAAGTTTTATGTCGGTGCCACTACCCCAAAAGGGGTGCAGGAGAAAAACGTTCTAAATTGCGGTTTTTGCGTTACGGAGGGACCTAGAATCGCGAAATTTGGAATGGTAGTTATAAGATATCAATGATATCTAAGGACATTTACTAAAAAAATCGAAATTTGAAAGGGGGTCAAAATGCGCGAAAAGCGCAGTAAAAAACGTTCTAAATTGCGATTTCTATGCAATCTCAGGAAGTACTGAATTGATTTCAAATGTAATGGTGTAAAAATGATGGTGACAGATCTTGCTCCAAGATACGCTATATTTTATATCTGTTTTCACTACCCCAGAGGAGATTCAGGATCAAAATGCGCGAAAAGCGTTCTAAAAACGTTCTAAATGCCGATTTGTCAGCAATATCTCAGGAAAAATCAAACTGATTTGAAAAGTAATGTTAGGAAATTGATGCTGACAGCCTCTGCTCTAACATAGATGCTATTTTATGTCGGTATCACTATCACCTAGACGTTGCAGGAGCAAAAAAGCGTTCTAAATTTCGATTTTTGTGATCGGTAGGGGCTAGCAAGTTAAAATTAGGCAAAGTACATATTTATTAGATATAAATGATCGTTAAAAACAGTTCTGAAAAAATTGGAAATTTAAAAAGCGGTGAAAATGCACGAAAAGCGTTCTAAAAACGTTCTAAATTTCGATTTCTACTCAATCTCAGGAAATACCAAAGCTATTTCAAAAGTAACGGTTGCAAATCAATGGTGACCGTCCCTGCTATAACATAGGTTATATTTTATGTTGCTGTCACTACCATCTGAGGGTTGCAAAAGCAAAACATGTTCTAATTTGCGTTTTTTGCACAACTTAGGGGTCTAACACTTTGAAGTATGGCGTGGTATTTACGTACAAGATGCAACTGCTTTCTAAGAACAGTCGAAAGAAAATTCCAAATTTAAAAAGATGAAGTGAGCGAAAAGCGTTATAAATTAAAATTTTTATGCAATCTTATCAAATACCAAACCTATTAAAAAAATAATGATGACAAATTGTTGGTGAAAGAATCTGCTCAAACATAAGCTATATTTTATGTCTGTGCCACTACCACCAGAGGGTTCCAGGATCTAAAAACTTTTTAAATTGTGATTTTTGTGATACTGAAAATGCTAGAAACTTTAAATATGGCATGGTAGTTACTTATAAAATATAAATGCCCTCGAATGACTGTCGAACATAAATTCGCATGAAAAGGGGGTGAAGCGTAGGGGATGTGCGAAAAGCATTTTAAAAAATCCTAAATTACGATTTCTATGCAATTTCAGGGAATATAAACCGATTGTAAATGTATTAGTTACGAATAAACGGTAACAGTCTCTAATCCTGCACAGTCTATATTTTATGCCGATGATTCTACCACCTGGGGTTCACAGGAACAACAAACGAATAATATGAATATGTGGAATATTATGAATTAACAAACAGATTTCAAAATTAATGTCGGCAAATTAATGGTGGCAGTTCTTAATTCAACATAGCCCTTTATGTTGAGAGAGGTGATAGGACTTGGAATTTGACGTGATAGTTAATTTTAAGATGTAAGAAGATGGTTTCTAAAAAACTCAAAACTTCAAAAGAAAAGTGAAATGAGCATGTTAATTGAGCATAAATGTTTCAAAATATTTTCTGAGTGAAGCTCGATCATCAAGCTGCTAATTATTCATACAAGCAACCGTTACATAGACGAAAGTTTAAAAATTAAATGTAAATATATGCAATCTTGCATCCCCCCCCAAAAAAAAAAATCTTACTGCAATGAAATTTAATTGAATTTAAGCGAAGCTTTTTAAAATACGATATTGGTAGAAAACCAGATTACGGAATATTCCTATAATATTTGAATTAATCACGGTACATTTTTTTTAGCCCGGTTCAGATTTTGCCAAGAGTATTTTATTTTTATTTTTTGTCAAAACCGCCCTTTTCATCCGCAAGTGTAACTTGTGTTGATGTTGAAATAAATGTTTTAACTTATGCTATTATCTCTTCTTATTATTTTTATTTATTTACTTATTATTATTTTTAATTAAATGAGTCAAATCGTGTTTATAAATTTATTTAGTGTGTATATTTTAAATTAAAAGGATGCATTACGAAAGATGGCGATAAGAACAATATTTGGCGATTTATCAAATGCGCTCACCTAATTGCTTTATTACCATGTGTTTAATTCCATTCTTGGAATTTCATTGTTATATGGACTTTGCTTTTTTTTTAAAAGCTTGACGCAATTCGAGTTTATGAAAGTGAGATTTTTCGTCAAATGATATAAATGACTGTGAAAGTAAAACTGAAGAAGTATTATACTGGTTTATGTATGTATTTTAAAAAATGCAAAAATATCGGTATGAAACAGCGAATAGGTGTCCGAAAGTACTTGTAAATGTGTTCCTTTTCTAGGCTATTCTATCTCTTGCCAGGGCCCTTAACAGAGGGAAGAGCTGGTTTAAAATTGATATGGATTTTCTTTTCAGATTTAATAATCTAGATATTTAATCATTTGAATTAGTAACCAGTATATGGCCAATTAAAGATAGTATTTCATTTTCTTTATTTGCAACAAGTTATTATTAAATCTATGTTCTCGGCAATATCGCTCAGACTAATCCCCCCTGAGGGAAGTCCTAGTTTAAGTCTCATTTCTAACTAATGCAGTGTAATTTGATGTTTAATCAAACTGTGTTTTAAATAGTAATTTTTGAAGTATTCCTAAAAATAATGAGGGCCTTTTAATAAAGAAATCTCTTAATAAAATAAAATATTACCTTTTAATAAAATAAAAATTTAGTTAGTAACTTTTAATAAAAGTTAGACATATAAATATCATTTGGCATATTTCAAATATTACGCGAGCAAAGCCGCGAGGTTTGCTAGTAATATATATAAATTTTTGTGGATCGTTATACTACAATTCCCAACTTTACAACATATATTCGTGGTTTAATCAAGCAAAAAACATTTAGACTCTGAAATAATCCGAACTTTATAGTGACATTTAAAAATTCCTCGGTCACCCTCAACACAAGCTACTTTTTAAATCTCTACAAGGACACGGCAGGAGATAGCAATGAATATTCAAGACACAGGTCACAGGTCACGGGGGAGGAGCTGGCACGCAAATCTTGAGGAAATTATGCTTCCATTATAATCATGTTGGTAGTGATAAACACTAACATGATATTAAAAAGCAGAAAAACCAACGTTTAAAATGCACAAATAATATATGGAAAGCAGCAAACAGCTGTTTTGAATCTACTAGCGAGATTCCTATTCAGTGCAAGATAGAATGAAAATGAACAGCGAGCTAGAAAAAGCAAGGCTAAGCAAAAAAAGCTAGAAAAAGCAAGGCTGAGCTCTTTTTTGCTCAGCCTTGCTTTTTCTAACTCGCTGTTCATTTTCCCCTATCTTGCACTGAAGAAGAATCTCGCTAGTAGATTCGAAACAGCTGTTTGCTGCTTTTCATATAATATTTGTGCATTTTAAACATTGTTTTTTCTGCTTTTTAATATTGTTGCACAAAGGCTTTATTTGCTATTTTTACTAACATGATAATCGCACACCTAATAGAGAAAATAAGGGTATATTTCCATTGGTCGAAAGATAAAGAGCACAAGTATCTCTCTCTCTCGCTCTCTCTCTCTTTTTTTTTTTTTTTTTTTTTTTTTTTTTTTTTTCCCTTAAGAAAAATATATATTTTTTTTCTCCCCCCACTCTGACTCTGACTCTCTCTCTAGTGAATGAAAAAGAAGTTTTCTCCCGAATACATAGCATTCTATGATGATGCACCTTTTTTAACGATGCTTCATTTATACTTTGAAGGAAGATTACTTACAAAACAACAATTGAACTCTTCGAGATTTTGAGCGATAACAATTGGCCCATCACATTGAACTAACTGAAAAATCATTGACTAAACATAATCAGAAACACTCCTTTTGACGGATGTGTATGCAGTTGGACAAACCGGAAGACGTCAGTGAAGGATCCAAATACTAGTGTTTACCAGGTATAGACAAAACATTATTTTTAACAATACCATTGAAATCCAATAGGATTGTAATTTCACGCAACTAAGAAAATAAGTGAAAATAGCATCACTTATTGTTTATTCAAGAGTTTTGTGTCCAAATATAAATTTTTATTTCAATTGTAAATCTTTTGAGAGATTCGTTGAACCTGATGTATTCAGGATCTTTTTCTAATCTCGATATTCTTATAATATGTAAGTATATGTAAATAAACTTTTATTTTGTATTAAATTTTGATATTTTCTCACTTTATGCTTTGCATCTAGTTAATTATTTTTATTTTAGAAATTAGTGATTTTTCACAGGTAGGTTATTATGGCCTAATTATAGATTAAACAGTAACTCTTC
The DNA here is from genome assembly GCA_963932465.1 of Maratus speciosus. Classification (NCBI taxonomy): domain Eukaryota; kingdom Metazoa; phylum Arthropoda; class Arachnida; order Araneae; family Salticidae; genus Maratus; species Maratus speciosus. The sequence goes on along the minus strand of OZ010795.1, from coordinate 426,322,499 downwards.
CAGGTCACCTATGATCTCTATGGGATTTATAAGATTCTTGTGCTTCGAAAAATCACACAGCGCAGGTAAATTTAACTTATGCATATTTTAATTAATACAATAATACATTAATTTTAAATTGCACTACAAGAATCCAAAAATCATGGGTTTTTTTATTATACGAACATATCACGGCATATATGCCTAATAAATTCCAATTTCTTAATTTTCTCTGTATGCTGGAATTAAATCTTTATCTTAATAATTTTATTATTATTTAATCAGTGTGCACAAAGCGTTCCAGCAAATTTAATTTTTAACCATTTGGAAAAATGGTTATTGTCCTTTGTCAGGGTAAACAAGTACCCGTCCAAAATAAATATTTCTGAAGTTCTTGTGCAATCATAATATGTGTAACATATTTATTAATAAAATCTTTTTTACTTAATTTTTTTGTCGTAGATTTATTCCGTTAAGTTATTGTAAAACGGTTGATATAATTTTATATTTTGTGTAAAAATTATGTTAACATTTTAAAATACATATAAAAATATAACTTTAAAAAACTAAAAAATATAGAAAGAACACAAATATTTTAAAGACGATTTCTTTTTTAAATACAATATTTTCATGTAAAAATATGAAAATTTTGTCTTTCAAAATCCTTATATAACAGTCTTTTGAAATTCGATAAGATTAAATCTTGTATGAAGTTTTCTTGCTGAAAAAACTCAATTTCCCAACAGAGGGAAGCATAGAATTTTATGGACGATGTCTGTCTCGAGTTTTGATTATGTGTACATTTTGGCCATAAATAAATATTTATTTTTTATACAATAAATATAAAGTTTTATTTTTTAAAAGTATTCACAATTTTATTTTTAAATGATGCAGTATTTTTTTTAATATATCATACAATTTACTGTTCGATTTAATTTTGATAAAATTTTTAACTAACATAATAAAATAGTAAAACAAATTACCAATGTAAATATATATATAGTTAATAGCCATATTCTCCTTATGTAATCGCAAATTTCGGTAATTAAGAAACAAATTACTATTATATATATATATATATATATGTATGTATGTATGTATGTATAACCATTAATTAAACATAACCTACCACCATCAAAAACCGTAATATTATGAATTAAAGCTGTAAGTATTAAAAAAGTGCCAAATAATTTATTATAAGAATTATTATGGAAGAAAAAATAAGAAAGTGGACACCGATAAATAATGGAAAAGCTTATATATTGAATTACGTTTTCAAGGGCACATAATTCAATGATATAAGCAATATGGATGTTTTCTGTGATAAAAATGAGCTAAAGCTAAAAATCATTTTTCTCTGAACCCGAACAACCATTATAATCAAGTGAATAGATTAAAAATGAAAACAGAATAGAAACAAATAATATGAAATGGAAAAATCAATAAAACATGTTTAAATATTTATAGTATATAAAATAGAAATAATACACAACATACCGATTAATATTTGAGTATTTTTAATATACCCACGCGCACATGGCTACCAAAATATCATAAAGATTAAGGTGAATAAAACAGTTAAGAAATCACAGTAATTGATACCAAAGGAGGGAATTAATACATTTTGAAATACCATGATAAATGGAATTAATATAATATAAAATAAAATAAATAGAAAGTAATTACATTATTTAAAATAACTAAAATGCACTATTAAATTAATTAATTACTATTTAACAATATCGTCAAAACTTAGCTAAAAAATCCCACCTGGTGTAGGAAATTATAACTGAAAAGGAGCTGTAAAAGACAAAATTTATAACTTATTGTCAAAAGACAAATTTTGGTGCTGCCAACTAGTAGTATTTTTATTATTCAAATGTCACAAGATGAACAATTGAAAGCCTTAGAATGTAAAAAAATTTATTAACAGCAAAACCAAACAAATCCTTATATATAGATAATTATAAACCTAATATAAACCACACTATATATTAAAAAAAAAACTATTGTTAATAAATTTTTTTTAAAAAGCATACAAAATATTCTATTATCTTACTCATTTAAACTACACTAAGAATTTAAATAATTCTATAACATTTATGATATATAGCATATAGCTATATGCTATAAAACAAAATAAATTCAATAATATTTAATATAAATATAGATTAAAAATAATATAAAAATCGTTAATAATAACTATTATATAATATAATTATAAAATGAACAGGAAATAAAAAACATATGGAAGTATATAGAAGATTATCAGATACTTAAATTCCCATTACCTAAAAAACTCAAATATAGTGTGTGGATTATTTTCATACAGCCATTAAAATCCTAAAAGTATGAATGTGGGACATTCAAACACATAAAACCGATAATAAATTTTATAACACAAAGTGAAAATAGATCAATATTAAAAAGAATAGAGGAATAATAATAAAAATATTTACCCAATTTTAATACATACTGTATAACTTTATTTATATTAAATATACTTATATGTATATTAATCACTATAAAAATGGCATACTATTAGTAATTAATATGATATTGTCCTTAGTAAATTAAAATTTAATAACAAATGATTGTAAATAAGATAAAACGTTAATTAAGCTAAATATAATATTAATGAAAGTCACCAATTACATATAAAATATCAAATCAACATCATTATAAAATACGTATAAAAATATAGTAATAATAAAAAAGCCCCATTTTTTTAAATTAACCATTGCGTATTATCCAGACAACACCACCCTCCTCCGTACTCTAACATCTACCCACCCATCCAACCTATAATAATTTTTTTTATATTATTTTACAATTTTTAATTTTTTATAGATTTTTTTTTTTTTTTTTTTTTTTGTAATTTTGTTTACGCATGTGTTGATTTGTTTTAAAAGATCATGTAAGTAAAGTACTAATTGTATATTAATGAATATATGAATTTTTTGGGAAAACCATGATTTAATGCATCATAAATTAGTTTTTTAATATTATTGTTAATTAGAGGAGAAGAACATAAACATTTTATTCTATATAAATGATTAAGTATTATATTTCGAAATACAGAATGATGTAGACAAGATTTAAAATTTGTAAATGTATTAACTTTGAATTTAAATTCTTTACGTTTGTCATATAAATCTGTGATTATTTTGATGTCTTTTATTGTAATTTTAAGATCTAAGAAGTTAATAGTATTGTTAGATAAAAGGTTTTCCGTTAATTCCAAATTAGTGGGATATTCTACTGGAAATTGTGTAATTACAGATTGATCAGTTTTAATTTAAATTATGTCATCAATATAACGATATAAATGTAGATTATAATTAGTAAAAGTACGTTCATAATGATATAAGTATAAGTCTGATAGTAAACTGGATGTACAACCGCCTTGTGGTATACCGACATGCTGTAAATATAAAGTGTTATCTTGCAATATATAATTATTATAGATAATGGAGTTTGTTAAAGATTTAAAATATGCAATATCTATATTAGATGGTAATTCCAGTTTTTTATAATACTTTTTAAATAATGCATTTATAATTTTATGTAAATCTAATATGTCTATATTATTAAAAAAGATCTTTGAAGTCATATGTCGTTATATTATATACCGAATGAGGATTTTTTTTTTTAAATATTGACAAGTTGATAGCTATTTTTTATACAATGTGTATTATCATTGTTTGTAGTAAGTACATATAATTGATTAAGAATTTTTAAGAGAAGTTCATTGGCTTTATTATTATATGTATTGCAACCAATAGTTACAGTCCTAAATTTAATTTGAGTTTTATGAAATTTGGGAATAAGAACTAAATATGGATAATTAAAGTTAGTAGATAAAATATTTAATAGTTTATAATAACTTCGAATTTTACGATCACTTACAATTACATTTTCATTAGTTTTTTGAAATGACTTGAAATGACAATTTTTTGAAATGACAATTTTTAAGAAGTTGGTGATAATAAGATTTACATATAATAGCATAATTATTAGGAGATTTGTCTACATATGTAATAACGTATTTTTTTCTTTTAAATTTGGTAATTTGTTGGAAAAAATGCTTTATATTAATAGAAACCAATTCAGCAATATTATTTTTTAAAGCCATGGTTAATTTTTCAATTACTAATATTTTCCATTGATTAAAATATTCAATAGGCTTATTATAAGAGATTGAAATTTTATAAATAAAAATATAAATATCATATGTAAACTGTTTGATAATAGATTTAACATTAAATTTAGATGGAAGTCTATATTTAGTACCATAACCCATTAGTTGTTTCAATTTAAAATCATTAACAATATCAAGATTTCCAGTGATTATATGTCCATGATCATTGTTTATGTATTTTTTAGAGTGGGGTCATTGCGTTTACACGGAAAAGTACTTGCAGCAGATGTATTTTTTGAAAATGTATTGTAGTTAAAAATCTTTCTACCAATTGTATTCGGATATTTAAAGGTTTTTCATATATGAAGATTATTAATGGAAAAAAAAACAATTTTTATCATTAATTATAGAATTGATATTAATTTTATTAAATATGTGATTTGAAAAAGTAATTATCATTTGAGTATTCATGTTTTGAATTTTATGTTTTTTTTTTGTAAATTAATATTTAAAAGATTAACCCTTGTCATAATGAGGTCAAAATAAATATCAGAGAAATGTTTAGAGAAAGATTTACGTAGAAATACATTTAAATGTTGTACAATCTGTTTCTTTTTAATAGCAAATATGTTTTTTCGAATTAACAACCAGTTATAATTCTCTAAATATTTACTTTGAAGATCATTTATTTGTTTAGTGATAGATTTTTTGGAAACTACAACTGATGATGAACCCTTTCCACGTTTGTTACGTGTTGTTTTACAATTTAAATTATGATTAAGAGTAGGATAAATTGGAGAATAATCAATATTGTTATTTATAGATGTGAAAACTTTGACAGGTCTGTTAAATACTTCACTGTTAAGTCCATAAGGATAAATTGTGTTGTAATATTTCATATATGACGATTCCATATAAAGACGTTCTGATTTATTTTTTAGAATTTGAAGGATTTCAATTGTCGTATTTTTAAATTCATGTTTATGAAAATGTTGAATTTCAGCTATATATTATATACATTTTTTCAGGCTTTGCACATCTTTACCTCTAATTTCAAAAAGTAATGTGTTTCTTAATTACCGAAATTTGCGATTACATAAGCAGGATATGGTTATTTAAAACAGTGGTATTAAAAAATTAAAATAATACATATCCTGTTTTTTGTTCTCCAGTGTGAGATACATAGAAAGTAAAAGCAACAACAATTCTCCTTGCTTCATGTTTTTAACTCTCCACTGCTATACATACAAACATTTTTTTTTTTTTCTACATAACATCAATTTGATAAATTTGGTGTTATTCGATGAACTTTTACGTCTGTGATTGGGCAGTTTTTTACTGTCAAATTTTATACCCATGCAAAAAAAAAAAAAAAAAAAAAAAAATTATGTGTATTGTGTCAACAAAAATTGTACAAAATTTATTGTACAAAAAAACAAATTTTTCAAAGTTCGTTTTACTTTTTTTATGTTACGCGCACTTTATTACTGCCATGATATCTCGCATTTATGCTGTCTACTAACATAAAAATTTTCATAAAAATTGATTAACCCAATTTTTAAAATATTCCTTGTCAGAAAATATCTCCCTAATAGACACAAAAAACAAACATTATGTAACTTTCTTTGTTTTCACACTTCCCACTAATTATTGATATTATAAGTGGATATATTTGTTCATTCTTTCTCAGCATGCTTCTTAAACAGTGTATTCAAGCTAAAATAATTCGAATATTTGATTTATTTTTCAATCTGCAGAATATTTTTTGTATAAGTTACACATAAAATCACCTATATGTGAAAGGCGACTCGACGCTGCAATGGCGCTCGGTATGTCAAGAATGAGAGAATGCTGAGATCTGTAGTAAACGTAAGATCACTTTTAACCATGGAAGTATTAATAAAGAGAAACTGATATATCCTTAAAATTGTGAAGCTTCAATTGTGACCGTTTCTCTGAAGTTGATTATCGTCGGGGAAAACTTCCAGCAGTAAATTTAAAGGGAAATTTTTCTCTTTATTTAAACGGCTCATTAATGCAATATTTCAGTCCTAAATAATGGCGAAAACAGATATTCATTTTTCTGGTGGGTGTTTACTTCTGTGGTTGTCAGGCCCTGCGTTTCCGCCATATTGTGACAACCTAGACAACCATATCTCAGTGTCAGTGAAAAATATTACAATGCGTTGTCAAACTGCCACCAGTAAAAACAAATAGAAAATTAATCCATATTGATGGGAGGAGGTTTTTTAGGTAGATTTCATAAGAAATACTACCTATTGCAGTCGTTACCATGGTACGAGTTTTGAAAAATTCCTTCATAACTTTTCATTATAGGACCCCAGGAACCCAAAACCACCCCCACCTAAAAAGTTTATATATATATATATATATATATATATATATATATATATATATATATATATATATATATATGTATGTATGTATGTACTAAATTTTGTCCGCACGATAAAAGTCGCAATTATGCACGGATCGTCTTCAAACTCGCCAACAACTTTGAGATGTCTAATATCTCGGCGGGGATTGAAAATGGGCAAAATCGGCCTAAGGGAATGGAAATGGGGAGGGTTCAAAAATTTGAATACCGTCTTAGCATGATTCTAAAAAAAAATCCCTGACGGCTCGGGCCTACAGGCGGAGGTAGATTTTGAAGTTAAGTACTAAACTCTCCAACAAAACTTAAATAAAGATTAGAGATAAACCCAGTTTCTTCACAAAGAGTGAGCTGTAGGGAGCTAAACTTTTTGTGAAAATTATAATATACACGAATACACACACACATGTATATGGAATAGGTTTAAAAAATGGCTACAAAAAATTCAGATAACCTTAAAGTGTTAAAATATGTTAATATTTCCATAGTCGGGTTTTTATCATGTTTTAATACGTTTCTTCAAACTCACATGGCGTTACATATTCACCTGCTGAGATCCATTATATTTCCAATATGACGCAATATACATATTTTTTTAATTCGTCAAACTATTTTTTTTTATTTTGAGTTTTCATGCTGAAATCTTGCTGTAGAAAACTTATGACGTAATATTCAATTTGTTTTCAATTTGTCAAACTATTTAATTTTACACGTGAAAATTTTACATTAGAAAAGTAATTGTTGTGGTGAGAATTTTATTGGTTTTTTTTTTTTTATTGTTGGCAACTGCTATAACGAGAAACTTTTATTTTTTTTCCTGCCATTGTTGTGTAAGAGCTTACAAAATTTAGGACAAAATTTAGTACATACATACATACATACATATATATATATATATATATATATATATAAACTTTTTAGGTGGGGGTGGTTTTGGGTTCCTGGGGTCCCATAATGAAAAGTTATGAAGGAATTTTTCAAAAGTCGCACCATGGTAACGACTGCAATAGGTAGTATTTCTTACGAAATCTACCTAAAAACCAGCTTTTACACATCAATGACAGGGAAAAAAATATTTTTCGTTATAACAGTTGCCAACAATTAAAAAAAAAGCGATAAAATTCTCACCACAACAATTGCTTTTGTATTGCAAGTTTTCCACGTGAAAATTAAATTAAATAAATAGTTTGACGAATTGAATACAAACTGGATATTACGTCATAAGTATTATAGAGTATGATTTCCGCATGAAAACTGAAAATGAAATAAATAGTTTGACGAATTAAAAACAAAAACAAAATATTGCGTCATATTGGAAATAAAATGGACCTCAGCAGACGAATATGTAACGTCATGTGAGTTTGAAGAAACGTATTATAGCATCATAAAAACCAGACTATGGAAATATTAACTTATTTTAACACTTTGAGGTTCTCTGAATTTGCTTTAGCTATTTTTTAAACCTATTTCACATACATGCGTGTCAGTATTGGTGTATATTAGAATTTTCACAAAATGTTTAGCTCCCTAGAACTCATTTTTAGTGAAGGAACTGGGTTTATATCTAATCTTGATTTAAGTTTTGCCGGTGAATTTAGCACTTAACTTCGAAATCTACCTCCGCCTGTAGGCCCGAGCCGGAAGGGATTTTTTTTATATAAAACAGCCGCTTAAATAACGCAAAATTTTCTATTCAAAATTTACTGATGGCAGTTTGCTCAGGCGGTAATGAGAAACTGTTCATCCGATGTAAAAAATCAGCCGGCATCTTGTGCCTGCCTCCGCAGTTACTTCACTCCAACTCGTAGATAACACTCTATATGTCTCCTGTTCTTTATTCGTAACTCCGTTCTCTGAACTTGACATTCAATTGGTGGATAATATTCGCATGATATTTTTAAGGCAATTTTTTTAATAATAAATCAATGGTAATTAATAATTTCACGAACAATCTTATTTCAGTGTGTTTTATTTTTTTACAATACATATAAATTATTTTAGGTTAGTTGGTTTTATTTATGACGGCCAATTATCAACACAAGAGATATAGGCTCTAAGTGGGGGGTGCCCACCGTGGGGGTCTTTCTAAGGGAACCTAATCCGTATTTACGCTTGGAATACCAAGGTTCGAAGAAAACCACGAAAACTCCCATCGATTAGGCCGACGGGCGCGATTGGGATCGAACCTAGCATCTCCCGCCTACCAGCTTCGAGAGCTGAACCTCTCGGCGACAATTATTTTAGGAATCTTTAAAAAGTAACGCCTTCTGAATAAAAGCTTAGTTTAATGTTTACATTGTCCTTTTAAAGAAAATTGATAATTAGGCTTTTTAGAGTTGGTTATTCGAGGGATGTGGCGGGTATAATGCAACACGTTCTCGCGTGGCAGAAATGCCCCTTATTGTTTCAACGAAAAATATTATGTTCTCAAAAAGTTTGCACTCCGTGGTATACTTAAAGGAGCCGCTAGAAAAAATGAAAATATTTTTTGTTGTATTTTTGAGAGAAATAGAGTTCCCCAAAAATTTATTGCACTTAAAAAATAAAATAAAATAAATAAATAAATAAAAATCAAGGATTAAAAATTAAAAGTGAAAGGATTAAAAAACGCGGACACTTTAAAAAAGCAGCCATAACGATGAGGCCATGTAACCAATTTTTTTCTCTATCATGCAGGCTGGGCCTTTTAAACCACTATTCCGTATTCAAGGTTCCGTCAGTGAAAACGAAATTTAAGCTGTTCTCTTATGTGTAACTGGCTTTTAAAATGGCGTTAAAGGGTTTTTGAATGCTTTAAAGTGATATGATGCTGAACAGTTTCGTAATGTGATTTAAAATTTTATTTACATCATGAATATTTTAATTATTTTTAACACTTTCCAACAAAGTTGAAAAGTGTTTATTCATTCGGTTTGTCTGTCCGTCTGTCCACACTCTAACTCACATAAATATACTCGGATTTTCATGCAATTTATAAAGGTTATTTAGGGTCATTATGGTTTGGTACTGTATATGAAGTATGTAGGATTAATAGTTAATTTACAGGGGAACTCAAAAGTATTCCATTATGTTACGGTATATGTGGGAAAATCGTTTGCAGAGTATTTTAATGGCATTATGCTATTTCAAATGTACTGAAACTGATGTAAATCACTGAATTGCACTACCACTACGATAGTACAGTACATTAAGTGTATTCAAAAAATATTTTTCCACTTTCAACAGCTCAAAATTTTCTGAGAAATTTTCAGACTCATTTTTAAAAGTAAAAACATGAAACTTGCTGAGGTGATTTTTGAAGAGACGTATAAGAGGCCATGTGATTTCATTTTTCGCTTAATTAATAATTATTGGATTTTTAAACAACCATTTTCTCAGTATGACATTTTTTTTTCATTCCCAGACCTCACGCTTCGGAAAACTCGGTTCCAAACGCCAATTTTGCAAAATGTTTTACAATATTTTTTGCATTTATCAAAATTTCCGGAAGCATGGCACATTATGTAGTTTCTAAATAAGAGAATATCCCAATTTGATGCGTTTGGAAGCAAAAATGAATTTAAAAATTAATCAGAAAATAAGCAGTTTGGATTGGAATACTCCCTTAATAGCATTTTTTATTCATTTACAGGGACACTCAAAAGAAATCGGTTACAGTACTGTCTTTGAGTAATAATTGCTGGAGTGTACTGTTTAAAATTTGGTATGCGCTTTTAAACTTAATTATTATTATTTTTTTTTTACATGTTACTCGTTATATATAAATCATATACATTATATACAGGACTACACAAAAGTATTCACGTACCATACGCCTTATTAAATGAAATTGTTGAAGGAGATTTTTCAACTAAAGTATATGTATTTCTTAAGTGAAAAAAATTTTGCATGCATGTAATTAATAGATACAAATCAATATATCACATACAGGACTGCTGAAAAAATTCGGATAATTTTACGATTGTAGATGGGAACAGCTAAAAAAATGTTTTGAAATGTCCCTCATAGCATGCATGGTCACAGTGACGTCATTGTGACGTCACTGTAAGTCACTGTGGTCACGTCACATCTGTGACCAAAATGCCACCACTCAGTGATGTCACATTGTGACTGAGATATGAACTTCTTAGAAAACTTTAAAAAATTACAAAAATTATTAAAAACATGTTATTTACTGTAAAATATATTTTTCTGCCGGATTAACAAATTTTTTAAACCGTGGTCCAAGTTGCATCTGTGCCTCTAACAAAAACTTTTTATTTTCATATAACATAAAATGTAATTAATTCATCAGCAACACAAAACGATTTCCTAATTATGAGAATTTCATATTATTAAAAAAATGTTTTAGGTAAGCAGACCTCGACTTATCTTTTATAAAGATTTTTGTAAATGATCATCTGTTATACTAGAAGTTTCTCAAAGAGTAGTCGAAACATTTCTGTCGTTTCAAACTAAAAACTTTCTATTACAGTTAAGGCTGCAGCTTTTAATGAGCACGCAGAAAGCGTCTTCAAAGTTCAGTCATATATGCATTTCTTGCTTTATAATTTGCATTCAAGTCATTTTTTTTCCTCTTAGTGTTTCACTATTTTAAGTATTTTTTTTTTTTATTATTCTACTTCTTTCAAACGTTTAAAATAGAATTGACATTTTCCGAATATAAAATTAATGTACAAAATTTAGGCAAAGCCCACGACATAATTAAGTATTCATGTTTTATTTTTTGTTTTCAAAATATATCTTTAAAAATTATTTTACAAGTTTTATTCTACAGAAAATTAATATTAAGAGAATGACAGATTGACAAAGAAAAACTCATCTCTTCTCGATAATCTTGTTGTATTTTTTAAGAAGATATTTTGTATATATTACCTGTGATACAAATTTTACTTTAAAAAAAAAGGAGGGAGTCATCATTATTACCATTAAATTAATTTATATACATTTTGAAAATTTAAGCAATGTTTTATCTAGTAAACTCTAATTATGGATAATATTATTATTATAATTTACGTAAATGAAACTTTACAATTCAATAAAACTGATAAAAATAAAAGATGAAATACAATAAAACATTTTCAAACAGGAAATTGAATTAGAGACAATTTGACAAAATTATTACGCATTTAATTTCCTTCCGAAACTGTAGTATAGAAAAACAAATAAAACCAAAAAACATCTGCTTCGAACTTCGAAACTTACAAATCGTCTGCATCTGCACTATTTCAGTTGTTACCACTCGACCGCAGAATAACGGATAAAAGTAACAGTGAAACTTTTTAGAATAAACGCGGGACACTGGACAGTTCTGTGGACACTGTGGACACTGAAGTTCTGTGGACACTGGACAGCATAGATGTGTTGACACGGATTTAAAAACTGAAACAAGAACGTTCTCAGGATCCAAGTTAGTTCAGCTAACAAAATATAAACCCGAGAAAATTACGGTAGCTTTGACTTGTTGAAGATGATTCAAGTCATTGCTATCGTACTTATAATCGGATTTAATTGGTTCCCCAAAATCAAAGTATCACATACAACGTCAATGAAATTAGGTATGTAAAAATATTATTTTCCCTGTTTGCTTTTTTTTTATTTTATTACAACAATTTTAGTTAGTTTCTCATTAACATGCTGTAGAACATAAATATTTCATTACATTTATTTTTTATTTTGCTGAAATATCTAAAATATTATTTTCCTTGTTTGCTTTTTTTTTTTTTTTATTACAATGATTTTAGTTATCTTCTAATAAACATGTTATAGAACACAAGTATTTCATTACATTTATTTTTTATTTTGTTAAAATATCTAACTTCCTTTTCAACAGCTTTGATCAGATTATTAAAATTAGTGATTTAAATTGCATTTTAATCTGGTTTATTTTCTTATTTAAATATTGGGTTAAAACCACATGGTGGCATAAATATAAAAGTATATGGACAAGTATTATCATCAATCATTAACATAATTAATAGACATTTAAAGATAATTAAATTATTTAAAATTTTTGGATGTTATTAACGTTTACCATAGCAAGACCCCTATTTGTAATGAAGTTTGTAGCATGTTATTTCATTTACAGGGACAGTCAATTGTATTCCATTACATTACGGCTTGTGGGAAAAAAATCGTTTCAAATGATTTTTAATGATTTTACACGCTTTCAAACAGAATAAAATTGATATGCATTTATGAAGCGCACTAAAATGTGCATTCCATGGAATATGCGATGCAAAGAATAGTTATTGTTCATTTACAGGGCTAAAAAAGGAATTCCAATACATAATGATATAGGGGTGGAGGGAATTGTTTGCGGCGTACTTTATTTATGTTAATCTATTTGATATGTAATGAAATTGATATACGTCGGTGAGGTTTACATACTATGAATTATTTCATGTATAATACGAAGTGTATATAGCATTTACAGGGACACACAAAATATTTCAGATACTATATTGTATCCGAAGTACTGTTCATTAGCGATGATTGCTGGAAATACATTTTTAATTATGATATACACTTTTATGATTCACTACATTTATGCATAGTATATGGTGTATATATATATGCTATAATTCATATACAGGAATATACAAAAGTATTCGAAAGGGTTACTGGGTATTGCTTAAAGGAGGTTTTTAAATAAGTTATGCATTTTAACGCTGCACTGTATTTAATTTACTAAGAAATGTTTGTAGTATATAGATAAAATGATATAAAGGGTCACGCAAAGAATTGGATACGTTGCCATCTATGAATTATAATTTCTGGAAATGTAATTTCAGCAGTTTTCAGAGTGTTTTAGCTTGAATAAAATTTTAACTAAATAGTGGCGTGTAATAAAGGTCCTAGGTAAACTACAGGGTTGTACAAAATTATTTAAGTATGTTTCCATATATTAGTATAAATTGCTGAAAGAGAATTTCAACCTGTTATGCGTTTCCTTGATAAACTAAATTTTTCCATTATATAGTATATATATATATCAATCTACAGATCAAATACAGGACTGTTTAAAAGAATTAGAAAACATATTTGGCTGTGGATGGTAGGGTGTCAACGATTTTAATCGGTTGATTTAAATCAGCGATTAAATCATGATTTTAATCAACCGATTTTTAAAAAAAAATCATTGATTAAAATCAAAAATTTTTTAAATGTTTAAAATATCAAAAAAAGTATTAAAATCTAACATGAACATAATTTGAAAGTTTCTACAGGTATTTTGACTTATTAATAAACAAAAAAAGAGCTTTAAATAATTGTTTCTAAGCTTAATTCATTAGTATTGTAAAAAAATTAAAAGCATTGTTTTTAAGTTTTTATCCAAATTAAAACAGTTTCATTTAAAAATGATATTTAAATCTAACATAATTTGCAATGTCATAATTTCCTTTAGGTAATCAATTTATGCATTATTTTATATAAAATACGCATAGCAAGTATAATTACATTTCTACAAGTAAAATAATAAATAGTAATTAATAGCAATCTCAAGTTAAAGAAGAATGAAAGAATGACATCTGCTCAGCAGCTAAATTGTAAATGAATGCATAAGAGAAAAAGAAATAATTGGTATAAAAATGCTAAGCACAGCAAGAGCTTCTTTGGTATAGGTTGAATAAATGTTTATTATTATTATTATTATTATTATTATTTTATTTTATTTTTTTTTTGTAACTCATATATATTAAAAAAATTGAACTATTGAAAGCTAATAGAGGTAATAATGCTGTTACTTAAATATTTTGAGGATTTCAGATATTAGTGGCTAACTTATATTTATTCTATATGAATGGGTTTAACTCATTTTCTTTTTTTCTTTTTGGTTAGCATACACGTACATGTGTGTAAGTATAGATTTTGGTGGTTTACAGAAATTTTCCTAAATACAAATGCAAAATGAACTGCAAATAATATTTGTTAGTTTTGTTATTTGTGCTACTAACTAATGAATTTTACTTATTTGCAGTTTTTATTAATTCTGTAATTACTTATACTGCTTCTTCTAGGCCATTTTGTTTAATGGTGCCACACCATGCCCCTTTTGAAATTGGCAAAATGCACCCTGCCTTAAAAAAAGAAAAAAAAAGTTGAAATTTACCTGTAGTTGTAGCCAGAAATTTCTTGTAAAAAACTTCCCCATTCAACAGTATTCTAAATTCATGTGGAAAAAATCTTGCAAAAATATAGAACTTTATTTCTTTAGAAAAAACAGGATATTATTAAAATATGTTATTTAATTGTATTTTTCAATTTGTTATTCATAAAATTATTAAAAATTAAGGACACTTTACTTATAATGCTAAAAAATATTCTTTTTTTTTTCTTACATCATTACTAAACACATTACTAATATATTTCCTCATGAAATAGTGCCCGTTTTTTGAACTAGCATCCTGTCCCTTTTTCTTTCTAAAATGAATTATTATCATTTTAATAATTAAGGCTTAAAAATGTATAATATGTTCCTAATTAGAGAGTTGATTGTTTAATAATTAAATTGAAGTAATGTTAGCTATTTAGTATAAAATGCAGTTAATAATTTTCATAAATGTTAAGTATCTCTAGTATTTATAAAGTTTTACATAATTATTACAATATTAATGTATATAACATTATTGTATAATACTACCTAATGAAACTACTAATTTGCAGTTTTTATTTCTGTAATTACAAACTAACAATTATAATTTTATCAATTAAAGTGTAAAAACATAGATTATGTTAGCAATTAGTGGTGTAATTGTTTTGGAAACCTAAAACTCATGATAGCTATTCAGTATTTGAACGCTGGGGAAAAAATCATACAAATCTGATTTAAATAAAAAAAAATGATTTATTTTATTTTATTTTTTAAATTATGATTTTTTTACACCTTAGTGGATGGTAACTGCGTAAATCAGTTTTTAAATGTTTTACGCGTTTTCATGTTTACTTAGTTATCTTATTTACGTTATTTCCCCCGATGTCTTGATAAAACATTTAGGAAGAGTTGGAAAGTGTTTTATAATCTATGCCTAACGCATGATATATCTTACTTGTTGTTTCTATTTCCCAGATCAGTCTTTTCATATAAAACATACCAAATCTAATTAGCTCATATTCACAAAATACAATATATACGGGAATAAAAAATTTAAATAAATAGGGCCTATCATGTAGTTCTATAAGTAACAGTTGTATTAATGTCCGTTAGACTCAATGTTCGTATTTAAAAAAGCAATGACAAATCATAACACATTAAAAAGCTTACACATTCTTAATATTAAGCTTGAATTCAAGATCAAGCTAACTTAATAAAAAAAGATGTCAGTTAATAAGCATTGTTTTTTAAATGGAAAATTAAAAATATTTTAGAAGAATAGGACTCCAAAATAGCGATATCTTGCTAAAAAGTACGGTAAAAAGATAAAATTTTATATTTCAAACAAAACTTTACTTTAAAATTATCGTAGTTTTTATGACAAGAATCATCACAGTATTAATACTTGGACATTTTCCCAGAGAGAAACATTCGCCTTGCATACAATATTTCAAATGAAAATCAAATTTCAAATAAATTGCTTAAAAGGCGCAAAGGCCAACATAGTGAAAAATATCCACGCCGGGTCTCGATCCCGGGTCATCAGTATAGCGCACTGACATTCTACCGACTAAACCACATGGAACGATACCCAGCCTGGAAATTTTCTCCTTATTACATGTTGGCAAGGCTACAAACGCCGCACAAGATGGAATATTTATCGTGAGCCACTGTCATGGGGCAAACACGAAACTTAATTAAACCAGCATCGATTAAATCTATATTAACACTTGGAAATTTTTCCAGAGAGAAACATTCGCCTTGCATACAGTATTTCAAATGAAAATCAAATTTCAAATTAAAATTGCTTTTTAAGCTATTAATTTGAAATTTGATTTTCATTTGAAATATTGTATGCAAGGCGAATGGTTCTCTCTGAAAACATTTCCAAGTATTAATATAGTTTCAATCGATGCTGGATTTAAGTTTCGTGCTTGCGCCATGTCGGTGGCTGACGATAAATATTGCATCTTGTGCTGCGTTTGTAGCCTTGCCAACATGTAATAGTGAGAAATTTTCCAGGCTGGGTATCGTTCCATGTGGTTTAGTCGGTAGAACGTAAATGCGCTATACTGATGGCCCGGGTTCGAGTTCCAGCATGGAATCTTTTTCACTAGTTCGCCTTTGCGCCTTTTAAGCAATTAATTTGAAATTTGATTTTCATTTGAAATCATCACAGAGTTTATGACAAGTTCGTCACAAATGACACATATTTCACAAATTGGTCACAGTGTGACTTCAAAACATTGTCACTTTCGTCACAGGTTCGTCACAAAGTTAATGCCAAAATAGTCACAAATGACACACTTTTCACAAATTAGTCACACCGTGACTTCACAGAGTGGTCACAATGTGACGTCACAAACGACCTCTAAAACGGCCATAACGACCTCACATTCTAGTCACTGTGACGTCACATCCACGTCACGTGACGTCACATCGACGGTCACAAAATCACAGTGTGACTTCACAACGACGTCGCCGTGACGTCACCATGCCTTACGGGGTGTTATGTGTTTCCATATGGTTGATTTATTCGTAATATGATAATTTTTAAAAATGTGCAGTTTTGTTCCATAATTCTGAATGTACTGGAAAGTTTTTTCATAATCTGTGCTCGACGCATGATTTTTTCTTTCTTATTTTGTTCATTTTAAAGCAGTACAAAAAGTAACCTTAAACAAACCTTACATTCCTGGGTCATTCGAATGTATTTCACTTTTAGTACGATCTTTTAATATTGTGAAACAACAGAAATGTTTATATATGTCGTAGGCTAATTGAGAAATCCGGCTTTTTGCAAACAGCCTAGGCTCTTTGCAAAGAGCCGGGCTAATTGGAGAATCCGTCTACCTTTTTTCCAATTTGCCTGATATTTTTCAGGCTTATTGTAAAGAGACTAGAAAGCGTTAGGCTAATTGAAAAATGACCACTTATTATCCGATCAGGGTGATATTTTTAGCTCACAGGCTATCAAAGCCTGAGAGCTTATGTGCCCGCCGATTCTGTACGTACGTGTGTACGTACGTACGTACGTATGTACGTAACACGATAACGCTTGATAGAAATATCCGATTTGCTTCAAAAAAATTTTTCTAGGTTCATTCTGATAAGGTGTTTCCCTCATTAGTTTTTGGGGTTCATTGGTTAAGGATAAAGTGTTAAAGGGGGGCTAGCACCCCCCCCCCCCTTTAATATATATAAATGGGTTTTTCATGCAGAAATATTCAATTTCCTCCAAATTTGGTATACCGGTTTATTGTGTTAAGGAGCTTCCCTGATTAGATTTGGAAGCTCATTATTTAAGTATAAAGGGGGAAAGGGGGCTACCCTCTTAATTTAGATAAATCGGTTTTTCATGATGAATTATTCGATTAGCTCAAATTTGGTATATTGGTTTATTATGTTAAGGAGATAGCTTGATTAGATTCGGAGGTTTATTAGTTAAAAATAAAGGGAGGAATGGGTGGCTACCCCCCTTAATTTAGGTAAATGGGTTTTAATGCAAAATTATTCGATTTGCTCCAAATTTGGTATACCGGTTTTTTATGTTAAAGAGCTTCCCTGATTAGATTTGGAAGCTCATTAGTTAA
The DNA here is from genome assembly GCA_963932465.1 of Maratus speciosus. Classification (NCBI taxonomy): domain Eukaryota; kingdom Metazoa; phylum Arthropoda; class Arachnida; order Araneae; family Salticidae; genus Maratus; species Maratus speciosus. The sequence goes on along the minus strand of OZ010795.1, from coordinate 426,304,296 downwards.
GTATAAAGGGAGTAAAGGGGGGTTAGATCCCCCCCCCCCTTAATTTAGATAAATGGGCTTTTCATGCTGAGTTATTCGATTTGCTCGAAATTTCGTATACCGGTTTATTATGTTAAGGAGCTTCCCTGATTAAATTTGGAGGTTCATTAGTTAAGAATAAATGGTGGAAAGGGGGGCTAGATGCCCCCCTTAATTTAGATAAATGGGTTTTTCTTGCAGAGTTATTCGATTTGCTCCAAATTTCGTATACCGGCTTATTATGTTAAGGAGCGGCCTTGATTAGATTTGGAGATTTATTGGTTAAGTATAAAAGAGGGACAGGGGCTAGTGTCCCCTTAATTTAGATAAATGGGTAATTCATACAGAATTATTCGATTTGCTTCAAATTTCATATAACAGTTTATTACGATATGGCTTCCTTCATTTGATTTGGAGGTTCATTGGTTAAGTGTAAAAGGGGGGAAAGGGGGGCAATTTCCCCTCACCTTAATTTTGATAAATGGGTTTTCATGCAGAATTATCTGGTTTTGTTTAATTTTTTTTCAACCGGATCCGAACTTGAAGGTTCCATTTGAAGTCAGCCCGAAAACCGATCACAACCAGGTTTCGGATTGAGTTCAATTAGAACTTTCATGTTCGGATTGGTTTGCCGGTGGACGGAGATTATTTTGTCTGGCTTGCATCGGGTTATAGTTCTTTGGAATATTTTTGTCGGTTAAGATTTGGTTCGGGACGTGTTTCAGGTTGACTTCCAATGGAATTTTTACGTTCTGGTATTGTTGCGTGTCCACGGAAACTAATTTGTCTTGTTCGGATCCGGTTATGGATATTTGGAATATTCTTGTCGTTTATCAGATTAGGTTCGGGATTTCGGGTTTTTTCGAATGGAACTCTCATGTTCGGGTCAGGTTGCATGTAGACTGAAATTATTTTCTCTTGCTCGGATCGGGGTACGGTCTGTTGTAATTTAGTTTTCGGGTTTGGGTAGGGTTATGCGTTAATAAACCTAATAAATAGAAAATTGCCCAGTTAAACTGATGGCATTGAGCTCACAGGCTATTCACACTAATTGTATATTTAAAAGAATAATGCCCCTCAAAAAATAAATGAAGGTATTAGTCCCCGTTGCCCCCCTTTCTACTTAACCAAAGAACCTCCAAATCTAATCAGAGAAGCTACTTAACATAATAAACTAGTATACCAAATTTGAAGCAAATCAGATAATTCTGCATGAAAAACCATTTCACAAAATTAAGGGGGGGGGGGTATTAGCTCCCCCATTTCTTCCTTTATTCTGAACCAATGAACTTTCAGATCTAATCAGAAACGCTCCTTATTAGAATGAACCTAGAAAAAAAAAATAAACTAAATTAGACAATTCTGCATGAAAACACATTTATCTAAATTAAGGGGAGGGGCAATTGCCCCCCTTCCCCCTTTTATACTTAACCAATGAACCTTCAAATCAAATGAAGGAAGCCATATCGTAATAAACTGGTATATCAAATTTGAAGCAAATCGAATAATTCTGTATGAAAAACCTATTTATCTAAATTAAGGGGGACACTAGCCCTGTCCCTCCTTTATACTTAACCAATAAATCTTCAAATCTAATAAAGGCAGCTAATTAACATAATAAACCGGTATACGAAATTTGGAGCAAATTGAATAATTTTGCATTAAAAACCCATTTACCTAAATTAAGAGGGGTCTACCCCCCCCCCCACCCTTTCCTCCATTTATACTTAACGAATGAACCTCCAAATCTAATCAAGCCTTCTCCTTAACATAATAAACCAGTATACCAAATTTGAGCTAATCGAATAATTCTACATGAAAAACGCATTTATCTAAATTAAGGGGAGAGGCAATTGCCCCCTTTCCCCCCCTTATACATAATAATTATCTTCCAAATGTAATCAGGGAAGCTGCTTAACATAATTAACCGGTATACCAAATTTATAGCAAATCGCATATTTCTGCATGAAAAACCCATTTATCAAAATTAAGGGGGGATAGCCCCCTTTCCTCCCTTTATATGTAACTAATGAACCTCCAAATCTAATCAAGGCAGCTCCTTAACTTAATAAATCGGTATACCAAATTTGGAGCAAATCGAATAATTCATCATGAAAAACCGATTTATCTAAATTAAGGGGATAGCACCCCTTTCCCCCCTTTATACTTAAATAATGAGCTTCCAAATCTAATCAGGGAAGCTCCTTAACACAATAAACCGGTATACCAAATTTGGAGCAAATCGAATATTTCTGCATGAAAAACCCATTTATATTATTTAAGGGGGGGGGGGACTAGACCCCTTTTCCCCCTTTACCCTTAACCAATGAACCCAAAAAATAATCAGGGAAGCAACTTATCAGAATGAACCTAGAAAAAAAATTGAAGCAAATCGGATGTTTCTATCAAAAGTTATCGCGTTACGTACATACGTACATACACACGTACTTACAGAATAGGCGGGCACATAAGCTCTCAGGCTTTGATAGCCTGTGAGCTAAAAATATCACTCTGATCGGATAATAAGTGGTCATTTTTCAATTAGCCTAACGCTTTCTAGGCTGTTTGTAATAAGCCTGAAAAATATCAGGCTAATTGGAAGAAGGGAGATGGATTCTCCAATTAGCCAGTGTCTTTGCAAAGAGCCTGATTTCTCAATTAGCCTACGACCTATGTCGTAGGTTAATTTCGAAGTTTACTCTAATTTGTAATTTAGGTAGTACTGTAGTAATTTAGGTAATTTAGGTAATGTAGTACGCTGAATCTCTGCTAAATTGATCATTGGAGATATTTAGAATTTTTTTTTCCAAACTTTTACAGAGTTTGGAAGTTTATAGTATTCAGTTTAAATTGTGAAAATATAGTTGTGAAATTTCCATAATTCCGAAATGCCCACGGCTTTTACAATTTTATCTTATTTTGACCTACATTCTTATTTTTTTAGCAAGGAAACTTTTTAAAAAGTTAATTCATATTATATTATTGAAGAGAAACTTGTGATAAGCAGCATGAAACAGATTTCAATCACACTTGCAGCCTGCTCATATATATATATATATATATATATTTGTAAGCAATGTCACACAAGTCACAGAAACATAGAAAAATACCTTTTCTGTTCAGGAATTTCTTTTAAATCAAAGACATTTCTATTCTTTTCTAAGAAAACAGCCGAGTTTGACAGTGCCGTGTCAGCACATTTAGAGAATGCTTATTCAGTTTTATGGTAAAGAACTCTGAATAGTAAGCAGATTTGAAATGGGTGTAACTTTAAAAATAGTTTTATTGTCTGATTGTAGAATTCCCTTTATGTGATATATCCGTGAGGTTACATTGCATTGAAAGTATGTCCCAAATAAAAGCGATGGAAGGAAATAGTGATGTCAATATTTATAGAAATAAAAACTTATTTTAGGAAAACTTTATTATTTCGAGGACTTCGCAACAAAATATTCTTATTCAAAATGTTATTTTTGTGAGAAACAATGTTAAAAATGTCTTCAATAATTGCTCTTAGTTAAAATTTCTATATAATTCCCTAGATACAAAGGGATAATTCCTTATAAATTCGCATAATAGTCCTTAGGACATATTAAACAGATTGCAATAAATTACTTATTTCGTCATTAATTGAAGCTTAAGAAAATTTAAATTAAGTGTGCTATTTCCAATTCCAATAAATAAAATAACACCAGTTAGATAAAACAAAAGTTTCAAAGTAATATAAAATAAATGTTCATGAAACATCAGTGATTAAAAGTGTCAGTTATTTATATATCTAATCATTATATACCTGTACATTCTGTTTCACTGAGATGCAGCTAATTATAATAAATTTTGTGTTTATTGTGAAAGTTTGTGTTTAGATTGAAAATTGATTTTCTTTTCAAAGCATGAATATGCAATCTTCTTTTTTATATTATAGAGTTAATCCGATTTTAAATAACCAAAATAACTCTCAATCAAGGGCGAATTTTAATATTAACCATTTTGTTAATAATAGAATCATGCTCTTTCGCAACATTTTTACAAATACTAATCTTAGTAGTACAATAAAATTCTAATACAACGAGCATTTTTAAGTGCGTTATAATTACAATTTGTGCATTGTCGTTATAACAGACTTTTACTGTATTTATAGCATCTGTTTGTAATTGAATATAGCAAAAAATACTGTTAAAAAAAAAAAAAAGAGGGACAACAGCATATACAGTTTCAGAGGCAATATTTGCTACTATTCTCAATATCAACAATATTGATATATTTTACCGTTGAATTACATAAATATAACGCTTTTTCTTATTTCAGAGCCCCATGCCTCAACATTGCCAAGAGTTACATTTCATCAAACGCAAGTCAGAACAGAGGAAGGAGCGACAGCGCAACTTCCATGTGTAGCACAAGGAAGCCCACCTCCAACTTACAGGTGTAGTAAAAATTTCAAAATTGAAATTCAAAATAATTCTAAAAACTCTATATTGTTAACCATTTACAACACGTTTTTCAATGTCTTTAGAAAATAATATATATACAGGGTGCAATGTGCTTTCTATAGTCGACCTTTAATTTCTTAACTGTTGATCGTAGATATATAGTTCCAATTACAAAAAAGTTTCAAATGAGGTAAATATTCAAGTTGGGGCATTATTTATAGCAAAAAATCAATTTCATAAAAAATACGAAATCTAACTTTTTATACAGTCCCCCAGTCCCTATAGTTATATTTAGTAAAAGTTTACGCATATCATAAAAGATATAACTCAAAAAGGTAGCTACAAAAATTGACAGAGTTGTTAAATATCAAAGTTTGAGATTTTTGTACATGATTTTGTCTTTCATTGAGGGATCAGTTAAAAGATGAATGAAAATAATTGGAGATCAAAACCAGGTTGCGATTCCGCTGTCATTTATATAGTCCTTAGTGAGTACGTTTTATTTCCCGGTTGTCGATTCTACCTACTTTGACGTTTGAATGCAGTTCGACCCATAAAAAGCTGAAATTTTTAGATGAAATAATCCTCTTTGATGATTCCCCGATTTGGCGATACCGACTAAAGGTGGTTTCGCGTAAAAAAAGACATCGTATCCTGATTTTGATCTCGAATTACGTTAGTTCATCTTTTAACTGATCCCTCCATGAAAGACAAAATCATGTGCAAAAATCTCAGACTTTGAAAGTGAATAACTGTGTTAATTTCTGGTGTACAGATGTCACACTTTTTGTGTTATATCTGTTATGATGTGTGTAAACTTTTACTAAATGTAACTATAGGGACTGGGGGACCGTATAAAAAGTTAGATTTCGTAATTTGTATAAAATTGAATTTTTACTTTAAATAATGCCACAACATGAATATTTAGCTCATTTGAAACATTTTTGTAATTGGAACTATATGTCTACGGCCAACGACATTGAAATTAAAGGTTGGCGATATATAACATATTGCACCCTGTATATTGGGTGCTATATAAGTTATGTAAACAAGTCAAAAATAAAAATTAATGAAATTTCGATTAAAAAAAATTATTTTTACCGTGCGTGACGTAAATTGTAATACATAGTCCAAAAAATTTGACACTTTAGACAAATCTAAGATACAAGAAAAATAATGTTTTTTAAATATTCAAAATTTTCTGTATTCAAAGCACTATGTAGAGATTTTCTTTGAATATGTTATTTCTCGATTGTGAGAGAATTTTAATTAGGAGAAAGAAATTTTACAGATTCAAGAAAAAAATAATATGCTTAATGAAATAATTATTTTGTTATATAAAAAAAAAAAATTAAATACTTTTGTTCTTTCGAAGGTATAGATTTCGTAGAAAAACGATACACTGCTCGTCACAAACAGCTTACATATTTTAAGAATATAAAATTACAGCTATACTAATAAAAGAAAATTTCACTCTGTGTATCTGTGGATCTGTGTATGTGCGATAGCTAGGAATATCTACAGCATGTACAAGGCTGAAAATGTAGGTTTGGGTAGCCCAAGGTCTCTCCTGATGCACCAGGGACGGGGAATTTTAATTTTTTGATAATTACTCCAGATATTAATAAAAAACTCATCAAACGGTCCGAAAAAAGCAATTATTTCCGAGGAACAAACGGCCAAACAAACGCAAAACTTTAAACGATTTGGACATCTGGTTTTGATAACACTTGATGTGGAATAAATCAGAATTTAAATATGAAGGGGATTTTTAATTTTCAATAATCATCCAATCAAAAAAAAATTAAAATTTTTTGGTAGACTGAAAATCGCTAGACATACGTAGGAAAATTTTCCGCATCCGAAAATCCATTTTTAAAGTAACTCGTTAAATTTTTAATTTTGGCAAAAAACGTACCGAGACTGTAGAAAATTTTGCAGACAGTGACTGGCTAGATTTTTGATTAAATTCTGTTACGGAGGACCGTTTTATCATTTATTTTTAAAAAACGAGCTTTTATGAAATGTAAATATTTATTATTTTTTTAAACATGCTTTTCATGATGTAAATATTATTCTGTTTAGCACTTGCTTCTAAATCAATTTCATCAAGTGGGCGTTCTGGAAATTATTAAGACCATTTTTATTAAAGGCAATTGCTTAAACTTTTTAGACAAAATATATAAAATTAAGATAAATACCTTAAATTTAATCATGTGGCGGGCTAGTGATGTTTGAAAAGGGGATTCCAGTTACACCATTTTTCGAACAGTAACGTCGATTTTTTTTCTCAGGTTCTGGGTGAATTTTTTCAACGAGAATTGATTCATTCAACTAGAATTCCAGATAATCCTTCAAAAAGAGGTTCGTTGAAAATTAATAAAATTACAATCGTAGAGTTTTCTGCACTAAATACCATTAAACATTTTTTTATTGATAACCGTGATACATATTTTTTACAGCATTTTAAAGATTTGAAAGGGGGTGGGGGTGTTGAGTTCTGCTAGCGGGATTTTCAGATACAGGATAATTAAATATTTTGAAGGCTTGACCATACGCTTTAATATATTAGCCCCTTACAACGCCCCTTGCTGAAAACCTGACAAAATGGGTAACTTGGTACTGTCGGATTATTTCTACTCTCGGTTTATCCACCGACAATTAGGCTCTTAGTTGAACCTCCGTAGAACTTTTCTAACTTTATGACACATCATGTGATATAACATTAGGTATCACTTTGGTCCACTTTTCCACGTTGTGTACCCCTTCATTCACCATTTTTAACTTTTAACTACCTTAGCCCCTTTTATCGCACTTTTTAGAATATATGACCAAAAGGGTAACTCGATACGGTCAGAACTTTTTACCCTCTCCCACCCCCCCAACCCCCAGAAATTTAGGGTCTAACTTTTCCTAATTCCTTTAACCACTCTTTTATATAATGTACACAGACCCCCATCTCGCCTATTGCCTCTAATCAACTTCGACCGTAAATCACACCTTTTTGACAACATGGTGTACGGTGGCATAGGTAGCAGCGACCCGTTCAGAAAGAAGTTTTTTTAAACACACTGCGTAGCACGCCTAGTGTACTCTACCGAAGTTAGGGTGGACCTTCCAAAAGGTTCATTTTGAATGATAAACACTTGTAATTCGGAATTTAATGGTTAGTGATATGTGAAAAGCATACCCCGTGCATGTTGCCGAAAGCGCGTGCGCCCGTCTAAGATGTCCACTTCGAGAGATTTGCCTTTTTGAAAATTTTAATATGCATCGTTGCGATATGTTTGGAAAATTGGAGGGACCCGGTCAGCGGATCAGCGTTATTGAAATTTTCACTTTTTTACGAATAACTTTAAAAGCATTTACACACTTAATGACAACATACGTGTAACAAGTGTTCCTAATTATCATCAATAAATATATTTTCGAATGAATATGCGTTAGTTTTTTTTTTCCTCAACTTAATTTTAAAGCCATTATTTAAGAAATTAAAATAAGAATTCGTGCCATGATATGAAGTTATTAAATTACACCATTTATGAACAAACTGACAAAAAGAAATGTACTTTTCATTTTATTTTCGCTTCGATAGTGTTTACATTTTATATCAAATTTTTAAATAGAAAATATTTTAATAGAATTTAAAATTTTTATTTTAAATAGAAAAATTTTAAATTAAAAGAAAATTTTTTGCACGTTTAACATTTTAGTAAATGGAATATTACTGACAAAATGGTTTTCATTGATATTTTGTTAACTATACAAATTTTTCTGTTATACGTTTTCCGCACATTAGAATTATTAAAGTTGTTCTTGTGGAAAGAAAAAAGGTTTCCGTTGCTCGGATGTATTCGATAAAATATATATCTCGCTAATTTTATTTGATTACATAATGTAGCGTATTACAACTAAGATATTGTTTTAAGAAATTGAAAGAAAAGAAAATTTTTAATATTTTCAAAATTTCATTATTACATGATATCATAAGTACAAATATAAACGTATATGGCTGACATAAAAAATATTCAAAATATATGGAATAATTATTATTTTTTTTTCAGATGGAATGAAATATAGAAAAATATATAATACTGAAGCGAGAAAGTTATGCATTTTTATTTTATATTATAGAGGCTAAAATGAAAGCTTAAAAACTATATCTAATATATATTATATTAAAATCACAACTTTTTTTCGCATTTTGCATTAAGTAATAAACTTTTTACAGGAGTATAGACTAAATGTTTTCATTTACTTTGTCGTTTTATAAAAACGTCTAAATCTGCATATTTTTATTAATTGTTCGAAAACTAATAAGGCATAAAGAAAATATTTATATAAAGTGCTATTTTACAAGTATTTTAGCACTCTCAAGAGAAAAAATTGCGAATTTAATTTTCACTTAAGTTTGAATATTTGTAATTAAAATATTTTGTTTATGAAATCAGTTTCTGAAAACAGTTTAAAATATTAATAGAAAGTTATTTAAATTTCCATTTTTCTGTTGAAATTACCCTATATACTTTTTTTGCTGGTTCATTTGTATGCTTTCAGTGAACGTTGCATCTAGCTGAATATACAGGGCTGCTTAGTTTTTATTTCAACCCCCTCCAAAAAATCTTTACATTAAATGAGATATCTTATGATTTACACCCTGAACCGGATTTACATAATGCTACCATGATGAACACATAATTAATCTTTTGAGAATTAAAAAAATAATCAATTTAAAAAAATCATTATAGTACAATATATAATAAAATACTAAAACAGGCAAAATCTAAAGCATGTGCAACGAACGGTACCAGTAAGCTTGATGTGGTAGAGGAAGAACGGACATTTGTGATCTATCGAGCATAGTGGGTAGGGCTTTATAAACAGTTTGTCTTAGTACCTTCCTATAAAATTATAATTAAAGCCCTTAGTTTAATGTTATCAAACTTCGTTTTTCACAAGGTGTTTCATGTTTGCCGAAATTTATGTTATCTCCCAGTGTCGCACTAGTTTATTTTAGTTACATGCTTCATCCAAGTGATTCATTTAATTGAAAAAAAAACAAACAAACATAAGAACTGTGTGTGATGCTGAGATTTTAACCATATACATTACAAAACTTCTTACATCTCTTTATAAATAATTAAATTCAGGAAAATAATTTTGGAAAACGAGCATCTTAAAATGTATTAATTGACTTACTGTGGTTGGTTAGAATTTTCTAAACGGGCAAAGTACTACTCTTATTTTTCAATTTCATAATTAATGCCCTTACACTCTGAACAGGAAAATAGACCTTTTTTTGATCAGCGAAACAACTTCTTTCATTATGCATTGTTACTTGTGGCGTATTTAGTGCATGAGTGATTAACATTAGTAACTTTCTCCTCTTAACTTGCTGTATGACGGCTTTCACTGCGGGTTAGTCTCTTCCAATTCATCTTCTGTAACTACGTCAAAAGATGCAAATAATTTCTAAACCACGGTCATGCTATTTACTGTTCATATTAAAGGAATTCGAAAATGAAAAAAAAAAAAACTAGTTGGATGTGCCAATCCCAAAACTTTTTTCTATCTTATACATCTTAATATTTCAAAACCTAGTTACACATGTTAATACTTCAATATTATTAGTTCAATACTATACCAACTTTGATTTTCATCTTAAATTTCTGCTCAAGTCAATTAAACGGACTAAAAACGAGTTAATCTATATCATGCTATTTGTTAAAATTATTAATTTTTCCTTATTCTGTCGTTACAAATGTAAATTACAAATGTAAATTAAATTACACTACGAAGGGGTTCAGGGGGGGTCTGCCCCCCTGAAGAAATCTACTTTATTATCTAAAAATTACCAGAATAAGTAGCTCATGAGATTTTCAGAATACCATTACATAACAAGGGGTTTAATTTAACGCTTCTAATGTCAGAAACCTTCGAAATATTTTTTCGTTTTATAAATGTTTATGTAATTTCAAAACTTTAAATTTCGTTTTTTGTAGAAAGATTAATATTACTCAAAGGGGGCTAAACACAATGAATTGTAGAGCTGACGTTGAGGCTCCTGATCTGCAGATTTACTAGTTTATCATAGATTTTGCGAAGGAAAGCCTTCCCTTATTCTGTCGTTATCAGCTGTTTGCGAATAGCCGGCTTAGCAGGAAGCGAGTTCCCGCCGCTGCATGAGCCGCCGATGCACAATAGAACTACGAAAAATCAAGAAAAGTATACAAAAATCGCTAGCAAGGAGCCCCTTTACCGCGCAATATTTCCAAATTCAAGGAGAACCTGTTGGCCAAAGCCAAAAACAAGCACAAACATTTTGGTTCAATTGTATGCATAATTTTATACGCTGTTCGATGGTACAATAATGAAAATGGCACAGAGATCGGAATTATAGCACCCCCTTCTTTCGGAATTTTCTCAAGTTCAGGGAGGACTTGTTTGCCATAGCCAGAAACATGAACAAAAAATTTGGTTCAATTATATGGATAACTTCATACACTTTTCGATGGTACAATAATGAAAATGGTACAGACATAGCAATTATAGTGCCCCCTTCCGGCAGAATTTTTCCAAATTCAGGGAGGACCTTCGTGACATGACCAAAAATAAACACATAAAATTTGGTTCAATTCTATGCATAACTTCATACACTTTTCGGCGGTACAATATTCAAAATGGCACAAAAATTGTACAAAAATCGCTATTACAGCGCCCTCTACGAGCGATTTTTTTACAAATTAAGGGAGGACCTCCTTACCATAGCTAAGAACTTAAATTTTTTTTTTGGTTCAATTCTATGCATAACTTCATACACTTTTCGATGGTGCAATATTCAAAATCGCACAAAAATCGCTATTACAGCGCCCCCTAACGGCGAAATTTTGAAAATTCATGGAGGACCTGCTTGCCATATCCAAAAACTTAAAATAAAAATTTGGTTTAATTCTATGCATAACTTCATACACTTTTGGACGGTACAATATTCAAAATCGCACAAAAATCGCTATTACAGCACCCCCTACCGGCGAATTTTTTCCAAATTCAGGGAGGACCTGCTTGCCATAGCCAAAAACTTAAAATAAGAATTTGGTTCAATTCTATGCATAACTTCATACGCTTTTCTATGGTACAATATTCAAAATCGCACAAAAAACGCATTTACAGCGCCCCCTACCGGCGATTTTTTTCCAAATTCAGGGAGGACCTGCTTGTCATATCCAAAAACTTAAACTAAAAATTTGGTTCAATTCTATGCATAACTCCATACACTTTTGGATGGTACAATATTCAAAATCGCACAAAAATTGTTATATCAGCGCCCCCTACCGGCGAATTTTTTCCAAATTCCGAGAGGACCTGCTTGCCATAGCCAAACACTTATAATAAAATTTTGGTTTAATTCTATACATAACTTCATACACTTTTTGATGGTACAATGGCGACAGACAGACGGACAGACGGACAGACGGACAGACTGACAGACGGACAGACGGACGGACGGACAGACGGACAGACGGACACACAGACAGACAGACATTTTCTATAAACATGTTTTTTGGAATCTCTGACCCCTAAAACATGCAAATCCGTCGAAAACCGGAAGTCGAAAAAAATTTCGATTACAATACTTTCTTCTATTGAAGATAGAAGAAAGTAAAAAAGTATATTTTGTAGTGCATCTACAAATAACGACGTTACAAAATGTGAAAGAAACGAGCAATCTAAATGAAAAAATAGACAAAGTTTTTATTTTAGAAAAAAATAATATAACCACAAACGAGAAGGTAATATAGCCTCTTCCCAGATGTCCATAATTCCGAAATGCGTTCCTTTATGATTAGAAATCACAGAAATTTATAGAATTTCGAGATTTAAAGGAGCAATTTTAATCCCAAAGTTTCTTTTGCTTGCTGTTATATTATGTAAAGTTTCCACGAACATTTTACAATGTATCAATCAGGTTTCTCTTCTCGGAATATATCCATTTTTGGAGTTCTCAAGCAAATACTTTCATGTTCAAACAGTATCTTTAACTGAAAAACCTGTCAATATAACACAAATTTAAATTAATATTATTTTTTTACTCTTGTGTGTAGAAATTCAGTTAAACCGCTGAAAGTTCTTTTTTCAAAAATGTATAGCATGCGAAAAACACAAATTTTAGGTTGAGAGAACTGAACAATAGCTACTCGGAAACGTTTCCAAAAATTAAAGGATAGAATATCGTTATTATTATTATTATTATTATTATTTTATAAATGTTTCTTTAAATGCCGAAAATGAATTCTAGTTTCTAAAGTTCCTATAGCTAAAGGGCCTTTAAAGAATCATGGATTAATTCGGTAGAGGATATTTAATATTTTGTTCGTAGTTAATTTGTATTTCAAAAGATTAAAAGCATTTATCTATTCCTTACAACGCATATAAATGTAATTTATAATAGCCTATCGTGATTTATATATTTTTACAAAATTCTAACTTTTAATTTGCATCCAAAATTGCATCTCGTTGTGCAAATATGTATTTTATTTGAAACGCGATTTGTCGTGTGATCGCAAGTGTTTAGCTATAATTATACGAAACAATTATACAAGTCTTCAACTTAATTAGGGGCTGAGTTAGAAAAAGAAGCTTAAAATACACAAGTTAGAGCCCAGAGGGTTTAATATACGACTATTTCAAAATTCTATGATTTGTCGTTTGATGTGAAGTTTTCAGCTATAAGTATGCAAAATTTCAAGTCTCCAACATATATAGTTTCTGAGAACGGGCACTGTGACGGACAGACAGACACATTGGTTATCCTAAATATTCAAACTGCTGCTGAATGTGAGGGGCTGCATGTAATTTTTAATGAATGCTGTTAATTAACAACGCTTTTTAAAACTATTTGAATAAAAAAAAATATAAATTTGCTTTTTTTTTAAGCCAAACATTTGATAAATAATAATATACATTCAAACTATTCCAAATTTCAATGCATGAATGTCATCAGGTTTCATTATGATAACTTTTGAATAGAGTTTTCTATGTTTTAGTCGAAAGCCGTAATGCATGTATATAACATTTCCTCTTCAAAATCCGTTTATATTTGCATACCTTTAATGTAAAATATTTTTAAAGACATTCATAAAATAGAAAAATAAATATTTTATTAAGAGTTTTTGCAAACTAATTTAAATACTGCGAAATTCTAAATTCGCATACTTTCCATTTAATAACAATCATAAAACAAAAATAATTTATTCACTTAACTGTAATTATAATTGTAAACTTTTAATGCAACATAAACCAAAATTGATTCAAAAATAATTTCGGACATCGACATAAATTACAAAATAGAAAATATATCTATCCATTCAAATGAAAATGAGTTAATTATTTGTTTATAAAATAGAGATATTTCTTATTTGCAAAAATGAAATTAACCATGCATCTTTAAAAATTCATCATTGAATACTTGAATGAGATACATTAAACAAAACCTTAGTTTCATATGTGGCTCCTTTTATAATTATTCTTATAATATTATTTCTTTGGGCGTATTCATTGACACTGACAAATATTTACGTTATTTGTATGAGATATACGCGCTTAATATAATAAAGGATATTACTTTGTTGATTATGGTTTCTTCCTTTTTTTTAATTACATATTAAATTAAGATGCATGTTATTCCGAGTGTTTCAACAATTTAACATTTAAATACACATAATATCCCTAAAAATAATAATTTTGTAAACAAATAAATATTTAACGCCTTCCTTTAATAGTATTTGCATTATGCGATAAAATATTCATTTGATTTCTTAATAATGCAAAACTAAATCATTTATCCAGTTTTACTTTTTAAATAATTTTCTTTGCATAATGTTTTGTCAAGATATAGAAATACAATTATGTAGAACATGATTGCAAAAAAAGAAAAAAAAATACAACTAGGGCAATACAAAAGAAAAAATCGATGTAATTTATTTATCCAAAGCAATGCAAAATCATATAATTTATGAATAATTTTTAGACCCATTTCACAATTCTAGGCTGCATTAATTTAGCACTCATAAATAAGTAACAATAATTATATAGCGAGAAATTTTATCTTTCAATTAGACATACAAAGCAAATTTGGTTTTTCAGTGTCCTACTGAAGAATAGTTAAGATTTTCCAATGACGTATTTATTTAAATTTATCATGCATTATCTTTATTCGACCTTATTTATGCATGCTTAAAATTACCTTATCTTTTTTTTTTTTTTTTTTTTTTTTTTTTTTTAGTGCGCGAAAAATATAAGTATTATTGTTTTGAATTAAAAACGAAAATGTTTTATTTGCGCTCTCAAATTAAAGTTCAGTTTTCATTATTTATAAGAGCATAAGTAATAAATGATAATAAGTGATTTTTATAATAAAAGATTTTCAGAAAATCGTATTGTTTAATTAAGAAAACAAAACAAAAATTTTATTTTTATCGTAGTTAAAAGAAATGATTTCAAATAGTTCTATCAAACTTTCTGTAATTATTTTTATAAATAATGTAAATTCGTGTAAATGACTGAGTAATATATATTGCGCACATATTTGTAAATATGCTTTGAAATACTATGTTTGTTAACAAATAAATTATTCCAGAATAATTTTAGGGTTTACAGTATGTTCATTTGCGTATATGTCATTAACATTCAAGAAACTATGATATTCTGAAATAATTTATCTAAGTCAATTCAAAATTTACAAAAAAGTTTTAGAAAAAAATCTACAATCAGAGCGGAAAGGTGATGTTCTGCTTTCTGACTAGCTCATTTTTTCCAAATCATTCATTTGGGAACGACATTTCGGTCCCGACACTTTGGTCCCACCATTCCGGTCCCGAGACATTGCGGTCCCTAGCCATTTCGGTCCCGAGACATTGCGGTCCCGAGACATGTCGGTTCCTGGGCATTTCGGTCCTTATCCATTTCAGTCCCTTGTCATTTCGGTGACCACCATCTTATGACTCGGATTCTAATTGTCGTGGGCCGCCAAACGCTGTAATTTTAACATTATGTCGGCCTTTGTTTAATTTTTTATCATCCCTCCCCTCCAAATAATAATAATAATAATAAAAAATCTGAATATAATAGTCCGATAAGTTTAATCTTTTATAACTCGTTACAATGAAATCACAGCGAGCTGAAAATTTGTTTGATTGAACAATGTGATATAATTTTACAGGGGACATTGTCTTTTTTTTTTTTTTTGTTATTATATTATCTAACATAATGGATTTTTTAAGCTTTATTATGTGTTATTAATATTATGTATTTTATATATGCTATAAACTGCCATAGATGATTTTTTGGTTGTTTTCATACATTTTTTTCGAACCTTTAAATTGCCATTAATTAAATAATTTTAGAAACTGTGCTTATTTCTTCTTCTTCTTCCAATTAGATTAATAATAAATGTCTTCAATATTTCAATTAGGCACTTATAAGCTATTCTAGGAAAATATTTCCGCAAATCACCTCTCTACATCCTCTCCTTTAATATTTCAGAAATGAAATATATTTATTGAAGCACAAATATTTAATTTTTCTTATTATTTTTATAATACAAAGTTATAATTATGTTTCCATAAATTACTTTACAATTATAAACTTCGGTAAAACAATAGTGATTTGGTAATTAGGTGTGCTAGAAAGAATATTTTGTTGTCAGAAAACACCACCCACCACTTCATTTTTTTATATATATATATAATTATTGGTTGCATTTTTTTAAAGTCTCCTTACCCATTGAAGACGATTTATGTGAGCTAATTTTATTGAAACTGGGCCTATTTCTTTGTAATAAGATGATTATTTTTAATTTTATGTAATAGTGTAAGTATTATATTAATTAATTTTATTTTCAATTTTTAATTGACAAAACTAAGCTTTTTTGTTTTTCTCGTTTATTTAATGATTTTTAATATTACTCTTTTCCTCCCACTTTCCCAGAAAAAAAATATACTTTTTTTATTTTAGTTTTATAATTAATTATATTAATAGTTTTAAATTTCGATGACTTTAAATACTAGACGCTGCCGAAGCCAGTGGGCCATCCCTAAAAACAGTTTATTTGAACTACTTTATGAATATATAAAATCATACAAACTTGTGTTTTGTTTACGTTATTATAACGAGCCCGGACAACGCCGGGCGGGTCAGCTAGTTACTATATATATATATGTATATATGTAACTTCAAAACAAAATTATGCAGAACTTCTTTGAGTGACAAGAGGGCGCACAAACTTTACTTGCTCCAGGGCGCTGAATATGTAGCTACGCCACTGGTTTACAAATACTCATGTATGGCGCTTCTTATGTTAGCCTGGCGCAGGTGATAAATCGCCAAACAATGTTCCTATAATCATCATTCGCCCTGCATTCATTTCAATTTAAATATACGCCATTCACTCATTTTATTTCAAATACAGAACTTTAATTTAAAATACCTATATTACATACATTTAAAATGCATACATTTCAATCCTTTCAGTTAAAATGTAGAAAATAAGAAAATAAGAAATAAAAAATATCAACATAAAGCCAATAAAAATCATCCTCAAAATTTTGCTTAAATTTGCATACATGTGAAATAAAAGCTGTTATTGAGAGGGGAAAAAATGTTGTTGGCGCGATTTGTAGTCGTCTAACATAAAAGTGCCATTTCAGGAACACAAGCCATTTATATGTTTTTATATACAAACAGAAATATTTTATCTAATACCTTTAATCAGAAGCAATTCTTTAATTTAAACACATGTGTAAAAAATAATATTAGTCCATCGGGCTTTTTTGTTATAGGGACCTTGGCGCAATAGATTGAATGGATAGGTTCAATTTGATGTGAAAAGCTAAATTCATAAAAGCACTTTCTGAAAACTTTTATTTATATTTTAAATAATCTGATAAAATAGCATAAAAGAGCCATATAACGAAGTTTTTTTCTCATCAGTCGCCGTTTTACTTTAGTGACTGTTTATAATGTTTCGGCCGAAATCGTAAGTTCTTAAGACTGAGTTATGCGATGGCTCCTATAAAAAAGAGAAGCACCGTTAATCAGTATATTTTTCATAATATTTATATCATTTAGTAAAGAGTCTTATTTTCTTAAGCCTGAATTGCGTCAAGCATATTAAAAACGCAGGGCTTTTATAACAAAGATTTTTTTTAAAGGTCCATCCGTAGTCAGATTTTCAGCAAATATTGTATTTTAGAAAGCATGACTTAACGCAAATTTAATTTCATTGTTGTAACTTGTTTCTTTACGATATATTTTACATTTGAAATTAAAATTTGGGAAGACTTCTGTATCCTGTTCCGGTTGGCGTGATTGGCGAAGGAATCCACAATAGCGCCAAAAGGCCGTTTTAGCATCTTACCAAATTCTTCAAGATGGCGGAAAACATGGTTTTTAAATATTTATTTAATAAACATTGGCACAGATGTCATGTACATTAGCGCGATTTTTTTCCGAAGCCAATTTGGCGAAAACCTCGTTTTTGAATACCAGTTGCATATATATTTTTAAAAAAGGGAGTAACAATAAATAAAAAAAAATGTTTGATTAATAAATATATAATAAAACGTTTTTATAATGGCACAGATGTCATATATGCACCATATTGGCGCGATTTTTTTCTGACGCCAATGTCATGAACGCAACAGAAGCCAAAAGTGTGGATATTATGCTTGATATGGTGACCTGGATATTGTTGTTTATGCTGTTGATGTTTTCGCCAAATTGGCGTCAATATGATAATCAAATATGACATCTGTGCCAAAACGGAACGGGATACTCTTTCCTAAAATTTCGCCTAACTATTTATATAAAGTCACACACTAATAAAAACATTGGTGCTAACATGTTTATGTTTAACGCCAACATTGACTGCAAACCCAATTGAGGAAGTATAGTCTAATTTAATATCTGGGTGAATTGTAGAACACTCTACTTTTCCCCAGACGGGCGATAAATGCGCCAATGTGGCAACCTTGGTATTTTCTTATGGCAACCCTAAGATTTCTCTTGAGAGAGCTGTTGATGGTTTAAATTCCTTGTTTTGTAAACTGCTTTCTAATTGAACGCTTATTTTTTGTAAAATGCTTTCTTATTGGACAAAAGAGGAGGATCAGAGGACTATTTGAATATTTTTAGAAATATGTTACTGCCGGATCAGGATTGCTGCGTTATATTTCCCTGGGAACAGTTTGTTGTTGCAGTTGAGTGATTTTTATTATTCGTTTTCTAATCATACTCCTATTATAAAGAGGTAAAAATTGTTTATTTGTCGGAGATAAGCTCAGGAACTACCGAACCGATTCCAAATGTACTGGTATCAAAATGATGGTGTTCGCCCAACTTAGAGCATAGGCTATATCTTATGTCGGTGCCACTACCCCAAAGGGGGTGCAGGAGCAAAAAACGTTCTAAAAATGCGATTTTTGCGTTACTGAAGGGCCTAGAAATATGAAATTTGGAATATTAGTTACTTATAAGATATAAATGGTGTATAAGAACAGTTCTTAAACAATTCGAAATTTTAAAGGGGTGAAAATGCACAAAAAGCGTTCTAAAAAACGTTCTAAATGGTAGTTTCTACATAATCTCAGGAAATACCAAACCGATTTCAAAAGTAATGGTATCAAAATGATGGTGTTAGTCCAACTTAGAACATAGGATATATTTTATGTCGGTGCCACTAACCCAAAGGGGATGCAGGAGCAAAAAACGTTCTAAAAATGCGATTTTTGCGATACTGAAGGACATAGAAATATGAAATTTGGAATATTAGTTACTTATAAGATATAAATGGTGTCTAAGAACAGTTCTTAAACAATTCGAAATTTAAAAGGGATGAAAATGCACAAAAAGCGTTCTAAAAAACGTTCTAAATGGTAGTTTCTACATAATCTCAAAAAATACCAAACCGATTTAAAAAATATTGGTGTCAAAATGATAGTGACAACGTTTACTCCAAGATAGGCTATGTTTTATGTCGGTGCCACTACCCCAAAGAGGGTGTAGGAGCAAAAAACGTTCTAAAAATGCGATTTATGTGTTACTGATGGGCCTAGAAATATGAAATTTGAAGTATCAGCTACTTATTAGATATAAAGGATTTCTAAGAACAGTTCTTAAACAATTCTAAATTTAAAAGGGGTGAAAATGCGCGAAAAGCGTTCTAAAAAACGTTCTAAATGGTAGTTTCTACATAATCTCTGGAAATAACAAACCGATTTAAAAAATATTGGTGTCAAAATGATGGTGAAAATCCCTGCTCCAACATAGGCTATGTTTTATGTCGGTGCCACTACCCCAAAGGGGCTGCAGGAGAAAAACATTCTAAATTGCTGTTTTTGCGTGACGGAAGGGCCTTGAATCGTGAAATTTAGAATGGTAGTTAGTTATAAGATATCAATGATCTCTAAGTACATTTCCTAAGAAAATCGAAATTTAAAAGGGGGGTCAAAATGCGCAAAAAGCGTTGTAAAAAACGTTCTAAATTGCAATTTCTATGCAATCTCAGGAAATAATGAACCGATTTCAAATATAATGGCGTTAAAATGATGGTGGCAGATCTTGCTCCAAGATAGGCTATATTTTATATATGTTTCCACTAACCCAGAGGAGATGCAGGAGCAAAATGAGCGAAAAGCGTTCTAAAAACGTTCTAAATGCCGATTTGTCATCAATATCTCAGGAAGAATCAAACTGATTTCAAAAGTAATATTAAGAAATTGATGCTGACAGCATCTATTCTAACATAGACGCTATTTTAAGTCTGTATCACTATCACCTAGACGTTGCAGGAGCAAAAAAGCGTTCCAAATTTCGATTTTTCTGATCGGTAGGGGCTAGCAACTTAAATTTAGGCAAGGTACATATGTATTACATATAAATGATCTTTAAGAACAGTTTCGAAAAAATTGGAAATTTAAAAAGGGGTGAAAATGCGCGAAAATCGTTCTAAAAACATTCTAAATTGCGATTTCTACTAAATCTCAGGAAAATCAAAAGCTTTTTCAAAAGTAATGGTTGCAAATCAATGGTGACAGTCCCTGCTATAACATAGGTTATATTTTATGTTGCTGTCACTACCATCTGAGGGTTGCAAAAGCAAAACATGTTCTAATTTGCGTTTTTTGCATAACTGAAGGGTCTAACACTTTGAAGTATGGCATGATATTTACTTACAAGATGCAACTGCTTTCTAAGAACTGTCGAAAGAAAATTTCAAATTTAAAAAGATGAAGTGAGCGAAAAGCGTTGTAAATAACAATTTTTATGTAATCTTATCAAATACCAAACCGATTAAAAAAATAATGATGACAAATTGTTGATGATAGAACCTGCTCAATCGTAAGATATATTTTATGTCTGTGCCACTACCACCAGAGGGTTTCAGTAGCTAAAAACTTTCTAAATTGCGATTTCTGTAATACTGAAAAGGCTAGAAACTTTAAATATGGCATGGTAGTTACTTATAAAATATAAATGCCCTCGAAGGACTGTCGAAAATAAATTCGAATTAAAAAGGAGTGAAGTGAAGGGGATATGCGAAAAGCATTCTAAAAAAGTCCTAAATTACGATTTCTACACAATTTCAGGGAATATAAACCAAATATAAAAGTAATAGCTGCGAATCAATGGTAGCAGTCTCTGATCCTACACAGGCTATATTTTATGCCGATGATTCTACCACCTGGGTTTCACAGAAACAACAAACGCTCTAAAAAAGGCCTTTAAAAGCTTTCTAAATTACGTTTCTGTGGAATATTAGGAAATAGCAAACCAATTTCAAAATTAATGTTGGCAAATTAATGGTGACAGTTTCTATTTCAACACAGCCCTTTATGTTGAGAGAGGTGGTAGAACTTGGAATTGGACATGATGGTTTAATTTAAGATGTAAGAAGATGGTTTCTAGAAAATTCAAAACTTCAAATGAATACTGAAATGAGCGTGTTAACTGAGCATAAAAGTTTCAAAATATTTTCTAAATTATTATTTATTTAGTTTTATTTCGTTTTATTAATTTGAGTCTCATTTCTTCTTTATGCAGTGTAACAATGATGCTTAATCAAATTGTGTTTTAAATAGTAATTCTTTTAATTATTGCTAAAAGTAATAAGTACCTTTTAATAAATTAAAATATTACCTTTTAATAAAATAAAAATTTAGTTAGTACCTTTTGATAAAAATCAAACATATAATTATCACTTGGCATATTTCAAATATTACGCGAGCAAAGCCGCGGGGTTTGCTAGTCTTGTATATTTTGAAACAAGTACAAATGCGTGAAAGGTGAGAATAAATAATCGATTATTTTTCTCTTATTTTTACCTGTATTCTTGAGCTTTAATTGAATTATGTATGAAACATAGGCTGATTGTTTCAAGAAATAAATGACTAAAAATGATAGACTGGGTGATGCCTTTGAATTACATCCTAGAGTATAAGGTAAAATTATGAATAAAATAACGGGGTTTCAGAAGGCAGAACCCCCTGATTTTAAAAAAAGGCCCCTCTGATTAAAAAAAAAAACGCCCCCTCTGATTAAAAAAAACGCCCCCTCTGATTAAAAAAACGGCACAGATGTCATATTGGCGCGATTTTCTTCCGACGCCAATTTGGCGAAAGCCTCGTTACCATATCATCTATATCCGGCTTACCATATCAATACCTTATCAAGCAAAATAACGATAGGGTAACCCTGATTTAGATTATAAAGTAAGTTTTTCGCCAAATTGGCGTCGGAAAAAATCGCGCCAATATCGGGCGTATATGACATCTGTGCCCCGATCGAACATTTATTTTAACCTTTCAAGTTTCAAAATATACGAGAAGGGAAAACAAATAATAATTTTGCGTGCTGTCTCCCGATGTTGAAGTTCCGGGAGATAGGGCGCAAAAACACGCCAATTTGGCGATTCGCGCCAAGACGTAGAGTGTTCTTCGGTTGCACCTAATATCTGTATATTGAAAATCCTTACTGTACTATTGCAAAACCAGATTTTACATAAATCTTAAAATCGGTTAAATTGAAAAAAATATAAACATGCTCCATATTGGTGCGATTTTTTCCTGGCGCCAATGTCATATACGCAACGTGTACTTAACTGGCGACAAAGTGTGGCTATTTTGCTTGATATGGTAACCCGGATGCTGTTGTTTATGCTGTTGATGTCTTCGCCAAATTGACGTGGCTAAAAATCGCTCCAGTATGAGGCGTATATGACATCTGTGCAAATATATATATATATATATATATAATTATATAATATATATACCGGGTGTCCCAAAAAGGACTGACTGATTTTAAAATTCAATAACTTCCAAACGGTGGCAGATATTAAAAAAATTCTTGCAGGAGGGTTATGCATAAAGTCAAAAGTTTTATTACAGTGATTTTTGATTTTAGTTCGAATTACAAACAATAGATGGCGCTGTAAGCAATAGTCGCTAAATACAGGCTCGATTTGTGGTCCTTTCTGTTGTTCTATGCAGAAAAAGCAGATGGAAATGTATTATCCGGGCCACGAAGTACCAAAAATCGAGCCTGAATTTAGTCTCTATTGATCGCAGCGCCATCTATTGTTTTTAATTCGAACTAAAATCGAAAATCACTGTAAAAAAACTTTTGACTTTATGCATAACCCTCCTGCAAGAATTTTTTTAATATCTGTCACCGTTTGGAAGTTATTGAATTTTAAAATCAGTCAGTCCTTTTTGGGACACCCGGTATATATATTGGACTATATATATATTCCAAAGTTAATCCTAACGAATATTAGTAGTTACGTATTATCCGGGCCATTTCAGATACAACTGTGTCAAGCATGGTGCCGATTATACTAATTACAGTAACCCTTATTTTTTTAACAACTTTAGCATATCACACGTAATAAGAGCTATCATATAAGGTACTACTTAGTTATCCCGTCGACCAATTTCACCATATTATATAAATCGCCAAACCACTCGCCAAATTATATAAATTGACATAGTTTTTATTTCAAATAACAAAAGAACAAATAAATTAGTATAACATTAATAAAAACACAAATAAAGCGTCGAAATAAAAATCACTTGATGACGTAAATACGTGTAACGTGCTTAAAGTCAAGTGAATGTGACATTTATGATCAACCATTATTGGCATTTAATCTTATAGTTTGGCGATAGATTTTTGGTCGACGGGATAAATAAGTAGTACCTAATATAATAAAACGTAATATAATTTATTTATTTATTATAGTTTATAGTTTATTTATTTATTATGGTTTATAGTTTTTTTGAATTATTTAGTTATAACATTTTATTTATCCGACATTATTTACCATTTTTTAGCAATGTTAAGTAATAAATAATGTTAAATTACTGTTTTAAACATAATTTGCAGCGCTAAACAAAATGGGTAATAGGCAACCACTTTTGGCGATCTATCTCATGACTCGAATAATGCGTAAGTACCAGATATTTCGTTATTTCAATGTTAACCGGTCGCCAATCTTGCCAAAAGCATCTATTTCTTTTTTTTTTTTTTTTTTTTTTTTTTTTTTTTGCTAATAGCAGTTTTTATTTTTCAGTGTGTAAATTAAAAACAGTGCTTTGAATTTGAAATAAAATGATTTAGTTTAGGATATTATTTTTTATTGTTTATTATTATTATTATGTATTTTTAAGGAAATTCGTGGAATGCATGTA
Source organism: Maratus speciosus (assembly GCA_963932465.1). Lineage (NCBI taxonomy): Eukaryota > Metazoa > Arthropoda > Arachnida > Araneae > Salticidae > Maratus > Maratus speciosus. The sequence goes on along the minus strand of OZ010795.1, from coordinate 426,280,103 downwards.
TTTGAAATGTTTGTATTTTAACTGAAAGGTATCCATTTTAAATAAAGTAAGATATAAGAGTTATATATTTAATCGATATTAATGCAATGTGAATAGCCCGGATATTAATTTGTAAGATGGGAAGATTAATACTGAGCGAATTATCAGCTGCTTCTGGCTAACATAAAATTGCTTACATAAGGATCTATATAAGGTTAGATATGAAAAAAGAATCTGATTAAAAATTCCTTGAAACGCACCTTGAAAAATTTGCTTGAAATAAAATCACGTAGTACAAACAAATCAATCACGTATGGAAAACATCACAATCTGTAATATTACTACATAAATAAATTACTTACTAATCATTTGGGAAAATGGTTATTGTTTTCGTAAAAAGAAAAATATTTACCTTCCATTGGAATAAAGTTCACGTGCACAATATTTTTGCTGCATGCGCTCTAAACATGATGTCTATGAATAGTTTTTTCCGCTGATGAAAATGACGTACTTTAAATTTGTGACGTACGTAGATAAATTGTGCTTTTTTATCAGTTTTTTTTAAATAATTTTTAAACGGTTTGGAACTTATTTTTCATAGTAGGTGCATTTATTAGGTTACCCTCATAGGTACCTTCTGGTGCAATCAGAAACGAAATCCGACAAATATTTTTTGAGTTATGCTTGACGAAAGGTTTTTATAAGGCTTTTTCTTTAGTAGGACATGGCGTTAATATCCATCGTAGTTGTAATGTGTCCGGACCCTAATATTGCGCTGAGTATTAGCCTTCGCTTCGCTCAGACAATAAAATAAATAAACAGATAAAAGATAAATTTCAGTTTATAACTGCGATATGATAAATTGAATATAAAATATATTATGTATGGAGTTTATTTTAAAGTTAAAAAAATGTAATGTATATTAATAATGTTATTAATTTAATAAATTAAGGACACATTAACCAAAAAATATATTTAATAAAATATTAATTTAATTTTTGTACTAAAATTACTAACTTTTTTGAGAATTAATTAATAGCAATTATTCACCACTTAAGGGGTCTCAGTAATCTTAAAGTTCTAAAATTTTCGAAATTTTAATTTTTTTAGATGTTAAACTTCTATGTTTTCTGATCATTTTGATATAATTGTTATCTTGAAATTCCCATTAGAACAGAAGTTATGGCATTTAGAATTATACTCGCTCAATAGCTGAAGCGGTGTTTCCAAAAGTTTGAAGTCATTTTTCTCAAAATGACGTTTTTGGGCATAACGCGCACGATATCTCAAAAACTTCTAAATATTTTTTCATGAAATTTTCAAAAAATGAAATTTTCATGAAATTTCATCAAATTTTATTGTGTTTATTGTTTGTATGTCTGTATAATCTTCATATATACCTTTAACTGTTGAATGCAGGCGTTATTTATGTGTGTATGCGTGTTTTAATATATATTGTAGTATGTGTGTCTTATTATATTCATTTTCATCTGTCTAATCATTGTCACATCTAATTAATTTTTTTCTGTGTGAATATTTGTAGTAAGTAAAGTATGGATTCTATCATTCTGTAAAGAAAGACTAACAGAATAAATGGCAAATGGGATCAGAAGTGTATCCTGTTTGAAAGGATATTCCCATAAATAGAGAAGCCAAAAAATATTGTATTACAAAAACGCATGAATACAAAATTTATTAAGTTTATATATATTAAATTCAGTAATACGGAAATAACATGACTCCATTTAAAATATTATATAATTACGATGGCAAATTAGAATCATTACCTAACATGAGGTACCATTGAGCTAATTACGTAGGATAGGATTTAATAGAATGAAGAAAAATTTATATTAATGTCTTTTTTTTAAAGTTTTGATTCAATTTCCATAAAATTTTAAATGATTCGATAAAAGTATGCAAATATTATATATATTAAATTTCCAGACATTCAGTTGGGTAGTTTTTGCAATGTTATATGCGGACTTACGGACAGACAGCAGGACGACCAGCCGACGACTATAGGTACCAAGCATTTATATAATTACGAACGCACCTAAAGACGACATAAAATAAATATATTTATTTAAAAATTTCATTCAGGACTGCATTAGATTCATTTAAAATTATTATAAATGATATTATATGATACTTCATTTCATTACATTTGTTCCTTACTTAACAAAAGAGGACGTAATGCTCCTTTCCTATTCTTTTGAGATGAAGAAAAAGCTTCGGACCAATTTGAATCTTTGAAGGAATTAACTCTGAAAGTCTCCCGAAACATCAATGAACTTAGTTCGATCTTTAGTATAACGATCTTTAGTTTTATCTAAAAATAAAAACAAATCTTAATCGTCTGTAGAATAACAAAAATCTAATTTAATTTTGTAAAATTATACAAGCCGGTACAGTCGGCAATCAAGTACGTCAAACGTGGCAAATGAAGTTAGTTAGTACTATAACTTGTTTTATAAATGTTCAGACCTTAGAACAGTAGCTGTTGCGCTCTTATCCAAATATGCATTAATACAAAATTTATTATGATTATATATATTCAATTTTCATTATTTTCATTATTATTTAAATTTTCATTATTTTCCGTATTATTCAATAATACGGAAATAATATGTCTCCATTTTAAATATTACGTAATAATCATAGCAACTTAGAATCATTATCTATCATGGTATATCATTGAATTAATTCCGTGTGATAAGATTTAATGGGATAAAGAAAACTTTTATTAATGCCTTTATTAGGTTTCGATTCGATTTCCATAAAATTTGAAATGATTATGCAAATTTCTGCAAAGGTTATATATATAAAATTTCAAAACTTTCGGTTGGGTAGTTTTTGCAATGTTATATGCGGACATATGGACATATAGCAGGACGACGAGACGACGACTATAGGTAATACGTATTTATATAATTACGAACGCATCTAAAACTGAAATAAAATAAATACATGTATTTAAAATTTTCTTTCGGGACTGCATTCGAATAATTTAAAATCATTATAAATGATTTTGTGTGATACTTCATTTTATTACATTTGTTTCTTATTTAACAAAAGAAGACATAATGCTTCATTCCTATTCTTGTGAGATAAAGAAAGAGTTTCGTACAAAATTGAATCTCTGAAGCAATGAACTCTGAATGTCTCCCGAAAAGATCGATGACCTCTAATCTTTAGTTTTATCTAAAAGGTAAAAACAACTCTACGTCTGGAGAAATATCGAAATATCATTTTATTTTATAAAATTAAAAAAATAAACTTTAGATCTGTAAAACTAAAAATAAATATGAATTCTAAGCATAGATATCTTGATAAAATCAATCAATATTATTCAGTTTAACTATTTATGCAACAATTTATGAATCAAGAACTTGCTCCACATCAATAAAACTAGCTTGCAAAATGTGGGTTGTGTCATGTTTTTTATCTTTTGTTAATTGATTCTTATGTATTTTGTAGTGCTAAATCCGAAAATGACCTTCTTCTTCTTCTTCTTCGACTTTATTATTATTATTATTATTATTATTATTATTATTTTTTTTTTTTTTTTTTAACCACCGTGTGAGGATTTTTTGCAAATCGTAAAATGCAAAGTCAAAAAGTAGAAAAATAACAAAATCTGATATTATAAAATAGATGTGACGGTTGTGGTTTTTTTTTATTTGATAATTTATTTTTATGTATCTTTCAGCACTGAATTCCAAAATGACATTCATTTTTAACCACCACGTCAGGATTTTATTGCAAATCGTAAATTTCAAAATTGAAAAGTTCAAAGTTAAAATTAAAAAAATTGAATAAATTATTGAATTAAATAAAATTAAATTGAATAAAAAGTTTTACATCTATTTTTAGTATCAGATTTTTTTTTTACTTTGAAATGTGCTATTTGCGAAAAATTCTGACGTGGTGGTTAAATATAACGGTTATTTTCAGATTTATTGCTAAAAAGAACATAAAAATATCAATTATAAAAAATTAAAAAACACAGCTACCTCATTTGTTTGGCAGTAATATAATTTCGCAATTATTTTACTTTGAAATTTACGATTTCCAAAAAATCCTGACATGATTGTTAAAAATAAAGATTATTTCAAATTCTGAGCTAGACAGTATAAAATTATCAGTTATCAAAAGTTAAGAAACACAACTCTCTTCTCTATATTTTAGTAACTTTTTTTTTTTTTTTTTTTTTTTTAATCAAAGAAATGAACGAGAACGATTAAAAAAAAATTTAGCGTGATGGCTAAAAATGAAGGTCATTTTCGGATTTAGCGCTAAAAAATATGCAAAAATCAGTTATCAAAAGTTAAAAAACACACCCATCGCAAAGTTGTTTAATGTATGATTATATAATAGAGAATTTTGTAATACTAACATGAAATGTCGATACTTTTTTCATTAAAACTCATTTAATAAATATAAAGTTTTGGCTTGTTTTGAAATATATTTCTTAGAATAGTTCAAGTAATTTTAAAAACTAATTTTAGGAAATCTCGCATTTCTTATAACAACGATGTAAATAATTGTATCAAAATCCTATCTTTAAATGGAAAGGTTATCGAAATTTCAAATATTCAATATAACATTTTTTAAGAAAAATAAAAGCTATACCTAATTCAAATAATATAGAAAATCATCACTTTAAAATACATATTTTCCTTTTTCTTTTTGGCTGAGCTTTCTAAATGTGATCAAGCTAAGTAAGTTTGATTGAAAAAATTATGATTTCATATTTTATAACTATTTCAAAATGAAATTTAGATAACAATGTTGTGTTATATTTAATTTATACATTGATATGCTTTCCTACAAATATACAATAATAATTATTCAATTAGAAGTACAGATGAATTTGAATTGATAATTATATACAGGGTGTATCTGAAATGCTTCAACAAACTTAAAGGGATGATAGTAATCATGAAGACGAAAAAAAATGCAATGGAACATTGGGTCGCAAATGAAGTTTAAAGGATGGAAATCGAGAAAATGTGTCTGGAAATAGACATACCGAGACAAGAAAGAAACACTCCAGAAAATTACTTATTGCATGGAATAGGTACAACTCAACTAGTGATGTCCAGAGAAAAGAAATATTTTACAACAATTGTTCAAAGTGTCGACCACGGACATTGTTACACAGAGTACATCTACGGAGGAACGACGGGCGGACACTCAGATTTACATTCGTGGTTTCCTGCTCACAGATTTGTTTGGCTCTCTTCCGATTTTTTGTTATCTCTTTCTAACCGGATATGCACAAAGTGAAAGGAAAACCAGCTTCGTGTTGCTAGTGAGTTCTGCAGAAAAGCAGCATGCGAGATTTGGATATTTTTATTAGTTTTGAGATTTTCACCCTTTAAACGTCATTTCGATCCCATGCTCCATTGCATTTTTTGTTCGTCTTGATGAATACTATAATCCCCCTAAGTTTATAGAAGCATTTCAGATAATACAGGTTGTCCCAAAATTCATGGTCAAACTGCAAGGGAATAGAAATCACGAATTAAGATTTTTTTTTTTTTTTTTTTTTTTTTTTTTATAGCAATGTTACTATCTAAATCGTTCGTGAAAGGTTTTGGTTAAAAACAAAAAATGCGGATGGAATGAAAACGAGCATTTTATTATCATAATAAACACAGTAAGGGCTCAAATGTGCCATTGTCAGCGTCTAGCAAGGGATTGGCGTACCATTTCACAGATTCCAAGTGCCTCACGAAAATTTGCAACGACGACTAAAAGTTTTGGAATGAGGTCCTCATCAGAGTCAATTAGTATCTCACAGATGAGACATCTAGAACCTTTAAAAGGTTGCGCCAGTCACTTGCTAGATACTGCGAGATATGTATCGATATTGCTTTCGGCACATTTGCTCACTTACTGCAATTGTTATGTCAATAAAACGCATGTTTTCATTTCCTCAGCAACGCGTACTTCTTAATTTACCCTCACTTTAAAACACACACACACACACACACACAAATACCTGCACAAACACTTGAATTAATGATTAATTGTAAATTGGGCTTTTATTAATGTGTAAACTTGTTTGCAGGTGGATGAAAGATGTTAACGGAATCCTGGCGCCTGTAAAAGAGGACGGAAGGGTATGGGTTCATCAAGGAGTTCTTAACATAAAGAAAGTCGTTCGCACAGATGCTGGGAAGTATCAGTGCATCGTAAGGAACAGCATTGGTGAACGAAGAATTGAGAGTGCCCTGATAGTAACAGGTAGGAAATAAAGTAAAATATTTTTGTTTTCTTTAAAAAAAAGAATATAGATTTTGAAGTATGAACAATGAATTGAATTAAAGAGTCTGCTCGTTTTGTCCTCTTAGCATTAAGCCCCGGCTATAAGTTTTTATCTTGCATGGTGGATTATTTAACGAAAATATTTTTTTATTCTATTTATATTACAAATTATTATTTATAAAAATGATACTGTTTTTAACAGGAGTATTTATAATGAAATCAAAAAGACTGTATAAAAATATTAATGCTGAGTATATTTTTTAGAAATGATGTAACATATAATATTCAAAATTAATGCCCATATGTGAAGATACGGATATTTTAAAGATGCATATACTCGTCAGCGTTTGCAAATGTAAACTTCTGTAACTGAATTTTTTTAAGGCATGGCAACTACTTAAGTGTATGTTTAGTTTTCAATAGCTTATATAGTAATCGGTTTGGAATAAGCTGTGACCTCTAATCGACTGTTTGCTATACGTCCTTGAAAAATTTTACGAACGGTTGCATTGTTTGTATTTATAATTTAAGTACTACGAGAACAGGGGTATATAAGTTGGATGATGTAAATATGAAGCACAAGTGACGCATAATCGTTACGAAATATAGTTGAATGTGCTAACGAAAGCTTGTTCGAGTATCGAATTGTGATATTATATAAAGCAGTAAAAATCATTCGACAATTTTCTGAAATGTGTTATTTCATGTGAACAGATTTATTTATGATGCACTAAGATCGATGATTACAAGACAGATATGCAAACTGCTCAAGTACGTAGATAGCCATCGACAGTCAACGCTCATTAAATAAAAAATTTAGAGGCATAAAGAAGAACTCTAATTATGAAAATTATTTTTTTCTTAGACTAGAAGGAAAAATAGTTATATAGGTCCACAAATGATATATTTATTATTACTTTAATTGCTGTTACATAACGTGAAATCATAAAAGCGCATATGAAAATATAAAAGCATATAACGAGATAAAATTACATTAATTGGAAGAATATTAATTTTTAAATGCCGTAACATTCTTAGATTTATCGTAAACGAAATCATTGAAAAGTAAATAATGTAAAAATAAAAGAAAATATATACTAGCCTAAACATTTTAACGGGAAAATTGGATATTACTCCTTTTTTTTTTTTAGGTCAATTTTTTTGCAGAAATTTGTTTTTCTCTACGTTTAAAAAAAAAAAAAAAATATTTCTATTTGGAATAAACATCTGAGTTTGCTGTATGGTGAAAAGGATTACGAATATACATTTGCAAAATTTTCCTGTCATTCAGCACTTGCTTCCATCAGAACACATAAGGATGTCCGACAAAGATTCTACTTTTGAATAAGTAATGATTGCTATGTCTTTGTTTTTAGTAGTTTTAATAATATTTTCATCTCTTAATGGTTCTAAATGTTTGGAAGCATTTTGTACTGCTATATATTCTGATAATGCTATGCTTTCAACGGTGAGTTTGTCCTTGAGGTTTAAAGTATCTGACTATGATGTAAATGTACCGTTAAAGAAGACCAAAGAAACACAGTAATAGCGGCTTTTGTAAAATTCCCCTTATTATAATCAGCGGAAAGTTTCCGAGGTTATCAAACTTCATATATATATATATATATATATATATATATATATATATATATTACAATTATTCCAGTAGACATTCGGATATTCCAAAGGAATGATTTTTATTTTTATCATCGAAAACTGTATGTCGTTACTGATAGAGTTGAACGAAACTTCATTTTTTGACTGTGGACTTCCAGTTAAAAACAGTAATATTTTTCCAGAAATAGGTGTCGCTGTGAAAGAGATTTCTTGCTATTTTCTCAATTTTTTACAGTGTGTGTGTGTGTGTAGTACTCAAATGAACTTCTCGTCAAAATAATGGAAGGATGTCGATCAGTGTAATGAATTCATAATTTACTGACAGTAGGTGTAAGGTCGTAGTATTTTTAAGTCGAATAATTGAATAAAATTATATAGATTTATTGGTCGTGACTGAGATCTAATCTAAGGTAACTCCAGGAGAGTCGCCGCATATGGGATAGATGACGCACCCCCTTGTATTTCTTGTAATTATCGATATATGATCGTCAAACGCACAGTATAGGTGCGCAATGAGATTATTTTAACCAGTGTATAGCGTGAATCCCAATCCGATGTTTACTTGTAGAAGTACAATCCTTAAATTGACGTAAGTGCATGATTTCACTGTCCAAACTTTGAAACACGTTCTGTTTAAATACTTTTCATACACTAATTACTAAATGCATGCATAATTTCGAAGTCAAAACTAAGTGTAGCGTTTGTATATTGTACTATGAGTATAGTTACGCCATTCCCCTTAGCGATGGCAGGTAACTGTGATAGCCGACATCCGCACTATGCAAAATGGGATACATGCTGCACTGATATTCCGGTATGCATGTCGCAGTTCCTTTTGTGCGGGATGATTAAGTGTTATTAACTTTTCCTTTTCTTTTTGCACATACTAACCATGTTAGGCATGTTATCACGTTTACTAAAACCAAAGGAGAATAAGGGGAAAATAAAAAGTAACAAGGGCAAGAATGATGCAAGTCAAGATGATACTAATGAAAAATTGGATTACGCGTATCGCATATGTTCTTTGCAAACTGCTCCAAAAAAGAGGATGTGTAATTGGCTTCGTTGCATCATGTGTTTAAATGTAAATACATAAAGACTGTACTTTTTCGACACTTTTTCTGTGGATTTTAGTCTAAAAAAAAAGGTCTCTTAACCCATTCGGGACCATAGGTGCATATAAGCACCTTCATAAAGAGCTTACAAAATTTGTTTCTGGCACCAGTAAAAAAGAAAAGTAATATTTGGTTTGTTTAATTAGAGCATTTTCATGATTATTTAAGTAAATGTAACTTCTTTTTAAAAAGTGGTACCAACTGAATAAAATTTGTGTAAAAGCCACCGGTCCCGAAAGGGTTAACAAATAAATTATGTAAATACAATTTTCTTTTTTTCTTTTCCCTTTCTAATACATTGATATTAAGTTGTTGCTGAAATAACAATTAAAATTTAATGTAAAAAAAAAGTCGATAATTTTAATAGTGAAAGTAAGCACCAATTATTAATTTGAATCTACTAATACGTTTCATTGTACTCATTTAGTTTCATTTTGTTATTAAATCGTTTATTATAATCCATATATGATTTTTTTTATATTTTTATTTATAATTTCATTCTGTTCTTATTGCAAGCGCGGCGTCTCAGCCTGAATGTACGGGTGACGCGCCGCAGTGTAATATTTTAGTAAAAAATTGTTAAAAATATTAATAATTTGTTTTGATTTTTTTGTCCTAGTACACGCGTTGTGTATTTAACATTAAATAGCACAGCATGATTTTTTTTTTTTTTTTTTTTTTTTTTTTTTTGTCTACCATGGGACTTTATACACAAATTAAAAAAAAAAAAAAAAAAAAAAAAAAAAAAAAATGTGCGGCATAAATCCCGAAATTACCCTAAGTGAAAACACAATAATTCCTCTTTTGCAGTCGCATAATTTATTTGATAGTTGGAGATAAATATTTCAAGGCAATCGTGATTGTTCCGGTAATTTCCCAAGGAAAAATATAGCCATTTGATGTTCAAAGGACTTTTATTCACAAAAAAATTACATCAGAACAATCCCCAATTAGCTACATCGTGCTAACGCCTTAAAGTGAAATTTAACACTACAGGACGTCCAGACCACCGGGCAACTTCTTTCAGACCTCATGCATGTCTGTTTTGTTAGCATTTGCATAGGAAGACAGATTGGATTGTAAACTATAGGAGCAAACCACTCAGTAAAAGTCGCACCATAGCTCAGCCAATGGCGTTAGAGATAGTAGAGTAATTGGAGAGGAGTTCCGTATCTGCTCACGGAAGGCTTTCACTGTAATACGTCCGACGCCGATAAATGTGCGGTATGTTGATTCGTTGAATAAAATTAGAAATAGTAAAATGGATTTAAAAAATATTCGAAAATAAAGGTAGCGTCTCTCAGAGCATAATGGTTTTGGTAGCTGATAAAAATTAATGAAGGAATTAAAAGGTTTGACTAAGGTTTTGAATTAGATAATTATTAATATACGCGTTTTTAGTTTAAAGGAAACTAAATAGTAATAAATAATAGGTATTATTAGGAAATAGGAAAATAGTGAATATGCCGGAAAACTGGAATAATTTTGATAAATATTGCGAAGTAAAAATATTTTATAGCATAGATATATATTGGTTATTGACGGGATTTTTAATCTATAAATTTTACATGAAATCACAGTAATCGAATGGGATCTGAAACTCCTGAATATACGGTGCGTTATTAACAAAAGAAGAAAAATCGACTTTACGCAGAATATCTGGAAATTAGGCCACAAGCCATTTTCTTGGACATTTGCAATTGTTATGTTTCGATATCGTAAGTGAATTGTTATAATATTGAGGAATGAACATTGCATATTAAGTATAACTCTATTGAATTTGTTTCATAGTTCTTTTCTTTTCAATATTAGCACATGTTTTTTTTTTTTTTTTTTTTTTTTTTTTTTTTTTTTTTTTTTTTTTTTTTTTTAGACCCAGTTATGATTCCAGATCTTATACTGGCATGACCTGTCCTTTAGTGACGTATTTCAGATAACTTTCAACCGGGAAATCAAATTTAAAACAAAACAATCATTATCAATACGAACGGAAATTTTATATATATATTTTTTTTGTAAAACATGCCTCCTTATATACTTCAAAGTTATGTTTAATATAACATGTCAAGTTAAAAAAAAAAAAAAAAAAAAAAAAAAAAAAAAAAAAAAAAAAAAAATCCTAATTTTTCATGTGAAATAAAAAAAAAACTTTAATTAATTTAAGTAAGCCTCTAGTATGCAACATTTGTTTCATGAATTGTCGAAAATTTTACACAAAAGTAGCTTTCGTATAATAAATTAAAAGGAGATACACAGTTACACAGTTTTATTGTATAATTGAAAAGATATGTCGTATTTATATATCTACTAGAACATCGATGTTTCCTAATTAATAATTAAGACATTATAACGAAACTTCGGGAAAATTTGCATTTTATTCGTAGCTTATAAAGAACTAAACATTTTTTCTCTTTTATGAAACTTCATAATAAACAGAAACTTTTAGTAATTTCATTAACAATTAATAGAACCAATAAAACATCTTTCAATGTTAAGATGGAGAAAATAATCTACATTAAATTTAATTAACCGAAAGCTTGTACATAGCAGAAAATCTTTAAGAACAAATATATGAATTATTTATCACAGCTACAGTAACAAACGTATATTAAAGAGACTAAACAACGAGTGAATATATGCAAATCGTTACAAAATGGATTAAAACTACATTTACGTCACTGCATTAAAGGACATCTTAAATTAAGGATATTGACTATTTATGAACATAATAAAATAATAAAAGCATGTAATATATTTTCATTAAAACAATAATAATCTTAAATAATGATTGATTTTTTATTAGGTACATTCTTTATTAAGAAAACTTTTATACATGCTTCTATTACAATTACAATTATATTCTCTAATGAATTATTGATATTAAGTATAAAGTAACTTTGGGCATGTTTTATTGATCAATTAATGTTTTATTCTTAATTAGTTAATAAGTATTTTGCCTTAAATTATAAGAGTGGATAATTTTGTTTGTTTATCTTTTTTTATCTTGTTTACTATAGATCTCTTAGTAAAAATTGTTATATTTTAAAAATAATATGTTTCTAAGAAACAGCTTTCTTTATGCGTGCTGTGTTTTGGTTAAATAATTTTAGATTTTGAAGATAAGCATAAAATTTGTATTTGACAATAATTTGATTGTTCAACTTATGTATTTTGGTATATTTAAACATTTTAATTACAGCTGCAATCTCTGTTCATGTCAGGCCACCTCATCAAGTTTTAAATATTGAACAAGATGCTACATTTAATTGTAATGTGTCTGGTTATCCGATTCATACTATAGCTTGGAAAAAAGACATGCGTCCTTTAGCAGCGTCCTCCCGCGTGAGACTTTTGTCACGTGATGTCCTCCACATCACATCTGTAAGGAGGGAAGACAGAGGAATGTACCAGTGCTTTGTATACAACGACTTGGACAGTGCCCAGGGATCAACAGAATTAAAAATTTCAGGTATGTGCATGGCATCTCTAAATAAATATCAGCGCTATTTTCATAAGCTTGCGATGATTCAATTAAAGTGTTTGTATAATATTCTATTCTTCAAGTCCAAATAAACTTGAATAAAATTAAATTAATAAGTTCGTGTTTACATTACTGAATTATTTAATGCTTTACATTTTGATGCTTATCTTAGAATACTCTCTTATTCGAATACCAGTATGTTCATTTAACTTTTGTTTTTGAAGAATGAGATTTGATTAATCACATTTCAAATGATCGTAGATATTGATCAAAAATCAGCATTCGTAATCCTGATCTACAACTTCTTGAACAATGGCGAACAAAAGACACATGGGAAAGTTTGACAGCAAATTAAACAAATGCGCACAAAACTAAAACATTTGTACTCCAAATTAATTATTTGAAAATGACAAATAATTTTCATTGTGAAAGTCAAATCGCATGTCTTGAGAATGACTGTTCTATAATTGTTGCGACAGTACCTCAACAAACAGAAGTCGATCACGCACTGAACAGACAAGCAGACAAAACCGTGCGACACGAAACAAATTGTAGCTTTCAAACCGGTTTCTGCTTTGTTATCAGGGTGAAATGTCTCTTGACTTACGCTTTTTCGTCACTTGTCTATTTTTTGTGTGATATGCCTTACTTGACCAGACATCTCTCCGAAGAACTATTACTTTTTTTTTTTAATGTTGGTGCATTTTCTTAAAACGTGTTAAGTAACCAAGCAGTCTTCAAATACTTTGAGAGAAATTATTGATGGTGGAACCTTTGTGCTACCAGAATCAGTAATTTGATCTTTTTTTTTATTAATTCATGTAAATCAAAAACTAAGGTATTCTGCATTAAAATTGATAACTAAACATCGCAAATAATTTTGCACCTACTTCATTATACGTCTGAAAACAGTTTAGTTTTAACCTTGATTCATTTAGAAATTCACATCTGCTTGGTTAATGTTAATCTAGATTTTACTTTAAAATGCCCGTTTCATATAGAGGAAGTTCGAGTGTTATGGAATATCATTCTTTATATTTATTTATAAGAAGTCAATATTAAAAAAATTGAGATACATTAAAAGTTAGTAAAGAACAAACTTTGACTATTTCTGAACACATTTTTAATGCGCTTAATGTGGAAGAAAAAAAGTACATATCAAAATTTACCTTTTTAAAAAAAGTTACACTTATCGGGTAATGGAGGCGATTCGGGTAATATGTAATATTATTAGATGTACATTTCCAACTGGACGAACAATGTCCGGACCAGGATTCGAACCCGGGACCTCTAGCTGAAGCCGCCAGTGCTCTGCCATCAGAGCTATCCCGGACGATTATGGTCGCACTTCTTCACCCAGCTAACCTTGATGATTACAATGATGAGCTGAACCAGGTTTCAGATCAGATGCTGTAATCATCAAGGTTAGCTGGGTGAAGAAGTTCGACCAGAATCGTCCGGGATAGCTCAGATGGCAGAGCACTGGCGGCTTCAGCTAGGAGGTCTCTGGTTCGAATCCTAGTCCGGACATTTTTCACCCAGTTGGAAATTTACATCTAATATGATTTGTTTACCAATTAGAATAATTGTGTTAAAATTAATCTAGAATATGCAATATTGTCACAAAGAATATTAAAATTGCAAGAAAAACTACGATTCAAAATAACAACCAAAATTATTTAATGAGTAAACATTAGTACATCCTCTATAAATCACCAGATTCTTTTTTAAAAAATTATAATTTTTAGACTCTTCTTGAAATTAGCAAATCTATTAATATAAAATCCAAGTCTCTGTGTGTCCCTCACAATTCCGGTAGGTCCGCCTCATTGAAATGAGTAATTGTTGAAAAATAGTAATGCAGGGTTACCACAGTAGCGCCAAATGTTAGCCAACTTGGTGATAGCTGGCTAATTTGGCGAAATTCCCATTTAAAACCATTAATATTTCATAAAGGAGGTCACCGAAATTTAATTTAAACTCCGCTCTTTTAAGATATTTTTTCAAAATCTATGAGTGAGAATTTAAGGTACATCTTTACATCATCCTCCCGATGCTACTAATAAAATAACCGCCAATAGACGACGCTGTACTGTGTGAGCTCCTAACTGCGTGATTTTTATGTGCTTTAGGTACTTTTCCAGTATAGGTGCCTTGGCGAAAAAGGAAATTTGGCAACATATTTTCCCGGAACCTATCCACTGTTTCATTTTATGTACACACGCATTTTTTTTCAATGTTTATACGATTTATTTAACATAAAAAAGCCGTTTCTCTAATTTTATACAGAAACAGATGTAATTTGTACATAAAAACATCAATATATACATATAAAATAAACATATAAAACAAACAAAAACTCTCATCAAGTTTGTTTTCAAAGCTGTTTATATGATTTGACAACAAATCTCGATATTTTTCCGTTATACGGACACCATGCCAAAATGTATGCTAATGCGCCAATTATTTCAAAATGCTAAAAGATATTTGTAATTTTATGCCAGCAGTTTAATATGAGTTTTATTTTATTGCTTTATTTTATAACAGTTATTTGTTTACTTATTTTAAATATATATTTGTGATTTAATGAAATAGTTCGTAAAAGTCTGGAATTCTCAAAAGTTATATTTTTTAAATGCTCACTTTAGTATCGACGATGTTTTTTCATTTATTTTTCAAATGCTTCAATTCACGTGATTTTCATTTTGCGCCAACTATTACGCTTGGCGACAATGGTATCCGGTAAGTACCCAAATCTCACTCTCTGATGCCCACATTACACCAAGCTTTTTTTTTTAAAAAAACGCCAAAGCGCCTACAGTATAAAGCACAAAACTGTCTATTATTTTGCGCTGTCTGTGTTATAGTGTGTACTATATGCAAGGGGGGGGGGGGAGCGAAGAGTTTAAACATTAAATATTAAAGTTTCGGCACAGATGTCATATACGCCCCATATTGGCACGATTTTTTTTCTGACGCCAATGTCATATACACAACGGGTACTTAACTGGCGCCAAAGTGTCGTTATTTTGCTTGATATAGTAACCCGGATGTTGTTGTTTATGCTGTTGATGTTTTCGCCAAATTGGCGTCGGAAAAAAATCGCGCCAATATAGGGCGTATATGACAACTGTGCCAAACTTTCTATAAAGCAGTATAAGACTAAAAAATTAAGATAAAATAAATGCAAAATAAGACTAAAGAAGAAAGAAAAATCATGCGCTAAGCATAGAATATAAAACACTTTCCAACATATCCTGAATGCTTTAACAAAACTTCGTTATTTCGGGAAATAAGGTAAATAAGATAACTAGGTAAACATTTTAGAAGACGCATAAAAAATTTTAAAAATTGATTTCAGCAGTTACCGTCTATAGCCAATAGTATCGTTATTACATGCCACTATTTAGCTAAAATTTAATTTAAACTACTCTTAAAACTACTGAAATCACATTTCCAGTTATTATCATCCATTGACGGTTATGTATCCAATTCTTTGCGTGACACTGTATACCATTTTATCTATATTCTACAAACATTTCTTAGTAAACTAAATGCAGTTCAGAGTAAAAATGCATAACTCCTTTAAAAACACCTTTAAGCAATTTACTCTCATACTCAGTAACCCTTACGAATTCTTTTGTGTAGCCCTGCATATGAACTGTAGCATTTATACACACAGTATAGTATGCATAATTGTAGTGAAACATAAAAGCGCATATCATAATTAAAAATGCATTTCTAGCAATCATTGCTTATGCATGGAGAAAAGTTTCTTTGCGAGAAAGAAGCTTGCCAACGTTTTTTCTAACAACCTATTTACTGCTTCATACTCACAAGCAATTTTTTCCGGTACTTCTTAGTTATCCCGTGGACCAAATTACTGTCGCCAAATTGTAAGATTAAATGCCAATAATGGTTGTCATTAATTAATTAATTGTAAGATTAAATGCCAATAATGGCCAAAGAAACCATTAATTCGACGTTTTATTTGAATTTTTAGTAATGTTTTATTAATTTATTGTTTTTTCGTTATTTAAAACAAAAATAAAGTCAATGTGTATAATTTGGCGAGTGGTTTGGTGATTTATATAATTTGGCGAAATTGGTCGACGGGATAACTAAGAAGTACATTTTTTCCATATGTATGCAATTTATTTATTATAAAAGATGCTATTTACCCATTTTTATAAAGAAACAGAAGTAATTTTTGCACAGATGTCATATACGCATCGGGTTTGGCGTGATTTTTCTCTGACGCCAATTTGGCAGAAATCTCGCTTTCGAATACCAGTTACTTATATATTTTTAAATTATTTGCTATCATTTTGAAAAGGAAATAACTATAAATAAATAAAAGTTTGAATAATAACTATAGAACAAAACAGTTTATATAATTAAAAACAGAAAATAAAAGTAAATAAACAATTTATTAATAAATAAAAAATAATAGCCGGGTTACCATAGCAGGCAAAATAACACCATTTTGGCGCCAGTTAGGTATCTCTGTTCATATCTGAAATCTGTGCCATAATTTGTATATAAAAAAATATTATATATATTTAGAAACGATTTTTTTTATGTATATAAGTGCATATATAAACAAAAATAAAAGTTCATTAGATTTGTTTTCATAGCTGTTTATATATTTTGGCAACATATCTCACTTTCTAATGCCCCAATTGCGCCAAGCTTTTTTAAAAAATGCGCTACAATGGAAAAGTATCTAAATAAATAATTAATAGAAATAACCATTTATACAAACTAAAACTTTTTATTTCGAGGTCAAAGCATTGTTTTTAATTTCGATTAAAAATACATATATCCTTGGATAACTTCAGTCGAAATTAGGTTTCCAGCTTAATATCTCATTCCATAAACCTAAACAAACACAAGTGATTCATTCATTGTGAACCGTAAGAAACATTGAACCATTGAGGAAATCATTCACAAAGTAAGTTCTCCAACAATCAATGGACAATATTCTAATGACGTCATAGTAGGTAAAATGGTGGTGGTATCGTTTGTTTATGGTTTGAAATCAGAAAGATTTAATTTTGCAATATTTCTTAGTTACATTATTTTATTGCTATATTTATGAGCTCAGAACAAAAGCATATTTTTTTCATTATTTAGTTATTAAAGACGGAAAAAAAATTATAAATGCATGATTTGAAAAATTTAAATAATTTTCTTTCTTATTAATAAAAAATAACATCGGAAAGTAACAGCGGGTTTATGTTAAATAAGTTTAACTGTTTAATTCTGTTGTAATATTCAAAATAACTGTATTTATTAGATTTCAGTAAACAACATCAGGGCCCGATTAAACTTTGAAGTTAGAGGAATTACAATATCATTTCAGGACCTTTCTTTTGGAGAAGCTTTTCTAAATTCCATATATACATGGAAACTCTTCAGTGTTACAAATATTATTCTTATGACTGACATAACATGAGAACGGTCTACAATTTTACACAAGTTTTTGAAAACTACTTTATATCATAAATTTTACGAAAAACTGGATACTTTTTTGTTATGGCGGCAGACACAATTAGGGTTATGACAAGTTGCAGCCAATTTCGCCAACGTCGTAACCAAGATCGTGAAGCACACACATATAATACCATATAATACCATTTCATGAAATCGTATACGATTATTTAATAGTTTTTACCTTACTTCAAGTGTTTAATTTATTTATTTTTAACTCTTAACAATCTAAATTGTTCAATATATGAATTTAAAAAAAATGTAATCAAAGATGGAATAGACATGACCGCAAAAATCCTCAAATCTGCATAACACTCGGAACCAAACTCTGCAGATTAGTGGTCTTCTACTGTACACAGTTTTTCATAAATGCGTTTCGTTCTTAAAATGTGTTATTTTCATCTATCACTGCGGAACAAGCGAGAAAACTCATATTCTTGCACATGAGTTGTATATATCTTTATATCTAAATTTCCGTCATTTTTGACGGGCTACCTTTCTAGTATTTTATATTCCCCGACACGCCATCTTGGAACACATAACCTCTTCACTCATCAACAAGTTTGCATAGAGGAAAACTTACTAATAGAGAGATAAATGTAACTGTTCATCGGTACACTGAGATTGGATAATATGACTGAGAATGAGCTTTTATATTTAATGCGAATTTTAAATAAAATACCTGTAAAAAAACTGCAAAAAATTAGATTAAGCTTTTATTTCTCCGTATGGCTCCAGGAACGGGTATTCAAATAGAACTGTGCACAGTGCTTCATGGGAGTACTAGAAATCGTATGCAAGTTGTGTTCATTTCTGTAAAACCATGCGTGCCAGATATTGAAGTAACCCATATTGTCCGACCATTTCATACCCAAACTCTGGTACTTCAATTCACTTGTATAGTTTTCTATAGATGAAATCAAATTTAAGCAGGGGTTCACCACATAAATTGCTCTGTTGAAAAATTGTATTTACTCCGCACATTTCGATTTTGCCCTGCAAGTGTGTATTCGTATTAAAATTGCAAACAATTTCATTTAGTAAAATAAAATTGAAATTATTCGTTAAAACCTGTTTAAATCACTTGTTTTAATCTTTTTTTTTTTTTTTTCGAGCCGCTGCGATTTTTATTTTTCTACAAAAAGAGATGTATACAGAATTAAAAATGATAAGGTCTACATATTTCAAATTGAGTGTAATGCTATTCCGGATATTAAAGTCTTTACTTTCATAGAAAAATATCTGTAAACTCATGGTATTTAAAATGTAAACAGAATAGGGGTATTTAATACACTTCATTTTGCGAAGAATCCCACACCTACCAAGATGTACACCTTTTTTCTAATGAAATTATCCATTTGTAAAAAATACTCTGTTAGTGTTCTAAAGATCCTTTAACAAAAAATATGAGACAAATGAGTCAATTCGACATTGGCAATCCTAAATTTCCTTTTCCTCAGTTTGATTATATTAGTCTGTTCTAAGTTTCAAACCTTCAAAGAAGCTATTTGCTTAGTGCGACCCGTAAGGTCCATATTACTAGTATCCGTCAGGCCGAAATGTCGGAGCATGGAGGCGCATAAACATAAAAAATATTATTTAAAAAAAATGTTTTATTTTCTAGATTGCTGTTTAATAGTATAAAAGTAAGTTTGAAATAACAATGGTCGATACCTCATTTTAAAGTGTTTAACTCGGTCGTCAGTTGCCTCGGGTAATGCACAAATTCTAATCTGCCAGCAAGTGCTCTCATACTTCTAATTTGGGTAAAGCCTTTCCTTAGCGAAAATTGCTTCTATTAGAACTTTCTCTAAATGACAAAATACAGTAGGAATGACATAAGTTGTTTTATATGACAACATCTTTAGATGGATATCCACAGCAGTTTTTGACAATATTAAACTCGAGGATCTATGTATGGTGGCAAGGTATGCAACAGTTAAAGGTAACTAACTTCTTGTGAATGAGGCTTTTTCTTCTTTCCAATATTTTCAAATAGGTTTGATAAAAAAAAAAAAAGTACAGTTAGAAATGGCGCATGATACTCAACAAAATGAACTATTATGGCCTGTGGCAAACCTCGAGGTTGAAAAGGTGGGCCATAGGCAATATCTTTTATCGTACTTACGTTTTCCAATTCTCAATCCGTTCAGATATTGGTATGTAGCATAATGCATAACCCTGCATCCAGCTGCTGAGGAAAGTCTAGACTGAAGTCCAGACGCGTAATCATCTTCACTCCATCTTGGTATTTAATCATTGTGATCTGCTAAATTTCTTGTTTATTGGTCCCCGCTTTGATTTAAGAAGTACTTCTTGATTATATTATTTAGTTTGCTTGGTTTTGAGAAAAAGACATATGGCACCTTCAAATCATTCAAGTTAGCCGAAAGCAGTATATCTTTGCGTCGTTGCATAAGGGGTGAGAGGTAATCAAAAACTTGACTCACGCAAAGTGAGTTCAGAGTCTTTCGGAACTGTGTCTGCTGATCGTCGTTTTGCCTCAATGAGTTTGTTAATGTGAAAAGCTCTAAGCATTTTTTCTCCGCGAAGAATCAAAATGACTTTTAAAGAATGTCTTTTATATAGAGGGATGTCTTTTACGCGATGTAACTACCTAATACGCCCAAGGATTTAAACAAATAAGCCTCTAAAAGGCTAAGTGCTATCTATTTTACCTTCGCGATATCTTTGTTCAAGGTCAGCCATAAGACGACATCCTATCATTGAAAATTCGTCAATAATGAGAAATAACACTGTATCCATTCTGAGCTGTAGATGTATTGCTGACTTTTTAACTTAGCGAACTATTTAAAACACGTTGGTTCTTTAAGCACCAAGTGAGTTACCTTGTCTTTGACATAAAATGTAGCAGTACCTGTTAGTGCCAAAAGAATGATAGCTTCTGATCCTAACTGCTCTATGATTGTTTTACTAATTTTTTGATTTTTGTACATTTTACAGCTGTTCCTTTTCCAATAATAAAAGTTGATTTAGGGAAATTTGTATCTTTGTTTGCAAAGACAAAAGCTGTTCAGTGCACAACTGAAGGCAGCATAATTTGTTGTTCTTTATAATAATTCAGAAATGTTAAAAGTAAAGAGAAACCATTGGATAAGAGAATCTACGGTAAAGATAAAGAATTACCCCCGGATGTATTTGAGAGATTTAGATTTTTTTTAATTTAGCTCTGAACTTTAATAACTTGATTCATCGAGTTAGCGGCAGAAAACTTCAAAGCTATTTCAAAGACTTGCTCGTCTGGCACAGCACACACTTATTTAATATGGCAACAGGTAAAGTTTTATAACACGTATGTAATACACACTCATAGATAGTCTGCTATACTCCTCTATCAAACTTGATACCTTTATTCATGTGAGTTGTTATATCGTTATTAGGAAAATATTAGGAAGCATCTGGGTTATTTTTATGCGACTTTTCCACATAGAATTAAGCTGAATAACTCTATACATTTGAATTACTTTCTTTTAACTGTCATTTTCGAAACTTCTGTCTATAACGTTACACATATAAAATATGTATATTTCTTAAAATGTACACTAAATCTAGGCAGCAGATTAAAAAAAATCAGGAATTAATTTATGACTTTTAGTGAACATGATTGCTCACGAATTATCTTTCATTGTTGTATCCATTTCTCCGATCATAGGCATAAGCGATCATAGTCATATACATTAGCTTCGCATTTATCGCTAAGCTTCGCGACATTTGGACGAAATATAGCCAAATTTGGCGACCAAAAATATGTCGTCACAAATTAAGTCAATTTGGCTGTATCTCACTAATTTGGCGAAATTTCCATTGAAATTCAGTGCTGATGATTCTTCTCTAACCGGGTTCTTCGCATTTTAACTTCGTGTTCTCCAGTAAAATTAGCTAAAACCTTAAAACCTAGAAACAGGGAAGCTACCTTTTCCAACCCGTACAGGAACTTTTTATTTTGTAATCTAGATATTTTTGTTTTATAGTGTATATCTTGTCAAAGAAAAAATGCTTATCTCATTTACTTCAAAATGTTCACTTGCATTTCAGTTGAAATATATTCACTTACGATGAATTAAAAAAAAAAAATTGAGTAATCGTCAGTAATTGGGACCGCTATCAAATTGTTAAATTTGCGCATCAAGCATTGCTCAGTAAATTATGAATTTGTCTACAAACCCGATTACGAATATTTCCCAATAGAAACATTCATTCGTCCTAATACAAACATACATACATAAGAATACATATAAGTAATGCATACATGGCATTATATTTTTCTCGATTTGTTTGAGTATCATTCGTAGCCATTCGACTAATGCCCAAAATAGTATTTTCCGTATTCGATTTTCTTTTCGTTTCTCTTAATTTAAAATTCAAAATGAATTGCATCGATTTGGAAGCTTACAAAGAATGAAAAGTTCGAAAAAAAAATAGTGGTTGTTACATACGTAGAACTTAAAACTTCTGAAAGGGGTGGGGGGTAATCTATATCTCAGGTCACCAATGTATGAACATCGACTTCAACATTCGACTCCATAATGATCCGTATGAGGTTAAAACGCATAATTTACAGCAATGGAGCTAATGTTTTAATTAAAATCGGGATGAATCTCGTCGAATTTCGATGAAAGAAATTGTTTAAAAACGAACTCATACATATGTTACTGCTTAGTCTCTTAAAACAAATATTATTTTTAACTTAAAGTTACCAAAATACTAATTCCATACACTTCGACTGTTCAAAATATTAAAAAATTAAACTGCATTATATACCTAATCAAGATATGTAATTTTGATGAAATGACCCATTGAGGCTGTTATGTTTAAAAGGCACAGATATCATATACGCCTCATATTGGCGCGATTTTTTTCCCACGCCAATTCAGGGAAAGCTTCAGCAGCACAAACAATAACATCCGGGTTACCATATCAAGCAAAATAACGACACTTTGGCGCCAGTTAAGTACCCGTTGCGTATATAACATTGGCGTCAGAAAAAAATCGCGCCAATATGGGGCGTATATGACATCTGTGCCGTTTAAAATTGCCGATTGAAAATTTAAAAAAATGATTTCACCTTAAGTTAATCATGGAATTATTTTTCGTGTAAAACCTAAACTTTATGTTATTTTCACCGTCTCATAATTTTCATACGCATCCCTTATATTTTCATTCACCATTTCAAAAATATTACAATGCGCTATATGTGTTTAATACATATATTTGTAAACTTGAAATCAAATTTGTCAACTACGACTTTGCATGTGAACATTCGCATTCTTGACTTGTGATTCTAATCTCTGTATCGGCGAGTAAAATTCCAGAAATTTATATCTTTTAGAGGCGTTCGTAGTAAAATATTTACTTTTATCAGAGAAAATGATCGTTTAATTCAATTCCTACTATTAGCTCACCCTCTCCCTATATTCATTTATTTATTTATTTATATATTTATCTTGTTAAAATTTTCAATCGTTAATAAAATACTCATTATTCATACTAACAAGTTGAAATATTTTTTTTAAAACTGGTACTGGATGACAATTGATGTTAATACAGTTTTTTTTACAGTTAATACAGTTTTTTTAATACAATTTTAGTTTTGCATGGGAAACAAAATGGCGGCCATTGGTTGTTGAAGATCAATTAAAGTATTTTCAATAAAGGGTTACCATAGGGAGAAGCCTGTTCTGTCGCCAAATACCGCCAAGTTTGTCACCAACTTGGCGATATATCGCCAAATTTGGCGACCAAAATGAGTAGCCAAAGTGACGCCAACTTGGCGATATCTCTAATATTTCGCCAAATTCCCATAGAGTTCCATTGTAAACCTACTTGCTTATAGAAAATCAACAAATTGAGATATTTTAATGCAACAAAAACTAATATTAGCTTAAGGGATTATATTAAATTTTTCTTTGATGACCTAAGTAGGAATTGACTTTAAAAACAAAATTTTTATATTACTTGTTTAAATATGATGTCATTTTGCCTCATAGAAGCATTTCACCAAGCGTCTCAAACTCAATGAATGAAAAAGAATTGAATTATAACAGCTTTTTGCGGAAAACATGAGTATTTTTTTAAAGCATGCCGTCATTTTTTGTTCAATTTTTTCAGAAAGTTTATTTTGAATTTTATGTGAAAATGGCATCAATAAAGATAAGCAAACCTTATTATTTTTCCTTTCTTTATAACAATGGAAGTAATCCAATTGCTACCATTTTGAAATAAATTCATAGATATTTTTTAAATTTTAAATTTAAATATAAATATAAAAATGTGAATATTTAAAAAAAAAAAAAGCTAGTGCGGGCAAATCTACAAAGAAACAGCTTTCATTAAAAAAAAAAAAAAGAATTGTTAAAATTGGTGCAAAAAAAAAAAAGGCTCAAGGTACATGACTAAAAAAAGAAAGCCTTATCTTTCAAATATATAGAGTTAAATTCGCAATGTTATCTCTATGGGAAAATTTTGAGCCGACATTTCAGGCTGTTAGGTTTGACGAATATTTGTGATTTTCAATACGCGCCGAGATTTTGGTCCTACCAACGTCCAGCTAATTTTTTGTGTCGATGCGTCAAATATTTTGGACGCTATCGTGTTAACAATAAGTGTAATTTTTGCAGGGAAGCCGGAGCTGTGCTCCGACAATAAAACTAAAGATCTGATTTTTTAAAATATAAATAGTGTCTTTAAAAAATAAATAAAAATGTTAAATAAATAGTCATTTATATTCAGTGTACCCACTCGGTCAGTTTTTGTAAATACACATTTTTTAAAAGGAAAATCAGCTTTAGAAATTTAGTAGAAATTTACTCGTAAGAAAGTTTTTTTGCAATCGTGGAAAAGACCTAAAACGAACATTTTCTTAAAAAATATTAGTTTTTAAAGAGTGAATCTGTAAGAACATTGTATACTGTGTTCTTTATATTTATGAACATCTTATATACATATATTGTTAAACTAATAAATTTTCTGTATGTATGTTTCTTACAGAGTGCCACAACTTTTAATAAAAGTTTGCAACAACAAAAACATAAATAAAAAAATAAAAATATTAAAATTTGTCCTAGAAGTGTAACTGTAAAATGTATTAATTTTATAAATGTTTTTAAAAAATAATATTAATTATTTTCTCCGAAATTTTACTAAAAAACTGCATTTTTGCTTCGATAAATAATTTTTATCCATAAAATCATTTAATAATATGTTAATAATATAGTATTATAAAGTATTAAAAAGACATAGTTCAAAGGGTATTGAGCGTTGACAAAGAGTAAAATATATATATAAGTGTTAAAAAATGTAAAGGAGAGTAAATCTGCAGAATATATTTTCTCAAATAATGTACAGTAGCAATATTTGGATATAAAAGCATTAGTGTCGTTTTTAGCTAAAAGTAATATCTTTGTTAAAATTTTCATTGAAAATTAATGAAATATTAATACAAAATTTCAATGTTGAAAAAAATTTCAATTTCATTGAATCACCACAAAATTAAAACAAATATATTTAGTCTCCCTGTAATTAAATAGGTCTAACCATATAAGTATACATAAATTATGTACACCTTTCTAAAAAAATATATGCTTTAATTCTCCATAATTATATCGTAAGAATGCATCATTATAGAAAATAAATCTACTATTTATGGAATAAAAATCTTTTATGGAAATTAAGCTCTTGATTTGGCTCTGGATTCTAGCAGAAGTGCATAATGAAGAAATAGAAAAAATAAACAATTATATCCTAGAAAAAAAATTATTCTGTTAAATTGTTAATAATAAATAAACGCACAAATAAAGAATGGCGTAGATAAACGTTATTCCTATTTTTTTTCGTTATTTTGTTACAAAGGAGAGTAAAAACACATCAATATTGAGTTCGTAATATTTGCATTTTTATTTAGAATACTAGTTAGGCAAGATAATAAATATAAACTAATTAATTGCAGTCAGTTATAATTAATATTTATTTGCCATTTAAACATTCTGTCGTTTTTCCACGTTCCAATATAGGGAAATTCATTTAGGAAAAAACAAATTACTGTTGGTTTATTGAATCTATTATCTATATTATAAAGGACAAACATATCTGTGCGTAACGCATACGTCATTCTGCGAATGGCAACGCTTTGAAATTTGAAATGAAATTTTGGTTTTGCAATTTTCTCTACTGCAAATTTTTAAACTTCTAAACATCGCACATTTTAAATTTTTACACCGTCGTATGAGGAAAAAAATGCTCTTTTAAATGCAATTTGTTTGAAAGCTGTATCTCAATTTAATTTTGAGATATTAATTTTTTTGTAGTTTTTAATACATTTTTTGTAATTGTGGCAACTGAAGAACTCCATTTCTGTTGAAAGTCGTGGAAGGTTGAAAGTAAGGGAAAATAATCACGGAAGAAAAAAAATAATTTATTACTGTAGCTTATTATTGACATTTTCTCATAAAAACTGAAAAAATATATTGAAATTAAAATACGTGCTATGTCAGCGATTTTTTTTAATTTCTAAATATCGCACATTTTCAATTTTTAAACCGTCAAATAAAGAAAAAAATCTACTTTCAAATGCAATTTGTTTGAAAATTGTATCTTAATTGACTGAGTTATTATATATTTTAAATAACTAGCCGGCCGTGGCGACCAATTTGGTCTCCCTTAAATGTATGCTAGGCATTGTATCATGTTACTTTTATTCATAATTTAATTTACTTGCTCAATCCTTCGCCAAATTTGAAGATTCTGATAGAGAAATCGAGAACTCGCTACAGTTATGTTAGTCGGGCACAGGTGATAAATCGCCAAACATTGTACCCGTCGCATTTTTTTTTTTTTTCATATTTCGTAGAACTAGATTTTTTCATAGAACTTTTAAAATTCATAACTTCCAATTAAAAAAAAAAAAAAAAAAAAAAAAAAAAAAAAAAAAAAAATCTTTACAAAAAGAGAAAGAAAAGAAAAAGAATAAATAATACCATAAACCATTTAATTTCAACATCAAAGATTGTTTTAATTTACCCATCGAGAAATAAAAAATGCTGATGGCGAGTTAAAAAATGCTATTGGCGAGAATTACACCCAGCTAACATAAAAGTACGAACTCTTTGCGGTCATAGACACTTTTATGTAGTTTTATTTGAAAAAAAATATTTGAATTAAATCGGTTGCCAGAAAAAAATTTCTTTTCTCGCCATGGACCTTTTCTCTATTTCGCCAAGTACCTATACTGGAAAAGCACCTTCATTTATTTTTTTATTTATTGTAGTTTAAATTAGATGAATAAAAGACGGCACAGGTGTCATATACGCACTACGTTGGCACGACTTTTTTCTGACGCCAATGTCATATACGCACCGGGGTACATAACTGACGCCAAAGTGTCGTTATTTTGCTTGATATGGTAACCCGGATGTAGTTGTTTATTTATTAATAAATTGTCTATTTACTTTTATTTTATTTTTTAAAATTATATAAATTGTTTTGTTCTATAGTTATTAAACTTTTTATTTATTTATTGTTTTTCACTTTTTTTAAATATTACACAATAACCAATGAGATGCGCTTAATTCGGGCGTTGCCATTAAACAATTAACCGCCAATTGTTTACAATTAACCAATTGAACAATTAACCAACCATTAATCGCTAATTCTGTGCCACGTACGATAGCGTAATATATATATAGACTTTCAAGCATAAATTATTTTTTAATTTATCTCTATCACATGTAGCTCGATTACGGAAGGTTAATCCGCTTGCCCTTAAAACAATGTAAAAAGTTCAGCATATGTTTTCGTCTAATGTTCCATAACAAAGTTAAAACTTCCTCTATAGAAACATAAATAATGTAATGTAAATAACAAACAAATTTAACAGACATGTGATTGAACCACGCGCTTATGCACCGAAATGATCGGAAAGACTGACGTAAGTAGCAAAATCTTGGGTTAATAACTCCTGGCATGCGGTGACATGTGAAAGTATCGCTTTTAATAAATTTCAAAACTTTATTTGATTGCATAATTGATATTTTTCATATAAAAATTCTTTTTGATGTTAGTGGGCAATCTAAAATATATATTACATGTAAAAAAATAATTAGATTAAAAAAAAATTTGGTTTTCACTTATATTCTGTAACCCGAGGAGCTCGGGTTCGATCCCCTAGTACATATAAAATCCAAACGGAAATTTCGTTCCGAACGCCGAGATTTCGAGTTCTACCGCATGGATTTTTACGGAATTTATACCGTTAGATAGGTATCGTTCCAGGGAAGGTTTTAAGCTATAACACATCATTCTACCTAGATCAGTTATATAACTAGTAAATCTGCAGATCAGGAGCCTCAACGTCAGCTCTGCAAGTCACTGTTTTTAGACACACTTTGGTAATATTCAATTTCATGCAAACCGCAATTTAAAGTTTTCAAATTATGTAATTACTTATAAGAATAAAAAATACGAAGTTTTCAGACATTAGAAGCATTAAATTAAAAACGTTGTTATGGAAGGATATTTTGAAATAATTTTCATGAGCTACTAATTCTGATATTTTTTTAAATAATAAAACAAATTTCTTCAGGGGGGGGGGGGGGGCTCCGCCTCCTGAACTCCCCGTGGTTTCATTAATTTACATATGTAACTTTTTATTTATTGCACTAATGGTTATCGCAAATCTTAAATGTCTTTTTATACTTCCGAACCTTAATTTTCAATACTGGTGGACAGAAAATGATTCACATTGACGCAATTATATTAAAAGTTTAGGTTTTATGAATGAAAATATAATTTCCTTTTAAAAATAAAATAATTTTCATTCATATTTTCTGAAATGAGACGGCATTAATAAGTAACACTCGTCATAAAATATTTTTTTAGGTAATCTAAGTTAATGCTTGGTTTTTAAGAATGAGAATATTTATTTCCCAATACAATGACGTCATTTTCGACAGCGATAATTTTGCGGTGTAAAATTTTGACATTTACTATATATTTGATTTTCAAAAGTTTTTTTTTTTTTTCTCATTGAAATTTTCGATTAAAAATTAACATTTCTGTTAGCTGTGTGCAGACGATAAACCATGAGATATTAGTAACATTTTAGAAAAATTATTCTGTTAAATTGTTAATAATAAATAAACGCACAAATAAAGAATGGCGTAGATAAACGTTATTCCTATTTTTTTTCGTTATTTTGTTACAAAGGAGAGTAAAAACACATCAATATTGAGTTCGTAATATTTGCATTTTTATTTAGAATACTAGTTAGGCAAGATAATAAATATAAACTAATTAATTGCAGTCAGTTATAATTAATATTTATTTGCCATTTAAACATTCTGTCGTTTTTCCACGTTCCAATATAGGGAAATTCATTTAGGAAAAAACAAATTACTGTTGGTTTATTGAATCTATTATCTATATTATAAAGGACAAACATATCTGTGCGTAACGCATACGTCATTCTGCGAATGGCAACGCTTTGAAATTTGAAATGAAATTTTGGTTTTGCAATTTTCTCTACTGCAAATTTTTAAACTTCTAAACATCGCACATTTTAAATTTTTACACCGTCGTATGAGGAAAAAAATGCTCTTTTAAATGCAATTTGTTTGAAAGCTGTATCTCAATTTAATTTTGAGATATTAATTTTTTTGTAGTTTTTAATACATTTTTTGTAATTGTGGCAACTGAAGAACTCCATTTCTGTTGAAAGTCGTGGAAGGTTGAAAGTAAGGGAAAATAATCACGGAAGAAAAAAAATAATTTATTACTGTAGCTTATTATTGACATTTTCTCATAAAAACTGAAAAAATATATTGAAATTAAAATACGTGCTATGTCAGCGATTTTTTTTAATTTCTAAATATCGCACATTTTCAATTTTTAAACCGTCAAATAAAGAAAAAAATCTACTTTCAAATGCAATTTGTTTGAAAATTGTATCTTAATTGACTGAGTTATTATATATTTTAAATAACTAGCCGGCCGTGGCGACCAATTTGGTCTCCCTTAAATGTATGCTAGGCATTGTATCATGTTACTTTTATTCATAATTTAATTTACTTGCTCAATCCTTCGCCAAATTTGATGATTCTGATAGAGAAATCGAGAACTCGCTACAGTTATGTTAGTCGGGCACAGGTGATAAATCGCCAAACATTGTACCCGTCGCATTTTTTTTTTTTTCATATTTCGTAGAACTAGATTTTTTCATAGAACTTTTAAAATTCATAACTTCCAATTAAAAAAAAAAAAAAAAAAAAAAAAAAAAAAAAAAAAAAAAAAAAAATCTTTACAAAAAGAGAAAGAAAAGAAAAAGAATAAATAATACCATAAACCATTTAATTTCAACATCAAAGATTGTTTTAATTTACCCATCGAGAAATAAAAAATGCTGATGGCGAGTTAAAAAATGCTATTGGCGAGAATTACACCCAGCTAACATAAAAGTACGAACTCTTTGCGGTCATAGACACTTTTATGTAGTTTTATTTGAAAAAAAATATTTGAATTAAATCGGTTGCCAGAAAAAAATTTCTTTTCTCGCCATGGACCTTTTCTCTATTTCGCCAAGTACCTATACTGGAAAAGCACCTTCATTTATTTTTTTATTTATTGTAGTTTAAATTAGATGAATAAAAGACGGCACAGGTGTCATATACGCACTACGTTGGCACGACTTTTTTCTGACGCCAATGTCATATACGCACCGGGGTACATAACTGACGCCAAAGTGTCGTTATTTTGCTTGATATGGTAACCCGGATGTAGTTGTTTATTTATTAATAAATTGTCTATTTACTTTTATTTTATTTTTTAAAATTATATAAATTGTTTTGTTCTATAGTTATTAAACTTTTTATTTATTTATTGTTTTTCACTTTTTTTAAATATTACACAATAACCAATGAGATGCGCTTAATTCGGGCGTTGCCATTAAACAATTAACCGCCAATTGTTTACAATTAACCAATTGAACAATTAACCAACCATTAATCGCTAATTCTGTGCCACGTACGATAGCGTAATATATATATAGACTTTCAAGCATAAATTATTTTTTAATTTATCTCTATCACATGTAGCTCGATTACGGAAGGTTAATCCGCTTGCCCTTAAAACAATGTAAAAAGTTCAGCATATGTTTTCGTCTAATGTTCCATAACAAAGTTAAAACTTCCTCTATAGAAACATAAATAATGTAATGTAAATAACAAACAAATTTAACAGACATGTGATTGAACCACGCGCTTATGCACCGAAATGATCGGAAAGACTGACGTAAGTAGCAAAATCTTGGGTTAATAACTCCTGGCATGCGGTGACATGTGAAAGTATCGCTTTTAATAAATTTCAAAACTTTATTTGATTGCATAATTGATATTTTTCATATAAAAATTCTTTTTGATGTTAGTGGGCAATCTAAAATATATATTACATGTAAAAAAATAATTAGATTAAAAAAAAATTTGGTTTTCACTTATATTCTGTAACCCGAGGAGCTCGGGTTCGATCCCCTAGTACATATAAAATCCAAACGGAAATTTCGTTCCGAACGCCGAGATTTCGAGTTCTACCGCATGGATTTTTACGGAATTTATACCGTTAGATAGGTATCGTTCCAGGGAAGGTTTTAAGCTATAACACATCATTCTACCTAGATCAGTTATATAACTAGTAAATCTGCAGATCAGGAGCCTCAACGTCAGCTCTGCAAGTCACTGTTTTTAGACACACTTTGGTAATATTCAATTTCATGCAAACCGCAATTTAAAGTTTTCAAATTATGTAATTACTTATAAGAATAAAAAATACGAAGTTTTCAGACATTAGAAGCATTAAATTAAAAACGTTGTTATGGAAGGATATTTTGAAATAATTTTCATGAGCTACTAATTCTGATATTTTTTTAAATAATAAAACAAATTTCTTCAGGGGGGGGGGGGGGGGGCTCCGCCTCCTGAACTCCCCGTGGTTTCATTAATTTACATATGTAACTTTTTATTTATTGCACTAATGGTTATCGCAAATCTTAAATGTCTTTTTATACTTCCGAACCTTAATTTTCAATACTGGTGGACAGAAAATGATTCACATTGACGCAATTATATTAAAAGTTTAGGTTTTATGAATGAAAATATAATTTCCTTTTAAAAATAAAATAATTTTCATTCATATTTTCTGAAATGAGACGGCATTAATAAGTAACACTCGTCATAAAATATTTTTTTAGGTAATCTAAGTTAATGCTTGGTTTTTAAGAATGAGAATATTTATTTCCCAATACAATGAAGTCATTTTCGACAGCGATAATTTTGCGGTGTAAAATTTTGACATTTACTATATATTTGATTTTCAAAAGTTTTTTTTTTTTTTCTCATTGAAATTTTCGATTAAAAATTAACATTTCTGTTAGCTGTGTGCAGACGATAAACCATGAGATATTAGTAACATTTCTTTTAATAATAAGATTTAATATCATAACACAAGCCCTTTTTATTTCAACCTCAAAGCATATTAGTTTTATTTTTGATATATGAGATCAAATTCACCTTCTTTTCGTATTTTAGTTTTATTTCCAATATGAAGACGTATTCATGTCTATTTTTTATTTCATTTTCCTCTTGCACATGAAAATCTTTCAAATCAAAATTAACTGTTTAGGATAAATTATTATTCTGGGATAGGATTTTCTTGGCAACGGTAAAAAAAAAAAAAAAAAAAAAAAATGATTGTTAAATTTATAGCAAAATGTCAATTTATTCCTTATGAAAATAATGAACTTCTTAATTTAAAAGAAAAAATATTTGAACAAAATAAGCAGAACATAGTCTTTCTTTATTTCTGGGGTAAATTTCATCTATATGTAAAGTCACAAAGGCATTAATTCGTCCCTTTTGACTTTGATTGACTTCAAACAATTACAAATACTTTCACATTTACGATATTTTTAGGTGTAGTTCCGTCGCTAGGCAACAGTTAAAAGAAAATAAAACAATGAAATATGTGCTTTGAAAAAAAGTAAATTTATAAAAAGATATATTATTGGAACACATATATAAAATACCTCCATAAGTTAAACACCGAATTTAAAAACTCTGACAAATGTATGCACAAAATTTCAAACTAATATGAATAATGTATGGTTCTAATTAGAAATTACATCATCCATAATTTACTATTTAAATCCTTCAATCATATGAGCCATTTCCTTTCAACAAATAAAAATGGAAAAATCGTCTGAATTGCTATAGGAAAGCATCAAGTCACAAAATAAAATGTTCTATATATTCCGAACGCATGAACCAAATTTAACCAAAAACTATACAGCTAAATCCGGGGATTTTACCAACATGCATACTTAATTTTAAGCTAATCGGATGCTTTTTACGGCAGTTATCGCGGAACAGACGGACAGACAGACAGACAGACAGACAGACAAACGGAAACCAAAACATTTCGTGTCTCCACAGTAAGCCTTCACTGACGTTTCGGCAATTATTACGGAAAATTCTATTATTTTGGATTTTGTTACTTCATATTTCCTTAAATATCTGGGCTCCTATTGGTCGTAGAGCTTAGATCTCGCGCCAAAAGTAGCTCAGAGGCACCCAAGCAAACTTTTCCCCGCGATTATTTTGCCGTCTTCCGATTTCCTCTAACTCTATTAGGGGCCCGCGTAGAGCCCCTTTAAAATATTTTTCGTAGTAATTTCAGCAATTATCTTAAATTACTGGTTAAGACCGCCACCCTCCCGATTCATGTATCTACGGAAAGGTTGCATGAAGGAGTTTCGTTCAGATACGCTTTCGTTAAGAATAGAGTGCGCTTCCTGGTGGTGGAATGTGGAACTAACATAACGCGATATTGTTAAAATTAGGAAATCTAACAATGCGATCTGTTTTAAACTTTGAGATAGTTCATAGCACATAATCTATTATCTATTCTATTATATATATATATAATCTATTATCTATTCTATTATCTATTATATATATAAAATCCAAACCGAAATTTCGTTCCGAACGCCTAGATTTCGAGTTCTACTGCATGGATTTTTACGGAACATATACCGTTAGATAGGTATCGTTTCAGGGAAGGTTTTAAGATATAACACATTATTCTACCTATATTAGTTATAGAATTATGACGGAAAATTGTGTTATTTTGGGCGAAAGGGTTACTGTTATTTTATTGGCGATAAATTTCGTTGATATGGTATTCGTATTGAAATGACTGTACATATCGGAAGAAAACTTTTATTAATTTTGTTTAAAAGAAAAAAAAAGTGAAAAGAAAAATAGTTTTGACGAGTGGCAATATTATAAAATGACAATATCGATTTTAAAAATGAAAGGTAATGTTTTAATGCTTAAAAATTTATTCAATATGAAAGATTGCAGTTTTGAACTATATCTGGCAATTTATCGCTTGCGTCAGGTTAAAAAAAAAATGCATCAGCAAATGTGATAAGATAATATCTGAGTGACAATTTTGTTTTTGATTTAGATATTTTTTATAATTTACTTTTTATTTTATTTAACTCATCCATCATGTGACTTTCAGAAGAAACTAGCAGATGTAATTATAAAAATGAAGGTAATTGTGAGTTTCATATTGTCTGTTTATTTACGATTTCATTTTATCGCCAAACAATTTAAATTTAAGCCAAAAATGCAGAAGCGTGGCTTCGGTTTGAGCGACATTTTCAATATTGGTTATTTTTCAAGTAGTCGACTGCATTTTTTGAAAAATCTAATTCTACTTATATATATATGTGTGTGTGTGTGTGTAATTCAAATGGAAATTTCATTCCGGCTGCTTAGAACTTGGGTTTTGCTGAACTTACAATGTTAGATAGGTAATTTTTCGGGGAAGGTTTTACTACGTAACACGTCGTTCTACGTTGCTTGGAATCGCATTATGGTTTAAAGTTCTTTTATGAGATGAACCTGATAATGAAAAATTAGCCTTTATAAAAGATTCTGACGAATGTGTTTCGATGGAACTTGGACTGTAATTAGATAATTTTCAAGGAAAGATTTCAGTATAAACCATGTCCTTCTACGTTGCTTAGCCATACAGTTTTGGGGTAAATTCTGTAATCTGGTGAACTCAATTATCACAATTTAGCCTTTAAAAAAAGTTATAATAAACGGTTTTTGATAGAATTTGCATTGTTAGTTTGGCAATTTTTCAGAGATAGTTTTAGTATATAATGTATTGTTCGACACTGTTTAGTCATAGTGCAAGGGGGTATATTCTGTAATTTTCAAATTTTTCCTTTGCGAAGTGGAAGAAATGGGTTTGGAGAGAAAAGGAAAGTTTTAATGCATATTTTCTGTTCAATAATTATAGAATTTATTTACTATAAAGAAGACACTTATCTCTTTTTATATAAAAACAGAAGTAAATTGTATATAAATAACAAAAATATTAATATTCATAAATAAAAGGTTTATATATAGGAATACATATTTTAAAAAGCATAAAAGTTCATTTTATTTGTTTTCACAGCTGTTCATATCATTTGGTCACAATTCTCACTTTCTGAAGCCCGAATTGCCCCAAGCTTTATAACATCTAACAATACCCATTGATCTAAAATCAGGAAAATTGGAAAGTAGATGTAGTTTTTAAAGTATGCCTTAATTAAGGAGATAAATTACGTAATCGAGTCCAGAGACAATTGGCATATTAGGTACAGATAAGTTACATAATTGAGCCTACAGACAAATGGCGTATGTTACTGGGCGTGGTTCGACGCACAATTAACTTAGGAAAAGGTTAAAATTGATTCTGTGTTTTTAAAGCGAACCAATTCTGTAACCGAATTTACAGAGAATTGGCGAAATTTGAGAAATAGTTTTTTGGAGACATTTTGCTACATTTACGATATACCAACACCATACCAAAATGTACGGTATTGCGCCATTTATTTCAATCCTAAACGTGCAAACATATTTTGGTACTTTTCCAGTGTAGGGATCTTGGCGAAATAGAGAAAATAGCATTGGCGGGGAAGAAAATTTGGCAACATATTTTCTGTCAACCAATTTGCTGTTTCATTTCATATACACAAGCATTTTTTTCTATGTTTATATAATTTATTTAACATAAAGATGCTAGTTATCTAATTTTATATAGAAACAGCAGTAATTTGGGTACTACTTAGTTATCCTGTTGAACAATTTCGCTAAATTATATAAATCGCCAAATTATACAAATTGACATAATTTTTATTTTAAATAACGAAAGAACAAATAAATTAGTATAAAATTAATAAAAATACAACTATAACGTCGAAATAAAAATCATACATAATAGAGAAATCATAATAGACATA
The DNA here is from genome assembly GCA_963932465.1 of Maratus speciosus. Taxonomy (NCBI): domain Eukaryota; kingdom Metazoa; phylum Arthropoda; class Arachnida; order Araneae; family Salticidae; genus Maratus; species Maratus speciosus. The sequence continues at coordinate 426,243,778 of OZ010795.1, read as the reverse complement.
ATGATAAATAAAAATCACTTGATGTCGTAAATACGTGTAACTTGCTTAAAGTCAAGTATATGTGACATTTATCATCAACCATTATTGGCATTTAATCTTATAGTTTGGCGATAGATTTTTGATCGACGGGATAACTAAGTAGTAGTACCGTAATTTGTATATAAAAACATTAATAATATACACATATAAACAAACAAAAATTTCATCAAGTTGGTTTTCTTAACTGTTTATATCAATTAGCAATAAATATCTCTTTCTGATGTCCGAATTGCGCCAAGCTATTTAAAAAAACGCCAAGGCGCCTATAGTGGAAAAGTACCAAATTTAATTGCAAACTGTGCCAAACATTGTGGCTTGCTATTTATTGAATGCGAATTTCTTTTGGCTTTAATCATTATTCAATCGTAACACTGCAAAAAATTTAATTAACTCTTTTTTTAAATGAAAAGTATTTTTTATTATTAAATAAAATTAAGTTATAACTTCATTTTTCACTGATTAAAAAGCGAAACGTTTACTGCAGTGCTAAGAGACACTTAGAATTTCATGTGCGTAGTTTAAGTGGCGATTTTGAAAAAAAAAAATATCTTATAATATCGGAACCCACACCAAATATGCGCATTTTACGGAGAATATTTTGGCTCAAAATGAAATACAATTGTTGCAGACATAATTGTAAATCTCAATACTCGACGACTGAAAAGTCTTTAAAATTATTCAGCAGAGACAACAGGGAATAACTTGGTTTCATAAATTTTAAGATTCAATATTCTTATCGATCTATTTACTTCTGCTTCTACTATATATACGAAAGTAAAATGCAAATGGGAAATTCGTCCCGGCTGCATATAACTTGGGCTCACCTGACTTGATTTTGATGAGAATCGAAATGATAGTTATATACTTTTTCAGGGAAGATTTTGGCATATAACACATCCTTGTATGTTGCTTATACATATAATTATGTTTAAAAGTTAGATAATCATACGAACCCGATTATGAAAGATTAGTCTTTTTAAAAGATTCAGCAGAATGGATTTCGATTGAATTTGCACTGTTAGATAATGTTTCAGGCAGGGTTTTAGTATATACTATACCCTTCTGCATTTCTTAACAATAGAGATGTGGTGGAAAGTCCTATAATCAGTTGAACCAGATTATGAAAGTTTAGCATTTTTAAAAAGTTCTACAGAACGGATTTTGATAGGAATTCCATTGTTAGTTCCATACCTATTCAGATATGGTTTTAGTATTTTGCATATTGTGCTACGTTGCTTAGTCATAAAATAAAGGCGGAAAGTTCCATAATCATGTGAAACCGATTATGAAAGATTAGACTTTTGAAAAAGTTCTAAATGGCGGATATTGATAATACTTGCTTTGTTGATTAGACAATGTTTGGGAGGTTTTAGTTTATTGCGTATCATTCTACTTTCCTTAGTTATAGAATTTTGGGGAGAAAGTTCTATAAACAGATGCACCCCAATATGAAAGATCAGCCTTTAAAAAAAGTTTTACTGGATGGATTTTGTCAGTTTGTTTGTTTGCTTTATTAGATAAATAATTTTTCAGGTTTTATTTTATTACAATGTATATTGTAATATCATTCTTTACCAAATCCTACTGTGATTGATCAATTAAAATGTTTGAGATCTTAATAGCGGAAAATTTGTCTGCACATTAGAAAATATAATACACAATGGCGTTCATGTTGTTTTCTGCAGTACAAAAGGACATTTCAATAAGGTTCCAGATTGCTTTAAATCACAATGTCAAACTTACTGATACATTTAGTTTGATTCAAGATTCTTTTGGATAAACAGACCAGCGTAGCGGGCATAGCCTGCTAGTATATATATATATTATTTGTTATAGTCAATATTAATATGTTTATTTGGAAAGATTTCTTAAAGTCTTTCTAGAAAAATATAAAGTATGTGTATTTAAATATTCCTTTCTTTAATTTTAAAAGATAAATAAAAGGTAAAATAAATAATACTTTAATTGATAACAAAAAAAAAAAAAAAAAAAAAAAAAAAAAAAAAAAATCCTTAAAAAGAAAAAATGAATAGTTGCAATGAGTCTTAAATTCTTGCACATGTATAGACAAACTCAAAAATTAATAGTCAGTTTAATTAAATAGTATATATGCTTTATTTAAAAACATTAAGTATGAATGAATTTAAATTACCGTAGAATCCGGTGTATAACGCGCATTTTTAACACCAAATACAAGATCGAAATTTACGGATAAAAAAATTAGATTTCTGCATGTATCGTAAATACTAATTATTTAGAAGGAATTACATTATCTTATGAACATAAAAGTCTTCATTATCTGGTAAAATGAAAAGTTCGTCATATTTGTCTTCTGTCATATCTTTAGGTACACCAGCGAATTCTGTTTCATCTTCACCATCACAGTTACTCTGATACGTAAATAAGTAATCATATTCCGTACTTTCTATACTGCTCAAAACAATAAAAGAATATTATGATTTTTGATACAGACCGCGGATGAAGAAATGTTTCGTTGATTATTATATAGTCTATAATTGTTGTAAGGTATGTGAAAAAAATAAGCAAAGAGCATGGGATAATGGAGTGTTCATTTGCGTTAATCACAAAATGTGCAATTAGTGTATATCATACGAACAAATATAAAATGTGATTTATCGGATACTAATGAGTTTCAATTAGGGGTGTGGTTTCCCTTGATCGAAAACTATGGCACACAACTACGAGGCATGGAATCAAATTGGTTCTCAAAGCGGTATTAGGGTAAACTAACCCACTGCTGTAGAAGAGACTTCCAACTGATGAATTGTTTATGGCTGTGATAAGTGACCAGTAACTATTCTCCCTAGATGGTTCCAAACATGTTCTGTCGTGTTCATGTCTGTGGATTACTGTGACCAATCCGTTCGAAGGATTCCTTCGTCGAATAGGAAATTGTCTGCTGGTCTAGCGTTGTCGGCCGTGAGAGCAAATTCAACCCCAATTGCTGCAGCGTAAGGGAACACAATAAGTCTGAGAATCTCATCTCTATATTACTGAGCTGTCAGTGCTCCATTTTTGATAATGTACAAGTCGGTGCGGCAATTGATACCCATACCATGCCTGACCATCAGTCCGCCTCCGTCAAAAAAGAAACTTTCGTGAACAAATGCTGGATATATCAGAGTGACATGTTCTCTCCAGATCGTAATCAGCCTATTGTCATGTTGTACACTAAATCTATTATTTATTGAAAAAAAAAAGAGAAAAAATTAATTTAATATTTTCAATCATTTAATTAAGTTAAAACTCATAAGACTTTTAAACTAACTGCGGTTTAAATGAGAATAATTATTAATATTAATTAATTCTCTTTAAATTGTTTGAAAAAAAGAAGTAATTAGTTATATAGAATTTTTATTTTTAGCAATAAATTAAAATCATATTATATATGTATATGTGTTATATGTGTATTATATATATATATATATATATATATATAGATATAGATATATATATAGATATATATATGTGTGTGTGTGTGTGTGTGTGTGTGTACATTTATTATAATATAAATATATATAATGTTGAAATAATTATAGGAATTACAATAGAAAATATATTTTATGGCAAATATGCTTTTATTTATTTAAATTTCTATTTAAATTAAAGAAAACTGGAGTAAGAAAAACCAACTAGTCTATTCATAGAAGTAAATTCATACCATTAATATTTTATGAATAATTAAACATTACAGAATACAGTAATTAAATTTCATTCTTAGTTTTATCCTTATTTTTTAACAATACCATGAAATACCATGAAAAGATATATTAATATTGAAGTCGTATGCTTTACATTTTTATTTTAAAAATCTATTGAGAGTAGAAAACGAATGGAAAAATAATTAGTTATCATTCGCTGAAAGTTAATATTTGCTTACTAAAGAAACATTGTTCCTGCCTTCATTTACAATTCTGATAAATTCTGTCAGTTAAAAAGTAATTGGAATTCGTATCTTAGATTATTTATATTCCATTTTTTTTTCATGTGCATTTTTAATAATATAATTTTGAAAGAGCTCCTCGAGTTTATATTTAAAAATCTATGTTTAAAGTTCCTTTTCTTTAGTTTTAAAATACAAATAAATAAGAACTTTTTTTCTTTTAATATTTTAATTAATAATCAAAAATTCATAAAGTAACAGAAATTGAATTTTTTGTTTGAAATAAATTCTCGTACTTCCATAGATATAATATTTAAATGAATAATTAATATTAATTGTTTATTCCATACGTTTAATTCACAAAATTTAATATAATTTCTTAAGATTTTAAGTTTAATTCAATTTACAGAATATGCTTCAGATAGTGCTGTAAAAGGAAATAAGTGAATAGGAAAAATATAAATAGATAATTGAGAATTGAGAATTAAATTCATTTCTAAAGCAATTCTAGCTAGCGTTTTAGATGAAAACAAAGACTATTTATTGTTTGACATTTTCTAATGCAGCAAATTTAACTATGTATAAAACCTAACAGACAGATAAAGTAATTTTAAGTTATATATATATATATATATATATATATATATATATATATTGTCCGGCTATTTTTTTTAGTTGCGTTTTGCAACAATGAATATTTTCTAAAGTCATAATATTTCCATTTAAGAAATAAAGTGAAATTCTTATTTTTGCTTAAATACAAATATATATATATACATGAGGCATTCTAAGATAATTTGACTTTTGAAGTTCCTGAATAATAATTTTTATTTTAGTACATATTCTTGTGCTTTTTTTTTCTTATACTGGAAAACGTCCCACTGCATGACTGTATAATAATATTAACGCGATAAAGAAGTTTTGGATGATGTTGGGGATCCAAATATACCACGAAATTCATATACCGTCCCGTGTCCCTGAAGCTGATTTTTAAGTTTAGGGCTGTCGATATAAAATTGTTTCAATAAAAGTTATTCGATTGTACTTTTTTTTTTGGAAACTAGGACTATTGTTTTATATAAATACTAGGGGGCTCTGCCCCCTGCAAGCTACGCTCGCCAATCCCCGTTCAGACACTGTTGGATCTAAAAGCACGCTAATTAATCGGTTTTAAAAAGATTAGAGAAGATTGAATTATACTGAAAAAACCTGTAGCGACCTCCCTGTAAACGGGTTTCCATTCAATTCCCTTTGATTGCAAAAAATTAAGGTAGAATCAGTGTCTGTTAAGACATCTAATGGTTGTTTTCGTGTTTGGTTAAAGAATATCAGTTAAACATTTGAATAGAAGCTAAAATAAAATGAATTAAATAAACAGAGTCTTTGACTCTCGGTATTTTTAACAGCATTATAAAACGATTGATATAATACAATTACTAAAATTTCCTGCTTTAACCACTTCAAGGGCGGAGGTTCAATTTTGGACCACTTAATTTTAATTCTTAAATGCCACATTAGCATCTGAATATTGGGATGAAGATTTCCCTTTTATTAATTAAGTGAACAAAAGCATTTTTGTATTTCGAAATTTGTTTGTAAATTCTGGTGCCATTCACTGATTTCAAGATTTTACGAATCGAAGTCCCTTGTCCGTGAAAGCGTTAAACGCATATTAATGTATTTATTATTCTAAAGTTTCCTTTCCCTTTTAATATTCACGTGTAAATACAATTTTCAGGACATAATTTTCAATATTTTCCTGCCTTTAACACGTACTCATTTAATAGTAATTTTAAAGATTTTCTTCTGTTTTTAATAGTCACGTGAAAATAAATTTTTAATCGTTAAGAAATATTATTATTTGCGCTGATTTTTTTTTTAATTGAAAACAGTCTCTATAATAATCGCTTAATTCATGTGATTATCATCAACAGCTCCAGGCGGATCCCTTCGCTTTTTATATTCCAGGCGGCCATTTTGGTACTTTAATTTTCGCCAGCCACATGTGTGATAAGTCGCCGAATATTATTCTATCCCCATTATTTCGTTTATATTATAATAGTCCAAGTTATGTAACTGCCATAAACAACGGGCTGATTCATTCGCTGCCATGATCACAAAGAATTCCTGGTACTTTTATGTTAGTCGGGTGAAAATCTCGCCAATAGCTTTTTTTTTAACTCTCCAGTTAGCATTTTTTTATTTTTCGAGTGGTAAATTAAAATGGTGCTACTTGGTTATCCCATCGACCAAAAATCTGTCGCCAAACTATAAGATTAAATGCCAATAATGGTTGATCGTAAATGTCACTTTCACTTTACTTTAAGGAAGTTACACATGTTCACGCCATCAAGTGATTTTTATTTCGACGTTTTATTTGAATTTTTATTAATGTTATGCAAATTTATTTGTTCTTTTGTTATTTAAAAAAAAATAATAATAATGTCAATTTATATAATTTGGCGAAATTGGTCGACGGGAGAACTAATAACATTAAAACGTTGCTTTGAAGTGGAAATTAAATCTCATGATTTGTTGCATTGTCACATACGCACCAGGTCTGGCGTGATATTTTTTTATGACAATTTGGCGAAAACATTGTTTTCAAATATCTGTTACATATGTATTTTTAAATTATTTTCTGTTATTTTTAAAATGAAATAACAATAAAAAAAATAATTAATAACTATAGAACAAAACAATTTATAATATTTTGTGTAAATAAAAAGGAAATAAATTCAAATAAACATTTATTAATAAATAAGCAACAATAGCCGGGTTACCATGTCAGGCAAAATAACGCCATTTTGGCGCCAATTAGGTACCCCGTTGCGTATATGACATCTGTGTCTAATATGTTTTTCCGTTTCGTTTTAAAAAAAAAAAAGAATGAAGTAAAACCCATTTATTTTAAAGGTTTCAATTTTAAATGAAAGATCTGTATTAAATAAAATAATAATGAAGTACAAATTGAATTCTGAATAAAGGTAACACGATGCTTTTCTTAGCATGCATTTAAGGGAGGCCAAACTCTTCGCCAAATTAATTTAAAATAACCTTTTCTAAAATATGAAAAAAAATTTCTTTTGTGATTAAAATTTGAGTTGCCATCATTAGAAAAAAAGTATTTAAATTTTGAAAAAAATTAATAATTCGAAAACTAATTCTAATTTTAAAATTCTAATACCAGTTTTGAGATCTGTGGATCAATACGAATTTTTGGTGTTAATTTCATTGCAAAGTATTCCATATTTTAGGAGAAATCGACGTGAAACGTAATTAGTTGTTTAATCACTCGTTTCATAGAATCGTTATATAAATTCGTTTCAATTCGATTCATTAGGATTTTATATATATAGGGTTGATGTAGCAAAAATTAACCTGCATTATTATTTTTCGAACTCTGTCCCTGCATTTTAGATTCCTTACCGTCCCTCTTTCTAAAATTACACAGAAAATCACTTCAGATGCAGCCACAGAATTTTGACAAATGCAATAATAATCTAGTGTAAATAACTTTTTTCTAAAAATCAACGAACATTGTGGCTATCACTTATTCTTAGCAAGATTTGCCTATAAACAGGTGGTAATTTTCCTTACCGTGCCATACTTACCATCTTTTTTACCCTTACCGTACCTTCTTTAACACACATTTAATATTACGTTATACCAAAATTTTGTACTATTAATAGTACATTGTGCTTATTCCTTATTTGAATGTTCTCTGGGTACAATTCAAATCCATTATAAGTGAAAATTTAGAAGAAAATAAAAAGGTAGAAAGGAAAACGATAAGGAAAATTAAACTCGTAAGTTTAACCTAAACCTCAGTTAAATAAAAAATCCTATCTGCTGACCATTTTTTCTTTATTTTGAATTATTAAGGCATCCGTCTATAATTTTTAAATGTTATTTTATTAGCTCCCGGTATGCTATTTCTTTCTCTCAGCTTCTTTTGTCTCCAATAAATAACGTTACCTTGTATACGCCTGCCATAAAACAAAATCCAATGTTTCATTGTGCGATAAATTTTCAACAGCATTTTTTAAAACTTCTAAGGATCACACGTTTTCAATGTTTATACCGTAGTATTGGGAAAAAGAGGTACTATTTAATGCAATTGGTTTGAAAACTGCACCTCCATTTGTTTTTGAAATATTATTATTATTTTTTTTTTTTTGTAGTTTTTAGCGACATTTGTTTCATTTTGGCAACTCAAGTACTCCATTTTTGTAGAAAGTAAATAAAAAATTGTTGTAAAATAGCAATTATATATTTTGTTGCCATTTTCTCATAAAAATTTAAAAAAAAAATTCAATAAAATATGTGCTATTTTGAGAAAAATACAAATGAAGGATTTATGATAAAACATGGAGCTATTATAAACTATATTTAATTTTAAGTATCTATATTAATACAAATGACGTCATTTTACATAAAATAAAAGCGTGTGCTTTAAGCCTTAAAATTAAAATGTGTTTGTCAGTAGAGTCCCGATTATCCGAGTCCCGCATAACGGAGTTATTTTCCTCTGATAGACTGATGGCTTCTATTATTATGAAACAGCCATTGTAAATGAAACGTTAGATGAAGGTGAAAGAGCAGCCGTAAAAAAGTTAGAATTCTGATTTTCTGGTCAGAATGGAAAAAAAATGGGCATTTTTTTTTTTTTTTTTTTGAAAAAAAAAAAAAAAAAAAAAAAAAAAAAAAAGGTCACTTCTTTTTTTTCATTCTGACCAGAAAATTAGAGTTCTAACTTTTTACGACTCCTCTTTCCTTTTCACCTAACGCTTCACTTATAATGGCTGTTTTATAATAATAGAAATCGCCAGTCCACCAGAAGAAAATAAAGTAATGGAAATATCGGGGGCGACACTGAATTCTGAAAAAGCAGAATTCCTGTTCTCTAGTTAAGTTTAATTTTACCAGATTTGTATTCCTGAAAGTTAAAGTTTTGTGAGAATGACTCACATATATAATTAAAATTGAAAGCAAAAGCCTATATGCTACAGTTTCTGGCATTATATATTTTTTATGTATCGCGTGAAATTAGTATAAAGATTTTAAAACGTGACAGAGTAAATAATATTTTGAGCCATTCTCCTACAGATTATTTTTTAGAAAAGAACCTTTATTTTTAAGCTTCTAAATAACTTCAAAATACAGTCTCAACATATCAAATTATTATTAAATGTTCTTATGCAATTCCCGAAAATGTCAATAAAAGGATTTTTGATTGGTAAAATATATCAGTCAATATATCTGAAGAATATATATATGTTTAGTATAGATTTTATTTCAAATATAACATGACTTTTTTTAAACGAAATAAAAGTCACCTATATTATTAAAAGAAAAAGTTTCTTAGTCATTTCACGCCCTCAGTCTGTCATGTATATGTCATCACAGTGACTTTGAGCACGGATTTATTTCAAGACGTAAGGTCGTTGGAAAGAAAGGCAGACACTCCCTACTAACTCTGAAACTAATCATAATAGAAGAAAGTTACTTGCACCAATCGATTGGAAATAGCGTCTACTTTTAAATAATGTTTTTAAAAATTTCTTAGGGGGTCATCTACAAAAGAAAAACAAAACCAAACTTTTTTTTTTTTTTTTTCAACGATAATACCCAATTTTGACAATATATTTTAAATCTCCGGTTCAAACTATGCCTAGAAACGAAATTTCTAGTAATTTCAATGATAAGCTTTTGAATTATAAACATTAAAATTTAGAACTCCGAATGTTAAATTTCATTTTCATATTTTTATTAATATCTCCTGAAACTATAACTCTAATGCGATAATTTTGTGTGCGGTTATAATACTAAAAAACCAAACATAAATACTCTTACATTGATTTTGTAATTTTTAAAATTTTATAACATGAATTATGAATTATGGAATTAATATTCGAAAAAAAACATATGAATTGCAACCTACAATTTTTCATAAATGTATGCGAATGCTTTATGCGAATTCTCATTTTCAAAATTTTCTGTCGAGTAGTATTCGAATTATGCTTAAAAAAGGTCAAAATGACGGTATAAAGGGCCGTCTATGATGCCCAAAAAAGTAAAAAAAATATATGTTACTCACTTTATTGATATATTTGTGCTGGCAAGAGTCGAAACATGTTAAGCGAGAAAATCAGTCATTTTGGCAAGAAATAATTAATGAATAGAAATGACATAGTCATTCAGTGGCATTTCAATAGTCGTGTATCGAAATTCAATTTGGATACAGCCCCTAAAATGTTCATTTTAAAATAATACATTTCTCGGAAACAAATCGTACGGATTTCATAAAAATTTGTATTCAGGCTAATTTAAGTGCGTAGAATTTATTTACGGTACCAAACTTGGGCATTACTATTTAAAAAAAACCAAAGTTTGGGTTAAATTTGATATGCAGATGACCTCCTAAGCAAATATTATACACATAATTTAAAAGTAGACTTTATTTCTAGCCGTTTTTTACCTGTAACTTTCTTCTAAGATGATTTTTACAGAGTTAGCAGGGTGTTAAAAAAACCAAGCATTTTTGGTGCTTTTAACGTTGCTTTTTACGCTTCTATTATATTGCACCAACCTCCTTCTTTATCTTTATTAGCAGGGTGTGTTTATTTTTTTTTTCCACGCCTAAAAACGCTTTAAAGAGTTTTTATTTAAATTCTATGAAATATTTTTTAAGTTTTAAAGGATTTTTTACTGGATTTTTTCAGTAGATATACATATATATATATATATATATATATTTTTTTTTTTTTTTTCACAATTCGCATCTCTGTTTCAAAGAATCGCATACTTTCAGTCTTTACAGCAGAGAATAGGAAGAAAATGCGTTGTCAGATAAGGTACATTTTAAAACTACAATGGGATGTATGGAAGTTTAATGATTAATTAATTAAACTTTTTATTTAAAATTTTAAGCACACAATTTTTACACTTTAATTTCAATAAATTTCATACCACAAGCGATTATTTCACTTCTTTTTTTTTTCTTCTCACAGTACACGCACTAATAATGATATTTTGTTGCTTTTTTCTAAATTTTGGGAAAACAAAAAGTGACAAATAACATATACACTATATTCCCATTAATGACCGGCAACTTTCAATTTTAGAATTTTTGTCGAATATTTAGAAATATACTTGACAGATTCTTCTGCAATTTCAGGATTAAAAAGAACAGGTAGGAACTCACATTTAGCAATGATGATTTGATAAGGGGGTCAATTAGGGGGTGAACAAAAAATCAAAGAAAAAATAATACTTGGGATCACCCTGTAAAATAAAACGCACGAGATAATCTATCGCTACAGAATATAAATAAACAGACATTGTGCAATATGTGTATTCATTTATGTAAGAATATCACATATTGCACAATGTCTGTTTATTTACATTCTGTAGCGATAGATCATATCGTGTATTTTATTTTACAGGGTAATACCAATTATTTTTTTTCTTTGATTTTTTGTTGGCCCCCTAATTGTCCCTCTGGTTAAATCGACATTGATAAATATGAGGTCATTCCTGTTCTTTTTAATCCTGAAATTCCAGAAGAATCTGACAAGTATATTTCTTAATATTCGGCAAAATGTCTAAAATTGAAAGTTAATGGTCATTAACGGCTATATAGGGTACACTTCTCTCTTCTTATAGTAAGCATTCGAAAAATTTTTATTTTCGCATAGTCAAGTTCGTTTATGAAAATGCATTTTTCTTTTTAAAATGATTTTCGCCATTTAGCTCTTTTAAAAATTGCACTGATGTTTTATACATGAAAATTACTTTAAAATTGTATATCATTGTGATGCGGAACTTTAAGTTTAGTATAGATGAAAATGAAAGTAAAAAGTACATCATCCATCCACAACACGTGTTTCCTTTTTCAATTGCTACTATTAGCTTACACTCTCCCTATATTTATTTATTTATATATTTATATATTTATCTTGTTCAAATTTTCAATCGTTAATAAAACTAGGGAATCGTACCCGGGCTTCCCGGGTTAAAGAATATAGGTGAATATATTTTTATTTTAATTGAAAACTAATAATTTTTTTTATATGCAATAAATTTTTTAGATTCCCCACTACATTAAAAAAAGTATTTTCCATATGGAAATACGAATTATACAATCAAATAAATTTTTGAAATTTATCAAAAGCGATATTTTCTTATTAGCCGCATGGTAAGAGTTATTTGACCAATATTTTGCTACTTATGGCATCCTTTTATATTCTGATAATTTCAGAGCTTATACAGGTCTGTTAAATTTGTGTTTTATTTATGTTATTTTATATATTTATTCATATGGAAGGTTTTTTTTAATGAATATTAGCCCTAAGAAAATTATGAACTCTTTATTTTGTTATAAGGGGAAATGGATTAATCTTTCGTAATCGAGCTCCGCGTGGGATTCTCCAATTAGCCCGGCTCTTTGCAAAGAGCCGGATTTCTCAATTAGCCTACGACATATATAAATTAAAAAATATTTCATGCTTTAAAATTGTTTTTAAAACTATAGACAATCAGTAAACTGAAATGAACTTTGCTAACAAATTCCATTTGAAAAAGAAAAAATCCTATTTGGTGATCTAAAAATTTAAATTGTACGATTACAAATATGTTAGATTTGTGTTTTTTCAATATTATTCTTTTATTTGTTTATAAAAGTAGTATTAATTTCTTTAATTTGTCTTTCACAAATATATTAGATTGGTGTTTTTTTTTTTTTTTTTTTTTTTATTCTCTTATTTGTTTATAAAGGAAGTAATAATTTCGTTATGCAAAAATAGTCAGAAACAAATGCTAAAAATTTTTGTTGCTTTATGTGCAAAATGTTTATTATTATTATGTATTGAAACCGGCACGTGATAAGATAAACTTAAAAAAAAAAAATTATGGGTACTTTTCGGTTAGCCGGGCGCCAGTGTTATATATACATATCTATATACATACATATATGTAACTATACATATATATTATATACATATACACATATTGTTCACACATATATATATATGTATATATACATATCTATATACATACATATATGTAACTATACATATATATTATATACATATACACATATTGTTCACACATATATATATATGTATATATACATACATTTATGCATACATATATATGTATATATAACACTGGCGCCCGGCTAACCGAAAAGTACCAAATCATGCTTAAACATTATCTTAGAAAATATAATACAACGGTCAATTAAGATACAGTTTTTAAACAAATTTCATTTGAAAGTAAATTTTTTCCCTATGCGACGAAAATTGAAAATGTACGATGATCAGAAGATTAAAAAATTGCAGTAGCAAAAATTTCAAGACAGAAATTTGATCGTGAAGTGTTGCCATTCGCAAAATGACGTCAGCGTTACGCACAGATACGCTTCTTCTTTATAATATAGATACTTAATCAGTAAAATATAATAAAGATCAGTTATTAGGATGTGGTTATCAATTGAGGCTCTTATGATTGGTATTCCTGAATGAAAAACAGCAATTTTCACCTTCACAAAATTTGCATGCGTACTTCTCATTCATCATTTAAAAAAAAAAAAAAATGTGCTTTGTTTGATCATTTAAAAATCATTTTAACTCAAAACTTGAAGTCAAGATTGTCATCAACATCTTTTATGTGAACAGACGCACTCTTTACGTGAGATTCTAATAGCAATTCCGGAGAGTAAAAATTTCCATTATTTATGGTTTTTAGACGCATTTGTGTCAAAATGTTTAGTTTTATCTAAGAAAATGATCGTTTTCTTTTAAATATGACTTCATTTTCACTTAAATAAGCATTTCGCCTAGTGTCTGAAATTTAGTATCAGTACACATGCAGAAGGAAAAACAATATAGAAAATTTATGAGGAAAAATACGTGTTTTCAAAAGCAGTATGTTACTTTGCGTTATTATGCCCCTAATATAATATTCTGCTCCTAATGGGATATTATGACACTACACTCTATACAACAATTTTTATCAACAATTTTGAATTTTTATCAGAAAATAGCATGAATAAAGATAAAAATAGCTCATTATTTCTCTCTTGCCTGCAATAATGAATGGTATCTAATTTTCACCATTTTGAAGCAATTTCATAAAATGCTTTTAAAATTAAAATATAAAAGTGAGATATTTAAAAATGAAACAAACAAATAAACAAACAAATAGTGCCACATCTACAAATGAAGAGCTTTCAGTTTAAAATATAATATATATTAGTAAAATTGGTTCAGCAGAAAGATCCGGGCAGATGACTAAAAACACTTGTATTCTTAATATAGATTATATAAAATTAGGAAAAATTAAATTACGCAAATTATGTTATTTTGATATAATTATAGTAGAATGTCCTAAAAAATGGCATTAAAATTTTATTATTCAAGAGAATTTTTGACAAAACTTCAAGAACATGTTATTTTAAACCACGAATTATTTGGTTGCTTGTCTGACTCGGCGAAGCAAATCCATCCAGGCGAGAATCATCAATTTCTGTAATATAAATCGCTATTATTTGCATGCCACCTCTCTTTTATAAAGATACTCTAAATTTTTGTAAAACATTGCGTTTTATCAGTGCGTGATTTCGATTACATTATTTTCAAATTAAAGCATTTTAACCAGTGAAGAATTTCAAAGCAGCTGGGCTGTGAAAATGACGCACTTCTAAAAAACTTAATTCAGGTTTAAGAATTAAAATACACGCTTTTTTATAATATGACGTCATTTGAATCTAAACTTCGTCTATGGAAAAGTATGCCTATGACGTCATTATCACGGAATAACAGACAATATTCTTGACATAGCCCACATTTTAATTTCAACTTTTTTTTCGGATTTCATGTGAAAATGGCAACATAAACATACAGTATCTCCTATTTTCGACAATTTTCCGTTTACTTTCAAAGATTTTCAATAGAAATGGGGTACTTTTGTTGCCACGATAAGAAAAATGGTATTAAAAACTACAAAAAAATTAATATCTCAAAAATAAATTGAGGTACAGCTTTCAAACAAATTGCATTTAAAAGAGCATTTTTTTCCTTATACGACGGTGTAAAAATTTAAAATGTGCGATGTTTAGAAGTTTACAAATTTACAGTAGAGAAAATTAGAAAAGCAAAATTTTATTTCAAATTTCAAAGTGTTGCCATTCGCAAAATGACGTATGCGTTACGCACAGATATGTTTGTCCTTTATAATATAGATACTCATTATTCATCCTATCAAGTTGAAATACAATTTTTTTAACTTGTACTGGATGACAATTGATGTTAATACAGTTTTTTCAAATATTAATTAATTAATTAATTTTTAATTAATTACTTTTAGTTTTGCATGGGAAACAAAATGGCGGCCATTGGTTATTGAAGGTCAATGAAAGTATTTTCATTAAGGGGTTACCATAGGGGGAAGCCTGTTCTGTCGCCAAATACCGCCAAGTTTGTCACCAACTTGGCGTTATATCGCCAAATTTGGCGACCAAAATGAGTAGCCAAAGTGACGCCAACTTGGCGTTATCTCTAATATTTCGCCAAATTCCCATAGAGTTCCATTGTAAACCTACTTGCTTATAGAAAATCAACAAATTGAGATATTTTAATGCAACAAAAACTAATATTAGCTTAAGGGATTATGTTAAATTTTTCTTTGATGGCCTAAGTAGGAAATGACTTTAAAAACAAAATTTTTATATTACTTGTTATTGATGAAATTGCAAATATACTCTTGCATGTGTCATAATCATAGATGTATGTATATCAATTTTCTATGTTAAAGGTCGATTGGTACTATTAAAATTATTTGTCTTGTCCGATGAGCGGGAACTAGTTATTTCAAAATTTACAACAATTGGAAATTAATTTTTTTCGATGGATAACAACATTTATCTAGATTTTGTTTTCGTTAATTTACCTGCCTACCTTTAAAATGCAATTTTGGGTAAAAAATCAGATTTCCAATATTTGGTTTAATATTAAAACTTGATATTTTAACTTTCTAATACAGTTTGAATTTTGTTTCATTCTTGCTTAGAATTTGAGTTACAGGCATTTTAATATTAGTTACTCGCAAGTTTTTAAAACTAAAATTAACCCTTATTTACCGAAGTGACTGTAAATATTTGCATCTAAATAAATAAAAAAAAAAATTAAAACCATCAAGAAAAGAGAAGAATAACTAACGTAAATAACTTAAGTGGTGAACTTTATAAATCAGGAGTTTTTTAAAATTAGATTTTTCATTTAATAGGTGAAATTTGGTTTTAATTACATTTTCTGCTTTTTCTCAAAATTTCTCAAGATTTTTAACATTTCACTGTATCACAAAATATCATAACTCGAAAAATAATAATTGTAACTTTATGAAACTTAGCAAAAATACTCTAAAGGGATTTATTTATCTAATGTGCATCTATTATGATTAGAGGTATTTATTTTTTCATATTTTAGTTGATACAAGTTATGAATTGTCATACTTTTTCTTGATTGTTCTGTGTGGAAAAACATTAAATTCTATATTTTTATTAATAACATAGTTTAAGTTATGAAAATGGTTTAGTACCTCAAGAAAGTTTCACTAATCGTAACAAATTTTACAGATTAAAAATACCTTAGTCTAAATTTGAGTTTTGATGTTTTGCAAAAGTGCCCTTTTACAGCAATTTTTTTGTATGTTTTGAGCTTTAAAATAAAAATATTTAAAAAATATATACTCTTTTTTAACGCGTTATTCACAATTCTTAGCTATATTCTATATCATGATGCATATCAGTAGGCATTTTTTCAAATATTAAAAAAAAAAAAAATCCTTTGTGAAGTTTGGCAGGCAGTTTAAACGATTCTTAAACATAGTTTCAAATCCAACTGATACGTTCTAGATAATACTTTCAAAATTAAATGAATAGTGTAAGTTTATCCTTTTATTCAAATATTAAGAATGCGAAAAAATATTATTTTCTATAAGTACAAAGTATGTTTCAAAGGCAAAGTAACTTATTAAGACAACAATATTTAAATCTTGTAAAATGTGGAGTTTTATGTTGATTTTCGAGCGCTGATAAATCTGATAAATCTGAAATGACTGAGATCTTCATCAGGAAACAGTCCATAATAAAATAGTATATATTGCATTTAACCCCTTCGCACTTTGTTTAATTTTTAATCTTTTACCACCGGTTTTTCAAAATATAACATTTTCTGTAATTGAATCGCGAAAATTCTCTGATTAAATAGTGAAAACTTTAAAATAAAAAATGACTTGTGAGAATAATGAAGGATTCTGAACACCTTAAGTGCCACGTATACCAGTCGTTCGTTTTCAAAGGCTAAGAAAAACAAATAAAAGTTATTTATTTCTTTCAACGCTTATTATTTAGTGTCTTAAAATTTCAGGAACTTTCGTGAAAAAATGAGTTTATGTTTAGTTAGAAAGTATTGATTTTTTAGCTAGAAATTTAAAAAAAAAAAAAAAAAAAAATATTTTAATAATTTTGGATCAGGCGTTCTGATAATATGGCAAGTCTTTACATTTTATATTATTTTTTCGTTGCAATTACTTTTGTTATTATCTGCATTGCATGTAATTATGATAAATAACACATGTTTTAAATTTACTATTAGCACTTCATTTACGTTGAAGCTTTTGGAAATAAAAGTTTAAAACTAAATGACCCTTTTTTGAGATTTCAATTTAAAACACGTATTTCAGATTTTACATTAAAAAATAGATTATTCTTTCCAACGATAATTTTATGATAAATGAAGAAAAAATAGTGAAAAAGTTATTTTGATATTTATTCCTTTTGAAATACAACATTTTACAAACGTATTCAAATATTTTTTCTTAACCAGTCCTTATATTAATTGGATGCAAAAAAAAAAAAAAAAAAATATTTGTCAGATATATCAACTAATGCATTCTTTAAATTTCATTAAACCTTAATACTTACCTTCTGGATGGCTACATTTAATTTTCCCAATGTAAAACTATCGGACACACACACAAAAAAATAAATTAATTAATTAATTAATTAAAATAAATAAATAAAAAATAAAAAATAAAAGCACTTATTTATAAATTTTATTTCGATTTATTATGTGACAAATTCATGAATCTTAATAATCAGTTTTATATACATAACCCATAAAGTTGTAAGTTAATTATGTTCGTGTATATTCCTTTAGATGCGCTTTAAGATTTCCGTTCGTACAAAGTTCAAGGTTCTATGTGTACCGGGTGTACCCCTTAGGTTTTGAAAGTAAAACCTATAAGTAGTTCCTCTTGTGTTAGAAATTTGAAATTTGCACGAATGGAGGTCTTATAGCACATTTCAAGGAAAAATCCGAAAATTATTATTTTTTAAATTTACATGGATTTATTACGTGGCAAACACATAAATTTCTTTAATTGGTACTAACACCAAATTGTATTGTAATGCATTTTATGCGGTACGGAACCATTAGTGTGCGAGTCCTACTCACACGTGTCCAGATTTTGTATATAATTTTATTATTTTATTCTGTAGAAAAAAAAATAATTCTAACCTTTAAAGTGTCCATAGATTGAGGTTATATTAATTGCCCTTATTTCCCCAAAATAAAAATAAAAAAATAAAAAAGTTTCTGTTTAAGGATTTCGTTTTTCTGTCCCCCCAAAACAGTTGTACAAATAACATTATAACAAATCATAGAAAATGATTTATATATCGATGTTTTATAATAATAAAAAATCGTTAATAATTAAACTAAAAATAATTAAAATAACATTACATGGGACGTATAATCATCTTTCTGGAAACATATAATATTTCATGAATATAATAATTATTTTACAATTTCTATTTTGAAAAAAAAAAAATCCACATATTTAGGACACGTATACAATGGTCTTCAGCTATAATATAAAAATAGGTTTACGAAAAGATTTTACGATAAGGATTACAACACAAAATAATACTATGCCTAGGCACTTCATTCAGGAAACACGTAGATAGCCGACACTGCAGAGAAAACTGACAGACAGCGCTGAAAGCTCTATTGTGTCTATAGAAGCCTTAAATGATAAATTGATTTAGACTGTGATAATGAAGAAAACGTGAAGTGTTTTCCGACGCTTTGTTAATTAGTGGGGAAATCTATTGCCGCAGTCTCGCTTGCGTAGAAAAGGAAAGAGCGGAAGAAAAGTAAATCGAAATACATGTTTAAAGGATTAAAAATAGAAAATTATGCATATATGCATATATTATAACAGTAAAAGTGAATAATACATGTAACAATAATTATAATTTCTACAACCAGATATCTAATTATACTTCTTGTCAAAATTTTTATTTCACTGATAAAAGAATTAATTTTATACCAGGAATTTTAATCTCAACAAAAAATGTATTTTGTTAAATAATTTTGTAAAAAAAAAGTTGAGTTTCTACTAAAAAATATTTTTCTTCAGAATAGTAAAGTTAATCAAAAGTTAGTCGAAATAGTACAGTTTGCTTAAAGTTCTAAACTTCTAATCTTCTTAAAATTATTTATATTTTCCAGATGTAATAGTTATCAATTGAAGATTTTACCGTTTTTTCACTCCTAATGAAAATGAATAGGAAAATATTTTCACGATAATGATTCTAACAGAAAATAATCCTAAACCAAGCCACTACGAGTACAATCAGAAAATTTTTAGATGATTCACGAAGTTGTGAAAATTGACATATATAACTGCAAGGTCTTTTAGGCTTATAGAAATCTTGAATAATAAATAGATTTAGATTATGATAATGAGGGATATGTGAAGTTTTTACAACCACTTTTTGCTAGTTGACAAAATTGTTGCAGTTCTATTTATGTACATCATGAAAACGGAAATGAAGAATACAGAAAGTTAACATACATTTACAACGCTAAAAGTAGAAAATGATTTATATATTGATGTTATAAAATAATAGAAAATCGTGATTAAAGTAATAATGATCAAAACCATAGTCGAACGTATAATCATCTTTCTGGAAACATAAATATGTCATCTATATAATAATTATTTTACAATTTATATTTTGAAAAAAAATCCTTATATTTAATGAACGTATACAACAGGATTCTGCTATAATAATTTTATTTCCTTCTGAAACTAAATTTAATTTTCCCATTAGGTTATATCTTCTTTTTTCGTCCTAATGAAAAAAGAATATTAAAATTTTTCAGGATAACGATTTTAACTAAAATAATTCAGCGAGTAGACACTTGATTTAATAAATATCTAGGTGATACACAGAGCGTTGAAAAAAGACAGACATCATATAAAACTGTTTTTTGTCTGTACAAACATTAAATGACGAATCAATTAAGATTTTTATAATGAAGGAAAGATGGAGTGTTTCCCTAAAGTGTGTTAATTAGTCCGGTTCATTATCTATTAAATAGTAAATTATATTGCAGAAATAGCTTTTTCGTACATAAAGAAAGAAATGAAGTACATAAATTGACATACACGATTAAAGCACTAAAAACTTAGCAGTGGTCTTTATGAATATTCTATAAGAATAAAAGAGACTAATTACAGTAAATAAAATTAAGAGGTGGCATAAGCCGAAAACTTACTGATTACAAAAAATTAATAAGGAACTTTTTCATAAAAAAAAATCTACAAAAATATTTTGTTCAAAAAATCACTCTTTTAATTTAAATTAAAAATACATATTTAAAACTTTATATACTATTTATTGCATATATATTTCTATTAAGTTTAAGTTACACTTGATAAATATATCTCGAATTTATTAATATATAGTTTATATAATTATTAAGATGGAGCTTGGTGCGATATAATAGAAATGTAAAAGTATCAACGTTAAAAGCACCAATAATTTTAAATTTATACGTACCGGTTTTGGCAGCATTTAGCGTACCGTCCTCGGTTACGGTCCTCGGTCCTCGGATGGTGGAAATTTGCTCACATATATAGGATAGATGGGGATTCAATAAACCTTCAACTTGACTACCGAAACCGGCATGCTTCAAAATTTAAAATAATTGGTGCTTTTAACGTTTATACTTTTTTACGTTTCTATATAGTTTATGTATACTAATAATAGAAAGTTTTTTTTCTGTCTGTGTGCGATGGAAAGAGAAATTTCTGAAAATCTGTATGCGGATAGTCTAAAGCATATCCTGATGCATGTGGCACAAAGACTTTTTTTTTTTTTACTTTTTACACAATATAGTAATTAAAGATTCATCATAAAAGCGATTTTTTTTTCAAATCGGCAGTGGTGTACGCACGAATGCGCAGTCGTTTCTGAAACCAAGGACGTAGAACAAACGATCCAGATTCTTCATTTTTCATCATTTTACTTATCATTTATCTGCCAATAAGGAAGGTATTACCTTTAGTACGTACTTTTACATCTTAAAGTCCGCTATCAGTTCGAAGAAAAATATTTCTATTAACCCTTTGAATAAAAAATGTTTAAAAAAGGGTCGTTTTCGCGATGGATTTTTTCTCCCTTTAATCGATTATCTCCTAGGACTCGATATCAGTGGTACCGAATCGCCAAAAGTACCTGCATCTTCAGGTCACTTCGAGCTACTCGAAGACGATCTGTTTCTTTGCAATAAATGTAACTAAACGTTTGTATTTCGATAGACAAAACTTGAATGACTATAGAATTTTTGAAACATTCGGATGAATAGAAGAATATTTAAGAAAATAAATTCTGAAAATTTCCGAATTTTTCATTTAAAAATATAAATTCGTACACAGTCGTGTTACAGATATAAAATAATACAAATTTATTGTTATTATGACGTATCCGGGCAACGCCGTCGTGTCTGCGAGTTACTAAATAAAGTAATTTTACCTGTAGTTAAGGTAAATATTGGATTAAGCAATAAATTATTGTTCTAATCTTTCTAATTACAGAATGACAAAAATAATAAAAACGAAAATTACATAATTTTGACATTAACTTTTCATTTAGTTTTATCAATGAAAAATTAGATTTCAAGATTAAGTTACGTTATTTTATACGAGGTACATGTTTCATATGTTTGTTCCATGAATATTTTATGTGCAACAGTTATTAAAGGGAAACCACAATTGCGAAATCACATTTAGATAAGCTAACACTGATATACTGACTTTTCTCGGGAAGTACTGAAGCGATTTTTATTTCTGTTTATCGTTTTATTTGTAGCTGAACTCTAAACTCGTCGATCGGCCAGAAATGCTAGAATATTACTCAGTCGATTTCAATACTTTTTAAATAGTTTTGGCTGTACCTAAATTAAAAGTTTTCGGCTGGGTAAAAAATTAAACATTACGGAATTTCGCAAAATATGGTTTTATTTTAAATTAAGACAACTATTATAATTGTTCTTCTTCTTTCTTTATTTCTTTTACAGCAACCCAGTTATTCTTTAGCTACTGCCAAACTATATAAAATTTTATTAAATCGATTGCCGAGAAATGCCTGAGAAAAGGGTTGATCAATGTCAGTCGTTTTACATCTGATTTTATACCTGTTTTCACACACTTAATCCATTTGTGCGTGTTTTTCTTTGTTCTCAATATTTTGCTTAATTATAGTAAATGGTGTAACATGAACGTATATATATATATATATATATATATATATATACTGCTTTGTGTCTGCGCATAAATGTCTAATGTGCCTATGTCTCAACCATTATTGCAACATTGGATTATTTTTCTAGTTGGAATGAAGTAACAGGCTGTCACGATTTCAGTAGTGTATCACGTCCAGCAGTAATAGAGTTGTATAAGTTGTCAGAACAGGTAAATTCAATCCTGTTGTACTAGTATAATGAAGATTAGAATTCTGTCGAGTTAGGGGTACGACACTGACATTATAGGATGGTTATCATCCGACGAGTGAAGGCCATGGAACATTTTTCCGTCAAAGTTTTCCCAGAAATAACTGAGACAAAACGTAAAGACAGCTCATCGTTTTATTAAAACATCATTCGGCAGAGCAGTTTCCACCAAGAATATTAGCCATAGCTTCATAGTAATAATTTAGGGAGTGAGCAAGTTGTAGATAATCGAATGCGTGGGCGGAAACCAGGGGGTGGTATGCAAAATGGAAATACGACTAGAATCTGCTGAAACACACAGAGCATAGGCTTTTTGTGCGTCAAGTGTAGGAATACAAATATGGCGTAGGTCGCGCTCTCAACCAATTAATAATTAAGAATACCACGCCATGCAAGTAGTGCTGACGGAGCGAGTGGATGAATTTGAAGGTAAAAAGGATAACCCCGGAATACACACGGGAAAATAAAATGGAAGCTAAAAGAACATTCTAAAAGAAAGAAAAAAAAGGAGCGGAAATGGAACATTTAATTTATGAATACTAAAAGCGAAATATTTAAATAATTTAGACAAGTGAGACGTTAAATTATAGGGAATTTAACAGAATTAACGATAGAGGTTATTTAAAATAAGGATTTAGTTAATATAAAGTAGTAATTTAGAATAAGATAAGGAAATCGCGGAATTAGATCTAATAATGTAATATATATATCTTTATTTAACTTATATAAATCTAAACGCCCTATTTTTGGACACTAGACTCGAAAGGTCAGTTGTTTTCTCTGTTACAGTCTATGCATTAAATCTATGTCTTATTCCATTTATTTTTTTTAAAAAAGTTATATATCATCAGTGTTATTATTTGACTATACAAATTTCTTTATTACTATCATAGTAAAAAATCACCACATACCGTTTTGTGTTGTACTAATTTAGTATTTGACATCCTGAGATTACTAATATATTTACTAATATTTATATATTCTATATAAGTAACTGTTGATTACTAATATGTAAATATTTTTTCATTATACATTTAATAATAATAGTTTTATCCCAGACCATATTTTTGTAACAAAATAAATGGCATAAAACTTAAATTTCATGCACAGGCAGTGAAGGCGAAAACACGCTAATGATTTCACTCATTTTCACTGATAGAAGCATACCACCGGGATGCGATTAGAAAAATTTCCAGTGTTGGGAATGTTAACAGCCCGTTCATAATAACAATACAGGAAGTACAGCAAAAGTGAGTTATATCACTTATATGTAATCTTAGAGAAACATATCAATTTTCTGAATAAAAATGTGCGTTTGAAAGAAATTTTCCGTTAAAAACATTACTAAATGACGTCATTTTTGAAAGTATAATTGAAAATTACTTGTTTTACTCTTGGCAATTTTGATTGAAATTTCCAAGATCGTGGAATGACAAAAAAATTATGCCATTTTGACACACTTATATGAAATTATTTTCAGTTTCATGCTGCTATTTCCTATTTATTTTAAAAGTGTCAGTTAAATTTTGGTCTTAAATAAAATCTGTTAAAATTAAAATATATATATATATATATTTAATTGTAAGAGGGAAAATGAGATAAGAACTACAGCGCTAAAATTTAAAATTATCGAGCTATCTATTTTTCTTTTCTTTGAAATAATAAAAGCATCTACCCTGCCAGTATTTGGAAACATAAAAATCGAAATATTTGAAAAAGGAAACACATTTCGAGCAGTTTTCTCCTCAATTATTAACTTTAAATAATAATAAAAAAAAATATACGAAAGGATACCAAATGATACTAAAGGATGTTTAACAGATAGTTAAAATAAACAGCTTGTGTTTTAAATATGTAGATAATTAGAAAAAGAAATAACTATAATGATAATTCTATTAAAAAAAAATATTTCACTGGCAAATGTATTTATTTACAATGATATTTAAAATAACAAAGTAATGCGATTTTTTGGATAATTCTTAAATGAAATTTTAAATATTTAAATACATTCCATCTAAAACAACTACACATATATCCTAAAAAAATCAATTGAAAGTTCCTTTATTTTAATTCTTAATGAACAAATATTATGAAAAGATATCATGATTGGAGTTCTTACAAATAAAGTGATGCACCGAGAGTTTTTTTTTTTTTTTTTTTTTTTTTTTTTGTTGCTGCAAACGAGTAGTTAATCCACAGAACATTGAAAATTGAGAGACAACACTGAAAGGCCGATTATGTTGGGGTAGATCTTAAATGATGAATCGATTTACATTTTGATAATGAAGAAAAGGGGAAGTATTTTCCGGATCTTAATAATTAATGGGGGAACTTTTTAGTGCTGTGCCATTTATACACAATGTTAAAGAGAGGAAGATCAGGGAATCGATACATGATTAAACCGATAAAAAAGAAAATTATAAATATCTATATTATTTACACTAATTATAAGTATCTATACATACTATAATTATCCAAATGTAAAACTGAATAATGAATAATAATTATAATTAAAACAGAGAACTGTCTTAATATCATTATTGTCAAAATTTTTGATTTTCATGATTAATGCTTAATTTTTTTGTTATTGTTAAAACGTAATAAAATGTTTTGTTATTTTTCAATAACTTTCTAAAGAAAATTATTTCTTTTTTTTAAAAAAAAAACATTTAAATGTATTCATAATAACACCCGGTGGCAGCTTAACTTTTTTACAACTAATGTTAGCGTTGACGATTTTTATACATACATTATACAAGATAGCATAGATAACGAAATTTCCAAGCAACATCACAAGCTTATTTTAATCTAAAATCAATGACAACAGGATTATCGATATTGATCCTAAGTCGGGTAACATCAGGAATCTGATGATATTCATTTTATATTGTAGTGAAATGTACAATGTTCCTATGGCTACACAACCTCTTGTACTGGGCTAATTGACATTTTTGTAATCAGTACCATCTAATTTATCGTATCAAACTTATAGACGCTTAAATCGGTTGCAAAAATTTCACGCTGCTTCCCGGAGAATAACACACACACATAGTAACTGCCCATATATACCCAAAAGAAAATGAAAATTTCCTATTAAACATTTTTCTTTTGTGTCCCAGTGAGCAAATACGTTAACATTTTTCATAAGTATCCACAGAAAATTGAAAATTAACAGACAATACGGAAAGATTTGTACAGACCTTAGATATTAAATCGATTTAGATTGAGATAATGAAGGATAGTTTAAGTGTTTTCCGGCGCTTTTTTAATTAGTGAGTAAATCTATTTCTACAATTCCTTTTACCTATAAACTAAAACATTGGAAAACAGATAATTAAAGTACGTCTTTACAGTGCTGAGAATAAAATATTCGGTATAAGTCTATGTCCTTTAGAATTTAAAGTGAAATGTACAAAAAAATCATTTAAAAGGATAAAATAGTAAAAAATAGAAATTTCCTTAAATATATATAAACCGGGTGAGATAAAAGTTCGTTAAAACTTTAAAAACTAATAAAAAGGGATAAACTATGATAAAGGATTGCGGTTTGCAAGAAAGTACTCACAAGGTAGTCTGATTCTTTTTCAGCAGCAAGATTAAAGAAAGAAAAAGTTACAAAATCACATGTAAGGGCGCTGACGAACCGAAATACAATGGACAGGACAACAATACGCTACATTCATTTGTTCGTCCAATAACAAATGTTCAACATGACCTACAGAACATTCTACGAAAAGAATTTTGTTCTATTCATTGTGTTTTGGGCCGTCAGCGCCCTCTACATATGATTTTTTAATTTATTTTTCTGCTAAAATAAGTCCGACAATTTGTTAGTCCTTTCTTGCAAACCGTACTCCTTTATCATAATTTCTTGCTTTATTATGAGTTTTTAAAGTTTTAACGAATTTTTGGCTCACCTGGTATATATGTTGTAGGCTAATTGAGAAATCAGGATCTTTGCAAAGAGCCTAGGCTGTTTGCGAAGAGCCTGGCTAATTGGAGAATGATCTCACTTTTTAAAAATTAGCCTAATATTTTTCAGGCTTATTGCAAAAAGCATAGACAGCGTTAGGCTAATTGAAAAATGGGGCCACTTCTTTCCCAATTAGGGTGAATTTTTAGTCCTATTAACCCATAACTCGACACGAAACCAAAAAATAAATTACAACAGATCGTACCCCGATCCGAGCAAGGCAAAATAATTTCAGTTTACACCCATCCCAACCTGAAAATTCCATTTGAAAAAACCCGAAATCTGCCGCTAACCAAGTCTGGTAACCGACAAAAACATTGCAAAGAACCATAACCCGATCCGATCAAGACCAAATAATTTCCGTGGACACGCAAACCGTCACGAACCTAAAAATTCCATTTGAAAAAAAACACGAAATCTGACACGAACCAAATCTGAACCCGACAAAAATATTAATGAACCATAATCGCTCCGAGCAAGAAAAAATAATTTCTGAGGACATGCAACCCGACCCGAACCTAAAAATTCAATATGAAAGAAAAACCGAAATCTGACCATAATCAAATTTGAACCCGACAAAAATATTCCAAAGAAATATACCCAGATCCGAACAACACAAACTAATTCATGTGGACATGTTACCCCACCCGAACCAAAAAATGCCATTTGAAAAAAATACGAAATCTGAGCCGAACCAAATCTGAACCCGACAAAAATATTCCAATGAACCGTAACAAGCTCTCACCAACTGATCCTGTAATTCTCGCACATTGCGAGGTGGTAGCGTGGCAGCACGAATTGGGATATCAAATGGAACCACCAATGTTCTATTGGATTAATGTCAGGTGAATTTGAAGGCCAGGACGTGATTTGAAACTCACCAGAATGCTTCTTTTACCACTCTCTGACAATTCGACTCGCATGACATGATGCATTATCCTGTTGGTTAATGCAGTCACCAACCGGAAACACTGCTGTCATGAAGGGTTGGACCTGGTCTGCAAGAATGTTCAGAACAGGTAGCATTCAGATGTCAGGGATTGTTGTATGGGGGGGGCGGGGTTATGGGTCCTAATGTGCTCCATAAAAACATCGGCAACACGATAATATAGTCGCATCCGGCTTGTTACCGACTAACTGTGCATCTGGGAACCAGGGTTTTCGTTTGAAATCGCCATATTCACACGCGCCCGTCGATGTGATTTACCAGAAAACGTGATTACTTGGACCATGAAACTTTCTTCTATTCTTCTATGGTCAAATTTCGATGTTCATGGGCCCGTAGCAGTCGCTGTTGGCGGTAACGTGCAGTCAGTACAAGAATGTGCTTCGGCCTCCGGCTGCGTAATCCCTTATTGAGCAGTGCACGTGACACAGTGTGTTGAGAAACACTGTCTGGGTGGCCACTGTTGTAGCTGTTTGTGATTTCGGCTTTTGCAGCTCTTCGGTCACGACGAATAATGCGAAACAATCTCTGCTCTACTCAGGAATCAATGCGCCGTGAGCGACACACCACTGGCCGGTGACTTGTTTCACCGTCCATACACCAATTTCGATACGTGCTCACAACGACTGTACGTGAAGAGCCCACCAAATGCACCGTTTTCGATATCGACGTTTCCAGTCGCCGAGGCATAACGATTTGACCTTTATGAAAGTCTGATAATTCTGCTGTTTTTCCTATTATGTCGCTAATCACGCTACGTTTTGAAATAGAGTGCATGGACGTTTCATATATGACAACATCAGCCGCACACACGCCGTGGTTTTGTTTCTGGGGGAGCTTATTGTAATAGATAGAGGATGATCATAAAATAATGGCTCTTTGGTGTATATCTGTTTAGCTTGCGTTTTATTTAGTATACTATTTTACTTATTTACTTATTTATTGATGAAGATTTAATTTCGCAATGGAATATTAGACAGAAAAAAATCGTGAACTATTTATATAAATTTACTTCGAAACTGGATGATATTTTCTTATCAGGTTGCGTGCAATAAACAAAAATTTAAATAATAATAATAATAATAATAATAATAATAATAAAACATTAAGCGTGCGACGATGAAAGCGTGCGACGTTTATGAGTTAATAAAACTTTGTAAAAGCACAAATTACTGATCATAGCACTGCCAACGTCAATATGACGTCAGTGTTACCTGCAGATATCCTCGTTCTTTGCAATAGTCATGTAAATTATTATTTATTAAAATAAATAGTACCAAGTGAGAAAATTATTTTGTGTGTAATTCATAAACTATTTGTAAGTGTTTTAAAAACATCTTACGATATTTCAGATGTGGCCCCGTCTTTATTGACTGTTTTTCCGGACCATACGGGACATTCAGCGGAATCGGTATCTTTCAAATGCATCTCTTCGGGAAATCCTCTCCCACAAGTCACGTGGTTCCTGGATGACGTCGTAGTCACACAAAGTTCCCGTATTTCTGCTGGTGATTACGTCAGTGAGCTTGGGCACGTTGTCAGTTTCTTGAATATTAGTGAGACGCGTGTAGAAGACAGCGGAGAATACAAATGCCATGTAAGCAACGATGTTGGTTCAGTGTCTCATGAAGGAAGGCTGAACATTTATGGACAACCTTTTGTCAGGCAGATGTCAAATGTTACTGCCATTGCTGGAGAGGATTTAGTCATTAGATGTCCATATGGAGGATACCCTGTTAAAGGTGTTAGATGGTTAAAAGGTAAGTTTTTTTAAACGTCTCTTAACTGGCATTTTTCATTCTTTATGCAATATTATATTTATAATGATACCCATTTAGTGCAATATGGTATTAAGTTTTTATTTTTTTTTTCTTTGGTTCAAATTTCAGAATATATAAAATTTTACATAATTAAGGTATCCGAACACCTTTAAAACGTAATTTTCGATCAAAATATCGATTTTTAATTTTTGCAATAATATTAAAATTGAAGCTTTTATCTATCAAATCTGTTTAAATTTTGTCTGCATCTAAAATAGAACCCGAGTTACAGCCGTTTAAAGTTACAGCTATTACAGCTTTTGAATTGTGTTTAAATATTATTTTTAGCTTTTTCTCAAAATGAAGTTTTTCAAATTTTTACTATATGCAAAACATGCTAAAACAAAAAAGTATGCATGGAATACCACGAAATTTTCTGTACTTCTTTCACAAATGTTTTTTGAGGGAATAGACTACACTCATGATAATATATTAAATAGTTTTATATATACACTGATATAAATTACAAACTTAAGACAAATTTTGCGAATTTTTCATTACATTAGTACTTTAACTGCCATATTATCTGATACAGAGATGCGATTATAATGTGTGTAGTCTATGTCCTAGAGAAAGTTATTCTGTTTTTTATGCAATTTTGCAAAATGTCAATACATAATTTCTCTTTTGAGCTATGACGTTTTACGGAAACGTCAATTTTTTAAATAATTTTGACTATTTTTCTCTTTAAAAAATTATTTCTCGGTAATTGCTAAGTTTTTTATATATTTTTTTAAAGTTTTAAAGTAAATATAATTATAAACAAGTTGGAAATTGCTCGCCGAACATGGCAAATGAGGTGCGTTCGTAATATAGCTAGTTTTATAATTATTTTTTGTCCCCCATATTGTACTGAATGTATATTTTCTGCGCTTCAGAAGTGCACA
Organism: Maratus speciosus; assembly: GCA_963932465.1. Lineage (NCBI taxonomy): Eukaryota > Metazoa > Arthropoda > Arachnida > Araneae > Salticidae > Maratus > Maratus speciosus. Next base: position 426,213,343 of record OZ010795.1, on the reverse strand, counting down.
GTCTTTAACATCATTAAAATGCACTTGCAATATTTTTTCCCCAATTCCCCGTAATGAAACGGAAAACTTTTGACTGTCCCTGTAAATAAACTATACATCCGATTTTCATAAAATTTGAAATGGCTCGACAAAATATTGCAACAATTATATATTTAAAATTTCAGACCATTCAGAAGGCTGTAACATCATTAAAATACACTTGCAATAATTTTTCCCATTGGTCGTAATGTAAAGAAAAAATTTTGATTCTCCCTGTAATTTAACCATACATCCGATTTTCATAAAATATGAAATGGCTCGACAAAATTTTGCAACAATTATATATTTAAAATTTCAGACCATTCGGTTGGGTAGTTTTTTCTCTGTTATATGCGGGCGGACGGACAGACGGACTGAACGACGACTATAAGTGCTACGTATCTATATTATAAAGGACAAACATATCTGTGCGTAACGCATACGCCATTTTGCGAATGGCAACACTTTGAAATTTGAAATGAAATTTTGGTTGTGCAATTTTCTTTACTGCAAAATTTTAACCTTCTAAACATCGCACATTTTAAATTTTTACACCATCGTATAAGGAAAAAAATGTACTTTTTAATGCAATTTGTTTGAAAGCTGTATCTCAGTTTAATTTTGAGATATTAATTTTTTTGTAGTTTTTAATACATTTTTTGTAATTGTGGCAATTGTACTCCATTTCTGTTGAAAGTCATTGAGGGAAAATAATCACGGAGGAAAGGAAATAATATATTACTGTACCTTTTGTTGCCATTTTTCCATAAAAACTGAAAAAAAAAAATTGAAATTATAATGCGTGCTATGTCAGCAATTATTTAAGTTTCCAAATATCGCACATTTTCAATCTTTGCACCGTCAAATAGAGAAAAAAATCTGCTTTCAAATGCAATGTGTTTGAAAATTCTATCTTAATTGACTGAGTTATTAAGGGTTTTAAAATAACTAGCCGCCCGTGGCGACAAGTTTGGTCTCCCTTAAATGTATGCTAGGCATTCTATCATGTTACTTTTATTCATAATTTAATTTACTTTGCCAAATCGGAAGATTCTGATAGAGAAATCAAGAACTCGGTATTTTTATGTTAGTCGGACACAGGTGATAAATCGCCAAACATTATGTACCCATCGCCTTTTTTCATATTTAATTGATTTAGATTAAAATATAATTTTTCACTCATTTTAAAATGGTAACTTTGATTTAAAACTGAAACATTTCAAGTTCATGAATTTCACTTTAAAAAAATTCTTTAAAAAAAGAAAAGAATAAATACCATAAACCATTTAATTTCAACATCAAAGCATTGTTTTAATTTACCCATCAAAAAATAAAAAATGATATTGGCAAGAATTGCGACCAGCTAACATAAAAGTACAAACTTTTTGCGATCATAGCAACTTTTATGTAGTTTAATTCGAATAAAATATTTTGATGAAATAGGTTGCCGGAAAATACGTTGCCAAAGTTCTTTTCTCGCCAAGGATCTTTTCTCTATTTCGCCAAGTACCTATACTGGAAAAATACCTTTATTAACCATTTGGAAAAATGGTTATTGTTCTCGTTTATATAATTACTATAATTACGAACGCACCTAAAAATGGATAACAAGAGAAAATTTCAAAGATTTCAAAAAATAACTTCCGAAGGTGTGTGGGCACCTTAAGGGTGTCCACAAAAGAATGTACCGGTTATAAATTTTAACCATATCAACTGTAAACGTTCTACAGTGTTGTTTCAAAGTAACAAATAAAGAGAAACTCAAACATTTTTAGATAAACGCATGTGCGAGTACTTCTTTGTTATTTACTTGCTTGCAGTGCCACATACGCAAAATGGCGACTCCTGTGCGTAATAAGTTTTGTGTTCGTCAGTTTGCTAAGAGGGAATCAGAAATTTCAGTTCAACGTGCATTTCGTTTAAAGTTTAATTGTGATCCATCAATAGTGAAAAACACACAGAATTGGAGAGAGTATTTTTCATTTACTCCGAACTTCATAACCGAAGTGTGGGAATAATTGGACTTTACGTTGGATGTGAGACGTTTAACAAAAGGCCCATATTTTGAACATTTGTAAGAAAAACAAGGTTAGTTTGCCTTCAATATGATATATGATTTGTTGTATATAGTAAAAATTATAGTATACTATTGTATTGAAACATTCTTCTAGGCACACTGTATTACATAATATACTGATATTTAGGATAGAAAATTTATAGGAATTTAATTATATTAAAATCCTTTAGTTATATCAAAAGCATTAGGTAGTATTAACTATCAAATGGTATTTCCTTCAATTGAAGTTTTGTGTATAAGCAATTCAAGTTGTCATGTATTCTCGAAACGAAATTTTGTTTAAACTAAGGTATACTTTTTATTATACATCACGTCAGCACATGATTTCTATACTGTTCGATCGAAGCAAATTTTAAGAGTATTTATAAATATATAGTTTATTTATAAAGATATATTTTTTCTGTTAAAACAGTTGTATTTTTAATTACAAGAACCATAAAAATAACTACTTGCTATACACATATCTTTTAAGTTTCGCGGTTAAATTTTACTTACCCTGTGACAACGATTTGAGGTCCGTCAACTTGAAAGGAAAACAGTGAAACAGTTTTAATATCATACTATCAAATTATTTATCAAAAATGTAAAACTCGGTGAGCAGTGAAACAAACGAATTTTCGATATGATTTCTACGGAAAAAAAAGATGACACAAAAATTGGAAATTTATTTCCCAAACTGTCTGAACTTAAAATATTTTCTTCAATTCATTAACAATTATTTCACATGTACTATTTTAGAATCCTAAATTATACTCAGAGATAATTTAGATTATCAGATTCCTTGAAACCAAATACTCCCCAACAAACACAAAACATTTGGCCCACAGATGGTTATGGTTGACTTGGTCAAAAGTACTTGATATAGGCCCACAATCATCGGCCGTAACGGGAAAAAAAAGAGTCACGCCGGACGCAAAGAGTCAGCATTACAATTCGCCGTATATACATGAAAATGCTAACAATCATACCATTAACTTTTCATAAGAAATGCTAGATAACCTGAATCTGGCTGCATTTATTCTTTTAATGGCCAATAATAATAAAATCTAGTCAAAATCTGCCCACAAACATGCCTTGTATGTTTATTATAAATGGAAACCAGCCCAAAGTTGTCGACTGTGATACCTCAAATGTTATTTATGTATAAATTCAAAATTTGCTCTATAAAAAGTACTTATTAGAAAATTCATTAAATGATATAGTGGCTTTGTATAAAAAATTAGTACTAATGTACACTTAGTTAAAATTTTCAAGAAAACTATAAGTTAGGTTACCTCGATTTTTTTCCAAAATGGAATGCTTAACTTTGTGAATCATTTAAGTAGTTTATTTTGTCCATAATATACTTATAAAACTTATAAGCAATGCAATTTTAAATACTTACATTTCAACTAAATTTTAAAAGTATATAATTGATCAAATAAACTACATAATTAATTCAAAATGTTAAGTATCGCATTTTTGAAAAAAAATCAATGTAAGAGAATTTACAGTTTTTTTGAGAAGTGTTACTTCAAAATAGGTAATAGAATCAACTTTCTAACTCACTAAACTACGCACTAAAGCCTTGCAATAGTTAACTTTCCCATTTCCTAAGCAGAATTCACTCCGTCACCTGAGCCGAAAGCAACTTCCTGAACGTGTATACCCAGATCAAATTCAGAGAAAAGCGCAGTTTTCAGTAAATTATAAGCTTATTGATTAAATTTCGCTATCTATAGACATTAAAAAAAACCACAGTTACCGATTAACATATCTTCCCGAAATACTAATCACACCTAAATTCCGGAAATCATTTAAAGGGGTATGAATGTTAAAGAATGATAACACATATTCCACTTTCAGCAACAAATGTTAATAATACAAAACTAAAAAAAAAAAAAAAAAAAAAAAAAAAAAATCAAAAATTATTTGAGCACTAGAGAATAGTTATTAACTCATTACCCGCTAGTGTTGCATTGCTAGTGTAAAAACAAATGCGCTTGCTTAAATTAACTATCAAGCTATCTCTATTTTGAAATAAAAAAATTCCCTTATTTTATTACAGAATTTTTGAGCATTAAATAAAATGAAGATTATCTTTCAAAATTTGTGGTGGCAAACGTTTTTCAGCAAAAAATTTTAAGATCCCTAACTTAAAGTTTCGGCTCTTAATGGATTAAATATTAACCAGGTATGCTGTCACAGTATCCCACACTCTGAATTAATTTCCATGACTATAGATCAGTTAGGTACATATTTACAACAAAATTATTTCTGTTTAATTCTTTAAAAAATACATGGATAGAAAAGTTATATTATTTAAGAAAAAATATGCGATTTTTTATTTTTTTAAACAGAAATTTAAAACTAATTACTCTGGAAATCATTGACGAAATACATTTTGTCCTAGAATTTTTTCAGCAATTCATAGTTGCAATTGCATATTTATATAATTTTACCGTTAAATATCTATGTGTTTGTTAAGAAAATTTTTGCAAATTTTTTCTCACCGTTGTTAATGAGACGGTGTCTATTCATGGAATTAATTATCAACTACTGTTTACTAGTTCGAGTACGTGATAATGTCCATTCATTGTATTTTAAGAAAGAGTGAGGACAGCGGATAATGCACGGGTACTAAAGTTAGACTGTTGTCGGAATACTTCGAGTAGGATTTTGTTAGTCATATGTTTTTAAACTCAATCAATTGTTTTTGCTTTAAACATTGTATGACCTGTAGTGGAATCAGTTATGCACGTTACGTGCATTAACAGAACTAGGATACTTTACATTGTTGACCTCTAAAGTCGTTGCTCTTCAGAGAAGCAGTTTTTCAGTGAATACTCAAAATAGCACGACATGCTTGCCCGTTGATATAGTAAGCTAGAAGTTATATTCACGTGCATTAAATAAAACAAAATGAATCAGGAATCTAGAATACGCTGTTGAAATTGAATGTTAGTTTTACACAGTTGAATAATATAGTTGTAGAATTCAAGTTTTCAAATAATGAATACACCCAAAATATGAGAAATATTTAGACTGAACCTAGTATATCCTGCATTAGCAAAGGGTAATTTAAATTCAATAAAATTAATATTTTTATGTTATATCATATACCCGCATCAAGGTTGGTAAATGAATTATTAGTTAATATAGGATGAATACACATAAAAAGTCATAGATGTGTGTTTTTGGTGTAGGCATTGCAAAACGAAATACAATCCTAGATGAATAAACTGCTTATCTTTCTCAAAAATAACGATGTACTTTGAAAACAAATAATATTTTATGAAAAAATATTCAATAGCATTAACTTGATTACATTTTATGCACTGGTGTACGAGCTATAACAGATTACAACTATTCACTTTTGTATGGCCAGTCAAATACATGAACAACAAAAATTGATAAGAGACTAAAGATTCTCGTATATATACTTTACATTATTAATTTTTTTTTCAAATATTTATTTTAAAAAATCATTCTTTCAAAATCGTAATTTACATTTCCGAAAAACACACATTTATTTGCACAATACTTTATATATCTTCTTGGGTTTATAAGAAATACAACTATCGTTAAAAATAAAAAAAAAAGTAAAACTCGAAAAATAGGAACTAGATACTGTTCATTTTTCTTTTGTGCAACATACTTCAGTTGATGTTTTTTGAAAAACTAAGTATTAGCATGAAAAAAAATCAGAATAACTACCGCTTCCGTTGTTTCTGCATCTGTTTCAAGTGAAGTAATTTTACAACGGTTTTTTGCATCCCAAGTTTTCTACTAACATATTTTTCAAAGAATTCGGAAATATATTTTCTGTGATCCTCCATCTTTTACATGAATTCTTGCTTCTTTGTCCATCTTTTAAAAAAGTTCTTTTCTTAATATTTTCAAAGTAGCATTTCTTTGATTCATATTTACTTCAACTATTTTCTGGAATAAAAACTTCCTCTACGCAATTTCTTATTTATACTCAAAGAAAAAAAATGTGGGAATGTGAAAATATTACTTGGAAATAAATTTCAAGTCATCCGTATACTTAAGAGATTCTTATGGAATGAATTATTTTCTAGAGCATTTATGTGGAAAAGTTCTTGTTTTATTAAAAATTCAACTTTCTTTTGTAAAATTTTCGCCCTCTTTATAAAATTTGCGACAAAATTATTTGCAGTGCTATAATTTAAAAATAAAAAATAATTTTGGTATATTTATTTAAATAAACTTCGGCTTTATTGCATATGTGAAAATTCTCTTTTACTTCATATTAAAAAAAAAAAAAATCTTACTTAGATTGTTTTACAGTAGGTGTCGTAACAACATGTTCCGCGGGTGAACCTGCATTAATCGACAGCTTTTCCACCTTGCTTTCATGAATGGTGATTTTTTATTATAATTATTATTCCGGCTCTACGTACATTTTGCTTTCGAGGATAATTGGTGTTTCTTTTAATGGAGTGAAATAAAAGCTTCGCGCTCTGTATATTTTATATCCTAGACAAACAACTTTTTGAATCACTTTTGATAAAAGCATATATATATATATACATATACATGTTATTTTCATTGTCAAAATATTTTATTGTTGCAGCTTCATAGCCAGTTTATCGTAGAATGTGCAATTTTTTTTTCCAGTGTAGTTGTAATTCGTGCGCAGTTAGTGCAGTTGTAATCAAAAAGAATATTTGACAATTCATCAACTCAGCTAACGAAAACATTTCTTACAACGATTTATATAAATTTTTAATTTAACATATCAGGGAGTGACTGAAATATCTATTACAAACGTCTTTTTTAAAAGATAGCAGTCAAGGTTTAATTAAACAGCGTAAAACTTTGTTAATTTACTTATGGTGCACCCTCTATTTCACAATATAAATAATTGAAAAATAACACTTATATACGTCTTTAAAAGTTCAAGAAATTTTGTTTCTTTTTCTTCTGCAAAAACATTTAATTTCGCTTCAGGATAACACATCTCCACCTTTTTTTTTTTTTTTTGAACAATGCAAGAAATTCATTCTTTTAATACTGCTATTCACCTGCAATAATACAACTACTAAATATTTATTATCATATCATTTAATGCATGAAAAAGGTGACATGTGCCATTTTTTTTAATAACATATGTTAAATTTTGATGCTTCTAATGCATGGAATGTAACATGTATATATTTAAAAAGCAGTTTTTAAAGTCTTTCGTCTTTTTAAATTATATATTATAAAATTTTCATACTTCCAATTTATATTTTGTAAAATGTTGCACATTAATAGAAAATAATTTTGAATTGTGAGGATTATTTTCTTTATTTACACAACATAGAGCAGCTTTACGCAGCATACTTTTTTCAATATATATTTATTATTTAGAGTAACATTTTAGGTGCATCTTCTACGTGTTTAATACATTTATTGGATGAAATGATTTCATAGTATATACACAAACGAAAAATTAAAGCTGATCTGTCTTTTTAATAGCAGCATATAACAATAGTTATATAGTATAAAAAGAAACAATATTTATTACTAATAAATATATGCTTTCTTAAAAAGCAGAAAAATCAACGTTTAAAATTGCACAAATAATACATGAAAAGCAGCAAACAGCGCTTTCGAGTATACTAGGGAGATTCATCTTCAGTGCAAGATAGGGGAAAAGGAACAGTGTTCTAGAAAAAGAAAGACTGAGCAAATTGATAGACAGAGACGCGCTGGCTTATATACCCTATGCGATTAGCGAAGGCGCCAAAAACAACCAATGAGAGAAAAGCAGTGAAAACGACTTGGTGGACAGGTAGCGGCATCTACCGGAGAAGGAGAGAAAAAAACAAAAAAAAAAGGAGAAATTAAATTAATGCTTTCCAAATACTTGGAAAATCAGGAGTAATAGGTAAGTCACTGACTAAAGAGTGAGAATTTTTAATGATATGGTAAGCTTCACAAAAATCAAGACAAAGGTTAGAAGAACATTTTTGGATAATGTTGGCTAAGGAAAAAATCGAAACTATGTTGAGAAAACCAAGAATGTTGAGCAATAGAAGAACTTTTGAGCTCCTGATTTTTAACATTAATTTCATGCTCTTTTAAACGAAATCTAAGAGCACGTTTAGTCTGCCCAATATAAGAAAGGCCACACTGTCAAGAGATTTCGTAAATACCCCAGTTATCTAGGCGTTCGACAGGGTGTTTGAGATTTGAAAAATTGATTTTATTAACAGGTGAAAAAATAACATTAAAATCAAACTATCTTAAGATTTGAGCAACTTGCTGACTGATTTTAGAAAAAAATGGTAACACAACTGAAGTATTAGTGTTGGAATCAGAATGCTTTTCGGAATGGACGGATTTCGTCAATTTCTTATAAATAGAATCAATAATATTTGAGGAATAACCACGATCAACAGCAATAGCTTTGAGATAATTAAGTTCAGCACTAAGTAACTGAGGAGTGGAACAAATATTGGTAGCCCGAAAAACAAAAGTATTGAAAGCAGAGAATTTCTAGTTAGTGGAATGAAAAGAATACCTGTGAGGTGGGAGACAGACAGCAAAAGGTTTACGAGAGGTTTACGAACGTTTTACGATAAAATTTAGTCCGATTTTATGCGATATTTATATGCACTATTTTGAGGTCAAACTTTTTGAAATTTTAAAATTCCGTTCTATGTTCGTTATGCTGATGATGTTTATGTCCTGGTTTAAATGAATTCGGATATTAATCATATTATCTCTATTATGAATTCCATTGATCCCTGCATTCAATTTACCTCTGATACTGAGACCAATAACTGTCTTTCAAGCCTGGATGTCCTTGTTATTCGTTGCGAAAATGGCTTTCAGACTACCGTCTTTCGTAAACCTTTTGCTGTAAGTCTCCCACCTCACAGGTATTTTTCTAATCCCACTAACCAGAAATTCGCTGCTTCAATACTTCTGTTTTTTCGGCTACCAATATTTGTTCCACTCCTCAGTTACTTAGTGCTGAACTTAATTACCTCAAAGCTATTGCTGTTGATCGTGGTTATTCCTCAAATATTATTGATTCTATTTATAAGAAATTGACGAAATCCGTCCATTCTGAAAATAATTCTAATTCCAACTCTAATACTTCAGTTGTGTTACCATTTTTTCCTAAAAGCTGTCCGCAAGATACTAAAATCGTAAGAAGGTTTGATTTTAATGTTATTTTTTCACTTATTAATAAAATCACTTTTTCAAATCCAAACACCCCGTCGATCGCCTAGATAACTGGGGTATTTACCAAATCTCTTCCACTGTGTTCTTTCTAATATTGGACAGACTAAACGTGCTCTTAGATTTCTTTTAAAAGAGCATGAAGGTTATGTTAAAAATCAGGAGCTCAAACGTTCTTCTATTGCTCGACATCCTTGGTCTTTTCAACATAGGTTCGATTTTTCCTCAGCCATCATTATCCAAAAATGTTCTTCTAACCTTGATCTTGATTTTAGGGAAGCTTACCATATCATTAAAAATTCTCACTCTTTAGTCAGTGACTTATCTAGTACTCCTGATTTTCCAAGTATTTGGAACAAATTAATTTAATTTCCCCTTTTTTGTTTTTTCTCCCCTTCTCCGGTAGATGCCGCTACCTGTCCACCAAGTCGTTTTCACTGCTTTTCTCTCATTGGTTGTTTTTGGCGCCTTCGCTACCCGCATAGGATATATAAGCCAGCACGTCTCTGTCTATGATTTTGCTAATCCTTGCTTTTCCTAGCACGCTGTTCCTTTTCCCTATCTTGCACTGAAGAAGAATATCGCTAGTAGATTCGAAACAGCTGTTTGCTGCTTTTCATGTATTATTTGTGCATTTTTGAAAGTTGATTTTTCTGCTTTTTAATATTGTTGCACAAAGGCTTTATTTGCTATTTTCATATATACTTTCTGTTTTATTAACCTCTTTTGCATAACTAAATTCACGACACAGTAAACAATTGTTTACAAAGTACTGTTGAAACCAGTTAATACGCGCCCTGCTTAATACGCGAATTGTGTTCGGTCCCTTGAAGAACGCTGATCTTTTGCATGTAAAAAACCCCGATCAATACGCCACCGTTTAATACGCGAACCAGCTTAAGACGTGAAGTTTTATCAGTCCCGTAGCAAAAAAAAACCTATGTTTAATACGCGAATGCAATTTTGTTCGAAACATAAGAGGTTTTAGACCGAATAATGCCTCAAGCTTTACATAGGACAATTCTTTAATTTAAGAATGTTTTTTTTGCCCGTATTTGTGTTTTTCGTTCAATGACATGCCACGCCTTCTTCTCCCCCCTGCTTTCCTTGAAGCTCATTTTGATCACGTGATTTCGAAAGCTCTGGAACGCGCTTAATATTTTACAGTTAGAATTACGAAATATTTGCTTGTGTTTTGTTTTATTAATCTTCTGATCAAAGTACCACAGTATTACCACGATCGCATGAATACACTTCTAAACAACCAAGTATGGCTTTACTAAAAATATCAATTTCAGCCTTACCCAGGTAAGAAAATTCTTTTCTGGCGCTGATTACTTTGTATAGTCAAACAGGCCAGGAAGATCGAAGAGAAAATTTTATTGGTTACGAGCACACAGTAAATAAGGGAAAATGCTGGCCTCCCTGACCAGAAAGATTTAGGTCTCTATTAAAATCTTATTATGGAATAAAATTGAAGCAAATGTGTGGTGAATTAGCTGCTGTCAACATTGAAGACGTCAATTGTTGGAAAACAAATATACTTCCGCTGTTTGCAAAGAACTACTCAATCTGTGATGTTTACAACGTGGACGAATGTAGACTTTTTTAAAAACTGACATGCAACAAAACAATAGCTAGGAAATGAGAAACTTGTCAAGGAGATAAATTAAACAAAGGCTGAATTACTTTTACGCTCGATGCCAACTCTTACGGATCAAACAAGTTACAGCTACTGGTCATAGGACAATTATGTAACCCGAGATATTTTGAAAACGTCAAATATCTCCCTTGCGTGTACCAAAGTCAGCGCAGTGTGTGGAGGACCAGCGGCTTTTTTTTTCAAAATTGTTTCATAATTTTGATCAGCGGATGGGAAAAAATTCGCGCCATGTATTATTGCTTGTGAATAACTGCCCTGCGCGTTCGAAAGATAACGAAGGCCTGAATAAAAAATTCAAGTTCAACTTTTACCTCCAAATTCAACCAGTGTCTCTTAGCCAATGGGTAAAGGAATCATTAACAACACAATGTTAATTTGTAAGATTGGCGTAGTAGGACGCTAACTTCACCAAATGGAACACGGAAGCAACACTTATTGCTACGAGTGTCGCTTTATTACATTGCTCCACGCTATATACATGCTTACCGCAGCATGGGAGAGTGTTACGCCAACACCGATTGCAATTTTTTTTCGAAAAGAAGGTTTTGGAATTAGCGAGGACATCACTGATACAGAGGGACCTCGCACCCTGATGTTCTCTAAAGTTACGGAGGTATTCAATTATCTCAGGCCGTAGGCATCGAAGGGCCTTCGAGTAGCGAGGTTCACCATCATCAGAATACCGCTGAAAACATCATGTTGATTGTGCGGATGCATGCCAAACTGGCCAAAATTAATAACTACTTTGCCAAAAAGTATTTTTATGTCATTATTGAATTTATTAAATTTTAACATTTCTCTTTTTATATTGACTTTTTATTAGCATTCCTTTTCTCTATTTGTTTTGTAAAGCTAACAAGGATTTAAATTTTGCTAACACTAGTCATAGTTAATATTTGGAAATTTTTCCAGAGAGAAACATTCGCCTTGCCTACAATATTTCAAATTAATTGTTTAAAAGGCGCAAAGGCCAACCTAGTGAAAAAGATTCCATGCCGGGACTCGATACCCGGCCTTCAGTATAGCGCACTGACGTTCTACAAACTAAACCACATGGAACGATACCCAGACAAGAACGTCTCACACACTATTCTCAGAACACTATTACAGGCTGGCAAGGCTACAAACGCAGCACAAGATGGAATATTTTTCCGTGATCCACCGACATGGGGCAAACACAGGCACTTAATTAAATCCAGCATCGATTGAATCTACATTAATTGCTTAAATGCCGCAAAGGCCAACCTAATGAAAAAGATTCCATGCCGGGACTCGAACCCGGGCCATAGGTATAGCGCAGTGACGTTCTACCGACTAAACTACATGGAACGATATCCAGCCTGGAACTTCTCACTATTACCGGTTCCCAAGTCTAAATTGAAAGGCGAAAAGGCCATCCTAATGAAAAATATTCCATGCCGGAACTCGAACCCGGGCCATCAGTATAGCGCACTGACGTTCTACCGGCTAAACCACATGGAACGATACCCAGCCTGGAATTTCTCACTATTACAGGTTGGCAAGGCTATTAATGTAGATTCAATCGATGCTAGATTTAATTAAGTGTCTGAGTTTGCCCCATGTCGGTGGCTTACGAAAAATATTCATCTTGTGTTGCGTTTCTAGCCTTGTCAACATGTAATAGTGAGAAGTTCCAGGCTGCGTATCGTTCCATGTGTTTTAGTCGGCTGATGGCCCGGGTTCGAGTCCCGGCATGGAGCCTTTTTCACTAGGTTGGCTTTTGTGCCTTTTTAAGCAATTAATTTGAAATTTGTTTTTATTTGAAACTAGTCTTAGTTAACAAGACTGGCAAAAAGATTTGCAATTCCTTTGTTCAGTTCCATGTGTCGTGTATAATAAATATCACATTATTAAAATTTTAAAAGATTTTTACTTAAGACAATATCTCTTATTTGAATTTCGAAATAGATCGGGCGGCTGCTGCACGAACCATCATCACATCGCATTCACGGCAGGAATATTATGATTAGTTAAAACTCGATTCGAATTTTAAAAAGCAACTGGTCTGCCGAGTCATATCTTGGTGGAAACCAACTGCAGACTTGATTTTAGGGGTTGATTGGTAGGTTTACCAATGTGTGTCTCTGTTCCCAAACTTCCATGTTTTCATACACGTGGGTGCAGGAAAACACAATAGTGAACTTACCAGTCAACTCCTAAAATCAGACCTTCATGTGGTTTCCACCAAGATATTACTTGGCGAATCCAATTGCTTTTTAATATGCTAATCGAGTTTTAACTAATCCTAAAATTGCAGTCATGAAATCGATGAGGTTATGGTTTTTTCAGGTGTCTCGCGTACAACTTTCTAACTTTCTTCCTTGATAATCATAGAATGGTAACAACAAATAAAAAGATCATTTTATAGCTTAAAAACTTGAAAAACTGTCATAATGATGTATTTTATCCGTATAGGTTGTTATTAGATGGACCACTGTACGAAAATGTGCGTACCTCGGTTAATACGCGAACCTGTTTAATATGCGAATTTTGATTGATCCCTTCATTCGCGTATTAACGGGGTTCGACTGTATTAGTTCTGCAAGTTTATATGCATTGTAATGCTTCAAAAGTCATTGTTACTTGTCTTTAAGTATATCATTTTTTACAAGATTTAGACAAGATTTTAAGGCGTTGTAAAATATTTTGTATCATTTTACTGATATAGATGTTTGATTGGCTCTCACGTACACAAAGAGCTCATACATGCGTTTTAGTGATATTCTCTGTTACATATTTTAGATATTCCAAAAATAACATTTAACTGTGCCCTCAGGTTGTTTTTTTTTATTTTTTTCATGTGCGCGAAGTGCTCATACTGTTGGTATATATATTTGTTTGGCAGTCATGTGCACAAAGAGCTCATATATACATTTTAGCGATATTCTTTGTTACATACTTTAGATATTCCGATAATACCATTTAACTGTATCCGCGGGTGTTTTTATTTGTTTTCATGTGCGTGAAGTGTTCATACACTTGATATATTGTTCATATTTTTAAAGATTTATTAAAATGAACTAAATCCAATGACCTTTGTTTTTGTTTTGATTCCTTTTATATTTAGGTGTATATCATCCAACAATTTACTTCTATTCTGGGGCTTTCACGATTATTATAATTGCTGTATCTCAAGAACCAATGCGCGAAATTTCATCAAATTTCATATTCTATTAATCTTACATAAATTAATGCTAACTACATTTCCTTCAGTTTCGTGTTTGATGAAATCTGTTTTGTTATCTGTGTATATCAACCAACAGGTGATGCTGCTACACTGTGTTTTTAGACTCCACGTGATATCTATATCTCGGCATCTGGTGGATGAAATTGCAACAATTGTATGTGTTTCTTTTTGCGAAAATAGACGCTCGGGTATCAGAGTAATTCGAAAATCACATCTAATTCTCAAAATAGCTTCGCATCGCATGCATTTTTGAAGCGAAATATTGGCAAAGAAGAACAAATTTAGACATTTGATTGAAAAGTATGTATATATATATATTTTTTATTTATCTAAAAAATCATGTTAACGGGTCATCTACATATAATAATAAAAATTGAAATTTTCAATACGAGCATATAATTTTGTGATCATATTTTAATTCATCGTGGAATATATAGTTTATAATATACTAAAAGTATTAAATTAACATCTGGGAAAATATACAATGAAACCTATAAATATCTTAACATAACTCGTTTTCTAGACGGTTCATTTATGTAAATTCAAAAGGTAAAATTTTATGAAATATACGGACCATTAAGCTTATTGTTTTATCATAAAAAAAAGATAAAGAAGTTCCCAATTAAATAGCTCGCTGCTTTTTTTTTCTTTTTTTTTTGTGATTAAAATACACGAGTTATTTTCCTTTTTTCTCCGACTGTACCTTTTTAATTAATACCTTTTCAGAAAATCTTGCTCGTTCCTTTAATTTTATGTATAATCTTATTCAATGCAAATGTAATATCAGCACTTAAAATTAAACGCAGTTATTTGAAATGCATTAATTGTAGCACTGTGATGTGGAAATTTAACCACAATAGAAGCTTCGGGCAGATATTATGTTGCACATTAAGCACTTTATTCAAATAGGCGCTACACTTCACGTAACGGAAGGAAACTTCATATTTTAATAGACTATCTTTTCTTTAGTGGAGAGAAAGTAGCTGACTTCTATATTTAGTTACATACGTTTTCGAATTTATTTTCTCCTTTCCTGTAATATTTTACCATAGATTGAACCTTTTCTATTATTTATCACATTATTCGTTAATAACGAAACATTACAATATTCCATTTCAATTTAATATTACAATTCAGCCAATCCTTATTCACCTAAACAATGTTCAAAAATACTTTTTGAATAATAGTAACCAAGCTTTATATGCATAAATATTAAAGTAAAGATATTATAAAATTAAAAATATCTTTTAGGATCTATAGCAAAATAAATAGTTTCCATTTATATATTGCTATAAGTTAACCCTCTCGTCACCCTGATCCTCATATGAGGCTCCAACTTCGAATTGTAATATTTGAAAGAAAAAAAAAAGCATTTTTGTTAATTCCATCACCTAATAGTGATAGCATGTGTCAATATATTTACTATTATGACTTTACTTGTGTTTCAGCATTTAATAATAATAATATCCATAAATGTTTTATTAATTATTAGTAAACCGTTGGCGTTTCTTTTAATTCAAACATATGTCTCACTCTTTAAATTTAAATTAGGTACAACTTTTCCGAATTAGTAATTTATGATAAAAAATAAAATATTCTACTAAATTTTTTATGTTTGTTTAATCTGGTTGTAATACGACATTTTCCAAACTCCTCTAAAAATTCTTCCTTAGACTATTTTTATATGAAAAACACGCAACATAACTACATTCGTTAGGTTTCTGTAAAGAACACATTCGTTAAATTACAGTAAACTGTAACTTCTGTGATTTCGATAGCTACATTTAATTTTGTTAGAGTAAAAGTAATTTTCCCCTAAACTGGAAAAAATGTTCGGTGCCGAGAGGGTTAAAAAAAGAATTTGTGAAAAAACTACATAAGCATAAAATAAATGATCAAATGAAAGCTAATCTATCAGGCGTTATCTTAATCTCCAAATTTGAGAAAATAGGTACCATTTTGATAATATTCCTTTTAAAATATATTCTACATGTACACGATATGATGCCTATAAATATGTAAATAAAGCTTTAAAAAATGTGACAGATAGTTCTGTTTTTACAACCCGAAAGTAATAACTTTACTTTGTACTCGGTGTATATGATTTGGATATCGCTGTGGGGCGTTTGGTGTTAAATGAAACCAAAAGTCCTATGTTACTTAACTTATGGCATGCATATAAACCTAAGTCGAAGTCCTTTGTGGAAATAAAACTCCTTCTAATTAATGAAATACTTGAAACTTATTGGGAAGATATGGTTGAGTGATAGTTATATCTTACATTGCATACAAAAATTAAATGCTGAATAAATCGTTAAAATAAAATGTTTGCACGGAAACTTTTTTATTTTCAGTGTTATCTTTTAAATTGCGATATTGAATGCAAATTCTGTTTTATAAATTCCTTATTAGAAACTTGATTCTAAAGCTAATTCAGGTAGAAAAAGAAAATTTGATCTAGTGTGACAACAAAGTGTTATAGATATTTTCATATATAAGTGTATATTTAAATATTCCTAATATTTAAAACATTTTTGACTTTATAAAGTCAAAAATGTTAAAAATATCAGTATATTTTATGAATAAGAGAAATTATTGTTTGCGAAACACGCCCACAGAAAATATTAGATCAATGTGGGTTTTAAAACTATAAATAAATCCTACATTGCTAGCTATATATATACTATATATAAACAGATGTCAGTTCAGAAGCTAAATAATGGTTCTGAAGTATTTTACGTACGTTATTTAATATAGAATAAGTTATATAAGCATTTATCACTATTTATTGTTGTTAATTTTTTTTAGGTGGTATACTACTTCCCTTAAACCATCGTCAGAAAATAAATCACGGTGGAAGTCTTACTATCCAGACTATAGAGCGTTTAGCAGACGAAGGTGAATATAGCTGTGTGGTAAGAGATCCTGATGGACACACTGCAAGCTCATCGACACATATTTCCGTAGTGGGTAAGAATATTTTTTAGTATAAAAATAATTATATCTGTAAAAATAAGTATAATATGTATTAATATAAAGAATTAAATTATTATGGAGTGACCAAATAATCTGGTTAATAGTTTGATAAATTCCTGCAAAATTTAAATAAAATTGCAAATTTTCCATTTTTTTTAATTATTTGGCATACTATGGTAAATATTTAAGCATACTAAACTACATTAAAAAAAGGTTCGAACCATGAATTTAACCACGATTACAAGTAGTGATATATGTAGGTGAGATTACTCATATGAAAAACTTTGTAATATAGTAAAGTATTTTCATTGCACGGTATTTATTACTTACTAACAGTATAACGTAAAACAAATTTTGAAAGAAATTATACTTCTTCTTTTTTTTTTTTTAAATAGACTTTTTAACTTAATTAAGATAGATAGTAGGTTCTACACTTATCAATAACAAAACCTTTTTAGCAGCAACAGCCAACCTCCCCCCCCCCCCCCTAAAATGAGTGTATATCGCTTTTAATAGCAGAAATACCATTTACGCTATTGGAATCACAACCATTAATGTGAATTATTTCCTTGCTACAAAAATTGTTCTTGATAATTATAACATTTTCATGATATTTGAACTTTTTTTAAGGTAGCAGCCACATTGTATAAAAAGACAGATGTTTCCTAATGTAGAAAAGTATCGCTCTCCCGCAAGAAATGCGGCACAACTTAAAAAATTCATTTTGCGTTTTATTCCACTAATAAGTTTGTCTTGCTGTGGAATTTTTTTTAAGAATAATTATTCCGAAAATATACGCTATATGACCAACGGTAACAACTTAAGTGGCTTTTATGTGGATGTAATATTACTCAACTGTCCGTACTTCCTTTAAGAGGGTAAATCAAAAAATAAGTTACATTTCCAAGTTATGGCCATTTATTAAACCACATGTACATAGGCAACACGGCTATGACAACATACAATGTAAGTTCACTTTTCCACATAGACCTCAAGAGAATGTAAACATTTCTCGGAACGGAACGGTCAAACAAGTTTCCGATTCCGGAGGCGCAGAAATCTCCTTCAGCGCTATGTAACCACCCGGAGATAGCGAAATCCAAGGTGCTCGTGAACAATTTAGAACACTCTGCAGTGTGAAATGTTCAGCATGCACGAATATCACGGACGAATATTGCGAAGGCAGGCACGCAACGTCCAGTGCCGTTGCAAAGTTGACCGTGTGGATGCGATCATTAGAGAGTATCGGCGCATAACACTCCAGGAAATTGCCAGTATGCTGAACATTTCGTATGGCAGTGTGTTCTCCATTGTTTATGAGCAGCTTGAATATCGCTGCCTCCAGGTGGTTACATAGAGCAGGCGGAGATTTCTTCGCATCCGGAATAGAAAATTTGGTTGACCGTTCCGAGAAATGTTTACACTCTCTTGGAGACTATGTGGAAAAGTGAACTTGAATTGTATGTTGTCAGAGACGTGTTGCTTATGTATATGTGATTTAATAAATGGCCATAAATTGGAAGTGTAACTTATTTTTTGATTTGTCTTCGTACATCTTCATTCTTAAGAGTTTTGCACTTTCATGCACATCTTTACTGCTGCATGCACTGCTAAGTGCTAAAATTTCATTTTACAGTGAAAAAACTTGAGCGTCTCCTTTCGCTTCTGCTTTGAAATTTACTTCTTTCGAGATGTGCCACTTCTCTAGCGAATGTGCGATATAATGTTATCACGAACAAAAACATACCATAACTATTTCTGAAATACTAATTATTTCAAAAAACATTCTTTATCTTAAAAAAAAAAAAAAAAAAAAAAGGAGAAAGCAAAATATTTTTGCTTTTAAAAGAAGCATTTATTTAGAAAAAAAAATGTTTTGCTGCCACTGTAACGTTTGGTAAACGTTTCTGAGAATTTTTTTTGTGCATTAGTGAGTATTCTAAGCCCGGAATATAATCTTTTCTGATGGCCCCAAATTCTTAATTAAAAATTTTCATGCTTAAGGGTATTCAGGACTCTTAAAGCTTTAAAAATTTCGAAATTTGATTTTTTTTTAGATGATAAACCGCTTTCTTTTCTGAACTTTTGATATAATTGTTTCCTTTAAATTCCGATTAAAAGGGAAGTTATGGCTTTTAGAATTATACTCCCTCAATAGCTGAAGCAGCGTTTTCCGAAAATTTGAAGTCATTTTTCCCCAAATGACGTTTTGTTCATAACGCGCACGATATCTCAGAAACTTCTGAACATTTTTTCATGAAATTTTCAAAACACATGTTTCATGTTAATCTGTATAAACTGTATCTAAAATTGCCTTTTTATTGTTCAAAAAAATATTTTTTTAGGTGATTATACTGTTGAAAATTTCTAAATTTTGCATTAGCTAAATACAATTTTATTATAAAAATGCTTTAATTACAAATTTATTAAGTTTCAGTTTAATTATTAGAATATAAAGTATAATGAGGCACCGCAATTTTCATTGTAGTTGCAAAATTTATTTTCCTGGGCGTAGTCTGTTATACCAATTTTCTGCCTGGAAAATGTCGGATAGCGTCGGGCACTGTGGAGCCCCTGTAAAGGCTAAATCTGCACCTTGGAATTTTTAAATACATGAAATGAAAGAGCATACTTATATCTTTCACCCCAATAAAAATTATGTCTTAAAATAAAACACATTTTAAGATATTACATGTTGAAAATTGTCTTTTTTTTATTCTATTTTTTTCAATTTTAAGAGTAATGAGACCGTTTAACAAATATATGTGTACACAAACATGATAACATTTAGCATTTAGCAATGATAGCATTAACATTATCTTTAAAATTAATAATTTTTTGCCAGTCTTGCATGTAAAAATACTGCTAAAATACTTAATAAAGTATAAAAACCGACATTCCGTATTGAGAGAACTGGTTACTACACAACAAACTCTAATCGGGACCATTTTCGAAAAATATTCGCAGCAAAATAAAACAGTGGTTTTTAAAATACATCTTTAAATTGCTAAAAGACTTCTGAGTTTCTTAATGTGAAATGACGTTTTTCGGAGTCGTGAGTATCACTGAAAAGATATTTCTATATTTTCATTCCTTATTATATTATATTTTTGTAGATTAAGAGACCTTTGTCTTTTCTAAAGTGCACACGTTTTTTATAAAAGAATTTTAGATAAAAAATGTAAAGTTTACCTTTAATAATGAACTATAATTAAAAACAACTTATTCTCAGTAATAGATATGAAGATTTAAAAAGTGAGATGTTAATATAATAGTTTATACAATACCTATACATAATAATTAAAAAAATTAAAATATTTATCAATAGATGAAGTTGTGATGTCTCAAAGTGTCAGAATGCTCAATTTAATGTGTGAAATCTTAACAATATTATCAGTGCTTCCATTGAATTTTATTCATCTATTGAAGACCAAGAAAAATGTATTTGGAAACTTTGAAGTAATTTTAAACTATTTTTAAAAGTAGATATTGATTTTACAAACAATACATCAAGTCAAAAAAGTTAATATATTATAAAAAATAAATATCCGACCTACATGATAAGCATGTTGATTACTTTATCTATATATAATTATTGCAGTGACTGAGTTTAGGCATATTTTAAAGAATAGTGTAATTAAAAATATTATTGCATATACGGCAGTAAAAATAGTTAAGAAAGTTTAATGAAGTTTGGCATGAGATATATTTATACTATTATCGTAACATTTACTATGAATTTAATCATAAAGCATTAATTTTCTCACTAAGGAGCAGAAAATAATTTGAAATTTTAATTTAAAATTGCAAATTGATTTGATATTAAGAAAACGCTTACATATTTTTTCCGACATATTTTTTTTTTATATATACGTGGGATTTTCGAAAAGTAACGATACAATGCCGCACACTCATTCAAAATAATTTAAACGAAAAAATGTCCATTACAAACTACTTACTGGTAAACTGCAAAAAAGAAAAAAAAGTAATTTTGCACTATAAAAGAAAATACGTTAAAAATGCTGTGAATGAATAAGAAAAAAATCTTCTTCAAACACCGTCAAAAATTTTTAAATGCGCTAGGTGTTTCGAAAGATCTGAGTCTTTCTTCGTCAGGCGCAAAGAAGACATACTTCTATTATGAAAGCAGCATCAAGACTGAAATGAGAGATAAGGGAATGGAAGCAAGCTGAAGAAACAGCCAATGGGAAATTAGAAATCAACATCCAATAGGAAAGTAGAAGACAACAGTCAATCAGAGATGAGTATAATCAAAACAAAAGAACGCAGAGTAAGAAGGTGAAAAAATTAGGAGGGAAAAAATTAATAAATTAAAAAAATAAAAATAAAAAAATAAAAATAAAATATACATATATTTAAATATGGGAACACATGAAATTAAAAAATAAATAAATGGATAAAATATAAAAAAACAGACTAAATAAGAAAAACGATGAAATTAACCCAACATCGCAAGAAAAAATATTTTACATACGGAATATCACAAAAAGATCTAGTTATGTAATGTGCAATATTTTTATTTTATTCTTTTATAAAAAAGAAAAGTAAAACTTTGACTCCACGATCACGAATTTTTGTAAATGAAGTAATTAATAAAATTTAAAAAAAATAGAAAAGGGAATCAGAAGAGCAGTTAAATTAACTGAACATTGAACTAAAACTAATGTCACAATCGGAATGTCACAAAAAATATTGGCTTTATGAATGCCACTTTAAATAGCTAAATTATATTAGTTTCTGATGTTTTTTAACCATAAATAGCTTCTTTGTTTAAATATTTCAAAAATCCAAACGCCATTTTTCGTTCTTTCTTAAAGCAAACATCTTTAGTGAGTAAAACGACAACAAAAATTGTACATCATCTAGAGTTTCGAGTAAATTTTTTTTCAACATTTTCAACATTAAAAACATGAAATCTTTAATCATTATACATAATTTCTTGCATCTTACACATTGGGATGGGTATTTGCCTTTTAAAAGAAAAAAAATGAAAGCAATAAATAGCTAAAAAGAAGAAAAGTTAAATATAGAAAAAGACGAAAGTAAAACACATTTTAGAAACGGAAAATGCGAAAAGAAATATCATCCGTCACAAGAACAAAAACTGTAAATGGATTTTAAGAATCTAAAGTAAAAGCTCTTATGACACTTAATCGATCAATATTGTTAAGTTGAAAATATCCCTAGTAAAAGAAATTCTTTTGTGTAACTTTATTGTCAGTTGAGATTTCTTTCTTTGTCTTCAGAGTGATGTCGAAAATAAAACAAAATCTTTTTAAGTTGTGTATACAAAGAAATGTGACATAAAAATATTTGAATGTATTTTGTTGTTAACAATAAATACTCAGTTATATCAGTTATAACAAAACATATCAGTTCAAATTATTTGATTGAATTAAAAAAATAACAATGATTTTTCCCCATAAATGTTGATGTTTTCCCGAGATGATTAAAAATTAAGTTTGTAAACATTTATAACTTTATTAAATATTTATCATTAATGTTTAAACTTTTAGGATGCTTATTGAGTAAGTGACTTTAATAATTTTTTATCACGTACATATTTTTTTCACAATATGCGTCAATATCTGTTACATTTATGTATATAGTCTTTTATTTTCAAAGAGTATAAAGATTTTATGTGAATATTTATAAATACCTAGGCGCAGATATCATATATGTTTGCTTCAATCTTTTTATGCAAATATAGACAAAACCTCGTTTTCGTATACCAGTTACATATACACACACATTACATTACAAGCACCAGTTACATTACATGTGCACGGTATTATAGCACGTTATTAGGTAGATTTCGTATGAAATACTACGAATTACATTCTCCCCTATGTTGGAATTTCTGAAAAAAATTTGCAGTTCTACACCGATCATGACCCCTAGAATCCAAAACCACCCTCAGTAAAAAACTTTATATATATATAAGCTCAAAAAAAGGTTAAAAATAAAACTAAAAATAAAAATAAAAAATAAAAATAAATCCATGCGATAAGCGCCAAAGCTGCAAATAACCACACAGATTATATATAGCACATTATGTATTAAATGCATTCGTCAGACCCAGAATCCTGCACCATAATTAAAATAAGCATAACCAACAAACATCTAAGAAATTTCAACATACATAACCTGAACAAGCAAAAACCAAGAAAAAACAACCAAAAAGCTGTGGCCTCGTCTGCATTGGGCATTTAAAAAAAGCACAGCAGTGTTTCAGACTAATTACAATTCACAACAAATATTATTGAGTAGTGGAGGTGGGTTTCGGCCAGAGCGTCGCAAAGCATAAATCAAATGCATAAAAACAATTGAAAGCATATTGCACACTCCCCACCAGACCCGACGCTACAATAAACAATGCATCTCGAAGATAAAACTGATTCAAAACGTATGTGTAATATATACTGAAACAGCAATAAAATTATTTTACCCAAATCCGAGCCACACAGCCACAAAAACAAAAACCAACATCC
This sequence comes from Maratus speciosus, assembly GCA_963932465.1. NCBI lineage: Eukaryota > Metazoa > Arthropoda > Arachnida > Araneae > Salticidae > Maratus > Maratus speciosus. Next base: position 426,189,710 of record OZ010795.1, on the reverse strand, counting down.
AGTGATCCAAAATATGTCCATGCTCGTTCCATGTCTGTTGCCACACAATTGCAGAAATCCATATAAAACCGTACAAAAAAGGCTTTAAGTAATACAAATCATTAACTGTCAATCGCATAGCAACTACTCAAAAATGAAGACACTCTGTAAAACTACTATATCTATTAATTGAATTCAAAGGTGCGTATTTTTATACTAAAACAAAATGCTGGTTAAATTAAAAAGTTCTTTAAAAAATAATTTTTTATTCGAACAGCGTTTATAATAGCGAAAAATCTGACCTATTATAATGTTGACGTAAACTCGTTTATGGATATTTGAAATTCAATTAACTAATTGGTTAACTTCAAAATTAAATTTATCCCGTTTATTGTAGATTGAAAGTGTATACCATTTGAAATGTTTATTTTCAAATCAAGATAATCAGCAGCACTATTATTATTATTATTATTATTATTATTATTATTATTTTTTTTTTTTTTTTTTTTTTTTTACATTTATTCTGATATACTGGTCTTTAAAAAAAGCAAATGAAAATAATAGTGCTGCTGATTATCTTGATTTGAAAATAAACATTTCAAATGGTATACACATTTCAACCTACAATAAACGGGGTAACTTTAATTTTGAAGATAACCAATTAATTAATTGGAGTTCAAATATCCATAAACGAGTTAACGTCAACATTATAATAGGTCAGATTTTTCGCTATTATAAACTATGTTCGAATAAAAATTTATTTTATAAAGAACTTTTTAAGTTAAGTTGCATTTTGTATTATAAAAATAACATACCTTTGAATTTCATTAATATATATACTAGTTTTACAAAAAGTCTTCGTTTTTGAGTAGTTGCTATGCGATTGACAGTTAATAATTTGTATTACTTAAAGCCTTTTTTGGACGATTTTACAAGGATGTCAGGAATTGCGTGGCAACAGACATGGAACGAGCAAGAACAGATTTTGGATCCCTGGAAGTTGGTTTTTGTTAATGTGGCTGTGTGGCTCGGATTTGGGTAAAATAATTTTATTGCTGTTTCAGTATATATCACACATACGTTTTGAATCAGTTGTATATTCGAGATGTACTGTTTATTGTGGCATCGGGTGCAGTGGGGGAGTGTGCAATATGCTTTCAATTGTTTTTATGCATTTGATTTATGCTTTGCGACACTCTGACCGAAACCCACCGCCACTACTGAATAATATTTGTTGTGAATTAAAATTAGTCTGAATCACTGCTGTGCTTTTTTTAAATGCCCACTGCTGACGAGGCCACACCTTTTTGGTTGTTAGGTAGATTTCGTATGAAATACTACATCATTCCCATGTTCCCATGTTGGAATTTCTGAAAAAATTTAGCAGATCTACACCGATCATGACCCCTAGAACCCAAAACCACCCTCAGTAAAAAAATTTATCTATCTATCTATCTATATATATATATATATATATATATATATATATATATCACTTTCTCCTGGACACGATAACTTCCACAATTCTGCACAAATCTCTTCCAAACTGATACATAAAATCAAGGGACATAAAATCTCGGTCAAGTTCGTTATTGGGCAAAATCGGACCAAGGGGATGGAAATAGGGAAGGATTTTGTGAAAACCGAAAAAAACCCATAACTTCTTAATTTTTGTACATATTAAATAAGTTTAAAGTTTTTATTACTTCTAAAAATAGGACCAAACATTTATGTATCACAGATTTTTGATAAAATTGAAAATGGGTTCAAGGTGCGCAAAAATAGGGTTTTTGGGAGAAAAAAATTCCTAACTTCGTCAATTCTCAAGATAACAATTCCAATTAATTTTATTTTACATCTTCTTAATATTATCTACAACTTTTATATTCACAAGTTTTTGATAGGACGAATTCGTACCCCCCCCCCCCCCCCCCCAAAAAAAAAAAAAAAAAAAAAAAAAAAAAAAAAAAAAAACGAACGAAAAAAAAGGGGGGGAGGTGAAGAAGAAAGATTTCCATAACTCCGTCAATTCACAAGATATAAAATCCCCATGAATTTATCATATATCTTCTTAATATTGTCTTCAACATTTATATAGACAAGTTTTTGATGGGACCAATTCTTACTGCAAAAACAAATTAAAAATACATAGCGGTTGAAGAAAAAAATTCATCTTATTATGTATTCAATTCAAAACTGCTTATTTTCTGACTCATTTTTAAATTCATTTTTGCTCTCAAACGCATCCAATTGATAGATTCTCTTCTTCAGAAACTATATAATGTACCGTATTGATCAATTTTTTGATAGAGGCAAAATATATTTCAAAAAATTATGTTAAAGTGGGCATTTTGAACAGAATTTCCCGAAGCGAAAAATTTTGTCCTACTGAGAAAAAAAATTGTTCATTAATCAAGTTTCAATTAATTGAAAAAAAAAATTAAAACACATGTCGCTTATAAATCTTTTACAAAATCACGTCAGCAAGTTTCGTATTTTTTCTATTAAAAATGAATCTGAAAATGTGCCATTAAATTTCCAGTTGTTGAGCATGGAAAAATATTTTTTTTAATACTGCCTTAACATGATTCTGATAAAACCAGCTATTATATAAAAATGAAATTAAAACTCGTCAAAAGCAGCCAGATAAAACTGTTAAAGTGGATTTATATCTAATCATGATTTAGTTTTTGTTGGTGCAATTAATACTATACTTAACTTAGAAATCTACCTCCGCCTGTAGGCCGGGCTGGAAGGGATTTTTTCCCTTGGTTTTTGCTTGTTCAGGTTATATTTGTTGAAATTTCTTAGATGTTTGTTCGTTATTCTTATTTTAATTATGGTGCAGGATTCTGGGTCTGACGAATGTTCTTAATACATAATGTGCTGTATATATATATATATATATAACCATTAATAAAACATTACCGACCATCATCAAAAACTGTAATATTGTGAATGATTGACTACACGCCATAAACCAACAATATATATATATATATATATATATATATACATATATAACTTTCTTCTGGACACGATAACTTCCACAATTCTGCACAAATCTCTTCCAAACTGATGCATAAAATTAAGGGGAATAAAATCTCGGTCAAGTTCGTTAATCGGCAAAATCGGACCAAGACGATGAAAATAGGGAGGGATTTTGTGAAAACCGAAAAAACGCCATAACTTCTTAATTTTTGTACATATTGAATGAGTTTAAAGTTTTTATTAGTTCTAAAAGTAGGGCCAATAATTTATGTATCACAGATTTTTGATAAGATTAAAAATTGGCTCAAGGGGCGCAAAAAATAGAGTTTTGGGGAGAAAAAAAAATATAAATTCGTCTGTTCTCCAGATATAAAATCCAATTAGTTTTAATGTAAATCTCCTTAATATTATCTACAACTTTTATATACACAAATTTTAATTGGACCAATTCGTACCGAAAAAAAATAAATAAATAAATAAAAACGAAAACAAAAGGGGGGGGGGTGAAAAAGTAAAAAATTCACAACTCCGTCAATTCACGAGATACAAAAATCCCCATGAATTTATCATATATCTTCTTAATATTGTCTACAACATTTAGATAGACAGGTTTTTGACAGGATCAATTCTTACAGCAAAAACGAATTAAAAATACACAGCGGTTGAAGAAAAAAAATCATCTTATTAAGGGGTGTATTAAAATCCAAACTGCTTATTTTATTACTGATTTTTAAATTCATTTTTGCTCTCAGGCTCATTCAATTGGTAGATTCTCTTATTCAGAAACTATATAATGTACCGCAATGATTTATATATATATATATAGAGAGAGAGAGAGGCAGAATATATTTCAAAAAATGAAGTCAAATTGGGCATTTTGCACAGAATTTCCCGCAGCGATTGTGTTAGAAACGAAAAATATTATTTTACTGAAAAAATAATTGTTTATAAATCAAGTTTTATTTAATTGAACGAAAAATAAAAACACAGCTCACTAATAAATCTCTTCAAAAATCTCGTCAGCAAGTTTCATATTTTTTTCTATTAAAAATGAATCTGAAAATGTGCCTGAAAATTTCGAGTTGTTGAGCATTCAAAAGTATTTTTTTTAATGCCGCCTTAACATGATTTTGATAAAACAAGCTGTTGTATAAAAATGAAATAAAAACTCGTCAAAAGCGACCAGATAAAATTGTTAAAGTGAGTATATCTCTAATGATGATTTATTTTTTGTTGGTGAAATCAGTATGCTTAACTTGGAAATCTAACCCCGCCTGTAAGTCGGGCCGGTAGGGATTTTTTTTTTTTTTTTTAAGTGAAAATAAAATGAAGTGATAAATGAAACATTTTTTAGTCGTTTAAAAAGGTTTTAACAATAAATAAACGATTGTTTAATTACTAATAGCTATAGAACAAAACTATTTTTATATATATAAAAAGAAAAAAAAAGTATATAAACAATTTATTTAAAAATAAACAACTTGCAACAATAAATAAATATAAATATAAATATCACAATAAATATCAATGCATTAAGCTATTGCTAAAGAAATATGAAAGTGATGTGGATAGTTTGTTATACGAAGCAAAACCGCACAAAAATAGCCGGGTTACCGTGTAAGGCAAAATAACTCTATTTTTGCGCCGAATAGGTAATCCAGTGCGAATATGACATCTGTGCCAATACATGCACGTATGCAGATAGAATGCAGGAAAAAAGGTTTATTTTATTATTATTTTTTTCTTTTAATTCTAAGGCCTTATACGTCTTATTTGCTTGCTAATAAATCTGATATTTTTCTTCTTTATTATGTACTGATTTTGGGTTTCCACAATTAATAAATCAAAAATAATCGTCAATCATATACAGGATGTTTCATAAAAGATGGGCAAAACTTTAAGAGGTGATAGTACTCATCCAAACAAACAAATTTATTCAAAGAATACATGGTCGGACATAAAACGCGTATGTGCTAGAGGGCACCAAAGGTGATGTTGTTGTGATACCTCCATTTTATTCAGAAAATCGGAATTCGTGCCAGAAGTTAAAAACAGTATTTTTTGCTTTGTTTAATGACTGAAATTTTTTAATTATATATAGTACAGATTTTTTTTTAATTTTCCGGTATGAATGCGAAATTTTGAAATAAAAATTGAGACCAAACTGGCAACCCTGTTATACAAGCAAAAACACGAAAAAAAAAAACGATTAAGGGGACAAGGGACCTTAAAATTCTTTTTTTTTCTTTTTTTTTTTTTTTATTTCACCTAATTATAATTCAAGAGTACATTATATACATTATGGCATGCATTTATCACAAAAAAAAAAAAAAAAAAAAAAAAAAAAAATGGCATTTTACTTGTCTTTAAATGTCTTTGAAATATTCGAAATGCCCCCTGCGTTCTATATATCAATCAAAATCCCCAATATTTTTTATATAAGTTTGGTTTATATATATAAATGAAGTAGAGCATCGAATTTTATATTTGAATTTAAATGTTTAAAAAAAATTACAAATTTTGAAATTTTTTCGAAAAAATTTCAAAATTTTTCATTTTTTTTTTTTTTTTTTACCTTTAAATTCAATTATATAAAATTCGATGCTCTATTTTACTTATATATATAAACTAAACTTATATAAAAAATATTGGGGATTCTGATTGATATGGAACGCGCATGGGACATTTCGAAGATTTTAAGACAATGCATAAAATTCCATTTTTTTCATAAAAGTATTTTTTTTTAAATTTTTTTATGTTAAATGCATGCTATAATGCATATAATGTACCCTTGAATATTATTTAAGATAAAATTTACAAAAAAAAAAAAAAAAAAAAAAAAAAAAAGGAAATATTTTCGAAAAAATTTCCAAGATTTTCAACTTTTTTTAAACTTTTAAATTCAAATATATGAAATTCGATGCTCTATTTTATTTATATATATGAACAAAACTTCTATAAAAAAATATTGGGGATTATCTGTGATATGGAATGCACAGGGGGTATTTCGAAGATTTCTAAAACGACGTGTAAATTCCATTTTTTTTTTTTCTCACAAATCATTTTCTTTTTACATTTTTTATGATAAATGCATGCTATAATGCATATAATGTGCCCTTGAATAATATTTAAGGTGAAATTTACAAAAAGATAAAAAAAATATATATTTTTTAAGGTCCCTTGTCCCCTTAAGTGGCAAAAACAAGGTGGGAAACTCTCTATTTACAATCGTTGATCCTCTTAGCCATTTTCCTTTGTATGTAAAATGAAAATCAGCCTCTTTCCTAAAAGTGATGGGCAACATCTTTCTACACGTTCTACCGCAATGGACGGTTGTACAGTCGGATCAGCGGCAGTTATGTATTATTCGAGGCGAAATGTTTCATAGACGTTCTTCTTCTTCTTACCTTGCTTTTGCAACTTTCTGGCACGAATTCGGATTTTCTGAATAAAAATGGAGACCACGTTGGCAATCCTGTCGTATAAGAACATCCCCTTTGGTGTCCTCTAGCACATTTTCTTTTTATGTCCGACCATGCATTCTTTGATGAAAGTTGTTTGTTTGGATGTGTACGTTCACCTCTTAAAGTTTTGCCCATCTCTTATGAATGTCCATGTATTCCATTGAGACTTGTATAATAAGTAAACTTAAATGTTTCTATCATATAAAATAATATTTTCAAATATTATTTTTAGTATAGTTTATACAGACAGTGCATTTCTGTGTCCATACATCCTGTGTTTATTTTTAATGCCAAATTTGCAATCCGTTATATTAATATCCTTTCAGTAATCTGAGAAACTCTCCTGTAAAAGATAAACACTTTTTCACCTTTTTTATTGTTATATAAATAGTAGTAGATATTTTATGGGTTGACAAGTTTTCTTTTAATTTTGAACTGACATTTTAAACTGATTCCTTAGATAATGATAACATTTTATTAAATCAAAGCTATCATTTTATATTGATTGCTTGAAATACATTATTCTCTACATAACGTTGAAAATGTTCAAGAAGAACATAATGTGAATCATATTCAGGTTAGAATCCAGGTCATGTTATGAAAAAAAAAAGTGTACATACTAAAGTTTAAGACAAATAAAGTGGCAAAGCATAACAGGATTTGTGTAAAATATGTCTTTCTTGTTTCTAGACTCATAGAAACTATCCCATATTAGCAAAAACATAAACTTCTGTGTTATATTCAGACAACCTCCATACTTATGAAATATAAAATGAGAATTGTTTATTTTTTAAAAATGGAAATAGAATATGTTTAATAGAATTCAAACATGTTTTGTAAAAAAAAGTGTACGGAATTTGAGGATGTTTTAAACAAGTGGTAAAGCATAGGAAGATTTGGAGAAAAGACAGACTTTCTTGTTTTTAGACTTATAACAACTTACATCACATGGGTAAAAATATAATCATCAACGTTGTATTTAGACACCCTCCATACTAAATTAATAAGAAATATGAATGCTTATTTTTACTTTTGTTCAACATTATTAAAAATAATAATAATAAACTTCTGTGCAAACCATGGACATTAATTGACTTCACTAAATAAGCGAAATTCTTTCTTCCACAGGAACGTATATTCCACTGCAAACATACAATTTTATTAAATAATAAAATATGTTACTAAAAATGTTTTACTATTTAATTGAAATTAAATTGTTGAATCCATTCAACAAATTTTAAGTGATTATATGTAATAAAACATTCTGAGCATAATGGTACCTGTAAAAATACTTTTACTGTGAACTTTTAATTGAACACATAAAATTTAATTAAGAGCATCTAAAGATATAAAAAAATAATGTTCTAATTATAATACTTTGGGCGAAGAATCTTATGACACTTAATGTTTAAATCAAAATATTCTCAATAAGAAAAGTCCTCTCGCGCACCTTTTTTTTGTTATCTACAATTTTTAATCTTTAAAATTATGGCGAATATACATAAAAACTTTTTTATTGTATTTAAAATATATAAATGCATTTGAAAACAAAGTTACAGAGAATACCTTTGTTGTCAAAATGTAAAAAGAAAGGAATAATGCGGATCTTTGGTGATAAAAAAGGAAATGTGATAGGAATTCTGTTTAAGACAATAATTTGTACAAAACGTTTGTAAAATAATGATAATGAAATGTTTAATTGTTATTTTGTTATTTATATTTTACATTACATACTCACATTTTTCATCGGTTGAGAAATACAGTACTAATAAAAGAAATGGAAGCATAAAACATAAATATAGACATATTTTAGAAAAGGAAAATATGAAAAGCAAGAACAAAAAACAGTAAACGTAAATTAAAAAATTAAAAAAAGAATAAATGACACTTATTTATTAAGATAAAAAAAAAATTGTTGCAGTTGTCATTTGAGGTTTATTGCTTTATCTATAGAGTTATTGTGAAAATCGAAAGAAAACATTTATAAAATTGTACTTTCAAGAAACTATTAAATGAAATAAGAAAAAAAATCATTAGAACGTTCTTTTTGGTAGCAACAAAGATTTTAAAAACAAGTAATTTAAAGATCAGGAAATGCATTCCAATTATATTTTCACAAAACTATTTTTAAAGGGAATATCAAATATTTAATTACATACTTCTTCCAATTCAGGTCACCATTTTTTTCTATTTTGAGAAAAATAATAGAATAAGTAAAAAGAAACCTAAATGTATATATATAGCTATGTCGAAAATAAAAACATATTTAAAAACGGAAAATTCGAAAAGAAATATCACTCATAGCAAGAACAAAAATTATGAATTGATTTTAAGATTCTAATGTAAAAAATTTTATGACACTTAATCGATCAATATTGTTCACTTGAAAAGATTCCGAGTAAACGAAATTCTTTTCTGTAACGTTATTGTCAGTTGAAATTTATTTCTATGTTTTTAGAATAATGTCTAAAATCCTACAAAATCATTTTTAAGCGAATGCTTAAAGAAATGTGAAAAATATACGAGAATATAATTCTCATTGAAAACTAAGACTCTAAACATTATTCAAAATAATTGATATAATTGAATGCAGTAAAGAGAATAACTTTGTTTATATATATATGGTTGAATACAGTATAAACATTGTATTAAAAAAAACTAGTGTCGTTAAGGAAATTCCACGTTGTCATTAATAAACTTTAAAGTTTTTTAAAAGAATGTTGTAAATCTACAACATACTTTTAACTACTTAAAAGGTGACACAAACATATGTAAATATTATTTAATACAGCCCTGAGATCTTTCGAACACACAGGCGTTCATTTTCAAAGTGAAAAAATATCTGTCTGAATAGAAAATAAATTTTAAAAACAAAAACAAAATACTACGCATGTGCAAGCAGAGTTCAGTCCATTTCTCTGCAGAGGGGTGAAAAGACTAGTACATTTATAAACTCTTTGTTTAACAAAAAACTTTCCATGTTAGCATCCAGACTAATATATGGATCAGTCAGATATTTTTTTTTCCCTTTGAAAATGAACGCGTGTGTGTTCGAAATATCTCAGTGTTGTATTAAATAATATTTTTATATGTTTGTGTCACCTTTTAAGTAGTTATAAGTATGTTGTAAAGTTTATAAATATGGTTGTTTTGAAAAATAATAATGGTTTAACGGAAGAAATTTATAACGCTTGATAGATCGCTACATAGATATAAAGCGATTGTGAAAATATAAAGCAAATGGTTATTAAACTGTATTTTCAAAAAAAAGTTAAATAAGAAAAAAAATAATTAAAATGTTCTTTTTGGTTACAATAAACATTTTAAAAATAAGTAATTTAAAAATCAGGAAGTTAATTTCAATTATATTTTTATAAGACTATTTCCAAATTAAACATCAAACAATTAATAATTTACTTCTTCCACTTCAGATCACCTAATTTTTCTAAGCGGAGAAAAAAAAATAGAATAAAAAAAAATTAAATATAAATATAGCTATGTCGAAAAAAAGAGAAAAAACGATATTAAAAACGGAAAATTCGAACAGGAATATCAACCATCGCAAGAAGAAGAAAAATAAATGGATTTTACGATTCTAAAGTGAAAGCTTTTATGACGCTTAATCGATCAATATTGTTCACTTGAACAGATTATCAGTAAAAGAAATTCTTTTGTGTAACGTTTTTGTCTGTTGAAATTTCTTTAAATGTTTTTAGAATATAGGCTAAAATCATGCATAATCGTTTTAAATTGTATGTTTAAATAAATGTGAAAAATAGGTGAAAATATCTTTGTCGCTGGAAACTGAGACATTATAAGATACTAGCTGCGATACCTGGCGTTACCCGGGTCAGAATATGTCGCACGCTTAATTGCATGAGGGCCAGTCACCCTGTGCGATGTGTTTCCGCATTTCGTTGCAGTCATTGCTTTGGCGTTGAATAATGATAACACGTTGGCTATATTAGTTATCGACAATTACTACAGCAACTTTATTGACTTGAGAAGAATTAAACCTTTGTTCATGCTCACCGGCTACCTTTTTGTCGGCACAAATGACGATCTAATAATTGTCTGCAACCATTCACTCTAGAGAAGTCTTGAACACATTGATCAGTTGATTATGGTTATTGAGTAGACATTGTGAGTCCTCATTGTAGCTCCTGAAATGAATGCAAAGCGGACCTATTTCGAGTTTTTCATCACCAACAGAATATATTTGTAAGAATTTCAGTGATACATTTGCTATGGGCATCAGCATGTCTGCTCAATAATAAATTTGCATTTGGCTGAAATTTTCTACGTTCCATATTGATGTGGGATTGGATTTAGAAGCACTTTTTTCCCATGGCGCCGCTGCGTTCTTTCAGTGCTTAGCTTACAAAGTGCAACCCACTAGCGATTGGTGACAAAAGTTCCGTCTAACGCATGCGCACTAGAGGTAACTTCGGAACTACAGACAAGCGGAGAATGGAAGCAAAGAGAGCTGGTTTGGAAAAGGAAAGAACATTAGATTGTGCTTTGACGGTGAATGACAGGTGTGCTTCAGAATGAACGATGTACGATGTTGGAAAAATGAGTAGATCTAATTTAAGACGTGATGTGATCGAATTTTGTAAATAATATCTTCTTTAGTACATATTACCAGATGTTGTAAATAAGTTTTATTCAGTATAAGTATAATTAATTAAGAACTGTCTCTGGTTCCTGGTGTCAAAGATGTTTTTATTTGTGTCAACGAAGCTATTATCCATATTGATGTAGCCACGAACGAAGTCATTTGAAAGCAAGAATTGTATCGACTTATATTAAAAAAATATGATTCTGGTGGCGTTCCTATTATACAAGCGAATAGTTATGGTAGTGGTACTCGAAGAACTCGTAATCCGCCTTTACCACTCACAAAGCACATACCTACCGTTCAGCCTTTTTTTTAAAATATATTATTCTATATCACTTCAGAACATTTCAGATTATTTTCAAACATTCTAGAGAACCCATCTTGGTTATTTAGAGCGTTTTAGATTATTCTGGAACATTATAGATGATTCCAGAATGTTTTAGATTATTTTAGATTATTATCGAATATTCTAGAGCATTCTAGATTATTTAAGGACACTTTTGATTATTTTGCAACATTTAGATTACTTTTGATTATAATCAATCTCTGATTACAGTCTGATTACAATCAATCAGCGATCTATAATAATTATTATAGATCGCTTTAGGTCATTGTAGATCGTTTTAGAACATTTGAGATTATTATACATTCTAAAACATTATAGATTATTTTAGAACACTTTAGATTATTCTGGAACATTTTAGATTACTCTTGATTATTGTAGAGCGTTTTAGGTTTTTCTGGAACATTCTGATCACTATATGGAACATCCTACGACATTCTAGATTATTTAAGAATGCTTTAGATTATTCTGGAACATTTTAGCTTAAAATATTTTAGATTATTTCGAACATTCTAGAATATTTTGAATTTTCTGGAAAAATCTGGACCATTCTAGAAAAATTTTAAACATTCTAGAAAATTCCGAATACATCTCTGTTCCTCACTGACACATGAAACGCCACTCAAAATCTTTTAGATTCTAATCATAAACACACTGTGTGAGAAAAACACAGATATATCTCATTTCACATTTTTGACACCCACACCCTCCTACTTCCACCTACCGCGACCAAACTCCCTTAATAACAGCAGAAGACCAAGGGCTATCTACCACTGCAACGGCGAGTGGGTGACGATGTGTGTGTGTGTGAGGCGGGGGCCATCTAGAAAAAATTGTCTTTAAGTATGCACACTTACCTTATATATATTAATTTATCAGTTTAAATCATATAATTAAATTGAATGAAGATAATAATTTTGTTCATATAAATGTCGTTGTATAGAAAAATAATAATGCTTTCTCTACAGAAATGTACATCGCTACTTGATACATCACTAACTCGATATACATTAATTGTGAAAATCAAAAGAAAATGGGTATTAAATTGCATTTTGAAGAAACAGTTAAATCAAATAAGAAAAAAGATGAAAATTAGGAATTCAATTTCAATTATTTTTTTTTTCACAAATCTCGTTGTTAAATGAGCATGAAATATTTAATTATTTACTCCTTGCACTTCATAATCACCAATTTTTTCGAGGCGTAGAAAAGAAAAGTAAAAAATTAAACATTGCTATGTGCAAAAGTAAAAACAGACTTTAAAAACTGAAAATTAATATATATATATATATATCATCCATCGCTAGAAGAAAGATTTTAAATGGATTTTAAGATTCTAAAGTGAAAGCTTTTATGACACTTATTCGATCAATATTGTTTTCTTGAAAAGATTTTCAGTAAAAGAAATTCTTTTGCGTAACTTTATTGTCAGTTGAAAATTATTTCTATGTTTTTAGAATAATGGCTAAAATCGTGCAAAATAGTTTTTACATTGCACGTTTAAAGAAATGTGAAAAACATGTGAGAATAAACTTGTCGGTGATAACTAAAACATTATACGAAATTATTACTTAATCTGAAATTATTCAATTTAAATCATATAGTTGAATGCAATAAAGATAAAAAATAAAAATAAAAAAATAAAATAAAATAAAATAAAAGCAATTCAGCAAATTACAACGACCATTTGGAAAATGATGTTTTCAAAGACTAAAATTTAAGACATAAAAAATCGCACCGAGTTGATCCTACATTACGTGCGTCATGAATTAAACATTAATAGTGTTATTACAAGTAAAAATTCCAAGCGACAAAAATCGCCTGCAACTTGTATTTGGTGTGAAATATTTATATGTATTCATCCCTGTCCTATTTATCTTTTTTTTTTTTCGTTTTTTCTTTTTTTTTTTTTTTTTTTGGCTTATTCCATTTTTCTTTTGCACGTGAAAATCTTACAAATTAAAATTAACCCTTTGACAGAAATTGTTATTAATTTTCTTTCATTTTCATTAGTTATTATCCACCTGAAACTTACGTATTATCCAAGCATTTGATTGGCTGTTCGGGAAAAGGCTTTTCCATCGCCAGATTTCCAAGAAATCTGACTACTAATTTTAAATGAAATTTCATTCTTAAACTTCTAAACATCCGACACTATTATTCTTTACACCGTCAGAAAGAGAAAAAAATGTACTTTTAAATGCAATTTGTTTGAAAGCTGTATCTCAATTTGTTTCTGAGTTATTAATTTTTTTTTGTAGTTTTTATTACTTTTTTGTCATAGTGGCAACAGAAGGTATCCATCTCTGTTGAAAGTAAAAGGATATACAGATTACTGTATAGACCAATCAGGAAACGAATAAAATGCGGATTAAACCAATAAAAACCTTCAGATATGCTTTTGATTTCCTACCCTGACGAGAACAATAACCATTTTTCCAAATGGTTAGTAAATTTGTTTATATAAATGTGGTTGTTTTGAAAAATAATAATGCTTTCTCCAGACAAATTTATGATTCTCCATACATCATTAGATGGATATAGAGTAATTGTGAAAATCAAAATCTAATAGTTATTAAATTGTATTTTGAAGAAACAGTAAAATCACATATAAAAAATAATTATAATGTTCTTTTTGGCAACAACAAACATTTTAAAAACACGTTATTTAAAAATCAGGAAATGAATTTCAGTTATATTTTTGAAAATCATTTCTAATCACAACCAAAAATATTTAATAATTTACTCTTTCCACTTCAGATCACCAGTTCTTTTCTAGGTGTAGAAAAATAATAATATAAATAAAGAAGAAGCTTAAAAATTAGACATATCTATGTAGGGCATAAAAACAGATTTTAAAAACGGAAAATATGAAAAGCAAGAATGAAAACAGTAAACGCATTTTCAGAATCAAATAAAAAATTTTATTACCCTTATTTTTGAAAAAAAAAAAAAAAAGAGAAATTTTATTTTCATTTAAAGTTTAATAATTGTCTATTGAATGATTTTGAAAGTCTAAAGCAAATGGTTATTAAATTGCATTTTCAAAAAATAAACCAAATAAGAAAAACAAAATAATTAGAACGTTCTTTTTGCCAACAATAAAGATTTTAAAAACAATTTAAAAATTCGGAATTATATTTCAATTACATTTCTGGATAAAATTGTTTCAATAAAAATAATTCGATGTAATTTTTTTATGAAACTGGAACTATTGTTTTATATAAATATGTAGCTAAAAATTAACCTGCACACATTTTTAGGGTTGATATTATTTTTTGAACTCTGTCCCTGGGTTTTAGATTTTTTACCATCCCTCTTCTAAAATTATACAGAAAATCACTTCAGATGCAGCGACGAAATTTTTTTCAAGTTTTTGCTCATGCAGAAGTATGCTAGAGGAAGAATATCTAAAATTCTTTAACAGGAAATTTACTGCAGAATATAAATAAGCATTTAAGTGCCAATTTCAAACACCGTGGCTTTATTGGTACTCTTACCGTCCGCAAGGTTTAATCCTGCAATTTTCGAGGTAAATTAATTATTTTTTTTTATTTAATCCAATGTAAATAACTGTTTCTAAAACTCAATGAACATTTTCGCTACCACTTAGTCTTAACATGATCTGCCTAAAATAGGTGGTAAGTTTCCTTGCTGTTCCATCCTTACCGTCCCTTTTTTCCCCATTTTGTCCCTTTTTTCTTATACCATCCCCTTTTTTTTTACATTGCCGTCCCTTCTTTAAGACCCCCTTAAGACAATGTTATACCAAAATTTTGCACTAAAAATACTACATTGTCATTATTTCTTATTTGAATGTCCTGTGGGTACTGTGCAAACTCATTATAAGTAAAAAATTAGAAGAAAATAAAAAGTTATAGTGGTAAAATGGTAAGGAAAATTAAACTCGCAAGTTTAACTTAAACCTCAGTTTTTTTTTTTTTTTTTTTTTTTTTTTTTTTTTTTTTTTTCTGCTGACCATTTTATCTGTCATTATAACATTCATCTATTAGATTAAAATGTTATTTTAGCAAGTTTAATTTCGCCAGATTTTTTTTTTTTCTCAAAAGTCAAAACATTGTAAGAATAACATATAAGACAACATAAGATTGTAAGAACCCATAAACGCGGTTTTTTTTTTTTTTTTTTTTTTTTTTTTTTTTTTTTTTTTTTAATAATGATTTCTCCAAAGAAATTTTTGACGCTTGGTACATCAATAACTTTCAATTGAAAAGATTTCCAGTGAAATATAATTATTTTGTTTGACTTTTAAAATTTTGAGCTTTCTTGTATTCCATTTAGAGTTACGTCAAAATATTTTAAATTATTTTATATTTATTATTATAATATATTTTAAATAAAAAAAATTATTATTTAAAATAATGTGAAAATAAATTTGTATAGAGTAACATTTTTTTGCAAAAACTAACACTTTCACAAAACGATATTATGAATGATCCAAATTAAGTTCAGAAAAGAATTCTTTTTCTCAACATCTTTTGGTCAAAATATTCTTAAAATAACGAAATAAAAGTTTAATTTTTTTAATTATTCAAATCGTACACTGCACGATCACTATTTTATTTTTGAGTTTGGTTAAGAAATTGGATAGTATTAAATGAAATTGAAGGGAAAAAGATATATATTGAAATTATAAATGAGCAACGGTATTAGAAACCGGGATAATATACGAAATAATATACCTATTTTAAGAATCTGAAGTAAAAGGTTATAATGGCAGTAAATCAATCAGTATTATTCACTTGAGAGTTAAAATTATTTAATTAAAAATTAAGCAACTTAAAATCAGAAAATGTATAATAATTAGACTTTCAAAAATATTCCTACGGATCATTGTAAAACAATCAACGATTCATGCGCGATTAATTTTAAATCATCTATTACTTTACTATACTTACACTTAATTATTATACATTTTTAACGAAATAGAAAACAATAAATAAAGGTAAGAATATCTGTTAAATATAGAAAATATTGAAAGTAAAACAATTTAGAAATCGAAAATACGAAAACAAATATCATCCATTAAGAGAACAAAAACTGTGAGTTTATTTTAAGAATATAGAGTGAATTATCTCATGGCAATTAATTGATTAATATTGTTAAGTTGAAAACATTCCTAATAAAATAACTTATTTTGTGTTACATTATTGTCAGTTGAGATTTCTCTCCTTTGTCTTTAAAGGCGTGAAAAAATTGAAACAAAATCTATTTAAGTTGCATTAAAAAAAAGGGGGGAGTGGATACAAATGCTATAATGTATGTGTCGTAAACAAAAAATACTTTAAAAAATAAGCAGCTTCAATGGTATGATTAAATTCAATAAAACAAACATTTTTTCCCCAGTATTGTCTACTATTTTGATATCGAAAAACATTACAACTGTAAAGCTTTCTTAAAATATTCTATTGATTGTATTAGTAGGATACTTGTTCAAAAAGTTTTCTAATTAGTTTTCTATCGCGTATAGTTAAGTATTAATAATAATAATAATAATAATATAATAATAAATTCTTGTTCAATTTTGTTGTCAGAAAAAATATTTTTCTTTGTCTTTCGACTGTTGGTGAGATTTAAAAAAGTCTTTTTTTTTTTTTTTTTTTTTTTTTTTTTTTTTTTTTTTTTTTTTTTTATTGCACTTTTAAGAAAATGTAGATATACATTACCAAAACATAACAAAATCATATTTTTTGTCAACAAAATGTAGCACAATTTATAAGTCATAAAAACGTGCAATTTATAAGAGAGAAAATATATATGAATTGTATTTTTTATATATAAAGCTTTTTAAAATATTGAACATGAAATGTTTAATCATATTTTAGTTGTTTACATATCACACTTTATAATGATTCTTTTTTTTTTTTTTTTTGGCTTTGTCAAAAAACATCATAGAGTAATAAATGAAATAAAGTATAAAACTTTAGCTATAAAAAATGTCGAAAGTAAAATATGGTTTAGAAGCGGTAAATAAGAAAATAACTGACGTCCGCCACGAGAACAATAACAGTAAATGGATTTTAAAAATCTTAAAGGAAGATCTTATAATACTTAATCGATAAATATTTTCTACTCGAAAAGATTTTCTGCTATTTTTTTTATTTTTTTTTTCTAACTTTATTGCCAATTAAGATTTTTTTCTTTATTTTTAGAGTAATTACGAAAATTAAAATCTGTCTTTTTAGGGGCGTTCGTGATTATATAAATAAGTAGCATCTATAGTCTCCGTTCGGTCAGTCTGTCTGTCCGTTCGTAAGCATATAAGAAAACGAAAACTACCCAACAGAAATGCCTCAAATTTTAAATATATAATTTTTGCAAAACTTTGTAGAGTCGATTCAAATTTTATTGAAATCAAATGTATAATTTAATTAATTTAATTAGAGGGAAAAGTCAAAAGTCTTTTGTTATATTACGGACAATGGTAAGAAAAAAAATATTTCAAGTGCATTTTCACGATGTTACAGCCTTTCTAACAAAATGAAATAGATGTGCACTTATGAAATGCACTAAAATTTAAAAAATATATATTCAGTACAATATGCCGTGTAAAAAATATTTATTTTTTTATTTACAGAGCCACACAAAATAATTCCGTTACATAATGGTATAGGGAGAAACATTGTTTGCGGAATATTTTAATTATGTTAAACTATTTCACATATAATGAAATTAATATACGTTGCTGAAGTTTACTACAAGTTACTTCCTTTAAAATGAAAATACGGAATATTTACAGGGACACACAAAAGATTTCGGATATTATATTCGGATTCTTATAACTGCGTAAATCTACCAAACCGAATGGTGTGAAATTTAATTTACATAATCGTTGAAAAATTTTGTCGAGTTATTTGAAATTTTATGAAAATCGAAACAGAACTTAAAAGATAATAATAAAATATTTCTTCATTCTATTAAACCGTATCATGCGCAATTATTTCAATGATATTCTATGATAGGTAATGATTCTAGATTTGCCAATTTGATTACGTCCTATTTAAGATGGAGTTATATTATTTTCGTATTATGAATTTAATCTATTTAGATTGCTAATAAAGTTTGCATCAGTGCATTTTTGTATAAGAATGCAACAGCTATTGCATCAAGATCTGAATATTTATAGAACTAGTTATAGTACGAATGCACCTCATTTGGCACGTTTGGCGTGCAATTTCCAACTTGTTTAAATTGGATTTTCAAGGAAAAAGAAGAAAAATGCATGAAATGTATCTAAAAATTATTTTTACGAAAAAAAAAAACTTATAGATATAAATGAACATCTGAGATTTATACTTTAAAGGGTATCTTCATAAAAATATTGCGGTTTAGAAAATAATTATGGAATTGATATATTGAAAATATATAATACAATTGCTTACTCGTAGATTTTCGTTTGATTATGGTTCAAGTATATCAGTGAATAACGATTTATCAAATAACATATGTAAAACTAAACTATTTTCATATAACTTTTAGAATCTCATATGTAAAACCAAACTATTTTCATATAACTTTTAGAAATAATGAACCTGATACTTTTAAGTAATTTTATTTATTATTATTTGGCTCTTCCTGCTCATTTTTTTTTTAAATATATATATAGAAAGTAGAATATAATAAATATAAAATGAGACCAAGTGTTAAATATAGAAATTTTGAAACGTAAAACAAATTTTAGAAACGCAAAATACAATATATTTATGGGAGAATAAGAAGAGTTGACCACAAAAGGGGGGTGGGGGTGGTGGGGGGGGGGGGGTGCTTGACCCACCTATCAGCTTTCACATTTAAAAGAATTTCAGAATTTTGTCAACAGGTGTCAACCAAAGTTACTGGAAGGCTGAAAAAACAGTATTTGTTTCACAGAGATAATCGAAATAGGTTTGGAAAAAATGAATTGTGAGGCGTTTTCAACCAAAATTTGTGTTTTTTAGAAAAATTTTGTAAGCTTTTCTAACATAATATACACTATATTGCCATTAATGACCAGCAATTTTCAATTTTAGACATTTTGTCGAATATTTAGAAATATACTTGTCAGATTCTTCTGGAATTTCAGAATTAAAAAGAACAGGTATGACCTCATATTTAGCAATGTCGATTTGATAAGGGGGAAAAATAGGGGACCAACAAAAAATCAAAGAAAAAAATAATATTTGGGATCACCCTGTAAAATAAAATGCACGAAATGATCTATCGCTACCGAATATAAATAAACAGACATTGTGCAATATGTGTATTTGTTTGTGTAAGAATAGCACGTACATTAATAGAGATATAGCGATTTATTTAAAAAAAATTAAAAAATCTTGCATGTTTTTTTGCTTATAACAAATAGAATTTTCAACCAAATTTAACGCCGATTTCAGAAAAATTGAAAAATATATAGTAGAAACAATACAGTGCAATTGGAATATATATATATTAAATATTTTAGGAAATAGGAGCCATTATGTGAAATAATTTATATCTGCGCATGCGCGAATGGCAACAAGGGTCATTTTACATAATTTAATAGTCAACTCTATGGAGCAAATTATAAAAAAAAAATCTAGTCAAATATCGTAAAAATTCAGAAAGATATTGGCGTTAGAGTGAGCAAATTTTTAGTTTTCGCTAAAAGCAGCTGAATGATAAGGGATTTTACACAAATCTACTTTTACAACATTCCTTAATGATGAATTAAATTATGGCTAAACGAAACATTAAGAATATAATATTACTTTTGATATTCCTAGTTAATACTTTTATATTCCTCCAAAAATCCGGCATAGTCTCGGTCCTGATTATTCCGGATAGTTTAAGCTATACTGTAATATGCTTACATAAAAATTTTATTTTGATAACTGATTTATAACAAATAAAATGATATAAAAAACTTTATGTTACGTTCAATATTTAAAAAATGACAAATCATTTTGTAAAAAGTGGGTCAACCCTGCATAGTCTCCCCTATATATGCCGCGAGAACAATGACTTAAAATATATTTTTTTAATCTAAAGAAAAATTTCCTATGACACTAAATCTTTTACTATTGTTTACTTTTAAATATTCCTAATAAAAGAAGTTGTTTTGTGTAACTTTATTGCCAGTTAAGATTTCATTCCTTGTCGATAGTGATGCTGATTTTTTTAAAATACATTAAAAGTTAAATAAATAAAAAATAAACTGGAATGTATTTTTTGTCAACAGTAGAGACATTTATAAACACACAAAGGAAACGTTAGCAATTGATTTATATCAATTTTATTTTTTTTTCAAAATCATTTTTACAATACTTTATTTTAATATTATATGCGCAAACTGTTAAATTATTTATTATTATCATTTGCATCCTCAACTTTATTATAACCATACTTTCTGAAGGGAGAAATATAATACAGATAAACATAAAAGCAAATAAATAATTACAGAAAATGTTCAAATTAAAACATACTTTAAAAATACGAAAAGAAATATCGTCCTTCACAAGTACAAAAAACTGTAAATTGATTTTAAGAATCTAAAGCAAAAGTTCGTCTGACAAATAATTGATCAATAATGTTCACTTGAAAAGATTCCGAGTAAAAGAAATTATTTTGTGTAAGTTTATTGTCAGTTGAAATTTCTTTCTTTGTCTTTAGAATGATGTCGAAAATAAAACAAAATCGTTTTTAAATCGCATTTGTATACAGGAACGTGGAGAATGTAAGGGAAAAAAAAAAAAAAAAAAAAAAAAAAAATGTTATCGGTTAATATTTTCACATTTTAATTAGAAAACAAGAACAGAAAAAATATAAAAATAAATAAATAATTTGAATCATAGCGTTCTGATGCACCGAAAATCTAATACTATTTCATTCGCAATGTGAAAAAAAATAAGCAAAATTACTTAGCGTTTAATATTTCTACATTTTTATTTGAAAACGAGAAAATAAATTTAATTTAAACCAAATTATCACAGAATAAATTAAAAAAACTTTACTTAAAGACGTATACTACATAAAAACACTTTTAAAACATTAAATAAAAATTTTAAAGTTTAAAAGAGCAACAAGTTTCGACCACCCTGTGGTCTTCATCGGGGTCATATTCCAGTAAATTAAAGAAAAAAAACTAATAAGTCCGTAAAAGTCAGAAAACCTTTTCTGAATTTTATTAATTCAAAACATATTCATTGTAATATTTTATTTTTTAACCTATCTTTCTCACTGGTATAATATTTCCTCCACTGATAAGAAATACTTACTTGCTGTATTTTGTACGAAAACTGAACAAAATTTTGGCTAAATTTGCTAACACTAAATTAAAATTTAATGAAACACACCATATTTCTATTATGACTTTAGCCTTCGACACAGTGTTACAGTTTCTGTTTAATATTTTTCTGTTCTTATAAGGAAATCAATATAATATGATTATTTTTCCTTGAATTACAAATAAAAATGTCTTATAAAACAAAACATTTAAATATCAAAATGTATGAAAAAATATTAAAAATAAAAGCTTTTACATGAATAATTTGAAGTTCCATATCTAGGTTTAAACGGAAACTTAAATGAAAATTTCTGTCTCCAAATTTCCTATTGGTATTTAAAAAAACAAAACAAAACAAAAAAATCATATTACATATAAATATTTGAATTTGAAGATGGTCTCGAAAGCATAATTATGCAGGATTTTGTTTGCGAAATTATAATAACTTACGATTTTATTTTAAAAAGTGTAATTTCATTCTTCGTGATAATGTATACAGAAGTAGTTCCACCCACATAAAATTTCTATAAGTATATATTTCCAAGTGAACTGAAAATTAGATTTTGTCAATTTGTAGTGATATTAAGGATATATATATATATACAAATATTAATTAAAAAATTAAGTTTAATATCAATTATACAGTATATTTGTATTTCATAGTTACTGCACTTATATTATGGAACTTTGAGCGATGAAATTAACACTAGTTGTTCGTATGGATCAGGGATATCGTAACTCTCAAAATTAAAATTAAATTGAATTTGCGACATATCATTATTTTGAATTTTAATGCTTTCTTTTTATTGTGGTAACTGAATTACAACACTTTTGAGACATAAAAACAGAATAAATAAATAAATAATGGGATATGATTTTCTATACAAAATGGTAAACAGATCTCTCTTTTGTAGCTATAATGTTAATGATTTTTGGTGTGCATTCTTTTTTTAAAAAGAATAATATAAATAATTCATATGACTTCGACATTTACTAGAACTGTAAATGAAAATATGAGCGACTTTAATGTTACTGATCCGTATGAAATAATAATTTCAGAATTCATTTCAAAGATAACGACAAGCTCTCCATGTTTTTATCCAAAATACTTCCGGCAAAGGAAATTTTCTTGCCCCGTGTCTCGCAATTTTCTAATATAGGCTACCTATTATAGTTGCATCAAAATCTCACCTAACGTGGAAAATTTAATTTTCAGGTAATTTACATTATAAATATGAGTAATGCTTATAAAAATTGTAATAAAATGTGTCCAGTTAAACGATAGTATTGAGCTTACAGGCTATACACATTAAATGTGTACAACTCGTATTAAAAGAATGCCACTCAAAAAATAAAGAAATTGACAAAAAAAAATGTGGCTAAATTAAAGGGGGGGGATTAACTCCTCCGTTTCCCCACTGTATACTTAACTAATGAACATCCAAATCTAACAGATGAAACGCCTTATCAGAATAAACCGGTATACCAAATTTAAAGTAAATCGGATATTTCTGCATGAAATACTCATTTACCTAACTGAAGGTATGTATTAGCCCCCATTCCCCCCCCCTTTATATTTAACCATTGAACATCAAAATCTACTCAGGAAAGCACCTTATGAGAATAAATCCGTATACAAAATTTGAAGCAAATCGGATAATTCTGCATGAAAACCCATTTATCTATATTATGGGAGGGATTAGCCTAATAAGCGCTCTACCCCTTTATTTTAACTTAACCCATGAACCATCAAAACTAATCGCGCTCATCAAAATGAACAGATATCTAAAATTTTAAGCGAATCGCATAGTTCTATCAAGAGTTATCGCGTTACGTACATACGTATTTACGTACATGCATAAATACAAAACCTGCGAGCACATTAACTCTCAGGCTTTGATAGCCTGTGAGCTAAGAAAATATTGTAAAATTTATTTGATAAAATATTTTGAATATAGAATGAGAAAATACTCCTTTTTCTTTCTGCAGAATCAAAATATTTCATATATGCAAATATAAAACATCGTTTTGATGCGTCAGTTATTATATGCATTAATGAATGCTCTTAAATATTTCCCTTCTATTTCTAGTGCCTCCAGTTATTGAATCGCATTTCTTTCGAGAAAGTGCAATCGCAGATGAAGGATCAAGAACAAAACTCATGTGTGTCGTCACTAAGGGCGATCCCCCTCTTCGATTCCAGTGGTTAAAAAACGGACTCCCTTTCCTTGCTCACGGCGATACAACTGTACAAACATTTGAAGACTCTTCGATCGTTACTTTTAAGAGGATTGCTTCTGGAGATAGGGGACACTACACATGCGTAGCGTCTAACATGGCATCATCAACGAATCTTACAATGCAACTTATTGTGAACGGTAACTTTTTTGTGATTTATTTCTAGGTGGCCCACCAATTTAATCTGAATAGTCTTTTCCTTATATTTTATTTAGGACAAAATATTTAACAATGAGCAACATTAATTTAACCTGTTTAATAATTACAAATAATAAAATAGCTATTACTTTAGCTTACTGAAAAATCACTGTTAAATATATTATAGGATAATCCGTTTATGAAAATACACCAATCTAAATATATATTAGATAAGATTTTGTGGAATTAATTTTCATTTATCCACGAGTGGATATGTGCTGTAGAAAGTTAAATGAAAAGTGTGACCTAACTTGCATTCGGCGATTTTGAATTGAGATGTAATAAATTCATAAAAAAGTATTTTTGCTCCTCTACATAAGATAGAAATATGCGCTAGATCGAGTAAAATAGCATAGAAACTATACTCGAAACTTTAAAAAAAATTGTTACGTCATGTTAAATTCATCTACAATTTATTCTTGATTTTATTTGTATATTTCATTAGAAAATATATATGATTAAGATAAAAGTTAAAGATATAAATTGTAGATATTCTGTTGCATTCATAATATCTGGCCATAAAACCATATCATTATTAGCGGTTACTTATTTAATTTATACAATTATATTTTTAAAGATATCTTTAAAATATATTCCTTTATCTAAAAAAATATTTTTATAATCGGAATTTTAAAATTTCAAAATATAATCTCTTATTTTTAGTCTAATTAAACAATTATATTGTGTAACTTTATATTTTCGGCAATAAAAAAAATGTTATAACCATTTTAATGTCCTTCCGTGTACATTTCATTAATTTGATGTACAAAGATGCGACTAAATCAAAATCAAAATCAACGCAAAGTACACAACACAACGCAACGTAAATAACACATAAAATATATTTTTTTTTTTTTTTAAATTGTTACATGTTTTACGATACTTGTTTGTATATGCATAATAGAAAAAAAAAGTTTTGATCTGCAGATTTGTATAAACATATGCATAATTTGTATACATGTTTGTTGTATTATTGACGGTATAACGAGAGCGAACGCATATAGCGTAAAGCTATTTGATGCTACTATAGCTCCAATTTTCCGAATATCTGTATATTTTTATTTAATAACAAATCTTAAAATACTTTATATGGATGTTTTCAATTTATACTCATTTGGGAGCTGTTAGTCTTTAGCATCGACATAAGAATAATTATATTTATTCTTATGGCTTAACATGGCTTTCAGTGTTTTTCGGTATTTGTTTTAATAATGATCGTTTAATATTTTTCCAACAACGAAAAACACAAAGTACTATACCATACTCATTCCGTTAATTATGTTTTTACATGTTATCTTTGTACATATTAAGTTGTATTCTGTATTAAATATTCACAAATATATCCAGTTTACTTAGATATTGTTAGGATAGACAAGCATGCACATGCATTATTTTTGACCAGAAAAAATATTCTTTTTGAAATTTAAATTAAGCGTAACATTATTTAAAAGTCTTGTTATAAAATTGTAGAAAATTGTAATAAAACATTCATACTACAATCATATATTAAAACACACATACACACATAAATAACGCCTGCTTTCAACAGTTAAAGGTATATATAAATATTATACAGACATACAAACAATAAATACAATAAACCCAATTGGCGTGAAAAATTAGCCAGAACCAGGAATCGAACCCGGGACCACAGTACATAAGTTATCAGGCATCGGCCGGAGTAGCTCAGTGGTTAGAGCAGCAGTCTTGTGTACTGTGGTCCCGGGTTCGATTCCTGGCTCTGGCTAATTTTTCACTCCAGTTGGGTTTATTGTATTTATTGTTTGTATGTCTGTATAATATTTATATATACATTTAGTTGTAGAAAATTGTTTAGCTATTTTACTCATTGTTTCGCTTTTGGTTTTTGTAAATAAATGCATGCTTAGCATTGATTATGCATTTGAAAATAATAAACAACTTTCTATTTTTTTCCCTAACATTTCTTTTAATTTCTTTAAAATAGACATTCTGTTATTTTATTAAATTGTAATATGAATATTTATTCATTAAAGTGCGTTAAATATTTTGTTTAAACATTATTAAATTTATCATATTTTCAATTAACATCATTATGGATAATTATTATCCATATTAATATTGTTCGTTTATGTTTTTTTTTTGTAACTTGGAATATTCCATTGTTTTTTAGTTCCACCCCAGTGGACAGTCGAACCGAAGAATGCCTCTGTGGTTTTGGGAAATACAGTCTGGATGGATTGCGCTGCCGTTGGTTATCCTGCTCCAAACATTCTCTGGAAAAAGATGATATTTACAGGTACTTTTCTTGTAATTTTCTGGACAATTGATTTGCGCAAATTTATCATATCGCTTAGGAAAAAATCTTGTAGACATGGAAACAATAAAATATTACTCATAATTGAGGTCTCAAATAACATTAAAAAAAAAAAAAAAAAAAAAAAAAAAAAACTCCTGTGGAAAAATGGGAGATTTAATACATTATATGAAAAATTGGTCAAAGAGCTATACAATTCTATATCGCATGATGGAGTCGTAAAAAGTTACATAAACGGTGTCCTCCAGTTGGGGAGGAGGGGGGAAAATAAGCCCTTAATGGTCGGAGGGGGGTGAAAACAAACTCAGAAATGTGCCCCCTGTTCCGAGAAAACTCTTTTGTCAAAATATTTGGCGAAATAAGTTTGTATGTAGCAACACTTTTCTCTTCTGTATGTTTCTCTTTCAGCTAGCGCCATCTGTCGTATTCTTTGCAACATTATCTCCCTTTCAGTTCATTTTTGACCTTGTCCGCTTACGGACACGTGTTTACTGTAGCTGATGACGAGCTGTTATATTTTTAGCTCGAAACGCGTCCTACGTTTTGTTTTTATTTTATGGGTTTTTTTTTTTTTTTTTTTTTTTTTTTTTTTACAAAGTTTTATTATTTTAATTTTAGGATTGTAATTATTACACTCAGATAGGCCCCTCAGATAATTAGGGGCCAAAATAGTCAAGAGTTTGGTCAAGCTTTCGTATTTTAATTACCCGGTATCTGAACATCTCGCTCCTGGAACGGGCTTAACAGAATTCTCTTTAAAACTTTTATATGTTGTTAAAAATATGTATCCGAGGACTTCCTTAAAAAAGAATGTGATTTAAATTAATGATATTAGTAAAGAAAACGCTGCGATTAAGTAAAACGTTGCTGGTGGATTTTTTTCGATTTTTCGAATTTATGAAGTATAATATTATTTTGCATATATGTATGAATTTCTAATCACTACCTGAAATAGATTTTAAATTTTCCATATGCATTATAATTTCTCTCTGCGGTTTTTAATTATTCCAGTCGTTTTAATTTTCAACTCACAGCGACGAAAGCAGCTGCTACACAGATCGTCTGTGGCCGTGAAGAAAAAATGAAAATAATTAATTTTGTTAATTACTTGATTAACTAATATTTCAAAAATATATGGCAGGATTTTTTCTTCATTTTTGAAGCTTCTGAATTAAAATGTTATTTTGCGTACGTGTACCAATTTTCAAATTCCTAAAGGTAATAGTTTTTAAAATTTTCATATACCTTTAAATGTCATCTCTTTCATATTTCTGGTAAAACGTATTTTTTCTAACAACAATACTCGGTTTTAAATTATGAGTTCTTAACGAAGCATTTTGATTGGACCATCGTGAAAGCTTTGATGTGAGGATTGAGGTAATATAGATATTTTAATTTTGTTGTTTTATGATTTTTTAATTAACTTTTCTGCTAATTATTAAGAAATTCAAATTTCTGAGCCTCAGGTGCATCAGAATATGTATTGCATTACCCTCATATAAATTTTTAGAATTGTTGATTTAGCACACCACATAGACTAAACGAAACGTCCTTTTATTAGTGTACATATTTGTTTAAGGAGTAATCCCATTTCAGCGAATTACCCTCCAAACATAAGGGAGGATAGACCATGGGGCTATATAGTTTAAATATTAATTAAATTATTTGGGAAAATGTGCTGTGTAAACAAACCTGCTTAGACAGAAGTCAAAGCACGAGATAAAAATTCCAATTTAAACACGTGCTTTTTGTGAGGCTCAACCGGTCAACATTAGTTTGAACATTGGCTTTATCTCATTATGTTCATCTTGGTGAAATTTGTCTACATAGTTTCCTAAAGTGTGTTAATCAATGTCTTCTTTCGCAGAGACATGAACACTTAACATTTCTTAAGGCTGCTGCTTTTATCCTTTCTAGTTTTTTCTTTCTTTCTATTTACCTACTATGGCTACTATTTAAATGGAATAAAAGTTCATATCAACTTTCCAATTTATCTACCCTATATACAGGGTGATTCATAAAAGATGGGCAGAACTTTAAGGGGTTATAGTACACTTAAAGACAAATAATATTAAATAGGAGACTAAGGGTCCCAGACGTATTCCCAAGGAGATAGGGGGCATTAAAGTTTAGGGTCCGAAATTTCAAATGATTATAAAACATGGAAAAATTGGTCGATTCGTTTGTGGTTTTTGCAAAAAATTTTCTTTATGCCAGTATTTTCTTGAAATAAAATTTTAAAGTTCAATTTCAAAAAATGCCGATAGGGGGCGCTTTAAACTTTGGAGTAACAAACAACTATTTTTTAACGTTATTTTTTGTATTTCTTTAAATGATTTCGAAAGCTTAGACTTAAACTTAAATTTTGATCTAAAAATCTGAGTCCTAACGAGTAGTTAAGTAGCGTAAACTGAAATTTGAAATTTGAAACCCTTCTCCCCCCAGAACAAAAATCAGTTATTCCCGATCTTTATGTCGTAGATTAGGCTCTAACTACTGCCGCGTTTTGCTAAAATTATTCTTTATGTCAGTATTTTCTTGAAAATAAATTTTAAAGAAAATTTTCAAAAAATTCCGATAGAGGGCGCTTTAGACTTTGGAGTAACGAACAACTATTTTATACCGTTATTTTTTGTGTCTCATTAAATGCTTTCTAAAGCTTAGACTTAAACTTAAATTTTCAGCTCAAAATCTGAATCGCTGAGCGTGGTTCAGTAGCGAGGGGAGGGGGTTCAAATTTCAACTTCTGAACATAGTTCAGTTTGCACTACTTAACCATGCCCAACGATTCTGTGCTGTGATACGAGGCAAAAATACAACTTTCGTCAAGGACTGCATAGTCGGAATTCACTCATAAAGGCACTGGCACAGTTGGAAACGTCGCTCATGCAAACGTTAAAGCTCCATTCCTGACGCTAGTCACCGGGTGAAGAAGGAAACAGAAAGTATGCAAATGTCAAATGGGGAAGAAGAAGAACACGTATGCAAAATTTCGACACGATTCAGGCATAAAAACCACTGAACGGTGAGTCAAGTGTAAGTCGCTGTAGTAATGAATCGGAAGATGGTGCCCTTCACGAATAAGGAAAAGGCTGAGATGCATTTAATTTACGGAGCGGCAGATGGAAATGGTGCAGAGGCACAACGAATGTACGGAGAGCGATTTCCCAACAGGCGGTTGCCTAACCGCAAAACTTTCGAGCGCTTGCACAGACAGTTGTGTGAGACGGGATCATTTCTCGCTTCCCGGTCGAATGCAGGTCGTGCAAAAAAGGACGAATCAGTAGTTGTTGCAGAAGCCATTCTGGATGTAGTAGCGGCGCAGCCAAGTACAAGTACACGAACAGTGGCTAGGCAGGTGGATACCTCACAGTCCATGACTTGGAGGGTACTGAAGGATGAACATTTGCTCCCGTTTCATGTGCAACGAGTCCAGAAACTGTCTCCAGGGGATTATCCAAATCGTATTGAATTCGCCCGCTGGTTTCTGCAGCAGAACGCGCTAAATCCACATTTTGGACGAACTGTGCTTTTCACCGATGAATGTACCTTCACACGTGAAGGTACATTTAACACACACAATGCACATGTATGGGCGGATGTCAATCCACATGCTACGTATCCACATGCTCATCAGAGACGCTTTTCCATCAATGTTTGGGCAGGAATCCTCGGAGACCACCTAATCGGACCGTACCTTCTTCCTGAACGCCTCAACGGTAAAACATACCTCACATTTCTGCAACATGTGCTGCCAGACCTGTTAAACGTTGTTCCTCCACGCATCCGGCGGGTCATGTGGTTCCAGCACGATGGAGCGCCAGCCCATTACGTACGAGACGTCCGCAACTATCTGGACATCACATTTCCGAACAGATGGATTGGTCGAGGTGGTCCTGTTGCTTGGCCTGCTCGCTCGCCAGATCTTTCACCCCTCGATTTCTTTTTTTGGGGACGATTGAATGCTCTTATGTATGAGACACCCATTGAATCCCCCGAGGAACTGGTCGCCAGACTTTCCGCCGCTGTAGGGGAAGTGCTCGAAAAGCCTGATGTTTTCGCGAATGTTCGCCGTTCCATTCTTCGCCGTTGTTCTGCGTGCATAACCTCTGGTGGTCACAATTTTGAACATTTATTGTAATTACATGTTAATAAATATGCTTTGGTAACATAATCCTAATTTGTGTCTTTTTACCTCGTATCACAGCACACAATGTGTGGACATGGTAAACTGAACTGTGCTCAGGAGTAGAAATTTCAAACCCCTCTCCCCAGAAACTTAACCACGTCTAACGATTCAGATTTTGGGCTGAAAATTTAAGTCTAAGCTTTAGAAAGCATTTAATGAGACACAAAAAATAACGGTATAAAATAGTTGTTCGTTACTCCAAAGTCTAAAGCGCCCTCTATCGGAATTTTTTGAAAATTTTCTTTAAAATTTATTTTCAAGAAAATACTGACATAAAGAATAATTTTAGCAAAACGCGGCAGTAGTTAGAGCCTAATCTACGACATAAAGATCGGGAATAACTGATTTTTGTTCTGGGGGGAGAAGGGTTTCAAATTTCAAATTTCAGTTTACGCTACTTAACTACTCGTTAGGACTCAGATTTTTAGATCAAAATTTAAGTTTAAGTCTAAGCTTTCGAAATCATTTAAAGAAATACAAAAAATAACGTTAAAAAATAGTTGTTTGTTACTCCAAAGTCTAAAGCGCCCCCTATCGGCATTTTTTGAAATTGAACTTTAAAATTTTATTTCAAGAAAATACTGGCATAAAGAAAATTTTTTGCAAAAACCGCAAACGAATCGACCAATTTTTCCATGTTTTATAATCATTTGAAATTTCGGACCCTAAACTTTAATGCCCCCTATCTCCTTGGGAATACGTCTGGGACCCTTAGTCTCCTATTTAATATTATTTGTCTTTAAGTGTACTATAACCCCTTAAAGTTCTGCCCATCTTTTATGAATCACCCTGTATATAAAATCCTAATGAAAAGAATTT
This sequence comes from Maratus speciosus, assembly GCA_963932465.1. Lineage (NCBI taxonomy): Eukaryota > Metazoa > Arthropoda > Arachnida > Araneae > Salticidae > Maratus > Maratus speciosus. Next base: position 426,158,311 of record OZ010795.1, on the reverse strand, counting down.
GTGAAACGGACATTATGAAACGACTCAATTGAAACGAATTTATGAAACGACTGATTAAACAACTGATTATGTTTCACGGCGATTTCTCCTAAAATATGGAATACTTTGCGATAAAATCAACACCAAAAATCCTTATTGATCCGCAAATTTTGATACTGGTATTAGAATTTTTAAATTCGACTTAGTTTTCGAGATATTAATTTCTTTTCTAATTTTAAACACTTTTCTGTAATGATGGCAACTCAAATTTTAATCATAACAGACATTTGTTTTTCATACTTTAGAAAAGGTTATTATTTTAATCTAACTTGGTGACCAGTTTGGCCTCACTTAAATGTATGCTATGCAATGTATCATTTTACTTTTATTCATAATTCAATTTACTTGAACAATCTTTCGCCAAATCGAAAGATTCTGATAGCGAAATCAAGAACTCAGTATTTTTATTTTTGCGGGACGCTGGTGATAAATCGCCAAACATTTTTTTCCGCCGCATTTTTTTTTTTTTTTTTTTTTTTTTTTATTAATTTCCTTTAAAATATAATCCTTTCATTCATTTTATTTAAAATACAAAACTTTCATTTAAAACTGAAACATTTAAAATTGACGGCTTTCACTTTTTTTTTTTTTTTTTTTTTTTTAAACAAAACGAAAAGAAAAAAAAATATTAGGCACTATATCATATACGCACTATGGTGCCTAATTGGCGTCAAATTGGCATTATTTTCATTGACATTGGCATTATTTTCATTAACCGGGCTATTGTTGTTTATTTAATAATAAATGTTTATTTAATTTTCTTTTCTTTTTTTAAATTATATAAATTGTTTTGCTCTATAATTTTCTTTCTTAAAAAAAAAAAAAAAAAAAAAAAAAAAAAAAAAAAAAAAAAAAAAAAAAACGGTACTACTTAGTTATTCCGTTGACCAATTTCGTCAAATTATATAAGTCGCCAAATTATACAAATTGACATAATTTTTATTTTAAATAACGAAAGAACAAATAAAATGATACTTTTCTGTTATACGGACACCATGCCAAAATGTATGCTAATGCGCCAATTATTTCAACCTTGATCTTGAGTTTTGAATCTCTATATGAGTCTTAATATGAGTTTTATTTTATTACTTTATTGTATAACAGTTATTTGTTCACTTATTTTAATATATATATTTGTGATTTAATAAAATAATTCGTAAAAGTCTGTAATTTTAAATTGTATAATTGTTATATTTCTAAAATGCTCACTTTACTATAGACAAAGTTTTTCGTTTATTTTTCAAATGTTTCAATTCACGTGATTTTCATTTCGCGCCAACTATTACGCTTGGCGACAATGGTGTCCGTATAACGGAAAAATACCAATAAAATAGTATAACATTTATAAATATGCAAATAAAAGGTCGAAATAAAAATCACTCGATGACGTAAACACGTTTAACTTGCTTTAAGTCATTTTGTGACATTTACGATCACACATTATTGGCATTTAATCTTATAGTTTGGTGATAGAAATTTGGTCGACGGAATAAATAAGTCATACCAAAAATATATATGTAACTGGTATTCGAAAACTAGGTTTTTGCCAAATTTTCGTAAAAATAAATAAATTTTTATAAATTTATTTTCAATAAATTTTTATCTTGCTTCTATAGCAATTTTTTCACATTTTACTTTAATATATTTTAAACATTTTCCTTTCTATTGCCCCATTTCAGCGTAGCTTTACAGAGTAGATTTTAGTTATTTTAGAAACATAACCATTAACACTTCATTATGTACCGTGTATAATAAAAATATTCCCATAAATACTTAATCAAGGAAGCTTTGACAATCTGATCAAGCGTTCCTCACATTGATTGGATCAAGCCTCCCCACACAGCCACTTTTTAAATTATAGCACGTGGTTACATTTAGCTAATTTACTGTGCGATCTTTGTATCTGGAATGAAAGTTCAATATTTTTGAATTACTTAAAAACCTACTTACTTAAATTTCTATCATATATTTTATCTGAGAATATCTTACAAAATTTTTCTAAAAAAAAATTTTTTAAGTGAAAATGCTTCATAATTAATTTTTCCACATCTGTTTCAATTATCTGCTTGAAACAGAGACTATTGTTTTAGCATTTCAGTATCTTTGGTTGCAACCTATTGGCAAAGCTCTGAAATTCTTTTAAATATGAATACTGAAGGCTGGGTTAAGCTTCCACAATTGTATCCCCTCCCATTCTCCACTACTTGAAAAATAAAGTAACAAACCTTTATAGTTTTGCTTTGTAAATACCGTTTAAAGAAAACCATATAATAAATTTATGTAGAATAACAAATAAATTTTTTTCGGACTTTTACTTTGCTTCCACTATATCTTTTCATCGTGCCAAATGTCAAGTCTTTAGGTCAGACGGAATGAACCTAAATGTTTGGACAATAAAACATATGGGTATTTCTTTTTGACCTAGAAACTTGAAATTTGGTAAAAGAAAGGTTTAGATATATAGGTGCAGAGTAAAAATATCCGCCAACCGTTAATTTATAGATCAATGTAGATTTATGACGTCACAAACTCATGGAATTTCATAATCGGTAATAATGCAAATTAACGCTTTATAACATGATATTTTGTAACAGCATGTTTTGTAATACAATAGAATGCTGAGGAACCCTCTGGATTATCAATTAATGAAAGCATCAGTAAAAATATTATAATTCACTGTACTTAAAAAAAAAAGAGAGGCAGAGGGACTTTCTTAGAAAAAAAATAGTTTATTAATCATGCTTATTTCAAAAAAGATGCTGTGAAAACGATCCTGGTTCCATATTGTTTTACAATGTATCTGGTAAAAAAGTTCAACACATAATATAATAGTGATTTTTTTTTCTTTTGAAGACATATAATAGATTGAATTTGCATTCCCAGTATTTCCATTTTTTGCATAACTGGAACATGAATAATAAAATACGTGCCTTTATTAATCATGTAAACATATGTTTATTGATTAACGTACTTTTTTAATTATCTCCATGAATAATTTCTAATTTGTTCTAATTAATCTAATTCTACTTTCTTCTGCAAACTGAGAAAAAAATAGAACACAGAAAAAAAAAATCCGCTAATTCTAACAGACTTCGTGTAGAAGCGTATGAAGTATATATATATTTTTTCTATTTTTTATGTTTATCACAATGCAATAATTACTTTTTTTAAATTTTCTTCTGCAAAATTTATGTAAATATCTTTTTTTCTTTCACTAATTACTACAGAAAAGTAATAAACATTAATATATACATATCTTTAATATTAATTGTTGTTGTTAACGCTAATAGGGAAAAAAATCAATAAAACATATAATTCTGAAAATATCTTTGGATTTTTAATGAGTGCATATTGCGTTAAAATTTGCTGGCAGATAAAGCTTAATAAAAAATTTTAAAAAAGCTCTTTTTTTACGTATATGGACATAAAAAAAATAGATCGTACTCTGTGAATAAAAGGTTCTAAGTTTTTCCATGCATGGAATTAACTTAAATATCTATGCGTGTATATCAATATTTAATCATGTAAATATATTTTTATTGATTAATGAGGAAATTTTTAATTCCACATCCGTAAAGAATTTTGATTTTCCCCAAAAAATCTAACATATTTTCTTTTATATATTCATAAAGAAATGTCCTATATTAAAATTAATGTTGTTAATAGCAGTAATTTTTGCAGTAGAAGCACATAAATGATTTGTTATGTTAATCTCAATGTAATACTTAGCTTCATAATTTTCTTCGAATAATATATAAATATGTTTCATTTTTTGACGCATAAAAGTAATAAGCATTACTACATTATTTTGCTTGCAGTGGTAACGACTTTAATTAACGCCAAAACATAAAGTTTTTATGGCAATATACACACACACACACACACACACACACATATATATATATATATATATGCATAAATATATAGTAGCAATATACCCGTTCTTCACACGCTAGAATGCAATATATATATATGTATTAGCTCTAAACATAAGAATATGCAAAGCTTCCAACTATTAAAATGACATTATGGAAAAGTAATTTGGCTATTACATCAGAAAAATGAGACATGTTATAATGATTTTATATACGGGATGAACATTTCATAAATATTTTCCTCTAGGTCAAAGCATCACACACATAAATTGGTTTAATTTCAGCGAATGAATACAGCAATAAATGTGAATGCAGCAAGTAAGCGGTTCCTATTATGAAATAAAGCTTTGAATGATTTTTTTTTTTTTTAATTCTAAGTGGCAAAAATCCGTTACTGAAACTGAGTCATTATTATTATTATAGTCACTTATTGCATTCTAATTTCATGCAATATAAGAAAAATGTCATTTTCTTTAATGAATTCGAAAATTGTCTCATGACTGATGAAAAACGAGTAATTTTGCCTTAAATCTGTGAATTCTTATTATCATGTGAAAATAATAAGGATATTTTTAGGCCACCCTTCCTTTAAAATTTAGTTTCACCATTTCGTTGCATTAAAATAATCTAAAACTATATTAGAAATTATTTAATTTCAAAATTACGTAATTTAACATGTTAACCTATTTAATACGTATTTACATTATTGTTCCTCTAAATCTGTATTGCTAGATAGAAATATTTTTAAATAGTAATTTACGCTTCTAGCCAAAAATAGAGAGTGTAGTATATGTTGATGTTAAGTTTATAAAAAATTTTCAATTTTATCTATCACTCTAAATTTTTAATGCAAATTGAGAGGAAAATAACATATTTTTTTTATAATTTTCAATTTAACATGCGTAGCAACTCTTATATGTAAAGTTTAAAGAATATTAACCTTAATATACCAATGTAGTAGAAATATGTTGTTTAAAAATGTGGCGAAGTCCTTCTCGGATATTATTAAAATGTCTGTTTATTTTCATAAAGATTGCACTTAAGGTCTATAAAAAATAAATGAAATAAATCTATTTTTTAAATCACAAACGTACGCGTTACCAAAGCCTACATCATTATGATGCAGGAAATCATGTGATTACGCTCGTATTACAGCTACAGAGCAATTATTCAGAAAACTGTACACCAACGGTTATACTAGTTGGTAAAGATTACGGAAATGTATCAGCAATTCCATGTATGGACGAGGCATACTTAATGCATCGCATGTGTTCAAGCGCGCAAACATGCGGCAAAATTGAAAACATAAATCACCGAATGGCGACCCTTATGTAGACATTTCGAATTGGCAAAATTATAATTTTTATACTTTCAAATAACATACATGGAATTTATGTCCAAAGCTTGCTGAAGGTATCTCCTTCCAGTTTAATGAAAAAAAACATATTTTTGCTGTACTCGATATTTAACATTGTTTTTTTACTATGATAAGAAGCGATAACACGGGCAAAATATCACAAAGCAAGAGTAGATGTAGCAAAATGAAAATCTAAAAAGGAGATGTTAAAAATTAAAAATTTTCAAAAACACTAAAGACCTGCGCACCGAACCCGCAAATTCCATTTTAATTGAACTCGCAACAGAGTCGAACCGAACAAAGACATCCTCGATCCGCAACCCAACCCGAACCCGCAGAAAACATTTTTGGTAACCCGCAACACGACACGCACCAGCAGAAAACATTTTTGGTAACCCGCAGCCCGACCCGAACGCGCAAAAAATATTTTTGCAACCCGCAACCCGACCCGAAAACGCATTGAAATAAGTGTAAATCATATTTTAATGCCATTATGAAAAATATCTACATCTCTAACACCATTTTATATTTTTCACAGAAGATTGAGCAAATCTATACTCTTTAATATTCAAACATAGTAAAATCTCTGGACTCCTCGGGATCGTTGATGAGTGAAACATTTTGTCGGGTTATCACGAATTTAGATTTTCAGCTCCGAATGAATCTAGTTTTCTTTCTGCTGGCCGGGTTTACACTATAAAAATCATTGCGAGTCATATATAAGTTTTTTGCCACTCAGATTGTTGGAATTTTCACAAAAAGTTTGAGCACAACTATGTTTCAGATAAAAAGATATTCATTTTTGAATTAGAGTGCTGCACGTTCCGGGTTGTACCCGACCCGTGCCCCGAATACGCCTCAATTAAATGAATGTCACAGGTATGATAAATTATACCCGAACATTGATACAATGAAAACGAAGAAAGTAGAAGAATAATGTTTCAATCGATATGTAATGGCATAAAATTCGAAAGCCAGGCTTTAAATATGCTTTAAAATTAGTTACGGCTTCAAAAGTACCACTTCGAATGGCACACATTGTGTAGCACAACTGGCATTCTACCTAATCGTACGTAAAAAAATACAATACGCAGAAAACGCTAAATTATCTTGGCTTTCTATCACACAGTAAATTTTTGTCATAACAACGTTAGAAGTATCATGACTAGAACATTAAAATTGTAATTATTCAGCAAAAATGCTTTAGCAATACAGAATTATTCGTTATATCGTGGCTGAAAAAGTATGTTTATATTAACTTCCAGAAATGAATTCTAAGACTAGACAAAACGGACAGGCACGTATTTTGCTTTTGTGAAACTTTGATCTGTGGTTTAATAGACTTTTAACGCAAAAAAATATATTGTACATCCTTTAAAAAAAATCTATTCAACCCGAAACCGACCAGAATAGTCAAAAAGCCAACCCGAAATCGACCCAGACAAGAAGCAATGAAAGCCAATCCGACCCGAATGAAAAAAAGTTGATGTAAACCCGACCTGAACCCGACCCGTAACCGGGAAATGTAGCGCCAACTCGAACCGATCCGAACCATGGGTCGGGTCGGGTTCGGGTAAAAACAGGTAATCTGACCCGATGCAGGACTCAAACACCGACTATATTTATCAATGTTGTAGTTTAGTACCTGTAAATGTCAGGTAATTTTTTTTACGAACCTTTCTAAAAATTTTCTACGTAGTTAATGTTCTCAATAAGTAGTGTCATTTTTACTAATTCCGTTGCTTAAAAATGTTGGTATACGTTTTCATTATTTAATAGATAAGGATGAAAATATTTTATCTTTTTCTTTCACTTTTTAAGAATTTTAAATTTAAGAAAAAGAGCGGCCCTCTGTCCCCCCAAGACTATATTTCGTTTCAAATACGATTTTTTTCAAAGTTGTATTTTTGTGAGTTTAATAGTCTTAACGAGAAAAAAAATCGATTACTAAAACCTTTTGTAGTAAGCACTTATATATTAGGAGTAATGCACATATTACTTCTTTTAATTTTCAAACCTTTGAATTTTTGAGAATTCTTTGTTAAATATAACATTAAAAGTATTTTGCCTGTAGATTTCTCATCCCTTTTACCCCTTTAATTTTTCGAGTTTGAAGATCTAAGAAATATTAACACCTAATTTTTATGAGTAACATTCATTTCTAACATAAAATTCTTACGTAATGAAGGAATACCTTATCGAATTTGCATTCTATATGTATAGGGGTGGCATAAATAACGACTTTTTATTTACCTTTGTGGCTACTCAGGGTTTTGTCCGAAATACGAACATACGTACAGTTCGTGCAAACACGAGCAGTTCATACTAATACGAACAATTCGTATTTATAACTGATGCTCTGTCTCTTTTACAACTATTGTAATCAAGGTTAGTTTATAAGTATTAGATTCTACACGGTGTTACATATTTGACATACGTTGAAAAACCTCGTATCCTCACTGTAAAAAAAATTCCGGAACGTTCCTGGGAAAAAATGGGCAGCTGAGTTGCCCATTATTTCCAAGAAACATTTCTTGAAAATGACTGGAACTTTACTGTATAACTTACACACTTTGCACTGAAATGCCAGTCAGCTTCCTGCGAAAAACCAGAAAGGTTTCTGTTGACATCAAAACATTACTGAAATTTCACAGAAAGCTTATCTTATTTTCTATGGAACGTTTCAGAAGTGTTCAAAAAGATTCTGTTATTTTCGAGAAACGCTTCGTATAAATAATGGGCAAACCAACTGCCCATTATTTTCAAGGAACATTTCTGGACTACTTCTGGATTTAGCTCACTAAGCTAAAATTAATAAAACTGTACAACTACATGTCATATAGACAGAGTGAAAATGAAAAAAAAAAAAAAAAAAAAAAAAAAAAAAGGAAAAGAATAGCGTAAATATGGTTTAACTAATTTTAAATCTTAGACATAAATATAAAATTCTTAAATGGAAACCCATTTAAACACAAATAATGTTAAGGCACATATTTGTGAAAAACAAATTTGTTCTAAAAATAATATAGCATATAAAAAATATTAGCGAAACAAAATAGAATATTATATTTATAGCAACTTACGCTTTTACGATTATCTTTTTCTTTTAATTTATAATATTCAAAAGAACATAAAATATCTCAATATATTTTTAAATTTATTCTGATATTATTATGAAATGCTATCTGACGATTTCTTAAAAATATATATCATAATTTATATGTCATGTGGGATCCGCAGACGATTTTTACGTTTCCAGTTGACAAGTTTTGCTTTATTATCATTATTTGTTGGAATGAAAAAATATTTTGAAACATAATTTGTCCATTTTTATTCATTTAAAGATAAACACATTTGGACATTTGACATCAAAATTATTATATATAATTTACACGAAAAAATTAATTTTCAGTTAAAATTCAATAAAGTAAGTATATATATATGATATATTGTTTCTGAACTTTAGTTAAAATATAAAAATATATAAATGTAAATAATATTTTAAAAAAAAATCTAGACATAAAATATTTTGGATTTTCGTTAGTAAAGATGTTAGTTTACAAGTGAGATAAAACTCATATAAATTTTCATGAAAAAAATCATAAACGTAATTGTATATTTTTTACGAAAATATAAAAAAATTCAAATTTGCAGCAATTCAAAGTGTCAAATATATATCAAATATAAATCAAATTGCAAAGTGTCAAAATATTAAATTAATTAAAAAAGGAAAAAAAAAGTCAAGAGGTAGCATTAAGAAATCAGTTAAGAAAGAATAAGGTTAAGAAATCAGTGAGCATCATGTTTGGTGGTCCCCTGGTTAATGGAAATCCAAATAATAGGTGTATTTTTTTTTTTTACACGAGCTGCTCGTTAAACATTCCACAGACAAGCACGAGGGATAATCTCTCAGCGATGTCACAGAGATATTGAATTTTCATCTGAATGGTCTTGACAATAGAGACGTAAAGGATTATGTTGTCTATTGATTTATTTGCATTCCATATTGATTTTTTTACATTCATTTAAGGAATTCGTTTTCTACACTCGCGCGCGAGTAACAGATTACAGAACAAAATTATAAAATGGCGGCCGCAGAGTTTTGCTATTTCCAACTGTTGTTCAGGAACGTTTCAGATATGAAAACCAGAATTTCACAGGAAAGAGCTAAAATATTCTGAAAACCCGAGAAAAGACGAAACGTTCCTGAATTTTACATGGAACGTTACCCCCTTTTTTTACAGTGCTGAAAAATTAGCAAATTTCTGTTTCTTTTTTATTCCTACAGTATTTATGATTTAGATTGGATGTTTTTTAAATCAACCAAGATAATTTGAGAAATTAATTTTCAATACAAACCAGTTAAATTTATTCTATACTAATGAAATTAAAACGATAAAAAGGGAATGCATATTTTAAAACCCTCTAAGTGTTTGGGGCGTAATATTCCGTTCACTAAGCTTCAGGTTCCCCAGCAATACAAGCAATATTTAAGATAATATAATTCTATAGATTTAATAAATTTTAAATACATTGAAGGATGATTAATACTCTCAAGGATTACATTCATATTTTTAATTAAGATTTTTTTTATAATGTTGAATTAATCATATTTTCTTAGCATTTAAAACGAAATGCAAAGAAAACAACATTACAATTTTACCCTTTTGCAAGACACTCGGATGGCTAACATATTTATTTTAAAAAAATGAAAAGAAAAAGCAGCTACATATCATTATTAATGTTTCAGCGGTCTGCAAAGAATTAAAATGTAGAAACAAAGCAATTATTTCCAGTTTGGCATTAGTTGAAATTAAAATAAAAAAAAAGTTACATGTTTAAAATATCTTTAATTATAAGTATATTTAATTATAAATTTAACAATCACTAAATCACGTTAGAGTTTTGCGACAATTTTTTCTGTTCCTCTTTGCACTGTAAAGAGTGAAATTACGCGATAAATTAAAATAAATATCTGAATACTGAAATAAAATGCTGACTGCCAAAATTCAATAAATACTCTCTTAAAAGTTAATTTAAAAAATCTAAATCAAATTTAGAAACTAATGTTTTCGTGGGATACTTTTGTAACCAATATCATAAACTCTGAATTTACCGAACGCAACCTCAAAGTGTACTAAGTTAGATAAGTAAACTTACTACTTAATAGCTAATCTTAAAGCTAAGAATCGTCACTGCTGGAAAAATTATGACAGCGACCTTTATGCTTCATATGTTGCAAAAAACTCTGTAAAATTATTTTGTTTATAAATAAGTAATTTATGATCGAATTATTTAATATTAACACGTATGCGATAGGATTGTTCTAAGCTTCTATGATGAATCCTTAAATGATTTCAAGCAAAAATTGCAGTAGGTAGACAGTTTGTTGGAAGTGTTTGTGTGTAAACATGCCCTTTCCTTAGACAATTTCCTAAACGCAGCAATTACCTGTAGTTATAAAATTCAATTCGTAATATTTTATTTTAAAATTTACTTCTATTATTTCAGGAAATTACAAGAAAATTAATGTTTTAATAAAACCGAAATGCATAATTTAATCGCTCTTCATATATTCGTAACTGCTTTTACTTTAATAAAAATTCATTTATTCTTTCATTTTTTTTTTTTTAACGAACTTGCTCAAAAATTTTAGTTATATATATAAGTCAATGGATTTAAAATAGGTTTGAATTTCTATTTAACTGTTTTTTAATGCAAAATAAAAATAAATTGCGGAAAAGAATCTTTTTTTTTTTTTTTTTTTTTTTTTTTTTTTTTTTTTTTTTTTTTTTTTTTCTCTTTTGAACACGCTGTTGCTAAAACGAATTTAAGTTTAAAATATAGATTCTAGGTTATAGAAGCAATAAAAAAGTGGATTGTTTAACTTAAAAAACGAGATACTGTTTACTATTATAAAATAAATATTATTTTCAATAATAAATGAAACTTCTTGTTGGTTGGTTGTGTTTATGACGACCAGTTATCAACGTCAGGAATATTGGCCCAAAGGGGGGAAAGTGCCCTCCATGGGGATCTTTCTAAAGGAACCTAACTCGTATTTACGCTTGGAAAACCAAGGTTCGAAGAAAACCACGAAAACACCGAACGATTAGTCCGACAATCGCTATTGGGATGGAGCCCAGCACCCCCCGTCTACCAGCTTCGAGAGCAGAACCTCGCGGCCACTGGTGGGACAAAAAGTTCTGTAAACACGATTGAAACTCAGGGATTGAATGCGGGAATTGAAAATCAGGGATTGTATTAAATCATGTCTGTTTAACCCTAGATCTACCGGGAATTTTATTCAAGTTTTAATAAAACGTTCTACACCAGAATTTTTATTTAAAACTATTTAACTTATTTATTTACCTTATTTTTGTCTGGTTTATATACTTAGTTTATTTTAAAGAAATTTCTGGTTTGAATGAATATTTTGTATGTACCTGTCGGGTCCAATGGACCCGTCTGGTAGACGGAGGGTTAATAAACTTAATCATAAAATTAATAATTGCATTTTTTGTTTTTAAAAGTGGATAGATTGAAAAATCGAATATTTTCAAATTTTTTGAACTATCTTAAACATAGTAAAAATGTATTTGTGTACTTGTTAATTAATTTTATATACATGGGTTTATTAATTCATAAGATTTTTAATATGATTTACATAACAATCACTAAATTGCTCTCATTATTCTGACATAATTTCATCTATATAAGCAGAGTAAAAAAAATTAAATGTACAAAAAAGTGTCCAATTGCAGCTTTTTTTCGTTAGATTCGTACAAAAGACTTTTTTATATAGACAAATGGAATAAATAGTTTCTTAATATTCTTCCGCAAAATTTTTGGCGCTATTTATTTGATATATTTCTCTCATTATGTTGACATTGTTTCTTCTATACAATCACAGTGAAAAATGAAATGCACAAAAAATTTGCCAGTTGCAGCACTCTTGTATAAGAAGCACAGAAAAGTCTTTTATGTTTAATACAAATGTAATAAGTAATATCTACTTTTTTTCATAAAATTCTTTTTGTCATTTTTTTGCCGTTTTTCTGCCATTATATCAACAAAGATTCTTCTATCTGTACTGACAGTGAGAAATGAATTGTCTAAAAATGTTGCCGATCGCAAAATTATTGGATTACAAATGTACAAAAAAAAATGTTTATGTTAATAACAAATGGAATAATTGGCTTATTAATTTTCTTTCAAAAAATTTTTGTTGTTAATTTTCTGGCTGTTTTTCTTTTGCTTTCCCCATCCCTCATTATTCTGACATAGTTTCAGTGATCCAATCCGAGGAAAAAAACGAAATGTGTAAGATATTTTACTAATTGTAGCATTCTTTGATTAGAGACGTATAAAAGACTTTTTTAATTAATTAAACATGGGACAAGAACCTCTAATTTTTCTTCTGCAAAATTTATTTTGCTATTTTTTCTGTTTTTCTCATGGAAAATAACTAACATGATTTTTTTTTTTTTTTTTCAGTATTAATTTCTATACTTGAAACCAATACACAGCACGATAAATAGATTTTTTTTTTACATATTTTATCATTACTGCAGTGCATTAATGTATTTATAAAGTTACTTTTATATTTTTATTTTATTTAATAATCCTTACTGTTATCCTTCAGTCTTATCGCAATATTGTACATATTTATTTATTTATTTATTTATTTTTTTTAACGGAAAGTCAAATCTAAAATTTACATGCAATATTTTTTAAGTGATTAAAAATGTAGCATTTAATATATATATATATATATATATATATATATATATATTTAATTTTGATATTTTTATAAGTTATTTAACGCAAACTTTATGTAAAAATTTTATATAGACTGTTTGGTTTTTAATAAATGGTAATATATGTTAATAAACACACTATATTTTAAACTAAGCAAAGCTTCATTGAAGTACGTAAAATATTCTTGCATAAAAATAAAGAAATTGTCTTTTATAAAGAATAAAGTTAAAACAACCTAGGTAAAAAAAAAAAAGTAACAAGAATCCTTTAACGCAAATGCTTTTATCATTTATACATATACTAGTAAAACCCGCGGCTTCGCTCGCCTAGTAGTTCAAATATGCGAAGTAATATTTGTATGTGTAAATTTTATTAGAAGAAATTATATTTTTAAGAAAAAATAAAAATTACTAATTAAGCCACAGTAACTAAACTTCAGTATTACACTGCATTAGACAGATATGAGATTTAAATTAATAAGAATTATAACTAATTCAAAAAAAATTGATAATTTAGAAAGCATTTTTAAACTTCTATGCATATTTCATACCGTCATTTCAGTCTTCATTTGAAATTTTGAATATTTTAGAAACCATATTCTTAAAACGCATCTACATGTTAAAATTAACTTCATGTCAAATTAAATGCTTCTAGTCTAACGGTCCACCACCTCTCTGGTGGTAGTGTTACTAACATAAAATGCCTAAGTTGAAACAGAGTCTGTTAACATTAATTTACTAACATTAATATTGAAATCGGTTTAGTATTTCCTAATATTCCATAGAAAACGTGATTTAGAAAGTTTATAAATACTTTTTAGAGCGTTTGTTGTTCCTGCCACCCCTATATCTTAGTGGCACCAGCATAAAATATACCATGGGTAGGATCGGAGACTGTCACCATTGATTCGCAACCATAACTTTTTAATCGGTTTATTATTTCCTGGGATTGCATAGAAATCGTAATTGAGAACATTTTTCGAACGCTTTTCGCTTCTCCCCCTCGCTTCACACCTTTTAAATTTCGAATTTCTTTTTGACAGCTCTAAAAGGGCGTTTATATCTTATGAGTAACTACCATGACATACTTCAGTTTCTAGGTGCTTTAGTACCTCAGAAGTTGCAATTTAGAACGTTTTTAGACGCTTTCGTAATTATATAAATACGTAGCACCTATAGTCGTCGTTCAGTCCATCAGTCCGCATATAACAGAGCAAAAACTACTCAACCGAATGGTCTGAAATTTTAAATATATAATTGTTGCAAAATTTTGTCTAACCATTTCAAATTTCATGAAAATCGGATGTATAGTTTAATTACAGGGACTGTCAAAATTTTTCTGTTACATTACGCCCAATGGGAAAAAAATTTTGCAAGTGCATTTTAATGATGTTACAGCCTTCCGAATTGTCTGAAATTTTAAATATATAATGGTTACAAAATTTTGCCGACTCATTTCAAATTTTACGAAAATAGGTTGCATAGTTTAATTACAGGGACAGTGGAAATTTTTCCGTTACATTAAGGCCAAGGGAAAAAATTATTTCAAGTGCATTTTAATGATGTTACAGCCTTTCAAACAGAATGGAATTGATATGCACTTATGAAGTGTACTAAAATACACATTCAGTACACTATGCGGTGCAAAAAAATATTATAAAACTAGTTATAGTACGGACGAACCTCATTTGCCACGTTTGACGAGCAATTTCCAAATTGTTTGCTCTTGCAACCCACTGGGAGTAGTGGCACTGACATAAAATATAGCTTATGTTCTATCAGTTACTACCACCTCAAATTTGCAACCATTATTTTTGAAATGGGTTTGGTATTACAAAATATAGCATGAAAATGTTAATTTTGAACATTTTTAGAACACTTTTCGCTCACTTCATCCTTTATAAATTTAGAATTTTCATTCGATGGTTCTTAGAAAGCATTTGCTTCTTTTAAGTAATTACCATGCCAAATTTCAAATTTCAAAAATTTCACCTCAGTATCACAAAAACACAATTTAGAAATTTTCTTGTTCCTCCAACCCACAAACAACATAAAATAAAGTCTATGTTGGAGCAGAGAATGCCACCATCAATTTCCAATCATTACATTGAAAATAGTTTGGTACTTCATCAGATTGCGTACCAATCGCAATTTAAAAGATTTTTAGAACGTTTTTCGCTAATTTTCACCCTTTTTTAAATTTCGGATTATTTAGAAAATTTTCTTAGATATCATGTATATCTTATAAATAACTACCATGCCTAATTTCATGTAAGCCCTTTAGTAACAAAAACTTGTATTTTTAGAGCGTATTTTGCCACTGCACCCAGTTTGGGGTAGTGGCACTGAAATAAAATATGTAGCATATCTTGGAGCAAAGGCTATCGCCATCATTTCATATCATGATTTTTGAAATCATATCGGTACTTCCAGAGATTGCGTAGAAATGTCAATTTAGAACGTTTTTTAGAATGCTTTACCCGCATTTTCACCCATTTTAAATTTCGATTTTCTTTAAGAAATGTTCTTAGAGATAGTTTATGTTCTATAAGTACCATGTCAAATCTCCTGTTTCTAGGCCCTTCAGTATAACAAATATCGAAATTGAGAACTTTTTTTGCTCCTGCAACCCCCAGGTGTTTACAACACTGACATAAAATAGAGCCTATGTTATTGCAAGGGTTGTCACGATCAATTTTCAACCATGACTTTTGAAATCGATTTGATACTTAGAAATCGAAATTTAGAACGTTTTTAAGAACGTTTTTCGCAAATTTTCACCAATTTTAAATTCCTATTTTTTTAGGAAATGATCTTAGCGATCATTTACATCGCATAAGTAACTACCATGCCAAATGTCGTGTTTATAGGCCCTCCAGTAACACACAAATCGTATTTTAAAAATTTTTAATACTGCACCCCCTTTAAGGTAGTGTGCATCGACATAAAATATAACCTATGTTGGAGCAAGGGCTTTCATTTTCATTTTGACGCCATTATTTTTTTTAATCGGTACAGTTTTTCCTGATATGCTGTAGAAATCACCATTTAAAATGTTTTTAGTAGTCTTTTCGCGCATTTCACATCTTTTAAATTTCGATTTTTTTAAAGAAATGTTCTTAGAGATAATTTATATCTAATAAGTAACTACCATGCCTAATTTCATATTTCTAGGTGCTTCAGTAATGTACAAATCCCATTTTTATAACGGTTTTCTCCTGCAGCCCCTTTGAGGTAGTGGCCTCGACATAAAATGTAACCTATGTTGAAGCAAGGGCTATCACCATTATTTTTTAAATCGGTTTGATACTTCCAGATATTGTGTAGAAATCGCCATATAGAACGTTATTTAGAACATTTTTTGCGCATTTTCACACCTTTTAAATTTAGAATTTTTTAAGAAATATTCTTAGCGATAATTTATATCTAATAAGTTACTACCATGCCAAATTTCTTATTTCTCGGACATTTAATAACACAAAAATCACATTTTTCGATCGTTGTTTGCTCCTGCAGTTCCTTTGGGTAGTGGCATGGACATAAGACATAGCCTATTTTGGTACAGGCACTAACATCGTATTTTTGATAACATTACTTGTGAAATCTGTTCGATAGTTCAAGAGATTACCTAATACAAACAAAGAAATTACTTCTTTATATTATTAGTATAGATAGATATGTATTATTTTCAACAATGCAAAATGTGTTGTAAACAAGCTTGTGATTTCGCGGAATCTAAAGATAATCACCATATTGAATGTTTCCAACTGAACAAAAAATGTCCAAGCCGGGAATCGAACCCAGAGCATTGGCTTACATCGCCAGTGCTCTACCGACGTTACCTAGGCTGGCATCCGGCGAGGATATTTCGCTTAGATAACCTTAATTATAATAACATCTGTACTGCCATGTAGGCACGTAGGCAGATCAACATAATAAACCACAGGTAAAGTAACTGCATATATAAACGATGGGTACGTTCGGAAGGGTACGTACTATGGGTTACCATTATTTTTTAACACAATCATACTGATTGTTAAAGTTATCGTTCCAAATTAATATTTCCAACTGAGCGAAAAAATGCTCAAGCCGGGAATCGAACACAGATCCTTGGTTTACATCGCCAATACTCTATCGTTTAAATTCTGTGTTAAAAATAATATTATATCTACGTACCTATCGTTTATATATGGAGTTCCTTTACCCTCAGTTTATTCTGTTGAAATGCCTACATGGCAGATTTGATGTTACTACCAATAAAGATATCTGAGCGAAATACGTCAACCCAGGTAACTTAGGCGGTAGAGCATTGGCGTTGTAAGCCAAGGATCTGGGTTCGATTAAGGCTTGGGCATTTTTTGGCTCAGTCTGAAATATTCAATTGCTATGATAACTTTACTGATCAGTATGATTATGTTAAAAATAATAGTATAATTATCACTTGTTTAACCCTTTATCTACGGCATTATGAACTACTGGAATTTTTTTCATGTAATATTTTTTTTTCAGTTACTACAATAAAAATTAAAGGATAAACATAAAAAAATACTCACCCGTGAGAAATTTAATTATTTAGAGGTAATTAACTAAAGCGGTACTTTAAAGTACCGTCAGTACACTATGACTAAATTATAGGAACAGAAAATTCACAAGTTATTTCAACTGGCACCAGAAAATGTTTTCGATTTAATAAGTATATGAAATATAGGCTTTTTCTTATTTACAAATAAATCGTTTGGCAAATTCCGGTGCGAATCATTTATTTCAACACTTTAGAATTGAAAATGCTTTGCTTCTGAAAGGGTTTAAAAAAACTATTTTTTTTTTTTTTTTTAGGTTTCGATCTTGTTAGCAGACCTTTAGTTTTGAGACGTCAATATTCCAGGGACAACATGCTCTCTCGCATCTCCACACATGCAATATATGAATTTACATATGCCATTTCTAGCATAGCAAAAACCAGCCAGTGCCACAACTTTTTCGATATTTCCTATAAAAAATAACAATGAAACAGAAAAGAAATACCAGGGAAATCACTACTGCACTACATTTTATTAATTGTATTTTAAATCCGATGAAAACGATGGATAACTACACAGACGAAAAGTAAACAAGAAGTTTTTCTCCAGCACCCATTGTACTGACGGTACTTATAAGTACCACCGAGTAATTCAACTGTTAAATCAAATACATACACCGTGGAACTAAAATAGCTAGTCAGATTGTATTCTAAGACCATAATGAACACATAAAAAAATCCAACACATATCTTATATCCTTTACTGTGTTTGAGGCAATGAAAAGACGAGCGTGGCAATCTGTACAAAAAGTCGGCACAAAACACATCGACTGCTTCAAAGATAGCCTCATTTCTCTCTAAAATAACAAACCTAGAAATACCGCTGCCATGTATTCGGATAAAGTGGAGTTAAAAGAGCGATTTTTGTAAAGTACCATTATAATATTAGTAATATTCACTATGTTATAAAAGTTTAAAGTGAGTGGTACTTATAAGTACCGTCAGTAGATAACGGGTTAAAAGACGTATAGGAAAAAAATAATAAGGGGAGACCTTTGCATGAAAAATATGTAATTGACTGAGCAGGCATTCTAAATAGTTTCATTTTTACATATCTTGATTTTTTTCAGAAGAAATATATCAGCCAAAAAATATGCATTTCTTAATCGTGTAAATATATGTTTATTCTTTAATGCCGATTTGTATGTCCTCTTCAAAAGATACTCTCGGATTTGTTCAAATTATTCTTCATTCTTTTATATATTTAGAGAGAATAATGGAATAAAAAAAAAAGAATTTTACTAATTGCGGCATTCTCGGATTTGAAGCGTATGGACAATAACGTATTGTACTAACAATTGTATAATTAGAATTTTTTTTAATTATTATTTCGCCCAATTTATGTAAATATCATTTGTTTCTTTACTCAATTATATGAAAAAAAGGACATTAATAAGTTTTTTATAATCAGTACTAATTACTGTAGTTAATGCGAATGCGCAGCATCGGAGATAATTATACATATTTTATAATGAATACATAAGGTACGTAAAATTATAGAAGCTGATTTATTTTTTATTTAAAAATAACTGGTGTTATCAGAATTCCGTAAATAGAACTCTTTTTTTTTAATAAAATTGAAATAGAGAATAAATTATAAATTTTAAGATACGTAATTGTAATCTTTCTATTCCAAATCTAAGTTTCTCAAATAAAATGGGGTATGATAAAATTAAAAATATATTGCTAATGCTTTAACTATATTTCGAAATAAAACATGCATATTTATGAACTTACACCACTGAAATGGTAGATTGAAGAGAAATATTTTTAATAAAATTTAAATAGGGAATAAAAATAAGATCCTGATAAAATACAATTGAAAAGCTTGAAAAAACAAGAAGAAAATCTGTTATCAGAATTTAATGCTTTCATAATTCGATTTAAAATTATTTATGAAAACAAACTTCCCCTCTGTAAAGAAAATCCACAAGATTCAGATTTCAGGTATTAAAATTATTAGGGTTTATAAAAAAATAATAATAATAAATCATATATTTAGAGACATCATCGATACCGAAATTAGTTGTTTCAATTTTAAAAGATGTAACAGAATTCAGTGATTTAACCTTTTATGACTCGACGGTAACCTACCATTAAAATCACTTATTAGAAAATCCATTTAATCCATAGATTAGTACTAATACAGTTTAGAGTGAGTTATAGAGAATTTATTTTATCTTGTTCTAAAAGCATTATTGGTTGCACAAAAGAAAAATATTTTTAAAAGGACAATTTCTTTTGCATTTGCATCTTTTCAGCTTTCTTGACCTTGAAAGATTAGGGTGTACACGTTTCAGTTTGGAAATATTGTTATATTTCTATTGTAAGAACATTGTATTTGTACATTACCTAATTCTACAAAATTGTAAAAAAAAAAAAAAAAAAAAAAAAAAAAAAAAAAAAAAAAAAAAGAAAAGAAAAAAAAAAAAACTTTAAACAAAATATTTGAATGAAGTTATAAATATTGCACAGAATCCCTGTAAATTCAAATTTAATTAATTAATTTTAATTAGCAAGATCCTTCTAAACTTTATTCAATTATTGTGTAAATATTAGAATGTAGTTTCAAAAATTCACGAGAAATGCTTTAGAAGGTGAAATTTTCATGAATCGAAAATTTGGGACGTAAAGGGTTAAAGAGGCATTTCTAATACTAATAATAATAATAATAATAAATATATATATATATATATATATATGTTATATAAAAATTTTTACTTTTACTATTCATTTAAATTATTCTAAATTGCCGGCCTATTCATTATTTCCTTTTTTTTAATACGCTCTATTATTTATTTCTAGTTAAATTCCTCTATTTTTAAAACGCGTATCTTAATAATAGATTTATTCCAAAACGTAATCTAAACTTTTAATCCCTTCATTAATTTTTATCGTCTACCAAACTCTAAAGTTCTGAACGCAGTTACTTATTTTTCGAATATTTATCAAACCCATTTTTACTTTTTTATTCTATTTCATCTCATTTTCCCGCCCGCGAGGCATCAGCCTTTCCACATCGAAATAATTCCATTAGCGGCGCTGGGATTCTTTCCTGTGACTTTTCTTGATCGCTCTCCATTGGCTGAGTGTCTGATCCCAGTTTCACTTCGAGACTCGTTCGTGATTTTCAATGGTTTAACTTGAAGTTTTCATTTCAATCGGAATTCCTCCGCGCATTCTCAAAAATAGCGAGAGCATGAGCTCAGAACGAGAGATTTTTGTGCTGTGATTGTTTACATAACCTGTTACCCGGTGTCCTTAGATATGTAGAATATTCATTTCGTAAATTAACATCTATTTAGCATGAGTAACTAGTTTATGCTCGAGTGGAATGCTCTGACTTCTCATCTGCAGGAATTGTTAGTGTTGGCGTGTTCTGATCGAATAAACAGTTGTTCTATGGCTACGTTTCCATGTGTTTAATTGGGAAAACCCCATATTTCTTCATACGCCTTTTTTCGCCACTCACGCTGCCTTGTTTTTATAATGAAATAATAAGAGTTTGATTGGACTATACCAATATTATCATCGCTCTACAGCTGCTATATTTTCAGAGTTGATACCTCCGCTAGCAATGCTTGTGCTAAGTGGTAGGATTGGTTACAACATCACCAACGGCTGATTAAAATGTGGTATGACTCCAGTAATACGTAATAAGCACGATGTGATATTTCAACTACACCCATTAAATAGTTTCGTAACAAGAAGCCGGTAGGATTCGAACCTACGTGCGGAAACCCCAATGGATTTCAATCCAAACTTGTTTTTCTCTTGCTTACTTACTTATTTATTTATTTTTTACTGATTGCGTAACCATGTAGGAAATGAATGAAATATTTCGACACATATCGAAAAACATCTTTTAAGATTTTGTTTCAATGATATTGCTGGAGAATTTCAGATTTTTTTTTTTTTTTTGACTTGGTATAATTTTATTTCTTATTGAATCTGTATTGATAGGAGATTACTTTTTATGCTATGTAACTTTTTACCCAGCCAATACCCTTGAGTGCAATAATCTCTTATTATTATTTACTGAAGTGATGAATTAAAATATGACTTTGAAATTATTGATGAAAATTTGAGTTGTTGTTATTATTGAATTAAATTTACTATTGCTAGATATTGTATGATAAAAAGTATAGATAATATATTATTGAATATTGAGATAAAAGAGAGGTAATATAGAAAAATAAGTGTTATGATAAATGAAGTCAATATATGAGATATCTGAGAATACTCATAAATTAAAAATTGTGATAACATCTGAACATAATGAAAGTAAAATACTTACTAGAGAATTTATGGAAAAATGGTAATAGTATGGTACCGCTATTATCATAACAATACAATACTATAGAGTGCATATGTCACTAGATTTTTTGACAGTTTTTCTTGTGTCAAAAATGAGCAATAATTGAATTTCAATGGACTATAGCATAGTATCAGGAAAATATAATCATCCCAGTTAAAAAACTGTAGGAGATTGATACTCAGTTAAAATTTTTGTACATAGATTTTTAATTTATTATATTCATGTTTTTCCTTTTATTTATCTGACTTGTGAATTGTATGGAAAATTTCTACGTTATGGAGTTTAAGTTATAGAGATTAAACTAATGTTTAATCGTGATGTGGAAATAATGTAAATTCCCCAAAAAACTCCTAAACAGATCTAATATTGTCAATATCTGTTAATGTTGTAAGTAATAAGTTGTTAGTAAAACAAGAGGAAATTATTTAGAATATAATTTACTCCATGTTGGAGAAATATTTATATTATCTTTATAATAATAATAATAATAATAATAATAATAATAATAATAATAATAAAGAAACAATTTCCACAGTTTCGCGTTTAAGCAGTAACTTATTGATTTGGTTTTTGACAGAATTGGAGAAATATTTCAGACTACCGGGTAACACTATTGTAATCCGAGTTCATGCTTTTCCCCAATGAGCTTGTGGGTCACGGAGCCACCAGTTCACCGGTTTTTAGGGAGGGGGGATATTGTTATATAAACATTTTTGATTTCACTATTCATTTAAATTATTCTAAATTGCCGGCCTATTCATTATTTCCTTTTTTTTAATACGCTCTATTATTTATTTCTAGCTAAATTCCTCCATTTTTAAAACGCGTATCTTAATAATAGATTTATTCCAAAACGTAATCTAAACTTTTAATCCCTTCATTAATTTTTATCGTCTACCAAACTGTAAAGTTCTGAACGCAGTTACTTATTTTTCGAATATTTATCAAAGCCATTTTTACTTTTTTTATTCTATTTCATCTCATTTTCCCGCCCGCGAGGCATCAGCCTTTCCACATCGAAATCTTTCCATTAGCGGCGCTGGGATTCTATCCTGTGACGTTTCTTGATCGCTCTCCATTGGCTGAGTGTCGGATCCCAGTTTCACTTCGAGGCTCGTTCGCGATTTTTATTGGTTTAGCTTGAAGTTTTCATTTCAATCGGAATTCCTCCGCGCATTCTCATAAATAGCGAGAGCATGAGCTCAGAACGAGAGAATTTTGTGCTGTGATTGTTTACATAACCTGTTACCCGGTGTCCTTAGCGATGTAGAATATTCATTTCGTAAATTAACATTTATTTAGCATGAGTAACTAGACTATGCTCGAGTGGAATGCTCTGATTTCTCATCTGCGGGAATTGTTAGTGTTGGTGTGTTCTGATGGAATAAACAGTTGTTCTATGACTACGTTTCCATGTGTTTAATTGGGAAAACTCCATATTTCTTCATACGCCTTTTCTCGCCACTCACGCTGCCTTGTTTTCCTAATGAAATAATAAGTGTTTGATTGGACTATACCAATATTATCATCGCTCTACAGCTGCTATATTTTCAGAGTTGATACCTCCGCTAGCAATGCTTGTGCTAAGTGGTAAGATTGCTTACAACATCACCAACGGCTGATTAAAATGTGGTATGACTCCAGTAATACGTAATAAGCACGATGTGATATTTCAACTACACCCATTAAATTGTTTCGTAACACACACACACACACACATATATATATATATATATATATATATATATATATATATATATATATATATATATATATATATATAGTCAGGAGGGGTAATTATGACCACTTTTTACATTTTCAACTTTGTTAATTTTTTTTACTTATTTCTATTTGGAAAAGAGCTGTTTTTAGTACATAGGAAGTAACTTTGATCCCTTAAGAACACATTTTAAAAGTTTTAATTCTCATAGCTGTTTTTCTTTTAAAGTTAAAAGGGTGGTTATAATTACCCCACCAAAAACTCACAATCACATAAGTTTGGGAAATTAAGACCACTAGTGGGGAAATTATGACCACTATATCTTCTTTTTTATACTTGCCAATACACATTTGTTTGGGGGTAATTATGACCACTTTGAACTCCAAAGTAACAAATCCGTTTATCAAAAATTTTATAGATTTAGTTTCAAATTGCTATTTGGATCTCAAAAATGCTTCAGACTAGTAATAAAGAATACCTAAGATGAAATATACATTATGAGGTTAATATCTAAGCTTGAAATAAAATTTTACCATCACAGTTTTCTCCAATATGACGGCGGTCATAATTACCCCCTGGTCATAATTACCCCACCTGACCCTATATATATGACCATAATTTTGAAAGGTATTTACGATTTTTTGCAGTGTATTAATAATGTACCTCTATCGGCAATAATATCTGTTTTTTTACAGCTAATTATTCTCAAGTAAACACTTTAAGTTTCATAAGAGATTTTATACGCGAACTTTGTAAAATATATGTGTATATATAGAGTGAGTCTAAATTGTTTTTACAATTTCAGCGGGGTGATAATAGGCGTCAAGAGGATGAAGAATTGCAGTACACTCTATAAAAAAATCCGTAAAATTACTAAAGTTTTTCTAGGATACTGGGATAATATTCTTTAATTAATCTGTATCCGCTGCATATTCAAGCCCTGTGATATGTACTTCTTGAGTACACGTGTAAATTAACGTAATCCAGATTACCCAATCGAATAAGTTTAATCTATTCATTATCCTATCACCTTTTAACATAATTTTACTGCCACGTAAGTTTAATCGATTTAAATGATTGAGAATGTAAGATATTATCAAATGTATATTCATATTAGCTTTATGCTGCAATAAATATTTTATACTTTATACCAGAGTTTTAACATAAAATATTGGTTAGCTAATCAATCTTTCTATCTTCTAATATCCCTTTGAAAACATTTATGTGCCTATTTTAAATATTTTGCTGTAGTTCTTATTTTTCTATAAAATATCTAGACAATAAATCTATTCAATTACAAAGGAAATTTTCTAAATATATTAGAATACCTTTCTTTATTCATGGTGACAAAATGAACAAAACAAAACTAATATATAAGTATATATTCATATATACGAGGTGGGATTCAAAAGTTCCCTGATTGACACAATAACTGTAAAAATATTACCAATTACATTGCTGAAACACACCGCCTTCGAAATAAGATCCTTGCGCAACAATACACTTTTGCCATCGGCTGTAAAGGTCAACGAAGCACTTCTGGGATCCATTTTTAGCCACGTCCTTTAATTCAGCCTGTGATGCACTTTTAACTTCATCTGAAGATTGAAATCGACGACCCTGCTAGCGACGTGCCAGTTCAGGAAACAGGCTGAAGTCGTATGTTGAGAGATCAGGGGAGTAAGGAGGATGTCCCAAAACAGTTGTTTTCGTTTTCACAAGAAAGTCAGCGACGACTGGGGATCGATGTGAAGGAGCGTTATCATGCAAAAGCATCCATGACTGCTTAACTCACAATTTTGGCCTCTTCTTCCGGACCGACTCACGCAAACGTTGCAGGGTGTCTACATAGAGTTCTTTGTTGACAGTGCGTCCTTCAGGTATAAATTCCACATGCATAATGTCCTGGATATAGAAGACTACCTCTAGCATGACCTGCCCTCTAGAGAGATCTTGGCGGAATTTCTGCTTCCATGGTGATTGTGGTGATTTTCACGTGGCCGATGCTCTCTTGGATTGCGGGTCGTATTTAAAAGACCATTTCTCGTCTCCAGTAACAATTCTACCAAGTCTGTTTTGCCACATCCTCATTACTCCCCTGATCTCTCACCCTGCCAGTTCAGCCTGATTCCTGAACTGGCACTTCGCTTGCAGGGTCGTCGATTCCAATCTTCATATGAAGTTAAAAGTGCATCGCAAGTTAGATTAAATGACATGGCTAAAATGGATTCCAGAAGTGATTCGATGATCTTTATAGCCGATGGCAAAAGTGTGTTGTTTTGCAAGGATCTTATTTCGAAGGCGGATGTGTTCCACAATATAATTGGTAATATTTTTACAGTTATAGAGCCAGCCCGGGAACTTTTGAATCCTACCTCGTATATAAAACATTTATAAGCCATCACAAATTGTAAAAAATATCGATAAAATTTTAAAAGTATAAATAATAGAGAAATTTATTCAAAGTAAATGGTATATAAACCACCATATCAGTCTGTAAAGCAGACCCTCTTAACATTTGCCACATGGATTTGAAAACATATTAAACATAAAAAAAATGGAAATTTGTGGAACCAAAGCAGATTCATCAGATCTTAATTACCATGGTTACCACAAATAAAGTGTGTTGTTTCATATTCCCATTAGCCATAAAAGCTAAAGAATGCGAAATTAGGACTACCGTACAAAAATATCCAGATAGTATAATATGTATATATATATATATATATATATATATGTGTGTGTGTGTGTGTGTGTGTGTGCGTCTGTACATGTTACGCTTCATATTTTGATATAGTATATAAATTTCTTCTAAATCGTTTAAGAAAGCATTATTTACACTGCCAATGTGTATAGCCTTTCTATTTCAGGTATTGTTTCTTTATGTAATGTTTTCTTTTCTTTCACAGAAAATACTGCAGGAGAATTTACTTATGTGCACTCTAACCCACGAGCTCATCGTTATAATAATGGAACATTAGTCCTCTCCGATGTAGAAGAAAACGATTCTGGTGCCTATTTGTGTCAAGCAAGTAATGGTATTGGTGCTGGATTGAGCAAAATTATCACTTTACACGTCTTAGGTGAGATTTTGCAAGCCTTTTATCTTTATCTCTGCTACAGAGGTTACACAAAATGTACA
The DNA here is from genome assembly GCA_963932465.1 of Maratus speciosus. Taxonomy (NCBI): domain Eukaryota; kingdom Metazoa; phylum Arthropoda; class Arachnida; order Araneae; family Salticidae; genus Maratus; species Maratus speciosus. The sequence continues at coordinate 426,131,521 of OZ010795.1, read as the reverse complement.
TTAAAAAATTATTAAAAATGATTTAAATAAGTTGATGAAAGTTTTAATATTATCTAAGTTGTTTTATCAAAAATGTCATTTTTTTATTTTCTATTTATAAAAAGTGTCTTTTCTAAAATTCACAAGGACCTTTTGAAGTTTTTTCATAAAAACGATGAAATATTCTAAATATATATAGTTCCAAAATCCTTCTAAAAATAATGTAATACTTTTTCAGTTCCTCCTCGTTTTAAAGATCCTTTCAAAAGTAAAACTGTTTCTGAAGGAACCGATGTTTCTCTCAGATGCACTGCTGTGGGAGATGCTCCTATCACCATAAGATGGCTAAAGAATAAATCTCTTCTAGATTCTGAAAAAGAAATTAGGTAAACGTTTTTAAATTATCCAACGTAAAACGCCATCTCATTATTTTTAATAGTATTCCCATTTTTCTTTCTCCATATGTTTTGATCGCTTTGAATGGAAAATACTTATTCGATTATGATATTTATTCTGGATTTATGATTGTTTAAAGTAACGTGATTTGAAATATTATTGTCGTACAAATAGAAAACATGAAACCCTTGCACACTATTACCGTTTTAATCTCGCTAATATCAAAAACGAGAACATCGGTACAAATGTTCCATTTTGTGGGGAAATACTTCAACATGAGCGCTGAATTGTTAGTATAATTTCGATGTTTACCATATAATTGCTATTTGTAAGAAAGAAAATAAATTTTCATTTAAAGGCAGAAGTTAAAAATCCACGGTTCACCCCACTGCTCAATCCACAGTTTCCTCAGTCTCCCACTGACAAAAATATATACGCAATATTACATTCGCTTTGTGCACTTGGTGGTTTCATCCGAAGCATTATATGCCGTGCTACCGCCATCCCCCCCCCCCCCCCGATTAAAGAATTTATTTTTATTTACATTAAATGCGTGATAACTATCCGTTTTATAAGAATATTTGAATATGAATGCGAGATTACAGATTTAGAAATAGAAGAAAATATTGATAATAATTTCCAACAAAATTCAAAATCACTTTACAATGTTTAAGATTTCCATTCACTGTTATATTTTAATTATAGAAATGTTTTATCAAGCAATTTCAGGCATTTTTTATAATACGTCCTTTCTTAAATAAAATAAAATGATATATTATTTAAAGCAATAAAATATCATAAAATTTATTACTATTCATTCTTTTTTGAGATTCTAACACATTTTTAAAAATATATAATATTACAAATAAATTAATTATGTTTCCTTAATATGGAGATAGGATACATACGCTGAGTTTGGTGTACTATAATAAAACATATAGACAAGTATTCACAAATATTTTAAATCACAAGCATAAATGAGTTTAAAATTAAAAATACGTTATACAACATATTTCACTACCTTCCACATTATGGCATGGACTTTTTCGAAGATTTTATCTTCCATTGTAATTAAACGTTACAAATTTCTAAATTAATTGATACATAACATACCTTCACAATTTTATCAGTCTAATAAAAGCTTGAATTTGCATTTTAAGATATCATATATATTTATGAAATCATTGCACTATATAGTGTAACTTCATTGTTGTCGTTATTGCAGGTATTTAATAGAAGATACTTCATCGAAATCTGAAACGTCCTCAGAATTACGAATTTCAAGTGCTTTAAGAAACGATACAGGATCTTACGCTTGCTCTGCATTGAGTGATATTGGGGCTGATGAAGCTGTGATAAAATTATTAGTTCAAGGTATATATATATATATATCTAATTTTTCATACATTTATTATATATGTAAATATTATGTCAAAATTAAATATAAGAACATTTTTATACAATATATTGTCAACTCTCAATACTAATGATTCTATGACAATGCCAAGTATACAATAAATGGTAAAAAGAGTTACGTAATTTATCGAAACTGACATAGATTTTATTTTTATCATTGTAGGTGTACCTGTTGCCCCGACAAATGTTACTATAACCAATGTTACAAGTAGATCGATTTCTTTACAATGGGAAGTGTTAGATAACGGAAATGCCTACATAACAGGAAGCATAGTACAATATCAAACGCATTCAGGTACGTTTAATATCATTTAAAACTTTTCCTGTTTTAATTACTCAGTATCGAAAATATACAATGATTAACACAAAAATCCATATTTGGTCAGGTAATCAGTGTTGATGAATATCTTTTACTAGATAAAATGCAGTCTAAAAATTGTGTACAGTGTTAAATAATACTATTTCCATATGAATATAAGACAATTTCTTTACATTAAAAAAGTACAGTAATGTATCATTTTAGATGAAATTTCTGTTTACTGTAAAAAATTTAAACAAATAATAAGCATTAGATATTTATATTAGATTTCAGAATAAATATAGACACATATCTTAGATTTTTACTGGACTTTTTACGAATACATACACTACGCATGCGTACAAAAAAATATCCTGAGAAAACAAAGTGCAGTGCGCGTATGCAAAAGAGGACAGAAATGAAATATCACCAGAATTCCTGCAATAAAGGAAATAGGTTCTGTTCAGAGTTATTAATATAAACTTTTGTAGTTCTTTGATATTTAATCTTTCATTTGCGATAAAGAATATATTGTCATTTACAGTGGATCCACTAGGTAAACATGGTATATCATATAGTGATATATAAATAGACATGTATCTATTTGGAAATGTGGTATGAACTACAATAATTGTCAGCATGATGTCCTTTTTAACACCTCCCCCGAACGAAAAAAAAACACTAAGTCATAGATAGAAGATGCTTTCACGATTGAATAATCCGGGCAAATTGAAACGATAATGGTTATAACAGATCTGATTACTCTGCGGATCCCTTCGTCGAGTTAATTAACAATTTCGTATGTAAAAATTAATTAATGTTGCGTATAAATTTTGTAAATAAGAACCGGAAATGCACTCCGGAAACTCCGATTATAAAAATATCTAAAAAAGATAATTATCATTGATACCCGGTATTATTTTGCACTTCATATTGATTATTTAGTCGAAAGGATTATCCTCCAAATATTCAGATCTTTTATAACCATTGTCATTTCCATAATTCTGAAAAAGCAATCATCATAATGCCTTATAATAGTAAATTCTTGAACTACAAATCTCTTAGACGTAAAAAAAAAAATCGTGCTGTAGAAAATGAATTAAATGCAACCGCATTTTCTCATTATTGTTTTCATTTTCCTTTTATGAAATATATATGTAAAAGTACACATTTTCTGCCTAACAGTATTAATAAATTTTCGTTTATAGAAGGAAATGTTTCAGTGTATTAAGTTATATTTATATTCTATTAGTACCTCTTGTGTACTGTTTATATAAGTATCTGTTTGTATCAATCGTGAATAAAAATCAGTTTAAAAGTTTATTTGGAACAAAATAAATTAGGTAAATATAATATTCGCATATACTGTATATGAAAAAGGGGCAAAACCTTACGGGCTGATAGAACCGAGCTATACGAGCAAATTTCTGCATAGAATGTATGGTTAAACGCACAGTAAGAAGTTAAAAGGTAGTTTTTCACTGTCCCAAGGCGATGGATTGGACGGTGTGGTCCCATGGATTGGCCACCAAGAGCCCCGGATCTCTCGTGTTTGGACTTTTTTCCTGTGGGGCCATACAAAAAGACTTATCTACGAGTAGCCCATTGAAACCGATATAGGTCTAGTCGCCAGGATAGCCGTTGTTGTCCGCAATATTAGGGAAATGCCTGGTGTGTTCGCAAATGTGCGTCAGTCCGTATTCCGCAGGTGTGAAGCGTGCATTTCAACTGGTGAGAGATCTTTTGAACAATTTTTTTGAGCATATACATTTATTATATTCCTGTTAATAAAATGTTTTCTGAAGTACCTCCTCTGATTCTTGTGTTAATTCTTTAACTGGAATACTGGAAAACTACTTTTTAACTTCTCACCGCTTGCGTTCCGACCAGGCATTCTGTGACGAAATTTGCTCATATAGCTGCGTTCTATCACCCCGTAAAGTTTTGCCTCCTGTTTCAGATACATCCTGTATCTCATATATATATATATATATATATATATATATATATATTATAATATTATAGAAATATATATATATATATATATTAAATTTCTGTCCACTACAGATAACGAAACTTCCTTTTTACTGTGACAAGCGTAAATAATAAACACTTTGTCATTTGACTTTCAAATTTAAGTTTTACAGCCTTTGGATATTAATTAGTAAATGAACGAATCTTAGATAATTCGGCTTCCCGAAGGTATTGGATAATATAATATATAATGCATGCTTAAAATGCAGTTTTCAAACAACTACGAGAAGCACAAAACTTTTGAATGGAAGATTATACCAGAGTAATATGCAGATTAAAAATGCCTTCTAATTTTATGCGATTATTTATTATACGAAGGAATTATAATCTTAAATATCATACTATTTTAGCACTCTATCAATTGTGAGAAATATTAACAATGTATAACAATAAAACTGGACAATTTAATTTTGTACGAAGTTACATATTTTTTTTTTTTACATTGATGACTGTAATGACAACCGTCGGGCATTAGTTCAGGTAGCTCAAACGGTTGAGGATTGACAATGTAAGCCAAGGGTTTTGGGTTCGAGTCAAGATACGAGCATTTTTTTCTATCAGTTGGAAAATTTTAATACGTAAGATAACGTTACCAATTAGTTTAATCAAGTTAAAAATAATTACGTAACATTAAATTCAATTTTTATCGTTTCAAAATCTGTTGCATTGATAATTTCATTGCTTTAAAAGAATAACAGAAAAAACTAGTTGGTGGAATCAGGTGTAGTTTTAAATTTATATATTTCAAGCCTATAAAAATAAGTTTATGTTTAATAAAAAATCAAAGATTACACCACACATGTTTAATGGAAAATTAATTTATCCTTCGAACACGTACTTTCGAAATAAAATTTTGAGTAAAATATAAGTTGTAATCTGTGAATTAATAAAAAGAAAAGATCAATTTCAAGAAACATAAATATTAGGGTGAATCGCTGTTTTATGGTGAGAAAAAAATAATATTAATCGAAACCTAAATATAGAGAAAATATGTTATATTGTATGGCGACTAAGAGAAAACTATTTAAAAAAAGTAATTTCAAAATTTAATATTGCCGCAAGGGGTTGAATTTTGGAAAAAAAAAAAAAAAAGAAAAAAAAAAAAGAAAAATAACCTAATTTTTGTTAGATGATTTTTGACTCAAAATAATTGTTTTAATATTACTCAGCACATACATATGAGAAAAAAATGTTATATTATATGAAGATCAAGCGTATAATAATTTAAAAAATAATAATTTAAAAATTTAATACTGCTGCAAGAGTGTTGAATCTCCTGCTTTATCCATCCACACCTCCGTAAATCGAAAGAGCTACGTCCTGGATCTTCCAACGTCATACGACACGTCCATGTGGATCTGGATAAAATTGGATAAACGTGTTCACACCACTTGCGTGCTCAGTCCAACGCTAGCGACTTAGGAAATTGGACGCTGTTCTCACAAAATGAAATAAATTTCGATTTCATTGCGTTAGATTTGTTTGTGCATAGTGTTGTCTAGCGAACTTTGAATATTACTGCGCCATGGCGATGTTAAGAAAAGATATAATTTGCCCTATATTTGGGTCTGGCTGTCTTATGCAAACGAATATGCTTCCTAACTACGAAATCTAACACTGTGCGTATGTTGGCATTCAAAAGAAAAAAGAAGCAAGGAAATAGTGTCTACATCTACACAGTGAAAAATTTTCTAATTCGTTAAAAAAAAACCTGGAATAGTACTTCAGTCTCAATAATTGATAACTACACTTTGTTCAGAAAATATCGATCATACCACGACAAATATCAAGGTTTTCTTAAATCTTTCATTGCAAGAAAATAGATTAAAAGCTACAGCATTTAGATTGACGCTTTCCGGAAAAAAGCAATTGCACAAAACACTGCCTGATGATTCTTCCAGTTCAATAGATTTGAATATGAATATAAATAATGGGTGTAAATTGAAGAGGCGTAAGTGCGAGCATACTGACCTTTCTGCATCATCAGCTATCATTGAAAGTGGGTCACAAAACGCTGACGACGTCACTGTCCCGCATGAAGTGACGAAGTTTCCATCCATTGCCAAAACATGGGACCTATTTGACATTTCCGACGGAGCGAGCGCTTCCATCGTGTCAGCTGCACTTCAAGATGTGTGCATTATCTTACAAACGATGTATTGAATGTTGTTGACAAATATAAAATTCTTCGTGAGAGAACAAAGGTAAGAAGCACTCTATCGTTTACGTTAGTTGTAAAATATTATACCCATTACCAGTTTGGTTTAATTTGATGGACGTAAAGACAGTACTATATCACTATACGACAACAGGTAAAATCTCATAATAGATCACGTAAGCTTGGCAAAAGAACATGGTTTCGAGTACATCGGCCACGTATCTGTAAATTACGCGTGAGCGCAAATCATTGGGAATCACATCGTAAATTTTTGTCATGCGTGGATAATAATATAGATGAAACAAAACTGGTTGCCATGGGTTTCGACTGATCATCTATTAACAAAGGTGTCAGAGGAAGTGTTTTTCGAAATTTGGAACTGATCCTCAAGAGTCCACTACAATCGTTTGTGAACCAGTTATGTGCCAATGAGGTTCCAATACGTCATCTTTTCGCGCAAGTGGATGGAACCACGACTAAACCAAAAGCTTCATTGGTGAAATAGGAAAATTGTTGGCTGGATGTGAGAAGGTACCTGTAGATTCATTCATGTCAATGGAATGCACACTATGTGAAGTGGCTAACAAGAAAAACTTCACTGATCAAAAGTACTTAATGGACATTTGTGAAGCCATCAACTGCGGATATTGGATCGAAAATATATTGGAGAGAAAGCTGAAATTGTTTGTCACTCAAGGTGGCTTAAATTTGCGAACATATTCTCAGGCTATATGTAGCTTACCATCCATCCGATTCTTTATATCATTAACGACGTTCATCGTAAAAATCTTTGTGCTTATGTGGTTCAAGATCAAAACAAAACCATCGGAAATCTATGATGCACATCATTTGCATCCATCAATCGTTCTCTCACATTATCCGTCGAGTGATCTGAAATACGTCACAGACCCTGCTATTAGAAGAAATAGACTTTTGAACATGGCGAAAATATCCTGATATCTTATCTTTCGGCAGAACTCAAGTAAGGCAATTATCATTTCGAAGGATTCTAAAAGCACACGAAGTGCAACAGTGTACTCCAATCCCAACCATTGTAACAAATAATATGCGTATTTTCAGTTTACCATCTTTTGAGCTCTTTGCGACGGATTATATTTGTTAACTAAGTAGGAAAATATGCAAGAACCTCCAATAACTGATTAATTTAGGGACAAAATTATTTCAGAAGCAATAGTAAATTCAGCAATCATTCCGGCTGCAATAATATCTGCTATCAATGGATTCCCGCACCACACCCAAGCTACAGAACGAATAGTCAAAATATTAATGGAAGCACCTTCTCCTGTCTGTGAACCATCTAGAAGAGACGGTTTTATAATCACGAAACCTCAAGCTTGTTTCAGTACTAAACGTGATTACCACCGCTGTAATTTCGACTATGTTTTAGGTTTTCTTTATTTAATACCAAAGAAGCTGTTAAATTAGAAGCTAAAAATTGTTCTTTTAACCAAGTAAGTGTCCTCTCATTGCAATAAATATTTAACAATACTAAAACTTATATTTGACTTAACAAAAATCATTTTGACTCTTTACTTTTAAAAAATTCAAATACATAAATTTCAACCACCTAGCGGCAGTATGAAACCTATTTTTTTAATTCTTTTTATCGTAATCTCCATACAATCGAACATCTTTTTCACATACAAAAATTTTGATTAATATTAAAAGAATTATTTTGAGTCAAAAATCATCAAACCAATGTTAGGTATTTTCCATTGTTTTCAAAATTTCAACCGCATTGCGATAGTATTAAATTTTGAAATTATTTTTCTCTTAATCTCCATACAATAGATCATCTTTCCCGTGTAGGTAGGTTTTTAAATTGGAAAAAAAAAATCCACTCTAATTAAATATGCGATTTTAAAATTTGTTGCTTGTTCGGACTTTTAATATGTGAGTTACATATGAGTAATATTCCAATTCTAACGAAAACTAATTAAAAACTGTCCTCATTGCATTTTGTTTAGGGATGCATAAAAATGTATATTTAAAATTAGAAGTTTCAAACTTTAACCTTGCACAATTCATAAACTACTTTTAAATTTGATTTCACGTTTGGTATCCTAAGGTAAAATTTACCGCAAATTCGAAACATTATTTAAAGAAAGATAAAAATTCATTCGAAAATTTAAAAATTTGTAATACATTTTTCGTCCATTTTCCATACATAGATGACGCTTAAGATAATTTTATGCGTAGCATATTTTAAAAGGCGTTATTACTAATTGATTGATATCAGACATATATTTAGACTAAAATTTGTGGCGTAGTTAGCGGGGATGTATTTTATTCTTTATTTTATACACTGACTGTACATTGTAAGGCCTTTAGATATTAATTAATAGATCGAAAATTCTTAAAACATGTTGCTTGCGGAAGGTGATTCAGAAAATGCTGCTTAAAGTATGCATATAATGCAGTTTTGAAACCACGCTTAAAAGCACAAAACTTATGAATAAAGGAATATACATGCATAATAAGCAGATTAATAGCACGGTTTCGCCTAATTTTATCCGATTACTTATGAAATTTAATTAATCGTAAAACTCATTCAATTACCAGTTTTATATTCTGGGAAATATACAAAATATATAGGAAAGTTTTAAGGACTTTTAAATGTATCGAATAATTGGTCAAAAAATAGTGTTTTCAGAAAGACTATATGTAAATTAATTGTGATTGGAGTAATAGTTAAAGTGTCATGTATGGTATATATGACTGAAAAAACAAAACATATTATATAAATAACTAAAGAACTGTTAAATATGATTAAAATGTCCTTTTACACATTCCTTCATACTTGATTCTCTTTCTGTGGGAGATGTTTTTTCCAAAATATATTAGCAGCTCATTTAATTGAGATAATATATGAAATATTTATTATCACAATGGCGCGCCGTGTAGATACCCAGCCACTACCCCGATTCAAGAGGATCTCAAAGATACAAATCAGAAGGTTTTTAAACAATGAATAAAACTTAACTACAAGGGGTATGAGGAGGACGCCAACTGGGCCTCTGCCCAGGAGAGCTTCGTAAGCTTAGACCATTAGGGATAAAAAGTTTGTGTTTTAACTTGGATATAATTATTTTGTGTGATATATTGCTTAATAGTTGAATAATTCTTCAAATCATTTTGTCGCGAAAATTATTTTCAACTATGGCATTTACAGAAGGAATAATATTATTGCGACACTTAAAGCATGAATTTAATACAATACATCGTCCAACAGATACAAGGACAAATTTTTAATGAAAGAATTATTATACATGCGAAAGGACATGTTAATAATGTAAATATCCTGAAATATTATAACATGACTTTCTCTTTAATAGAAAAAATAATGTTGTTTTTGAATCTATATAGAGAAAATCGAGACGGGAATGGAAAATTGATTTGATTATCATAATTTGATTCTCAATACATTTATGTCATTTCTGGATAAAATTGTTATATGTAATATTTATTTTTTGTTATATGAAACTTAAAAAAAAAATTAAGATAAGTCAAGGTATTTAGCACACGTAAATTAGGTTTTTTTTTTTTTTTTTTTTTTTTTTTAAGACAAATGTAAAAATACAGTTGTTTTAGAACGTTTCGGGGTGCAAAAGAGAACATTTTTAACACAAGGAGAGGGTGGCGGCGGGATTCCATTTTTTAACTAGGTAAATGGGGCGTGGTATCGTTTCTTATGTATTTTTTAGATTCTGAATCGTTTGACGCCATCCGAAAGTTGATACGATCATTTGTATCAATGTTGCGACCGATTTACTGAATACAAAGTCGGAAATTATGCTTATTGCAGGTAAAAGAGATTTTTATATTAACAACTGATGGTCATTCTCCAAAATTTGTGAAGAACTTCACTAGACACGAGAGATGAAAACCCGATGAGTCCCCCTAAATAAATTTGTTTTAACGTGTTCTAGGTGGGCATTTTAACTCGGGTAGTAGATAATTCATCTTTTCTTAATTAAGTTAAGTGAAGTATTATTTGTTATGTATTTTGAAATTTTAAATCGAATGACACCATCCAAAATTAGGTATGATTATTTATTACAAAGTTATGGTAGGTTTTATGAATGCAAAGTCGAAATTATACTTGTACATTTTTGTAATTTTTTTATGTTCAAAGCATGTTCTTTATATCATATCCAATAATATAAGGCGTATTAAATGTCCTCAAAATATCAAGAATCAAAATCAGGATCCTCCAAGTCTTCTTCATGGCCATTAAATTTGTCAAAATCCGCGTATTCATAATTTTGTATTTATAAAACCATTCATGAATTTGTATTCATAAAACCTATGTAACTTTGTAACGAATGATCGTATTGACTCACGGTTTTTGTCATTAGATTCAGACTTAAACAATGCATAATAAACAATAACCCACTTGACCAAATAAAAAAAGTTTCCCCCCCCCTTGCTGAAGTAAAATTCCCCATCCCCCCCCCCCCCCCTAAAAACAGGGTAAATCAACATTTTTTTTGTGCGGGAACTCATCGGATCTGCATTTGTAGTTACGTAAAAAAAAGTTTTTCCGAAAGTTTCGGTAATTGCTTCAGCTGTTCTCTTTTACAAAACTTTTTGGTCTATTTTATTTGTACTAATTTGAAACTTTCTACTTTCGGGCAATTATAACTGTGAATTTGTTTATCAATTCATCCGTCAATTGGGGGGAAGTGAGTAATTCATCAAATGTAGAAGAAACACGAGTCAAAGAAATTTAAAATCAAACAATAATAAAATTTCACAGATATAAGCTGTATGAAAGCGCGATTTTTATTTATTCTTTTGTTTTCTTTATAACTTCTGCAAAATTGCAGCTGACAGATTAAAAATATTGGTACTTGTGAAATTCCTCTTTTATAGTTGAAGACCAAATAGTGACTTCTATTTTTAAATTGGTTTTGATATTTATTGCAAAATAAATATCAGAAATATTGTTCAACATTAAAAAGCAAATAAAAATATGAATAAAAAATTAACGTATTTGAAGAGGTTTTGGAACACAAAAATCATTGAACATGTTGGATATCTCCACCTCACTTAGTGTCCCAGTTTCTCCTTCCAGGTACTATGCGTACTATCTGGCTTATAGGGCTACAGCAGTTTCTTTTTAAGATTAATTTAATTAGTGACTTTTAAATACCATATACACCGAAAAAATACAACAAATTCATTAGCTATGTTTTACATTTTTTAAGCAAAAATAGAACAATAGTAAGTTTTAAGAATCGAATTAAATATGCTTTTTTTATCAGTTAAAATAAATTTTACTAATACAAATTTAAACAGTATTGAAACTGTCAAATGCGTAACACATGTAAAATTCCTAGGTGATAGATTTTGTGTAGAAACGATAATACATAATAGTGCTTAGTTTAAGCTAAATTTTTGTTACCCATTCTTCAAATCGTCCAACTCTTTCAATCGCCCCACGCTTCCAATCGTCCCACGCTTTCAATCGTCCCACTCTTCCAGTCTTCCCACACTTCTAATCTTCTCTCTCCAGCTATCTCTACCATACATATATACTTTCATATTAGACGAAACGCAGTTATATATTAATATATGTAACGGGTATAAAATGAATAATGTAATAATCTAGTGCGATAAACATAAAAGTATTCACACATATAAATATAAATAATTTTTTTAAGTTTATTTGTAATTTGTACTCTTTTTTATACATTTTAATATTAACTCATCATTTCAAAATGCCGCAATCGGTGGATATTATAAGTTGTTGATCAATGGATTTCTTTCCAAAACAAGAAACTGAAAATTGTACCGGAATATGGATACACTGTAAAAACACGTGTATCTTAATTTAAGGTAAATATAATATAACCACAACTGAAAATATACAATAACCTCTTCCGAGTTATCCACGATTTCGAAAAGAGTTCCTTATATTTAGAAAGTGATATATTTTCAAGTTTTAAAGAAGCATTTTCCTAAACAAAACTTTCGTAAACATATTCTGGTTGGCTTTATAGTTTCTTAAACAGTTATCTCGAACAATAATAGGGATTTCTCAATTGTCAACAATTCTCTAGTAATCATTTTCGTGTTAAACAAATATGTCTTACTGCCAATTTAAAAAATAATAATATTAATATTAATCTATTTTTATAAAATCCGAGTATCTGTGTTACTCACAATTTCGGTAGGGCCGCCTCATTGTAATGAGTAATTGTTCAAAATTACTAATGCAGGGTTAGAACACTACGGCCAAATGTTGACAAAATAAAAAGGTTTGGTCAAAATATAGCCTTTGGTAAAATATAGTCAAATAGTTAAACGAAATATCGCCAAATTTGGCGACAAAAATAAGTTGTCGTATATAAAGCCAACTTGGCGATAGCTAGCTAATTTGTCGAAATTCCCATTTAAAAAGCATTAATATTTAATAATCAAGGGTAGCGCAATTTAATTTAAAATCCGCGCTTTTAAGTTTTTTTTTTTTTTTTTTTTTTTTTTTTTCAAAATCTATGGGTGAGAATTTAAAGTGTAATATACGAAAATGTACGTCTTTACATATTCATCACAATGCTACTAATAGCAAAACAATCAATAGACAGCGCTGTACTTTCTGAGTTCCTAACTGCCCGATTTTAATGTGCTTTAAGTGCTTTTCCAATATAGGGGCCTTGGCGAGATAGACAAAATTAAATTTGGCAACATATTTTCTAGCTACTTATTTACTGTTTCATATACTCAAGTAATTTTTCAATGCAATTTATTTAATATAAAGAAGCCATTTAACTATTTCTGCATACAAACTGAAGTAAATTTGGATATAAAAATAAACGATAATATAGATATAAATAAAATGTTTATAGATTATATAAAAAAACTTAAAAGTTCATTAATTTTGTTTTTCTGTATATATCATTTAGCAAAAAAGTACCACTTCTGAAGCCCAAATTACAACAAACTTTTTTAAAAGGTACGCCAAGGCCCCTATACTGGGAAAGTACCGCGATTTATATAGTACGATACAGAAGTTAAATTCTCGATACTTTTCCACTTTAGGGGCATTCGCGAAGAATGAAAATTGGCAACATATGTTCTGGCAAAGTATTCGCTGTTTAAATTCATATACACACGCATTTTTATTCAATATTTATACAATTAGTTTAGCATAAAGAAGCCATATATCTAATTTTATAAAATAGGCATGACTTTTAATCCCTAAAAAGCCTCAAATCCGCACAATACTTGGAACTAAGCTGTGCGGATTAGTTCTCTTCTACTGTATTACAGTTTTTCATAATTTAGATTCGTTTATAAAGTCTCTTTTCTTCATCTATCATTGCAGAACAAGCGAGAAAAAATCATATTCTTGCACATGTGCTAAATGTAATAAGGAATATGAGATATATCTTTATATCTCATATTCCGTCATTTTTGATGGGCTATCTTTCTATTTTTAATATAATATTGTTATTCTGGCATGTATAAATTCTGTTACACAACTAAAAATAATTAATACAGTATAAATAAATCCCTTCCGGCCCGGTTACAGGCGGATATGGATTTCGAAGTTAAGTATACTAATTTCACCAACAAAAACTAAAAAATAATTAGAGATAAACCCACTTTAACAAATTTATCTGGCCGCTTTTGACAAGTTTTTATTTCATTTTATGTAATAGCTGATTTTATCAGAATCATGTTAAGGCGGTATTAAAAAAAAATACTTTTTCATGCTCAACAACTCGAAATTTTCTGGCACATTTTCAGATTCATTTTTAATAGAAAAAAACATGAAACTTGCTGGCGTGACTTTTGAAGAGATTTACAAGCTACCTGTGTTTTTATTTTTCGTTCAATTAATTGAAACTTGATTTATAAACAATTATTTTCTCAGTAGAACAATATTTTTTGTTTCTAACACTTTCGCTTTGGGATATTCTCTTCAAAATGTCCACTTTGACATTATTTTTTGAAAGATATTCTGCCTCTATCAAAATATTGATCATTACGGTACATTATATAGTTTCTGAATAAGAGAATCTACCAATTGGATGCGTATGACAGAAAAATGAATTTAAAACTGAGTAAGAAAATAAGCAGTTTGGATTTGAATACACCCTTAATAAGATGATTTTTTTTTTTCTTCAACCGCTATGTATTTTTTATTTGTTTTTGCTGTAAGAATTGGTCCTATCAAAAACTGTTATGTGTAAATGTTGTAGACAATTGTAAGAAGATGTATGATAAATTCATGGGGATTTTATATCTTGTGAATTGACGGAGTTATGGAACATTTTTCCTCAACCCCGCCCCCCCCCTTTTTTTTTGTTTTCGTTTTATATTTAAATTTTTTTTCGGTACGAAATGGTCCTATCAAAAACTTGTGAATATAAAAGTTGTAGATAATATTAAGGAGATTTATAATAAAATTAATTGGAATTGACACCTTTAGATTTGACGAAGTTATGAATTTCTCCAAAAAACCCCTATTTTTGCGCCCCTTGAGCCCATTTTTAATTTTATCAAAAATCTGTGATACATAAATTTTTAGCCCTGTTTTTAGAAGTAATGAATACTTTAATCTGATTAGATATGTACAAAAATTAAAATGTTATGGGTTTTTTTTCGGTTTTCACAAAATCCCTCCCTATTTCCATCCCCTTGGTCCGATTTTGCCCATATGACTTGACCGATATTTTATGCCTCTTGATTTTATGTATCAGTTTAAAAGATTTGCGCAGAATTGTGGAAATTATCTTGTCCAGAAGAAAGTGATATATATATATATATAGATAGATAGATAGATAGATAGATAGATAGATAAAGTTTTTTACTGAGGGTGGTTTTAGGTTCTAGGTGTCATGATCGGTGTAGATCTGCAATTTTTTTTTCCCTGAAATTCCAACATAGGGGAAAATGTAATAGGAAATCTACCTACAACTACACGGAAACGGTTTAGAAAATTAGATTAGAGAAAAATATAGCTTTTTTTTTTTTCATCTTTAACTATCAAAAATATATTTGTTTTTGACGTTTCTAAATATAATGAATGCTTTTTGGCATCGAGCGTGACTTGGAAGTATTTATTGTATAAGTTCGTATGTTGTTATATTATACTCTCTGTGATTAACTTCTTTTAATTTTTACAACGTACAATTTCGAAAAGTCAGCAGATCTATTATATACATATTATGAAGGTATTTCTTGTCTGTATTTTTTAATTTTTTGCTCTGGTGATTTTTGAAACTTCATTTATCATTACTCATGTATAAATAATAAACAATTCCTCATTACATGATTAAGCGCTCGTTTCGCTCTCTTCAGACATTAATTAATAGATGAATGATTCTTAGGAAATTTTGCACACCGAAGGAGTTTTAGCACATTGTGCTTAAAGCATGCTTATAATGCATATTTCAAACAACAGATTCCATCACAAAATATGTTAAGGAAGTATATACGCTTAATAAGCTGAATGAAATTGAAATTTTACCCGCTTTTATGAGATTACATATTTTATTAATGTACAGCAACATAGAAACGATTCAGTTTTGGCATTTTACTATATCTGGGAAATTTTTGATACGTGTTATAAAATTTGCTGGTTTTCGATTACAATACAAAATAGTGAAAATAAAGTTTAATAAAATTTAATAACAGCGATATATGTACATTGATATTGGGTATGTCAGTCTACCATATAAAATGGAAAATGAGCAATATGTACATATTTTTATAAGATAGATAATGTCTAATTCTCATAACGGAATGAAAAACAAAACTAAAAAGCCTTAGATTTTGAACAATTCTTATGTTACTTATGATAAAATTACGCGTCTTTAGAAAACTGTTAAAGAATTTCTATTTACACACATAAAAAACTACATTATTTTATGTTTGTATTTCATTCTTTTGGTTTTGAAAGTGGTTTTTTGTCCTTAAATAAATAGATACCATTTTATTGTACCTAAATAATGCGCTAATAGAACAAAATAAATTATCTGCTAATAAATATACGTATTATATATATATATATATATATATATATATATATATATATATTTTATAAAGATTAACAATTACTTTTCTGATGTTTGAAGTACAATAACTATTATAAACATGATTTATTTTTTTTTCAGAATGGATATATTTTTTATTATTATAAAATTTTAAAAAAATGACAAGATATATATATATATATATTCTTTATGGCTTATTTAAGAAAAAAATATAATGCATAAGATTTATTTCTTATTGGGATTTATTTTCTTAATGCAATTAATTGTTTTATGAGAAAAAAAATGTTTGCAATCTCGCTGAATGCAATAAGAAATATATTAAATAAAGGCACTTTCTTTTATGAGTGTTTTCTTTTATGTCTCAAGAAAACATTAATTGTATTTTTTTATTATCATGATATAAATACAAAATTTAAATAATTAATACTTAAAAAAATATATATATTATATTTTGGAAGAATAAAACGCATAAAAATTTTACGTATAGAGTTTTATTATAGAAGTTATTAATGACATTTTAAAAATTCTACTAATAAATTAATTTTTTTTAACTTTTATATCGTTAAGCGGAAGGATCAAAACCACGTATATATATATCGTTTCTTGAAAGCAGCAGTAGGACATCTAATAACAATTGAAAATGGGGTGTCTAACTTACTGCTATGGAAAACTGTGTCTGCATCTAGTAGAGCAGTAGGAAATTTCTATAAAACACATCTGAGATATATTATTAATTATAACTTTGTGTTTCAGAATTTGTTCTACTAGATGCAAACACAGTTATTCATAGCAGTAAGTCAGACATCTCATATTTTATTATTATTAGATGCCTTAATGTTGCTCTGAGGCGACGATATATATATGTGGTTTTTGTTTTTTCCGTTTAACGATATAAAAGATTAAAAACATGTATTTTATTAGTTGAATTTAAAAAAATGTTATCAATAACTTATATAATAAAACTATATACATAAATTTTTATTCGTTTATATTTTAATCAACATCGATTTGCATAATGACTTTTAGGTTCATTTATTTTGAATTTGACATATTGCACTTACTTCGTTTATATATACAAGACATAAGTTATAAAAACATCCTAAATAGGTACTCAAATCGAGACAAGTTCGGACAAATATTGTAATCTCTTAAATATCGTGGATGTGTTAATTACTCAAGTGCGTAGCACTTATACTTCGTTTACAGTGATACACTAAATGATTACATCGGTGAAAACTCGTTTGCGCTGATTAATAACGAAATTAAAGAATATAAATTTGCTTTTTTGTTTTTTTCAGATGGTATATCTTGAACGTGTTCGTAAGTCAAAATTATTATATGATTTCTTTTAAAATAATGACACTTTTAAAATCTAAATAAAATTATTATAATTCCCGCTACATTTTTAATTAGTTAATAAATATATTAAATTTATTTGGAAAGAAAATAAAAGATTTGTTTAGTTTGATAATTGAGACAAAAATTATTTCGTTAGTATTCAATAATGGTTTGGATTCGAACCTCGTTTCATCGACCAAAATATATTACTGCATTCTACGTCATATTAGACTTCTTTCCGCACGATATGCTAGGACGTGGACTGATATATTTAATATTGTGCACGTGTTTACTACCGAAGATATTTCGATAAGAATTTTTTATTTATTTATTTTATTTTATTTTTAATTTTTTTTTTAAAATTTAAATGCTCTTCTGAAAATTGAAAAAAAAAAAAACACTTCTGTCAGTGCGGCAATACTTTAAACTCATTTTTAAAATCAGATAAATTTTTTCAACTTTTTAGACATTATATCTTTTGTTAGGAGACTCATGGCAATTAAGAGACACATAAACAATTTTGATCGCCTCATATCGCTCACCCGTAAGAAAAGTGACACATCTCGACAAAAGTAAATTTCACAGGAGAGGCAAAAGGGGGGAAAACTTGCATGATTTGACTGTAACGTGAAATTATAGCACTTAACTACTGATGCAGGAATAAAAAGGTGCATAAATGCATTAAACCCTTAAGGGGTCTTGTACCTTTTAAACGCGTCGAACATTAACGAAAAACTTCAAAGTTTGAATTAGTCAATATTCAAAGCCTTTTTATGTATAAACATGAAATTTTGGATATTGATTAAACAGATTATGCTATGTAATATGCTACCATTAAATATTTATTAACCCTTTACAGAATTTGTGTATTGTTGAAAACAAAATAGCTCTTTTTTTACCCCATAA
Organism: Maratus speciosus; assembly: GCA_963932465.1. NCBI lineage: Eukaryota > Metazoa > Arthropoda > Arachnida > Araneae > Salticidae > Maratus > Maratus speciosus. Next base: position 426,112,968 of record OZ010795.1, on the reverse strand, counting down.
ATCATTGCGCGCATGATATCATGAAAATGTATGTATGGATTGGCATGAAATTTGGTAAAGATACTAAACATATATATGTGTTTAAAATGATCTACTCTTAGGCTAAAATTATTTCATTAACTATATAAAAAAATATTTTCGTAAAAAAAAAATAAATAAATAAATAAATAAAAAAATAAAAAAATAAAAAAATTGTATTTTTAATGAATAAAAATAGTCATAACTAAAAACACCATTGTAAATACTTAAAAGTATTAAATTATAAGCAGAAGTTCTCTTATACGTCCATTAAAAATATTTCAAAAATATATATTCTAAAAACACACTCAAAATATATATTAAGCATTTAATTGCTAAAAAGGACGTCAAACGTTAATAAAATACATTAAAAGATCTTAATAATTTGACATGTTTCGATTGAATTTACTCAATCATCATCAGAAAAACAAATAAACACAAAGATGGAAAATGACAATAAACTATTACAAATGAAATTTAAAAATAAATAAATAAAAATCACGCGCGTAATATTTTAACATGTTTCACGTTGCCCTATTTTATTTTCAAATTATCTAACAATTCAATCCAAATATTTGGGATTTGAAATGGTAAGGAATCATTGCAGACCATTGAGTTTCTACCGTAAATTTCAATAGATTCTCTAATAAAAAGTTGCAAATAAAAATCTGACCTATAAATTATTCTACTTTCATTAAACAAAATGTTTATGTTTTCTATTTTATTTAGCCTAGATAATGCGGTTTTACCTCTATTAAATTTTATGTCTGCAATGTGCTCTTTACATCTCACTTGGAATTTTCTCTGAGTCATGCCAATATAATAATTTCTATAACCACCTTCTTTAAGAAAAGGAATGATATAAACACCGGAAAGGTCAAATTTATCAATAGGGTCAATTCTGGTGGTTAAAATTGATTTTAATTTAGGAGGGGGTCTAGCAATTAAATTTACATCAAACTTTTTAAGTTGAGTTTTAGCGGATTCAAAGAAATTTGGATAATAATTTATAACCACCCTTTTCATGTTATTTTCTCTGTCGGTTTTATTCTCAAAAACTGCATCGCTCCTTTTGTTAATAAACTTTTTAATTAATTTATTAACTATTTTAACATGATATCCGTTGTTAATAGCTATTGTTTTAATTTTATATAATTCATCATTTAAATATTCAGGGGAACAAATTCTAAAAGCTCTGTTAATAAGGAATCTAAAGGTAGATAATTTATAAGAATATGGAGTGCAAGCATCAAAAGGTATAACATTTAAGTTAGTTATTGGCTTACGATATATTGAAAGAATTAGTTTATTATTTTCTCTTTTTAATTCAACATCTAAAAAAGGTAATTTCTTATCGGTTTCAAGTTCAAAAGTAAATTTAATCTTATTATCTAAATCATTTAACTGTTGAATAAAAACTAACAATTTATCAACTTCTCATTGCCAAACAATAAAAATATCATCTACATAACGTAGCCATACTAAAGGTAATACTTGAAAAGTACTGAAAATTTTTGATTCAAGGGGGCGTAATTTGAATTCTGCTAGGAGGCCTGAAATTGGAGATCCCATTGGGGCACCGTCTGATTGTTGATAAATTATATTGTTAAAAATAAAATAATTACTATTAATTATTAGGTTTAGGCCACTTTTTAAAGTGTTTTTCATTGGTATGTCAAAATCTTCTCTATTGTCAATGAACTGTTCGATGGTTTGAGCTACTTCTGAAGTATCTATCGATGGATATAATGACGCAATGTCTAAGCTTGCTAAAATGGAATCATCTGTAGATCGTAGAATCATCTGTAATCATCGGAAGATTAGAGAAAATCGACTTTACAGATGATTGCATTTTAGCAAGCTTAGACATTTGGCTTTATTGGAATGCCGTACTGGCTGTCACGATAGTAGATAAGGATCACATGCAGCGATAATGGCGTAAAAGAAGTGGTCAGAACAGATAATTCGAATCTGTTATGTTAGTAGAACAAATTGATGAAATGCAGTTGTCGAGTGAAAACAATGGAATGCATCGTTCCGTGAAGTTTCCCCAGAAGAAATTGAAAACAACACATAATCAACTAAGCACTTTATTAGAACATCTTTCAGAAAGTGCAGTTTCCACCAAGATAATTAGCCATCACTCCGTAGTAGTAATTAGGTTTAAACAAAGTTCCAGATAATCGAATAACAGGACGGTGACCAGGGGATGGATGAAAACTGGAAATACGACTCAAATCTGCTGAAACACAGCGAGTATCAACTTTTTGTTCCTTCAATGTATGGATACAAATATGACGTAGGTCACGCTCTCAACCAATGAATAATTAAGAATGTCACGTCAATAGAGTGCGAACAGAACTAGCGGATGAATTTGGAGGAAAAAAGGATAACATGAGAAATGCGCGGGAAGTAAAAATGGAAGCTAAAAGAATAATATCGAAAAAAAAAAAGCGCGGGAATGGAACATTTAATTTAAGAACACTAAAAGCGTAATATTTAAGGGATTAAGACAAGTGAGACATTAAATTAAAGGGAATTTAACAGAGTTAACGATAGAGATTATTTAAGGATAAGGATTTAGTGAAAATAAAGTAATAATTTAGAATAAAATAAGGAAATCGCGGAATTAGATCTAATAATGTAACATATATATATATATATATATATCATTTAGGTTTACATTCTTCAAATAAAGTTTTTTCTTTATCGGTATCCGAGCCATACATTTTTAATTACATCATTTTCATTAAATTACATTTGTTAAGCTAAATTCAAAGCTCAAAGAAATGAACTCAATAAATTAGTAATAGTTCGAGAAGTAAGACCAATTTATTTTATGTGTATTGGATCCGATGTATGCACCTTTAAAAAGTTAAAAGTAAACCATTTTACGCTTCCGATTTAGCTGGACGAACTTATAAGAAAATTTTATTATGAAGATTATTTTTTGCATAAGAACTAATTATAAAATTTAGAGGATATCCCAAACTTTGATGGAACCCATCCTCCCCTGCCAAGATATAAAATTTTGGCTCATTGCTTGAAAGAAATTGTTGAAAAAAAAATGCATTATGTCTTTCAAAATAAGAGATAAAGGAAATCCAGTTTATTAATGTTATGATTATATAGATATAAATGATTATTGGAACTTCATATATTAGTTTTTTACTATGGACAACAGGTCCCTGTTGAATATGGGCTTATGCCCTTAAAAAATGCGCTGTGATAGCGATATGCCGTTTTGACTATGTACTTTAGTCCATAGAACTTATGTACTTATGTCTCTGTTTTAAATGGAGATATTCACAGAGATAGTGGCGCTGTGATAGCGTTTTTTTCGTTTTTATACAGTTTAAGTGACGAATTTATGAATATATTTTTAGGCGAAATTTTGCATTTATATGTAATGTAATAGGCCGAGATTTGCATAAAAGGTAAGAGAAGAAATCGCCCTGAACATGACACTGTGATAGCGAACGGATGCGGTACTTGTTAAAAAAAAAAAAAAAAAAAAAAAAAAAAAAAAAAGTAACGAATCTATTAATTGTATAATCTAGATTTAATTTGCTTATTTGTAATAAGCAAAAATTTCCGCATTTTTTGATATATTTCCTGTTCAATAGACTTAGCTATGAAATATCTTTTCCTGCCACAGAACGCCTCTGTGTAATATTGAAACATGTATTGACAAAAATTGTTAAAGTGTAATAATAAGAAAAGAAAAAGGAATATGAGATAGAAGAAAGTATTGAGGGATCGAAAAGAGGGATTAAAAGAGAAACGAATAGAAAGAAAGCAAGAAATTTGAAAGGATTGGCACGGCAGAAAAGTTTTATCAAAGGTTTACCTTCTTTTATGATTTTATCCAAGACTGTCAAACGATACTAAGCATAACAAGCTAATAGATGATACTGTCATATGGAATATCGCAAATTGTTGAAAGTTGTCGTTTTTTTCTCCTTCAGCATTTAATGGACTTTGCTTCACACTTTGTAACATAAAGATGTAAAGCTTTTGATTTTTTTTCTGATGTGTATGAGAATAAATAATAAATAAAGGCGAATAATATATGATCAAATGAATAAATTTTAATATTTGATTTTATAATTTTAAATGTGTGTCTGCGTGTGTGATATTGAATTAAGCAACTAATTATGTTTCAAGAGCAAAATTTTTATTTCAGCATCATATCATCTTCGTTTTCTTCTTAAAAATATGTGTATTTTTCATTTTCAGCTACTTTAAATTTTATGAACTGTTTACTCTTATTAGTATAATGATATATTATTATATAATATAAATATATTAAATATTATTTGTTACTTCCAGATTCACAGTGGAATGGTCAAACGTCTCAATTAATAGTCTCAAGTGCTGAATCATCTGCCACTTTAAGAGGGTTAACTCCCGTGACTCTTTATTATATTCGTGTTATAGCTGAAAATGTACTTGGTCAAAGTGATCCTAGTGATGTTAGCGAAATAACTACAGAAGAAGAAGGTACAGTACTATAGAACATTACTTAAATGCATTCTTACGTTCATTTAAATGGCAAAAATAATTAATAAATCAATAATAATTAATTATTAGATAAAAAAAGAACTACTATTCATTAATGGATGAAAGGTTTTGCGTTATCACTACGCTATACTTGGTTGTTTCCCAATAAGTAAGCTATAGTAAATTGTAAATGTGTAACACAATAACTTGCAAAATCACTACTTATTGAGCAGCATTTTAATAAAACCTTGAAAACATTAGTATTTATTTAATTTAATATAAGATTTTTGATCAACATGTTAAATTCCGGGTGTATCATTTTTTTGAAACGAACTGTAACGTCGTTTATTTTTCTATATATGATAGATTAGCAGTAGTCCAGGCAATAGAGACCGTATAAGGGCTCTACCTCGCAAAATTTATGGTACTTCTGGAAAAAGGCTTACTATATGTTTTTGGGGTCACTGAATCAAAATTGTTAAATTCCCACCAAAATTTCCCCCGCCAATCCCTCCATAATTTGGCAAAATGCCCCCCCCCCAAAAAAAAAAAAGTTTTTATTAAAAAAAATCTATTTTTTATTGTTTTAGGGGAAAAGTATCTAGAAATTCAGAAAGTAGATAAAATTTGCAACAAATTAGATACCTGACATTATGACTTAGGATGAAGTGGTAGAAGGGGGATCTGCCTCGGAACATGCGCTCGGTGCTGCGTGGACTAAGTTGTGAAATTCCACTTTACCACTCACAGTTTACATTCGTCCTCCCATCTCCCCTCCAAACTTTCTCTATAAGATTTACTTTAAGTTTTTTGAGTCACTGAATCCGAATTTTTAACTCCCCCCCCCAAATCCCCCCCAAATAGTTCTTTTTAATATAAATTTCTTATTGTTTTAAGGGAAAAGCATTACGAAATTCAGAAACTAGGCAAAATTTGCAACAAATAGGATAGATGACATTATGATGCAGGATGAACGGGGAGTGGTAGGGCTGCGTCTGAACATGCACTGTGGCGCTACGTGCACTAAGTTATGAAGTCCAGGCAGTAGGGGATTTTACGTGGCAAAATTAATACTAGTTTTGGATTTTGACTCACTTTATGTTTTTTGGGTCGCTGAATCCGAATTTGTAACTTCCCACCAAAATTTCACCCGGCAACCCCTCAAAAAATTGGTTTTTGAGAAAAGCGCGCGGGGAATATTCCGAGGCAGTCCCCTCTCTCCCCGTTTATCCTTCGTCATATATCCTATTTGTTGCAAATTTTGTCTAGTTTCTGAATTTCGTAATGCTTTTCTGCTAAAACAATAAGAAATTTAAGTTAAAAACAAGTATTTGGGGGAGGGGGGGGGGGTTCGGGGGGAAATTTTTGGGGGTAAGTTAAAAATTTGGATTCAGCGACCCAAAAACTTAAAGTAAACCATATAGAGAAAGTTCGGAGGGGAGATGGGAGGGCGAATGTAAACGTGTGAGTGGTTAATTGGAATTGCTTATTGGAAACTTAGTCCACGCAGCACCACGGCACATGTTCCGAGGCAGATCCCCCCTTCCCATTCATCCTAAGTCATAGTGTCATATATCTAATTTGTTGCAAATTTTGTCTACTTTCTGAATTTTTAGATACTTTTCCCCTAAAACAATAAAAAATTGATTTTTTTAATTTTTGATTGGGTTTTGATTTTTTAATTGATTTTTTTTAATAAAAATCTTTTTTGTGGGTCTTTTTACCAAACTTTGGGGGGTTGCCGGGGGAAATTTTGGTGGGAAGTTACAAATTCGGATTCAGCGACCCCAAAAACATAAAGTAAGCCGATTTCCGGAACTATAATTAATTTTGCATTGTAAAATGCCCTATTGCCGGGTCTACAGCTACAGTTTAGGAAATTGTCAGTCAGCTGACGCACCAGCAGCGATGTTTCGATAAAAATACCACATAGACCGATATAATACGAAATGAATGACTAAATATTGTTGATGGCTATTTAGAATCCGGGTTAACTTTAGTTGTAGTGTCATTCGTTTCACATTTTACATTTCAGATTTGTGTGCAAACTTTTTATGGAAACAACCTCGCGGCTGCGCCAGGCGAATGACTGTATCGCTATTAGCACAGTCTAATCTTTCATATATTCTCGAATATTCTTGAATATCATTCAGTTATTAATAGAGCTTAATTTGTTTGCTAAAGTGAAACGCAGTGAGAATATTAGAGACCATCTCGTCTATTACAAATAGCAGTTTTGACATTATCTGTCAGACCCTTTGGATTCATTTTTCATATAGTCGTGCTAGTTTTTTAATTTACGAAAGTCTAAACAGTTAACTATCTTGATTTCCTGTATAACATTATTATTTAAACATTGTGTCAATTTGTTTATCCTCTAAGTTATCCTAATAACTTATGTCTGAAGCTTTACATTTGGAATGTTAGGTGTCTTAAATACATTTTAATAAACACTTCTGTCAAAATTTATTATGACTCTGTTCGCAGTGCAGCTTTGATAGTTTTGGTGCATTATTAAAAATTCAATATTTTAAAAATATCACCAGATGTTCGTTTTTTTCTTAGATTTAGTTTCAGGGAAAACTCGGAATCCCAAAATGTCAGAAAAATCAGAATAGCAGAAAAAAAAAATATTCTTAAGATAAATGTTGATTGATGTCGCCATTTTAATTTCGAATTCGCTATTTGACCGTATTAACGATAGTTTTATAAAAACGTAATTACATCGAATCATCAAAAAGAAAAATTATATTCCATATAAAGAACTTGCTTGAGACGTAAAATTTATAGAGAGGAAGAAATTGATGTACATTGCATTCAAGGACGTGCGTAATTATTAATAAATCGAATTTTGTTACAGTCAAATCGAAGGTTTCATAAAAATGTACTTTTAGTCTGCTTTTTAATATATAGGGTAGATGTGCCAGTAATGGACACCCTTAAGGAATTTCTTTAAAAATTATTTTTTTATTAATAGTTAAAATTATTATATTCCAGTTTTTTCAATATTATATTAATCTGTCGACAATATTTAACCATTCTGATAGCCTCATTTCCCAATATGAATAGAAATTTAATTTTAAATAACAGAAATATATCAAAACACCCAAAAGCCCAGTAATGGACACCCTCTGGCCCAGTAGTGGACACCCTCTGTTCCAGTAATGGACACCCCATAAAAAGTAATAAATATAATTGTTTTTATGACTATTTAGAACCAGAATTTAATGAATACATACTAATGAAAGAAAATAGTTATTTTCAAATAAATTTAACATTTAGGATACCAGTAATTAATAAAGTATTTGTGATAATCATTTATTGTTTGTATCAATTATTGAAATTATCAGAAGATCGATGTTTTAATTATTTTAGATGTATAGATTAAAATACTAAATATCAGGCAATTACAGCTATCAAATTATTGTAACAGTGGATTTAAAGGGTAATTAAAAAAAGTTTTGGAATATTAATGTTTAGTTTCGTGCCACTATTTTTAAATGTTTAGTTTTGTGTCACTATTTTTAACAATCTTCCAGATTCTACTTGATATATCATTTATAATAATTAATATTACAAATATGAAAGAAACGATATTGTGAGTTGAATATTTTAAATACTAAATAAAATAATTTCAAAATAAAACTGTAGTACTGATGTTTGAGGTCAATGATCTGCAGATTTACTATAGTTTCACGAATATTACCTGTAACTTTCATTAATAGTATTACATTTTTTTTAAAATAAGGAAACATTTAAGACAGAAAATAGATTTTTAATAGCTTCTGTAACTTAATTGTTTTTATTTAAACGGAGAGGGATTAAGCCCTATGAGCCCCTCTTTGACTGTGCTCTTAAACGATATTTTTTGCTTCCTGGCTGGTTTGATTGCCGGATTATAAAATATGCAAGGTATATGTACTACATAAAATAATAATAATAATAAATAAAATAAAATATTGAAATTTCATAAAATCTCATAAAATAACTTAAAAGCAGCTATTTATAAAAGTTTTGTTGTTATTACATTTTGGTAAGTATAATTTAAAAATTAAATTTGATTATTTAGGTTTGCAGTTAAGCCAAAGTGTTTTATGCACTATAAACATTACTAAAATTGCATTTTTAGCAATGTCTACATGGGGTGTCCATTACTGGAAAATGACTAATTAACCATCCCAGTAATGGACACCCCTCTTAAAATCTTAAAAATAAATGAAATTTTGTAAATGGCCATTGGTATATAAAATTCAAAGTTTTCTATTGCTACTCAAACAAAAACATTCAAATTTTGCAAGAAAATAAATAATATATAAATTGATTAAACGAAGCCAACTCTTAGTCTCTTCATCAAGATTTTCACAGAAAAACAGCGAAACTTTGAAACATTATTTTCTGCTTCCAGATTGGTTTGATTAAAAGTGTCAACAATAACTCAGTTTTATAAAACATACAAGGGGGAATTATAAAAAAAAATAATTAAAGCTAAATATTTATTAGTTATTTTTTTATGAACCAAAAACTTCAAGGGGTGTCCATTACTGGAAGGGTGTCCATTACTGGCACATCTACCCTATATATATTTATCCTGACAAGACTTGCAATTTAACGGTATTTCCTCAAATGCAGACAACTGATTATCCATCTCCAAATGTAATAAGACTCTTATTTCTCTTCTATTAAGTTGTCATATACTGAGTCATTTCTATGTTTTTAGTGTATTTTTTACTCGTGATGTTTACCATTTGCATGTTATTTTTTATGTAAATTTTATAATAATGTATATTGTCATTCGTTTATGATAATCATTTACGGCGCTAAGAAACTTTTCAATAACCAGTAAAGGACATTTATTTAAACTCTTAATTTTGATTTTTAAAGAAAACTTTAACAGTTTAATTTGAAACAGAAGCCTGTGCAATGAATTCATATCACACTCATTTTATATTTATTTATATTGTGTATCCAATTGATAAATATTGTTCAGCGTAATTGTTAAATGTTTTCTATACTACTTAAAAAATAAAAACGAAATGTATATTTTAGCACCATCTGGAGCACCAACAGACGTGCAAGTACATTCTACGGGAGCTCAATCGATGAAAGTCACTTGGAAAGTAATTTACTTTATTTATTTTAATCTTTATTTTAATACCCTTAAAGATCCATCTCCGAAATACAGAGTTTATATTAGGTATTTTTAATAAAATGTTGAATAAACTGTTGTGCTACACTAATAAGGTAAAAATCTTTCTTATAACGATATAAAATTAAGAAACGCAGAAATTCTGCAGAATGAACATTACATTTTTTCATCAGGCGCAAAGAATATGTGCTAACACTTTGGAAGAATGAGGGAGAGTGAGAGGAAATAGAAGAGAAAAAAAAAAAAAAAATCGCCTATCTTAAAACAAAACGAAACAGCCAGTAACACAGGAAGCATTTTTCAAAAAAACCCGAACAGAATGAGAAATGTCTAGCAAACTGAATAAAAAGACTAATTTAGTAAAGGGAAAAAATCTTGGGAAAAAATGTGTATAAAAACGTAGAAAGAGGATAAAAAAAAACAAAAAAATATATATAAAATAAGTTAAAAAAATGAATATTAATAAATAAAAAATAATTAAAATAAAATAAATATTAATAAATAAAAAATAATTAATTATATAAAAGTATCAATATAAAAACGAAATAAATTAAATTAAAAAATAACAAAATAATAATATTAATAATGAAAAAAGGTTATATGGTTGAGCAGTACAAGATATTTTCACGGCTGCAGCTATCATTGAAAAAGCAAATTTTTTAACTATAACATCATGATTAAGATAAATAGCTAAATGTTTGAGAAATTCCATTTCAGATGTGGTTATTGAATTAAATATAAATGTAGCATTTTAAAAATTAATACTGTAGCCAGAATCCCAAACATTCTCCGCAATAATACGAGGAAAAGTCAATTAGTAGGTCACAAACCGATATGTGAGGTCGGATATTAGTAGTAAATTGATTTCAAATATGCTAATAGGCGGCAGCACTGTCCAACTGTAAGATGTCAATTTCGAATTTATGAGACAACAGTTGTACAAGATGATCAGGGGCGTTCAAAAGTTATTGAAGAAGAACGAAGTGATCATCCTGTTGAGATTGCGACAGAAGAAACATTGCGGAAGGTTGAGGAAATGGTTAGACCCGAAAGGCGAACAACAATAGACAGCATAAACAACTGCAACAGGGTGCTCACATGGTTTAGCCTACAGCTGACTGATGTATACGTTCAATGTGAGGTACACAGATGGTTGAGAGTGCGGCAGATGGACTTTTATGCAGCAGGTATTAGAAAACTCATAAAGAGATGGCACGTATGTATCAATGTAAATGACGATTATAGAGAAATAAACGCCTTTAAAGTATGTATCTTGGATTCAATTTTTATTGGCTTTTGTGACCTACTTGCAGACTTGCCCTCGTAGATTTGTTAAGATAAGTATAGTAAATAGAGACATAATGCAAGTGATCTTTTAACCTACCGTACAGATATCTTTTAGTTCGACCTAGATAGATAAACGACAACCATAACGTTGAACAATACAGATTATCCATATGCAATGATCATGAACAGGAAACTAAGTGGAAAAGAATTTAAGCTGATTGACAGGTTTAAAGATAACATTAAAATTGGAAATGTTTAAAACTTTGTTAATTTAAAACACAAAGAATGAGAGAAAGTCAGAGCATTCAAATTATCAGGTTAGGTTTTTGACAGATTTAGAAAAGGTGCATTTACTACATGGCCTATTAATTTATTAACAGCATTATTTAATAAAAGAAAACTTCAAATTCTTTTAAGAGAAAAATATTTTAACTTCATTATTGAAGGAATCATAATCTGAATAATGTTTGAGAGCATGGTTTATATAAGTAAATGTAAAAGACACAAAGTTTCAGGTTAGCTCGGTTATTCGAAAGACTGAGATTTGGATTAGAGAGAGGGAGCGAGAAATATTTCTTATAAATACAGGTTTTCAAATAAGAATCCCATCTAGTAACTTATACATAAATAAATGGAATTATATTAAAATAACTTTTACCCAAAAAGAAAAAAAAATCATATGTTGTTTGGTAGAATTAACAGTATAATATAAAAAGCCAAGCATTTTACGTTCACGCCATATTTCTCTAAAAGAAGATAAGTATAATGAAAACGGAATTGTAACTAAAAAGAATGAAGGCGGTCAGATTTTGTGATTGGTAAACAAAATTATTTCGATAAATTCAATGAATTTTACACGAATCTCATTGCCTTTATGTTAATAAAGATCCTGCTAAGTCGCATTTCACTGTATCATAAAAACTTTTAGGAGTTCTGCTGTGTTAAATACTTGTCAAAATATTGCTTTAGCAATCTACGCTTTTTTTTATGCTTTACATTTAAACTTGGTAAAAAAAGTATTCCTCTAACATTTTTTTTCTCATATATTAGGTCTACTACTTAACATTTTGCTCAGATTCCCCCGTTATTCGTTACTTATACCCATACCACTAACAATTCTAATGATTTTCTCAGTAAATTAAAGTAAATTATAAATTCTGTCAATTGTTCTGGTTATAACTTGCTGTCAAATAGCAATTTACCATTGTTCAAACTGAAAATGCTCTTATTTGCTTAGAAAATAGCTAACGTATTCTAATCTGATATCAAAACCAGTAGTTTTACTAACTTAAATAAAGTTTTCATTGCACACATTATTTTCAAATTTAATAGTAGGTTTAACAAACAGTCTGTCAGTTTATGTACGAAAATTTAATTTATAACAATTCCTCTGTGACATTTAAATAAATAACTTTGATCAAAATTTATTTAATATGTTAAATGTTATATATGATGCGATTATGATGGCGATATTTTTTTTTCAATTAATACTCATTTTGATATTTCCACTATTCTTCAAACTCTCAATTGTTATCGATCAACATATACAATTTAATTTTGAGATAGAAAAATGTGCCTTTACTTATTATATACTATCAAAAGCAGGGAGATTCATTATTTAGGAAGAATTTTTGTACGCACACTTAAATAACTGAATTTTAAATGAAATTTCCGTAGCACACAATAACTCAATTTAAAATAAAAAGGTATGTGTTTATGTTTGAAGTACTTTAAATTGTATTTCTTACATGACGTTGTTCACTAAAGTATTAAAAAAGTTCTTATATTAGCAACATATTATACATTTTTTATGATTCTTTGTTAAGAAAAATATACTTTTAAACTATTCTTTAAAATCATTTATATATATATATATATAATAGAATTTAAAAAATATATATATATTTAAAATTTCATATCCCTTTAAGACCTGACCTACACAATTGTGTAGGTGATCTTAATAAAAAGAAAACACATAGTCATAATTTTGTGGTATTTAAAGTTTAACCTGCACCCAGAAAATTGCTTGAATCCTCCCTTGGCAAAACATGAAATTAGATATTTAAAATACAAATGAGTTAAATATGATGCTATTAATTAGGGGAAATCACCAAAACTTTTCATTTCTCCCAAATATCAACCTGTCTTAAAGGAATATAGAGAATATAACATAATGATTCAACGAATAGCATTTAATTAAAATGATATTCTTCATAGTATTAAAAAAATGCAATCATGTTTTTAAAGTTTTATCTATAAATTAAAATTCTATAAAAAAAAAAATATAAAATCTTGTTGTAAAGGAATCAACAATCTTATATTTATTTTCAAATTTCCTTAATAATAATTTGTATTGAAAATATTTTCAGTAATATATTTCTGCTCTTATAAAAAAGCTTATGAAAAAAAATAATCAATGTTATTTCAGCCTCCGCCGGAAGCTACAAGACACGGTGTAATTAGAGGGTATTATGTGGGCTATAAAGTTTCCGAGACTGAAGAATTTTATACATTCAAACAAGTCCAAAGATCAAGTTCTAGCGATAAAGAAGCAACTTATATTACTGGTTTGCAGCCATTTACACAGTATGACATCGTAGTAAAAGCTTTCAACTCAGCAGGTACAGGTCCACAATCCATAAAAATAACGGGAAAGACCCTAGAAACAGGTACACATTTGATAGATTGTTACCTTTTATTATGAAAGCGTAGTGATCTGTTTATTGATGATATTTTATTATATTACATGCATTAACCGCAGCACGATCGTATTCTCTTTAGAGCTTATGGTATTGAAAAATAGATACCGAAGAAATCTTATTATATTTTTATTAATTTTATGTGATTGATATATGTTCAGTGAAACAACAGATATTCACAGAAATCCTTTAAACAACTTTATAAATTAATTATTACGGAAGGTTTATGTTACAAACATAGTTTATACTGCGTTTTCTTAATTTTCCTAGCTCCACCAACATCTCCACTAGTTAAGGTAATATCGACAACGTCTTCAACTATGGAACTTAAGTGGGAAAAGAATATAAAAAGCAAATCTGCTGTAACAGGTAAATAAATATATATATATTTTTTATTTATATATTTTTAGGTATTGCAAGTGATACGGGATTATTAAAAAGTCCTTAGACATACTTTTGGAGGGTGCAGGGCATATCACATTAAACTACGATTTTTTTTCAGGAAACCAGGTTCATATAGTCCGTCTCAAAAGTTTATTCACTCTTCAAATATGGTTAAAAATAATTGAAGAAGAGAAAATATAAAGCCAATTTACAATAAATACTCAAATACACGATAATTAATCAAGATTAAATAAAATAAGCATTTTTTGTTGGTTAAAATAAAAATTACATATAATATTTATTTAATTTACTTTTTTCCTGGAAGAAAAACTGTCTCAAAAGTTTAATCACATTCGAAAATTTTTTTTTTAGAAACACGGAATTGGATGGGTGTAATGTGATTGTATGACGTCATTTTCCAATTTTATAAAAATATAAAAGTAAATAATTTATTTCAACTCGTTTTAAAAATGCCATAGTGTAAAGAGTTTACAAAAGGTGAGATTTTAAAAGTTTTTGTATTGAAATTACAAAATAAAATTCAAAAATTTTAAATTGATCAAAGCAATGTATCTATTTCAAGTACTCTCTAGAAATGATAATTTCAACCGGAAACCAAGATGTGGACGACCACGTATGACGTTTGTTGAGACGGATAGGAGAATTCGACGATCTCTGTTTAGATAAAATATGACCATGCAGCAAATTAAATATAATATCGGAGTACAGGTGTTCAAAGTTACTGTACATACACGTATTAAAGAATGTGATCACATCATATTAAAGAAAATGGCTTATAAACCTAAGGTCTCAACTACACAAATAACAAGCAAGAATGAACTCTGCCAAAAGGCACATGTTCTGCGGGGGACAAGTGGCTTACTGTTTTATTCAGTGATGGTAAAAAATGGAACTTAGATAGCCCTCATAGGTTGAACATGTATTGGCATGATCTCCGAAAGGAACAAAGGAGTTTTTCAACAGGCAGCAAGGCGGTAAGCCTGTTATGGTTTGGGGGTATACTTTTTCAACAGCCTGCCCTCTCTGGATTTTCTAAACGGAAGATAAAATTCCAAAAATATCAAGAGAAGCTGAACTAACATTTCCTTTCATTCGATGACCTTTTGGGGGGCCCAGAATGCATCTTTGAATAAGTTAATGCCTGTGTGTACATATGTCATACTACATAACCGTGGCTTTCGCAGAACTTTTTTTAAATTCTTGACTTGCCAGCTTTAAGTCCTCGCATAAACACGATTAACAATATCTATGGCATTTTAACCTGTCATGCTTACAGCAATGGGAAACAATATGACTCTCTTGAAGAATTCAAAGGGGGCCATAGAGATAACATGGTACCCTTTGCCACCAGAAACCCCACAAAACTTAATAATTTCGATATACGCGCAATT
Organism: Maratus speciosus; assembly: GCA_963932465.1. Lineage (NCBI taxonomy): Eukaryota > Metazoa > Arthropoda > Arachnida > Araneae > Salticidae > Maratus > Maratus speciosus. Next base: position 426,097,519 of record OZ010795.1, on the reverse strand, counting down.
GTTTGAACTAATCCGAAATCATGGAATAATAATTTGCATGTAACAATTTTGTAAAAATGATAAATATAGTTGTTTTTGAAATTGTACATAAAGTTTTCAGTCAGTTTTGTTTTAAAAAATTTAAATTATATTTTTTACAAATAGGTAACTTTAATTTTTCTACTTTTGATATCTTTTATTTAAACGAACTTGCAAAATATACATATAAAAAATTGTATTTATTTTAACTTTTTTTTATTCATTAAAATCAACATTTTATTCGTATGTTTAAATTTTTGAGACAGATTATCTAATCGATTTATTCAATCGAAAATACATGTGTGAAAATACAGGCTTCCTAAATATTGATTGTTTTGATAAATAATAAAGTTATAAAAATTTGTTAACAAAATTTTCTGTAGATTTGCATTGTTTTGTCTGAAATACAGTACCATAATGGAAGGTGCTGGTATTGTACACTGCTTTAGTTACTAATATTATCTCACTATCTATAAATTTCGAAATATGGAGTGCCTGGATGAGTGATATTTGAGTGTAGACACTGCCCACATTTGTCATGTCTCGTGCCATCATAAATTTCAGCATAAATAAAAGTATTTATGTTTCAAATTTTATTTAATTATCCTCTTCTTTTAAAGTTACAATAAAAAATTCGGATACATATTAGAGTGATACATCATATATTTTTCGTTGACTAAAAGATTTATAATCCTTGTCTTCAAATCACTTATTTTTTTATAGCCCGCACTACTATGTCTTAAAATTTTCGAAATACCTGCATTAATTATAAGTATATTTGAATTACATTATCAAATAATAGTAATTAAACGAAAAAACTTGAAGAAAACTTCTAATTACAAACCATCATTCAAATGAAAATGTGATTCTGTACTATCAACTATAGTTCTGGTCAGGAATTATTTTTAAAATGAATATTGTCTGAAGTTATTCAACAATTTTTTTTGTATTACTTTCGCATAATATATTAATGCTGTTTATGAAATTCTATTGTTCTTTTTTCGGAACGACAACGGATCTCGAATACATTTCTTATTATTGTAATTTTCATTCGTGAAGTCAAAGCGTAAATGAGTCCCTTTTAAAACATTATGAACAGATTAATAAAAATATGCTGGAACTTTTTAATTGTTAAAAATTAAAGCTTAGGGAAGTTAAAATGGTGTTTCAAGTTAACAAACACCGTGGATACCAAAATGTGTCACTTTTCATGCAAATATTTATAGTTTAAGATTTAAGTTTTCGCTAAAATTTTGAAATGCTAGTATTTTGAAATGCTAGTGAGTTATTGAATGGAATTCAAGAAATCCTTTAAGAATTCCTTCAATGGAAATTTTATTCTTATTATTTTTTTTAAATTAACAAGTTTGACAGTAGAATATATTAATGATATTCATGTTCATTTTTCCGGCATATAAACGTGTAATAAGTCTTTCCAGGATATTTATATGAAAAATGTTTAACAATACATTCTTTTAGATCTGTTTCGTGCATAAAATTAACAAATTAAAAATAAAAACCTGATTATGGAATATCTTAGTAAATCCTGGCTTAATGAATTATATATATCAGTGGCGTGGCGTCCGGTCATCGCTGGGTGCGGCGATGACCAAGCAATATTTAAAAACTCTTAATAAGCTTTTAAAACTCTACGATCCAGTTTTAGCAGAACATTTGTAGTTCATTTATAAGTGAAGGTAAGATTTAAAGTTTCTTTTTTGAACATTCAACCATTGAATTTTAGAGTTAATAATTTTTCACCACAAACTTAAATAATTGCGATGAACACCGAAAATTTTCACGCCACGCCACTGATATATATATATATATATATATATATGTGTGTGTGTATTGGAATGAACATGTTTGATAGTAGAGCATATTAACGATATTCATGTACGTATCTTCAGCATATAAACGAGTAATACGTCTTTCGAGAATATTTATACGAAAAATGTTTAAAAATATTTTATTTAACATCAGTTTTGTGTATAAACTTAACAAGTAAAATAAAAAAGCCTGATTATGCAATGTGCAATTTTCAACAGATAAAAGACCATAAAACAGGTAATAAAATAAGAATTTATAGTGGATGAGAACAGTTGGAAAAAAAAAAAAACTAACATCGAATTAGATTTATAAACTACAGATGTTTTTAAGATATTCAAACAAAAGCAAGAAATTATTGTAATTTAGTTAATTTAAACAATAACTGAAAAGCAATTTATTACGAAGTTTTTTTTAATTCAATACAAATTCCTTTTGACTGTACAATATATTACCACAATTCTTTATCATTGTTCAACGGCTTATAAATATGTATTTAATAAGATTATATAATTAACTGATGCAGATCTAATAAAAAGATAAGTTTAATAATAATTTAAAAAAAAATCCTCATTCTAGGTGTTTTATTCTAGTTCTAAAAATAAAATAAAAATATAACTATGAAGACATTTACTTGAATGATACATCATAATACAAGCCGATCACACTAAATGAAAGGTGAAATATGAGATTTAAAGAACAAATATAATATGTTTTTATACAGGATATGTCAAAATACATTTAGCGAATACAAACGGCTATAACTATTTAATGGATAAGAATTTATCAATAAGATTAACATAGAATGTAGACGGAACTTCAAAATTTCTTTACGTAAGGCGCAGGTGCAGTAAAGCGGAAGCCTACGCATGCGTGATTTGAAACTTTGCAACGACAAGAAACTTGTTCATTGCGGCTGTCTCATTAGTAAAAATAGCCAATTATGACGGTAAAAATGACCGATTATTTTCTATGGGGTTATGTAAAAGACAGGGTGCCTCCCATGCCCAAAACAATTGAATAACTCAAATAACAAATTTATAATGCGCTTGCGTCGGTGACTAAACAAATGTTTCATAATGTATAGCGTGAAATGGACTACAACCTAGATGTTGTCCGTGTGACCAAGAGAAGTCACATAGAACATCTATGACGTAGTTATACAAAATATTGACGTTCCACCAACATTCTGTGTTAATCTTATCGATAAATTCTTTTCCATTAAATAATTATAGCAGTTTGTAATAGCTATATTCATTTTGACTTACCCGGTATTATCGTTAATTCTCCTATTATGAAAATATTACAAAAGTTCTCTTTTAAGTTAATTTTATTTGGAATTAATATGCACTATATTTAATTTGTAAAAAATTATAAACTATTGATCGTTACAAATAAAATCTATTTAAAAATAATTTTAGAATACACTCTGCAATACAAAACGGATGACGGTGACTATATACAGCGACAAGTCGGTAACGAAGAAGATCATTATACATTGGAAGGATTACGCTGTGGAACAAGATATCATCTGATTATGACTGCTTCAAACAGTTTAGGTACTGGTGAACCAAGTGCTTCTGTGACAGCAAGGACACAAGGCGCAGGTAAACATTTAGTATAAACGAACATGCTTTCCCATTTCATAAATATTTACTGCGTGGATATTTTACATTTATAATCTTACAATCCTATTCAATAATTTATTAATTGCTATTATTTTCTTAAGTTTATATTTTTAAATTAAAAATAATTCAATTTGAAAAATCATATTATGATGCAACGACATTCATGTAATAAAATATTTGCCTGAAACATTTATGTTAGATTTTTGTTTTTCTCGTTCTTTCATTTTATAAACATTAGTTTTCCATACGTCTTTATTTCAAAGAAATGTCATCAGCCGAATAATTTTACGATATTTTTTTTAATTACTTAACTATCATTTAAGTTAAGTTTCACAAAATTTAAATAAAAGCATTCTACGTTGTACTAACACACATACAAAAAAAATATTCACATTTATTAGTTTATTTGTTAATTATTTTTTGTTTTTGCACAGATATTTAGAGTTATTTCGTTTTTGAAGGTAATTTCTTTCAATATACAATGAATTTTCCTTCCACAATTCACATATGGTATCTTAAGATTTCGCATTTTTAAATTTTCGTGTTTAAAATAATATATTTAAAGTTTCCTATTTGTCTTTGTCTTTTATTTTGATATTCGTTATCTAATACTAATTATGTATTTGTCTTTAGCACCTATGTCACCAGCAGAATCATCATTCATTATTCCAAACAAAACATCTGTGACATTAGTTTTATCAGCTTGGCAAAGTGGTGGATGCCCTATTCGACATTTTATCATTAAATATCGTCCAAAGTACGAGAATCAATGGATAACTATTGCTGAGACTCTGAAAATGCCTAGAGATATATTTGTTCTCCGACATCTAGAACCAGAGAAGGAATATGTTGTAATGGTAACAGCTCACAATGATGCCGGCATAACACAAGGAGAATATTCATTTCGGACGTTAGCTTCATATAATATAGGTACAGATTTATAAGCGTCAGCTGGTATAGACAACATAAAATTATATCTAATGACAATTCCTTTTCAGAGAGTGAATATTTATAATGATCGTATATATTTAAATCGGAACAAATATACTGCAAATGGTTCACTATAATTGCTGCTTACTTTTATTATTTTATTCTGAATATATTAAGGAAACATTAGCTTTTCAAACGCAAAATTCACAAAATATTTTAAACGATTGTGCAAAGATTGTGCAATTTTTTTAAAAAGATATTGTAGTTGTTGTTTTTTTTAATCTAAAGATTTGCATAAATGACCTGACATTCGAAATTTATCTTTATAAGTATACTATTTGTCGCACATAATGTAGTACCTTAATTTTGTTTTTCAACTAATATGATGGAAAAAATGTATAACAACTAACAATTTCATATTTTTTAAATTTTCAACAAATATTCAATAAAATTGTGGTCTTAACAATATTTAAAATAGTTGTTAATTAACATTTTATTGCATTTAAAAGTTTAAAAAATGAGTTAAAAAATGAAAATATAATTGTTTTTGAAGTTACCTAAAGGCTCCTATTTTATAAGATGCGATATAAATAGTCCAGACAAACCTTTTCAAATCATGAACTTTCAGAGTTTCATAACTGAAGCAAATGTTTTCTTAGTTGAAGTGAAATTACTAAATCATGTATAATAAACTATGCTTGATATTTTTAATAAGCTATTTCAGATACACATATTTTATTTGTTTAAAGTAGTTACGTCGTTTTTGTTTCAGAAAAAAAGAAAAAAAAAACTGTTGAATATCTGTTTCTAAAAATGAAATTCCAAAGCATATTTTATACATTAAAATGTATTTTTTCTGAAAACTTACTTTTGGGTGCTTAGACTTACTTACTCAACTACGCTGTAAGCATCTTTATTGACTACGGTCGTGCTGTATATATTTATGTGTTTTTTATATTGAAATTTATTAAACATGTATGATATGAAAATGTGTATTTTATTAATATGCATAAATGTTAATATTTTAACTACATAGAAATGTATATTTTTTTTCATATACGGACTTAGATTATTATTATTATGTAGCTTACAATAAAATATTCAAAATAAATAAAATAAAAATGAAATAACTTAAAATATATATACAACATTTCTTTTTAATATATATATTTTTTTTTTCAATGAGCCTTACGTTTTATAAATGTAGAATATTAAATTAGCAAAGGATACGCAAAATAAAAGCGTTCAGTAATTCTTTATCTAAAAGTGTTTCAACAGCTATTATTCAATAAATCAAATGCAATGAACATTGAAATCGTAAAAGCAATATTGAAATTTTAATAAAAATTTAAGAATTGTATCACTGTTATATCTGGAGGAAAAAGGTGTAAATGAATACATGTCAGAGGTTAAAAGCAATTGTTTAAATTCGCTATCTACTCAGGTATAATGAAAAGAAAGCACATGAGTATCAAACACGAATATGATGGAATTCGGTGAATTTGTTTACGCAATGGTTATTTCCGCATATCGCTAAATTTAAGGAAAATAAATACGGACATCATAGAAAAAATTGTAAAAAATCATTAAAAAACATAATTTACATTACAAGTAAGTGTTTATGTATTGGAGACTTATGTGGTATGTCTAGAAAAGATTAAGTTTCTGCGTCAATTTATTTATTTATTTATTTATTTTACAAATACATTGTATTTGTGATTCCCTTCACTATAAAATTTTAACCAGGAGAACTTTCTGTAATATATGTCTTTTTACCAGTTAAACATAGATTAATTGTTGAGTTTCAGGATTAACTGTATAGTTAATGTAGCTAATTCAATTAATTTGAACCGAAAAAAAAAGAGAACTTTGGAATACAAGAAATATATTATTATTTTTTAATACTTCTGTTAACTATAGCATATGTTTAGAAACCTTCTGCTGCAATATAGATACTATTTATGAAGTGTTTCTTTTAATATATATATATGTGTGCAATATTATGCAAAAAACGGAACGTGACTAAAAAGTACCATTGTTTATTTATACAAGGACATCTTCAATGAAAGATTTAGTAATGTGTTTTTTAATAAAGAATGAACTTTATGTCATATGCTCTATATTAATAAGAATAATGCATTGTAATTGTAATGTATTTCAATCCTAATTTTAAAAATGTTCTGCCCAAATATATTTAGACTATTTTTTGTAATTACATATACATCTATATTCCTTAATAATATTTAAAGCATAAGGAAACATTGGAAAAAGAATTTAATTTAATAACCATATATTACATTTTTTTATGATGAAACCTGTATCGTTATAACCAAGTATGTTTCCTTTTATATTTTTAGATCCTACTTCATCGCCTGCTTTTGGAAAAAGAGAAACAGATTTACCTTTTTACAAGAATGTTTCGTTGGTTATTCCTGTTGTAGTTTCTGCGTTAGTATTTGTTATTGTTGCGTTCATGGTGGTAATTTGTCTGAGGAAGCACTCGGATGAACCAGGAGATCGTTTAGGTAAGTCTATTTTTTATTAATACTTTATGCTTTACTTTCTTCTGAAAACAAATACAATTTATTAGACTATTTTTCAATCATTAAAAGTTTGGTATTTAAATTATTTGAACATTCAAAATATACAATATTAAGTAATTATTTTTCTATCGCAAGATGACGATAAGCAAGCTAACCAGGAAAAATAAAATAATGTTTATTTTTCTAAAATCAGTATTTTTTCTTTTTAATTTAATATCTATGAACTTTGATTGCTTTTACAAAAATTTCTCCTTTGTTTTAAATCTATAAATGAAATGCGACTTTTCATAATAGTGGCGACACTATAAGGACTACTTGCATTAATTCCGGAGAAAAATAAATAATAAAATAAAGAAAGAAATAATTAACAAAGATAAGGAACACAAAGGCTTTTGTTTAATGTAAGAAACACTATTATAAAGCACTTAATTATTTAAAATAATATTGTTTGTGGTATTATTTTAAGTAATAATAATAGCTATAAAAATAATATTAGTAGTAATAATAATAATAATAACAATTTATTAAAAAACAAAATATATTAAGACCAAAATTTCACAATCATAAAATTTTGTTCCATGCAACTATTTTCATTAAAGTTTCCTAATTTAATTTCCTAATTATTCGGCTAAACGGAAAGTCGTGTCGTGAGAAAATCAATTAGTACCTGAAAATTCTATAATTTAATTATTAGACATTGATTCCGATATCTAATGTCTAATAATTACCGGGCAGAATTTCCCGGTACGAATTGATTTTCTCAACACGACACGACTTTCCGACCGACCCAATAATTTTATGTGTAATGAAATTTTATTTTAAAGAAAATACAATTATTACCGTTAATTCAAACTAAACATTTAACATTTGTAGTATGGGCTTTCACATATTTCTTTTTATCATATATATATATATATATACATATATAAACAGGGTGTTCTCGAATTCTATCGACAAATTGAGAGGGTGATAGTAGAAAACAAGAGGAAAAAGATTACCTTAGAACATGTTTGCAAACCACATAACTTATCAAAATACATGTTGCTCTACCCATACAGGATCTGGGATTACGGTAATAACTTTCAGAAAACTAAAGTATATTATAATAAAACTTTTAATAGAAGTTCTCATTGTTATTGTAAATGTGTTTATATAAACAAAAGTGGTAGAACTTTACATTCAACGCACCAGTCATATGCAGTTCACGCAACACATTTTGGATTGCGATTGCAGTTAATCATAATATATCATCGATTGCTTGAACACACTGTTTTTCCAGAAATTTTCGTGATGTGATAACATTTCCCACAAAACGATGTACATATCGTTCCATTTTCATTTTAAAGTATCTGTTTCTTCTAAAAATTATTAGCCTCAGCACAAGTTTACTTAGGATGGAACACCCTGTATTTGTAACTAAATAAGTGTCCCACTTTCTATAAATATTTATAGTTTTATCATGCGCGCAGTACTTAATGATTTTAAATCACGCATTAATGGGATGGTTTCTTAAATTTAAAATTTATATACTAATATTTTGTATATGCAACAATTATTTTTCTGGATAATATAGCTAGAAATATCTACTTTAGTCAGAAAGGGGGTAAAAAAGATCTTAATTGCATATTATTTGTGTTTTGGTAATTTGAAAATGGCGATGTTATTAATCGTTTCGACAAACTCAAAGGTTTGTGACCCCTTAAATGAAGTATATAAAATCTGCTTAGGTGGCCATATACAAATCAAAAGCAAACCAAATTTTGTATTTTTTTCAATGGCAACACCCAATTTTGGCAAATATACCTAAAAACGAAATTTCAAGACATTTGGATGACACATTTTTGAATTATTCATCGAATTTGTATTTTTGAAATTTAAAATTATGAATTATGAATTATGACATTAATATTCGAAAAAAAAATGAATTGCAACATTCAATTTCTTGATACATTCATATTTATTATGTGATGCTCGATGCTAATTCACAATTTAAAATTTTTCTTTTAAGTAGTTTTCAAATTATGAGTAAAAGACTCCAAAATTATGGTTTAACATGTCCAGAAATGCATAATTTGAAAAAAATAAATATATTTTTGCACTTTGACGAAACCTTTGGACTGACAATAGTCGAAACATATTAAGCGAGCGAAATGTTCATATTGCCAAGAAATAATTCATTAATCGAAGTAACATAGTCATTCTGTAGCATTTCAGCAATCGAGTACCGAACTTCAATTTGGATACAGACCCTAAAATATGCTCATATTAAAATTATTTCTTGAAAACTAATCTCACGAATTTCCTGAAAATTTAGATTTAGGTTAATTGAATGGTGTAGAATATATTACATTTTTGGTGTCATATTTGGGTATTGTATTGAAAAAAAAATGTTTGTTCGTTTTGATATGTAGTTTGTCCCCTAAGTAAATTTTTATACATCACTTAAAAGTAGACTTTATTTCAATCGTTTGGTACCAATAACTTTCTTCTATACTAATTTGTTGCAGAGTTAGTAGAGGGTGTTTACTTTTTTTTTCCCCACGACTGTACGTTTCAGAAAATCGTAATTGAAAAAAAATTACAAATATATTTATATATTCCGCATTTTTATAATTCAAAATACTTATTTACTTTCTTTCAAATATTTCTGTAAAATCCGTTTTACAAGACACAAACTGTCTGGTTTAACCCTGATGTATTTTATTCTAGATGACGAAAATAGGAAAGATTCTTTAGTGATGAGCAGTCTAAATAAGCAAATGAATTTTAAAGCAAAACCATCACATTATTCATGTCCGGGAGGTTAGTATAAAATTATATATTTTTTTAATAATTAATGTTTTTAAAGGTTATAAAAAATAACCCATCATTTTTATAAAAACTTTTCAACAGTTCAAAAATATATATTTTGGTTGTAACAAGGCTAGGATTACTTCAACAATTTTTTTTTAATCCAAAGCAATATGTGTAATATTTCCAATATTTTAAATATGTACTATACACAACTAGGAGATATATTAATTTTTAATGTTTCTGTTTTTCTTTTATGTGTTACTTAAAGAATATCCATTATGGCCATATAAGAATTAAAAAAAAAAAAAAAAAAAAAAAAAAAAAAAAAAAAAAAAAACATATTATTCAGCCAATAACTTTTATATCGACTGCAATACAGGTAATTAAGGTTTGGTAGCTTAAAAAATTCATACATGTATGCAACACTTGTGTATGTGTAATAAGTTCTCTTCACAAAACAAATAAGGAATCTAAAGTTTTTGAAATTAACACATGCGTATTTGATAATGCTGAATCCAAATATATAATTCTCTTTGAAATCCGGCTTCAATTAACGAACATACATTAATTAACAGTTTCAAATTATCGTGCAATTTAATCTGAAATCATTTAAGCATAGACAGCTGCCTGTGAAATCGATTTTTTAAAGGAAAAATAAAGCAATCACTTTTTCATGCAAGGCATATTTTGTTTTGTTTTTTTATATTTGCGGAAACAGGAGGGGAGGAGGAGAAGTGCTTTCGATTAAATATAGCAGTTAGACCACATGAAAAAGGTTTGTTTAGAAAAGAGTGCGGCAACTGGGCATGGAAATTGGAACTAACATATTGTGCAGAGCGTGCGCGGAACGCCTGATTTAAGGGGCCGCAACCACTGGGGAAACATTACGGATGTTCATATTAAACATATTGCGACCCCTGGCTATGGAATGTGAAACTAAAGGATTTTCAACAAATTTCTTAAATTCTTATATAATACCGCCACCACCTCGAGTAAAATATCAACGAAAAATTTGATTGAATTGTGTTTGGATATAGGTTTGTTTAGAATACAGCTCGCCACATGGCGGTGAAAATTGTACATAACAGAGTTTGAAGCGCATGCGCGGCAGATTAAATAATACAAATTTAAGGTTCATTTAAGAATATTATCACAGACCCGGGCAACGCCGGTTAGGTCAGCTAGTACTGAAACAAACTTTAAGAATATAAAGCTAAGGTACTGGAACAAGAGTTTACATAAAGTAAAGCTACTGGTAGTTGTCAGCAGCCATTACTGGTTATCACACCATAGGTCGAGAAGGTGCCGCCACTGCGTCCATGCTAGCGCTCGGGTAGGGACCACCAATTTCTAAGATATGAGACCGCATGCAACGTCCCCTGATGAAGAAATTTCCTTGTGGCTAACTAATGAAGAAATTACCGATTTTATCTCCAGAATTATTGCAGACAGAATGTGGGAATCTACTGAGATAGACACTTGCCTATATGTTATGGATATTTCATTAGAAGTCGTAAAATCATACTTGCCATCATTCAACTAAACTTCCGTAAAATGTGAGTTAAGTTGATCCAGGTTATACGCGTTACTAACCAGAAAATTTATCTGATGTATTATTATATATTTAAAATCATGTTTCTCTATGAAATCTATTTGATTTAATTTCTTTAGTAAATTTCTGGTTTGAAACGTGTTTAACCTGGGTCAATTTAACTCACATTTTATGGAGGTTTAAGGGCGTGTTGGCAAGTATGTAAAATGTAAAATAATCAATATGCAATGCATGCGCAGGCATGCAAATGACATGGAAGGTGCATTGTTGCAATGGTGAGCATAATGTGCACACTTAACCTGATTTTCAAAATTTAAAAAACTGTGTCGCGCACAAATCTTACTTTTATTTTAAAATGCATTCCTCCCTTAAAATGCCAAACACCTGTTTGTGATTAGTGACGCATTTTAATCTGGGTTGGATTTAGAAAAAAATGTATTTCTTGTTTTGTCACATGATACATTGGAAATAAAATCTAATCGAAAAATAAGTTCTAGTGCGAATTTTTAGGATGATCGTAATATAATCCCAAACTCTAAAATAAACTCTACTACAAAAATAACATTTTCTTTCCAAAATAGTTTAATTCAACGATGTCGAAACTTTATATTTGAACTCAATCACGACGACGCTTTTTTTTATTTTTTATTTATTTATTTATTTTACAGGAACAAAGCATGAATAAAATGGATAAAAAATTTTTCTTCTACAAATCTTTGTGTTAGTTCTGTGAATGAAATTGTATAATTTCTTTAGGCGTGATATTATTTCCACTTTTGACAGAATCTCGATTTTCTGTTATTATTGTCCATGATTTCAGTAATTCTAAAGAAATACAGAAAATCATGGTACCCTGATACAGTCATAATAAAATTTAGTTATTTATCAAATGAAAGTGCATGTTTTAATTTAAATCTGGTGTTTTTTTACACAGTAAATTATATTTTTTTGAGATTGGAAACTAAGGTTTTTGAAACTGAAAAATATAATTAAAATAATATGCCTTATTAGGGGTACCGGATATGTGAAAAACTAACGGAAACTATAGTATTTTATTGCATTCTATATACTTTTTTTGAAGAAATGTAGATTATTGTATTTTATTAAATGTAATTGGCGGAGAAGGAAAAAGAAAGGATAAAATAAAGTGAACGCAGGATATAAACTCTGATGCCTTTGTATGGAGAAATTTTTGTCTTTGTTTCAAATAATCACATCAAAAATGCTATTTTTCATGCAAATGACTTCCCACTAAATTAAGGTTTTGTCATCAGATTTTATTAAAAAAGTTATTGTTTGTAACATGAAATTTTATTATTAGAGAACACTGTATTATCACCCACCTATGCTGACTTTATAGTACGCCAAAAAGCATTTCTCGATTCGAAATATATATGCATGCAATTCTTAAAATTAACATTTTCATTATTAATACGTGGGAATTTTTCCAGAGAGAAATATTCGCCTTGCATACAATAATGAATGAAAATGAAATTTCAAATTAATTGCTTAAAAGGCGCAAAGGCCAACCTAGTGAAAAAGATTCCATGCCGGGACTTGAATTACGATTCGTGTTTGTCCCATTTTGGTGGCTCACGATAAATATCCCATCTTGTGCTGCTTTTCTAGCCCTGCTAACCTGTAATAGTGAGAAGTTCCAGGCTGGCTATCATTCCAAGTGGTTTAGTCGGTAGAATGTCAGTGCGCTATACCGCTGGTCCAGGTTTGAGTCCAAGCATGGAATCTTTTTCACTAGGTTGGCCTTTGCGCCTTTTAAACAATTAATTTGAAATTTGATTTACATTTGATATAACATTTTCATGTTCAATAAACATGTTTTGCAGACAAACTTGATAAGTTAATAGAATTAACATTAAAATTAAAATTAATATTATTTTGTTGCTTTTGCAAATAAAAAGTCAATTATACAGTTGAATATATTTGACTGAGAATTGTTATCATGCTAAAAACCGATGCTCCTGTTTGAGAAAATTGATTAATACATTTTAAAGGCTACTTGGAAAACTTTTTGAAAATCACTGTCAGCAACAGATTCTTTATTTATATAATTGCTTCTTTAAATATCGAAAATATATTAGCTCCATGAAATTATAAAGAATGCTTTGGGGAATCAAAGCTAGCTTAGGACACGTTATTGCGTATTTCAGTTCTTTGTTAGATTATATTTTTGTAGGTAAAGAACATTTGACTATTTATTAAGCTGCAGAAAATCCCTTCTTCGTCAGCTTTTGTGCTTTCTGCTAGAAGGTTATTTAAATGTTCCCGGGCTTTACTTTGTTACTGAATTTTATGCCTTTTTATTTGGTTGTTAGCTTTTAGAAAAAAAAAAAAAAAAAAAAGATTATACAGGGTTATCTGAAAATAATGCCTAGATTAAAAAAAAAAAAAAAACATAACATCGAAACCTTTTACGTTAAATGAGTAATTATTTCACTACACGATAACTGGTGAACTCAAGTTTTGTTTTAGTTCACCAGATTCGTTTGCGTGTCTGTGTTATGCGCAGATTAGTTGCGCAGTCGTCAAAGTCAGCCGACGCTTTGTTATCTGGAGCAGCTTCACCTGGATAACTTCTCCGAAAAAGCTGCTGTACACTCACTATTGACTTTGACTCCACATACCAAATCACGCACTGTGCTCTTTGTTGCACGGTCAACATCGTACTGAGCAGCTGTAGTCTGGCGCGTCGGCTGACCTTGATGACTGCGAAACTAATCCGCGCATAACACAGACACGCAAACGAAAATTGGTGAACTAAAACCAAACTTGCGTTCAGCAGTTATCGTGTACTGAAAGAATTACTCAATTAACATAAAATGTTTTGATGTTATGATTTTTTTAAATCTAGACATTATTTATCGATGACCCTGTATTAACTTGATACAGGTTTCATTCAATCGAGCAAATAAAAATAAGATAAATGATACCTCATTTACCTAGTTCTCACAAAAATAATGTTCCACATTTCTTTGCCCATTACCCCTCTTAATATCTATTCCATTCCTTGATTGTTTAAGAGTTAATGGAATTGTAATTCTGATGGAGATTAAAAGTTATAATTGAAGTTTTCCGGTCTGAACAATTTGTTTATTTATTTATTTATTTATTTATTTTTCATATTATACAACAATGTTACACAACTTGAAGTTACTATTACTGAGTAGTAGGACTCTACAAAGAAGTAGAAGGGTTGCAGCCGGGAAGGTTCAGCCCTCCCCCTTTCGTCCGCCTTTGCAGGTCGTCATGTGCTGAAAGCCATTGTGGATCATTATTCCGTCAAGTATCACCCCCGAAGCGATCACATTAAAGTCTCCCTTTTTCAAGATCCGAAAGGCAACCAGTTCTTTGTACGAGGACTCCGCCACAACACCCCTCCAGTTAACTGTTAGAGTGTCGCAACGGAATCCCCCCGGTCTTAGGCCTGCAGGCTGCTGTCTTAGTGGTTCATACTTATGTTTTTTAGTTAGATGCGCTGTTTGAAGTGGAAAATGATTAACTTCTTAATTCTCACTCCCGTGATATCCATGGACTGCGTGTTTTATTTAGAATTATTAATTCCTACCAGTTTTATAAAGTAGTGTAATTTGCTTTATTCTGGAATCATTTTACCTGTGCTTATATAAGGGGGTTTTTTTGTCAAAAAAAGTGGTTGCAATAAGCAATCTGAATTTTTAAACGATAATTTAAGAGACCGCCAAGGGGTTAAACCGATATTTTGGTTATATTTTACCTCTACTTTTATATTTTGTCTTTATATGACCCAATAATTACATTATTAGTCTGAAATAATGACCGCTATTATTGCATCAATATTGGATCCATTTGCGATTTTATGGACAATAATTAAAACGTAAATGAATTTTCTTTGCTATATTACAATTTCTTTGAAAGTAATTCATATGTAAATACAACATTTCTGTAATAATGGTATTTTATTGCAATTATTTTTATGAAATGCTAGTATTAGTAAAATGTTTTCTTTAAATAGGAAATACTAATTTGAATATTAACAAATGAACATGTTCTCCCATGACTGTAAAATTTGCGCTATATTACGCACAAATCAAACCAAATGAGATAATAATTTATTGTTTGGAAATGTATTTAAATTCCCATTTTCAGGAGATGAGTGTGATAAATGTGAAAAAAAAAATATGAAGATATAAATTTTACACTATGATATAACGATCGTGAAAAATACCTCAAAGAAATTTGGCTAAAAAATCATTTCAGCTGTCATTTTTCGGTATTTTAAGCCATTTTATGTAAAGTTACGCTGTTCGCACTTAAATTAGTCTATTTTTTTTTTTCATTCTTTAAGTGGTTTCTTCTTCTGTTTTCGAACATACTAACGGGAAATTTCGTTTTGTTAGGTTCAGACATTTCCATATTTTAAAACTATGAGGAACCCTGTATGTTTTATTTAATTTATTGTCATTGAATTTTTTTATACTGTTTCTAACATTTTAATCGAAATAATTTCAATCACGGAAAACAATTTACTTTTGGTAAATTTAATTTAAATGAAATCTAGTATTTTGCTCCAGTTTTTAACATTATCAAGAAATTTTAATAAGGGAAAATAATTTATGTAAAATAATGTCAAGTAATCGAAATATGACATATAGGTACGCTAGCCGGAAAATCTTAACAAATATTTATTCATACTCGGAGATCGACACATTAAGAAATACAATTATTGCATTTTCCTATCATATTTTATGTTTATGCTGCATTAAACAATTTAGATCGAAATTATGAGGGTTAAATTTATTCATTCGTCTTTGACGAAAAGAAAAAAAATATGAATCTTAAAATTTCATATTACTAAAAATACTCATATCTCTCAACACAGGATGGTTTACCAAACACAGTATTTTTGTGTTAGAACTCGAAAGTAGATGATTTTTTACTAAAATAATTATTAAACTGAAAACTTTTTGAACATTAGTTAGTACTATATATATATATATATGTATTACATATTTAATATTTAATTTTTATTTACTGTTATTCAATTTTACATTTTTAAACTCAAAACAATTTTAAATTATATACATACATTTTGGCAAAATAATTCCTTTGATGTTTCTTTATTTACAGTAGAAAAGAAAGGAGAATATGCGGAGCCATATGCTTGTATTGATTCACTATCCACTCAACAGGCATGTATTAGTATATTTTCTTGAAAATAATAATCTACTTTATCATAAGCTTATGATAATTGATGCTTGTAGTTATATGATGTACAGCAATATTAGAAAATATGTTCTTTGATGATGTGTTATGTAGTCATAATTAAAAAAAAAATAATAATAATACCTCCAGGTCTTTTTTTTCATGAAATTAATGAAGCTCCTTAAATGTCTTTTTCTAAATCTTTGAGTCCCTATGATATTTTTAAATCACATAAAAGAACAAAGAGTTTTATCACTTTTTATTAAAATGCTTGAAATTTGTTTTACACATAAAATAGCACCTCGTCCTGCATCATACGAATTACTTTATATGTAGTTCATCATTTTAGAAAATTATATTTCTAATGCAGTATTTTTGTATTATTATTATTTTCCGTAAGAAAGTAAACGAGGTCAGATCTCCTGGAAGTTGAAAAATTTGCCACACAATAATGGAGGTTTGGCCTACTAAATCATATAAATATGTTTCCGCGAGAATATTTATTTTTTGTAAATTAATTTGTTTCTTCACGTCATTTAAATTCTTTTTTTTTAATCTTTAATCTTTAATTATTTGTATTTGTTTATTGTATGCCTATATGTTCTTTGTCTATTGCCTTTCTCTCAGAGATTACTTTTTAACTTTGGTAATGCTGTTACGTAAGCTACAGGCGATCCTCTCATCATGTCACATAGCACGCTGCGATTTGATTGGCTGATATAGTATTCGCTCACTAGAGTATAAAATATACATTTTATACCGTTGTCAGCCAACTGAAGAGTTTTAGACATATTTATAACCGCGTCAAAAGATTCCGGGTTGTGAACATGGAGGACGAAAATCACATTCAGGTCGAATTCAGCCACCTGATTGGTCATGGTATTGTCTACTTTTGAAAGAGCAATACTTCGCAGTAGGAGAAATGTGGCCAACTCGTATGTCCATTTCCTTCGTAGAAAAACAAAGTAAGCGGAAAAAAAATCATGTCGGTTTCTTTGAAGCGGTTGTTACCTGTTGTTCTCATTTAAAACAAGGCATCCAAATTAACTCAAGATATTTTGATGACCTTTTTTTTTATAAAATGAGGGAAATTGTATTGGTTTTTAATTGAACGGCAAATATTTTTTAAAATCAAAATTCAAACTTTTTAAAAAAAATTTTCTCTCCTTTTAAATACAAAAATTCACAAAAAAATCGCACATTGCTCTAGAAAAAAATTAAATAACTATCATAAAAAAAATCTAGACTTAGTATATGATATAGTAGAAGTTAGTATAAAAATTTTAAAATTACGTAGAGAATTTTATAAATTGTCGTAAAAAAAGTACAAATTTCAATTAAAAAACAAAACACTTCAATCTAATATGTTAAATATTTTAAATATTTAAAGATCAACAACACAAATATCATCAGAAAAATTGTAGATGAAGTTAATTTGCATTTGCGTTATGCTGTCTTTTCGAAATAAAAAAATTACATTATAGCAGGGAAACCGTGAGAGACTTTCGCACTGCAGTCTTTGAGATTATTTGGTGAAATATTTTCAGGACGCTTTATTAGACCACACCTGAACATTTGTTAAAATATTAGTTAAATTGAAATTGAAATATTAATTTAAAATAAAAAATCTTCCTATTGCTTTTTTTATATACATAAAGTTAAACATAAATTTTAAAAACACATGCTTAGCATAAGTTTAAAAAAATCATCTTCGGCCTAAAAAAAGAATTATATAATATATTTTGTAATGTTTGTTCTATGCGTGTACTTTTTTTTTTTTTTTTTTTTTTTTTTGTTAAATATTCGTTAGTCCCATCTTTTTTTAAATTTTCTTTTAGTATTCCCAATTGCATTTATTTTAAGAAGTTGTAATCTTTTAAAATGTTAATTATACTATATAAAATTCTAGAAAAGGTTTTTTCGAAAGTTAGTTATTAAATTTTTCTGGAGCACTGTAAAAAAAATTATATTCTTTTCTATTTAAAAAAATTAGAAAAATTTCAAAAGGAAAATTTCTTTCTTTATTTCAAATTTCTAAAAAAAAAAAAAAAAAAAAAAATATGATATCATTTTTAAACTGATACAGTTTAAAATCTAAACATTTCACACTCGTTTTATAAAATGTCCTCAAAATATCTTAACTGAGTATATCCGTTGGTTGATTTTAAATGAAGTAGAAGATAACAGCCCCTCCAAAATTATTGGCTTGATTTTTCCCTCTTAATCCGTTTTTCTAACTATAAAAATCGACAAACAGTTGGCGACGTTTTCCCTTCCGCTTTATCTCTGAAAAGCACGTTATTAAATGACCAATGAGAAATCTGGATTTGACATGATTAAGAATTTCGAACTCGATTTTACACTTTCGCCTCCGGGTGCCATCAGAGTTGATAAAATTCACTTGTCTGGTCAAATCAATGATATTGGACCGAAATTATTTAGCAGCAGAATCAGAACGAACATTTTATCACCAATATTCACCTCTCTTCTAGTCATACGTGTATTTTACTTATATAAAAAAATTATATATAGATTAAATATAATAAAATTATTATATATATACATTTTAGAATATAAAAAATATATATATATTAAATTGTAAAATTAAATAAAAAACACAAAAAGAAAATTTTATTAAACTTATTTTTTTATTTTTATTTCTAATTTTATGCAAAAACCTCCATAATTAAAGTCTGTGTTTCCAAATGGTAAAAATTAAGAACTAATTCACAAAAACTAAGAAATGAGCTCAATTTCTTAGTTTTTGAAATTTTTACTTAAATTTACTTCTCCTCTCCCGCATTGTTATAAACCAGAAATCTGCTATCTCTGTTATTACCCTAGTCATTATGTCCCAGGGATGCGTGGCATTAGCCACAGGACTCATGGAGTCAACCATCTTAATTGGCTCACGTAAAATATTTTATTAAATAAAAGTTTGGAACGAAACATATCTTTTAGATTTGGCTACTGGGTGAAGGTAATGTCCATCATTATGTTAATATTTTAAATTCAGAATTTTGCAAATAATTTTATAAACAAAGGAGATAAGTTAAATTTTTAAAGCTAAAATTTCAAAAACGGTACTAGTGGTTGGAGGTTATAACTTAATAAGACATTCAGAAAAAAAAAAAGAAAAAACTAGCGTGAAAGTTTTGACAGCAGCTGTGAAATGAATATGTTATTAACGCAATATACGTACGTATATAATGGGTGAGCCAAAAGTTCGTTAAAACTTTAAAAACTCCTAAAAAAAGGAAAAAAATTATGGTAGAGGAGTGTGGTTTGCAAGAAAAGGCTCACGAGGTAGTCGGATTTTTTATAGCAGAAGAAAAAAAAAAATATATATATATATATATATATATATATAATCACATGTCAAGGCGCGGACGACCCGAAACACAATGAATAGGTATTACGACACAACCTGGTTTTTTTGTAGAATGTACTGGAGAACATGTTGAACATTTGTTATTGGAAGAACAAATGAATGGAGCGTTTTGTTGTCCTGTTCATTGTCTTTCGATTCGTCGGCGCCCTCTACATGTAATTTTTTAACTAAGTTTTTTTTTCTGCTAAAAAAACTCGACTACCTTGTGAGCCGAAGCAAACCGCACTCCTTTAACATAATTCCTTCATTTTTTTATAATTTTTAAAATTTCTAAATTACTTTTGGCTCAACCTGTACTTTTCATGTTGATGTATTCCAGGATAATTTACTTTATTTGGTACAAAATTTTTGTTTAAATTTATCTTGTGGTTATTTATTAATAGCTATTTCTGATTTCAGTTTGAATCAAAATATTTTTTTACAATTTATATATATTTTTAATCTAGTGATATAATGTGTGCAATTCATAAATGAAATAAGTTTAATTTTTTTAAATGGCAATTAATATTTTAAGTAGGTTTATACTTTTTTTTATTCATACAAATCCAACTATTAATGTTTGTTTAACTACATTAAATAAAGAAGGAACAGTAGAGCATTCTGGAAATACGGTAGGTCAAAAATACTTTGGCTACTATTTTTAAAAAGATATATGAATTTTTAAATTTGAAAATTGATTTTAAAAATTATTAAATGCTAAAATTCTTTAGAATAGTTCAGCAAAACATGGGATGAAGCATTATTTACATATATAAAAAATTTATTTATCATACATAAGCATAGACTTGATGACATTGTGTTGTGCAATGTACAATATTTAATTTAATTTGTCTAATTCTTAAGGTGCATTTTTAGATTTTCTTATTTTTCATTTTAATTTCTAAATATAGATTTAATAAATAGATTAAAATAACAAGTGTCTTCCTACTGTTTACTGATTTTAAAAAGCCCAAACAATAATATTTACAAACACATTTCCATCAAAATTATATTATAATGCAAGTGTTCATGTCATGACAGAATAACAAGAAAGAAAGTAAACAAATAAATAAGATAGTATGGCCGAAAAGTAGTTAATGGGGAAAATTACATCATATTTTATGATACATATTAAACGATTTTCATATGGACAACAATCATGTGACGTCACATTGGGAATAGCAATTTGGACTAGCACTTTTTTTTTTTGTACATTTCTTCACTTGATCATAAATGCTGGCACATGCGTACTTTAAATTTATTTTTTTACAAATGCCTATTCGATGAATATATATTAGAAAAAAAAAAAAAAAAAAAAAAAAAAAAAAAAAAAAAACATACATAGTTATAAATTAAAATTTGCAAATTTCATTTTATAAATAAAATGAAAAATATACGTTAGGCATGTTGTATTATAATAGAGAGTATAAATCATGTAAGAGCTATAGCTATTCCAGAAACGGTCTACACTTCGAGATAAAGATTAAAAGTAAGCGCAGTTTTTAAAAACACAGTGTTTAACAATAGCGCAGTTCGGAAAGTCATTACCAACCAGGAGCGTTTTTTGTAGCCTGGAACACAGATTAAGAATATTGTCCTTAGCACTGTTAGGAAAATCAGGGAGGCAACGACATTTTTTAGTTTAATATTTCATACGTTCTGGGTTTCAAATGCATAATTTATCTTACTTTATCATTCGGTAAAATAGTTCGTCAGCAGTCAATATATTATTTGAAAATTAGAATTCAATGTGTGTATTTTTTTTTAATGACATATCGAATTTAATGTATTCAATATTTTTGTTTTCAGACATCTGACGGACTTTTTGCGACTATAAAACGATATCCTTCAAGACATACATACATGTCTGGGTCCTGTAAGCAAGGTAAGGTTTTAGAATAATATATATAGTGGTCAATATCTGAAAACCGGACAATTTCATTCCATTTTTTATTAATGTAATAACTACCACATAAAATTATATACAATGATTCTTGTTTTGTCATTTAAATGCCGTTTTATTTCGGGATCAAGGATGTATATTTTATGGAAGAAAGTGTCTGTTAACGTCATTATCAGTGACTAATAATTGGGACTGAGGTGCTGTATTTGTCTTAACAGATGTAATTTACTCTCATCCATGGTGGCTAGTTGAAATTTAGTTGCTTTGCAACGGAAATTATTCTGTCAGCGCCACCTAGTACCAGTTAATCTAAATGTGTGTTTAGAGGGACTGAGATGATGGTCAACCTCAGTGAGAAATATATTTACTACAATGTTTTACTATACAATCTACACTTATAATGGGAAATTATATTTTCCACATTGTATATACCGGTTGTCCTAAAAAGGACTGACTGATTTTAAAAATCAATAACTTGCAAACGGTGACAGTTATTTAAAAAATTCTTGCAGGATGGTTATGCATAAGGTCAAAGTTTTTTTACAGTGATTTTCGCTTATAGTTCGAATTACAAACAATAGATGACGCTGTGAGCAATAGACGCTAAATTCAGGCTCAATTTTTGGTACTTTCGCTCCCACTCAATACATTTCCATCTCATTTTTCCGCATGGAAGAAGGGAAAGTACTAAAAATTGAGCCTGTATTTAGCACGTATTGCTCTTACAGCATCATCTATTGTTTGTAATTCTAACTAAAATCGAAAATCGCTGTAAAAAAACTTTTGACCTTTTGCATAACCCTCCTGCAAGGATTTTTTAAATATCTGTCACCGTTTGCAAGTTATTGATTTTTAAAATCAGTCAGTCCTTTTTAGGACACACGGTATATATATATAGATAGATAGATATATACAGTGTGTCGACGTATAACCTGACCGACGTTTATTTTCTCAACCGTTGGTCCTAAATGCATACAACCCAATTACTAAAATGGTTTAAATAAGGTAAAGAATTATTTTTAAAGCGATTTGGATCAAGAAAAACATTTATTAAAAAATTACGAAATTTAAATTTTTATATGGTCCCCGGTCCTATAAATGATATTTACTAAAAAATTACTGTGACACTAACAAGTAAAACAAAAAAGTTCCATTCATCTAACCTTAAAATTGACCGAGTTATGAAACTTTGAAATGCATGATTTATACCACTTTTTTGCATATCAAAACAGATGATTTCAACCATGCTTTCAGGGGTCATGTATAAAGCACTTAAACTTATTTCAATCTGCGCTTTAAAAGAAATCGTACAAATATTACGATTAACTTTTATTAGTTAAGTTTCAGATTAGTTAAAATAATTGTATTTTATCATATATTTTATTTTGTAAGGATTTGAGGCTATGATTTCTTTTAACTAAAATTATGTTATTTTCATAAGGTTTTATTTAACTTGCAATGATCGTCTTTCCAGTTTAAAATTTGTACTGTAACTTTAATTTACATTCAAATGTCCGATCGAAGTTAAATTTTACATACTGACTTAAATCCGATGAAAGCGCAATATTATTATGATTTTCGACTCTTACCATCTTATACATACTTATATTAGGGGATAACACAAAAACATTCGCATAGATTACCGCGAATAAGTTTAAGAAAAAGTTTTAGATTAGATAACATAAGCCAGCGATGGTTGTGTTTTTTTAACTTTTATAATTACATTTTATGTGTTTTTAACGTTGAATAAAAAAATTAACCTTCTCTTTTAACCATCATGTCAAGATTTTTCGCAAATCATAAATTTCAAGGTTAAAAAATAGCGATAAATCTCATACTATAAAATAGATATGACTTCTTTATTCAGTTTAATTTTATTTAATTCAATAATTTATTACATTTTTTTTTGCTTATACTGGGTTTCTTACTGCTTAACAGCTCGTGAGTCCGATGAGATTGGGATGGGAGGGGGATCAGTTTTAAATTTATCTTTTTAATTTTGAAATTTTCGATTTGAGAAAATTCCTGACGTAATGGTTTAAAATGAAGTTCATTTTCGGATTCAGTGCTAAAATACACATAAGAATCAATTTTCAAAAGCTAAAAAACATGCCACAGCCCAAAATTTGAAGGACAGTGTAATCTAATAGCATGTTAAAATATGTATCATTGTGTAAAGAATTGAGGCTGTTGTTTTTCATCCTTTTATTTTACAAAAAATCAATTATTTTTATCCTCTTATAATGCTCAGTACAAATTGTACATTTTGCAGTAATATGTCAGAATGATTAAAGATTTCAAATTTATATTGCAATGATAATTTTACTCTCAACCATTTCTGTAACACATCTGACGAAATTATATTTCGACTAAATTTGTGAATGACCCCTAATATGCAGCCAAAAATATACTCCAACTTTAAACAGCTATTACTCGGTCAATTTTAATCGTAGAATAACGGGACTTTTTTTTGCCTTACTTGACAGTGTGACAGGGAAATTTTACTAAATATATCTTATAGGACCGGGTACCGTATAAAAATTTAAATTCTGTAAATCTTCACTAAATTGTTTTTTCGCTTCAAACTTTTTTAATCTTAACCCTGCACCTAATGTTGACCATTTTTGTAATTGGAAGTATGTATCTAGGGCCAACGGTAGCGAATATAAATGTAGGTCAGTTTTATACATGGACACACTGTATTTATAGATATAGATATAGATATAGATATAAATATATAATCCCAACAAAAAGTTTTCGTAAAAAAAAAAGCGCCAAGTTCTCCTTAATGTTTCGGCCAGAAAAAGTAGTGATATGTGATGTTCGCACAAGTTAAAAGCCAAACATCCCAAATCTTTCATTGAAAATGGCTTCCTGCGACTTGGTCGTTAATGCCTTCTACAGCATTTCAAAATTAATGATTGGAAATTACGCATTTATGGATTATTTAAATATTAAAAGTAATATTAGAATGCAAAGAGGCAAATTCACATAAAGACATTATAAGTAAAAGATTTCTGATAACTACCATTCAGTTTCAACAAACATTAGATTTGATTACAGATCATTTAGTCCACTTGCGGTTTAATTTTTGTCAAATTTTTATGGTACGGTCAAAAGCTAAAGTCATTAACGTAAAACCCAAGAAATAAAACAAAATTTACTTACTTCATATCTCACAATATGTTACATTATATTGAAATCTTGTGTATTGACAAAAGAGATTTTTTTCGTTTGAACATTTGTTATAGTTTGTTTGCAAACATTAAGAGGTATTCGATTTATAAACTGTTAAAAGTTGATATTAATTATGTTTTAGCAATTAGGGATATTATCACCTGAATACAAGTATTTTGTTATTTTTAACTTCTAAGCATTTAAATAGACTAAAGTTGTTTAAATGCTTTTTTCAAATGTGTATTTTATTTCTGTATTCTGTGTCACAAAATGCCTAAAATAATCAAAAAATGTAGTTGGCATGCAGCTCATTTGTACATATTTTAAAATTTGAAAAACTCTCACGAAGGCATTAACGGCCAAGTCGCAGGAAGCCATTTTCAATGAAAGATATGGGATGTTTGGCTTTTAACTTGTGCGAACATCACATATCACTACTTTTTCTGGCCGAAACATTAAGGAGAACTTGGCGCTTTTTTTTTTTTTTACGAAAACTTTTTGTTGGGATATCACTACTTTTTGTATGTTTTATGAAGTTTGTTATTCTAAACTATATTAATATGAAAAAACTTAAATTTCGGTACTTTTATGTTAGCCAGGAGCAAATCTCTTCATTAGCCTTTTGTTTTTTCGCCAATAGCAGTTTTCATTTTTAACATGTGTAAATTAGAAACAATGCTTTGATTTTCAAATAAAATATTTTGGTTTATGTTATTATTTATTTATTTATTTATTTATTTATTTATTTCTATGTTAAATATTTTATTAAATAAAATGACGGAAATGCATCTATTTTAAATGAGATGACTGAAAAGTATATATCTTTAAATGAAATGAATGCAATATGAACAATGGAGTTGGGAACAGTATTTGGCGATTTGCCACTGGCGCCCGGCTAACATAAAAATATCTAAATTTATTTTATTGAGCTTTACAAATTTATACTTTATTTCTTTTTATATTAAAGTACTAGCCGCCTCTAGCAAGCAGTATTTACCGTATTACTTCCATGTTAAACGTTGCATCATGCTACTGTGATTCATAATTTAATTTACTCGCCCATTCTTTCGCCATTCGGAAGCTTTTGATAGAGAAATCAAGAACTCTTTACGATCATGGAAGCACATCATATATTTTGTGTTGTTATGTATTTCATCTTTCGTGACAAATATCTCTTAACTCACTTATGCATGCTTCCTTAGCAGTTACAATTCGTTCTCTAATGCGGAAATTTTTAATCCTATTAAGTAATCTTTTCTAATTGGGCTCAATGCCAATTGTTGTATTTTAACTGATACGACTGGGTACAAGTGAAATGGTTCTTATGAAATCCTTTGGCAATATCTGTATTTGCATTAAACCATATTGATGCTAATATATTTTTGTTTCACGTTACCTTTTCAATAGACTCGATTACGGCTGAAATGATCCATTTGAAAATCTATCATTCTTTTCATCTGATCGTGTTCAAGAATTAGTCAATGTGCCATGGTTTTAAGATTTTAGCTAATTTTATTCGAAACCCGAAAACTAAAATGCGAGGAACCGTATTATAGAAGATTCATTCTAACGCACATATTGATTAACAGGTTACATATTATAGAATTATAATAATCATAAGGAGAACTGGCAGTTTCAATGCTTTAATAATTTCCGTAAATTCTCTTTATATAATACAGAAGTTTTAGCGGTGTAAAGGTTAACAACATAGTCACAGTAAGTATAATAACAGTACAATTTAATAACAATAGCAGAGGTTTTGGGCAGTGACGAAACTATTAGCACTTTGGAAATATTAGTACGTTATATCATTTAACTATTCAGATGATATGCGGAAAAATAAAAATAGATGGCTCGCATTAATAATTAACTCATTGAAAAATAGCCACTAGCGTCAAATATTCACCAAGCTTGGCGACATTTAGCAAAGTTTCGCCAAATTTGGTAATATATCATGTCAATTCTCAAATTTGGCGATAAAAAATGTTTTGTTTATTCTGACGTCATAATGATGCATATGTATTATGCACATACCTATAATATGTATGATGCAAATGTATTACGTATTATATGCATATGTATAATATGTATGATGCATATGCATGAGTTCATTAACATCACTAAAACGCACTTAAAGGAATAGTGTTTCATAAATAGTAGGGATAGTTGTCAGATTGACCAGAGTGCTATTGAGATTAGAATACCGACATTTATAATAGACGTCTGTACACACCATCACCTCATCGAGTTTACAGCTGAAATTTTAGGATTAGTTAAAACTAGATTAGCATATTTAAATGCAACTGGTCTGTTAAGTCATATCTTGGTAGAAACCACCTGAAGACCTAATTTTAGTGGTTAACTGATAGGTTTACTATTGTATTTTCCTGCATCCAAAAATTTGGAAACATGGAGGAATGGGTGCAGGAAAACACAATGGAAAATCCACCAATTAACCCGTAAATTCGGGTCTGTAGGTGGTTTCCACAAAGATATGACTTGGCAGACCAGTTACATTTCAATACGCTAATCGATATTTAACTAATCCTAAAATTTCAGCCGTCAACTCGATGAGGTGATGATCTGCGCAGACGCCTCCCGGTCTTTAATAAAATTTGTTTTAAGGAAGTAAAAGATAGAAAGATGGACAGATAAACTGAAAGATTTGCCTTATTAAGATTTTTGTAAAAGCATATAAAAATTCATTCAGCTTGAAATCATGTAACACCTTTATAACTCAGGCTAATTTTCTGTAATCGGGTTTTGGCGACCAACATATCTTATCTATAACTATAATCTTTCTTTTTCAGATTTAAAATTAACAATAAATTAACAGTAAGTAGGCTAATAATACAATATAATAACATTAGCAGTGGACTTCGGACGCCGCATCTGTCGCACATCGTTAAAGATAGTTTATTAGTTACACATTTCATTTAATTAAAAGGAGATTTTTAAACTTTCATATGGAATTTGGATATTTTTCCACTATAGGGACCTTGGCATTTTTTAAAAATCTTGGCGCAATTCGGACTTCAGAAACTGAGATATGTTGCCAAATGATTTAAACAACTACGAAAACAAACCTGATGAACTTTTATGTTATTTATATGTATTTATATACATATAAACATTTTATTTATACATGTATAAAATATTATTTTTTTATATACAGATTATTTATGTTGGTATATAAAAATAAATAAACGGGTTCCTTACATTAAATAAATTGTATACATATGGAAAAAATTGCTTGTGTATATGACAGAGTAAATTGGTTGCCAGAAAATACGTTATTATCAAATTTCTTTTCTCGTCAAAGCTTTTTTCTGTATTTCGCCAAGGCTACTACATCGGAAACGTACCAAATTGCGGTTATATTTTGTTAAATGTTTTATTGTTTTAATATCGTAAATATATCATAACCTATACTGATTAAAATTTTTAGGTATATTCATTTTTTTCTATTTAACAAACATCTTTGGAAAAGCATAATATATAAAATGTTATTCTGCTTGAAATCACGTGACCGCCTTCAAAGCTCTGTAATCGAGATTTGGAGACCAACATTGGCACTACTGAATGCGTAGGAACTATTTACGGCCAAATGAACACCCCCTGTATGAAGGGTTTAGAGGCGAAAATTCTGTGTTTTCAGATTTTTCTGGTTAATTGTGCTACAAACCCGACTTACTTGTGAAATTTCATGATTCTACGACTTTTAGAAGTACCTTAGTTATCTGATGATGCGAAGTGAGTCAGTGACAAAAAAGTGCTTTTTCGGAATTTAATATTTCGAAAACTACTAAATATAGAAACATGAAATCGTGAAACCTTAGTTCAGTTTGTCCATACAAACATGTGTATAAAAGAAAAATTTCCATATCTCTCCCTAAAACGACGTTATGAGGGGATGAAAAGTATGCCGAAATGGTTCAGGAAAATGTAGCTTACGGCTTGTGCGAACTTGGCGTACGCACTGCCGTGCTCCCAGATAGCAAATGTTAATAATATTTATAGAATTTTTACATCATACATTTAATATTAGATATTTGTACCTGGGGACAAGGACTGAAATGATGATTTCGTTTGTTTAAAGCTTTAAATTAATTATTCATACATCATTATATGTTCATTTATCATTGGTAATTGTTACAACGAATGTTATAACACATTAGATTTTTCAGTTTTTGGTTTTAGTATAATTAAGGAAATATTTTTGAGAGTGGACGCAAATTTTCCAATTTTCTGATACTGACCCATAATTGTGGTAATCAATAAAGTTTCTAAACAAATATTGAAAGTGTGTATATATTTTTTCAGTTGACAGAATGATAATTTACAGAGTGGGTAAAGAAAATATATTTTTTTAATATTAGATTCTTTAAACTGCAACTATTAATAACAAAAATAACTATATGAGAATTTCCTAAAATATCAGAAAAAATATTTTTAATTAATAAGGATACACAAATTTTGAAACATGCTCTAGCGTTAATCATTGAATATGAATATGGAATATACTATCAACCTGTTAAGATCCAGGATCAAATCGAATCGCTCAAGAAACCTTACTCCTATAAATTTAAACATGACAATATAATTTTGGTTGTACTTCGTCAAGTGATATTTAAAGAATTTTTTTAAAAAAACATAGAGCATGTTGACATATTTTCCATCGTAACTTAACTTGCGTTTTCCTGACTAAACCGGAAGAGTTTTCCATGGTTCGCATTTGGAAATAATCATAAATTTAATTACTTGTTTAAAAGAAACAAGTAATAATTTTACGAAACTGATTGTTAAGTATTAGGTGGTTTGTCTCAGTCTATCAAAATATGATTTGAAACGACATCGGTAAAGTAAAATGAAAATTTTAAAGTTAATTTGTGATGTAGTTAAAAAGAGATCCCAGCTATTGATAGACTGCTCTTAATAAGACTCTTATAAACAGTTACTATATTGTAAATTTTGAGGTCATTAAGAGGACTGTGGACGTTAAAGTAATTTCTTCTAACTTTCATCGTGACTATGTGAAATTTTGTGAAAATATACATTTCACCAAAAGTATATAGTACACCTTAAAAAATTTCAAATCTTATTATAATTTTAAGATTTTATTTTTTATGTAAAAATTTAAAACGAATTTTTAAATGCCTCATAAGTATTAATTTTGTGGGATATAACCCCGATTTTGCATTTTAATCGCTTAAAATTCAATTTCAAATAAATCTGTTTATATATGTTTTTAATGCCTTGGATAGTTAATTTTTTAGAGATTTTTTTTCAGAATTCCTTATCAATTTTCATCAAAATTTTGCCCTTTAATAAATTAAAAATAAAATTTAGTTATCTTAACGAAGTCGAAATTTAAAATGCTTACACTCTTTCTTTGAAAGCAATATCGGGATTCTTCCTTATCAATTTCATGAATTCTGATAAAAAATTGAGACGCAATGAGCATTTCAAAAATCTAACAGCGTTGAAAAATCCGTTTTGAGAAAAACAGCTTTAAAGTATAGAAATGAGTTCAAAAATGTCTTGAAAACAGAATTTAAACGC
This sequence comes from Maratus speciosus, assembly GCA_963932465.1. Classification (NCBI taxonomy): domain Eukaryota; kingdom Metazoa; phylum Arthropoda; class Arachnida; order Araneae; family Salticidae; genus Maratus; species Maratus speciosus. The sequence continues at coordinate 426,067,017 of OZ010795.1, read as the reverse complement.
GTGTAAGTATAGAAAAATAATCGCATCTGCATGCGGTTTTTTCAAATGATTCAGAAAAAATTGAAGAATAATAACATGAAAAAAAAATCGATTTTCGCTCAAATGAAGATCTACCATCCCCTTAATGTGTATGACAAAACTGGAAGCTTCCAGTCATGACACAGGATAGAATGAATTACCCAGATTTACTGGGAAACACACTGGGATTTTCTAAAATATTTCTTATATAAAGCATGATCGCAACACGCATAAATATTTACATGCTTTTTATATAGATTTAAATAGCTGTCACTGATTTTTGGAATTGACATTTTGAAATCAGATATTTAGAAGCCAATAAATGGGCTGTGGCTTAAAGAAAATTCACATGTTATTGTTTCATAAGGCAAATGTATACACAGAGAGTAAATCTGAAAATAAAAATACTGAACACGGACTTTAAGAAAAAATAACGCTGATGGGATTATGTCTTAACCCTTTATGGGGCAATGTACTTATATTCTTAAAATCCTGAAATGAGTGAATGTCAAAAGACTTTACAAACAAATTTATTTCAAATTAAGCACATGCTTTTGTTCAAGCACTTAATAAAAGGACAATTTCATTCCAATATTTTAGTTTGAATGTAGCAGTCAAGAACTAAAATTAAGTGGTCCAAAAATGAAACACCGTCATTGAACTGGTTAAATGAAAAATTATTATTAAAATATTCAAGCACTTCTTTAAGGGTATTAAGTGCATAAAATATACATTTCCATTGTAAAATCAACTTTTCATGATAATTTAATTTTAGCAGAAATAATGATCAAATTCAATATTTGTATAAATAATTTTTCCTTTAAAGAATTATTAAAATTATTTTTTTTAAATATTTTATATTTATATTATTCCATTATAATCTATGTTCTACTGTCACATCATCATTATAATAATTGTATTGAATGTAATATTGAAGCATTATACGTATCTGTTTTCCCTCTTTATAGCGGTTTTGTCATTTTATTTTTATTTTAATTATCATTTTAACCACAATAATATGAATTTGTAAATTGCTTTGCTAGAACAGATGCATTTAACTTTACTAGAACATAGTTACACATGAATTTTATTCACATGGTATTTTTGTAATACTTTTTTTTTAAATTATGCAAGTACTATTATATTATTATTTGAAAATATAGAATGTAGTTCAAAATCTTGTTACAGTTGTTAGTACACATGCACATTACTTTATTAGGACATAATTACACATTATATTACAAACTTTATTCATATTACATTTTTTTTCATCTTTTCATGATTTGTGGAATTAAATTTATATAATAATTTGAAATCATAAATTGTAGCTTAAAAATTTCCGTAATGTTAATAGTTATTAACACATTTTCTTTTTATAAGTGTGAAATATTTGGAACAATTAAAATAAAAAAAATTGCAAAACACGCATTATGAAATTAGAAATCTCACAGTTTTATTTAAAAGGCGACAAAGATAACAAAGATATAGATGTTACAAATAAAAATATACATTTTATTTAAATTCCCTAGTACTTACGGACTGCAATCGGGAACGATCGCCAGGTAATATTTCATTAAAAAATGTTCCATTCATTCAAATACGTCGTTTCTTTTGAAATGGGAGAGTCTGCAATTATTAGGGTAGATGGATGTTGAAGAAGAAATGCCTTGAATTGAACATATGTACAGAAAATTATTCAACTACCGTTAAATTTATTTAACATGTCACTTTGTTCACATACATTAAATATTTTTCTCTACATAAGTTCAATCCAAGGCACTGCAACTTCTACTTTCAGCCACCCTAATAATTATAGACTCTCCCCTTTAAAACTAAGTGGAGTATTTGAATGAATGGAACAGCAGTTAATAAAAAAAGATCCCTGAAGATGGTCGCGGGATTGCAAGCAGAATGTTCTGGGAATTTTAAATAAAATACATGTTTTTAAATAGCAAAATCTGTATTATTATTACCTTGTTATCTTTGTCGCCTCTTAAGTAAAACGTTGAGCTTTTTTAAGTTCAAATTGTGTATTTTGGGATTGAATCAAGGTGGAATATTGCATTTCGTCTTATGATTTTATTTAAAATAAGTTGAAGAGCTGGGTGGATGAACATGTTAACTGATATGGACCAAATGTGCTTCGACAATTCACTGGTGTTTGGCGACTTTTTGATTGGCGCGATTTTCTAGTCCACGCCAAACTACTGTTTCCTAATACGTCTACAATTTTGAATCAAGGGATATAAACTACTTATAAATAAGGATGTATTAAAAGGCGCAAAAACTATGTATTTTTACAAAACAATCAAAATAAAGCAAAAAAAGTATATTTTACAATCTAATTGTTATGGGAAATGTGCTAATTGCGACATTTGTGCCTTTTTACATTAGAGTAGACGTCAGATAATTCAAATTCTAATTTCTTGCAAGCTTTCAAATAAAATCATCACGTCATGATTTAAAGTGGCCTGTTACTTTAGAGTCAATATTGTTAAATCCACAAAGAAGTTCCGAGTATTTCACTATTTTCTTTACCCAAGTTATAGCGTCTAGAATAAATAGTGTGGAAATCCAAAAAGAACTAAAAATTGGAATCTCTTAAATGTGCAACAATGCCAAAACCCAAATAGTCGATCACAGCGACATCTGCGGTATGTTTTCAAATTCCAATGTAAACATCGTATTATCTCAGCGCCTACACTGTAAAATATCTGCAGTTGTAGCTGCTTAGTCAATCCTTCGCTTTTATAGAATATCTCTCTGCTGAGCAATGAGAATGCTCCATAATATATTCAAAGTAACTGTTTTCTCTGAAAGCTTTGGAATGAGTCTGCAGTAAAAACGGACGATTTTTATAAGTGTGTAAGATCGAATTGACGCATTAAACTTGGCTTACTTCGAGACAAGCTTTGAAATTCTGCAATTTTGGATATTCTTTACCCACGTTACAGCGTCTATTATAAATAGTGTAGAAATCCAAAAAGAGCTAAAAATTTGACGCACTTAAATGTGCAACAATGCTGAAACCCAAAGAGTCGATCACAGCGACATCTGCGATACATTTTCAAATTCCAATGTAAACATCGTATTATTTCAGCGCCTACACTGCTAAAAATCAGAAACTTTAACTCAATGGTTAATCTTCGCTTTTATAGAATATCTCTATTATGACCAATGAGAATGCTCCATAATATAGTCAAAGTAACCCTTTTCTCTGAAAGCCGTGGAGTGAGTCTGCAGCAAAAACTGAAGATTTTTATCAGTGTATAAGATCAAATTGTCGCGATGAAATTGACTTACTTCGAGAAAAGCTTTGAAATTATGTAATTTTCGAAATTTCATCACCAATGGCGTAATATTGGGATGTTCGGAGAGTCGTGTCCGTTAGGGAAAATCAATTCGTACCAGAAACTTCTATCATTTAATTATTAGTCATTTATTCCGATATCTAATGTTTAATAATTACCAAGTAATAATTGTCCGGTACGAATTGATGTTACCAAACGGACACGACTTTCTGAACGACCCAACAAATGCATTCGCAATAATTTTTCTTATCCTCTTTCCGGAATCATGCAAACGAGGGCTGCAAAATCAAATTTCAACATCATTAACTTAATTCATGCATAATAGCCAGGTTGCCATTAAAGGTAATATTCCCAAAGTTTAGCGATTTTTTTTTAACTTATAAAACGGTTCGTGTGGGTAAATCATCTTAGCCTTATCACTTAACATTTTCATGCACTCAGCTAATTTTATAATTATTATTATCAGGCAAATTTTATAATTGGCCTGTAAATATATAAAGCTTTTATCATTGAAATATATTTTTTACACATAGGTATACCACCAAATCCAAATTCTGGTGTTACTTGCCAATCAGATGGAGGAATCCCTATTAAAAAACTCCCTGGACAAGAGGAAACACTTTCTTCAGGAGCATTATCACACAAATGGAATAATAGCAGCCAAAAAGACATCGACCGCAAACCATCCCGGTGACATTCCATTGTGTAACTATTTCATCTTCGCCTCCCAAATGTATGAATTATTATCACAAATTTTTATATTCGTTGAATGTGAATAAAAACACCCTGCCAAAATCAAATTTTATAGACATTGAAATTGTGTAAATTTGATATGAAAAATAAATGTTTGTTTTTATTAATATGTCTTTTCATTTATTGAAAAGGATATCGAATCTAATTTATCCAAATTTAATCTAGAAAACTATACTATTCCAAACAGTATTATACCTGAAAAAACAATACAATACCTAGCAGTATCTGCCATTTTTGTACCATTAATACGTCACATGTAATAATTTAAACGTAATACATTATACATAATACACTAAATATAATATTTTTATATTTTATTTTATTTTTTATTTATTTGTTGTTGTTTTTTGTGCTGTAGATTTAAATTTCACAATTGGTTGTATTTTTTAACTTGTGATAATTGATTTATGCGTATTTATTAGCGCGGAATGCAAACATGACCTTCATTTTTAGACATAACATCAGGATTTTTTTGAAAATCGTACATTTCAAGTAATAAAGTTAAAAAAATAGCAAAAATCTGATATTAAAAAATAGATATGAGTTGATATAATAGATGAGAGTCGAGTTTTTACATTTGTTTAATGATTTTTATGTACTTTTTAACGCTAAATCCGAAAATGTCTTTCAATTTTAGCCATCACAGCAGAAATTTTCGAAAATCGCAAATTTCAAAGTTAAGAAGTAAAAATCTGTCCAAGCAAGTCCTCAAAGACTTGCCAAAAGAAGGCAAGTATTTTAAATATATCTGTGGCAAATTTCCAGTCTAGTCAACAGCCAAAATAAAAGAAGACACCGAGATGAACTACAATGTGGTTATAAAAGGAAAAAATCGAGGCAAAGCCTGAATAGTTCAAAGAATCTTCCACACATGAAATAAAATTGTAAGGATTTTAAATACATTATATTTTACACGTTTAGCTGTAAAAAGGCATAGTATAAGCGAAAAGATGAATAATATATTTTGGAAAACAAATGTACATGTATTTTATAGAATCAGATTTTTGCAATATTTCGACTTAATAATATTCCGATTTGTGGAAATCCTTACGTGATGGATACAATTAAGGTCATGTTCGGATTCCGCACTACAAAATACATGAGAATCAATTATCAAGAGCTGAAAAATACAACCATCACATCTATCCGCCCTATTAAAACCTCTGCGCGTTTCTATGTGACTTCAAAAACTCGAAAACCACAGGGCGCAGGGTTATGAAATTTGGCACACGGGTTGCTGATATGTGGCCCATGAACGATTGGGGCAATAAATTCGAAAGTTTTAAATATGTATCTTTTATATTTTTGACGAACTTTTGCCTTTTTTAATGTTTAACGCGTAATCGCGCAAGTTCTAACCAGTTCTAAATGTTTACTGGAATGTGAGATATAAGGTTAGTTGGGGTAACTGGACCCATGAGGTAACTGGGCCATAGGCTATTTTATATAAAAAAAAACCGTTGAGGTATTTTAAATTTTAGCTCTTGTGAACAATGGCCGTTAACCTCTACTTCATAAAACGACGCGTGTCAACTCAATCATAACTCTCTCTTTCCTGTGATAGGTTGTGGAAAATTAACGTTTCTTTTTTTAAAAAACAACGTCCATTTGGTTGAACTTCCTATGCTTTTTATTAAAATACTGTAAGTAATTTTATTAAACAATCTTTTTTTTTAAGAATATGCATATAACTACGATATCATTAGGTATCGATACATATTTAATTCATGTTTCAAATGTAAACCCGGTGTCCCAGTTACCCCATAAATTTTTCAAGAATAGGATAGCTGGGACATGTATCCGGGGTAACTGGACCATGCTGGATCCAGTTACCCCAATAGTTATAATTTTTTTGAGTTTCTCTTACAACGGAAAGTAAATTTCTCCATTGTTTTTAGCCCATGTTTTTTGTCCATAAAGAAAATTATAGAATACCTTATTAAACTTACGTAATAAAATTTTTAAAAAGCATATTGAGTTGTATCAAACCAAATTTCTTGACCCCTTGAGAGGCGGTGATGCCGTTATCGCATCACATTATTTTAATTCCTAATTGCCACATTGGCACCGGACTTTTATAATGAAAATATCACCTTTACTAAGTACGCGAAAATATAATTTTACTTGTTTACAAATAGATTCTCTTGTACAGTCGTGGAAAAAAAAAAGTAAACACCCCCTACTAACTTCTCAACAAATTATCGTAGACGAAAGTTACTGGTACCGGACGATTAGAAATAAATTCTACTTTTAAATGATGTGTATAAAATTTGCCTAGGGGGACATATACATATTAAAACGATTCCAAACTTAATTTTTTTCAATGGCAGTACCCATATTTAACGAGATATTTCAAATCTTCGGTTCAAAATATGCCTAGAAACCAAATTTCAAGTCACTCGAATGATAAGTTTTTGAATTATAGACATTCAAAATTTAGTACTTCTAATGTTAAATTACATTTTCATATGTTTATTTACATCTCCAGAAATTATGCTCCTAATGAGCTAATTTTCTGTGTAGCAATAATACTAATATACCCAAACATAAATACGTTAAATTCGCAATTTTATAATTTTATGATATGAATTATGAATTCTGAAATTAATATTCGAAAAAATAATGAATTGCAACATAATTTTTTTTGATGGATTTAGATTTATTAAGTCCTGCTTTATGGAAATCCAAACTTTCACATTTTTCTTCCAAGTAGTTTTCACTACAGCCATTTTAACATGATTTCTAGGAACGGAAAAATCAGGGCCAGACGGTTAAAGGGTTAAAGGGAAACCTTTATTCTTCCTACCACTATTTTGAAAATAATATCTTCATCGCACCTTTCTTTAGAATATGTTAAATAAAATGATCATGAAGGTAACTCATTAAGGGTTCTGGTAGGAACAATAAAATTTTCCCTATATAATTCGATCCCTGGTGATAAAGTACTTAAGTACTTACGTAACCGTTTGTTCATAGATTTACCTTGCTATTTTTTCCCTTAAAATACCCATGTGAAATTATATACTTATTACATGTACTAACGTACATAAAAACTTACTTAATTTTAATGTTTTTGGTATAAATAAATCAATTTTCACTTTTACTGCTTTTTTTAGACACATTGACAGCAGAAGTTTCCCTTACAACGCTCTTTATTGACATATAACTTACATGATCTGCCTGGTTTAATTTTTTTTTAAGTTGTTTACACTTTTTTAAACAGGACATGATATCCAATATGAAAAAAATAAATAAATAAATAAACGCGTGTGGAAAATAGACCCTCCTGGTCCACTTACCCCATTTTTATGGGGAAACTGGACCCATGAGGGAAGAAAGAGGAAAGATGCATATTTTTATATTTTTAAATATTAAAATGTAATTTTGAGCATTTCTGTCTGATAGAGAGAACCTAACTGAACATATTTACAGAAGTTCAGACTTTAATTCAAATGAGGATTAGCTTTTTGAAGCTGAAATGTCAAAAGCTCCAGAGTTACATTGTAAAATTATAGCCCAGTTGCCCCAACTAACCTTACATGTTCCGTACCTCACGCTGTAATACTGTAGCGAGTATTATAATTCTTTCACCTGACATGCAAATAATTAGAGATTATTTAAATGCGCTTAATTATTACTTTTTTTAAAATAAAGGAAAACATTTTATCACAAACATCAACAAAACTTTTTATTCTATTTATTGCCTTGTACTTAAGATACCGTTTTATCGCTTGCTGCCATAGCAACATGGTAATTCGGCAAAATGTTACTTGTAAATTTCGTTTTAGAATTAAATTCATCAACTCACGTGCGTAGAACTGGTTAAACAGCTAGTTTTGAATTATCAGATTTTTGCTATTATTATTATTATTTTTTTTTTTTTACTTTTTAACTTTGAAATTTACCATTTGCGAAAAAACCTGACATGATTGTTAAAATTTAATGTTATTTCCGTAGAAAGCATTAAAAAAATACATAATAATCAATTATCAAAATCTAAAAAACATAACACAACCCGAATTGTGCAGGCTAGCGTTGTAATAGAGTATAAAAGTGTATAATTTTATGAGTATTTACTATTTTATATCATTATGTGATTTCAAGTTTCTTCAATGATTATTCCAAATTAACATATATGTGTCTAATATCAATTGCTAAAGTTTAATAAAGTAAATAGACTGATACTTTCATATCTAAACGGGACACATTTAAAATGCATTACATCAATTCGCATTCATAGTTTGTTAATAATTCTTTCAACTCATACAAATATACCAAAAATTTTAATTAAGATAGCAATTTAGTTTTACCCTGGATTCAAGCGTTTAAATCTAAAGGAACTGGGTGTTATTTTCTTATTTCTTTGCTAGTTTAAGTGCTTTAAATTCCCTTTTAAAAATATATCTAAAGGATTTTCTTAAGAAAATAGACACTTTTATTTATAAACTAAAAAAAAAAAAAAATCTTAATTTATTAAATCTAAAGAAAAGTTTAAAATATTTCTTTAGGTAAATATATGGTTATTTCTTAGCAGTTCTGTACTAGTTTTAGAAATGTTATCCATAATATTAAAAGTCATATTTCCAAAAGTATTCATCTGGAAAGAAGAAAAAAAAAAGCAAGAAAATGGCTTAACATTTTACACGCCAACGTTCCACAAGTGGAACATAAACTATGTGGTGCTGTATCTTTTTAAGTAGGGAAATTCCGGGATTTATGCCGTAAATTTTTTTGAATTTGTGTATAAAGTCCCATGGTGGACATAAAAAAAAAAAAATCATGCTGTGCTATTTAATGTTAAATATACAACACGTGTAGTGCGATAGAAAATTCAAAACAAATTATTAATATTTTTTAACGATCTTTTTCTAAAACATTACACTGTTTCGTGTCACCAATATATTCAGGCTGAGACGCCGCACTAGTGCGGTAGAAATGCCACGCTTGTAATAAGAACAGAATGAAATCTATATATATAAAAGCCATTCTCTGTGTGTCTGTCCTTTATACAAATCATCCAATTTTGACCGATTTGAACGAAACTTGCTGTACATACGCTTTAGAACGTAGAAAAGACCACTGTCTAATTTAAAAAATCATCAGACCATTATTTATCCCTTTTTTGTACCATCTTCCATAATTTAACATTACAGAAATATCTCTTTTTACATTTCTAATTAAATCTTTTCTTTCCGGTTGCCACAAACTAAAAAACGGTGCAAAAAATGATAACACGTGTACTTTCCTTTTATAAGTTAATAAAAATTCAGGCTCAATCGCTATAATTTTGCATTTTCGAAATTGTTGTCATTCAATAAGAAAATGCACAATATTCATAAATAAAGAAAAACTTTACCTAAAAGTGTGTTCAAATAAGTAGTATCTTCATTTGAATTTTTTTAAGTTAAAAAATCTATTTTAATACATGCGTTTAAATTTCAAAAGAACAATTTAGGGAAAAAAAAATCGTTTGGTAGATATGACGTCAATATCTAATATGAACTGACATCACTCTCTAATGGTATTTTATTCTGAGGGGGAACTCTTGATCTCCTGAAATTAATCCATATTATTATCATCCATTGAAGCCACGCGAAATAAAATGTCAGTAAATGTTAGGTCATTTGCATGTATTTATTACTTTATTCTGCGTATTGTCATGGAAATCGTAATATTTTGTTACACTCGCTAAGAAAACAAGCATTCTGATTTTAGAAGCCGAAACATTTTACTACATTACGTCAAAATGACGTTTTTTATCCAGAAACTCGAATTTTGCGAGTATTAAATTAAAACAAGTTGAGGCTTTTCACAAAAGTCAGGTAAAGCATTATAGCATTTTAATATTCCGTAATCGAGTCATATGTCAAGTATTCGCTGAAAGCATGACCGATGCTGTACATTTTTAAGCAATAGTTCATGCCATAAAAGGTTTGAATCACATTAGTTAAAGTTCGCCAAAAACGTTCAGACTGATTATCGAAAATTAACCCATTCGCACTTACGAAGATAAAAATAGTTCAGCATTTTTTTATTTTGTTTGTTATTCAATAGCGAAATTAGAAGTTAGCAAAAAAAAAAAAAAAAAAAAAAAAAAAAAACTAAGATTAATAGGTATTTAACTGAACTACTGAATTTTTCATATTTAAAATAAAACTTTAACGATAAGTACTTTGAATAGACGTACATACTTAATTTAAATATATTTTGAAGGTAAAACGTTTAATATAATTTTCTATAGTTTAATTTGAAATCTGTTAATTTCTATTATATTTTTTTATAGGTTTTCATTTCATTTTCTGATTTAGTTATGGAATATTGCACGAAAAAACTCCCAAATGATGTATTATTTACATTGTTTTAAAAGCAATCGGGTTCATCCTTTGTAATTGGTTTGAACAAATATTTAAAAAATATTCTTGCTTTAAAAATTACTATAAAACCCACAAAAAATCAGTAAAATGAAAATCACTTTTCAAACAAATAGCATTGAATGTACTTTTTGCTTCCCATTAGACGTTGAAAAAATTGAATGTGTGATGCTTAGAGGTTAAAAAAATTGCATAAAAGCAAAATTTATGAGTTAGGTCATTTCCACAAAAATATGATGCCAGCGTTACTCATGGACATGGGTATCATTAATATTGCATTCAGACCAAATGAGTTCTTTTTTTCGTAATTTTGGGTTGCAAATTTAAGAAGATCCCTAGTTGAAAAATAATTTAAAATCGATTAAATTCAAAAAATTGTATCTCATTTTTATGATTTTTAATGATCAGTATTGAAATCAGAACCAATTAAAAGCTGAAAATTGAGATACAATTTTGAAATAAATTTCATTTGAAAGTATGCTTTTCTATTTAGTGTAAGAAATGAAATTGTGCGTGATTAGAAGTTAATAAAAATCACAATAAAGCACAATTTATGGGTTAGGTTGTTGATAACATCAGTACGAATTAAACTAGTTGGATGTGCCAATCCCAAAACTTTCTTCTATCTTATGCATCTTAATATTTCAAAACCTAGTTACACATGTTAATACTTCAATATTATTAGTTCAATACTATACCAACTTTGATTTTCATCTTAAATTTCTGCTCAAGTCAATTAAACGGACTAAAAACAAGTTAATCTATATATCATGATATTTGTTAAAATTATTAATTTTTCCTTATTTTGTTATTATCAGCTGTTTGCGAATAACCGGCTTAGCAGGTAGCGAGTTCCCGCCGATGCATAATAGAACTACGAAAAATCAAGAAAAGTCTACAAAAATCGCTAGCACAGAGACCCTTTACCGCGCAATATTTCCAAATTCAAGGAGGACCTGTTGGCCAAAGCCAAAAACAAGCACAAAAATTTTCGTTCAATTGTATGCATAATTTTATACGTTGTTCGATGGTACAATAATGAAAATGGCACAGAGATCGGAATTATAGCGCCCCCTTCTGGGGGATTTTTTTCAAGTTCAGGGAGGACTTGTTTGCCATCACAAAAAATTTGGTTCAATTATATGGATAACTTCATACACTTTTCGATGGTACAATAATGTAAATGGTACAGACATCGCAATTATAGTGCCCCCTACCGGCAGAATTTTTCCAAATTCAGGGAGGACCTTCGTGACATAACCAAAAACAAACACATAAAATTTGGTTCAATTCTATGCATTACTTCATACACTTTTCGAAGGTACAATATTCAAAATGGCGCAAAAATGGTACAAAAATCGCTATTACAGCGCCCTCTACGGGCGATTTTTTTACAAATTAAGGGAGGACCTCCTTTCCATAGCCAAGAACTTTAAAAAAAATTTTGGTTCAATTCCATGCATAACTTCATACACTTTTCGACGGTATAATATTCAAAATCTCACAAAAATCGCTATTACAGCGCCCCCTAACGGCTATTTTTTTACAAATTCAGGGAGGACCAGCTGGCCATAGCCAAAAACTTAAAATAAAAATTTGGTTCAATTCTATGCATAACTTCATACACTTTTGGATAGTACAATATTCAAAATCGCACAAAAATCGCATTTACAGCGCACCCTACCGGCGATTTTTTTCCAAATTCAGGGAGGACCTGCTTGCCATATCCAAAAACTTAAAATAAAAATTTGATTCAATTCCATGCATAACTCCATACACTTTTGGATGGTACAATATTCAAAATCGCACAAAACTTGCTATATCAGCGCCCCCTACCGGCGAATTTTTTCCAAATTCCAGGAGGACCTGCTTGCCATAGCCAAAAACTTAAAATAAAATTTTGGTTTAATTCTATGCATAACTTCATACACTTTTTGATGGTACAATGGCGAAAGACAGACGGACAGACGGACAGACGGACGGACGGACAGACGGACGGATGGACAGACGGACACACAGACAGACAGACATTTTCTATAAAGATGTTTTTTGGAATCTCTGACCCCTAAAACATGTAAATCCGTCGAAAACCGGAAGTCGAAAAAAATTTCGATTACTATACTTTCTTCTATTGAAGATAGAATAAAGTAAAAATTTACGTTTCTCACTACCGTAAATTTTACATTATAATGTATATATATATGTGCTATACCAACGAGAATTTTACTAAATACTATGCCAATTGGTTGATGTTTTTTCTTCGGCTTATCGGGAAAATAATATATTTTTCTATTACACCAGCCAAGAAAACGAGTATTCTGATATTTAAAGCTGAGGGATTTTACTGTGGTTGCGATACTTCGCGATTTCTGATAATTTTTATAATGATTTGTGACGAAAATGCACAAATATCGGTTATTACTGCTGTATTATTTCATTTTTAGGTGCGTTCGTAATTATATAAATACGTAGCACCTATAGTCGTCGTTCAGTCCGTCCGTCTGTCCGTCTGTCCGTCTGTCCGCATGTAACAGAGCAAAAACTACCCAACCGAATGGTCTGAAATTTCAAATATATGATTGTTGCAAAATTTTGTCGAGCCATTTCAAATTTTATGAAAATCGGATGTATAGTTTAATTACAGAGACAGTCAAAAGTTTTTCTTTACATTACGGCCAATGGGAAAAATTATTGCAAGTGCATTTTAATGATATGAGAGCCTTCCGAATGGTCTGAAATTTTAAAGATATAACTGTTGCAAAATTTTATCGAGCCCTTTCAAATTTTAGAAAAATCGGATGTATAGTTTAATTACAGGGACAGTCAAAAGTTTTTCTTTACATTACGGCCAATGGGGAAAATTATTGCAAGTGGATTTTAATGATATTAGAGCCTTCCGAATGATCTGAAATTTTAAAGATATAACTGTTGCAAAATTTTGTCGAGCCCTTTCAAATTTTAGGAAAATCGGATGGATAGTTTAATTACAGGGACAGTCAAAAGTTTTTCTTTACATTACGGCCAATGGGAAAAATTATTGCAAGTGCATTTTAATGATATTACAGCCTTCCGAATGGTCTGAAATTTTAAAGATATAATTGTTGCAAAATTTTGTTGAGCTATTTCAAATTTTAGGAAAATCGGATGTATAGTTTAATTACAGGGACAGTCAAAAGTGTTCCGTTACATTACGGGAAATGGGGAAAAATATTGGAAGTGCATTTTAATGATGTATCAGACTATGCGCTTTATGAAGTGCAAAAAATTATACATTCAGTACAATATGGGGTGCAAAAAATAATTATAAAACTAGTTATAGTACGAACGCACCTCATTTGCCACGTTTGACGAGCAATTTTCAACTTGTAATTTATTATACCCGGAAGGCCCTCATAATTGACACGGGCAACGCCAGGTAGTTCTGCTAGTTATAAATAAATAAAAAAAAAAATTCATACCTGGACTATAATTAACGATGTAATAACAAAATGAAACTAAATGAGTACAATGAAACATATTAGTGGATTCAAATTAATAATTGTTGCACTGTTAAAATTATCGACATATTTATTTATTTTTTTTTACATTAAATTTTAATTGTTATTTTAGCAACAACGTAAAATCAATGTATTATAAAGGGAAAAGAAAAAAGTAAAATTGTGTTTACATAATTTACTTGTTACCCTTTCGGAATCGGTGGCTTTTACACATATTTTATTCAGTTGGTACCACATTTTTAAAAGAACTTACCTTTACTTAAATAATCATGAAAATGCTCTAATTAAACAAAGCAAATATTACTTCTCTTTTTTACTGGTGGCAAAAAAAGTTTTGTAAGCTCTTTATAAAGGTGCTTATATGCACCTATGATCCCGGATGGGTTAAAAGACCTGTTTTTTCGACTACAATCTACAGAAAAATTGTCGAAAAAGTACAATCATTATGTAACTACATTTAAATACATGATGCAATGAAGCCAATTACACTTCCCCTTTTTTAGAGTAGTTTGCAAAGAACGTCTGCGTTACGCATAATCCAATTTTTCGTTATTATCATCTTGACTTGCATGTTTCTTGCCCTTCTTACTTTTTATTTTCGCCTTTTTCTCCTTTGGTTTTAGTAAACTTGATTAAATGCCTTACATGGTTAGTCAATGCAAAAGGAAAAGGAAAAGTTAATAACACTTAATCATCCCATACAAAAGAAACTGCGGCATGTATACCGGAATAGCAGTACGGCATGTATCCCATTTTGCATGGTGCAGACGTCGGCCATCACAGTTACCTGTCATCGCTAAGGGGAATGGTATAACCATACACACAGTACTCTATACAAACGCCTCACTTAGTTTTGACTTTGAAATCCTGCATGCATTTAGTAATTAGTGGATGAAAAGTTTTTAAACATAACGTGTTTAAAACTTTGGATAGTAAAATCATGCATTAACGTCAAAATAAGGATCGTACTTCTACAAGTAAAAACCAAAATGGGATTCACGCTATACACTGGTTAAAAGGATCTCATTGCGCACCTATACTGTGTGTTTGACGACCATCTATCGATAATTACAAGAAATACAAGGGGTGCGGCATCTATCCCGTATGCGGCGACTCTCCCGGAGTTGCCCTATTTGTTTCATCTGCTTGAAATTTTTAATATATCTTTTTAAAAGATGTGTTTTAATGGATTAAAAATTATTTTTTATATTTTTTTGTGGTTTCTATTTTGGAGCTTGTTGAAATGTAACAAAAAACGAAAATGTAGTAGACTGTGCTTTTTACTCTGTCTATAACTTTAGAATTCAAATGTGAGTGTTGTGATGATTATTATTGTATTACTTAGTGTTGTTCATTACGTTTTATGCATAAATGAATGTTTTATCCTATTTTGTTTTTGTTTTATGATTATTTGAATGCCAATGTTCCACATGTGGAACGTTGGCGGTTCAGAGTACAATATTATCTTATTGTTACTTTTTTTAGGATCTTGATCATTTTTACTGGGCTCCCTTGGGCGATTATTTTTTTTATTATTTTAGTACCAGTATTATTAAAGAATAAATTTTATGATATATATCTCTTGCACCTATTGCCAAAGTGTCTGTGAAATATTTTTGAACTAATAAATGCCAATAAAATCTACAAAAGAAACGCAAAAACAAGAAAGAGGAGATTTTGATTATTATAGTGATGGCAAAGTTGTTTGTGTACGATGTAGTGACAACAGTGTTGTTACTATTATATGAAATTGGGAAGCTAACACATCGCTAACTCAAAGTGGAACATGATATTCTCGAAAATTTAAACGAGAAGTTCCAATCAAATAACGTCGATTGATTAGATTGTATAATTAGAATATGGGTTGTGTAAAATGTTTGGATTATTTGCTTAGAATATATCGTCCAGTACTTCGATAATAAAAATGGTGATGAAATCTGTTTGCAAATGAACTAACTGTTGTTACTTGTCATGCAGTAGGTTCAAAAGAAACCCTAAGCCTTTTGGAATTTCGTCGTGAAATTGCGACTGCTGACATAAAAATTGAATTGGCTGTTTGAGAAAGGGAATAGGAAGTCCTACTGCTCCAGTAAGTATGGACATTATCACCTCATTCAGTAGCTATTGTTTTTTGTCTACTACTCAAGAAGACAGAAAATATTTCTCAAATGGACAGAAAAACATGAATAAATGGTGTGAATATTATGTAAAGCGCATGCATAAAAAATTGTTTTCAGGCCTTTCATCAACATTTTGCTGTTAGTGACTAGTTAACATATTCCTAAAATAGAAACATTTTTCACTTTACCTTGTTCTCTTTGTTTTGTTATGTGTGCAGTGCTGGTATGATTTCGAAAGAAAAATTCGCCAAAATGTACAAATGTTATTCGTACCGCCAACGTTCCACAAGTGGAACATACCTGTAATTCCACTTCTATTTTACATAGCATCCCAAAATTCGGGACGCAACCTTAGAATGAATCTAAATCGTCCCAAAAAATTTTCAAAATAATTTGACAAGCAGTTCATGGTGCGGCGGATAAAAGGTTAAAAGCAGAAAAATACACTTATTCACCTAAATATATTTTATGTAAAAAACAGAAATATCGATATTCTCCTCACTGTCCATAAATTTAAGGACTTGAGGACAATTACAAAAGTATCGAAATTCACCCACAATCTCAAAACATTTACGCACCTTGAAAGTAAATGGGCAACTATATGCTCATTTTTGCATATTCCACATTAGCACTAATCTAGATTAATCACGTAAATTGTAATCCCTTTTTGCAAAAGAAATAAAAATCTGAACCCTTTTCTTCGTTTCTAAAATTCGCATTTTCTTCCATGGGAGAAACCTTCTCCTTTAAGAATTATAAATATATATATATATATATATATATGTGTATATATATATAATAAAGATGAAATAATAAATAAATGAACAAATGGTAAAATTCTAAAGATGAACAAGATATGAACATAGGAGACCACTATGTAAAATAAGAAAATACACTGTTGAAAATTTGCAGCATTCTGTCCAGTCATTTCACCTTTTTTATCGAAAACTGTTAAACAACCGTAATTTAACACTAGTCTGACCATATTATTGGGCCTTTTATGGTCAGAATATAGTTAAATTACGGCTATGAAACCGTTTTTTTTTTCAAAAAAACGATCGAATGACTGGACAGAATACTGCAAATTTTTAACAGTGCATCAATAACCCACAGAAGCGTCAGATAAGCTTCCATGTTTAATTCATAATGCAGATTCATTATTTCATCCAATTTTGTCGGCATTAAGCCTAAAAGGACAAAATTTAGCTATTTATATGGGATATGATTATTGTATTATTATCAAATGGAAGAAATTTATTTTATGTAATAAAAACACGACACACTTGGTACAATTTAAAAAAAATAGGATGAAACAGAAATTTAAAAATTAAAGATGAGATATTTCTCGTAGAGTTTATTGATGATTTTTAGATCTATAACAGGTTGCATCAATAAACGTTTTTCAAAATTATGAATAAGAATTTGAAGCAATTAGAAAACATATCAAGAAAAAAAATTCAGTCGAAATTTCAGAAAAATGATTATTTATTCAATATTCCTTTTAAAAAATGAACATTTTACATTATTTGAAATATACTCTTTTCTTTATAAAAGGCACCGTAAAAACTTATTTTAAACAACTCGAAAATTGTACGTCAAACGTCGCAAATGAGGTCCGTTCCTACTAAAAAAAAATTGAATTATTCCTCATTTAAAGACGTTTACTCTTTGAGTGTAAAAAAAAAACGTTTGACGTATATTTTGAATTTTAGCGTCTTAACGAAATTTTGTCAGATTATATTAAAGGTGGCTTTTAAATATTTTAATATGGAATATAAAATACGATATCTGCTGTACTTTTGCCAAATAAATTTGCCAAGTTTCAATGAACGAGAATCCAAATAACTAAGAAATTCAAACATTTGATATCACTAACAGTATACTTGGTACAGTCGCGACAAAAATGATTATACAATTGTCTGTCGAAATTCGATTATGACGTAGGATAAGAACATTAAGAGTATGCGAAGGAATGGCTGGTATTCCTCGGCATATTTTGTACGATATCAGCAACAGGAAACGCCAATTTGTCCTTTCACAGCACTATAACGTCATCGAGGTTCAATGTGAAATTGGTGCCAAATTAAAACATTAACATTGTATATCTTCTAAATATTTTAGTTCGCCTTCCCATATCTTGTTAATGGGACCGTTGAGCAGAAATCGATCCAGAAATTAAAAATTATTTTTGTGCATATTATTATTAACAAGTTTGTTTTGAACCATTTGCGAAAAACCGTATGCAGGTGTGATTATTTTTACAAGCGTTACAAGCGTCTGAATTTTGTACACAAACAATTTTTCGGCCATTTAATATACTTTAAATCTGTTTTTCAATCTTTTTAGATATTTGTAATGCACAATGCGCCATAATTTTTTATGAAAATTCATGAAAGGAAGAATCGTGATGTTGCTATGTTAAATGCTAAATATTTCATTATAATTTAAGATGAAATTTAAGTTTTTGAGCTGTCCATGAATTTTTGTCT
The DNA here is from genome assembly GCA_963932465.1 of Maratus speciosus. NCBI lineage: Eukaryota > Metazoa > Arthropoda > Arachnida > Araneae > Salticidae > Maratus > Maratus speciosus. The sequence goes on along the minus strand of OZ010795.1, from coordinate 426,048,458 downwards.
TGCATTTTGGTTAACATGCATTCATATATTCAAAGAAAACTCAATATTATATATATTATTCTTCACTTTTAACTGGATTCATTAAACTGAAACATTCCTAAATTTTAACGAATAAAGATAATTTTACCTGCTCTGAAAAATATTTTTTTCTGATTTCATGAGCAACGAATATAATGTCTAAAATCATCTTAGTATGCGGCGAGTATTTTATAAATTAAATTTTTATAACTTCCTTAAACTAAGAATTTACATAGTTGTAAATTATTGGGATCAGCTGTACTCAAAAGGAAACTCGTGAACCACAGTTCTACTACTTTCTCCGTTGTAAATATTCACTGTATTTCAGCGATAATATCATGTCGTTAAGTAAGGCTAATTTTACTTTTCTCAAATATTGTTGTGAGAATAGTTTCAGAATAACCGTGAGTGCCCCGATATCTGATAAATGAAGGTATATATCGGGCGACTTTTAATTAACCTACAAATTTAACTAAGAAAACACATGAGTCGCTACAAATAGCGCTACAATTTTTTTCCTTTATAAAATGACGCAGAAAAGATTTTATTGGATAAGGTTTTTAAAAAGAGGACCTTCAGAGGGTATACAATAGCGCAACATAGTACAATTTGTCATTAACAAAATCGAGCGTTTCTTTTCTGATCCTTGAAAACGAGTCAGTAATGGAAATTTTGAGGCTAATAAGGTCTGACTGCTTCTTCTTGTAAACGAAATTTTTAATATGACTCCCAGATCTGGTGAGTAAGTTGTACAATGCACTGTACGATGGTAACGATTTGGATTTTAATAGGTGATAATTCGGGTTCCAAACTCACTGTTAATTCTATCGAAAAAACTTCCTGCTTAATGAGGGGTGACATCGTCCTGTATGAAACAATATTCAACGGTCTTCATACCCAAATTAAGAATTTGGGGAAAATCACTGTTTTAGCATTACTTCAATCCTTTCATTTTTTTTAAAAATCAGATCACTAACCATTGCTTTAGAAGGCTTAGTTCGGTTTCTGAATGTTGAAGACCACTTTCATTGAAATTGTGCTGCATTTTGTACACATAAATACCAATTTTTAACAATCAAAACACGATCTTTAGTTGAATATGACGATTTTAGAAACAAAATTGCGTGAACTGACACAAAAAATAATTCATTTTTGCCGTCTCTCACTACACGTATTCGTGCCGCCATCTATCGAGGCTCTAAGAAGTTATTTAAATTTAAATTTGTAGGTTATTTAGAAGAGCTGTATATATGTATATATGTAACGATATGGGTCTCCCGTTGTGTTTTCTCTGTCTCGGTGTCGATCGTTACCCGTCCGATGGGTGCCGGGGCGCGGACAACAAACAAGTCCATGCCGACGTTAGATCGCTCCTTCTGAGCTTCTAGCATATCTTTGTAGTCGCAGTATGAGTGGTATCCGGGAATTAAAAAAAGTCAGAGCAAATGCGTGTCTGATTAAAGGAAGACACAGTTTTTTCGGACACCTGATTTATTGAATATTTGGTTACATCCTTTTGAGAAATCAGGCCCCTTTGGCTTGAGAGCTGCTACTTTACTTCTTTATGGACATCGGGATCCGGAGTTAGGTGTATCGCAAAGCGATACATGGAGAGCAAACTGGCGTGGACTTAAGGCATTACTTATATGGTAAAAAAGCCCCGTCTTGCGACCCATGCAGCGGTATAAGTATGAGGTATTTTTCATTATTCCCGCTAGGTGTCGTTAAACTCAAAAAAGGCGTGTTTAAAATATAATTGGCCGCTAGCTGAATGATTGATTGCCCGGGCCAAAGGCGTTGGCTCAACACGGCCGACGGGTCACCGATAGACTTTAAAATTGCACTTGCCTCAGCAAAAGTATTCTTATGAAATGTGACAAAACGATTTTTGAAAGTTATAAGATGCGATGCTGAAAAACTTATTTAACAGGCGCAGCGGCACTCAATCAATTGAGACACAAATACTAAACCATTTAAAAAGTTTTAATTTTAATTTCTAAATTCAATTTTCTATTTTTCAAAACGGGGATTTCAAATTTTGAAAAGGGGCTTAGATTTTATCGTTTCATATCCCCCACCCCACACACACTAAAACAAGAGCAACAGTCCTCGCCTGCAAGAACTGTGGGTCTTATCTCGTAAATTTAACCCAAGGTGGGTATTTTTTCATCGGTTTTAGATTTTTATTTTCTCCAGTTCTCGAGTCAATTGGACCTATTTTTACATTGATATATCAAGTTTACATAAAAATATTGGTTACACTAAAACATTGGAATTCTTTCAAGGGTGCTGCAGCAAAACAATAAGGGGACAGTCTCGAGACATGGGATCTTTAATTACACCAATCTTTTTCTAAACCAATTGTCTTTTGGATGTTTCCTTTTATAAAGTTTTTGTAAATGTCTCTGTGTAGTGTCCAATGGAAAACATCCTTTTTTGGTGTAAAATTGCAACATTAACATATATAGTGTACTAAAATACTCAAAGATAAACATACTGAAAACTATACAACATATTCAAATGTAAACAATATTCACAAATACAAAATATTAAAAAATATAAAATATTCATTAATACAAAATTGTTCAAATGTATAAAATATCCAATAATACAAAATATGCACAAATATTATCACCAAAAATATGTTGTATATCAAAATGCAATTTCAAAAGTTTGTATTTCTAAAAACACTGAATTTTCACACTGAGATAAAATAAAAGTAAAATACACTATAATACTAATAACAACAAACACATTAGATATCTTCTTATTCCACCTTTGTGTTTTGGAAGGTACTTCGCCACTTCTATGATGCTGCCTTAGTGTTATCTTCATGAAAAACAAAACTAAGTTGTCTAAAAAGGAAAACTATAGCCAAAAAATACAAATATACACTTGCTATAATTTTCACCATACCCAGGGTCAGTGGACATGGGTTTTACTACTCTTGAGGTGAATATCATCCCAAAAAATGTGCCACTTGCACGACCGAAAAAGAAAGGTGGGTAATCGATATTCACTTGCAGAGGGGAAGCGATGCAATTTTGCCAGATTCTCCGTTCAACCTGGAGAGAGAATCTGGGAAAACAGTCCGGCTAAAGATGGGTGACCACGGAGTGGAGGATCTCTTCATGTCACAAAATCATCATAATAATATAGTTATATAAAAAAAAATTCTAACAGTACTTTTAAACTGTCACCATCATTCTACGCCGCTGGAGGTGGGGGGTTACACGCCCAGCTGGGTCCTCTTCCAAATGCTACTAGCAAGGGTGACGACGGGAAAGCAAAAATAAAAAAAAATTGAAAGATGAAAGAGATAGCTGGGGTTTATTCATGGTTTTGTTTAAGATTGATGAGGGTGGTAGTATCTTAACTTGGATGAATGGACAAGTTCGGCGTTTCTCTTAAAATGTGGACTAGTTTTATCAGTTTCAAAGGATACATCAGAAAGTTGTTTTAAAATGGTGTATGGGCCAGAATATGGCGAAATCAGTTTACGGGTATTCGGATAATGAAATTCTTCATACATCACAATGTCACCAACTTTAAACTTTACAGGAAGGAAACGAGCATCATAACGGACATTATACTTTTTATGGTAAGTAATTGTTCTTTCTTTAGCCTATTTTCTAGCTTCATCCACAGGAGGATAATAACTATTATTTGGTAAAGGAGGACCATATCGTAATTTTCTTAACAATAAATAACTAGGGTTGAATTGGGTTACAGAATGAGGAGTATTATTATGTCCATATAAGACTTCATCTAAAAGCTTAGTACAGGGTATTTTCTTGGATGTGGAATTGACTCTTACATTTTAATCTAGTGACAATAGTTTGATTTAGGCGTTCAATTTTCCCATTCGTTTCCGGGCGATGACTGCTCGTCAATCTGTGTTTTACATTGTAAATACGAAGAAATCTTTTAAACCTGGAAGCTGTAAATACTCCATTTCTGTCGGTTAACAATCTATCTGGTACTTGTATCTGAAATAATTGTTTCAAAATGTTTGTATAAGTTTCGGTACTTACAATTTTTGAAGGAAAAATTCCACACATGGCGAGTTGCATGGTGAACGACTAAATGCAAATATTTTTTGTAGAATTGTAATAATTAAATTCGCCAACAGAGTTTACTGTCAAACATTCAAAATGTATATCTATTGGGGGCACTAATTTCAATAAGCCAAATCTTTTTTGCCTACATTTTTTGTTTATCTGACATGTGTGACAGTGTTTCACAAAATTTTCAATGTCCTGATTAATGTTAGGCCAATAATACTGCGGAGAGATTAAATTTATCATCTTATAAATTCCAGAGTGGCCAAATTGTTTGTAGTTTTTTTCTAAGAGGGGTAGACGTAAAGACATGTGGACCACAATCTTTCACAAACTTTTCTTTTTAATCACAACAACATCATTTATCTCAGTAAACTTTTTACCATCAACTGTTACATTTTCTTTTTTCTGATTATCTCTTATTTCATTCAAGTCAAGAAGATGTATAATATGGGGTAAATGTTCTGAAACAAGCTGTCTAGATAGCATATCAGCTTCAACATTAGTGGAGCCTTTTTGGTAGTTAATTTCATAGTCAAACATACTAAGTTTTAGGGACCAGCAGAAAAGAGGTCCTATTAAATTTTTAACACTTTTGAGCCTGGTAATTCCCGCATTGTCGGTATGTATGACAAATTTTTGACCGTGTAAACAATGATAAAATTTATCTGAAGCATCAACAATCGCCAAACATTGTAAATCAGTAATTGCATAATTTTTTTATAATCGCGAACATTTCTAGAGTGATATGCTAGAGGATGTAATATTCTTTTTTCATCAACTTGTTTCGCAACACATCCCAATCCATGACTTGATGCATCTACAAACAAATGACAAGGTGTTTTGGGATCAAACAACTTTAATATAGGTTTTTCAATCAAAGCATTTTTTACCTTTTCGAAAGAATTTTGACAATTTTGGTCCCACACATAAGGGACATTTTTCTTCAACAAGTTGAGAGAGTATCGGATGTTAGCATACTATGGAATGAATTTGTGATAAACATTTATAGATCACAAAAAACGTTGTAATTCCTTTACATTCCTAGGTGGTGTTAATTTCTTAATTGTCTCTATATTAGTGTTGTCAGGTGTGATACAACCATTCGAGACTTCATATCCTCGAAAATTAATTTTGGATTTCACAAAATTACACTTTGATAATTTGAGTTTAATGTTTTCTTGGACACAGATATTTAAATAATGTCTCTAAATGACACAAATATTCCTCTTCATTTTGGGAGAATACAATAACATCATCAAAGTAACTACAGGCAAAGTCAATTTTGTATTTATAAAGGATTCTTCTGAGGGTACGGTTAAACCAAGCAGGTGCATTTATCCATCCGAACGGTAAACGATACCACTCATATAATCCAAAGGTGGTGTCAAATGCCATTTTCTCAGTGTCTCGAGGGTGGATATGGATGTGCCAATATCTACTGGCCAAATCAAGAGTGGGAAAACTTTAGCATGCGCCAATTTATCTAACAGGGTGTATGTTCTAGGCAAGGATTCTGAATCTGTTTTTGTAATGGCATTTAATTTACGAAAGTCAATACAAAACCGGGATTTCTTCCCTTCTTCACGTGTATACACCAAAGTTACAGATGATGAATAAGGGGAATGACTTTATTTAATGATACCGGAACGCAATAAATTCTGAGCCTGTTCTTTAATTTCCTTTTCTTCCTTAGGGGAAGTACGATATGCTGTTAAAGACACGGGAAGGTCTGATGTTAATTGTATTCTCTGGGGTTCAATGTTTACACAGCCTACATCATATTTATCTTTAGCGAAAATACAGAAATATTTGGCTAGAAGAGCAGGTAATTGTTCCTTGACAGTCTGAACATTTGGCACATGGTCAGTGGTCTCGAGAACTCCGACTCAAAATTTTCTTCGAATATCTCTGCATTTCAATTTCTGGCTGGCTAGTATATGCTTCTGATAAATGTAAAGTATGGTGGGATTAATTTGTTGAAATATTGTCCATGAGCGATACTTTCTTCTTATTTTGAGTGATTTGCATTTTAACACAGTCAATATTTAATTTAAACTATTTACAATGGGGCAGCCCAATCAAAGCATAAGGTAACTGATTATTAATTATAAAAAGTTCAATATTCTTAGAGATACGTCCTAATTTCAAACTATCAATGCATTTTTCTTTCAAAGCAAGACCACCTTGTGTTTGTGTGACCGATATACTCTGCTGAACTTTACATATTTTTAGGTTAAGTTTGTGGGCTAAATGACAAGGAATAACACTGATTGAAATTCCTGTATCGATCAAACAATATAGTGAGTCTTCACAATTTACATAAGTAATTTTTTGACAATTTCTATTTGATTTTTTTATAGCTAGCTTTTTCTTTTTGTATATGTACGGAAATAAGAAACCGTCATTGATTACTAGATGTAATTTCGGATGACTCATTAGCTCCATGATCTTGCTTTGGGTTCGCAAAAGTCATATTGGGACTAGGGGTTGGAACTGTTAAAAATTGTTGTCGAAAAGAGCAGTCTCCCACCCAATGATACACATTTGGTATTCATATTTTAAGACAAACATTGCATGGAAAGGGTGGAAAAGTGGCCTAGTGATGTACATTCGGTCTTGTTTGAACATTCGACGTCGGTCTAAACTTATTTTGGGGATTTCGTGTTTCATTAGATGGAAAAAGTCGAAAGTTGGGTGTTTGATAGGGAACTCTGTAGTTCCACTGTCTGTTAAAATTCTGTCTCGTCTCATAGGGGGGTCGAAAGGGTCGCCACTGTCGATACTGAGTGGAGCTTTGTGGACTTGCTTCAGCTTTGCTCTCATTTCCCTTTCTGTCCAGTTGCAGTTTGCATATTCCGAACACTAATTCATGCCATGAATGTGTAGTTGAGGGTTTGCTCGCAATAACTAACTTCTGCATTTCCAACGTTCCAACTTTCCAAACATGCTCCAACTTTGTATCTAATACGGGAAAAATAAGTTAAAGAAAGAGTGTCAGGAATTTCATAATCTTCATTGAACAAAGTGACAAATTCGGACCAATGAAGCACATTCAGACAATTAATAATGTACAATGTAAGTGCACTGTCCCTTAAGTATTTAGGTATGAGCCTAATTTTCATGCAGCCGTCTTTTTCTTGTTCTATACAGACACTCTCGAAATAGGCTAACTACGGTACCCAAGCCATACCCGCTAATGGCTAAAACTCAATAATATCAGGTTCTATTGACATTTTCGGGACATCAGTTACTGAATTGTGACCAGACAGGAGCTGACAGGATCTGTTCACCTAATGTTGCTACATTACGTGTCTGTGGTGCACCTCCGGACTCCTGACTAGACTTCTGACTATCTTTCTCTTCAGGATTAAGAACTAGCGTACCATCATTACTCGGAAGCTGATTTTTCTCAGTATCTGATTTGTTTTCTAAGTCATTCATTTTTTCGGGAGGTTGTGTGATACTCATAATGAATATAAATACAAAATATGACAGGATTACACAAAAATATACGGCACAATTAAAACACATAAGAATAAAAATGGAATATTTTCAAAAAAAAAAAATTGCAACACAATATTTGTAAAAAATGGTCTTAAATCTAAATTAAATTAAAATTTAATGTATCAATTTTTTTCCCAAATTGAGAGAAAAAATAAACGAACTTTAAAATAAATTTTTAAAATTCCAAAGGTTTAACTAGTGCCCACATTTCAGCAAATTATTCTCTTTGATAACAAAAAATAAATAAAATAAACATTAATCAGGTACATTCTTTTATCCTATTCTTCTTATTAAAATAACAACTAAAAAGATTCAATTCTTAAACTCAACTCTTCTCCTTTTTTTCCTTTTCTTTTTTAAATCAAAAATAGATTAAATTTCTTACCTCCAACAAATAATCCATTAGCACGCACGCACGCACACACTTCCGTACACACATAAAAAACCGGTCTTCATAAAAATTTTAACGCACTAATAATTAGAATTACTTCTTGCATAAAAAAAGAAATAATTTTACACATTAAAAAACTAATCGTGCACTAACAATCACCATACGCCTAACACCTGTCTATAAAATCCATTGTAGTCCTTGTCGTATTCTCGTGGAACGTAAAACAGTCTCACTATGTTTGTTTTTTCTTTTTTATCTTTGTAATCATCTAGAAACCGAAACTAATTGGTTCAACACAGCTGTTCACTTTGACCTAGATAAGACGATCTCTCCTGGATGAATCACTCATGATCTGGACTCACGTTTTCGGCTGATACCGTTTTCTTTTTTCTTTCTTTCTTGAAAAGATTGTCTAAAAGTTTTGTTGACTGGAAAAAGGACTTGTTTTCAGGAACATATCTTTTTCTTCTTAATTGATTGCTAAGGTAAATGAGTGTTTTTTTCTTTTCTTTCGTTTTTTTTTCTTTTTTCTTTTCTTTTACGCCCAGGGAAGGAAGAAAAAAAACAAGAGCTATTAAATGTCTTTTTTAGAGATTTCTTTTCGTCATTTTGCCGTAAAAAAATAGATTCGTCATTTTGCGGTAAAACAGAAAATCTCGCACTTTTTTAGGACTTTGTGTTACACACCTCGTACTTCTTGCTTCAAGGACAGATCTTTAAGGATTTTTCTCGCGTAGATGGACCGTACTGCCGACTTCTGTAACGATATGGGGCTCCTATTGTGTTTTCTCTGTCTCGGTGTCGATCGTTGCCCGTCCGATCTGTGCCGGAGCGCGGACAACAGACGGGTCCATGCCGACGTTGGATCGCTCCTTCTGAGCTTCTAGCATATCTTTGTAGTCGCAGTGTGAGTGGTATCCGGGAATTCATAAAAGTCAGAGAAAATGCGTGTCTGATTAAAAGAAGACACAGTTTTTTCGGGGACCTGATTTACTGAACATTGGTTACATCCTTTTGAGAAATCAGGCACCTTTGGCTTGAGAGGTGCTACTTTACTTCTTTATGGACATCGGGATCGGGAGTTAGGTGTATCGAAAAGCGATACATGGAGAGCAAACTGGCGTGGACTTACGGCATTACTTATATGGTAAAAAAGCCCCGTCTTGCGACCCGTGCAGCGGTGTAAGTATGAGGTATTTTGCATTATTCCTGCTAGGGGTCGTTAAATTCAAAGGAGGCGTATTTAAAATATAATTGGTCGCTAGCTGTATGATTGATTGCCCGGGCAAAAGGCGTCGGCTCAACTCGGCCGACGGGTCGCCGCTAGACTTTAAAATTGCACTTATCTCAGGAAAAGTATTCTTATGAAATGTGACAAAACGATCTTTGAAATTTATAAGATGCGAGGCTGAAAAACTAATTTAACAGGGGCAGCGTCACTCAATCAAGTGAGACACAATTACTAAAGCATTTAAAATGTTTTAATTTTAATTTCTAAATTTAAATTTCGATTTTTTAAAACGAGGATTTCAAATTTTAAAAAGGGGCTTAGCATTTATCGTTTCATATATATATATATATATATATATATATATATATATATATATATGTAGGATTTGAATTTACACATACTTTATTTTCTTTATGACCTGTATGATCAGCAAATTAACTGACGCTTTGATATTTTTATTATCCATGATTTGAAAGCACGAGTTATAAAAATTCACGATCACGAGATAAAGGTTTGGACATATTCAAAAATTAGGAAAGAGTCAGTCTAAAAAATAATGTTGTTCATTAAGCAGCGGCTTATGAGATGCCAAGAAAGGTATTGTTAAGCCTAAACAAATTATTCGTAAGAAATATGTTGTAAGTTTTAAGTAAGAAAGGTGCTGTATTTAGAAAAGTATCAACGAAGTGATGTAAAGTTACCCTTATAGAATTGTATTAAAGTTTGTGTTGTTATTCAAACGTCTACATATTCAAATCTTCTATATATTAACATTTTACCAACAATAACTTCTACAAATTTGGGTGCTCGATGCCGAGATATTAAGCAACTAGTAGTGGAATAGTTAGTCAAATATTAATCGAAAACATTGGATCCTTAAATAAAGCTAAAAGAATTGATCTAATAGATCTCTGTGAGGAATGCGGAATTCAACCACCAGAAAAACCGACAATCCATGTCCTAATAAAGCTAATTAAAAACTGGGAAGATTACGATGAAGATTTTATAAAGGACCGCCTAGAAGTAATTGTGGCAGCTAGAAAAGCGCAAGCGGAATCGGAACTTGAAGAAAAGGAATTAAGAGCAGAGACTGAAGAAAAGAAACTAAAAGCGCAATCGGAACTTGAAGAAAAGAAACTGAAACTGGAAATGGAAGAGATAAAATGGAGAATAGAATTGGAAGAAAAAGATCGCGAAAGAGAATTTGAGATTAAGAAAATACAACTACAAGAAAATTCAAGACAGCACATCGATGTGGACACAAGGACAAATCCAGGTAAGCAATATGAATTGCTTAGATTATTAACAAAATACGATAGTACAAATGATATTAGTTTATACATGTCTGTGTATGAAAGGCAAATGGCGCAAACGGGCATTGATAAAAAAGAATGGGTCAACTATTTAATTAACCTAATGCCATTAGATGTGATTAATATAATAACCAGGGAGAGTGAACCCGAAATGCAAGATTATGACTATATAAAAAGTATTCTTTTAAAACGGTACAAACTATCGGCAGAAGAGTTTAGGTGAATTTTTTCTCACTCAAAAAAGAGCCATCGGCTAATTGGCGCGATTTCGCTTATGAGATCAAGGTATATTTTAAACAATGGATCGACGGCCTTGAAATAGATAGCTTTGAGGAATTATCGGAATTGATTGTAGTTAATCAAATTAGGCATAATTTACCTGCGGAAACAAAGACACATTTTGCAGAGGAATTGTTAATAATAAAAGAGATAGACGAATTAGTAAACAAATTAGATATTTACGAAACGGCACGAAGGGTTTGCAATAAACAAGCTATAAGGAATACAAGTGGGAATTTTGAGGATAAACGATCGAGAGTGGCTGACTACGCAATTCGAAAAGGCGCCAAGTTGACAATAGGCACAATGTGAACCATGGAAGAAACGAGGCACATATAATATGTTATAATTGTGGCAGACCTGATTACGTGAGTAAGAATTGTACCATGGGAAGTAAAACACAACAAAATTATTCAAAGTATAACCCGCAACGTAATCAAAATTGGCGAGAAACGAAATACCAAGATTGGAGCCAAAACACGCAAAGAAAAGTAGTTAATACGGGCACGTTAAATGGAAAGAAGGGAAGAATCCTGAATATTCAAGGAATAAAAACAAACATAATAATCGATACAGGGAGTGATATTTCAATCGCCAATTCAAGATATCATACGGCAATAAACGCACCAAAGTTAACCAGCGACAATATATCTATATCTGGCTTAGGTGGAGAAGAGATTAAACCAACGGGTTATTTCTTGCATAAAGTTTATGTAGATGGTATAGAAATACAAGATAAATTTTACGTAGTACAAGAAACTGACTATGGTTTAATAATAGGTAGAAAAGCAGTCGAAGGCTTGACGTTAAAAGTAATGGAAGATTTTGTTAAAATAGTAAACGACAATTCAGTTCGAGTAGGATACATTAAAATTAATGATGTCCTTTCCAAAACAGATGAAGTAGCCGCATCAAGTATAGATAACGATAATCGAGCTTGGGAAGATATGGTTTATATCAACTACGTAAATGCCGAGGTGAATTTGACTCAGATTACAAATTTAACTAACAGAGAAAAAATACGAGAATTTATAGAATCATAGGATACTGGGTTAAAAATGAAAATACTATTAGCGGATGAAAAACCTATCTGTGAACGACCAAGAAGGTTACCTTTGGTGGAGCAGGAAATAATCAGTAAGCAAATACAACAGTGGTTGGAAGATGGGATCATTAGACGAAGTTATTCAGATTTTGCGGCCCCAGTAGTCCTGATTAAGAAAAAAGATGGATCATACCGGTTATGTATTGATTATCGGAAAATAAATCGAAAAATATTAAAAGATCGCTATCCACTACCGTTAATTGAGGATGTGATCGACAAATTGCAGAAGGCAAAAGTATTTACGACATTAGATCTCAAAAACGGCTTTTTCCACGTCGAAATTGATGAAAACAGTCGTAAATATACAGCTTTTGTAACACATGAAGGAGAATACGAATTTTTACGTTGCCCATTCGGATTGTGCATATCAGGTAATCAATTTCAAAGATATGTAAACACAGTATTCCAAGATTTACTACGAGAAGGCACTATCATTGTATATATGGATGACTTTGTCATTCCCTCAGATGATGAAGAAGATGGGATAAAGAAGCTGAAACGAGTATTAGAAGTAGCATCAGCGTATGGTTTAGAAATTAACTTCAAAAAGTGCCAATTCCTTAAAAAAAAATAGAGTTCTTGTGTTATATAATTGAAAATGGGACCATAAAACCGTCTGAAGCGAAAACAAAAGCTGTGCAAAATTTCCCTAAACCAACTACAACAAAACAATTACAATCCTTTTTAGGTTTAACAGGATACTTCAGAATGTTTATCCCGAATTACGCCAAAATCGCCAAGCCTCTAAGTGATTTATTAAGGAAAACAAATTGTTTCAAATTTGAAAGAGAGCAGCTCGGAGCTTTTAATGAGTTAAAGAGAATACTATCAACAAAACCAGTTCTTCAATTATATAAACAAGGATCCACACTAGAACTCCATACTGACGCAAGCAGCCAAGCATTTGGCGCAGTTTTATTACAGAAAGGAGATGATGGAAAATTCCATCCATTACAATACATGAGCAAGAAAACTTCACCACAACAGGAGAAATATTCAAGTTATGAACTTGAAGTATTAGCCATAATAGAAGCTCTTAAGAAATTCAGAAATTACCTAATGGGAAATAAATTCAAGATAGTAACGGACTGCGCTGCGTTCCAGAAAACATTAAACAAAAGAGATTTAGCACCTAAGGTAGCAAGATGGGCATTGCTCATCGAGGAATACGACTACGAGATAGAACATAGAGCAGCAACAAGAATGAAACATGTAGATGCATTAAGCCGAAACGTCCCGACAACACAATCAGTATTAGTGATAACTAGATCGCAAGGAGAAATAACGAAAATAATCGCAATAGCGCAAAGGCTAGATGAATCTATACAATGCATCATGCCGCTTATTAAAAATGGACCGTCCGATAATAACTTAGTAAAAGATGATGTATTATACAGATTCGAGAATGGAAAAGAAATATTGGTGGTGCTGGAAGAGATGCAACGAGAAATTATAAGAAAAATTCATGAAAGAGGACACATTGCTATATCAAAAACGGAAGATCTAGTGAAGCAAGAATTTTACATAGCTGGATTAAGGAAGAAAGTAGAGACAATAATAGCGAACTGTGTTGATTGTATCTTATATAATAGAAAGCAGGGAAAAGCTTAACCTTTTCTAAACCCTATACCAAAAGGAGACAAACCATTGGAAACCTATCACATCGATCACATAGGTCCATTACCTCTCACAAATAAAAAATATCAATATATTTTCACCGTAGTAGATGCATTTACGAAGTTCGCATGGTTTTACCCAGTGAAATCACACTCGGCCAAGGAAGTAATAGAGAAATTGGAACTACAACAAACAACTTCCGGGAACCCAGCTAGAATTATAACCGATAAAGGAAAAGCTTTTACTGAAAGCGAGTTCAAGGAATATTGTACAAAGGAAAGAATTGAACCTCTAGAGATAACAACTGGGATGCCAAGAGGAAATGGATGGGTGGAAAGAATACACAGAGTGATGATATCCGTTTTTTCAAAATTATCTAGTGATGATGAATCCAAGTGGTATAAGTATGTACCAAAATTACAAAGAATTATCAATAGCACAGTAACACGAAGCACCAAGTATAGTCCTTTTGAATTAATGACAGGAGTTAAAATGAAGGACAGTGACATGCAGAACATCAAGAAAAGTTTGGAAGAAGAATTTACCGAATGTATGATGGAAGAACGCGAAGACATGAGAGGAGAAGCAAAGAAAAATATACTCAAAATACAAGAAGAAAACAAGGTGCAGTTTAATAAGTAAAGAAAACAGCCACGAAAATACAAAATAGGAGATATCGTCGCCATAAAGAGGACGCAATTTGGCAATACTATCAAACTTAAAGAAAAATATTTCGGGCCATATGAGATAACTGCAGCCAAGAATCATGATCGGTATGAAGTAAGAAATGTAGGAGATCTTGAGGGTCCAGGGAAGACGTCAACCGGGGACGAATACATGAAGCCGTAGCCTATGGGTTAAACTCCTGGACGAGTCGGATAGATTAAATATACGTGTATGTGTATTGAACCTATAATCAAAATTTTATGTGAAAGAAAAATGTATAAAAGTCTCAAGAGTGTAGCTGTTTAAACATAAAAAAAAATAATAAGCCAAGAGGATGATGTCGGGACGCCATCATATCAGGATGACCGATTTGTAGGATTTGAATTTAAACATACTTTATTTTCTTTATGACCTGTATGATCAGAAAATTAACTGACGCTTTCATATTTTTATTATCCATGATTTGAAAGCACGAGTTGTAAAAATTCGCGATCACGAGATCAAGGTTTGGACATATTCAAAAATTAGAAAAGAGTCAGTCTAAAAAATAATATTGTCCATGAAGCAGCGGCTTATGAGATGCCAAGGAAGGTATTGTTAAGCCTAATCTAATTATTCGTAAGAAATATGTTGTAAGTTTTAAGTAAGAAAGGTGCTGTATTTAGAAAAGTATCAACGAAGTGATGTAAAGTTACCCTTATAGAATTGTATTAAAGTTTGTGTTGTTATTCAAACGTCTACTTATTCAAATCTTCTATATATTAACATTTTACCAACACTAACTTCTACATATATATATACCGAATGATCAGAATTAAATCACTCCAGTTCTGACCTTTCTATATATCGAATTACTAGGGGAAAATGATTTAAATTTTCTATACTTATTATTCAAGACACAATATAGTTCCAGGAACACCGATAGATGGCGCTATATAACAGGAAATACGAAAAAAGAAAATAATAAAACCAAGCACAAGGGGAAAAAACTTTTCCGTTTTATTTCCATTGTAATAAGGAAAAAAAATACATAAATATGCTTAAACTACAATTGTAACTGCAATTTTACTCTATAAGTAACAAATTTTTCCATAAACCTATGATTTGCAGCCTGGATCCTGGTATAAAAGAAGATAAAAATATGGAGAATGTTATTTCTTCTGCAACATTTCAATTATGACAAAGCAACCAGTAAGGTATTTCTTACAACCTGGCCATTTTTTCTCTGGATCTTAAACCGTGTGATTTTTGGCTGTGGGGACACTTGAAAAAAAATTGGTTATCGAAGATTTCTACGAATCTTCGCATACCTGATACGTGGTATAACTCTATTTCTGAGAAACATATCAGTCGACTCGTTAAAATCTGAAGTTGAACAAGTGGTGGACAGACTGCAGATTTTCCTCTTTCTTGAAGGACACCATCTAGAGCAGCATTCCGTGCGCACACTATAAAACTAGTCGGATGTACCAATCCCAAAACTTTCTTCTATCTCATACATGTTAATACTTCAAAATTCGCTATCACACTATCAAAATTAAATGGCAATCTATGCATCTCATGAGGATTCTAAAGATATGAAATTCCGTTTCATTAGTTCTTGAGATATGACTATCGCTGAAATCGTCTAAATCCAGCAAAATGCTGCCTAGCAGCACCACCTATTGGGTGATTTATACCAAATCCTAATCAGCAACAATTTATGTCAACGTCTGACTGAATCTGAAGTTTGGAGAAAATCCGTGCATTAGTTTTTGAGATAGACCTATAGCGAAAATCGTGAAAATTCCTGCATAGAAGCGCCACCTACTGGGGGATTAACACCAAAACCTAATTAACAACAACTTGTGTCAACATACAACTAAATCTGAAGTTAGATGGAAATTCGTCCATTAGTTCTATAGATAGAGCTATTAAGGCAATCGTGAAAAATGCAGCACAGAAGTGCCACCTGTTGGGCGGTTTACACCAACACATAATCAGTATCAAGTCATATCAAGGACTAAATGAATCTGAAGCTTGATGAAAATCCGTGTGTTAGTTCTTAAGATAGAGCTATTGGGGAAATCGTGTAAATCCTGAAAAATTCATCATAACAGCGCCACCTTCTGGGCGATTTACATCAAAACGTAATCATCATGAATTCATATCAAGGACTAACTAAATCTGAAGTTTGATCAAAATCCGTGCATTAGTTCGTGAGATAGAGCTATTGCGAAAATCCTGAAAAATGCAGCATAGCAGCGCCACCTGTTGAGCGATTTACACCAAAAACTAATCAGCATCAATTTGTATTAGGGACTCACAGAATATGAATTTTTATTAAATTCCGTGCATTAGTTCTTGAGATAGAGCGCCCACAAAATTTGTGTCACATACACACAGACAGACAGACAGACTCACAGAGTCACAGACAGACATTTTGTAAAAACATGTTTTTTGGAATCTCCGACCCCTAAAACGTGTAAAACCGTCGAAAACCAGAATTCGAAAATTTTCATGAATCCAATACTTTCTTCTTGTAAAGATAGAAGAAAGTAAAAAAATCTGTAATGTTACTAACATTTTTCTAGCAAATTAGGATTCCTAGAACTTTTTATGCAACGTCAACAACAAAAATTCAATCAACAGATGCATATTTACACTACAAATCAAAAATCTGTAAGGTTATTAAGACTTTTTTAGTAATCTGGGATGCCTAGAACTTTTTACGTAACTAACTGCAACCCGTGTTACAGGTAAAATTTTAGTAACATTACTGTAACTTAGTAGATTCTTTTGTAAAACTACAGATTTCTGTAGCTTTACAAAAACTAGTTTTGTAGATTTACATCCTTTTTTGTACAGTGTACAGATAAAATTCTAGTAAACATACAAATTTCTGTAATTTTACATATATAGATTTACAGATTTTTTTTTCACGTTAACATGTGGTACGTTCAATTTGAGTTTGTAGATATGCATCTTTCCAGAGTATGACCAGTTGTACAGCGCAGGCATTATCTGAAATTAATTCTTTTTGATGTGGTTAAATTCCCCATGTCTTAAATACCATGTGCACAAAATTTGATCGTCCTGATTAGTTAAATATATAGACATGTCGAAGAAGGTGTGTCTTACCCTGCATATATATGTATATATATGTGTGTGTATATATACAGGGTGTCCCTAAACTCATGGTACATACGCTAGGGGGGTGACAGAACACATCAAGACGAGTAATAGTAAATGGGAAACCAAGGGTCCCAAACGTTTTCAAAAGGAGACAAGCGCCATTAAAGTTTAGGGTCCCAAATTGCAAATGATCGTAAAAAAGGGAAAAATGGGTCGATTTATTTGCGGTTTTCGCTAAAATCATTCTTTAAATTAGTATTTCTTAAAAAAAAAAAAAATAAATAAATAAAGAGAAAGCTATAAAAATGCCAGTAGAGGGCGCTCTAGACTTTGGAGTACCGAATAACTACTTTTTACCGGATTTTTTTTTTTTTTTTTTTAACACTGCTAAATGTTTTCTAAAGCTTAGACCTTAACTTAAATTTTGTGTGCACAAGTGAAATCTTCGGGAGTGGTTAAGTGGAGCAAATTTAACTGCGTTCAGGGGGTTGATTTTTGAAAGATCGTATGTAATGAGCAAAATAATAACAAAATGATGAAAATGAAGACAGACAGAGATGGAATGAAAAGAAACCAACAAAAGGAAGAAAAACACATTATTCAATCAAATGAAAATAAACAACACAAAGTACCCCATCACAGGAATTGTTCAAAATTGCGGCCTGCAACACGAACACAGGCTTGAAGCCGTCGATGGATTGGCCGCCGTATATTGGCGAAAACATTAGGCATCTCTTATGATGGCCGAAACAACGGATATCCGGGCTACAAGGTCTTCAGCAGAATCTACGGGACCATCTTCGTATATCACGCTCCTAATATGACCCCACAAGAAAAAGTCCAGACAGGATAAATTGGGTGAACGGGCCGGCCAGCTGATTGGACCGCCACGACCTATCCATCTTCCCGGATACATGATATTCAGGGCGTTACGGGCATCCAGGCTGTAATGGGCTGGTGCTCCGTAGTGTTGGAACCACATACGTCGTCTGATAGGTGCTGGAACATGGTTTAATAGGTCTGACAACACCTGTTGCAGAAACACAAGATATGAATCTCCATCCAGGCGCGTTGGCAGTAAGTATGGCCCAATTAGATAATCGTGAACGATTCCGACCCAAATATTGACCGCGAAACGTCGCTGGAACGAACGTGGACGTATTGTGTATGGGTTTTCATTTGACCACGCATGATAATTGTGGATATTCCAAATACCCTCGCGTGTGAATGTGCATTCGTCCGTGAACAACACATGTGCACAAAAAGCAGGGTCCACAGCCGTTTGTTGGAGTAACCACGTGCTAAAATTGACACGTGCCTGGTAATCCGCTGGTTCTAGGCCTTGGAATCTCTGCGCATCGTACGGATGCATTCCTTCATCTCGCAGAACCCGCCACACGGTATTACGGGAAACGTTAACGTCTTCGGACAGTTCCGCGTTCTAGATTCAGGCCTCTCTCTGATAGATCCAAAATGCCATCCGTAACGGATGGCGTTCTTACACTTCTGGAAAGTCCAGTATCCTGCATGCAAATCGCAAAGGAACTCCTTTCGCACAGTTGTTGGTGCAGTCGTTGAAATATTCTCGCATCAGGAACACGTCTGGTTGGAAAACGATCTCGGTACAATCTTTGAGCTTTTGTTGCATTGCCGTGTGCAGCTCCGTGCATGTAATGCATCTCGGGCTTCTCCTGGTTAGAGTACGAAACCATATTATCGGCTATCCACAGAGCAAATGAAGACAGCTGCTGTGAACAGTTCCCAGTTTTACAATTACGCACTCGAATAATTAACTTTTATGTTAGCGAAAATTTTCATACGCGTTCTTCTTCTTCCCCATGTCACATTTTCATATTCTTCTTCCGGAAACTTACAGCATAATGGTAGCTATAGCGCTTGCATGTATCCAGTTCGAACATGGTCTAACACGTTTGCGTTTGAATTCAAATCATGAATTAGTTAGTGAATGTTGTTTGTTTTGATGTGTACTATCACCTCTTAAAGTTTGCTTCAGCACTTATTATTTTGCTCATTACATACGATCGTTCAGAAATCAACCCCCTGAACACAGTTAAATTTGCTCCACTTAACCACTCCCGATGATTTCACTTGTGTACACAAAATTTAAGTTAAGGTCTAAGCTTTAGAAAACATTTAACAGTGTTAAAAAAAACAGTAAAAAGTAGTTAATCGGTACTCCAAAGTCTATAGCGCCCTCTACCGGCAGTTTTATAACTTTCTCTTTAAAACTTTTTTTGAAAAAAATACTAATTTAAAGAATGATTTTAGCGAAAACCGCAAATAAATCGACCCATTTTTCCCTTTTCTATCATCATTTGCAATTTGGGACCCTAAACTTTGATGGCGCCTGTCTCCTTTGGAATACGTTTGGGACCCTTGGTTTCCTATTTACTATTACTCGTCTTGATGTGTTCTATCACTCCCAAGCGTATGTACCACGCGTTTAGGGATACCATGCATATGTTATATATATATATATATATGTTACGTGTATATATATATGTTACAGTGGTTAAGCGTTTCCACAATACTCGCATAGCAACAAGTAGACACATCATTTTGACACTAGAAGTAACGTCAGCCGATTCGAATGAAATTGTGATGCATATTTTCGAATCTCTTGGCCTGTGAACAAGTTAATAAGAAAAACCTCAGAATTCATTTCGATGTGGAAGAGATCAGATGGATCTTACGCTCGAGAGCCAGACACATCCTGATGACACCAGATGGTCCGGTGCGAATTCTTAATTGCCCGCTGTGTATATGTCGCAAAGCTACTTTTGCCCATTAACATGTAAATATCTGTGATATTTTGGCGTTTAGCAGCAATCCAGAAACATTAAACTATTTAGTATTATTCATCATTTATAGACGTGTATTTGTTCCACACATATATATATGCGCTAGCTGACCCGCCCGGCGGTGTCTAGGTCTGACATAAAAAACTCAAGTTAATACATAAAAAAAAACACACACACACAAAGAAATTTATTTTATTGCAGCATTGCGAAAAACCTGGCTAAAATTTAAAAAAAAAGCCACGCCGTTAGCTTTTATGAGTTTTAACCAGATTTTCTGTTGCCAAAATTGACTTTCAGACAGTGAACCAGTATAATTATAAACTGCACATATTAAAAATTTTTTAATTTGTTTTACATTTGTTAATTCATTTAGAATTAAAGAAATTCATTTATTTTTCAGTAATAAAATGCATCAATAGAGAACTATCAAATAAATGAAATTGCTAGCGATTTGTATTCAGAATTGCAAATATGTCATCTAAAATGGAAATATATGTGAAAATAATTCATTAACTAATATTATGTAAATATCCATAGGAATCGTAACTCCTTTCGTATTTTAGGTAGCTTTCATTACAAAAAGCTACCATTGCAGCCATTCGGAGGAAAGCGATTTCAATAAGTTTTGTTATATTTTCATCGATCATGACCCCCAGACCCCGAAACCACCCTCCGTTCAAAAGTTTATATATATATCTGATATTTGTCACACTGTAACTCTCTTATTTATGAACCGATTTGGATGTAACTTCATGTATACATGGTGCATAACAATGCCTCGACCGAGTTCGTTGCCCAGATTCATCCGCTATCTTGTTTCAAAATGGCGGCCGTTTAATTTTTTTTATAAAATTAAAATTTGAAATGAGGTACCAAAAAAGTGAAAATTGAAAAAAAAATATTTTTTCTTATGTATTTGACCTTGTTACAAAGATTCCGGAGCATTTTTCGTTTTGTCTATATCTTAAAAAATGACTGAGTTATAGCACTTTGAATTTCTAACTTGGCTGACATTTTGAAACGACCTAATTTTTGTCACGAGATAACAGGTGTATTTATGAATCGATTTGGATGTAACATCGTGTATATATAATACGTACCAATGTCTCTACCGAGCTCGTTCGCAGTTTCATCCGCCATCTTGTTTAAAAAAGGCGGCCATTTAATTTTTTTAAATTAAAATTTAAAATGAGGTACCAATAATTGAAAAATGAAAAAGATTTTTTTTCGTATGTGTTTGACCTTAATACAAGGATTCCGGAACAGTGATCGTTTCGTCTATATCTAAAAAAAAAAGGCTTAGTTATAGCATTTTGAATTTCTATTGTGGCTGACATTTTGAAATGACCTGATTTTTATCACGCGATAGCAGCGTATTTATGAACCGATTTGGATGTAACTTGGTGTGTACATAGAACATACCAATGTCTCGACCGAGTTCGTTGGCCAGCTTCATTCGCCATCTTGTTTTAAAAGGGCTGCCATTTAAAAAAATTAAATTTTAAATGAGTTATTAAAAAATTGAATAATGAAAAAAAAATTATATGTGTCTGGCCTTGATACAAATATTCCGGAGCAGTTTTTGTTTCGTATATATCTTAAAAAATGGCTGAATTATAACACTTGGAATTTCTAGCATGGCTGGCATTTTGAAACGATCTGATATTTGTCACGTGATAACACGGGTATTTATTAACCTATTTCCATGTAAGAAGGCATGTGGATAGTATATCGTAATGTCTCGAAAAAAGTTCGATGGCCAGATTCATCAGCCATCTTGTTTCAAAATGGAAGCCATTAAATTAAATAAAAAATTATATTTAAAGTGAGGTGCAAAATAATTAGAAATTGAAAAATGTTTCTTTCTGAAGTATTTCACCATGATATAAGGATTCCGGAGCATTTTTTGTTTTGTCATTATCTTAAAAATATGGCTCAGATATAGCAATTTCAATTTCTAATGTTGGTGACATTTTGAAAAATCTGAATTTTTGCGTGCGACAGCACTTGTATATATCAACCGATTCCGATGTGAGTGAGCATGTGCACAGGAATTACTAAGGTCTCGACCAAGTTCACTCGTTAGCCTCATCCACCATGTTGTCTTAAAATGGCAGGTACTTCAAGATATCCCTGAATTTCTCGACTAAATATAAGTTACTTTAAATAAAAGCAGCTTGGATAAAACTGACTAATTTCGCGAAATTCTCATTCATAATGATTTAGTATTGATAAAAAT
Source organism: Maratus speciosus (assembly GCA_963932465.1). Classification (NCBI taxonomy): domain Eukaryota; kingdom Metazoa; phylum Arthropoda; class Arachnida; order Araneae; family Salticidae; genus Maratus; species Maratus speciosus. The sequence continues at coordinate 426,026,095 of OZ010795.1, read as the reverse complement.
CAGTATTGAATCTGATATAATCGGTTTCCACTAAATTGAGCTTCGTGTGTTTGAATAATATATGCTTGCTTTTTAAAAATAAGGAATATGAAAGCTACCTCTTACACCCGGCACTGGACGGAAGGGCTTTTCAAATAACGATTTTTTTTTTTTTTTTTTTTTTTTTTTTTTTTTTTTTATTAATCAGCATTAGCGACCATTTTATCATAAATGTAACCACCATGTCAAATCGCAAAATCGTAAGTTTAGAACATTTTTTTCTCTGCGCAATTTTAAATTTCGAGAAAAAAAAAAAGATTCTGCTCTTGCATTTGCGTCTTAACCGTAGTAGCAGCCATATCAATTTTAAGTTTCTATCCCCAATAATTCCAAAGAAATTGCAATTAGAACGTTTTTAGAAAGGTTTACGCGCATATATATCTCTTTAAAATTTCGATTTTTTTTTAAGTATTCTGTCCGAAAATTGACGTCTTAAGAGTAATAGGCATGTCAGTTTTCAAGTTTCTATCTTTAACAATTCCATTGAAATTGTGATTTGGAACATTTTTAGAACGCTTTCCGCTCATTCCAACTAAATTTTGATTTTTTTAGAGACTTTACTTAGCAAACATCGACTTTGTTTTTCAATAGCTATTTAAATTTTAAAAATCGTGGTTTGGAGGATAAAGCAATTAAAAATTTTCCTTCAAATCGTTAATAAAAAGAAAAAAAAAAGGAATTATTTATTACTTTATAGATCATTTTAAATTAATATTACTGAAATTCCAATAGTACTCAGAATTAAATATTTGCAACTTAAAAAAAAAAAAAAAAAAAAAAAAAAAAAAAAAAAAAAACAATTAATTAATTAAAAATCAAATATCTATTTGTTCGTACCAAATATTGTAAAGTATTTTATTTTTTACAGCGTTTCTACTGGAATTCCGCCACTAAATTTGACTGTCCTTTACTTAGAAGCATAAGTAGTTTTAATAGCTTTTCTTTTTTCAAAGAAGTCTGAGTATGCACTGTAAGAAGACCTCCCTTTTCAGTGTACATTGGACGCCTAAAAGTATCTGACATGCAAAATTTCAAGTTTCTAGCCAATTCAGTATCAGAAAAATCATAAGATTAGGACTATTCACCTCGTACCCCTTTAAATTTTGAATTAAAAAAAAATGCTTTATGCATGCAATTGAGTCTTTAAAATAGCAGCATGGCAAATTTCAAGTTTCTATCGTTAACAATTCCACAAAGATCCCAATTTTAAACGTTTATAGAACGCATTTTGTGCGCCATTTAAATTTCGAATTTTTGTTATAAAATTATTTTTCCGCGTATTTGCATCTTAAAAGCAGCATTTGAAATTTTTATTCTTACAAATTCCATAGAAATTCCATTCGCTCATTTCCACGTTTTTAATTTCGAACATATTAAAAACCGTTCACAGAAATGATTCAGATCTTAAATGCAACCCTCGCAATTTTGAACTTTTTTAGCTTTTTAACAATTTTTAACATTTTTAGTTGTTGTATCGATATAAATTAGATCTTATTTTGAAAAAGGCAATGCTACCAGCATTAGACCACCATTATTTTTTTAATCGGTTTATTAGCTGCAGATTTTAAACCTATAAACAAGCACACAAATATAAATAGTTTTTAGGGCGATTTAATAAAAGCTATTCGCGAGATTTGCTGCTTTTTGCCCAGAAGCAAATGATAAGTCACAAATACTGTTTCAGCTCGAATCATTGAGATTACTATTTTTTTGCGCCACACAAACATTTCTTTCCATCTAAATTAAATATTTTTATTTTATTGTGGTACTAATTTCTGAATAAACCTTAATTTTGGTATTTTAAGCAAAATCAGTAACATAATCTTCATTAAATTTTATTTTCGATGCATTTGGAAGATTTTTTTTCTTTTTTAAACTCATAATGCCGTTTATTCTTTAAGAAAAAAAAATATTAACAGTAACGGATGTATTTTAAGAAAGTACCACATGTAACTTCAGAATACTTAAGGTTTTGTAGCCAAAGACATTTCAAAATTAGAAAAATGTGAAATATTTCACCAACATTAGAAGATGTAGAAGAAATATTTACTTGTTACTATTAGATTCAGCATACAATATACATTTTAGTGCGTTATCCTATGACATTTAACTGTGATATCCAATTTTAAGAGAATAAAAAAAAAAAATTTTTTTACTGCCCTTGAAGGTGAGATTTTAGAAAATCGTTTCTGAAACCTATGACATAACATGATTTTTCTCCCAATTTCCATGTTTCTAGGTTAAGTAGAGTTTAGCATGTGCTTTGATTAACGCAACAATACGGACTTTCATTTGTATATAGAGGTCATTTTTGTTTATTTCTGTATAAACAAAACTCTCTAAATACCATTAATCCGAAAACTAGATAATTTGTTAAAATATAAATAAGAAGATTTTTTTATCGGGTTTATATTGATTCAATCCTAGAAAAAAAAAATAGCGATAGTTAACTTTCTTTTCTTATGACAACACGAAAATATGTATTCAATTAATCTTCATGAAAAGTTTTCTGTGATTATATTTCTCGAATTCTGTTCATTTCCTCGTTTCATCTCCAATAATACATTTCGTTTTTAAAATTTAATTACTAAATCACATTAAATAACTAAAGCCAACTTGAAATGCAAATCAACTAAATCTTTTCACACTTTAAAATATGTGAATTACTTATTCATTTCATATTATTTCCTTAAAAGTGAAATTAAATCGGTCAAAGACTTTGAACTTTGTGATTATCATACAGAATCAAAGTATTTCAGAAGAGCTTGAACGTGACTTTATGATTAAAAGAAAATATTCTTTGAATTTAAGTTTATGAAATGTAACAGGAGTCTTAAGATCGCGAAGATTTTTTTTATAGAAAACGAATTTAAAATTGAAAAACGCATATATGTTTTAATAGGCAGAAGATTTTTCGATAAGAAATACTTTTCTTAGAAATTAATTTTTAGCCGAATATTTCATGACTGTTCATGTTTCTAGGTTCAGTAGTTTGAACTGTGCGTTTTGTGACTATGCCCACCCATCAGGACTTTATTTTGTATATATAAATTAATTTTGTTTCTCTCTGTATAAACAAAAATCTCTGAATACCATCAGTCCAAAAACTAGATAAATTGTTAAAATATAGTTAAGATTCTTTTTTTAATCGATTTTTACTATATTGGTTCAAGCATGAACAAAATAACGATAGTTAATTTCATTTTTGTAAGCGAAAACGAGAATATTTATCCAATTCACCTGCCTGAAATATTTTCTATGTCATAATTTCCAAATTATTTCCCTTTCCTTGATTTATCGCCAATAATATACTTTCTTTTTAAAATTTAATTAAGAAATCACTTTAAATAACTAATACCAGCTTGAAATTCATATCAACAAAATCCTTTCACAATTTAATATATGTAAATTGCTTATTCATTTCATTTTATTTCCTTAAAAGTGAAATTAAAATCGGCCAAAGGCTTTGAACTTTGTGATTATCATACATAATCAAAGTATTTGAAAAGAACTTGCACGTGACTTTATGACTAAAAGAAAATATTCTTTGAATTTAAGTTTATAAAATGTAACAGGAGTTTAAGATAGCGAAGAATTCTCTATAGAACACGAATTTAAAATTGAAAAAAAAAAACATTTATATTTTAATAGGCAGTACATTTTTTGATAAGAAATTCTTTTCTTAGAAATTAATTTTTACCGAATATTTCATGACTGTTCATATTTCTAGGTTCAGTAGTTTGAACTGTGTGTTCTGTGACTATACCCACCAATCAGGACTTTATTTTGTATACAGTCAGTACCGGATTTATGGTCGCGCGCTTATAAGGTCACCCCGCATATAGGGTCACTTTTCGGAAGTCCGGGCTGACCAAATAGGTATTACGTGTTAAAATACACCGCCTATACGGTCAGTTTCCATTGGCTGCTATCGGATATATGGTCATATGGTCATCTTTTGTCTCCCTTTTTATTGCATAATATCTTATAGTTTTATGCTTTTTCCTTCCCTTTCCTGGCAGTAAGAGTTTCCAAAGATCTGGATTTTTCTCTCTCCTCGCATTAGATACTGATTCTTGAAAAATATGCCATCACCTCTTGCGATCGAATGAAAATTGTCAGCCGTGCAGAGAATTGTTAAATCACGCATTTTTAGTTTTTTGTACACTGCTCAAAAAAATTAGGGGATCAAGCAAAAAAGTGAAGAGAAAAGTGCAAAACAGCAATGTACGGGCATAAGATGGATAGTACACGTGTAGCAATGCACAATACATAAAAAAGACACAAAAAATGGTAAGGAAGCTTTTATTTTTTGAAAAGATGAAAGGAACACGAAAAGATGGTTTAGGGCAACAATTTGGTTTCATGTAAATCACAAAAAAGGTATTGTTTAGAAATGATGCAAGATTTTTAATATGGCGTGTGGTCTCCTCGAACAGCTAAGACTGCTGCACACCGGTATTACATGGATGCGATGAGGTTATCGATAAGAATTGGGGAATACTGTTCCACTGCTCAAGAATTGCAATCTTCTTGACCCGGACAGTAAAAGGAGGCCTCGGTCTCGCAGAAATGCGTCGTCTGAGTATGTCCCTAACATGCTCAATCGGATTTATGTCAGGAGAGCATGCTGGTCATTCCATACGCTGTATTGTTTTAGCTTCAAACATGTTTTCCACAAGACGAACTGTATATAGTCTGGCATTAAGGTGCATGGAGAAAAAGAAATCACTAATTACTGCAACATAAAATACGACAAGAGGTCTCGGTATCCCGTCTGTATTACTCTGGACCGTCAAAGTGCCATTCCGAATCATATGCAGGCCCGTACGTCCAGCTATGCTAATTCTAGCCAAGAGCATCAACCCACCTCGTCTGTAATGTGATCTTTCACGAACGAGTGTGGGATTATTTTGTGTGCCTCCTTCTCTCCATGCAAAAACGCATCAGATGTCACATCCAGACTGAATAGGGACTCGTCTGTAAACTGAATTTAACTCCAACAACGTTGCCTCCAAACTCAATGTTCAGTTCCCCACCTTCTTTGGGCCGCACAGTGGCTTGAGATCAACGGAATACAGTATTGGCTTACTCATAGAGACCACCCTGATGAAGCCAATTTTGGACTGTTTGGCTGGACACCCTTCGTCCTTTGGCCAAGTGTGGGTCTGTGTTTTCAGCTGAGTAGCATTGCCCATTCCGTCTCAACGGGCTGTAAACAGGATATATCGGTCATCAGTTTCTGTGTTAGCACATTTTCGACCTTGCACTTGTCGATGACTATCATTCCATGTGTCTTGGAATATATTCCACAGTCTTTCATGGACACTTCTTGCGACTCCAACAGCGTCGACTAAACTTCGTTGTGTTTCCCGAAATTCAACTGTCCCGATAACACGCCAAGCCATGGAATGCGGTAAATCATGTTGTTGTGACATTTTCAAGCCACCTTTTCTCAAAACACAAGCTGAGCAATTGAATTTTACAACAGAGACAGTGAAACAGACGTTTCTTAAAAATCCCGATTTCTGCACTTATCACTTTTTTCCAACTTTTGACGTCATAAACTTTAATTTACGTGTGAAGTTTTCTTTATCTGTTTTCTACAGCACTTTAAACTGTGGATGTTTTATTTTACGTTATTTATCGGTGTAAATATTTGCGTAATTTCGTTAAAACCATGTGTTCCCCTAATTGTTTTGAGCAGTGTATTTTCATAACTTGTTGCTGCGTGTAGGGTATTTGTACATTTGTTAATTGTCATTTGTGAACACAAGATATCATCAAAACAAAAAAAAATTGACAATTGAGGGAAAAAATATATAAAAATACTTTGAAAAATCTAATGTGTCGAAAGCAGCTTTCGCGAAGACTGATGGAATAGAGATAGCGACACTGAATAATTTCTTAGGGTTCAAATTTTTTTAAACAGACGATGTAATCAACCAAAAGAAAAAGCAAGAACATGTTTCAATGTTTGAGAATGTTGAGAAAGACCTTTTCCCTTGCATAAAATGTGCCGGAATGCAGAATGTTCCAAAACATGGATTATCGTAAAAGAAAAATCTCTGGAAATTGCTGCATAACAAGGAAAATCGAATTTTACTGTCAAATAATCGAAGAAATGGCTTTTAACTTGTTATGTGACATTCTCATAGGAAGATGTTTTTAATTTTGTTAAATTTGGGCTGTTTTTTTTTTCATGTTTTGCCAGATAACAGTTACTTTTAAGAACAAAAAAGGAAGTGGTGGGAAGGTAAGCAAATAAAAGATTGGCCGTTTTATTAGCAGCGAATATGGATGGATAGCTCAGAGAAATTGACTCCATTAGTTATTGGTAAATTTCTCAACCCTCGTTTTTTGAAAAAATGCAAATATTTGCGTGTATCTAACGATGCAAACCGACAAGTCTGGATGACAATAAGCATTTGGGAAAAAGAAATTCGGTGTTTCGATAAAAATTGCACAGACAAGTGGCTATAACTGCAGACAACTGTACCGACAATTGCATGATTCCCAATTTAAATCCGATTGAACTTGTTTTGTTACCTACAAACTGAACCAGTATGGCACAACAATAAGATAAAGGGATTATTAAAAATATTAAGATAAATTATCGAAAGCTGCTTCTAAAAGACGTCATCGCTGTCATTGATCAAGAAAAGACGTTTCGCGTGGCTGCGTTAGATGTCATATGTTTCGTAGACAAGAGTTAGAATATGGTATCAAAGGAGGCCATTGAAAATTGTTTTTGACACATTTGCTTCCAGAATAGGAAGAATTATTGTTCGAAAACAACGACAATGATGATGATGGTGATGATGTGTCCCTATTTGAACTTGCAGAAAAACTACGGAATGCCGTTTGCACAATACATGACGAACAGACATATGCAGTCGTTGACAATGAGATCGCTACTAATGGAATTTACCTTTGAGTGGCAACAGTCACGCCTTTGCGGGTGTGTACCTTCAGTAAAAAACTGCTTATTGGACGAAGGGGAGACCATGTTAAAATGTTCTTCAACCCTATTGGTGTTTTTCTTCTAGATATTCGCAGCTGACGTGACATGGGTATAGTCCATGGCAAAGCTTCTACACTGGAAATAGTTTCGGAAATTTTAAATATAAACGCTGCAGGAAACGATGATAATGACACTGAATTCGAAGCTGAACCGACAACGCGAACAGAAGTTCTCAAAGCACTAAATACATTCATATATTATTTTACCAATCCCAAAGGCACAGATGAACATTTTAAAACTATTCGTGAATAAGAAAAAGTAGTTTTAACAACTACGATTAAAAACAAACAAACCTGCATAAAAGATTATTTTTACTACTACAAGTATACTCATTAATTCGAAATTTTAATTGTAAAGCAATTCTTGTTTATACCTCTTGTTTTATAAATTATATATTAATACTTTCTTTGTACATAATTGTACTAATATAAGTGAATTATTAATAATATTTTATTGTCTAAAATAAAATTCCTGCTTACACTGGAAGGTCACCCCGCTTATAAGGTCCCATTTTTCAAGAGCGCATGGGTGACCATATAACCGATACTGACTGTATATAGATTATTTTTGTTTCTCTCTGTATAAATAAAAACCTCTGGATATCATCAGTCCGAAAACTAGATCAATTGTTAAAATACAGTTTAAAATCTTTTTTTTTTTTTTAATCGAATTGTACTATATTGATTCAAGCATGAAAGAAAATAACGATAGATAATTTCATTTTTGTAAGAGAAAACGAGAATACTTACCCAATTAATCTGCATGAAATATTTTCTATGTCATAATTTTCAAATTATTTCCCTTTCCTTGATTTATCGCCAATAATACACTTCCTTTTTAACATTTAATTAAGAAATCACATTAAATAACTAATACCAACTTGAAGTTCAAATCAACAAAATCCATTCACACTTTAAAATTTGTGAATTACTTATTCATTTCATATTATTTCCTTAAAAGTGAAATTAAAATCGGCCAAAGGCTTTGAACTTTGTGATTATCATACATAATCAATGTATTTGAGAAGAGCTTGTGCGTGACTTTATGATTAAAAGAAAATAGTCTTTGAATTTAAGTTTATGAAATGTAACAGCAGTTTTAAGATCGCGAAGAATTTTCTATAGAACACTAATTTAAAATTGAAAAAGTCCTTCCGGCCAGTGCCGGGAGGAAGAGGTAGCTTTCATAATCCTTATTTAAAAAAAGCCAACTTATATCATTCAAACACACGAAGCTCAATTTAGTGGAAACCGAATATAGGAGATTCAATACTAATTTTTATCAATATAATGAATGAGAATTTCGCGAAATTAGTCAGCTTTATCCAAGCTGCTTTTCTTTAAAGTAACTTATATTTGGCTGCCAAATTCGGCAATTTCTTAAAGTGCCTGTCATTTTAAGACAACATGGTGGATGAGGCTAAGCAGTGAACTTGATCGAGACCTTAGTAATTGCTGTGCACATGCTCACTCACATCGGAATCGGTTAATATATAGGAGTGCTGTCGCATGCAAAAAATCAGATTTTTCAAAATGTCACCCACAATAGAAATTGAAACTGCTATATCTGAGCCATATTTTTAAGATAATGACAAAACAAAAAATGCTCCGGAATCCTTATATCATGGTGAAATACTTCAGAAACCTTTTTCAATTTCTAATTATTTTGCACCTCAGTTTAAATATAATTTTTTATTTAATTTAATGGCTTCCATTTTGAAACAAGATGGCTGATGAATCTGGCCATCGAACTTGTTCGAGACATTACGATATACTATCCACATGCCTTCTTACATGGAAATAGGTTAATAAATACGTGTGTTTATTTTTTTATTTTTTTAAATGGCCGCCATTTTGAAACAAGATGGCGGATGAAGCTGGCCAACGAACTCGGGCGAGATATTTGTATGTACTATGTACACACCAAGGTGCATCCAAATCGGTTCATAAATACGCCTGTTATCACGTGACAAAAATCAGGACGTTTCAAAATGTCAGCCACGCTAGAAATTCAAAATGCTATAACTCAGCCATTTTTTAAGATATAGACGAAACAAAAACTGTTCCGAAATCTTTGTATAAAGGTCAAATACATAAGAAAAAAATATTTTTCCATTTTTAATTTTTTGGTACCACATTTCAAATTTTAAATTTAAAAAAAAAAATTAAATGGCCGCCATTTTGAAACAAAATGGCGGATGAAGCTGGCCAACGAACTCGGTCGAGAAATTAGTATGTACTATGTACACACCGAATTACATCCAAATCGGTTCATAAATACGCCTTTTATCGCGTGACAAAATTCAGGACGTTTCAAAATGTCAGCCACGCTAGAAATTCAAAATGCTATAACTCAGCCATTTTTTAAGATATAGACGAAACAAAAACTGCTCCGGAATCTTTGTATAAAGGTCAAATACATAAGAAAAAAATATTTTTCCATTTTTAGTTTTTTTGGTACCACATTTCAAGTTTTAAAATTTTTTAAAAATTTTAAATGGCCGCCATTTTGAAACAAAACGCCGGATGAAGCTGGCCAACGATCTCGGTCGAGACATTGGTATGTACTATGTGCACACCGAATTACATCGAAATCGGTTCATAATTACGGGAGTTACAGTGTGACATAGGTCAGATATATATATATATATATATATATATATATATCAATTTTGAACGGAGGGTCGTTTCGGGGTCTGGGGGTCATGATCGATGAAAATATACCAAAATTTTTTGAAATCGCTTTCCTCCGAACGGCTGCAATAGGTAGCTTTTTTGTAAAGAAAGCTACCTAAAAGCATTTACGTTTCAATAGGCAGAACATTTTTCGATAAGAAATACTTTTTTTAGAAATTAATTTTTAGCCGAATATTGCATGACTGTTCATGTTTCTAGGTTCAGTAGTTTGAACTGTGCGTTCTATGACTATGCCCACCAATCAGGACTTTATTTGTATATATAGAATATTTTTGTTTCTTTCTGTATAAACAAAAATCTCTATATACCATCAGTCCAAAAACTAGATAAATTGTTAGAATATAGTTAAGAATCTTTTTTTTATCGAATTTTACTATATTGTTTCAAGCATGAAAGAAATTCTATGTCATAATTTTCAAATTAGTTCCCTTTCCTTAATTTATCGCCAATAATACACTTCCTTTTTTAAATTTAATTAAGAAATCACTTTAAAAAACTAATACCAACTTGAAATTCAAATCAATAAAATCCTTTCACGCTTTAAAATATGTGAATTACTTATTCATTTCATATTATTTCCTTAAAAGTGAAATAAAAATCGGCCAAAGTCTTTGAACTTTGTGGTTATCATACAGAATCAAAGTATTTGAGAAGAGCCTGGACATGACTTTATGATTAAAATAAAATATTCTTTGAAGTTAAATTTATGAAATGCAACAGAAGTTTTAAGATCAAGAAAAATTTTCTATAGAACACGAATTTAAAATTGAAAAAAGCATTTAATTTTTAATAGGCAGAAGTTTTTTCGATAAGAAATAATTTTCTTATAAATTAATTTTAAACCCTTTATTTCGTGACTGTCCTTAGATATATTTTTTTTTCTAAGTAAGTTCCATTAAATAAATTACAAATTTTTGCCGATGAGAAATATTCTCCCCCGGTTTCAACGGTGTCCAATGGCTAATTCCTAAACCGTTAGTCATAGACATATAGTTCCAATAAAAAAAAAAAAAATGTTTATAATCAGATAAAGAAATATTTTAAAAGCGATTTAGGTCAATAAAAACATTTCTTAAAATATCACGAAATTTAAATTTGTATACCATCCCCCGGCCCTAAATTTTTATACGGTCCCCAGGTCTTATAAGTTATATTTAGTTACAAGTAATACAGAAAAATCCCCGTTATTCTACGATTAAAATTGACCGTGTAATAACTGTTTAAAGTTGGAGCATATTTTTTGCTGCAAATTGGGGGTCATTCATAATTTAGTTGAAATATAATTTCGCCGGATATATTAAAAAATGGTTAAGAGTAACATTAACATTGCAATATAAATTTGAAATATTTAATCCTTCTGACATATTAATGCAAAATATACAATTTGTAATAAACATTCAAGAAGAAAGAAAAAAAAAACAGAATTTTTGTTAAATAAAATGATGCTAAATTAACGGTCTCAATTCTTTACAAAATGGCGCGTATCTTAAAATATTATTAGAATACACAAACCTGCAAAAGTTGGATTATGTCATGTTTTTTAACTTTTGATAATTGATTCTTATGTATTCTGTACCGCTGAATCTGAAATTGACCTTCATAATTAATCATCACATGAAGATTTTTACAAAATTCAAAGTTAAAAAGTTCAAAGTTAAAATTGAATCTCCTCCCTCATCTCATCAGACAACTCAGCTATTTAGCTGAAAGAATCCCAGAATAAGAAAAAATATCGAATAAATTATTGAATAAAATAAAATAAAATAAAATAAAACAAAACAAAAAAAAAGTTTTACATATGTTTTGTAGTAGGAGATTTTCGCTGTATTTTAACTTAGATTTTCAGATTAAGTGCTAAAATCTACGTAAAAATCAATTATCAAAAGTTAAAAAACACAACCATCTCCTCTACTTTATAGTATCCGATTGTTGTTATTCTTTAAATTTGACAGTTTATGATTTGCGAAATATCCTGACATGATGGTTAAAAATTAATGTAATTTTCGGATTAATTGCAAAAAAATACATAAAAGATAATAATAATAATAAAAAAAACAAGAATCCTATTCTTGTATTATCTAATCTAAAACATTTTCTTGAACTTCTTGGCGGCAATCTATCCGAAATTTTTTGTGTTATCCTGTGAAATAAGTATAAATGGTAACCATCAAAAATCATAATAATATTAGATTGTTATTTGATTTGCACCAGTATATAAAATGTAATCTCGATCGGGTATTTAAAAGTGAGTTAAAGTTCGAGTAAAAATTTTGAACTGGATAAACATACATACGATCGTTGAAATAACATAAAAACTTATAAAAATAACATAATTTTTGTTAAAATAAATCATAAAAGAAACAGTCTCAAATCCTGTCAGAATAAAACATATGCTACCAATGTGTATGCCAATCTGAAATTTAATAAAAATTAACTTAACCGTAATACTTGTACGATATTTATTAAAGCGCAGATACACATGAAATAAGACCTTCGAATACTTTAAGCACTTGGTATGTGACCCCTCAAAGCCAAGCGCAACTTATTTGTTTTCAGAGCAGAATAGTGGCATACGTCATGCATTTTTAAAGTTTCATAACTCGCTCAATTTTAGAGTTATATGAATGGGACTTTTTTTTTGTCTTATATGTCAATGTAATAGGAAAATTTCTCTAAATATGACTCATAGGAACGGGGGACCGTATAAAAATTTTAATTTCTTAATTTTTTAAAATGTTTTTATTGACCCAAATCGCTTCTAAAGTATTTCTTTACCTGATTTAAAACATTTTTGTAATTTGAAATATATGTCTATGACTAACGGTTTAGGAATTAGCCATTGGACACCGTTGAGACCGGACACCCTGTATAATATCAGAGTTTATGTTTTGTATTTTATAGTTAGGGAATTACTAGGTCTTACCCGTGATGCCGTTAAAGCAGCCTTTAAAAAAAAAGATAAATGCATTAATTAACCTCTTCCGTTCCGAAACTAAAATATTAGTACTAATGCTTATTCATTGGTTTTTTCCAAACAAAATGAAAGCGTAAACGACAGAAAAAATGTCTTTTCCGAAATTGATCCTTTAGGCGTTTAGTAATTTAAGTTCAAAAATATGGATCTAAAATAAAAAATGCCTTAAAATCATCAATTTAATAACCATTAACCTAAATTAACGCAATCACAAATTTAAGACCTTTAAACAAGTAAAAAGTCTATAAATACTCAAATTTTTTTATTGAAAAGATTTAAATTAAGTACTTATGAAATTTTCTCACTTTCTTAGTCATACTGTCTTTTGAAAATTTTTAGGCATTTTGCAAACTTAGATGAAATATCATTTATTTTATATGGGATTTAGCTGAGATGCTGTCATTTATTCGTTTGCTTTGAACGCAAAAATCATTCCGCTATTAAAAAGTGATGTGGAAATGTAAAAAAATGGGACATTTTAGTTTTTATAAGGAAAAGAACAGAGGTCCCTGTATGGGGATCCATGGACCAAAGAGGTTAAGCAAAACATTTTACTGGCGATAATTTAAAACACAGAGTAACTCCGGGAGAGTCGCCACATCCGGGATGCGTAGTTCAGAAGTGAACATTCACAAGGCGACCGGAAGAAATACTGTCCTCCGATTGGTTGAATGAATATCGTCACTACCAGCAAATGTTTGTTTACTTTCACAGAGCAGTTCTGCCGCCTATAAATACGCGGTTATCTGAACTAAAAACACGATAAAAGATAGTTACGATAGGATAGTTTTTTTAATTAAGGTATAAATTTTAATTGCAGTCAGAAATTAGTTATTTACATACAATTACATACCATCTTTAATAATTCAATGCCAATTGCATGTCGCTGATATGCAATGCTACTTTTAATCTCGAATATATTTTTAATATATTAAAATTATGTGTTTAAATGACTTTTTAAACATAAATGCACTGCAGTAACATGTGATTTTGACAAATGAAATTCTTAATGAAGATAGAATTATTTAGTATATTAAAAGTAATTTAATTTAACTTTATCTATTCTTAAAAAAAACAAAAAACATTGCTTTCGCTTAAGGAAAGAAAATTGCTTCCATTACTTATTATCATGTGACTTTCACACCATAAGTTAAGACATTCTTTCTTTCTTTTTTTTTGAGCTCTTATTCAAATTGATTTCACTTACTTTTTATTGAATGTCACTTATTTTATTAGTAAGTTTACTTTCATTTAGAAGTTCTGCAATCTATTGAGAAATATCTTAACTAATAGCGTACTATTTTTTTTTAAATTAAAGTATATATTTTAATTGGCCGAGCAGACAGTGGTTGTAAGTTTATTGTGGATAATTGGGAAGAGGTAGCTGCACGGTTGACGTTCTCTGCGGGAAAACGTGGGGGGCGTGTACTGAGTAGTAGCTAGGTGTGTTTGTGTTTTCCCGGGTTTTGGAGGTTGGCGTTTTCTTGTCTTGTTTTAATTTCTAGTCTCCAACGGGGTAAGTCTGTTGAATTGTTTCTTGATAAGTTGGTTTTTTTCCCTGTTTTCCTGGAGTTGTGTTATATTTTTGAGCCATTGTTTGTAAGGTATTTTTGTTTGTAATTAGTGTATGTCGCATGTATGGCGAGCTCAATTATAAATATAATAGAAGATGGTATTCCGTAAATAGAGTCACAAAATATTGAAATGGTGGAAACGGATGAAAATAATGTGCAATTTACTGATATCAATCCAAACGTGTCTCGCAATTTAGCTTCGGTTGAAACATTAATACTGATGGCTGCAGAAAATTGTGCAAGGAACTTTAATATTTTCATAAAGAGTGATGAGTCTAAGAACGTTCCTAAAAGGGACCCACGCGCCGTTCAAATAGAATTACAATCAAAAACTGTTCAATTCAAAAAGATTGAAAATGTGAAATTTACTCGTACGGGTAAATTTATAGTAAGCACGAAAAACCCAGAGTGTGCAATTGATATAGCTAAAATAACCACCTTTCTCGGAGCTAAAGTCTCTACTAGAGTGAGTTGGGAAAATATTTGTAATAGGTTTCTGCTATTTAACATGCCGGTAAATATTTCTTTGGCTGACATTGGGCAAGAACTGTCTATGGAAAATAATCTTCAAAATTTGGAACTGCGAAGATTTATAAGGCGTGCGATCACAAATGGCGTTTCTCCCGTGTTAATCACGGTTCTTGGCACCTCTATTCCCCCTGAAGTTAGGATTTGGCTCTCAATACAGAGAGTGCGCCAATTTATTGACAAGCCCAGGCAGTGTAAGAAATGCTTTAAATATAACCACTCCCAACTAAAATGTAGTTCTGATCAGTTATGTGTGAATTGCAGTCTCCACCACACTGGTCCCTGTACAAACCCAGTTAAATGTGCTAACTGCGAGTCTGAACACAGATCAGACTATAATCAATGCTCGGCTCGGCATAAAGAGGCTGAACTGTTAGAATTTAAATCTAGAAACCTACTAACTTTTGTTGAAGCACGGCGGAAGTTTACGTATAATCCTGAACAAAAATCCTACGCGACTATTACTGGTAAACAGACATCTGATCTGGATCAGTTACAAAAAACATTTGAAGCTCGTACAAACAAGATGTTAAAAATTATCATCGATCATATTTCCAGTCACTCGGAGAAAATTGTTGAAGCAATAGTCTATCTAAGCAGCAATATTATGAACTGTTTTGAAAAAATGAGCGACACGTCGCCGGAAAGGCGTAATCGGCCTAACAAGCATGCGAAGACTCAAAGACATATGACATAGAAAAAAAAATGTTTTTGCTGTTTGGTTTGCTTTTTCATTGTTCTCTGCTAGGTACAGTTTGTTTTTGTTGTCAGGTTCTTGCCAATTTTGTCTCACCTGCTGTGCCTGTTTTGTCATTGTTTCTGTTTTGCTGTTTTTGATGGGGATAACTATTTTACAATTGAATTGCCGCAGTCTGTTAAACAAGCTCCCCTGGTTTTATCTCCCCCTTCTCTACTGCTGATATCCTGGTCCTTCAGGAGACCTTCCTTACCCCTGAAAAGTCTGGGATAGAATGGGTCGCCCGGGGGGGGGGGGGGTGTGTGGCCTGATGATTGCGATTAAGGCGACTTGGTCTACTACTCTTCTTAACCTTGGTTCCCTCAACTTCTCAAATGAGGTCTTGGGCATTCAGGTGATTTTTGGTAACGTGTCTCTTAATATCATCAATCTTTACTCCTCTTCGGGCTCAGTGGTCGAGGATTTAAACAAAGTGACGCAGTACATCTCTGGACTTTCACTCATACTTGGTGACTTTAACCTTCATCATCGCCTGTGGGGTTCCCTGGTGTCCTCGCGCGACGGTGAAGCGTTCATTGATTGCATGGCAAACAGTTCGTTCTGTTTGCTGAATATAGATACTCCTACCAATGTCTCCCCAAGTGATTCTTGTTCCTTGATAGATATGTCTATTTGCTCTTTGGATATTTACTCGAAGACCGGCATACAGGTGGATGAGGACCTCTTTGACAGTGACCACTTCCCAATCATCATATCTGCGGATATTAGAACAGGCACCCATAATAGGCCCGTTTTTTATAAATGGCCAAATATCTGTCGGGAGATTGATAACAAGCTTACTTCAGTTTCTAATTTAAACAATGACTCATTCTGTCAGATGGTTCAGCAGATGGAGAAGCATAGCACTGCCCATATTAAGTCACAGAAGACCCTCCCGGCTTGGTGGAACTCTCGTTGCAGTAATCTACGCGAGCAAAAGTTATTTTTTCTGAGGAAATCTCGTACCCTGGACTCCAGTGAGTATTGGGTTAAATTCAAAAGGACCTCTGCTAAGATCCGCCAAGTGATCAAGGAGTCTAAACAACACTTTTGGGATTCTGTCTGTAGAGACGCAAAAGACCCCAGATTATTGTACAAAGTCTTCCGGAAAATTTCAAGTAGGTCCAGCTCCATGATTGATGCTCACCTTACCCTTCAAGTTGATGGTATGTCCAGCTCTGATGCGGCGTCTCAAGCAGAACTATTTGCTGAACATTTTGGCGAGGATTGTGTTCATGAACCAATCCCTTTAACTTATGACTCTGATAGTGAGTCCAACCTTAATAGCCCGTTCTCTCTTGCTGAGCTCAAAGACGCCATCCACCGTACCAAATCCACCTCCACGGGAGAAGATAAGATCGGCGCTCCCCTGTTCAAAGGCTTGGGTGACCGGTCCTTGAACAGCCTGCTTTGCATGTATAATGATATTTGGCTTACGGGCGACATTTCTCCTGGCTGGGCTTCTGCTGTTATCCTGCCTATTAAGCCAGGCAAATCAAAGAAACTGGTTGCTTCCTACCAGCCGATTGCACCGACTGCAGTTGCGTGCAAGATTTGCGAGAGGATGATCGCCAACCGGATTAATCATTACTTGTTAGAAAATAAAATTCTTGACAGCCGGCATTTTGGGTTCCAGCCGTTTCGGGATAGTCATGCTATCTTAATAAGGATTCATCAAGATATTAACAATGCCCGGAGAGAGAAGAAGTACATTCTTGGCATCTCCCTTGATATCCAGGCCGCCTACGACTCAGTGTACATTGAAGGTTTAATATACAAATGTTCTCAAATCGGTATTACTGGGAGAATTCTTCGTTGGCTCCACAATTTCCTCTCAGGGAGGTCCATAAAGGTCCGCAGGAGGAACGTCACGTCGACTTCAAGAGGTACTGGTAAAGGCGTCCCGCAAGGGGCGGTCCTTAGCCCGACTATTTTTACCATTTATATGTCTGATTTCTTTGAGGTCTTAGAGTTCCTCGGTGTAAAGTTTTTAATCTACGCGGAGGATATATTTATCTACAGTGAGGATAGCTCCCTGGACAGCTGGAGAGATAAGTTACATGAAGCGCTCCGGCTTATTTCCCAATGGTGCTCTTATTGGAAGTTATCTATTAGACCGGACAAGTGTCATGCAATCAACCTGTCGAGACGCCTCTCAGAGTGTGAGTTTGAATTCAGCATTAATGGTGGATTAATAGAGTGCTGCTCAGAGCTTAATATTTGGGCTTTTACTTTGCTCGCCGTGGTGGCTTTCGGAGACACATGGAGTACCTTAGGAAGAAGGCGTTCAGCAAACTTAATATCCTCAAGGCTTTGGCCCGCAAACGGTATGGGGCAAGGTCCCACCATCTGCTCACTCTGGCCTTTTCATCGATTCGAAGCGGTATTGAGTACGGGGCAGCGATACTCAACTCGGCATTCAACTCACTTTTTCAAAAGTTGGAGGTCATTCAAACCAGTGCCATCAGAATTGCTTTGGGTCTCCCGAAGTGGACGCCGAACATCATCGTATGGAAGCACGCGGGTGCTATCCCCATGGCTGATAGAATTGGCTGTCTTGCGGTCAAGTTCTGGCTAAAGCACCTGTCACTGGGAAGTTGGTCTCCGCTCTGGGACATCCGGGAAGACGGACTGGATTCGTTGGGTACAGATATTCATTGTGTTTCAGGATGGCTCGCAAAGCTTGGCAGTATACCAGACCACCTTCTTCGGTTTCAAATTCCTCTTCCCATGAACATGGAGGCTGTCAGGTTCTTCACTGGGGGTCTCTCTTTCCAAAGCACTGACCTGGATGCGAGCATGGTTCCGCAGTATTGTGCTGATTTTATTCAGGATTACTCTAACTCTTGGAACATCATTGGTACGGATGCATCGAAAACGGATTCCGTCACCTCAATAGCAGGTTGCTCCTCAACGAACCATTTTGTTTACAGAGTCCACTCAGTGAACTCAATTTTTACAGCAGAAGCCTTGGCGATCGGCACAGCGCTGGACGAGCTGGCCCACCAGCGGATGCATAGCGTCGTTCTTACCGACAGCCTGTCAGTTCTATCTGCTTTACAGTCTGTTAATTCAAAGTCTCCCACTGTCATTATCTGGCTCCATAATAAGATCATTAGAGTTGCAGGGTTTGCCTCGAACATTCATCTCTATTGGGTTCTGGGGCACCGGGGAATCCCTTTAAATGAGAAAGCTGACAGCCTTGCTAAAGGTGCGACCTTTTCTGATGTTTTGATTGATTGGATCTCTCCTGAGGACATCAGCCATGCTTACAAGCAGAATGTGTGGGGATGTTTCAATCAGTTATATAGAAATAGTAAATACAGTATCTCACATGGTGACATTCCGTCTATTAGGAATTCATCTGTATGGGCTCGGAACAGAAATGAAGATGTCTTGATTACCCGACTTCTTTGTCGGATGTTGATTACTCCTGGTATGCTGGCGAGGTTCAACTTGCTTGATGATGGTAGGTGTAGTACATGTGGTGTCACGGACTCTCTGGATCACATTCTGTTCACATGCTCCAATTATCACTCTCATCGCAGGCGTTGCTGGGATAACAGTGTTTTGAATAGTGGGTATTTTGGTTCTTTTGAATGGTTTGTGAGCAAGTTTGCTTCATCCAATAAGTTTCGTATGGCTACGGTGAAGTACGTTTTTAGTATCGATCGTTTATAGCTGGTCTGTATACTCCCCAGGTGAGGTTTTCTTTTTTTTTTGGTTGTTCTTTTGTGGATCATTTGAGACTACAGCTGTGCAGCTTTAGGCCTCAATCCTCCCCCCCCCCCCCTTCAATTCATTCAATCCATTTATATTAATATCTTTTATGTGTTTAATTTGTAGTCAGAAATTGGTTATTTACATGCCACATATAAGAAATACTGCATGCTAATTGCATGTCACAGATAAGCAACGACGCTTTTAATCACAAAATATTCTGAACAGATTCTCTTAAATATATATATATATATATATATATATATATATATATATACTTCCATTACTTATTATACAATCATGTTTTTTTTCATACCATAAGTTAAGGAATTCTTTCTCTTTTTTTATTGAATGCTACTTATTTTATTAGTTAGCACTTTCTTTAGCAGTTCTGTAATTTATTGAGTAATGTCTTAACTAATAACATGTTAGTTTTTTTTTTTATTTAGGTATAAAATTTAAAACCTTTTTATGTGTTTAGTTTGTACCCAGAAATTAGTTATTTATATGCTATATGCTTGCTTTTATGTCATCTATAAGCAATGCAACATTACATCTCATAACATTCTGAACATTTTTTTAATAGTTTAAATTTAAGTCTCTACATTGAACCTTTCACTTTAAATAACCTTTTTAAATATAATTGTACCATATTAACCTGATTTCTTTAACAGGAAATGAAATTCTTGATGAAGATAGAACAGTTTAGTACATTGAATGTAGTTTATTATTATCTGTCTGTTGCAGAAAAATAGACTTTCTCTTAAAAAAAGAAATAAAAAAGTACACCTATTATTTACAGTTATGACAATATCACATTATCAGTTGTAAGCTTTTATTTTTTCCGACTTGTATTCAAATTGGCTCCATTTACTTTGCTTTCAAGAAAATTAAATTCTTGATGAAGACAGAATTCTTTAGTTTATTAAAACTAATTTATCTGGCTATTCCAGAAAATTAGCCTCTCTTGTTATAAAAACTCTCATTACTCTCAGTCATGACAATATTACATTATCAGTTATTTTCCCCCCATTTGTATTTAAACTGGCCCCACTTCTTTACTTTATCCCCCCCATGCCCATGCATGAGGAACTTTCAGCATAGCCTGTATTCACCCTCTAGTATGAAGAAAATCGCCTAAACCTACAAATGACAAAGTTGACTGCAGGGGTGTAGTGAAGGGCATACGGACCGTGTTGTAGTCGTAAAAAAATCAGAAGGTATACGCTATAGGCAGAGGGTATACGCTAGAGTTATGAACGTTCATGGATACAGTATACGCCAGTGCTTTATTTGAGAAACAGAGTTTATATGGAGCTTCTCAAAAAAATCCAAATTGTATACAGCGTATACCTCCGTATACCCTCCACTACACCCCTATACACGGATATATACGCCATATACCTTCTGGATTTTTTAAAGAAGCTATGTATATACACTCTCTTTCTCAAATAAAGGTATAGTGTATATCCCAGCCATGAACGTCCATGACTCTATCGTATGCTTTCTGCCTATAGCATATACACTCTGTGTTTTTTATGATTTCAAAGCTGACCGACTGTGATTTTATCCTATTTATTTGAATATTCGGTAAATCTAATAAGAATGGTGCAGGTCAGAAGCATCACTTGATCAGGAAGCCTCCCTACCTGCCTATATGTGACGACTTGGGAAATTTGAGCCCATAGATTGAAAATTCTAATTTCAGATATCATTTTTTTTTTTTTTTTTTTTTTTTTTTTTCTGTCAAAATTTTCATACATCATTCAAGATTGAAATTTTGCGATTCAAGTTTGGACATTTTTGAGTTCTTCCCTCTGAAAAAGATCTTTTAGTTATGCTTCTGTGCAAGGTTTTTTTCAAGCCATAAATCCTATCCTTTGTTTACATGCACTGTTCACATTAGATTAGCCGAATATTATAATATTTTTTTTAAATAGAAGAATGCATTATGATGAACACACAAATGAATAAAATTAGAAATAATTGATTTTCTCCTTCTGAGTTGCAGTTGTTCTAATTTTATAATTTAGAACTTATAGATTTTCTCACTTATTAAGATATTTTTATTTCTTCAGTTTTATGTTCTTTAAACTTTCCCTAGTTAGAACAAATAAATCCAGAACATATTTTACATTATTGAAAAAATGTTCTAGATGTATTAATTAGAATAATCTAATATTTGTGAAAAAAGGGTATAATAAACATTCTTTAACTAAATGCTAAATATTTTGAATTTTATTTACATAATTCAATTACAATTGATAAATAACAAGATGAAAAATTTTTAAATATTTTTTTATTAATATTGCATGACTTATAAAAATATTTATTCGTTTTCATATAAATTTTATCGAAAGTAAATAAAGGAATCGGGAAAATATAATAACAATAAATGAAGTTCTCTATATTTAAATATAAATGCAAATAAATAGATCTTCTGTTCATTAAAGATTTATGTGACTATATGTGACTTATGTACTGAATAATTATTCTATGGCATTTTTAACACATTCAACATGGACAATAAAATTGAGAGATATTTCCATTTAGCCGTCAAGAGAATTATTTCAACCTTATAGTATTTTACATAAATGACAAAAAAACATTTTTTTTTCTCAAATTAACTATTAGAAAACACCATTTAAAAATAATCGAATATTAAGTATATTCTGTCGTAATTATTTTTAACATAAATGATAGTTTTCATATTTGCGGATCAAGTTAAAATAAGATTTTTCCCCCATTTATATAACATTCTATGTATATTAGGGTGGGTCGAAAAAACCGAAATTTTTATAATCGAAATGTAATAGCGCGGAAAAGTTGCCTTCTGTAATACAGAATAAATTTCTAAAATATTACATCGATCGGTTAATATGTTTTACCGCCGCAAGGGGGCCAAAGTTTCAAAAAATCGCAAAAAACATGTTTTTTTATAATTTTTTTTTTTAATTATCCAAACATACCAATACAATTTTTAATAGAACGCAATAGCTACATGAAGATATGAGAAATGTCCCGGAAAATGTTCATTATGATGAAATCATATATTTATTTGCCGCAAAAAGACCATATTTTTGTAAAACTTTCAAAAATTTCAATTTTTAATTTTTTTTTCTAAATTTTTATAATTTCTATAATATGTCTAGAAATAAATAATTTTACTTTATATCTATTTATATATCATAATTTTTTTATAACTATTTGTGATAGACTTGAAAATAAAGTTAATCATTCATTTTTCTTGACGATCGCTTCATCTACTCATGTTTTACTTCATAACGGCCAATTCATGCCACAAAAATGATATAAAATGAGCAAAATGTTTTAGTATTTTCTTAATTAAAATATAGAGATGTTTAACCGAAACGGGTTAAATAAACTTAAAATGAAGAAGAATTTAATGTAAATGAATTTTATAATATAACTTGCTTTCAGATGAAGCCATTATTTCTCGAGAGGCCAAAACTGATCAGATGTGATCCTCCCTCTGTTCTAGTAAACAAATTTTATCAGTGCTTCAATGAATAATTTCACGTATCTTTCTAGTGATTGAGTGGGACAAGGAAAGTTATAATAGCTGGTATCTTTAATCGAACATTTTAAACTCACCAGCGTTTTTAGTCGATAAAGAAACCATAACAGGTGGTTCCGTTAGTTTTCAGTTTTCTCAGTAGACTAAAGCCATACAATTTTAAGCTTCAGTGTTGAAGTGTGCTATGATAAAGTGACGGATGGCACTATTCTAGTCCACAGAACTTCGTGCTTTTGCAATTTTCTTCATGGCTGGGGCCCCGATGTTCTCCTCTTCATATGCTATCATTCCAAAGAGGTTATTTGTATGATTTGCGAAATAGTCATTTCGTGAAAATACAGGAACTACAATCTTTCGTAAATTATCTGTCAAGTAACGTAAGTCACTAACTATAGTGGACAGATTCTGGAAAACATGAGTGATTCATTTTAATTGTGAACAATCTGATGCACTACATTTTCAGGATGTACTCAAAGAGTATGACAAGTTAAGAAGAGTGTTTCTTTGTTCCAACGTAGGGTCTCAAAATTCGAATAGCAGTAATGATCCACCTTGCGTGAAATATTTGTCCAGGGACTCAGAAAAAAAGGTCAATTGTATACACGCGTGTTGAAAGAGCTTGCAACATTTCAGACATATACTTCTGGTTAGTTGACAAATCATCTTTATCAACAGCTAAGTGATCAGATTAAATTGGCTTAAATTTTGCAATTGGTAATAATTCGCAAATCGCAAGAGATCAACCAATTGGGCCACAATATCATAGAGAACCTGTTTTTTGTCATCAAGATGTTTGAAAAGATGTCTCAGTGGACGCTCATTGAAGTGGGGTCAAAGAAGCAAATAAAGTGGTTTTTTAAAAGTTGTTCTCAACTAATCCTCCTATAACACCACCTTTGCATCCTGTTTTGAAGACAGTTCCGCGAAATTCAACTCCAATTATTATTCCACTCGGGATTTCATTTTTCTTCAAAAAATCTATACTTTCATTGCATATTGAAGTCGCCTTGCCAGACGATGGGGTCAAATGACGAAAATAATTCAGACCTGCTTCTAGTACAAAGAGATATGTTCCTCCTTGACTTCTCAAAGATGAAACTTTGCCACCTCTTTAACCTGGCAGATATTTCTATCTTTAGAGCCATTAAAGTATAGAGTAAAAGGAGTACATTACAAAAAAAAAAAAAAAAAAAAAACGAACAAAGTGAAACGTGGCCCTCTAGCAGGGAGAAATTAATTTGACGTGCAGGCAGCTGCAGGTGTTTCTATCATTGAGCATTTTTTTTTTTTTAAGAATTACAGTGATCATGGTTAACAATGTGCAAGAAATTAACAACATAAAATGCCTTTCCCAGCCTATTAGAAATGTAAAAAAATCTGAAAACATTACAGAAGTTATGAAAATTGAAAAAATGAAAAACTTTAATTTTTAACATTTTTTAGAAATTTTGGCCCTATTGTGGCGGTAAAAGCAACGATGTCACAAAAATGAAATGTTAATGTTACATTACTAATATCTTGGCGTGGCTATTGAGTTCTATTAGAAATTGAATAAGTATGTTTGGATAATTTAAAAAAAATTGCTAAAAGTATATTTTTGCGATTTTTTTGAAATTTGGACCCCTTGCGGTGTGTAAAAGATATTAACCAATTGGTATAATATTTTTCGTATTTTATCTTTTTTACAAAAGGCAACTTTTCCGCGCTATTACGTTTCGATTATAAATATTTCGGTTTTTTCGACCCACCCTAATGTATATAAAGCTTTTAATTGTGTCATTATTTATAATTTTTAGCAATATATCATTTTATTAAATTCTGTATTCGGCCGAATATTAATTTAAAATTGAAACAAATATTAAGTATTCGGTGATTCATTTGAACTTGTAACAAATATTAAGTATTCGGTGCATCTTTGATATTTAATATTTTTATTACATTTTGTTTCCTGTAGCTTTAATGATGGCATTCATAATCACGGGAAAAATAGAATCTAGAAGGTTTTTTCTGACGCGATTTTCGCAAATTTCAGGACGTATTTGTAGTGCTCTGAAAATCAGTCAGCTCCATTTGAAAGTCCTGTTCACCAGATAATTTTGTTCTTAATGAACAAGAGCATTTTTTGTTCGGAAACATACGCACTTTCAGTAACTTTAAAGTCGAAATTAGGTGGCAAAAGATTTATTATATCACCGCCGAGATTTTTAAAATCATTTTTCATTTCTGCCATAATGCAAACGTAAACTAAACAAAATCGGTTTCCGGTAGTGACGAGTTTCGTTCAACCAATCAGAGGACAGTATTTCTTCCGGTCGCCTTGTGAATGTGCACTTCTGAAATACGCATCCGGGATGCATTTAAACTCTGTTTACTCGATTAGAGACCACAGAGAAGTTTCCGGCCTCCTAATTGGTTGGTTTCTTTTATGCGATTTGTTTTAGCGGTATTATGAAAAAGGAAAACACTGACTTAGAAACAACTGCTCATTAACAGTTTTTCTTCTCATTTTTTTGAAATGTTTGTTTTTGCGGAAGTTAAACTTCCGACTTCATATTTTAATGAAATCGAATCAATTTCAGAAAATTTAATTTCAGTTCGCAGTAATGTTCAAAATTTAGCAGAGTGCAATAAATGGGTGAAAGAATTTGGAAATTTGAATAATAGAAAATCGAATTAAAGATCATCAAAGCCTTGTGTACAAAGGTAAACTCTGTCAAGCAAAAAAAGGAAATATTCCTTGTCAAAAAACGTTAAATTAAACCAGCCAAATGCAAATAGACATTAGATTTCGCTGTTATGAGCATATATTTACTAGTAAACGTGCCTCAATTTTATTTTATTCTGAATGCATTTTGTTTAAAATTAATTTTACCTTCTAATATTTTTTATTTTTATTAAATTGCTTCATGTGAAAACTATTTTGTTATTTAATAAAAGATTTATTTATTTCCCTAATTAGTTGCAGATTTAAATAATAATGATAAAGAGAGCAGTTTAAAGTACACATAAAAAATATACGTTTTATCCCCGTTTTCGTCTGTTAAAATAAACGATTTGAAACCCCCTTCTCATTTAAGCTTACGGGAAGATTTAAACAAAAAAAATCGATTTTATCTGTTAAAAACAAATTTTAAGAACCCTTTATCCAGATAAGAGAGAAAATTAACAACTTTAACTTTTTTGTTGCGTTTTTTATTTACAAAACTAATACTTTTACAAGTTATGAAGATTTTTTGGGGGGATATTTGCGTCTTATAGCATATCTTACGTTCATTCCCCAACTCTTCGTTAAATTAAATTAAAAAATATGCATGTTCGTACTCCCAGCTTTTCTTAATGTTAAAATGTTTTTGAACAGCTCAAAGGTAAAAATCATCAAAAAAGAATGAAAAAGTATAATCATAGTATGATGCATATATCGTCGCTACAATGTCAAACTATCCAATGTGAAAAAATGCATTTTTCAAATTTTGCGCCATTTTATTGTGCTGTGCGTGATACGTAAAAAGCAAAATCGGCACGTCTCTAGCTTGCTTAGAAATTTAGATAATGACTGTTTGAAAGTATCCAATATGCACTTTTTTCTAAAATTTACAATGCCAAACTGTCCAATATGGCATATTCGATCCTTTGCCGCAAATGTTGGAATATTTTTCTTTTTCTAAGCATCCGTACCATGTCAAACTATCCAATATGAAAATAGTCTTTTTATCAGGAAGACAAAAACTGTTTTATTTATGCATTGAAATTTCACGCAATTGACATATGTTTCTAACGTTTACTATAGCATATGTTTTCTATTGTTAATGGAATTTGAGAATTTTTAATTCATTCATAGGGTCACTCAAAAGAATACCATTACATTACACTCAATAGGGAAAAAGAGCGATGTCTTTTAATGGTGTTACGATATTTAAACATAACGAACTTAATATGGATTTATCAAGTGTATTAAAACATGTTTTATGCAGAATATTGTGTGTAAGTCATTTATTATTATTTACAGGTTCATACGAAAGAATTTTGTATAATGGTTTATAGTTAGAAAAAATGTTTGAAGCATATGTTAGTAATGTTAAAATATTTCAAACCAAGTGAAATTGACATCTGTAATTGATTTACACTACAAGTTGCTTACTGTAGAAATAGTACTGTAGTACATGTGCGATAGTTATCGTTAATTTAGGCGTGAATTTCTGAAAGGAGATTTTGAGTTGAGTTGTGCAATTGTAGTCTTTTATTTCTTTTTACTAGACTAAAATATGTTAGAAGAATTTCCTAATATGCAGGGCTACGCAAAGAACTGAAAACATTGCCGGCCCTGACTGGTAATTTCTGGAAGTGTGTTTATAACAATTTTTTGCCTGAATTAAATTTTACCATATTGGGCAACATGTATAAAAATCTGTAGATAATATACACGGCCTTACAAGAAGGTCGGGTATATTTCCGTTTATTGGCGGAAATTGCTAAAGGTGGAAAGTGTAAATTGCGTTACGCGTTTCCTAATTAAACTAAATTGTCGCATACTATCTAGATTATATAAAAATCTATAGATCATTTACAGGGCTTCACAAACTGATTCAAGTACTTTTCTGTCTAATGACGGTAATTGTCTTTAGTGAATTCTTTTGTGCAGCCCTGTATATGAGATATAGAATTTTCATACAACATGCAAAAAAATAGTTATATTTAAAAGCGCATACAAAAATTAAAAAACGCACTTCCAGCAATTATTACTCAAAGACAGTACTTTAACCCATTTCTTTTGTGTGTCCCTGTAAATGAACGACAAATGCTACGAATGCATGCCCTATTCTGTCATAATCTTCTTGTAATGAAATTCAGTGATATAGCGTAATGTCATTAAAATACTCCCCAAATAATTTCCCCCCACTGTACCATAATGTAATGGAAATCTTTTGAGTGACCCTGTAAATTAACTATTAATGTTACACACTTCATATGCAATACTGAACATTCCATTGTAAGCAACATTAACATTTTTTAATTGCATGAAAATCCGAGTATATTTACGTGAGTTAGAGCGTGGACAGACAAACCGAATTCATAAACACTTTTCAATCTTATTGGAATGTGTTAAAAAGTAGTATAATAGGTTGAAAAATCACTTTCAGTAATTTCTACCTATAAACGACCATAACTGAATTTTTTTGTGCAACTCTGTATATTACCTACAGATTTTTATACATGCAGCATAATAAGCTAAAAATTTAATGCAAGCTAAAAGACGCTTAAAACCACTAAAATAATACTTCCAGAAGTTATCATCCATAATTGTCCATATTTCTAGTTTTTTGATCTTGTATATGATTTTGGCCTTGTATATGGTTTAACTTATGTTCCACTAACATCTCATATACTAATAATAGTCTAGCTTTGAAATGCAGAACACAATTAAAAACTATGTTTAAGCAGTTCAGAATCATACTAATTAATGCTAACTAATTATTTTAGGTATTCCTGTATACAATTTACAGAACTTATACATACCACGTAGTATGCACATAGTTTTAAAACGCATACCATAATGTAAAACGCATTTCCAGCAATTATCGCTAATAGACTGCACTTTAACCGAAATCTTTTGTATATCGCTTTAAATGAACGATAACTGTTGTACACGTCATATTCTAACATAGGCATGCTGCTGTGCATTTCAATAATGTATATAAATTTCATTATGTTTGAAATAGTGTAACATAATTAAACTAAACCACAAACCGTAAAGGGTTAATGGGAGATTAAATAAATCAAAAATTTCTATTCGAAAATAGTGATAGAAAGCCGCCCATGAGTTTCTTAGAATTAATTGCGCAAATATTACGATTCAAAGTTATGGATTGGAAGTGCCCACCCCATTATTTGAGATATTTTTGTTATCTTATGTTTTATAAAATTAACAGAATGTTTAAAAATCAGCATTTATCTTTATTAATTTACTGTATATACGTTATTAAAATTATTAAAGAAAAATCTTAAGAGAATGAATCTTAAGAATATTGAATATGTAAATGACAAAATTTTTACAAATTAAACTATTGAATACGACACATTTACTACTATGAAACGGCAAATCTGGGAAGAGCACAAAATTTTTACAAGTCAAACTATACAATATGGTATTTTCGCAACTATGGAATGGCGAACCTGGGAAAAGCATAAAATTTTTACAAGTCAAACTATCCAATGTGGCATATTGGACAGTTTGAAGCTGAAAAAGTTGAACGAAACTGAAAAAGTACAAATAATTATGCCATATCAAACTATCCAATGTGATTTTTTGGTGATTAAAATTATTCAAGTGATTTATCTCAATAGCATGCTTAAATAGGATATAAAACAACATCCCAAAAACATAATAATTGTTTACTACTGCCTGGCGCTGATTTTGAATCCACAATATAAACAGTTTTTTCGCCCTCCTGAAAAGTGGTTATTTTCACATTGGATAGTTTGACATGGTACCGACGATATGTACAAAACATAATTTTTTTAGTTTTTAAATAAGAATTTTTTTAGTTCCTTTCCCAGCTAAAAATTAAGAATATTTCGTTTAAATTATCAAAGTAAAAATGGGAACGAAAGTTTTTTTTTTTTTTTTTTTTTTTTTTTTTTTTTTTTTTTTTGTATATAAAAAATACAACTAAGAATTTTATCGAGAAAATAAAAGAAATCACAAAGCTACTAAATGGTGTATACAGAATGTTGTAAAGTTAAAAACTAAACAAACGTAAACACCGTAAATGTAACACCGTAAACATCGATTTTTAATATTTAAATTTAATGTTTGTTTAGTTCATAACTTTACAACATTCTGTATTCAGCATTTAGGAACCTTGTGATTTATTTTATTTTCACGATAAAATTTTCAGTAATATTTTTCATGATGTAATTGTCCACACGTCATTAGAAATTCCAGTTTCTAAAGACCTTAAGCATCATAAAAGACGACAGAGAAACTAACCAATCAGGATGCCGGAAGCTTCTATGTGGTCTCTAATCGAGTAAACATAGTTAAAATGCATCCGGGATAGATACCGCACCCCTTGTATTTCTTGTAATTATTAATAGATGGTCGTCAAAAGCGCAGTATCTGTGCGCAATCACATTATTTTAACAAGTGTATAGCGTGAATCCCATTTCGATATTTACTTGTACATGTACACTCCTTATTTTGTGTAAATGCATGATTTCACTGTTTAAACTTTTAAACACGTTATGTTTATATACTTTTCATACGGTAATTTCTAAATGCATGCATGATTTCAAAGTCAAAACCAAGTGTAGCTTTTGTATAGAGTGCTGTGTGTGGTTACGACATTTTACTTAGCGATGGCAGGCAACTGTGATGTGTGACGTCTGTACCATGCAAAATACGATACATGCCGTACTGCAATTCCGGTATACCTGCCGCAGTTTCTTTTGTACGGTATGATTGAGTGTTGCTAACTTTTATTTTTTTTTAGCACAGACTGACCAAGTTAGTCATGTTATCAAGTTTACTAAAAACAAAGGAGTAAAACGGAAACATAAAAAGTAAGATGGGCAAGAAAGATGCAAATCAAGATGATAATAATGAAAAAAAAAACGGATTACGCATAACGCAGACGTTCTTTGCAAGGAATGTTTAGAAAACTACTCCAAAAAAGAAGAAGTGCAATTGGTTTCGTTTCATCATGTGTCAAATGTAGTTACATAAAACTGTACTTTTTCGCCACTTTTTGTGTAAATTGTGGTTGAAAAAATTGATCTATTAACCCATTCGGGACCAGATGTGCATATAAGCACCTTTAAAAAGACCATACATAATTGGTTTCTGGCGCCAGCAAAAAAGAAAAGTAATGTTTGCGTTCTTTAATTAGAAGCGTTCGAAGATGATTTGCTCGAGGAGCCTGGAGCTACTTGCCCCACATCTCCGTCACATAAGATTGTGCAGGTTAAATGGAATAGCAAAATTCATAACTGGTAGCAGCGAGGGCATAAATAGTAAAAAATATATAAATGGGGTTGCTTGGGAAAAGAGCTCAAATAAGAAGTAAAAAATAAGGAAGGAAGAGTCTAGAAGAAAGATTAAGTCAAGCATTACAACAGCATTATATATTTTTGTATATTCTAAAATTTCTTAATTTTTTCAAAATTTTTTATAACATTTTTCTTTATAACTTTATAATAAAAAGTAGAAAAACCAATAGAAAGTGAGAGTGCTAGCATTAAAAGTGGAAAAGGGTAGCCTAGGTTTAATGGCCGGTGAAAATGTGATTTGGAGCCGGTCTGGGTGTCCTAACATTGCTAGAGCTGGTGCCGTCCAAGAGTCGAGGAAATGCCGGGAACGAAGATACGCTTTCGCGTGGCTCTGACAAAGGCCCTCCCTCCCGCATTTACATCACCGACATATGGGAAGCAGCTACTGGAGCCATGTAGGAGAAAGCCACAGCAGTGCCGGATGCAGCGCTTCGGCAATTGCCGTAGGTCCTGAAAAGAACCGGCCCATCCGCTTTGTACACTGCGTGTAAGCTGGAGTCCGACTGAGGGAAAGCTGGCTGAATCGTCCTCTTATATAGGCTACGGATAAAAAGGGAGGAGCCAAAGGCGGGGTTTAGCCTGCAACTGAAGGCTGACAAAGATAGTAGGAAATGCAATGTGTTAGTAAAAATTTACAATAAAAGGATAAAGAAGTTAATTTTAAATAATAGTATCTAAAATAATTCGCATTCTAGGACGTTTACGGTTGTTCGGTTCAAAAATGTCGTAAGTTGGTAAGGGATTTAGAGCAATATTATCAGAAACTTCTAAAGCAAAATGAAAATTGATATTTAATGCTGGATAAAAGTACCGAGTCTGGGGAAATTAATTTCTTTATATAAATGATAAATCCTGACATAATAAGGTACATCATAGATTAATCTTAAAGTAGAATTTTGAGCATGAAAGATTAGTTTAATGTGAGTCTTAGCCGCATACGGCCAGACTTCAGACCCGTACGTTAGAATGGGACGTAAATAGGAACTATACAGGAGCAACTTCTTTTTAATTGAAAGATCACTGTTTCGAGCAATAAGGGGATATAATTTATTTTTAGCTACTCGAAACTTATTCCGCGTAGAGTGAATGTGTTGTTTAAATGTGAGTCTCTGGTCTAAGATAATACCCAGGTATTTACAGCTTGAGGACCAAGGCAATTCCGTATTATTATATTTAATTTTAAGTTTGTCAAGGGTTTCTTTTTGAAAATTACTGAATAGAATTGCTTGAGTTTTATTAATACTAATGGCAATTATCCACTTGTTAAACCAAGTGCAGAGTAACTTAAGATGTTTGGTGACTGCAATAATGGCATACCTAGGATTTTTATTTACAGAGAAAACACACGTATCCTCAGCATATTTTGCTAACGAGGTGTTGTGGTAGGAAGGCGTATCATTAATAAGTAAAATAAAAAGAATTGGGGAGATTTTACTGCCCTGAAAGAGGCCGAAAAAAGCAAAGATGTTTCTGGGGAGTTGGTTTTTAACCCTTACATTAAAATTTCTATCAAGTAAATAAAAGTAAATTAATTTGATGAGGTAAGGGGGGAAATTGTAATTAATAAGCTTGAAAATTAGCCCGAAGATCCAAACCTTATCAGATGCTATTAGATGTAAATTTCCAACTGGGCGAAAAATGTCCGGACCAGGATTCGAACCCGGGACCTCCTGGCTGAAGCCGCCAGTGCTCTGCCATCTGAACTATCCCGGGCGATTCTGGACGAACTTTTTCATCCAGCTAAACTTGATGATTACAGCATCTGGTCTGAAACCTGGTTCAGCTCAACAGAATAAATCTCAGGTAATGGAAGTCCAGAAATCGCTGGATACGAAATTACACTAGATTAATTTTAACACAATTATTCTAATTGGTAAACAAATCATATTAGATGTAAATTTCCAACCCAGTTGGAAATTTACATCTAATATTATTTGTTTACCAATTAGAATAATTGTGTTAAAATTAATCTAGTGTATCAAATGCTTTTTGTATGTCTAGAAAAACAGCTGCAGTAATTTTCTTAGAACTTTTGCCTGTCGTGATGTTTTCCACCAATCGGAAAACTTGATGTGGGGCAGAGACCACTTACCGGAAGCCGAATTGAACAGGATTCAAAATATTATTTTGATCACTATGAACATTTAATTAGAACATTTTCATGATTATATAAGTAAAGGTAACTTCTTTTAAAAAGTGGTGCCAACCGAATAAAATTTGTAAATGCCACCGGTCTCGAAAGGGAGGGTCAACCAATACACTGATCAAAATTTAGGACCAGCAGAAAATGCTAATTTCTAAGTAAGCGAATACTCAAAAGTAAATAATATAAGTCAAATAATTACTATCCCTACAGCACATGTAGTTCATATAGCATCTCATTCATGTCACACATGGTCACAAGTGTCACAGTCACTACGGTGAAACAAAAAATGGGAAATTCCACACGTCTCATTATGAGTCTCAAATGATCACTATATGTGACTCCACTGAGACGTCAATGTGACCGCTGCTTTGACACGAGTCAGCAGGTGACTTTACAATGTAGTTACATTGTGACTCTCATGTGACTGTCATTTTTAGACTCAATTTCGAAGTCATCATGAACGTTGGATTAGGATAAGTCACCAAATAATATCCATTATAGTCACATGATGACTTTTCACAAAAGGGCATAATGGTGACCTCACAGTACTCTGTCACTTTCACAGTACTCTGTTACCTGAAAGTTATCATGTGACTTTAATGTGACATTATTTGATAATTTATGACTTTGCAGCTTTCACGATGACTTTGAAATTGAGTCTACAGATGACAGTCCCCTGAGAGTCACAATGTAACTACATTGTAAAGTCACATGGTGACTCGTCACAAAGCAGCAGTCACAGTGACGACTCAGTGGAGTCACATATAGTGATCATTTGATACTCATAATGAGATGTATGGGATTTTCTAATTTTTTGCTTCACCGTAGTGACTGTGACACTTGTGACCATGTGTGACATGAATGAGATGTTATATGGACTAGCTGTGCTGTAGAGATAGCAATTATTCGAATTATATTATCTCTTTTTGAGTATTCGCGTATTGAGAACTGGCATTTTGTGATTGGTCCTTAATTTTGGACACCAGTGTAAATTATGTAACCACAATTTTATTTTTACACTTTTACCTTTCTATTGATGTTACGTTATTTATGCATTGATGTTGCTGAAATACCAATTAAAATTTAATGAAATTAATGATTAAAAATATAAGTCGATAATTTTAATAGTGAAAGTAGGCAAACAATTATTAATTTGAATCCACTAATACGTTTCATTATACTCATTTACTTTCATTTTGTTATTACATCGTTACTTGCAGATCTGAATATTTTCCTTAATACAATTTCATCCTGTTCTTATTAGAAGCGCGGCGTCTCAGTCTGAATGTACGGGTGACGCGCCGCAGTATAATGTTTTCGAAAAAAATTGTTAAATGTATTAATTATTTGTTTTGAATTTTTGGTCGCAGTACACGTGTTGTATATTAAACATCCAATTTAACATTCAATTTAACATTCAATTTAACATTCAATGTCTACTATGGGACGTTATACACAAATTCAAAAAAATGTGCTGCATAAATCCCTGGATTACCCTATATAATTAACCAATGCTTTATCGCATTTTATAGGAGACAGTACGGTACTTGTTATTTATAGCGGCCTTGGCATAACTCAGTCCACAAAAAGGGAATTTCTGTGCCAGATAATATAAACAATCGTGAAAAGGAAATTGCAAACAATGAAAAAAAAGTAGGGAAAAGTAAATTCGTGAAATTCGATTAATCTCTTTACGTAAAGTGAAAAAAATTGTTGGTAGAATTCCACTACAAAATTGTAATTTAGATAATATTTATTGTGAATTTTGTGTATATATGCACTGCATCCTATAATGATTTACAATTAATCTATTATTTAAAAAAATATTTTTGAAGTAATAACGTGTTTTAACTTTTCTAAAGCTAAAAGGAATGTGGAATAAAAATTCGGTTTCCAAACCACTGTTTGCAAACTTGTCTCCTATATACGTCGAGCATCATATCCTTAATTACGATATTGGGAGAGTGAAAATTATATCTCCCTTTATTATATTATCCCTTTGATGCAATTATATTAAATCTTTATATTTTATTATCGAAATCAAATTTTCTTTTAAAAAATAAAGTAACTTGTATTCATATTGTCTGAACTGAACCGATTTAAGAATTAACACTCGTCAAAAATCGTTTCTTCAGGAAATCGAGTTAACTTTTTACATTTAAGAATTAAAAATAAAAAACTATTTTTCGCTAATCATGACGTAATTTACCACACGGATAATTCTGTAGTGCATATTATGGACATTTAGTAAAAAATTTCTCTTTAACCTTTTTTATTTAACGAATTTACATTTAAAATTAAATATTTATGTCAAACGGGCACAGAAGACAAACTGTCAAGTATTGATAATAATTATCTTTAAATAATAAAAACTAATACCTTAACACAATCTCATTTTATTTCAACATCAAAGCATACCCGTTTTATTTTCCATATTTGACGCCCCATTCGCCTACTTTACGCAATTACTCAAATTTCATGCACCTTGTATTTTTAGAAATATACGAAAACTTCCGTTTTTAGCACACAGTACGGTATGCTATTCCTTTCTCTCAGCTTATTTTGTGTCGTCTCCAAAAAATAACGTTACCTTACAGCCTGCAAACAAACAAAGCAGATGTATCATTGTACGATTAAATGCTCTATAGCATTTTTTTTTATTTCTAAGCATCGCGCATTTTCAATTTTTATACCATCGTATTGGAAAAAACTACTTTTAAATGCAATTTGTTTGAAAACTGTATCTCCATTTATTTTTGAAATATTAATTTTTTTTTTGTATTTTTTAGCACCATTTGTTTAATTTTGGCTACTCAAGTATGTAGAAACTAAAGGGAAAATAGTTGAAAAATAGCAATGATATCTTTTTGTTGCCATTTTCTCATAACAAACGAAGAAAATGTAATTAAAATAGGTGCTATTTTGAAAAAATACAAAAGAATAATTTCTGTTAAAACCTGGAGCTATTATAAACTATATTTAATTTTAAGTATCTATATTCATGTTAAAAAGAAATGAAGGTCTAGGAAACATTAGATAGTAGTTTTTTACACTAGATTAATTTTAACACAATTATTGTAATTGGTAAACAAGTCATATTAGATGTAAATTTCCAACTGGGCGAAAAATGTCCGGACCAGGATTCGAACCAGGGATCTCCTGGCTGAAGCCGCCAGTGATCTACCATCTGAGCTATCCCGTACGAATATGGTGGACTTCTTCACCCAGCTAACCTTAATGCTGTAATCATTATGCTATAATCAATAAGGTTAGCTGGGTGAAGAAGTCCCACCAGATTCGTCCGGGATAGCTCAGAGGGCAGAGCACTGGCGACTTCAGCCAGGAGATCCCTGGTTCGAATCCTGGTCCGGACATTTTTCGCCCAGTTGGAAATTTACATCTAATAGTAGTTTTTTAGTTGAGTTTCTTTAATGACGGCATGTTTTGTTGCATTTGTATATTTTTTTGCGATTGTGACATCCTATACATGCTTTTCTGTAGATGTAAACTGTATCTCCATTTATTTTTGAAATATTATTTTTTTTTTGTAATTTATAGCACCATTTGTTTCATTTTGGCAACCCAAGTATGTAGAAAGTAAAGGGAAAACAGTTGAAAAATAGCAATGATATCTTTTTGTTGCCATTTTCTCATAACTGGAGTGGATCTTAAATGAGGAATTCTTAAGCGAATGCGAATGACGTCATTTTACATAAAATAAAAGTGTGTGCTTTAAGTCTTAAAATTGAAATATGTTTTGTAATATTTATATATACATATATTTTTTTTTCATCAGAGCTGACACTAAATTTTGAAAAGCAGAATTCCTGTTTTCTAGTATTGCTTTTCTTTATTCGCGCGAAAATCTTTTAATCGAAAATTAATTATTGGGGATAAATTATTATTTCGTGTTTTTATAGTTTGGCAACGGAAAAAGAAAGATGTTTAAAATTTAATGGAAAATGCCAATTGATTCTGTATGAAAAATTATGAAATTTTTAATTATTAAGAAAAATATTTGAATAAATAAATTAATTAAAGTCCATGTTCATTCCTTGTTTCTAATCTTTCTATATGCAAAGGTACAAAGACATTAATACATCCGTTTTAACTATGACTTCTTTCAAACTTTTGGACACACTTTGCATTTATAATTACTGCTGTATCAGTTTTTATCCACATAAATATATTTGAGGACGCGTGTTGTGAAACTAGACTTACCCGAAATATAAAATCTTGGGAAATGACGAAAAATCTCGAACTGCGTTCATTGGTTTTCATTGTAAACCAAGATTTTACAATGACAGAAATACAGGATAAAACTAGGTTTTACTACCCAACTGCCAAGAAGGGTTATGTGTTGCACGCGTATCTGGGTATGTGGATTTCTTTATACGCTCGATACATCCCAACGACAGGATGGATTTTAATGAATGAGGTTTCTATCTATTCGTCTTAACCATCCGATTGTTACAGGCTAGGATTTGTTTTTATAAGTTCAAAATGGGGGCCATAAAATACAAAATGGCGGTAGACACGAAAAAAAAATACGCATCATATTGAGTGGCATATCATTGGATAGGTCTTTTAAAATGAAGATCATGTTTTATTCACTATTTTACAGTCAGAAGCTCCGTTTAAATATTACACAACCTGGAAGTTGTGTAGGTTGGACCTCAACTTTACTGCAAGTCTAACCATCATAGACATCTATAAGCTTCATCAGAACAGTGTTTATTAGATTGGAACTAATAATTAAACACAACTTCAAAGTAATCAATACAAGTAAATAAAAAAGAATAGGTAAGTAATATAAAAAATATTTTCACATTGATGAGAAATAACTAATTAGTTCGCTTTTTACGCAGTCTGGGTTTTTTGATTGTTTAAATTTAATTTTTACTTGTTGCAGTCTGTAGTGTTTATTAGGTGCACGTTTACCAATAGAATAGAGTGTTAGAGGAGACACTTTTTTTTTTTTTTTAAGGATAAGGTAAGTTTTAAAAATCCCGTAATCGTCTGCATTGCGCAACATGTTTTATTTTACTATAGACGATATAGTGAGCATTAAACAATTTAAAGTTTGAAGTTAGTTGATCAGCTTCAAACTGGTTTATTTCTATACAACTTGAAAATAGATATAATACTTTATTTTTATTCGTATTACTTTTTTCTACGTATCATTAATTTCAATATTCAAAAACTTCACATGTGAAACTATTTTATTTAGTCTTAATAAATATGTTTATCAATACACGTGTTTGGATGAAATACTATTTTTTTTCGATGTTTATAAATCAAACAGTATTTTATAGATATAGTAAATTATGTAGAAAATGGGACATGAATTAACTTTTATTAAACATTTCATATTTGCTTTATTATGTAAGCACAGAACAGCCATTTGTAACTACTTATACTTACTACTTAAATAACTACTTATTTCACAGAAAAATCTTTTTATAATCTTTTTTTTATGCACTATAATAAACAGGTAAAAAATGAATATATCGCGTCACTTTCAGGATTACTGTCTGGAGTGGATATAAATTTTTGTTTACATATTTAAATGTTCTGTAAATAAATATAAAAAATTCTACAGGTGAAAGAGTTAATTATTAAATAAATAAACATTTAAAAGCCTAATGGTTTAGTTTTGAAAAAAAAAATGAATAATAAAATGAAAATAAGGTTTTCAATTTAGAATAAAGCTGATAGAAATACAACCATACATCTATTTTTCCCCTAAAACGAATATATATATATAGTAATAAAATGTTTGAGAATGATATTTAATTAATAAAATAATTAATGTAATTTACCTTTGCAATGAAACGAAAACAATAAACGGTCAAGTGTGCGTATTACTCGCGCTCAGAGGGAGCTATTTCGAAACCTCTAAGGCTGCTTCATCATTGCTTAAAATTTAAAGATAAAATTATTTTAAAACTGTGGAATAAAAGAAAGGTGAGACAGAGCCAGAGAGGCGTACCTCAGATTTCGACCGTCAACGGCAAAATGAAAATCACTGTTGACAAACAATCAAGGAGTCGGTCTCACGCGCACGTAGGCAGAACAATCAAAATTATCCAGATATTCCGGGAGAGTTCAAACAAAGTGGAGAAAAAAGATGTAGAGGGAAGAGAACGAATTAAAGAATTTGCAACAACATCTAAATTGGGAATGATGGGCAAATCGTTTACTAAGCTGTTTGAATTTTTCCATATGTGATAGGCTTCGCGAAAGTAGAAATCGTAAATTGATGAGCATTTCTGTATTATTGAGGCTTCGGAAAATTTAAAATTATGATTGTTGGACCAGCAGTGATTAGCAATAGTGAAACTTTGATGTCACAATTTTTAACATAAGTTTTATGCTCCCCTAAACGGAACTTAAACGTTCGTATTCTTTGACCAATGTACATTTTATTGCATTCGCAAAATATTTTTAAATACACCAATGTGAAAAACTGTCAATTAGATGTTTCAGATTTGTGAATTGAATTTTGTTAAAAGGAGTATAAACTACCTTGAAATCAAATTTTAACAAGATTTTGGAAAATTTGATGGCTTACTTTAAGAAAATATGGAAGTATAATTAAATTTTCATTGTCTACAGTATTAATTTTGGAGTGAATACGTTCACTTAGTTTATTATGAATTGAATCGATGATTTCAATTGTAAAACCTCGATCATTGGCAGAGGATTTAATGTAATCTCATTTAGACATTAGTAAACTGCCGGAATAACAAATATTTAAGGCCCGATAGACATAAGCGTTGAAGGCAGCCAACGTTTGATTAGGTGGATGGGATGAGAGACGATGAGGGGTAAAGATACTGCGAATGGTTTACGGCAAACAGTT
The DNA here is from genome assembly GCA_963932465.1 of Maratus speciosus. Taxonomy (NCBI): domain Eukaryota; kingdom Metazoa; phylum Arthropoda; class Arachnida; order Araneae; family Salticidae; genus Maratus; species Maratus speciosus. Next base: position 425,986,209 of record OZ010795.1, on the reverse strand, counting down.
GTGTGACACAAGTTAGATTCGCGGAAAACCATGACATCAAGGAAGGGCAAACGACTGTTATTTTCGAGTTCGGAAGTGAACTGACTATGTTCATCTATAGATTTTATAGTATCGAGAATATTAGTAAGATTAAGACCATCAGAGTTCAATAATGCAAAGCGGTCGTCGAAATTATTGAGATCTGGCTTTGCATTATTGAACTCTCATGGTCTTAATACAGATATATGCATTTTTAACTTACTTATATTTGTGTTTTGTAACGTTGGTTCTCACTTTTTAATATATTTTCACAAAGTACAATCCCCCCTTACTTTAATGTATCATGAACTTAATTCGGCACTGACAATAAAAGTAGTGCATACTTAAACTTCATTTGGCATTTCATAAAACTAAATTCAGCGTCGTAATAAACTTTTCTTGATACAGTGTAGCTTTATAGAGTAGCTAAAACAAAACCAGTATTCAAAGTTTAAACTTAGCATTTTGCCAATCGCGCTTCGAAAGGAGGTCACAAAGTAGCAACGCTGCCTTGGTATGCGCTGCGTTTTTCCAGATCGCTTTTTAATTAGCATTTAGAGACATGGTAGTCGTATTGAGTGTTCCGCTCTATGCAAACTAGTCGCGAATCCCATAGTTTTTATGTTATTAATTGTAATTAAATCAGTCTGTTTTTAAGAATTAGACGTTTATTGCTTTTATACTGCTACTGAACATTGTATTGCACAAATGTATCATTAAAAGTTGTTATCTAGGTTTTAATAGCCGATGGTACATAGAGTACGCCGCACCTGTCATTATGAACATCCAAACCGTTCGAGTTTTTAAGAGTTAATATCTCGGGTAATTACCAACGATTTCTTACAAAAATCATTATCAACAATTTGCTACGATAGGTATCTTCAGCACTCCTCAGTAGCTTTGCTGAATGCCCGCAAGTCGAAATGTGTGTGTAAAGGAAATGTGCGCTTTTCTCAAAAACTATGTGACCTAAGGTAATCGCTATAGCTTTCCAGGAACATTTAAATTAACATCTATTTTCCCTAATTTTAACAAAATTTTAGTTTCAGTAGATTTGGAAATAGATGGGAAGGGGGGGGGGGAGGATACTTCTGCACTACGTTGTCGACCATATTTCTAAAAATATAATACATAAAATTTAAAGAAATATATTTTTAAGTTCAGCATTACAAAAGCTTTCGCACGATATGCAAATAAAAGAATTTTTTTTCAAGTAACATAATTAGCCCTCCTATATTTTCCTAAAAATATTTATGAATGTTTAATAATCTTCAAATATGTGTGTAAATAGCCTTTATTACTTCCCCCAATTTGAACTTTCCATGTTCCATAGTTTACGAGTAAAATAGCTGTGCAGAGAGACGAACAGACATAGGAGTGATATTATAATGATTGCGTATTTTACTTTTTAAGTACTGTACTCTAAAGAAGGAAAAAAAAACACTTGTTAATTTTCAATAAAATTTGGGAGCCAGCACGCCAAAAAGAAACTGTTTTATTTTTTTTTATTACTTTAAATTAGGAACTTTTCGTTACTTTACCATATTTGGCCAAAATATAAACACGTTACAGATACCCTCTGAAATGAAATCTGTGAACTTTTGATACACAGATTTTCTTGCTAAAAGAAGGCAATTTACAGTTTTTGTAACTAACTGATACTGTGTTTATTCTGAAATGAACTGTTCCTTTTATTGGGCAAGATTAAATATGACACAGAATTTCTACCACAAATATTTCTACCACAATTTTCATATAAATAAAAAAATTCCCTTAAACTATTTAAGTGTTATTTTTTACAGTTTAAGTTTATGATATTTATGTTTTTATAAGTTTTAAAAACCTGAAAAATAACATTTAGTCATATTAATAACTTTTTAAAGTGAGTGCGTTTGATAATTTTCAGTAATTTTTGATACTGTTCATACCAATATTTCGTATTTTAGATAAAGGGACTCTTGAATAATAATAACAATAATAATAATAATAATAATAATAATAATAATAATAATAAAACTATAGATTATGATTTTAGATTTTAAAGGATGGCCAGTTTACAATGACTCACATAATCCTTCATTATGTAATAAAACATTTTTTTTCTGTAGAAGTACCTTGAGTAGCCATTTTGCGCGAATTCGGAAACTGTTCAATCTCGTATGTATATTTACGCAAATCAGTTTATCATTTGTTCACTGTATTTTTAAGTATAATTAATATCTCCAATCTGTGCACTTTCTGCTTACGCAGGATGGAAAAGTTAAGTACACATGTGTTAGTAATAATAAAATATAAAATATGGATTTAAAGAAAATCTAAAAACTGCAATTTATGAATTGTACGTAAAGAATGTTCTATTTGAAAATTGTATATGTATTATATGTTGAGAGCCATGCTTCACTGAATATGTTTCTCTCAAAAATCGCTACAATTATTGGTCACTAACAATGGCAAGTAAAGTACATTTTGTGATCCATCTAAACACATGATTTTATATACAATTAATTTTTATCTATCACAATAAAATTATGCGTATATGTTATATATTAAGCTTTATCATAAGTAACCCTTTATTTTCCGAAGATATTTTTAAGTGCTTTATATCTTATATAATAATGTAAAACAGATATTGAACGAAAAGGCATTTTTATTGGATTATAAAGAAATGTTTATAGGTATTATTATTTTTTAAACAAATAAACTAAACTAATTAACATATTGATTTTGTGTATGCGTGCTCAAAATAAAACAAAGAATTTTACTCTAAGCGCTGTGGTATAGTTAGATTCTTATACATTTTCAATAAATTAAGCAAAACCTTTAATAATTATTACTTACAAATCAATCGCAAAATTTTGAATTAACAGGAAAATGTGTAATTTATATGCATCTTTTCATATATCTATATATAAAGTACAAATGAGAATTTAATTCCGAAACCTTGTCACCCACTTTCTCATTCTGAAAAAATCCTCGTATTACTTTTCTTTTTTCGTTGCTCTTTTTTCGTTAAAATAATAACATGGATTAACCCTTCATTAAAATACCAAAACTTATCCTATCTAACATAAAAATGAAGTGAAATTCTCCAGTTTAAGCTACATTTTCATCAAATCACAGGTAGGATCCGCAACTGTGCTGCCAGCACATTTTCGTTTTAGATGGGGGATTTTTATGTATGTTCGTTGGCGCCTTAAAGTATAATGCTACTGAGTTATAGAGCTATGAGATAAAGTTATACAACTTTATCAACCAAGGAAAGATCAGCTTTTTCAAATCCTACTATTTTCTACTATAAATGTAAAATGTAAATTCTCATTAATTTCCGAAAGTTTATACCTCATGTCATGCTCAACTTAATTCAAATAATGTTGTCATGTAACTAGGTACATAATAACCTTTATAAATTATAAAAGTTTTAGTGTATAAAACCTCGTTCTTAGTTGCTTAGTTATATAGAGAAAGAATTTTACAGAGTGCCCTATGTGAGAATGTTGTATTACACGGTGTCTCGGTCAATATGTCTCAGAGAATTCATGCTAAAACCGGACAGATGCTCACTGCAGATGCATATTTTATCGATTAATCCTATACAATGTGAATTAATGTTTAAAAAAGAAAAAAAGAAAAATAGAAAAAAAAAACGAGCATTTACAAAAATGTAAAATATATATATATATATTTTTTTTTTTTTTTTAGTATTAGTCTAGTATTTTATTGAAATCTAAATTATTTCAATGTATTATAATTATATACAATACAAATTTATGTAACATATATATAACAATCAATTATAAAGAATTTTTTTTAAAGCATTTTCTGAATTTTTAACTTTACAGTTTATACTTTAAATAGTTTAACTAGTTTAATGTTTTAAAACACAAGAATACATTTTATTTCGATAAGGTTTTATAATATACTATTATATTTACGCGATTCAGATATCCCCGTCTTTAAATTCTGTGATTTAAATGGCGATTAGTAATTTTCAATGTATTTATTGAAAATGTGAAAAAATGAAATTACATAATATAACCATGTAGATTGTTTTATTTAACAAATAATGAAATCCATGACTTTGTTATAACATGAAAATTGCAGCTAAATCTACATTAGTAGATAAAAAGAGAATTTAGTTCACCTGTAGATCTAATTAAATTACTCACTGGATTTTATAGAACTGCATTTCACCTTCCATAGTGCAAGGTATTTTAAAGTGTGGGAAAACATATTTGTTATTGTTGACTGAAAGTTTAATGTCAGCAAAACTAGTCCGCCATTTTGTTACATTCTCTGCTGCTTCAAACGTTTGTTTATAAATGCTATTGTAAGTACTAAATCGTACACCTAACATATTTGAATTTTTGAATATCTGCAAATTTGTTGAATAATAAAATGGAAATGAAGAATAGACTTTTACGTTTTACAAAAACAGATAAGTGAAAATATTTATATAATTATTGTTAATGTATTTATTAAAGTAAAGACAATAAATTATTTTTAACAATATACATAAATTAATTTTTTAATAAATTTCCGATTTTTCATTAATGTGGACATACATTTTTTACAGTTTTTTTATTCAGCACCGGTTTATTAAAATAAAAAGACAATTATCTTCATTAAAAGATAAAATCTTTATCAAAATATAAATTCTTGAGAGAAAAAAATAATATTTGGAAATTATAGGTAAGCATTTTAATGATTATTCTGTATTTTTTAAAACTTTTTGAGTACCGTATAATTTTAATACTAAACTATCTCATATATACATAAAGCAGCTACTAAGGAACATTGCTATTAAAATTTATTACCTTCCAACTCTTTATAGGGTTATACGGTAAATTAAGTCTGAAAGTAAATTATAATAAAGAAATGCACCGCCTTCTTACTTATTAGAATTTACTACCATACTTTAAATATGTCTAGCTTCCAAAACTGTAATAAAAAATAATTATAATATATGCATAATTGGTTCTAATAGCATAAAATTTTGAGAAATGCACAAAACATAAATCCTATCATAAAATTAAGAATGTTTTCAGACATGTCTGTTGAATTAAATATGATGAATTTTTTTTGTAAAATGACTGTTTTTTGTAATAAGATTACGCCAATATATTATAAAGTATAACCGTATAGTGCACTTTGCATAAAAAATGTCAGTTGTAATTCTATTGAAGTTTTTGTGATATATAAAAGAACAATTATTGCTTCAGAGCAGTTTTAAACATATCTATATTATAAAGGACAAACATATCTGTGCGTAACGCATACGTCATTCTGCAAATGGCAACACTTTGAAATTTGAAATGAAATTTCGGTTTTGCAATTTTCGCTACTGCAAATTTTTAAACTTCTAAAGATCGTACAGTTTTAATTTTCACACTGTCGTATTGGGAAAAAAATGTACTTTTAAATGCAATTTGTTTGAAAGCTCTATCTCGATTTATTTTTGAGATATTTTTTTTTTATAGTTTTTAGTAGAAATTTTGTAATTGTGGCAATTGAAGTACTTCATTTCTATTAAAAGTAAAGGGATCATGGTTTATTTATTTTTATTAATTATATCCTTATTGATGCCATTTTCACATTACAAATAAAAGTAACTTTTTTTTCTAATTTTTGAACAGAAAATGACGTCATCCATTTAAAAAAAAAACATCCATTCTTCTTCATAAATCAAAAGATTGAAGAAGATATTTCAATATTTTTACATTACGCTGATACTGAGTTTGAGACGCTAGGCAAAATGATTCAGTGAGTAAAAATGATGTCATATTTAAAAGAAAACGATCATTTTTTTTGATTAAACTAAATATTTGATCAATACTGAGTGGTCAGTATTATGGCAAATAAAGGCAAATTTCTCAATGGTAAATTTTCGCGGGAACTGAGATTAGAAATTAAAGTTTGTGCGAATGTTGACACGAAACGTGGTATCGGACAAACGTGACTTTAAGTTTGGAAATCTATTTATTAATAATGTATTGCGCGTTAAAATACATTTAAATTGTAAATTAGTGTGGTGCGTACGTACATTTTGTGAATGTGAAATTAACGTATAGTTTAGATTTTATGGTGAGAAGTTTTATGATGTAACAAAGCGAAATCCATTTTAGTGATTTTTTATCCCGTAAAAACGAACATAAGAGCCTTAATCGATAACTTCAACATAATTACTCATATTGATTACGTATTCTAATACAGTTTAATTTTTCAATAATTTAAACAGTTGAAGTTTGTGGAAATAATAGTTTGGTAATTTTAGATTAAAAACATTATTTGTTTTAAGAGTTAGACATCCAATGCGAGATGAATTTTTTATTGTAATTATTTTTGTAGGTTTATTATAAATTCGATCGAAGAGTTCCATTTTAAACATTTCAATTCGTCGAATTTCGACGGGTTCGTGTTGTTAAAGGATAATTTAAATTATAATATGCACTGAATTACCAATAAATGTGTGGAATTGGCCTTACACGTACAGTTATAGTTTTTATTTCGCAAAATCTAATCTCTGTTTATATTTATTTCTCTTCAGTTTCCCCCCACTCCCCAGCCAAAACAAGTAAGAAAAATCATGCGTTAAACATAGATTATGAAACACTTTCCAACTTTCCAACACTTGCTTTAACAAAACTTCGTTCGAATTGAATATTTCCAACTGAGCGAAAAAATGCCCAGGCTGGGAATCGAACCCAGATCATTGGCTTAAAAAGCCAATGCTTTTCCGTTTAAGCTAACTGGGCCGACAACCAGCCAGCATATTTCGCTCAGATTACCTTATTGGTAGAACATCTGGTCTGTCATGTAGACAGCTCAACAGAATAAACCGCAGGTAAAGGAACTCCATATAAACGATGGATACGTAGATGAACTATTATTTTAGCACAATCAAACTGATTGGTAAAGTTATCATACGAATTGAATATTTCCAACTGAGTACTATGAAAACTTCGTTATTTAGGGAAATAAGGTATATAAGAGAACTAAGTAAATATTTTAGAAAACCCATAAATCATTTGAAAAACTGATTTCAGCAGTAACCGTCCATAGCAAATATGTATTCAAATTCTTTTGAACAGCTCTGTATTTGATCTGTAGGTTGATATATATATATATATATATATATATATATATATACAGGGTATCCGGTCTCAACGGTGTCCAATGGCTAATTCCTAAACCGTTAGTCATTGACATATAGTTCCAATTACAAAAATGTTTTAAATCAGGTAAAGAAACATTTTAAAAGCGATTTGGGTCAATAAAAACATTGCTTAAAAAATTACGAAATTTAAATTTTTATACGGTCCCCCGGTCCTATAAGTTATATTTAGTAATTTTTTCCTATTACACTGACAAGTAAGACAAAAAAAGTCCCATTCATATACCGCTAAAATTGAGCGAGTTATGAAACTTTAAAAATGCATGACTTATGCCACTTTTCTACTCTGAAAACAAATGAGTTCGGCTTGGCTTTGAGGGATCATATACCAAGTGTTTAAAGTATTCGAAGATCTTACTTCATGTGTATCTGCGCTTTGAAAAAAATCCTACAAGTATTATGATTAATTCTCAAATTGGCTAAAATAACATATTTTATTTTGTCAGGATTTGAGACTGTTTCGCTTATGATTTCTTTTAACAAAAATTATGTTTTTTTATAAGTTTTTATGTTACTTCAACAATCGTATGTATATTTTTCCAGTTCAAAATTTGTACTCGAACTTTAACCCACTTTTAAATATCCGATCGAGATTGCATTTTAAATACTGACACAAATCCGATAACAATCTAATATTATTAAGATTTTCAGTGGTTACCATTTATACTTATTTTACAGGATAACACAAAAATTTCGGATAGATTTCTGCCAAGGAGTTTAAGAAAAAGTTTTAGATTAGATAATACAAGACTGAGATTGTTGGGATTTTTAACTTTTATGCATTTTTTAGCACTGAATCCGAAAATTACCTTAATTTTTAACCATCATGTCAGTATATTTCGCAAGTCATAAATTTTCAAATTTAAAGAATAACAAAAATCGAATACTATAAAGTAGAGGAGATGGTTGTGTTTTCTAACTTTTGATAATTGATTTTTACGCACTTTTTAGCACTGAATCTGAAAATGACCTTCATTTTTAACCATCACGTTAGAATTTTTTTGCAAATCGCAAATGTGTAAGTTAAAATATAGCGAAAATCCCATACTATAAAACATATGTAAAACATTTTTTATTTTATTTTATTTTATTTTATTTTATTTTATTTTATTAAAAAATTTATTCGATATTTTTGCTTATCCTGGGATTGTTACAGCTAAACAGCTGAGTGGTCCGATGAGATGGGGGAGGATATTCAATTTTAACATTGATTTTCTTAACTTTGAAATTTGCAATTTTCGAAAAATCTTGATATGATAGTTAAAAATGAAGGTCAATTTCGGGATCAGCGGTACAAAACTTGTAAGAATCAATTATCAAAAGCTAAAAAACATGACATAACCCAACTTTTGAAGGCTTGTGCAATCTAATAATATTTTAAAATACGTATCATTTTGTAATGAATTGAGGCTGTTAATTTAGAATCATTTTATTTAACAAAAAAATCTGTTTTTTCTTTCTTCTTAAATGTTTATTACAAATTGTATAATTTCCATTAATATGCCAGAATGTTTAATTTTACTCCCAATGTTAATTGTACAATGTTACAATGTTAATTTTACTCCCAAACATCTTTTATATCTGGCGAAATTATATTTCGACTAAATTTGTGAATGACCCCCAATTTGCAGCAAAAAATATTCTCCAACTTTAAACAGATATTACTCGGTCAATTTTAATCGTAGAATAACGGGACTTTTTGTGTAGTACTTGTCAGTGTAAAAGGAAAATTTCACTAAATATAACTTATAGGACCGGGGGATCGTATAAAAAATTAAATTTCGTAATATTTTAAGAAATGTTTTTATTGACCCAAATCGCTTTTAAAATATTTCTTTACCTCATTTAAAACATTTTTGTAATTGGAACTATATGGGTATGACTAACGGTTTAGGAATTAGCCATTGGACACCGTTGAGACCGGACACCCTGTATAATGGAGAAATTTTACTTTAGCAAGAAACTGCATAACAGGTTTAAATTTCTCTTTCAGCAATTTATACTAATAGATGGAAACATACTTGTATACTTTTGTACAAACTTGTAGATAACCTAGTACATTTATTACACGACACTATTTAGCTAAAGTTTAATTCAAAGCAAAACACTCTTAAAACCACTGAAGTCACATTTCCAGAAATTATCATGCCATGTATCCAATTCTTTCCGTGACCCTGTATATCATTTTTCAATGTTCTACAAACATTTCTTAGTAATCCAAAGGCACTTCAGCGGAAAAATGCGTAACTCATTTAAAAACCACCTTTAAGAAATTCGCAATCATACCCAGTAACCATTATGAATTCTTTTGTATAGCCCTGTATATAAACTACAGTATTTATGCACACCATACACTATGCATAAATATAGTGAAACTTAAAACCACATAACACAATTAAAAATGCATTTCCAGCAATCATCGCTACTGTACAGTACTTCGGATACTGTATGGTATCTGAAATCTTTCGTGCGCCCCTGTGAATGCTATGCACTTCGTATTAAACATTAAATAAGTTATAGTAAACCTGAGCAATTTATATGAATTCCATTATATATGAAATAATTTAACCTAATTAAAATACGTCGCAAATAATTCCCTCCACCCTTTTATCATTTTGTAACGGAATTCTTTTGTGTGGTCCTGTAAATGAATAATAACTATTCTTTGCACCGCATATTCTACAGAATGCATATTTTAGAGCACTTGATAAATGCATATCAATTTTATTATGTTTGAAAGGATGTAACATCATTAAACGTTATTTTAAACGATTTTCCCCATAGGTCATAATGTAACGGAAAATTTTTGACAGTCTCTGTAAATGAACTAAACATGCTAGAATCTTCATTTGAAATAGGGAACGTGCTATGGTAAACATTAATAACATGTAAAAATTTCAGGGCAATCTGAGTATATTTACGGGAGTTAGAGCGCGGACGGATGGCCTGACGACTAGACTGACAGACGGACAGGCAAACCGAAGCCATAAACACTTTTCAACTTTCTTGGAAAATGCTAAATGGGAAAAATCAATTTTATTCTTGAGTCCTATTTTATTGACACAATCGAAGTAAAAATAAATTATAAATTAAAATAAACATTAACGGCAGAATTTCTTATATATGTATGTGTTATAGATGTGTAATGAAAATATCATTACAAAATAATATTGTATATTAGGTAAACTTCCAACATAGACTGGTAAACAATAAAGTGCAAATTTAACCTCTATAAATATCCGAATTAGAAAAAATGTGTATGTTTTATGTTATTCTCGCGCATTCATGTTTATACTGTTCAAAAATAATATGCGTCACATACGTTTCTCTTCCATATATGTGAAAACATTTACCGCATTTTTGTATTGATGAGGGTATCATGAATGCCGCCGAAACTAGTCTGCAATATGTTCAAAAACTATCTTGCTAAAAACATCGTTTTATCTGCTTATATTGTACTGGGCCATGTATCATCTTAATTTTTTAACATCACTTATTTTCGTTTGTAGATATAAATTAAAGATTACCTAATCAGACAGTAGAAATGCTGCTGACGAAAATGTAAAATTATACCGATTTTCAACATAATGAAAGCGTTGTATATGACATGATATACAAACAGCACAAAATATCAATAAGATTCATTGTCATATTACAGTGCTCTGGTGTAAAACTTTATTATTCTCGGGGGAACTGTTACACCAAAGAACGATAAAGTGTTATTTACAGCCATCGATATAAAATAAATGTCATTGTATCGACGATTCTTTTAGGTATTAATGCAGATGTGTGAATAAGCCAGAAAAGCCACTGACTTGTGGTGGGATTTATAATACAATTCACACCTTTAACGCACTTTTAATTAAGAAATATTGGAACTGAAAACTAACAACAAAATCCTGGAGACATTTTAATGGAAAATTGAGTGATTTCGGAAAATGAGATTCAATTTCTTAAATATTTTCGTACTTCAGTTTTACTGTTGTAAATATGAATTTACTAATTATATTTAAAATACCCATTAAATGTGACACAAGGTACAATTACCCCACCTATGATACGACAAGAGGAAGTCATAAATATTCTTCAAGAAGGACACAGAGGTCACAGGTCAGTAGGTACTTCTGTGGGTGGATACACCCCACATACATTTGTCACGTAATCCAATAACAATAAATGTTTTTTTTTTTTTTTTTTTTTTTTTTTTTTTTTTTTTAACCATTTGGAAAAATGGTTATTGTTCTCGTCAGGATGGGAAATCAAAAGCATATCTGAAGGTTTTCATTGGTTTAATCTGCAATTTATTCGTTTTCTGATTGGTCTATACAGTAACCTGTATTTCCTTTAATTTAAACAAAGATGGATACTTTCTGTTGCCACTATCACCAAAGAGTAATAAAAACTACAAAAAAAAATAATAACTCAGAAACAAATTGAGATACAGCTTTCAAACAAATTGCATCTAAAAGTACATTTTTATCTCTATGCGACGGTGTAAAAAGTAATAATGTCGGATGTTTAGAAGTTTAAGAATGAAATTTCATTTAAAATTGGCCGCCAGATTTCTTGGAAATCTGACGATGGAAAAGCCTTTTCCCGAACAGCCAATGAAATGCTTGAATATTTACGTAAGTTTCAGGTTGATAATACTTAAGCTTCATGAAATCTGACGGGTCGCAAGCAATATTTTTGGCTTGCAATTTTTACATGTTACATTATTAATGTTTAATTCATGGCGTACGTAATGTATGATCAAATCCGTGCGATTTTTTATGTCTTAAATTTTAGTCTTTAAAAAAAAATCGTTTTCCAAATGGTCGCTGTAATTTGATAAATTGCATTGAAATTTTGAAATTTGAAAAAATTGAAATTTGATTTTTTTTTTTTTTTTTTTTTTTTTTTTTTTTTTTTTTTTTTTTTTTTTTTTACTTACCCATCATACGTAGTATATAGTAAGTCTTGTAATCGTTTTAATAATTGAAAAGAAAATTGACGGATTTAAACGTTTCAGACACTAGAGATTCCGAAAATCATAATTTTAGAAGAAAAAAAAAATTGCCGTCCGTCCGTCTGTATGTGTGTGTATGTGTGCGTGTCTCTAAACACCCTCTCTCCCCAAAAAATTGAGATAGAGACTTGAAATTCGGTGAGTACTTAGGAAGTAACAATAGTAAGAAGCCTATTGAATATCAGTAACCTCGATTATACGGAATAATTTTCTTCGGACTCTCGAAATATTCTTTCTGATAAAAGGTATGTACAAATTTTCGAAATTGTTTATTTGAAGGAGAGAAAGTAAAAGTCAATAAAAAAACATAAATTTTGCATCGTGAATGAACTCGATCGGGTAATTAGTTGTCGAGATATTTGTAATTCTATTTTTCAAACTCTTATATTTTTCATGACCCTGTATTTCATTCAAATTTCAATTCAAAGATATATTTTAATTGGAAAGGTGACGCTTAATCCAACGCAGTAAACAGTTGGTTAATATTATTAAAATTTTTCAAGTTATAAGGGTGTTTCTTTTACGCAATTCGGTTCTACACGATTATCCCGCCAACCAAAAAACTATCACCCTACTATAAGATAAGATGTTAGTAATGACGTATCGTAAATGTCAAGCATTTAATGCATCTCCATACCTATAAGGGGTTTACCATAGGGGGGATCCTGTGCTGTCACCAAATTCCGCCAAGTTTTTCGCCAACTTGGCGATATATCGCCAAGTTTGGCTGCCAAAATTAGTCGTCAAAAGTGAAGTCAAATTGGCGGTATCTCTAATATTTCGCCAAATTCCCATAGACTTCCATTGTAAACCTATAGTGTTTACTTGCTTACAGTAAATCAACAAATTGAGATATTTTAATGCAACAAAAAGTAATATTAGCTTAAGGGATTATATTAATTATATTTAAGGGAGTTTAAGTAAATTGAATTATGAATAAAGTAACATCATACAATGCTTAGCATGTATTACATGTTTTATTTTCATACTTTATATTATGTATATCCATGATGGGTAAGTATTACGGTTGCCCCCAACGACTAGTTTTTTTTTTTTTTTTTCTGTTGGATGAAGGCGAAAGAGTGTATTTTTCTCTGTTTTCAGAGAAGATAGATATTTTTCGAGTCGGTTGTACAAAATGTCTCGATAGATCAACATGTTTGATCAACTACTACTTTAAATATTATTTTCTGCCTTGTAAAAGGAAGATTTGCTTCCAAAATTTTGGCGCATTAAGTCTACAGCTAGAACAACTGGTACATTAAATATTGGAATACAATTTATAGCATGTTCATTGCATACTGCCTTGATTTGAATGTTATTATATCAATAATCGTGTACGTCATCATGGACAACCAAGAAGCGTCAAGGAGAGGATGTGGAACCGCATTCATCATCATGGTATCCAAATGACTCTTTAATAGTTCATTTTGCATTTATAACATAATTGTAACATTTGTTTAACATAATTGTGGAGTAAGAATACCACAATTCCTTAATCCCACAATTACTCACTAAGTCACAATGTACAAGGATACAGTTATTCTTAAATTTAAAATTGTAGTGTATCTTAATGCAATTACAATGAAACCTCCCTGTGTGACCATCTCCATTAAGCGACCTCCTCTCTGAAGGACTGTATTTTCATGGAACGAAATATATTCCCATAGGCTCAATACCAAATTTACCCCTATTCATAGACCATGGCAGTTGAACTCCCTCCATGAAAGACCCATTTCTTTGAAGGAAATGAAACAAATTCCGGTTTTCCTGGTCGCTTAAATAAAGTTTTATTAGGAAAATGATTTCGGAGAGCGCATTATTCTTCAAACTTCTAAACTAAGTTTAGAATTTTTATTTATTCTGGTAACTTTTAAGCGTTTAAAACCCTTTGTGTCTTTTTAGGCAATGAATTTAACTCTGACGTCAAATTAAGTATTTGCTCCCCTGACATATTCTGTCAGGAAACTCTCAAGAAAATATATAAATTAATCAAATTGTTAGTCATTATTTGATCCCGTCCCAAAAAAATTGCATTTATTTACTGAACTTTGAAAGGACTTGAAAATAAAATTTATAAAAGATAAAACCGTAAAATCTAAGCAAACGTCAATGTATTTTTCCTAAAATGAAAAATAATGTTTAGTAACATTAATTGTTACCTTTTTTCAACAATTAAAATCTAGATTTAAACAGGGCCTCCATTAAGAGACCACCTGTCTGAGCGACAATATTTTATTTGAACGGAACGTGGTATCTTTAGGGAGTTTTTACTGTATTTCAACCTGACGTTTTCAGGAAACTTTAATCTCAAACTTCATTTCTTTCAAAACCTTTACTGTTATGTAAAAAACAATATGTAAATAAATTCCTTTATTTATGATAATTTTTGCTTCTCCTATCTTCTGCATTAAGTCTGATTTATTATTTTAATATTTTAGGAATTTGTAATTTTATTATTACAGGGTAGGTTATAAATCTTAGGCCCCCTTATTGATAAAACTATAACTCTTCACGTTCGCCTATGATCCCTGTGTGATTCGTAAGACATCTCATGCAAAAAAAAAAAAAAAAAAAAAAAAAAAATCATACAACGCTTATGACTTTAATTTAATCAACTTAATTAATTTAACCCGGGAGAACTCGCTGCATGAGATTTTCTCTCACAGTCGTACTTTTTTAAGACTCTTATTTAAATCATTTTTCATCTTAATTAAAATTTCAAAGTGTTTTACAATTATTTTACCTATTTTGTGAATAAAAGTACTAAGCCAACTAAAAAATGTTGATATTATATTAATGTAAAGTAAATGAAAAGCAATTGGGCATTCTCACTAGCGAGTTCTCCCGGGTTAATATGAATTTAATTTTAAATTGCACTTACTACTTTAAAGAGACATGATGCTTAACTATAAGAAATTTCACGGCGTACCTTTTTACAAAATTCTTAATCCATAAAGTCTCTTTACGCTGGAATTAATTTATCTTTTTGATACTGGCTAAATTTTTTTGTTATAATCAATGAGCATATAGCGTTCGAGGAACTAGCTTTTCAAATAATGTCAATTCATCCACAATCGCAAACATTTTTATTTTGCACATTTAACATATTTTTAAGACAAAATACTTAAGATAGAACAATGATTTTCTTTCTTCCTCTATAGTCAAAATAATTATATAAAAGTTCAATATCATAAAGATAAAGTAAGTTTTAAAAATTCAATTTACTTTGAAAGTTTGAAACGTACGAAGATTCATTTATGACATTATAGAGAATAATTAAAATTAGTTTTCAAAATAGTAGTTCTAAAAGAATAAAGCCGTTATATTAAATAAGAATATCTTTATATCAAAATCAAATATTGCATAAATTATATTAACATATTTGTTATGTTAACATATTATATCGATATCAAATAAAAAATTCTTCCTTCAATAATGTTGTAAATAGCTAACTACATCAAAATATTAAATAAAACCAGCAGATCACACCAGAGAGGGATTACAGAATGTAGGTTAATAAGCGTTATATTTAAGAACTGTAGTAGATTTGTTATATCACACACACACACACACACACACACATATATATATGTATATATATATTGCCATCTATTAAAAAAATAATGTTATCAATTAAAAATTGTTAACAAAATCAAAATAAAAAATTATTAATATTTTTTAATGTTATGAATTCATCAATGATGAATTCAAATAAAGATTTATATTTGTTGTAAGCGATACTTTCGTGTTCGTCTAGTTCCTGGTGTTAACAGCCGAAAAAAGCTCAAAAGATCGCTCTTTACAGTAGTCATTTTATTTCAGAAAATTCCAGTCATTTAAGGGCGCAAAATGATCACTTGTCCTGAATTTGTGTTTTATTTATATTTGTATTCTTTATTGATTTATATTTCGTTATGGGATGTAAGATAGAAACAAATGAAGAACAATTTCTATAAATTTAGGTGCAAACCGGTTTATCTTTCGAAATTGTCTGCACGCAATAGAACTAAATTAAAAAAAAAAGCTAAAAATCAGATTTAAACACTTGATTGATACTTGTAGACTTGTGCACATAATTGTTAGCACTTTATGTACTGAATTATGAATTCATGAAAATTTTATCTTCTAAAACATTTTTCGTGAAACTACATTAGAAGATTTAGATGATAATTTAATAAATTTCAGAAGGATATTAGAAGGATTGAAGGATTTAGAAGGATTAATTAAATTTGAATTTATACGGATTTTGTACATTATTTATAACTCAACTGAAATCTTTTATTTTAAATATTTTTCGTAGAATTTTGTAGAATTAGGAAATGTACCAATATAATCTTCTTACAATAGAAATATAGAAATATTTCCAAATTGAAAAATCCCCCCTCCCCCCGCGCCTAGAAAGCTGAAAAGATGCAAAGCCAAAATAAATGTTCCTTTTAAAAACATTTTTGTTTTGTGTAACCAATAATACTTTTGGAACAAGATAAAGTAATGCTTCAGTAACTCATTTTACACTGTATTACTACTAATCGATGCATTACATGAATTTTATAACAGGTTATTTTAATGGTACTTATCAGTACCGTCTGTAGAAAATGGGGTTCAAACCATAAGAAATGAATAAATTTGCATACAGTTTTTAAACAAATTGAATTTGAAAGTGGATTTTTTCCACTATTCTAATGTGTAAAAATGTACGATGTTTAGAAGTTTAAAAGACTGCAGTAAAACCGAAATTTAATCGTATGGTGTTTTCAACATCAAAATCACACCATTGTTACGCACGAACACTTTTGCGCTATATAATAAAGATAATCTCCTATGTTATCTTACAATTTGATTTTCTCTTGAATACGTTTGAAGAGTTACATAATAATTTCTGTTTCAATTTGGAATGTTTTAACAAATCTTGTAAGAGAATACTATTTTGGAACATCCCTTCTAAAAAATTTAAAGTTCCTATGCTATTTGGTCATTATATACAGGGTGTTTCATAAAATATTGGCAAAATTGTAAGGAGTGATAATACACATACAAACGAACAACTTTCATCAAAGAAAGCATGGTCCAAATTAAATCTCAACGGTGCTAGAGGATGCCAAATGTAATATTGTTATATGAGGCAAAAAAGACACAAAAATCGATTAAATGACAAAAGCAAACTGGGAAACCGCTGTCCGTACAATCGTTGTACCTCTGAGACATTTCTATTTGCAGTTCCGGAGATAAAATGCCTTTTTACTATTAGTGAATGACAACATCTTCTGATACGTCCCTTACCGCTGTTGACAGTTGCACGCTATGATCAGCGGCTTTATTGTATTAATCGAGGGGAAATTTTGCATCACGTTCTTCTTCTACCCCATTCCACATTTGCATGCTATTAGTATTCTTCTTCTCCCGATAACTCGCAACAGCAATGGGGCTTTAACATTTGCATGGACCAAGTTTCCAATTGCGCAAGCCCTTTTTTTTTTTTTTTTTTTTTTTTTTTTTTTTTCTGACCATGCATTTTTTTAATGAAAATTATTTGTTTGGATGCGCACTCTCACCTCTTAAAGTTTTGTCCGTCTATTATGAAACACCCTGCATATATATATATATATATATATATATATATATATATATATCGTGTAAAAGTATGAAACGTATTCGTAACCTACGTGTTTTCCAAAACAAAAAAAAACAACAAAAAAAAAATCACATGTTTACTAATTTAATCGTTTGATTTTAATAAAAATATAAGAAACGAAGGACTAATTTAATTTTTTAAAGCTTCAGAATAATTTTTTTAAATATTAATTTAAGCAAATTGAAAGCATTTTTTAACTCATAAACTGCAACAAAATAAATTAAAATAGTGTAAAATGATGTTTCTATATCTTTTTAATAATATTTTTTTAATTATTGAAGTGCTATTAATAATTTCGAATGAAAAAGTGAAAGAAAAATCAGAATAAAAATTCGAGTATTTAAAGTAAATTTCAATGCATTATTATTTGAAATATATTAAACTTAGTACTCGTATTTTATTTTATTCAGAATGTTTTAATGAGGCATAATTATATGTTACGTACTGTCCATTCCATATCATAATTTAAAATAAAAAAGATAAAGCGTGAGATTTTAACCACAGAAAATGAATTTAAATCAAATGAAACAAATTAATGCAATTTTCCACTTTAAAAAGTATTAAGTATACATTTGTTAATGGAATTACTGTTTTAAGTGTTTCAATAAAATTATGTTTTTTTTTTTTTTCAGTATAAGATTACTCTACTTATTTTTTTGTACATGTAAGATAATGAAAGAGAATTTAAATAGAAGATGACTTTAAGAAAATTTTAATACATTCTAATGTGCACCAGTATTTTAAATATTGAAGTTTCTATAAGGTGACATGATATCAAATCCTGAGAGCTAATGTGCCCTCAGGTTCTGCATGTACGCATGTACGAATGTGTGTAGGTAACTCGATAACTGTTTCGAGCAATATTCGATTTGCTTCAAATTTTGTATATAGATTCATTCTAAAAAGGCGCTTCCCTGATAAGTTATGGGGAATCGATGGTTAAATAAAAAAGAGGGAAAGGGGACTAATTCCTCCTTAATTTAGATAGATGGGGTTTTCTTGCAGAATTAATTATTCGATTTGCTTCAAATTTGGTATATTGGTTTATCTAATTAGGAGTTTCCCTGGTTAGATTTGGAGATTCATTCGTTAAGTATAATGCAGGGGAAATACGGAGTGCTAATCCCCCTTATGTTAGAGAAATGTGTTTTTCATGCAGAATTATCCGATTTGCTTCAAATATGATTGTAAAGGAGTTGTCCAGTTTTTGTAAAGTAGTTATTTGTTGTTGCCCAGGTGGTTCATTTTGCTAAGCTTCAATACAGACTCTAAGGCAAAAAATCAATTGTTAATTATTTTAAGATCGAGGCAAGGAACTGCTGAGATAATAAAAGGTAGAAGTTTTCTGAAGGTCTTTATTGTGCACCGGGATCGTTTACACCACCGCCGAGAATTACACGGCCAATGTTGGAGAAGGGAGCGAAGCGTTACAATTTTTTTTTATTCACATCATGCGAGTTCAGAAGCTAGTCTGACTCAAAATACACTTTCTCGAAATCTGGAGTGTTGGCAAGCTTACATACACAATTTCGCCAAATATATATACTATATGGCGAGATTAAAGAGAGGAAGACATGTGGTCAAAGTACAATAATTGAAATTGAATGAGGAATGTAGAAGATTAATAAGAACTATTTAACGCCAGATGATTACTTAGTAATTATAGCACATAAACCGCAAAAGGACATTCGATAGGTTTGCCAAAGTTCTCATGGGATTGAAGCGGCCGAAGCGCCCGTTAATAAACAAAACAAAATAAAGACAGGGTTAATAACTGAAATGACTAATATCTTACATCTGGACCAACGGCTAAAAATGTAGAAGTAATATGTCTGACTAATTTCTGCATATCATCAAAACTAGGGCAGAAGGATGAAAATTAGAATCCAGTTATTAGGCGAGAAAAGGAAATGATTTCTTTTCTTTTAACTGTAGTGCGCTGTGGTTAAAATATTAAAGAGACTGAGAATTGAATGCTTAATTTATGAAGGGAAAAAAGCGCTAAAAACAGATTGAATCCGAATGCAGACAGATAATTAAATTTAAGAATTTAAAAAATGTAATTTTAAAGGGGGGAAAGAGGAAAAGTCTTAATATTAATATGTGAAGGTAGGCGCCTTCACATATATCTCCCCAACAGCCGAAAAAGAACGAAGTGAACCGCGAGAGAAAAAAAAGTTACCCCATGTCTTCCCTCAAATACATTACACATAAAAAAATATGTAAAAATGTAATATTTTGTAGAGGGAACCCGCTGACCAACAGTTTATAAACATATACAGAAATACTAAATATGTAAGGAACAAATAAATCATGTCTCATATAAAAAGCATGCCTATAAGCATGACAAAGCAAGTTGGTACCAAAGACTTGCCAAAATAAAATATATTGAAAATTTTTTTGAACTGCAGTTAATACTTCTGGACAGCTGTTTTCTTATTTTCTTATTATTTTTTTTTCAACGTGTGCACACAGTTGTTTTTTTTTTAAATTATTTCCAGAAGATTTTAATATATAAAATTGCTTGAACATTCACTTCAAGCAAGAGCAATTTCCACAATTGCTACAACAGTTGGTCATACTCCAACTTATAAAATTATTTTGAGACATGAACTGTAAATAAAAACAAACATTACATAGTATAGTAAATATAAAAATTGTTCATTTTCAGCACTATTTGTGACATTTCAAGTTTTTAAAAGTGATATAACTAGTAAAAGGAGCGGAAGATGGGGTAAATTATTTGTTAAAAGTTGAAAGTTGCCATCATTTTATCTTGTAACCAAAGACTGAATGTGTTTTACTGAGAACCTAATTTAACTAAAGTGTATTTTAAAACATATTGCACTCCTATAAGGTATAAAAAAGAGGTAGTAAGAACTTTCCAGAGAAAGTACCCCTTACAAAAAATGGTAAAAAGATTTACATTAAATTTAATGAAATTTAATAAGCATTATACAACAGGTGACACAAAAGTATGTATGTGTGTGTGTGAATGTAGTCTTAAATAACACCGTTTGGTGTTACGACTGGTATATACCAGTAATAAACCACATGTGTCAATGAGCATAACAAAAAGCAAAAAAAATAATGCACACCTGTGTACTGAGTGATTGAAAAATCGTGCATAAGAAAGCTATCTTATCACGTGAAATACCTTGAATAGCCAAGAAAGGTACCGAATGAAAAAAATAAAAGTAAAGTGTAATCCTGTAAAGTTACCAAAAAAGGAAACCCTTTTTTTTTAAATATCTAGCATAAAAAAATAACAAACGTGTGCTAGTATACAAATGAACACTAGAAGTGTATCACAGTGACCTCACGTGAAAAAAAATATAACACTGAACCAAAGAAATGTATCAATGAAGTAAAATGCCTAAGTGTTTTGAAAATCAGTTGTAAAAACAGTGACAATTAGTCCCTGATGCACGCAAAGAATTGACAAAGCAATGAACTCGTGTAAGGGTTTTTTCTATGAAGTAAGATAAACTATGAACTACTGTGTGTGTTAAATATGAACAAAAATTCTCTACATGCACCAAGCACCAAACAGCAAACTGTAACTGAAGAGAAAAAAAGTGTACCGTATTTAAAAAAAATCGTTACCAAAGGGTTAAATTTAGTTTTTTTTTTTTATTGTAAATTTCATAAGATATTGCTGCATTCGTTGAAATATATATATATATATATATATCTACTCAAAACGCATCAGTGTAAAATTGACAGGATCCATACCTTTACGTTAAATAAACAAAAAAGGAAAAGGAGTGTTACCGCAAAAGATAAACTGTCTCTTGCAAAATATAGAAAAGGAAGTGTTGTTTACCCAAAAGAAATCCTTAAAATCCTGATATATGAGTGTAAAAGAAGAAAAGAAATTTCCCTCGATAACCAATGAGAATCAAACACAGTAAATGAAATTTGCCACAAAAAAAAGGATATGTAAAGGTTTTAGTTTTGCTGAATTTTCATGTATAGACCATCTGTGTATTTATTAAAATTTAACACCTGGTAAAAATAATAAAAACATTTACTAAGAAATTGCATGCGATTTAATATAGTGTAACCAGATACCTTACTCGATCTGCCACCTTCAAGTAAGAAGTATCTTATGAAAATGTTAAAAAAAGTTACACGTTAAAAGTAAACAGATTCGAAATGTGTGTGTAATGTAATATGTCATGTGACGGATAACTCCTAGTAACTTTAAAATCTTTGTACATGGACAAAGTGATGTGTCATTGATATGTTATGACATTATGCAAACACACAAAATAAATAAAAACAACTTTGTTAAAATTAAAAAAAAATAAAAACTGATAGAACATTTTAATATCGAAACATGGTGTAAAGTTTAAAAGATAGAAAAGTAACAGGAAAAAAAACTGTATGTGTGTGAAGGGAGGGGAAAGAGAAACCTAAAACTCATGAACTAAATGAAATAAAACACATGAACAAGTGTGTACGCAAGCATACACAACGTGTAAGTAAACACATGAACAAATTGTATAATTCCACATGAACTACTTGTAATAATGTCTCAATGAACAAACATTTTTTTTTTTTTTTTTTTTTTTTTTTTTTAAGCATTTGCTAACAAAATATACGGACAGTATGTGTGTGATAACCCTAAACACTAACATACGAGTGAGATTCAATTACATAATTAGTGAGTTAATCACCAAAATGTAATGAATAAGGGTTAATAAAGGCACTGAACTCCGTGTAATGTGTGAAAACTCTGGTTATACTCTAAACCAGCCAGTGTGTATTACTCAATGAACTACTTGTGAGAAAAAAAAAAAAAAAAAAACAAAAAGGAATACTGTCGAATAGATCGTAAGCAAAGTACAATGTGTAAAAGCAAATGAACAAAATATGTAAGTCAAGACATGAACTAGTGTAATGTATGTATATGAATGAACAAAATTGTATTCAAAATGAGCAAATTTTGTCTAACACAAACAAAATATCCAACACATGAACTACTTGTGAAAAGAAAAAAAAGTTGCATAAATGGTTAACAAAGGGTTAAAATTAAAATAAAGTTGTATTTGCGAGAGTTACTACTGTATGAAGTTAAAAGAAGCGTGCATAAAATGTACGAGTGCACGACAGATTGCATAACTCTACGCTAAACTGTAGCAGTTATGCCAAGCCAAACATGTTCCAAGTAAAGGGTTGGAAAAGAGAAAAAAAACGAATAGCAAAATACCAAGCGTTATACTTTATGATCTATGAGTGTATGTATCCGTCACAAGACACCTGTGAGACTATAACTCACAAACTAAAAAAATTAAAATGTGAGAAAATGCCAAAGAATTAGTTTAATGACTGTATGTGAATAGCCTTTTTTTTAAAAAAAAATAAAGTGTACATAACAGCTCACATTATGCATTTAAATAAATTTTATAAAAACAACATTTTAAACGATATCAAATATCATGTCAGTTATAATAAAATACCTTATGTTATAAATAAATTAGCAACGAGTCACCAGCCGCGCGTAAACAACAAAATTAACAAATGTGTAAAAATATACCAGCTAGAAATTAACTCATGCATGTAAATTTAAGATGCATGTGCAAATATTATATTGAATTACATTATGTAAAAAAATTCAGTAACATTCCGAAAATAAAAAAAAAATGACAAGGCAACAAAAATACGCAAACTTTAAAATAGTGTAAAACTATGTATTTGTGAAAATGTACACTAATGTTGAGAAAGTATGTAAAAAAAATGTACAAGCACACAGAATCATGACCATGTTTAACCAAGGTGAGTGTCATAAAATTATTACAAAACAAGACCATATGAAATGCAAATGTAAATATGTGTGTGTATGTAGTACCAGGTTAAACTTGAAATCATAAAAATGTGTACATGAGATAAAAAAAAATTGATGCAGACAAACATCTAACTTCACTATCTGCCCATAGTAAGATAGAGTGAAAAAAAAACATGTACGGAGTATCAAATAGAACGAGAGATACGTCATTATGCATTTAAAAAAAATAAAAGAGAGCGCGAACGCCTTGTAAATTAATGTGAGGTATTGAGCATTTGTATCATGTAAGTAACATATTCCACTTTTGAGAAAGTGGACGGCCGATCCACTTAGCCAAAACTGAAACATACACCTTTAATCATTGGGCTATTTCCGGATCATAGCGCAATGAAAAAAAAGCACTTACACAACACAGGAAACAATAATTAAAAAAATTTACCTCAAGTAATATAATCACATGTAAAATGTAGTGTGCGTGTAAATTGTGTGTGTATGCAGTAACAAGCATACTGATATCTAACACATGCATAATGTTTACGACTCATGTTATAAAAATTTTATAAAGTAGAAATAGAAATCAAAAGGAAAAAGAGACTTTTTTTATGAAAAAAAATTTAAGATATGATGACTCGAGCTATATTTTAAAACGAAGGAGCCTAACTTATACTATAGAAATAAATTAATGAGACGTGAATAAAAATGTATAAAATCCGTGTAAATTGGACTATGAGAGATGTATATAAACAGAACAGTGTACTGTATAGATCGCAAATGTTTTTTTCTCAAATTAGTAGCAACCAACTGAAAAAGATTAAATACTGAGCAAATTTAACTGCCATTACTGGTCCTCTCATTGGTTACCCATCCCCTCTCTTTTTTTTTATATGTCACTAGTGCTTATCCTTAAGTATAAAACTTGCAAGACCTATATTTATAGTAATCTAGAGTATTAAAATTTTCATATCTTATTGATATGGATGACTGACAAAACATATAATATACAGATAAAAAAAAACATATAAAATGTTATATATAAAAAGAAATTACCTGTAGGAAGTGCTACCACAAGAAATATATTAATCACAACAAGTAAGAAGAAAAAAAATCAAAAATAATATCAGTCCGGTACCAGTTTAAGCTTTTTCATTTTTTTTACCTCATTTTTTTTGTCTCAAAATTACATTAAGCTCTGTGAAAAAAAAAATTACCTTAAGTTATTTTATTTATCTTTTTTTTTTATACTATGCCCCTTTTTTTTATCTAACAAGGTTTTCACCATCAGACTGCCTGATTACAACAGGATTGCTGAGTTTTAAAAGTACACGAACCCAAAATAATAAAAACTTTGTCTGTGATCATAATAGATAACATTTTTATATAAAATGCAATGCGACACATATCAGTTGCAGACGCATAATATCTAAAAAGGGGGGGAAAATGCGACCAGCGCTAATGATGTAAGAAATTAAGCGAGAGCAACCATGTTCAGCAATCCTAGGCCAATAGAGATAAGAAAAACAACATCTCATCTCAGAATTGCAACATTGTGTCACACCGAAAAATATATATAATGAATTAAATAAGAATCGGAAATGTGCAAAGAAAGAAAAAAATATTTTGGACAATCTTTTATCTAACTTAAAAAAAACTTGAAACTTAACTGGATATGCAGTGCATCCCTAGACATACAAAATCTTAGCATGTTACTACTAAAAATAAATGCTTAATTTTTAGTAAGAAGCCATCAAAACTTATATATATAGATATATATTAAAAAAGCAATATAATCCAGTCATGAGGAATTTTTTTTTTTTACATATTTTTGTTATCTCAATGTATATATAGAAAAATCAATCCTCGTAACTAAAACATCATTATTTGAAATACTTCAATATTTTCAATATCCACTGTTAAAAGGTAGCAAAAAAAATTTAATCACACAGTATCTATACTGTATTACTTAGGAATCAACATAAAAGTATAATTCTGCCTTTAGCACAAGCACAAAACTGGTAAGGCGAGAGCAAACATTACCTTTAAAAGTGCAAGAAAGAAAAAAAAATACTTTACAATTTACACTGTAAATATATATAAAACTTGCCATCTAACTATCAAATTTTATACATTAAAGAAAATACAGGTACAAGAAACAAAAGTAATATTTCAAATTTCTTTTCATTGGCCATTTTTAAAAAAAATTATATGATGTATTTGTCCAGAGTTCATACAACTTTAAATTACTTAAATTTAGCATGCCTCTATATCATAGGAGCCATAAAATGTAGTTATGGGAGTAACATGACTTGAATACTGTAAAAGGAAAAAAGAATAGCTTACCTGTTATACTAAAGACAAGAAAAATATTTTTTTTTTTTTTAATGTAATTAATTTCTTGTGTTTTCACCTTATATTATATTTTTATAGAGAAGGGAAAATTATTTATTTTGTGTGCGCCCCCAGTGAATTTTACTTGTATTTAAAGTTTTTTTTTTCTTTAGCAATCAACGTTCATGTTAATTTTGTGAAATCAATCAGTTGCTTAAATTCACACGTTCATTTGCAGATGTCTCAAAACACAACTCACAGAAGCGATGAATAATTAAAAAGGCTGCGACTACTGAAAGTTTGTAAAACGGCGCATCCATCCAACACACACAAAAAAAAACAAAAATCTTGCTTCGGCGGCGAGAGAAAAATATACTTTGAGTCATCGTGAATGATAATTTATTCCTTTCTCTTCTTGCTGGAAATAAAGAGGAGGTGTTTGGCGGACTTTGTGACGGAATCCCCCGGCAAGGGGATGCATGGATTTTCCGATGACCACCAGGAAATCTGCGGTACAGTGCTGTACGAGGGCGTCTTTCATTTTCACCTTAATTCAGGATCACGGGAACCAGTTTTTTTTTTTTTTTTTTTTTTTTTTTGTATAGCAGGCAACATTCACTGAACCTCTGTTCTGGAATAGCAGTAAATAGTTTCAGACATCTATTTTGGATAGCACACTCAAAGATCAAACTGGCTAATCGGGTACTACAGGTGTCATAATTATTGCGTCTCAGTACCGGGGTAGTGGACATTTCAGGCTAGATAAGCGTGCAAACAGCCACTGTAATGAACATAGTCCATAATTGATAGTCCATGAATTTTGCAGTTTTTTTTTTTTGTTAAAAAAATTGAACAGTTTTTTTTGTAATAATCCAGTATTAGTAATTATTTTGAATGAGAAATATATATATATCACGTGCTCCGCTTCTCCAAATGTAACCTCGGCAATGCCGGCACAATGCACCAAGTATTTGTAAGGGAGTTGTCCAGTTTTTGTAAAGTAGTTATTTGTTGTTGCACAGGTGGTTCATTTTGCTAAGCTTCAATACAGACTCTAAGGCAAAAAATCAATTGTTAATTATTTTAAGATCGAGGCAAGGAACTGCTGAGATAATAAAAGGTAGAAGTTTTCTGAAGGTCTTTATTGTGCACCGGGATCGTTTACACCACCGCCGAGAATTACACGGCCAATGTTGGAGAAGGGAGCGAAGCGTTACAATTTTTTTTATTCACATCATGCGAGTTCAGAAGCTAGTCTGACTCAAAATACACTTTCTCGAAATCTGGAGTGTTGGCAAGCTTACATACACAATTTCGCCAAATATATATACTATATGGCGAGATTAAAGAGAGGAAGACATGTGGTCAAAGTACAATAATTGAAATTGAATGAGGAATGTAGAAGATTAATAAGAACTATTTAACGCCAGATGATTACTTAGTAATTATAGCACATAAACCGCAAAAGGACATTCGATAGGTTTGCCAAAGTTCTCATGGGATTGAAGCGGCCGAAGCGCCCGTTAATAAACAAAACAAAATAAAGACAGGGTTAATAACTGAAATGACTAATATCTTACATCTGGACCAACGGCTAAAAATGTAGAAGTAATATGTCTGACTAATTTCTGCATATCATCAAAACTAGGGCAGAAGGATGAAAATTAGAATCCAGTTATTAGGCGAGAAAAGGAAATGATTTCTTTTCTTTTAACTGTAGTGCGCTGTGGTTAAAATATTAAAGAGACTGAGAATTGAATGCTTAATTTATGAAGGGAAAAGAGCGCTAAAAACAGATTTAATCCGAATGCAGACAGATAATTAAATTTAAGAATTTAAAAAATGTAATTTTAAAGGGGGGAAAGAGGAAAAGTCTTAATATTAATATGTGAAGGTAGGCGCCTTCACAATGATATTTTGGTATGTCATTTTATTGTGATAAGGCGCTTCCCTGAATTGATTTGGAGGTTTACTGGTCAATTGTAAATGGGGGTGGCTAATCCCCTCCCTTAATTTAGCTAAATGGTTTCTTTGTCGATTTCTTTATTTTTCAAAGCGTCATTATTCTTTGAAATAACAGTATAATATATAATTAATGTGAATAGCCTTTTATCTCAAGTTTAACTAGGAACTTTTCTTTTTATGATTACATTTTATACTTGAACAAACACTCATTTAAAGAAGAAAAAAAAATGTTACTAACATTCAGATAAAAATAAAACTTATAATATATATTTTAATTGCTTAAAAATGAACATTTTTCATGACTCGCTTTTCTTTCTTTAAGATATATTAGATATTTTTATGCTAAAATACAATTTACTCTCTATATATAAAATCCTAATTTAATGAATTTATGAAACGGATATATGAATCGACTGATTAAACAACTGATTATGTTTCAAGCGATTTCTCCTAAAATATGAAATACTTTGCGATGGAATTAACACCAAAAATCAGCTTTCATCCGCAGATCTCAAAACTGGTATTATAATTTTTAAATTCGAATTATTTTTTGAAATATTATTTTTTTTTGTAATTTTATATACATTTTTCTAATGATGACAACTCAAATTTTAATCAAACATATATATATATTTTTCTTCATATTTTAGAAAAGGTTGACATGATAACCCGGCTATTGTTGTTTATTTGATAATAAATGTTTATTTACTTTCATTTCTTTTTATAAATTATATAAATTATTTTGTTCTATATATATTAATTATTACTTTTATATTTCCTTTAGAAAATAATAGAAAATAATTAGAAAATACGGTACTACTTAGATATTCCGTCGATCAATTTTGCCAAATTATATATATCGCCAAAACACTTGTGAAATTGTAAAAATTGACATAATTTTTATATTAAATAACAAAAGAACAAATACATTAGTATAACATTAATAAATATACAAATAAAAAGTTAAAATAAAAATCACTTGATGACGTAAACACGTGTAACTTGCTTAAAGTCAAGTGAATGTGACATTTACGATCAACCATTATTGGCATTTAATCTTATAGTTTGGGCGATAGATTTTTGGTCGAAGGGATAACTATAAGTAATACAAAAAAGGCATATGTAACTGGTATTTGAAAACAAGGTTTTCGCAAAATTTCGTTAAAAAAAGAAATAAATTAAAAAAAATAATAAAAAAAATAAATAAAAGCAATTTATCAAATTACAACGACCATTTGGAAAACGACTTTTTTCAAGACTAAAATTTAAGACATAAAAGATAGCACGGAGTTGATCATACATTACGTACGCCATGAATTAAACATTAATAGTGTTATTACACGTAAAGATTGCAAGCCAAAAATATCGCCTGCGACCCGTCAGATTTCATGAAACTTAAGTATTATCCACCTGAAACTTACGTAAATATCCAAGCATTTCATTGGCTGTTCGGGAAAAGGCTTTTCCATCGTCAGATTTCCAAGAAATCTGGCGGCCAATTTTAAATGAAATTTCATTCTTAAACTTCTAAACATCCGACAATATTGCTTTTTACACCGTCGGATAGAGAAAGAAATCTACTTTTAAATGCAATTTGTTTGAAAGCTGTATCTCAATTTGTTTCTGAGTTATTATTTTTTTTTATTTATTACTTTTTTTGTCATAGTGGCAACAGAAAGTATCCATCGTTGTTGAATACAGATTACTGTATAGACCAACCGGAAAACGAATAAATTGCAGATTAAACCAATGAAAACCTTCAGATATGCTTTTGATTTCCCATCCTGACGAGAACAATAACCATTTTTCCAAATGGGTAAAAAAAAAAAAAAAAATCACGCCAATCCTGCTGTGCGTAAATTATATCTGGCCAAATATTACCACTCGAAAAAAAAAAAAAAAAAAAAAAAAAAAAAAAAAAAAAAATACTAACTGGCGAGTTTAAAAAAAGCTATTGGCGAGATTTGCATCCGGCTAGCGTAACAGTACCAAGAACTCTTTGCAGCCATGGCAAATTTTATGTAGTTTTATTCGAAAAAAAATTTTTTTTATCAAAATGGAAAACTTGGGGTCCCATACTGGCGCGATTTTTTCTGACGCCAATGTCATACACGGAACGGGCACATAACTGGCGCCAAAGTATCGTTATTTTGCTTTATATGGTAAGCCGGATGTTGTTGTTTATGCTGTTGATGCGTTCCCCAAATTGGCGTCGTTAAAATATCGCTCCAATATGGGACGTATATGACATCTGTGCCAAACTTTCATATGAACGACGACGGGATCAGACCGTATTTGTTAATGGCAGTTGATGACTTGAACTATTATAATATAGATGAAATGATGGCGTTAGAATAATATTTGGCGATTATCACTTGCGCCTGCCTAACATTAAAGTACAAAAATGGCAGCTAGAGTATAATAAGCGAAGTGTTCCGCCTGTAACTTTTGATGATAGTCACATGACTTAGGCTATTGTTATAGAGATTGTTTTAAAATACCGGGAGACAATGACTCTTATGCTTAATTTATTCCATTTTAGATTATTTTCAAATGTTTAACTGATCCTCTTTAATCAAAAACGAAAACAACTATTGGATGTCTTAACAGCAACTGATTCCCCCTTAAATTTTTGAAATCAAAGAGAATTGAATGGAAACCCGTTTACAAGGGAGATCTGCACTGTTTTTTTCAGTATAATTCAATCTCCTCTAATATTTTTAAAACCCATCAGATTAGCGTGTTTTTAGATTCTGCGGTGTCTGAAATGGGGTTTGGCGAGCGTAGATTGCAGGGGCAGAGTGTCCTAGTAAAAATATATTAAAAATATCAAAAACAAAATATGTAACTTTGACATTTTAAATAACACACTTTTATTGCCCAGCCACCCTGCTATAAACATTGCTGAATCTGGCATTTTTTAAACGTCATTACGTATGTTTTTTGTTTGTTTGTTTGTTTGTTTTTTTAACAAATGTAAATTGAACAATATTTATTTCATTGCTATGATTCTATTTTTAGGTAGCTTTCATTACAAAAAACTACATATTGTAGCCATTCGGAGGAAAGTTATTTAAAAAAAAATTTGGTATATTTTCATTGATCATGGCCCCCAGACCCCGAAACCACCCTCTGTTCAAAAGTTGATATGTATATATATATATATATATATATATATATATATATATATAGATCATATTTGTCATACTGTAACTCTCATATTTATGAACCAATTTGGATGTAACTTCGTGTATACATAGTGCATACCAATACCTCATCCGAGTTCGTTGGCCAACTTCATCCGCCATCTTGTTTCGAAATGGCGGCCATTTATTTTTTTTTTATTTAAAATTTAAAATGTGATACCAAAAAATTTAAAATTTAAAAATATTTTATCTTATGTGTTTAACCTTGCTACGAAGATTCCGCAGCATTTTTGTTTCGTCTATATCTTAAAAAATGGCTGAGTTATAGCACTTTGAATTTCCAGCATGAACGACATTTTGAAACGACCTGATATTTGTCACGCGATAACAGGAGTATTTATGAACCGATTTGGATGTACCTTGGTGTATACATAATAAGTACCTATGTCTCGAGCGAGTTCGACCGCCAGCTTCATCCGCCATTTTGTTTCAATATGGCGGCCATTTACATAAAAAAAATTAAAATATGGTACAAAAATTGGAAAATGAAAAAAATATTTTTTGTATGTGTTTGACCTTAATACAAATTATTCCGGAACAGTTTTTGTTTCGTCTATACCTACAAAAATGGCTGAGTTATAGCATTTTTAATTTCTATTGTGGCTGATATTTTGAAACGACCCGATATTTGCCACGCGATAACCGGCGTATTTATGAAGCGATTTGGATGTAAATTCGTGTGTACATAGTACATACCAATGTCTCGACCGAGTTCGTTGACCAGCTTCATTCGCCATCTTGTTTCAAAAGGGCTGCCATTTAAAAAAAAAATAAATAAATTTTAAATTTTAAATGAATTATCAAAAAATTGAAAAATGAAAAAGATTTTTTTTTATGTTTGACCCTGATACAAAGATTTCGGAGAAGTTTTTGTTTCGTATATATCTTAAAAAATGGTTGAATTATAGCACTTTAAATTTCTAGCATGGCTGGCATTTTGAAACGATCTGATATTTGTCACGTGATAACTCGCGTATTTATTAACCTATTTCGATGTAAGAAGGCATGTGGATAGTATATCGTAATGCCTCGACCAAGCTCGCTGGCCAGCTTCATCAGCTGTCTTGTTTCGAAATGGGGCCACTAAATTAAATAAAAAACTATATTTAAAGTGAGGTGCAAAAAAATTAGAAATTGAAAAAGGTTTCTTTCTTAAGTATTTGACCATGATATAAGGATTCCGGAGCATTTTTTGTTTTGTCTTTATCTTAAAAAATGGCTCAGATATTTCAGTTTCAATTTCTAATGTGGGTGGCATTTTGAAAAATCTGATTTTTTGCCTGCGACAGCACTTGTATATATCAACCGATTCCGATGTGAGTGAGCATGTGCACAGGACATACTAAGGTCTCGACCAAGTTCACTCGTTAGCCTCATCCGCCATGTTGTCTTAAAATGTCAGGAACTTCATAATATCGCCGAATTTGCAATCAAATATAAGTTAATTTAAATAAAAGCAGCTTGGATAAAGCTGACTAATTTCGCGAAATTCTCATTCATAAGGATTTAGTATTGATAAAAATTAGTATTGAATCTCCTAAAATCCGTTTCCACTAAATTGAGCTTCGTATGTTTGAATAATATAAGCTTGCTTTTTAAAAATAAGGAATATGAAAGCTACCTTTTCCTCTTGGCGCTGGCCGGAAGGACTTTTGTAACTCTATTCTTACCCGCGTTACACTTCTTTGTCTTATTTTTCAAATAACTCTGTCAATGTGAAGAGCTGGTTTTAGCCCCTCATGTGTCTTGTTGATATATGTACAGTAGGGTATCCCCCTGTTAGGAATTGAAGTGAAATGAAACTAGTGGCACGCGCTGTGCGTGATATTGTAATGTAAATTTATTGATGATGTGAGTTAATAGGAGTATTCCATGAATGTATGTAAACTGTTGAATTCTCTTGAAGTAAAATGAAATATGATTTTATTGTCGAAATTAAATGATTATTTTATACTATAAATGGCTCTTTTTATGAGTTTGAACCCAGATTCTAATTCATTAACGCCCAGCATCGGGTAGATGCAACTCGCAAGAAGAATATCAGAAGCTTAGTATTAAATTTTAAGCTAAGACTCTTTAGAACTCTTAACATATTGGTACCCTCGGCGGGACGGGCATTTTTGAATTTTGAATTTATTTGAATGAAGAGATGAATTTAAATAATTTAAAAACGCAAAGAAAAGGACTAAGAACTACTTTTACTGTCACAGTTAATAAAATTGAGGCTGAATTATCTAAAGAAATAAATGAATTCAAAGATTTCTCAGTTTTAAAAACTCAACTCATGGACAAGTTTCAAAGGTTAGACACATGTCAAAGTCAAATTTTGGAAATGTTGTTGCAAGAGGAAGACGAAAAATTGTTTACTGAAGACTTTGAAAGTGCAGAAGCATATATAGAGAAATATATAGAAGTATGCTCGCACATTGATGAGAAAATTGAATTATCTTCATCTCCTAGTGAAAGTGAAAGAAGAAAATTTAAACTACCGAAAATTGAGCTGAAATGATTTAATGGCGAACCAAAAGAATATTTATCTTTCTGGAGTCAGTTCAAAAAAATAAATGAAGATGCCTCTATTGCTGATGAGGATAAGATGCAATATTTATTGCAATGCATGGAACCGCAATCAAAGGCAGAGCGATTAGTGAAGAGCTATTCGGCAACTGCTGAAAACTATCCAAAAGCTATTGAACAATTAAAAGAAAGATTTGGCCGAGATGACATACTTCATACAGATTTACGTAAGAAAACTGTTAACCCTCGTTATGAGAAATGCTACAGCTGGAAAAATGAAAGTTGATTTGGCTGCTTTATATAATGAATTGGAAAGTAAACTCCGAGCCTTGGAAAGCCTTGGTCGAACACAAGAGAAATACGGAGATTTCCTGACACCTTTAGTTGAAAGTTTTTGCCTGAAGAAATTCTTTTAACTTGGGAAAGAAGCCGAAGTCACAATGCAGCTGCCAGTAAGAATTCCGAGCCTTAGAGGAACTGATGGACTTTCTTCGCCAAGAAGTTCAGGGAAATGAAATCGTTTCTCTAGTAAGGAAAGGTTTCGGAAAAATGAATGTCGGCAAAAGAGACCCTATTTCTGAAAGTGTAAAGAGATCTGATTTAGCTACAGCATCGGCGTTAGAGAGCATGTAAAATTTAGGTAAAAAAAAATAATTGTATCTTTTGTGAAAATTTTCATCAAAGTGAAAGGTGCTTTAGCGCTAAAAAAATGTCTTTAGGTGATAAACAAAAATTATTGTTAAAAAAAGGTGCCTGTTTTTCATGCTTACAAAAAGTGGGTCATTTAAGTAGAAATTGTAATATTAAATCTAAATTAAAGTGTACCCTTTGTAACAAACCTCATTTTGAAATAATGTGCCCACAGCAATCTAGAAAAAATAATCAAAATGATACTCTTAAGTCAGAGAATTCTCTTTTTAATTGTAATAGTAATGAAGTTGTTTTTATGCAGACACTTGGCGTGCGTATTCGGTCGCACGATCGCCAAAAGGTTGTACGCGCACTTTTAGATACTGCGAGCCAAAGTAGCTATGTTAGCGAGAGAGTAACGAAATTATTAAAAATGCGTCCTCTGAGAAAGGAAACAATTATTCACGCATTTTTCGGGGGGGAGTGAAACCAAGCCCAAACCACATGATGTGTTTTCCGTAGAAATTAGTGAACTAGAAGGAGATAACGCGTTTAGTTGTGAAGTATTTTCCGAAGGAAAGATTTGCGGATTTTTCCCTAAAATTAAAGATTATAGAATTTTAAATGAGCTGAAGGAAAGACAGATTAATCTAACGGATCACTTTTGTAAGGAAACCGAAATTGAAGTTTTGATAGGGGCAGATTTGATAGGAAGATTATTAACAGGTAATTTAATTCAATTGAATAGCGATTTGACTGCCATAGAAACCAAGCTGGGTTGGACTGTAATGGGAAAACAAATTTCTAGTAAGAAACATAATATTTTGACAACATTGTCTATGCATGTTAGAAATATTCCTTTGAATGAATTATGGGAACTTGAAACCATAGGAATTTCTGACCCCATTCCGAGTTTTGAAAGGAAAGAAAATTTTGATTTAAGCGATTTTGAAAATAAAATGAAAATTCTTCCCGATGGCAGATATGAAGTAGAGCTTCCATGGAAGTGTAAGTCTAAGAACTTGACAGATAACAAAATTTAAGCTTCGAAGAGACATTAAAAAATAATTAGTAAATTGAAATGCGGGGGATTTTTCGCTGAATATCTGGAAGCATTTAGGGAATGGGAAAAATTAAATATTATTGAGCGTGTCCCAGAAAATGAATTAAGTAATAAATATCATTATTTACCGCATAGGCCCGTAATCAGGTTAGATAAGGAAACTACAAAGGTACGCCCTGTATTTGACGCGTCTGCTTCTGTAAGAGGAAAACCCTCCTTAAATAAATGTCTATATAAAGGAATTAATCTCATTGAAGTAATACCTGATATTCTTGACCGTTTTAGAACATATCCTATCGGTATAACTGCAGATATAGAAAAAGCTTATTTAATGTTATCTGTTATGCCTAGAGATAGAGATTTTATTAGATTTTATTTCCCATGTAATGAAGGGCAATTGATTTATAGACATTGTAGATTTGTATTTGGTGTATCTTCCAGCTCTTATTTATTAAGTGCATCTATAATGCATCTATTAGAAAATAGTCCCCCTGATCATAAAGAAACTGATGAAAAATTGAAATGTTCGTTTTATGTAGATAATTGTGTATCAGGTGTTTTTAACATTGATGAAGCTGAAACATTTATTGAAAATGTAAAATTGTTAATGTCTAAAGGGTGTTTTAATTTGCGTTGTTTTGAAAGCAATGTAGCTTGCAAGAATGTCGATAAGAGTTCTGGGGATACTTCTATTTTAGGGATTATTTGGAATTTAAATAACGATTCTTTAAAATGTTGTTTAGATTTAGAAGCAGTAACGTACGAAAGGAAAATTACTAAGAGGTTAATCTTGAGCATTGTACAAAGGATTTTTGATCCTATCGGCTTATTGTCACCAACTACATTGCTTCCAAAACTGTTATTGCAAGATTCATGGAAACAGAAAATTCCATGGGATCATGAATTGCCTTGTAATATTGTAAATGTATTTTTGAAATGGCAAAAGAATATCGATGTGTTAAAAGAAGTAGCTATACCTCGCTACTTGGAGATTAATACTTCATCTGAACTCCATGTTTTTGTTTATGCAAGCAAAGGGGCATATGCAGCGTGCGTCTTCGCTAGATCAATAATTGGTTCTGAAGTAAGTGTTATACTTGTTAGAGCGAAGTCTAGGGTTGCTCCTCTCAAAACTTTGAGTATGCCGCGTTTAGAACTAATGGCTTGTTGTATAGGTGCTCGACTCGCGAATTCTGTCATCAAAGCGATCAATATGCCAAATCTGAAAATGACATTTTGGTCAGATTCTACTACTGCACTTTGGGGGATAAAAGAACATGGAAATTGGTCGATTTTTGTGAGCAACAGATTTAAAGAGATTCGGCAATTGACCACAACGGAATCATGGAAGCACGTTCCTGGAAATTTAAACATAGCTGATATACTATCGCGTGGTTCCTCTCCACAACGAATGCTTAGTTCGAGTTAGTGGGAAGGTCCTAAGTGGTTAAAGGGAAATCCTGGGTGTTGGCCAATGGGCGCGATTGACTGTCAACCTAAAGAAGTAGATTTAGAAAGAAAGAAAGATAGAATTATGAATGTTGATCTAGCTAAAGACGCACCTAATTGGCTGTTAAATAATATATCTAATTATGACAAAATTATAAGAGTATTTGCTTATGTTTTGAGATTTGTAAATAATTGTCGTAAGATTTCTGATAAATGTGAAGATTTGAATCTTTCTCAAAATGAAATTCAGAATTCGGAAAATCACCTAATAAGTTTAGTCCAAAGGTATTATTTGTACAATAAAATGTCTGAGCATAATATTGTTTCATTCGTAGATAATAATGGAGTTTTAAGGGTAAAAACTAAAATAACTGAAAGAAATGATCAAGAATCATTTTTGTATCCAATATTTTTACCAGATAAGTGTGAATTTACTAAACTGTTGATTAGATCTATACACCAAAAGAATTGTCATGCGGGAATAAGAATAATGCAGTCTTTAATAAGAGAAAGATTTTGGATTATTAGAGCTAGAAGAGCCATCAAAAATGTGTTATTTGATTGTATTCCATGCAAACGCTTTAAAGCAAAATCCTTGTCAAGCGAACCGACGCCTTTACCACCAGATAGTGTGAAGGATTGCGCTGTATTTGAAATTATAGGAGTTGACTTAGCAGGGCCTTTATTCCTGAAAACTGGCGAGAAAGTTTGGATAGCGTTATTTACTTGTGCAGTTTATCGTGCCCTTCACCCTGAACTAGTTAACTCGCTATCTTTTGATGCATTTCTTCTAGCACTGAGGCGTTTTATAGCTAGACGCGGAAGACCTAGTACTATTTATTGTGATAATGGAACGAATTTTAAGGGAACTTCCAATGAACTTCCGAAATTAAATTGGGATAAAAGTTTAATAGAAACTATGACGCATAAAATTGTTTGGAAATTTATACCTCCCACCACAGCTTGGTGGGGAGGCTGGTGGGAAAGGTTGGTTCTTATTGTAAAAGAATTGTTAATACGTACTCTTGGTAGATCAGTATTGACTTATGAAGAATTGAATACATTTGTATGTAATTGTGAATCTGTAATTAATTGTAGACCTCTAACCTACATTTCTGAGGACCCACTAGAGCTAGTTCCTCTTACACCAGCTATGTTTCTTACTGAAAACAAATGTTTTAGCAATTCAGATATTATCGAATTAGATTCTCGAAGTTTAAGGAGAAGGGCAAATTATAGAGCTAAACTTCTTACCGATTTTAGGCAACTCTTTAGAAAGGAATATCTCAGTGAATTAGTCCAAAAACATAATGAAAAACACACACGTGAGCCTCGATTGGGGGAAGTAGTCTTGATTGGGGATGATAATAAAAAGCGTTTATTTTGGCCTTTAGGGAAAGTGATTCAGTTGATTCATGGA
This sequence comes from Maratus speciosus, assembly GCA_963932465.1. Lineage (NCBI taxonomy): Eukaryota > Metazoa > Arthropoda > Arachnida > Araneae > Salticidae > Maratus > Maratus speciosus. The sequence goes on along the minus strand of OZ010795.1, from coordinate 425,948,011 downwards.
CGGGATAGTAAAATCCGTACTGTTAAGTTAAAAACGCAGCACGGCACGGTTTTACGTCCGGTGCAGCGCATCTTCCCTTTGGAAATATATTCGAATGTTACGAATGAAATCGCATTTAAAAAGTTGGGTGAAGAGAAATCTAGTTCTAGTGAGTGTATTAATGATAAAAATGTATCTTCTTCTGATAATGTCATAATTAAGAAATATACCTCTTCTGGAAGATGTATAAGAGCTCCGAAGAAATTAGATCTTTTTAATAACAATTGTTATGTATTTGAAACATTCCCTAAGTTTCAAAGGGGGAGGATGTTAGGAATTGAAGTGAAATGAAACTATTGCCACGCGCTGTGCGTGATATTGTAATGTAAATTTATTGATGATGTGAGTTAATAGGAGTATTCCATGAATGTATGTGAACTGTTGAATTCTCTTGAAGTAAAAAGAAATATGTTTTTATTGTCGAAATTAAATGATTATTTTATACTATAAATGGCTCTTTGTATGAGTTTGAACCCAGATTCTAATTCATTAACGCCCAGCAACGTGTAGATGCCACTCGCAAGAAGAATATCAGAAGCTTAGTATTATATTTTAAGCTAAGCCTCTTTAGAACTCTTAACACCCCCCCCCCCCCCCCCCCCAAAATGAATTTTTAAATATCTGGACTCTCACTCCCTATTTTTTTTTTTTTTTTTTTTTTTTTTTTTTTTTTTTTTTTGAAGTACTTAAGATCACTTGTAAAACTTCAGCTATAAAAAAAGAAAAAAAAAATATGCAATTTAACAAATTACAACGATCATATGGAAAATGATTTTTTTCAAAGACTAAAATTTAAGACATAAAAAATCACACGGAGTTGCTCATGCATTATGTACGCCATGGATTACATTTTGGATACTGTAAAATTTTAAACACTCTACGGAGCTGGTCATTCATTACGTAAGCCATGGATTAAACATTAATATTCCTTGCCCAATTTAAAATGAAATTTCATTCTTAAACTTCTGAACATCCCACAATATTACTTTTTACACTGTCGTATAGAGAAAAAAATGTACTTTTAAATGCAATTTGTTTGAAAGCTGTATCTCAATTTGTTTCTGAGTTATTATTATTATTATTATTATTTGTCATAGTGGCAACAGAAGTATCCATCTCTGTTGAAAGTAAAGGAAAAATGCAGATTACTACATAGACCAATCACAAAAGGAATATACTACACAACGAATTCGATTCAACCAATAAAATCCTTTAGATATGTTTTTGATTTCCTATCCTGACAGAGGACAATAACCATTTTTCCAAATGGTTAATAAAAATTAGAAGTCCCTCAAAGTTGTCAAAAAGCTTAAAAAATAGTTTTAATTCCGTAATATTTTACAGTTAGTTACAAAATTACTATTTTTAAATATATATATATATATATATATATATATATATATATATATATATATATTAAATTACATACATTTATTATGTTGTTTAAAAAATTATCCTATTGGTAATATTTAAATTAGTAAATGTAAGAAAATTTACTAAGAAAGGGACTAAAAACGAACTTTAACCAAAATCGCAAAATGCAATGTAAAAATATTTTTTTATAGAAAAATACACCTGTCAAATTTAACAAGACAATAAAGTGGAAAGTATTGCATAACGTTCTATAAATAACATAACTAATCTTTTTTACATATCTTGAAGGTGTTTACGTTTCCACTTCTCAAAGTTCTTATTCAACTACCTGTAATGAATACTTTTTTTATTCTTCATCTTTTGTTACATCATTAAAAATTTCAATTAATTTTATGCCTCGCTCAGCAACGTCACTAACATATGACAAAAGTTTTAAAAATTCCTTCAGCTTCTTTAAACGATTGTGTTTCTAGCCATTTCTCAACCAGCAAACTTAGGAAACTGTCGTCTATTTGTGCGGTGTGAACGAAGCTGCAGGAGATATTTAAGTTGTAAAATTTTGAAGGAAGTTTCTATAATAAGTGCAAACTCTTTTTTCCATGGACTAACATGTATTACTTTATTAAATTTATTACCATATATTATTTATACATATTTACACAATTACATATATTACTTTATTAACATATATTATTTATGTTATTGCTTTATATAACATATATTACTAACATATATTTCTCCTTGGAACTGATAAGTTTTGAAAACAAAGGAAGAGTGACAAGCTCTTCTCTTAAACACCAGGAGTGACGTAAAATCTTCTTTAATCCTGTTTTGCATAGTTTTATATCATCATATTCATGCAATCTTTGTATCACTAAAATGCCATTCACTGGTGCGTTTATAATAGAATGACTTTGTACCATGACTGAATGTATAAGCACAAACAAATGATTGGATCTTTAAAATTTTTGAGCTGTCAATTAAACTTACTATAGATTCATTTTCTTCAACATTAGATTATTTTTTAATGAATAAATAACTTTTGCCATCCATTGAGTTTTGTGGAGAGCACCTGTTTTCCAAATAATATTGTTCACTTCTATTCTAACCGTAAGAGCGAAATATTTTACGGGTCTCTGGAATTACCTTAAGGAAAGTGTTTAGAAACTGTTGAAGATGGTTTAATAAAAGTTTTTAAAGTGTCAGATGCTGTTATCAATGGCGTTTTTTTTGATATTGTGGGTTGTGGTGATTACGTTCAATCCATTTTTTCGAAATCTTTTAAACATAGTTATTTCAGATCCATTCGATGGTCCAAGACACTTTAAATATACCTGAAAGTAACACTTCACACATGTTTCTACAGGCTAACCAGAGAAGGATTCTTCCATTTTTAGGTGCGTTCGTAATTATATAAATACGTAGCACCTAAAATCGTCGTTCGGTCCCTCTCTAAGTCCGCCTGTCCGCATATAACAGAACAAAAACTACCCTACCGAATGGTCTGAAAATTTAAGTATATAATTGTTGCAAAATTTTGTCGAGTCATTCCAAATTTTATGAAAATTGGATGTATACTTTAATTAGAAGGGACGGTCAAAATTTTTTCGTTACATTACGGCCAATGGGGAAAAAATATTGAAAGTGCATTTTAATGATGTTACAGACTTCCGAATGGTCTGAAATTTTAAATACATAATTGTTGAAAATTTTGTTGAGTCATTTCAAATTTTATGAAAATCGGGTGTATAGGCTAATTACAGGGGAAGTCAAAAGTTTTACCTTACATTATGGCCAATGGGAAAAATTATTGCAAGTGCATTTTAATGATGTTACAGCCTTTTGGAGAGAATGAAATTGATATGCACTTATGATGTGCACTACAATGTACATTTAGTACAATATGCGGTGCAAAATATACCTATAAGACTAGTTATAGTACAAACGCACCTCATTTGCAACGTTTGACGAGCAATTTCCAACTCGTTATATTAAAGAAGAACACATGTTCCTTTGAAAATTCCTGTATTTGAGGAAGTTGAGTCAATGCACATACCAATATCCTACGAATCACATCTCCATGACTATAAAAGAAAAAAAAAACACATTAGCTGCTGCTTCCTCAATACTTTATAACAGTTTAGGAATTGCAAGGAGTTTTGCATTACTATCTTTTAGAGAGGAAACTAACTCCGGTAAACAGTCTACTTTTCTTATTTCATTTAATAATAAATCAGGTAATAACTTTCCGTCACAATGAACTACTGATTTTGAAGTGCTAAACTCCATTTTTATCTGTTGCGCATTTTCACTGTATAAACATTGACGCGTACGATGAAAAATAATTTTTTAAAGAATTACAGATTTTTAAGTACTCTTTGAACAGTCTGCTTCGCTATAACTACCACCACCCATGTTCAAGACAAATGCAAGTAACATTATTAACTTTCTTATATTATATCAAAAGCAGCAGCATCTTTTATTATTATTACAGACCTTCGTCTCTGTTCATCTTTACCTGTATGCTTCTCATGTAATTTTTTTTTTTCTGGTCAAATTTCTGCAGTATAATCATCTTCAAATTCTTCTTTAGATTTTTCACTCTGTCTCATACTTGTTAACCCGGGATTACACGCGCAGGGTATGACATACCCAGGATGAGCACGGTAATTACATTTCTCACCATTAATTTTCGAAAAGTAATCTTCAAATTAATTTGTGATCAATGTCAACGATTAAATAAGATGAAGATTTGATGGTAAAGTATGATATTGGTGGTAAAGTATAAATCGTGCATATCCTGGATATGCGCGAGCAATCCTGGGTTAAAGTAAAAGATGCAGTTGCTAAAGCAAAGCAATTTTGAATTGAAGCAACTTCTTTTAATCGCTTATCAATTTGTTTTCGCCGTTTAGTTGATCATTTCCAACGTGTAGGAAGCTTTCTGTCCAGAGGTCAAATGCAACATTTTCGTATATTATCTTTTTAACTTGTGAAACTGGCAATCCTCTTCATTTTTAATAGCTGATCCGAATTATCGTAACTTATATTAAATAACATACCCAAATTTTCGCTATATATTTTTTTGATTATTTTGGTCTTTTGCTTTATTCCTTTTTCTATTACTCATTAAGCGTACTAGTTTGCCATATGAATCTTTAATCTTTTTTAAGATATGCTGTTGTTTATGTCTTATGACACAAAATGGTACAATACTATTGTATACAAGAACAGAAGTATCAATGACCGAACGCTTCTGAGCGCAGGGAAATTATGTATATAAAATTAGCAGGTGCACTTTTTAGTTATGTTTTTCTATATAGTTATTTTTTCATTTTTTGTTATAATAGATACTAAAGATCTATCAATAGAAATAAAATACATAATTGATCATAATTTGTGCATTTGATTAAAATTTCACATTTTTACATAAATCAGTGAAATTGTGTGACCATGAGGGTCCTATTAACATTTTCCAAATGAGCTCAAACTTCATATATTTTAATAATAGGACAAGAAGAAACTTTTTAGAGGGGAGTCCGGTTTCAATTTTTGATTTCCTTTTTCCAAACTGGCTTCCGCAGAAGAGTCGGAATAAGAGTAGAATAAAGGGTTACGATCGGAAAGAGGACGCTCGCCGCGGCGGTTGACCCACCTTTTTAAAAAAACATTTTTTACATTGAATTTTGGTGCACCCTAATGTACAGTCGAGAGGAGAAAAACTGCAAACACTACTACTAACTCTGCAACAAATTATTCTAGAAGAAAGTTACTGGTACCAAACGATTGCAAATAAAATCTACTTTTAAATGATGTATATAAAATATGTTTAGGGGTTCATCTACATATAAAAAAGAGCCCAAGTTTTGTTTTTTTCTATAGCAATAACAATTTTTGACATAATAAATGGATTCACGCCAATCAATTAGCCTTAATCCAAATTTTCAAGAAATTCCCATGATTTGTTTCCGAAAAATTAATTAATTTAAAATTAGCGTATTTTAGGGGTTGAATCCAGATTGAAGTTCGGTACTCGATTGCTGAAATGCTACGGAATGACTCTGTCATTCCTATTATTGCATTACTTCTTGCCATTATGAACAATTAACTCGCTTAATATTTTTCGACTATTGCTAGTCCAAGTGTTTCAATAAAATGAGTAATATATAAATATATATATATATTAAACAAAAACATAATTTGAAGAACAAATTAAAAAAACAAAATTTATTTCTTACATTGTTTAAGCCCGAGAAGGGACAGAAATTAAGTTATTTCATTCCATTAGTTCTACATTTAATGTCAATTTTTTGTAACAAATTAGTTAAGCAAATTGAAGATTAAAAAATAAAAATAAAATTCATACAATATGATACTTAAAACACTCTAAAAAATTTGATTCCGTAGAAATGAAATTGAAATAAATCTTAGACTTCTTCCATTTTTAATTGAAAATATTTGCATTGCAGATTTTGTATTATGTTTATGACACGTGTGCATAAAATGATAAGATGCATGCTAAATACAAAACTTCAAAAAAAGTCTAAGATTTATTTCGATTTCATTTGAACGGAATCTAATTTTTTAGGGTGTTTTAAGAATCATATTGTATGAATTTTATTTTTATTTTATAATCTTTAATTGGCTTAACTAATTTGTTACAAAAATTTAACATTAAATGTAGAACTAATGGAATGAAATAACTTAATATCTGTCCCTTCTCGGGCTTAAACAATGTAAGAAATAAATTTTGTTTTTTTAATTTGTTCTTCAAATTATGTTTTTGTTTACTATGTCAAGTTTTTTTAATAACTACTGCACTCAGACGAACGCATTTAAAAATTAATAGAGAGTATCATCATCAGGCTTTGATGTATGTGGTATTGCATCTCAATGTGGGATGCAGTTTACCAATGTGTAATTCAAAATGTTTCACCACTGTAGTAATGCAGGTTGCGGTAGTATGGACAAAAACTTCCAATCTGAACGTAAAAAATCTATAATCAAAACGTAAAAAAATTAACTTCACTTAAATTTAGATACCGTATTTCCTACTCAGGAATGCTATGAATGTAAATGTAAATTGTGTTGAATCCCTACTGATAATATTTAACAATATTATATCTGTGATACAATAAAAAATAAAAGTTTTACTTAAATTTTTAAACTTTATGCTTTCCCAAGGGGGATATAAACACATCAGAAAATTATTACATAAGTTTAACTTGGGGTATAAATAGTTCTCATCTCGGAAAAAAATACATTTTAAAATTTAAGTTATGTAATTCGCCACTAAGTTCGCTACCTGCGTAAAAATAGCTATCCATTAGAAACTTTTTACTAAAATATAAACTTGACCAAAGCAAAAATCCCTGCCGACTTGGGCCTACAGGCGGAGGTAGATTTCGATGTTAAGTACTAAATTCACCAACAAAACTTTAATCAAGATTAGAGATAAACCCAGTTCCTTCACTAAGAATGAGCTCTAGGGAGCTAAATATATTGTGAAAATTCTAATATACACGAATACACACAGCATGTATATGGAATAGGTTTAAAAAATAGCTAAAGCAAATTCAGAGAACCTCATAGTGTTAAAATAAGTTAATATTTCCATAGTCGGGTTTTTATCATGTTTTAATACGTTTCTTCAAACTCACATGATGTTACATATTCACCTGCTGAAGTCCATTTTATTTCCAATATGACGCAATATTTTTGTTTTGTTTTGTTTTTAATTCGTCAAACTATTTATTTCATTTTGAGTTTTCATGCGGAAATCTTGCTCCAAAAAACTTATGACGTAATATTCAATTTGTTTTCAATTCACCAAACTGTTTATTTAATTTATTTTTACACGTGGAGATCTTGCAATAGAAAAGCAATTGTTGTGGTGAGAATTAATTTTATTCCTTTTTTTTTTAATTGTTGGCAACAGCTATAACGAAAAATATTTATTTTTTTCCTGTCATTGTTGTGTAAGAGCTGGTTTTATCAGAATCATGTTAAGACGGTATTCAAAATTTTGAACTCTTCCCAGTTCCATTCCCTAGGGCCGATTTTGCCCATTTTCAATCCCCGCCGAGATATTAGTAATCTCAAAGTTCTTGGTGAGTTTGAAGACGACCCGAGCATAATTGCGACTTTTATCGTGCGGACAAAATTTAGTATATACATACATACATATATATATAAACTTTTTAGGTGGGTGTGGTTTTGGGTTCCCGGGGTCCTATAATGAAAAGTTATGACGGAATTTTTCAAAAGTCGCACCATGGTAACGACTGCAATAGGTAGTATTTCTTACGAAATCTATCTAAAACTTATTCTGAAAATATCCTTTTTATTTCCACTATGACGCAATATTCACCTTTTTACTTTTTGGAAGAAAAAAAATAACTTGCTCAATTTAATATTTCACGTGAAAATCTTTCAACTAAAAAGAAATAAATTATTATTACGGTTTTTGAAATTTTTGCAACAATGAAGTAAAAATGTTACATTTTCTATGAAAAATGTCCGTTGATTTTCAATGAAAAAAGCGAAAATTTGAATTATTAAGAAAAATATTTGAATAATGTAAATAAAAATTGGCTCATGTTTCTCTCAGGGTTATAATTCACCCATATGCAAAGCCATTTTACCATACGTTTTGACCCTGACGTCAGGCAACCGTTTTTACACTTTAAATTTATAATATCATTAGAATTATTAAAGAATAAAAAATTAGTGGCATCAGGGACAAAAAGGTGGGAAGAAAAAATGAAAAAGTTATGATCTACATAGGCTTTTCCATGTTAAATTAACATTGAGAAGTGACACTTGAAGTAAATAAGTATTGCGCTGCCGCGCAATACTTAAATATATATATATATATAAGCCGTTCTCTGTGTGTATGTCCTTTATACAAATCTTTAATTTTTGACCGATTTGCACGAAACTCGATGTACATAGGTTTTAGAACGTGGAAAAGATCACTCTCTGCATTAAAAAATTATCAGACCACTATTTATCCCTTTTTTCTAACACTTCCATAATTTAACATTATAGAAATATCTCTTTTTAAATCTTTTTAATTCAAACGTTTCCTTCCTGTTGCCAAACCCTAGAAAACGGTACAAAAAAAAAAAAATGATAACGCGTGAACTTTCTTCTTATCTATCTATATTATAAAGGACAAACATATCTGTGCGTAACGCATACGTGATTTTGCGAATGGCAACACTTTGAAATTTGAAATAAAATTTTGGATTTGCAATTTTTTCTACTGCAAATTTTTAAACTTCTAAACATCGCACATTTTAAATTTTTACACCGTCGTATAAGGAAAAAAATACTCTTTTAAATGCAATTTGTTTGAAAACTGTATCTCAATTTATTTTTCAGATATTAATTTTTTTGTAGTTTTTAATAACATTTTTCTTATCGTGGCAACAAAAGTACCTCATTTCATTGAAAGTCACTGAAAGTAAACGGAAAATAGTCGAAAATAGGAGATATCTTTCTGTTGCCATTTTCTCATAAAACCTAAAAAAAAAGGTTGAAATTAAAATATGGGCTATGTCAAGAATATTGTCTGTTATTCTGTGGTAATGACGTCATATGCACACTTTTCTATAGACGAAGTTTAAAACTGGATTGTAAAAGTGGATTGCTTTAGCGGATGGAAATGACGTCATTTTATAAAAAAAAACGTGTATTTTATTTCTTAAACCTGAATTATGTTTTGTAGAAGTGCGTCATTTTTACACCCCAGCTGCTTTGAAATTCTTCACAGGTGAAAATGCTTCACATTTAAAAATAATGCAATCGAAATCACACACTGATAAAACGCAATGTTTTACAAAAATTTAGAGTATCTTTATAAAGTATATTTTTCAATCTTCTGACCATAGTTACATTTTCAATTTTCGTCGCATAGAGAAAAATATTTACTTTCAAATGCAATTTGTTTAAAAACTTTATCTTAATTGACTGATGTATTATATTTTCTAAAATAATTTTTAAGCATGATTTTTTTTAAAGTATATCTTATCACGTGCCGGTTTCAATATATAATAATAATAATAAACATTTTTCACATAAAGCAACAAACATTTTTCAGCATTTGTTTCTGACTATTTTTGCATAACGAAATTAATACTTCCTTTCCCACAAATTAAAGAATAATATTAAGAAAACCACCGATCTAACATATTTGTGAAAGACAAATTAACGAAATTAATACTTATTTTACAAACAAATAAAAGAATAATATTGAAAAAACAACAAATCTAACATATTTATAATCGTACAATTTAAATTTTAGATCACCAAATAGGATTTTTTTTTTAATGGAATAACTTTGCAAAGTCCATCTCATTTTACTGATTGTCTATAGTTTTAAAAACAATTTTTAAGCATGAAATATTTTTTAATTTATCTATATCGCGCGGAGCTCGATTACGAAAGATTAATCCGTTTGCCCTTAAAACAAAATACAGACTTCATCATTTTCTTACGGCTAATATCCATTAAAAAAATTCCCTATGAATGAATAAATAAAATAATATAAATAAAACACAAATTTACCAGACATGTATAAGCTCTGAAATTATCAGAATATAAAAGGATGCCATAAGTAGCAACATCTTGGCAAATAACTCTTAGCATGCGGCTAATAAGAAAATGTCGCTTTTGATAAATTTAAAAAAATTATTTGATTGTATAATTCGTATTTTCCATATGAAAAATGCTTTTTTAATGTAAGTTGTCAATCTAAAAATATTATGGAATATAAAAAAATTATTAGTTTTCAATTAAAAAAAATGATTTCACCTATATTCTTTAACCCGGGAAGCCCGGGTACGATCCCCTAGTATATATAAAAACCGTTCTCAGTGTGTATGTCCTTTATACAAATCTTTAATTTTTGACCAATTTCCACGAAACTCGATGTACACGCGTTTTAGAACGTGGAAAAGATCACTGTCTACTTAAAAAAAATTATCAGACCACTATGTATCCCTTTTTTCTACCACTTCCATAATTTAACATTATAGAAATATCTCTTTTTAAATCTTTTTTTTAATTCAAACGTTTCTTTCCTGTTGCCAAACCCTAAAAAACGGTACAATGAAAAAAAAATTATAACGCGTGAACTTTCTTTTTATAAGCTAATAAAAATTCAGACTCAATAGCTATATTTTTGCATTTTCGAAATTGTTGTCATTCTAAACATGAAATGCACATTTTCCTCATATAAAATAAAAACTCTAGCTAAATGTGTGTTCAAATGACGTAGTATATCTTCAGCAGAATGTTTTTGAAGCTAAAAAATCTATTTTAATACTGGCGTTTCAATCTCAAGAAAATAATTTAGGGAAAAGATAATAATAATAAAAATCGTTTGCTAGATATGACGTCAATTTCTGATTAACTGATACTGCTTTCTAATAAAGTTTTATTCGGAAGTTTTTACATATATATATATGAAAAATGTGCATTTTCTGTTTAGAATGACATAGATTTCAAAAGTGGAAAAATACAACGAGAGAATCTGAATTATTTTATTGTGTTGCCACACCCTAAAAAAGGCACAAATATTTTTAAAAAAGGCAAACATGTGTGTAGCTTCTTTTCATAAACCGATACAAATTCAGTCTCTCTCGATATATTGTTACATTTTTTTAAATTGATGTCTCTCTAAGCAGAAAATGCACAATTCTCATATTTTAAATAAAAACTTCAAGGCTTTGAGAAAACTTAAAACCTCCATTTTATATATTTGGAATTACAATTTCACTAAAATATAGGCTTTTCTATTCCAACAAAAGGATCAGAGACACAAATCACGGCTCCACTTTCAATAAATTATGACGTCAATTTCGATAAATATGGCCTCAAACTGACTCTAAAATCCGGTTGCTATGATTTATTTCCTGTTTCGTCATAATGTTGTTTCTTTAATTATACCCTTTAGGTAAATATTTTAATATTTTAAATGCAGTGATAACATTCTACGATTTACATCATATACCATAATGTAAAATCTATTTTTATACGATTTATATTAGATTGAAATTAAAACATAACAACTATTTTTTTTAGAGTAGCTTTCTCATTTTAAACAAAGCTTCTTAGGTTGACGTCATTTTCATGTTAATCGCTGTGGATTTGGATTTTATGATTAGTGTGAGTTTCCGTTTAAAAATTATAGGCAATGAACTTAGGATACCCGTGTTTAAAGGTACCTGATATACTGCGCATTAACAGAACATAAATAAAAATAGCTTTTAATTTGAAACTCTAATATATTTAATGTATTTTTTTGATTTCTCAAAAACTACATGAAAAAGCATTTTTAGTACTTTCGTATTATAGCGAGCAGTTAATTGTGAATATTTTCACTATAATTCCCTTATAATCTGAGTAGCACATTTCGCTCGCTGTGCTGGTCGGTTTATCCAAACGAATCTTGAATTAAATGAAATATATCGGTGAATTTGATCCGTCATTTTAATGCAATATGTGTCTTTATCTGAAACGTCCTTCCGCGTAGGTGAAAACGTTACTAACGCCACTGCGCTATTATACTTTCTAATGTTTAAGAAAAAACTTCGGTTACTAAGGGCCAAATGTTTTAGTTGATGATTTACAGTAGAACTTGGTTTAAGAATGATAGACCAATATGCAATATACTAAAACTATCCCTGAAAAATCATCTAACATTTTAAAAGGCTAATCAATCAGAATGGGGTTCAACAGATTAGTAACTTTTCAGCTAACTCTATAACAAAACATGTAGAGGAAAATGGGATATACTAAAAGCATTACAGAAAAATGCGTGCATAGTAACAGCGCAAATTGCATCAAAATCTGTCCAGTAGAATTTTTTAAAAACGCCAATCTTTTATAATCGGCCTTATTGATTACTGAACTTTCTTCCATAATTTTATATATAACTGCCTGACGTAAATGCAATATTCTAAAACCATCCGTGTAAAATTATCCAAGAAACGATGCATGTTCCAAGGAAGTCCATTAATAAAAATCTTTTTTAAAATATTAATCTTTCATAATCGGGTTCATATGATTATAAAACTTTTCCCAAAAATTCTATGACTAAGCAACATAAAACAATATGCTATACACTAAAACCTTTCCTCAGAAACTGATTAGTCGCATTGAAATCGTTTCAGAATAACTCAAGTTATAAGCAGCCGGAAAGAAATTTCCATTTGCATTTTCTGTACATAATAAATTATTTTGCGTAGATCGATTTGATATGTGTTAAATTCGTGTTTTATTTTATTTTATTTTGGCGTTTTAATTTCTTTTACCAATTTAGTTATGAAATATTACACGAAAACAAAAAAAGTACTGAATTATTTGCAGCGTTTTTGAGCAATTGAGTTAATCTTTTGTAATTGCACGCACATTTAAAAGATATTCATGCTTGAGAATCACTTTAATATCTATAAAAAATCTATAAATTGACATAAACTTTTCAAACAAATATTATTGAAAGTTTTTTTTTTTGTTTTGTTTTCTATTAGACGTTGGAACAATCGAATGTGCGATGTTTAGAAGTTAAATTGTAGTAAAATCGAAATTTGTGGATAGATTAGTTTGTTGTCACCAATAATATGATGACAAAGTTACACATAGACATGCCTTTTCTTCATAATATTGCATTAAGAGCAAACGGGTTCATCTTTCGTAACTGTTTCGTTGGGCTGCACGCACATTAAAAAATATCCATGTTTGAAAATTACTTTCAAACCCATTAAAAAAAAAAAAAAAAAAAAAAAAAAAAAAAAAAAAAAAGAAAACTGAGATACAATGTTCAAGTAAATTTCATTTGAAATGAATTTTTGTTCTATTCGACAGCTTAAAAATTAAATTGTGTGCTGTTTAGAAGTTAAGAAAAATTGCTGTAAAGGAATAATTTTTCTGTTAGGTCGTTGCCATCAACAGTATGATGTCAGCGTTACTCACTGACATATTTTTTTCCTTATAATGTAGATATACGCCATACAAACAAGAATTTCACTATATGATATGCCATTTGGTGGATTTGTTTTTCGTATTGTCAGAAAATTACAAATGTTTCTGTTACACCAGCCGAAGATAACGGTCATTGTGATATTAAAGCTCAGAGATTTTATTATGGTGACGAGACAATAACGTATGTTTTCTAATTGTCATTTTAATAATTTGTCTGCGGGAATGCACAAATCTCAGCTTTGTGATTACTATAGCAGTTCATTTTAATTTATTATTTTACATGGAAGGTTTCTTATAATTGACACGGGCGAAGCCGGGTAGTTCTGCTAGTATATATATGTATATATATATTTAATTTGTGCTTTTCTGGACATAATAGGTGGCCCCCTAAACCATTATTTTGGTGTTTTTTACTCATAATTCGGAAATTACTTGGAAGTAAAAGTGAAATTGTTAATTCGCATCCAGCAGGTCATATTAAATATAAATCTGTCAGAAAAAATTGTTGGTTGCAATTAATATTTTTTTTCGAATATTAATTTCATAATTCATAATTTATATTATAAAATTTTTTAAATTACAAATTAAATATATTTATTTTGGGGGTATTTATTATTACAACCAAACAAAAAAAAAGTACCACATTAGGATTGTAATTTCAGTTGATATTAATGAAAATATGAAAATGTAATTTAGCATTAGAAGAAGATCAGTAGCGAAGATTTAAAATATAATGTCAAAACTGGGTGTTGAAATTGTGAAAAACAAAGTTTGGTCTAGTTTTGATTTTAATATGACCCCCTAAGCAATTATTTTTATTCTTCTTTTAAAAGTAGACATTATTCCCAATCGTTTGTTACAAGTAAATTTCTTCTATTATAGTTAGTTGCAGAGTTAGTATTAGTGTTTCACTTTTTTCTCGACTGCACCTGAATAGGGCTTGACAAATTTTGTCGCCAGGGGCAAGTTTTTCTATCTGACCACCAAGTTATTTAATCTGGGGGATTTTTTTTTTAAATTATTATTCGTACAAAAATTGATTTAAAGGAATGTGCACAAACATAATTTTTTCTCTCCCCCAACCTTACTGTTATGCAGGAAGCGCTTTTTCTTCTGCTTCTCGCTACTTTTGTCTGCACAGTCTTTTTGCTTCTATCTACTTTTAATGAAAGAACCACGTTTTAAAAGCAGTTTCCGTCATATACATAGGAAGCGCCCTTATATTCATCTCTAGCTAGCTACCATATCACGGGATTTTGATTTTGTTAGAAGGGGAGGTTTCCATAAAACAGCAAGAAATGGAATCAATCGAAGCTCCGTGGCATCTAAAATTAGACAAAATACTAAAAAATTCTCGATTTTTTTTTTTTTTTTTTTTTGTAAGTTATAAATCAGATTTTTGTGTTCATTAATGCGAATTGCAACAAATTAATCTATTATATTCGTTTTAATCAATCCTATTATAATTATAAAAAAATTATAAAATTATAAACATAATTTTATTATATATATATACAATTATATATATATATATATAAGTCCATATAAAAAAATAAATATATATATATATATATATTATATGAATCTTACTGATTAAATTCCACGCATAAATAGATATTTTTATTAATTGGCACACAAATAAAACCAAATGTAAAAATTAAATAATAATAATGATAAAAATAAAACCACGCAAAAATCAAATACACTACGAAGTAGAAATTTATAAAGCACAATGGAATCGGGTAGATAACATCTCAGATGGTACAGCGCCGTTTAGTGGCGGTTATGTAACTAGTAGCTTCAGGATGAAGATGTAAAGCTGTCTTTTTCTTACATTATACTTTAAATTGTGACCAATAGATCTTGAAAAATAAAACCTTTAAAAAAAACCTAGTTTTAATTATATTACGGTGAGATTGATTATAGAAATGTGATGGATTTAAATGGGAATTTCGCCAAATAAGCCAGCAAATTTGGCTGAAGCCATGTTATATGGCAACATTTTTGTCGCCAAATGTTTGCCAACTTTACGAAATATCACCAAACGTGAAGACAAAAATTTGTTCTCATATATGAAGCGATCTTGGTAATAACTGGCTAATTTAGATAAATTACGATTTAACTCCAGCTACTTTGGTAACGCTCCCATTAGTACTTTTCAAAGAATACTTATTGATGAACTTGATATTTATTTATCCGTAGAAAATAAACTGCTGGTTACTACCCCGTTGCTGGATTAGGGATCATTTTTTAAAAATAATAATCGATTTCCAATTCATGTGTTGCACCCGTGAAAACATATATGTTTAAATTTTAAAGCTCAAAGGGAAGTAGTTAAGAAATGGGTAAAAAGATTTGACTGCCACATTAAAAAAAAAAAACAGAACTGTAAGTTAAAAAAGCACGAAATAATAATAATAATAATTGTACATTGTTGTGTTAACAACCCGGTTTTATTTCCTAGTAAATATGGTATTTATTCACATAAATACACATACTAAAGCATATGCTATGTGTCTTTTTATGCTTTATTAACAAAGTCATTGAAATTTAGCTATTATTATGAAAGAATTCTTCATAATAGATCTTGTCTTTTATTTTGGAATGAATAGCTTGACTTGAACGATCTTAACACATTTATGCATTCCTTTATTCCTTTGTTCCCAAGAGACAATTAATACATCATTAGGAGCGCAAATTGCAGATAACCTTTATCATCATGACAGCTTTTGAAATATTTGCTCGAATTTCACTCCAGCCATAAAATGACAATCATTTTATTTTCGAAGGTCTTTTCTATGTAATTCAACAATAGCGAAGTTTAATTCCATTTCGAAAGAAATGCATGTATGGATGATTTAGTATAGGGCAGTAAGATGTTTTTCGAAATTTGAAGTATACATGAAGTTCTTTCATTGACACTTAAAATATAAGTTATTTTTAAATTGCAAGTGTGGCAGTAAATAAATCCTTAACTATATATAGGTTTTATAAGTATAAGCATGAGTGTTTTTATGTACTTAAAAAAAATCAAGATTTTATTGCAATTTTGTTTTGTTTTAAGGAATTTCACTGTGTGTTTATTTGAATAAAAAAGTTAAAATGATATATGTAAATTGTATTCCTCTTTTAGATTACAGTCCACATGTTATAAGAGAAAGTAAACCGCTTCAAGTTTTAGGGTGATGTCTTCATGCCAATTTTTTTTTTTTTTTTTTTTTTTTTTTTTCGTTTTGTTCTTGCTGACGTGGATATTAATTTAATAACATTATATGTTGCGTGATATAAGTATAGGTAAACATAAATTAATAATATTTTAAAGCATGATTAAATAAATTATTTTAAGATTCTAATTAGAAATTAAGAAACAAATTTCATAATGTTCAAACTTTCACACAGACAGAATGTCAAAAGAAAAGAATTTTTTTCCATTGGTACATAATTAAAAACTTCGAATTTTTTATTGATTCATAAAGTATATGGTACAGGATTATTTATGGAGCAGCATATCGGGTAAACTGCCTCCAAACCTTTGCTGGCACATACTTACTCTTTTGTTTAAACTTTCCAAGACCGTTTTGCATAAATGTGGCTGAATTTCGTTCATACAATATCTTCCTTCTAGGTGTGGGTGTCTATGGAACTGTGGGCATAAACGTTAGACTTCAAAATACAGCTAATGAAAAAGTCTAACAGCGTTAAACCTTTAATTCCCACTACAAGAAATTTCCATGGAATATTTTTTTCTGTCTCATTCATGCTGTTGTGGGACAAAAAGAGCAAAAAAAAAAAAAGAGATTTTATTATTTAAAAAAAAATTCTGTATAGTATCATATGTGCTACTATGGACAAATTAGAATGAAATATGGAGGATATTGCTATTTTACAAAAGTATTTTATTTAGTGAAAATGATTATATTCTTACATGTAGTGTGACCTAAAGCAATTCCTCTCTTTGTTTATATACGTTGGCTGCCAAAAGTTTCTGGCCAGTTAGTTTCTTTGATTTGTTTGACAGAATGTTTCAGGGAAGAAAAGGCACAATTGCTCCAAAAGTTAGGAATAAGCAAAATACCTCTGACCCCGTGATCATTCTGGTTGGATACTGAAGATAATAGATGCAAAGGGGAGGAATTCAAAATTCACGTGAGCAAAAGTTTCCGGCCATTCGTCATCCGCTAGTTTTTGCTATCGGTAAAGTGATATTTTGTCCGTGATTGTTAATTAAACAACTTGAATAACGTATTTGAAATTAACAATTTATTCTTCTTAAAAGAGTGATTTGTTTGTCGCTAAACGGACAATCTTCTCGTGAGATTGTGGCAAAGTTGTCGATCAAAAAAATTGCTGTAAACGGTATTTAAAAAATTATATAAAGATGGTCATGGCCTTCAGAACTTGCCACGGTCAAGTGGACCCTAGATAATGACTATTCTTGTGAACAGAAGTATAAGGAGAAAAGCAGTTGATGAACCGCATAAAAATCGCGCTGCAATACCCCGCGATTTACGGTGTTAAAATATTGCTGAAAGATGCTGGTCTACCGTGCAAAGACGTTTACGTGACGTAGGACTTTATGGAACAGTCGGTGTTAAAAAACTTTTCATAAGTAAAAAAAAAAAAAAAATCAGAGGGCTCGACTGACGTTTGCCAAAAAATACAAAAACTGGCCAAGTGAAAACTGGAAAAAAAGTACTATTTTCCGATGAATCGACGTTCAATCTTTTTGGGAGTGATAACAGACATTACAACGGATGACCTAAAAACAAAAGATAAGATTAGAGATATGTTATTCCTACAATGAAACATGGCGGAGGACACGTTAGGCTGTGGGAAGCATTTTTTGGAAAATGTGTCTGTCCGTTATTTGAAATCCGCTTAAAGATAAATAGTGCAAAGCATGAGGATAACTTGAAAGATAATTTGTTGCCTTATTGGAGAAAAAATTGTGTTCGCAACTATTTTTTTCATCATGATAACGACCATACGCATACATGCAAGCTCATGAAGCAGTGGCTTTTTCACAAAAGAAAATCCCGTTTTGAAATGGACAGCCTAATCACCCGATCTGAATCCAATAGAAAATATTTGAAACTAACTTGAAAACGTGTGTGGAATTATAAATATTCCAATTCAGCAGCATTTTCACAAAAATTGCAAGAAACGTGGAAAAAAACTTAATACTGACGATCTACAACCGTTCACTGAATCGATGCCACGATGTTGCGCCGCAGTACTTATTGCTAAATGTATGAATACAAAATACTTATTGTAAATGTAGTTGATCACTGTTATTTTCTGTTAAAACACCATTTTTTTCCAAACTTGCCAAGGTGGCCGGAAACTTTTTTGTTTTCTTTTGCAATTAATTTTGTCAATTAAATTTATTAATATTTATTTTTTATTCCATAAGTAAGTTCTTAACTGTTACGTCAATAAAGTATATAAGTATCACTTTGAGATTCCTCTTCATATGGGCATACTTAGAAATTAACCAAAAAATTTTTTGCGGGGGGGCGGGGAATTTTGACCGCCACTGTATAGATCTCTCTGTATATATATCCATTATTTTTCAGATAATTTTACTTTGTCCACCAATTCAATTTTACACAATAATAATAATAATAATAAAAACATCATTTTATCTTTTTATTTTATTTTCTGTACAATTATATACATCAAACACTAATGTGGTATGTAACTGCAAAAAACGGTTATTTTTGGTCACGACAACGAGTGGTTTGTTTATATAATAAATATAAAAATAAAATTATGTAACTCTGTCTATATTTAAATATATATATATACATAATTAAGTACATAGAATCCTGACATTTTACATACAGGAGTGTTAAAATATTGCGGAGACAAAAAAAGCAATCCGAATTCTAAATGAATTATGGTTCATTTTTAATTAGTAAAAAAACAATAAGATTTTATTTCGACGCCAGCAGTTTGTGCTGTAAAAAATGCGTCCAAATTGCCAGAACATTGTGCTGTCAATTTTATGCCAGTACTGTATTTTCCATGTTAATATAGTCAGGAAACCAAAGAAAGATAGAGCACATTCACTGTGATCGAGATTGTTCTGGCAAATCTACAGTGGTTTTTTTACATTGAGGTTTTATTTTTTTTATAACAGGGATTTATTTTACCCATTTGTAAATAAAAAAAAAAAGAAAACACGAATTGATTTTTTTTTTTTTTTTTTTTTTGTATTTCGGACTAGCGAACTTGCCCGGCGTTGCCCGGGTACGTAAAAAAACAGCAGGAATTGCGAAAAAGTTCTGAAAATCACAATAAGATATCGCGAGAAAATTTTAAATCGAATTTTCGAAAAGAGAAATATATATATATATATTGTGTTCGAAGATTGCAAGTTGATTCCTTTCACTAATGTAGAAAAATGGTAGCAAATCACTAAAATACACTAAAAATGACATACAAAATTCCCGAAATTCGAAAATTGCTATACGAAATCCGAATAAACTTTATTTTAATGAGGGTAAAATGTATTTTAGGTCAAAAATGGAATGTCGAAAAATTGCAGAAGATAGCGAAGAAGCGTAAAAATCGAATTAAAAATCTCAAAAAGGTCAAAAATCACGAAAGTCAAAATTTACTATAATTGCATAAAAGTTTCAAATCTAATTCTTTCGATCTGCGGGCTCTCTTAAAATTTATGTTTGGGAATGCATGCTAAGCATTGTTTGATGTTAATTTTATTCATAATTTAATTTATTTGGATTACCTTAAATGCAATTAATATAATCCCTTAGTTTAATATTAGTTTTTGTTGCATTAAAATACTATCTCAATTTGTTGATTTTTTCTAAGCAAGTAATCCTTATTGTTTTACAATGGAAGTCTATGGGAATTTGGCAAAATATTAGAGATATCGCCAAGTTGGCGTCACCTATGGTGACTAAATTTAGTTGCCAAATTTTGCGATATATAATCAAGTTTGTCGCCAATTTGGCGATATTTGGCGACAGAACTGTGTCCCCCATTCGGTAACACCCTTATAGGTATGAAGATGCATTAACTACTGTTCAATAATCGCATAAAAAAATCGCTGTACGAATTCCGAATAAACTTTTTTGTAAAGAG
This sequence comes from Maratus speciosus, assembly GCA_963932465.1. Taxonomy (NCBI): domain Eukaryota; kingdom Metazoa; phylum Arthropoda; class Arachnida; order Araneae; family Salticidae; genus Maratus; species Maratus speciosus. Next base: position 425,927,500 of record OZ010795.1, on the reverse strand, counting down.
AACAAAATTTACTATATTTGGTTAAAAGAAAGAAACGTATTCTTTTCACTAATGTCGAAAAAATGCCTCGAAACTTAAAAAAGTGCTAAAAATCGGATAAAAATTTAAATAAAAAAAATCTAATCATATCTAATCATATCTATCTATCTCTTCATATATAGACGTACCTTTCCCCCGACATTTTGTAGCTCTACGTGCAGCCAGTGTTGCCAGTGGGCTACTTTTTTTTAAAATTCAGATTTCTTGATTGGCACCACTTTTTTGAAAGGGTAAAATCCCCTTTGCCTTTGCCTTAATTAATATGTCATTAAATAAGGCGCGTTTTACCATTTCAAAAAAGTGGTGCCAGTCAAGAATCTGATTTTTAAAAAAGTAGCCCATCTGGCAACACTGCGTGCAGCGGTCTCTTCAGAACACGTCCACACACTCACTCACACACTCACACACAAACCTCTTTCCTTATTAGTATAGATTAGTATAAACACATTAAAGTGGTTGTGAAATTTTTGTATTGTGTCGTGTAATCCTGACTGAATGTATCAATTTACATACACTCAATTTAATATTTGAAAAAAGTAATTCAAAATAAATAGTAATTTAATAGTAAATAATAGTAAATTCACAATAATTTAAAAAAATTAATTTAAATACTAATTCTAATTGATGGTTTCATATGTAAAAACTATCAAAATTATTTTATTAAAAAATGCAAAAACAAAAATTATTTTATTTTATTGTATATGAAAATTATAAATTTCGAATAAATTAATTTGCATTTATTAAATAACATGAGCATCTGAATTAAATGTAAAACAAGTATCTTAAGTACAAAGCTAACACTAAGACGTACAAATTTACTTTTAAAATAATATGGTAGCAAAAATGCTACCATTGATTCATGATCACTTACACCCGTAGTAGCAGATCTGCTACCTTGATTTTAATTACTCATTTTATCGTTGAAAAACAAAACATTTAATTTATTGTGCAAGAATAGAAGTAACTCTTTTTATACCAATATGTAATATGTATTAATTTAATTTCAATAAAATATTTAAAACATTGAGCGAAAACTTACCAAATTTAATGCCATTTTGTCCAGTTTGTAAGACGTGTTGTTTCAAACATTTTTTTTTTCTTTTTTAGTGCTCCATTTGCAATCAAAATTCATAACTAATATTACCTAAACTTACAATTATTGACGTTATGACTTAAAATATACATTTTTTATGAAAATGCGTGCTAAAAATTAAAGCTTAACATATGGTAGAAGAAATGCTACCATGGTCATTAGAAGGTTAAATCTCATGATCTGTGGGGCCATTTTGATCTTCAAAACGAGAAATTAAAAGACAAGTTTATGTCTCATGCAATAATTTAATTGTTTCTCTGGCTGTATGGCATGTGACACCGTCTTGTTTTAAGCACATGTAGTCTACATCCATACCCTGTAATTCATTAACATTTGGCCAACTCAAAACATTTGGCCGCCAATCGATCAAGATTCAAATCTTGCGTGAATTTTGGGAAACCCCAGCAATGGCGTTTGAGGGCATATACCACATATGCTAATCCATACAGAACCCTTACTATAGTGGAGACTAGGGACGGTTGACCTACTTTTTACCAAATGATTTTTTTTTTTTTTTTATATATATATATATATATATATATATTGACGTAGAATAAAGTTTTATACATTATCTTATAAAGTTTTATCTTATCAAGTCTCATCAAGTTTTATACATTATTAATTATTTATCAAAATAAACTGCTACATAAATGTAAAATATCAAATGAAATCATATGTGTAATATATCAATTTAAAAAAAAGATTGATTTTAAACATGAGAAAATAATGGGTCAAGGCTTCTCACATATGGGAGGGTTGACGCCATATGGGAGACCACTTTGTTTTCTATTGAAATATTTGTGAAGAAAATAAAATCATTTAAAAACTTGTATGTTGTGGCCGTCACAAAACTTTCTTCTATTTAGATCACACAAACAGCGCTAATTGATATCAAGTTATCCTGAATTAGAAGTTTGATGAAAATTCGTGCATTAGATCTTGAGATGGAGCTATAGTGTAAATTCTAAAAAATGCAGCATAGAAGCTCCACATAATAAGCGATTTACACCAAAACATAAAAAGTACTAATTCATATCAAGGTATACCTGAATCTGCAATTTGCTGAAAATCGAAGCATTAGTTTTTTGAGATAGAACTATTGCGAATAATTGCAAAAAATGCAGCACAGACGCGCAACCTGCAAGCGATTTACTCCAAATTGTATAAAACGCCAATTCATGTCAGAAACTAACTGAATCTGAAGTTTGATGAAAATCTAAGCATTAGTTCAGGAGATTCAGTTATTGCGGAAATCGTGGAAAAGGTTGTATAACAGCGCCACCTTTTGAGCGATTTACACCAAAATGTATATAACGTCAATTCATGTCAAGCGCTAATTGAATCTGAAGTTTGGTGACAATTTAAGCATTAATTCTGGAGACTGAACTATTGCGGAAATCTTGAAAAATGCTGCATAGCAGCGCCACCTGTTGAGCGATTTACACCAAAACTTAATCAGCAACAATTTATGTCAGAGAATAACTTTATATAATTTTTTATTAAATTTCGTGCATTAGTTCTTGAGATAGAGCGCCCACATTTTTTTTTTTTTTTTTTTTTTTTTTTTTTTTTTTTTTGTCACAGACATACAGAGAGACTCACTGACAGAAATTTTCTAAAAACATGTTTTTTGGGTTCTCTGACCCCTAAAACGTGTAAATTCGTCGAAAACTGGAATTGGAAAATTTTCACGAATCCAATACCTTCTTCTTGTAAAGACTGAAGAAAGTAAAAAGCAAAATAACATTATGCTACATGCTTTAATCATTATAAAAAATATTTTTGAAAATATGATGCTGAAACAAAATTTTTTACACGCAAGTCAGAGGAGAAAAAATTTGTTTTAAACATTATTTATTCTGAGCAGATATAATTGTACAGCAGGGAAAATGAAATTTTAACATTAAAGACAGTATTCTGTTAGAGGCGCGTTTCGTTTTCATAGAGTTTCATGTATTATTATGTCCGGATTAAGGAACCACTGTTCGGTTGTTTTTTGTCACCTTGACCAACTTTTTTGTGATACTCGACCTGACAACACTAGTTGTCCCATAGTTTGGCTTCATCTCACCGTATTCATCCTCGTGAAATTTGTCTACATACCTTCCTAAATTTTTTTCGATCAATGCTATATTCTTTTGCAGCAGCATGAGCACTTAACTTATCATTAACATTTTTTAAACATTTCAGTCAAAGTACTTTCAGTACTAAAATGTTGAAATAAATTATCGTCACCGGAATTTACGATCAAATGTATTTCTAAATAAGGAAAATTCTATATTTCAAATAAATTTTAGCAAAATTCTGGTATCACTATGCAGATTGGGAATTAAAATTATGTGGTTTCATAAACATACCACTACCCCTGAAAGGTGTAAGACTACTGATTCATACTATCTAGTCCTTTCTAGCCTTTTCCACACTTTCGAGTTTCATATTGTAAATAATATTTAAATCCAAAAAAGCTCCTATCAACTTCCCCCTTTATAATTTATCTTTTCGTGCAATGGTTACTATAGCAATGTATCACATATTTCTTTAATGAGTTTTAAACATTTTCTTTTCCATCACCCCATTTTATTGTAGCGTTACAGAATAAATTTACATTACTTTTTTATATATAATCATTAATCGTTCCTTATGCACATTGTTTTATAAAAATATTTCCGAAGCTACTTAATTAAGGGAACCTTGAGCATCTTTTCAACTCCCCCTCACGATTTTGGGACCCCCCCCCTACAAGTAGCCTATTTCTAAAGTATAATACATTTTCATGTTAAGCCTAACTTACTGTACAATATTTATGCCTGGAAGGAAAGATCGCTATTTCTGCATTACCTGAGACCTACTTAGTTAAATTTCTATGATATATTTTATCTGAAAAAAGCTTACAAAACATTTCTAAAAAACACGACATTTAGGTTGAAAATGCCTCACAATTGATTTTTTCCACACCTATTTCGATTATCTGTGTGAAACAAAGACTGATGTTTGAGCATTCCAGTAGCTTTGATTGACACCTATTGATAAAACTCTGAAATTTATTTAAATATGAAAACTGATGGATAGGTCAAACCTCCCCTGTGGTCAAACCTCAATAGTCTCCCATATACTTTATGAATCAATAAAAAAATTACAATATATAACTATAAACCTGCTTTTTTATATCAAAATTTCTTCTTGCGTGAATTTTAGAACACCCTTTGCATTTGACTGAAAACTGCTAATATGAAACTTAGAATATGAATGTGAATGTGGCTATTTCCAGGATGCTTAAATAACAGGCGTTAATGATAAACCACCATATTTTATGTTTCTAATAACGTTTATGCGCTATTTTTTTTAAAATAAGGAATCGTTTCCTGGTTTAAAGAGACTATTTTTTCTAAATTTAATTATGAAACAGTCCTCAAATGTATTGACCCATTATTAGTAGTTATATATTTTTAGGTATACATAGATTTTCTCTCAAAACAATTTACTACTTCATTATACAATATATTAATCCATTGCGTCGCTTTGAAGTATTTGCTATTAAAGGACTTACATTTGGTTTGTCAGACTTGGTTTCTATGACTCCATTACTCAGATATCATAATGTTTAGAAAATGAAATTTCCTAAATTATGTATAATTATTACTAAAAATGAAAATTCTTCTAGCGACAAAGCGAATCACACTACTTAAAATTTAAATCATAAAGCAATCTTCTAAATTCAAGGTTTATTTAATTTACGATTCTTTAGCTTCTATGTAATTTCAATATTTTGGTACTATTATCAGAAGTATTGCGTGACAGTAATATAATTTTATGGCAGGAAGTAATTTTCTGAAACACTTGCAAGTTCTAATGACACACTCAAGGTGTTATCGTGCATGTTATTTCCATATTAAGTTATAACAGGATCATTTGTTTTATGAAAATTACGCATAATTTTCTCCGATTAAGTATTTGAATAACAATGAACATTTTATAAGACAATAAATTCGATAACTTAATAATTTTAAGGATTTGGACAACGTAAAACAAAGCATTTTGTTTCAAAATGACTTCTCTTTATTGAGATATCAAAGCGCGATGTATTCGTGAAATTTAAATAAAATTAAAATATGCAAGGATTATTTCTGATTTCTATTGTCTAATTCTGAATTTTTTTTTCTTTACAGGTGATAGTAAATGTTTGTCAATAAAATTTTAGTAGTTAATAGTAGTATTTTTTTTTTTATTTTTTTTTTATTTTTTTTTTTTAGACGACTGCCTGTAAAACCATGAAAATCCTAATCAAAGGAATAAAAAAAAAAACTTTATATTTTGTTCCATTTTTCATAAAACATTAAATAACTGTCATGGAAAAAAACTTATTTAAAATTAAAAAAAAAAAAAAAAAAAAAAATAGCAAAATTCTAAACAATATAAATACAAAATTGAATTTCTAAAGATATATCTTATTTTACAATAATATGTCTTCTGTTAATATATTTTTATCAATCGATGATGAAATGTATAGGATATAAACTTTTTGATAATACTCTATGCATCGAATAAAAATATAAACATAAATTAAATTAGTCTTTTGTTAAAATACATTCGCAGATGTTTTTATTACTTTCTGTCATGTTATAAAAGACTACGCAGATCGTTCTATGCAGGAATTGATATATATATATATATAGTTTTTTTTTTTTTTTTTAAGAAAAAATTATAATAATTTCTAATCTAATAATACACAAATTCTCTTAAAAGAAGAAAATAAGATAGAACAATACTCTGATATTTACACCGTTAAGAGGGAACAGTGTGCTTTTCTTTTACTTATCCTCCAGAGACGTTTTATTTAGACAAATCGAAATGCTATTTTTTCTTTAATTAAGAACATTTAGAATTTCTTTGTTTTTTTCATATGACAGTTGAATAATAAATGAATAGGGAGTGAAGATTTAAAATTAAAGAAATAGGAGAAAAAAAAATTCAGGTTTAATAAGGCTGTTTTACTAAATTTAATGCTATAACAATCCCCAAATCTAATGACCGATTATTAGAAGATATACATTTCCGTATGTACATAGATTTTCTCTATAAACAATTTATAACTTTATCATATAAAACAGGGGAAATAAATTTTATAAAAATAGTCGACAAGTTGAATCGCAGCAATTCAACGATTAGATAAGGCAACGATATCTGTAAAATTTTAGTGGTATCCGGCGGGCCACAGTTGTAAACCCGTGATATAAAGTATATGTCTATTATATCGCTTTGAAGTATGTGCTATTAAAGGATTCAAATTTGGTTTTTGAGACATCTAAAAAGGCATTTAAATAGGACTCCATCGCTCAGATAGGATAATGCTTAAAAAATGACATTTCCTATATTATATATAACATTTACTAAAATCAAAATTCTGTTAGCAACAACATGATGGTGTATAATATAAATCATGAAGTAATCTTCTAAATTCAAGATTTATTTAATTTATGAAATTTTAGCTTGTAAGTAAATTCAATATTTCAGTATTATTATCAGAAGTATTGCATGGCAGTAATATAATTTTGTGTCAGGAACTAATTTTCTGAAGTACTTGCATGTTATAATGACACTCAAGGTGTTACCGCGTATGCCATCTCCATAGTATTTATAGTAAAAGCATTGTATTGATGAAAACTAAACATAATTTTCAGAGAATAAGTTTTTTAATAACAATGAACAGTTTATAATACAGTGCAGCGCATAGTTTACGCACAACACAAGCTAAATATTTTTATAAAATAAAAAATATACATTGGAATGCTTTGAAATTTTTACTGTTTATATACAATTTCATTACAAATTCATGTTTCGAATTCGGAAACAATTCATCGTAAGGAAATTAATAAATTATAAAAAATTGAAAATTGTGAAAAGTTTATGCACAAAAACAAAATATATGCATTTCACAAGGCACAAAATTCCTTTAGTAGTCTATGGTGCTTCCATTGCACCTTATGAGATCGAATATTCGATTTTCCATTGATAACACGAGATAATGGAAGGTTTTGGGAACGAGTTTGTACCAGGATTCCTCGATCGCTGATTTGAGATTTTGCACTGGTTAATACTGCTTCTCATTCTTGTAGCTGTATCTCGTCACGTGAGAGGATTCCCCAGATGTTCTCTATAGGATTGAGATCTGTGCTGAGTGTTGGCCAGTTGATCATACAGATATTCTGAGATCTAAGCCATTCTTTTGTGTAACGGGTAGTGAGTATTGATGCGTTGTCTTGCTGAAAGGTCCTATTGGGACCAGCTAGGATTTCTTTAAACGGTCAGAAATGCTCCATCAGGGTTTCTTGATACTTTTGTGAATTTTGTCTGCCATTTAGGAAGCAAAAAGACGTTTGTACATTACATCAAAAAGCGCCCCATACCATGAGCAAATCACCACGTTGTTGCCTTCTGAATATGCTCTTCAGATCTTTCAACAAGGCACGCCAAAGGAATGAGAAGTCATTTGGACCAACCAAATTCCATTTTTTTTTTAATCTGAAAAAATAACACTAATCCTTCCGTCACGATAATACATGTGCTGTTTTGTCCATTCAAGCTTTGCTTGTTTGTGACACTGTTTCAGAAAAAGCTTACGACATAATATTTTTTTTCTATGAATCCTGATTCTGTTATTCCTCTCCATATGTTGACATGTGATAATTTTTAGCCAAGTCGATTTTTTTATCTCATTGAGAGACAAATAGCTAGTTAAAGACAATCTTTTAATTCTTCTATCCTCACAAAATGTATTTTTACTCGACGTTTCTGAGCAATATATATTTTTTAATTGTTTTACACGTTGCAAAACACTATAAACACCACGTTTAGACCTATTTGAAATAAGCGAAATTAGCAAAAAAAGATTTGCCTTCAGCTTTCAGCGTCCAAACATCTACAACTTCTTCAGGCGCGATCGACAGAGATTTCGACATTTTGATATAACTCGTACAGCGATCTCTGCACTTTATACTCTAGGGAAAAAAGTCTCACCGATCCTCCACCTATCATGTTGAAGGAGATATTTGCATAAAATCTCATTTGTGCTTAAACTTTTGCGACATCACAAAAACTGTTTTCTTGTCATTTCTGATTTTCGTAAGGTGAATTTTTTCGCAACTTCAGATGTATATTTATGATCATAGTATTCACTTACAGTGGATATTTGAAAGCATTCCATTGTATAATTTTATTTTTATTAAAATATTTGCGTTATGCTTAAACTTTTGCGACGAACTGTATAATAAATTTGATAATGCATTGATTTTAATGATTTGGACGATTTAAAACAAAGCATTTCGCTTCCAAAATTGTATACTTTTGTTAAGATATCAAAGCACGTACTAATTTGTGAACTAGAAACCAAATTAAAATAGGCATGGATTATTTCTGATTTCTGTTGTCTTTTTTGTTTGTTTGTTTGTTTGTTTACAAGGGATGATAAATGTTAATCAATAAAATATATTTTATTCCCAACGACTATGTGCAACACCCTGAAAACTGTGATTAAAAAAATTAAAATAATAATACAATTTATTTATTTTTTCATAAAACACTAAATGTTTCTCTTCTAAAAAGATTTATTAAAAGAAAAGGCATAAAATTCTAAACAAACTAAATACGAAATTTAATTTCTGACGATATATATTATTTTAGAATAATATGTATTCAGTTAATAAATTGGGGACCAAATGCAATAGATATGAACATTTTTTATAACACTCCATACATCAAATAAATTATAAATATAAATTAAAGTAGTCGTTTGTAAAAATTCATTTGCAATCACTATTAATACTTTCTGTTATGTTATAAAACATTACACAGATCGTTCTATGCAGGAATAATAATAATAAAAAAAAAATAGTTGCTCTTAAAAGAAGAGAATAGGATAGAACAATAGCCTGTTAATTACACCGCTAAAGGGGAAGAATGTGCTTTTTTTCCACTTATACTCTGGAGACTTTTTATTTAGCCAAATCGAAATACTATTTTTGCTATAATTAAGAACATTTAGAACTTATTTCCCTTTTTAGCAGACAGTATAATAATAAATGAATGAGAAATGAATATTTAAAATTAAGACATATTAAAAAATGGAACTATTAATCGATTATTTATAAATAATAAACTGTAGGCAAAAGGGTTTAGTAACAGATATTTAACCCTTAAATGCCTGCTTTTTCAAAAAATCATTGTAATAATGTTTTTCGGCTTTCATTTTTTAAATAAATCACGGGAAAAATACTTTAAAAAATCATATTCTGTTTTAAGTATAATTTACGGCTAAAAAACAGTTTGTTACTAATCGGCATTACTGGTGTTTAATTAAAAAAATAATTCCCCTTGATAAAATTCTATAATATTAAACACACAAGAATTTTAGGAACTATAATAAGAAATAAATTTTACTTGTTCACGGTAGGTCAAAATAGGGTTCGCAAGCTTCCAAACAAAACAAAAAGAAAAAGTAGCAACAATTGAGAAAATAAATTTATCTTTATTCTTAAACAGCACAAGTGTTGCCATCTACATGTTGAAAATCGATTTAATAATATTTTCAGAATGTATTTTATTGACAACAGTAGGCATTATAGCCGCAATATTATTCTAATAGTATTTTAGAGCCTAAATTGAGTATGTTGCCGAAAAGCAACACCAGGCATTTAAGGGTTAATATGTCAATTATCATATGACGACTAAATTACGAAGTGAAAAAAATAGTATCTGTGCAATGACACGCTGAAATAATTTAAAAAAAAAAGACCTTTATTGATTAAAGAGTCATATATTTCTTTTATTCTAAGTAATATATTGCTTTCTATATTCGCAACTAATTAAAAATAACCAAATATAAGTATGAAATATAGTATTGGTGTAAAGTTATAAATTACACTGTATCTGTAAGTATTTTACACTCAATTTATCCAATTATTCAGCTTTAGCATTTTTCGAGTAAAATATTATCTATATATTTGGGCGCTGACTTATATTTCTAAATTAATTAAAACGTCAGTTTATTAAAGAGTTATTAATTTTTACTTTCTTCTATCTTTACAAGAAGAAGGATTGATGAAAATTTTCGAATTCCAGTTTTCGACGAATTTACACGTTTTGGGGTTCAGAGAACCCGAAAAACATGTTTTTAGAAAATTTGTGTCCGAGAGTCTCTCTGTATGTGTGTGACAAAAAATTGTGGGCGCTCTATCTCAAGACCAAATGAAGGGAATTTAATAAAAATTAATATTCAGTTAGTCCCTAATATAAATTGGTGCTGATTAGTTTTTGGTGCAGATTTCTCAACATGTGGCGCTGCTATACAGCATTTTTATCGATTTGCGCAATAGCTTAATCTCCGGATCCAAAGCCCGGATTTTCATCAAACTTTAGTTTCAGTTAGTCCTTGACAGGAATTGACGTTTTATACATTTTGGTGTAAATCGCTCAACAGTTGGCGCTGCCATGCTGCATTTTTTGCGATTTCCGCAATAGCTCTATCTCAAGAACTATCGCTTGGATTTTCAACAAACTTCACATTAATGTATACCTTGATATGATTTACTGCTGTTTATGTTTTTGTGCAAATCACTGAACAGGCGGCGCTGCTATGCTGCATTTTTCAGAATTTCCACTATAGCTCTATCTCAATATCTAATGCATGAATTTTTATCAAACTTCAGATTCAGGTATACCATGATATAATTAGTGTTGTTTATGTTTTGGTGCAAATCACGCAATAGGTGGCGCTGCTATGCAACATTTTTCTCAATTTCTGCTATAGTTCTATCTCAAGAACTAATTCACAAAATTTTATCAAACTTCAAATTCACCTATAATTTGATATGAATTGGTGCTAAATTGACGTAATTTCTTCGCAATTAGTTTTGTTTTCTGCATTTTCGATCTGAATAATATGTATGAATTCGAATATTTGTTAAATTAAAAATATATTTATTAAAGGTATTTGGATTTATTCTATTAAGAAATATTACTTATCTGAACCATTAGCAACTTATAAAAATTATAAAAATTTAATTATGAAGTAAGATTTCTGTGAATTTTTTTATTATTATTTTACACGGTAACAGTAAACGTTTTACATAAAATTTCGACTCTTTTTTTTCCATTTACCTTTTTCCAATAAAATTGGAAATTGACACTATTCACATTTAAATAATAACTCTATGACTACTTTAACTCTATACTTATTAGTATTAAAATAAAATATGCAATAGTCTTTAAATTTTCAACAATGTATGTATTATAAATTTTATACGAAATGTTTTCATTAAAAGATTTATTGAAAATCACGAAATTCATAAAATCTTTGGTTGCGTATCTAACTTAGCATAAGTTAAACATGTATTTCTCAAATTAAGAACAGTTACATAATGAGTATAGTAAAATGTTAAAATGGACAAGTTAAATATTATGAATATAGACAATAAATTATACTTTAAATTCGGAGTAAAATATATCAAACATCTAATTAACTAAAGTAACATAGTTGGCGTTTTGAGGAAAATAGAATAAACATTATATTAAAAAAAACAATTTCTAAAAAATGCTTTTCAAAAATATTTTGTAATTTTGTCTTTGAAAGAAATTGACAGAAATGGGTTTTATAATACTTTGAAATACATATGAATCGCACCTGAAGATAGACACACACGCACACACAGATATATATATATATATATATATATATATATTCTTATACATATCTTCCAACATTTACTCTTTTTTTTATTTTTTTTGCTAAAATTTAGCTGTAAAGTATGAATAATTTAATCAAAGAATCAGTGATTAAATAAACCAAAAAGTCCATTTAGTTTTTTCTGGTATTTAAAAAGCATAACACTTAACAGCTACGCTATAGGTAAAATGGATCAAAAATTGAGTAATATACAACTGTTGGCCATTTACAAAAATTTAAAAAACAACTTATTTTGATACAAAAAATATCGACGAGTCTTCAAAATATAAAGTTGTTTTACAATGTTTTTTGTGGGGCAAAACGGGGCATTTTAACTCAGACAGTGAGAGAAATTCTAATGTTTCTAAGGACTTTCATTGAGGTATGGTTTATTATGCATTTTTAATTTTTTAAGAGAATGGCACCATCATCAATTGGATACAATTCATAAAACTTGACGTAACTTAGAAACAAATGATCGTATCGACTTGTGGACAGTGTCATTCGGCTCAGAATTACAAAATAATAATATATACTTGAGCTGTTTTAAAAAAATAGCTCTGTTTCCTGAATGCGTCCTCTTCCCAAAAATAAACACGATAAAACAACTTTATTTTTTGGAGACACACCGGATATTCATTTCTAGTTCCATAACGAAGTTCTTCGAAAATTTTGATGAATGAACTATTTAATTATTTAACTCTAAAACACCCTATTTTTCCTTCTGAAAATGACAAGACAGAAAAAACGCACATTAATGAATTAATAACTCTTTTTATATTTTCGATTGAAAACAACAATTTTTATATTTCATTATTATTATTTCTCTTCAGAAGAAGATTACACGTCCACTAAGTTTTTTTCTGCGGTAGTTGCAATGTTTACTGAAAAATTGCTCCACTACCTTCAAAAGTTACCTAAAAAGAATCGACAGAGTTGTGCTGAACGGCATTTTGTGAATAACCTTTCCTGTGGATGAAGATATCTGTGTTTACTTGCGATGTTATTTTTATGTACTACTTTTTCGTGTATTTTCTAAATAGAAATACATATTCTACAAATCAGTTATGCAAAAATAATGATTTACTGAATGAAATTGACAGGGGAAAAAATTTAAATACATATTGGTGTAAGATAGAAAAATAGTTCAATTTTACCATTATTACAATTTTCAATGTGACTTCCTTGCGTGACTCTGCAAATGTACCATCGGTAAATCATTTCTTGCAACAGATCTGTCAGCATGGTTTCGTCGATTAAATTAATTGCATTGCAGATTCTTGGTTTTAGTTCCGGAATGGATGCAGGAAATGGCGGCTTGTACACTTGGTCCTTTACAAAATCCCATGCACCGAAATAAAGCGGTGAAAGATCTTATGTTCGTGGTGGCCATTGAATAACACTTGCACTCGCTATGCAAGAGCGTCAGATATGATACCTTACGCAATCTATGAATAAACTTCGGTAATAATACTATTAGTCTGACTTTCAACTAGTTAATTTCATTTAATATTTCGGAAAGTCTTAAGTTACCAAATTGCCCAACTCATTTGTAGACACCCTGTATCACATTTGAATCTGATTTTTATTGCTCTACAATCAAATATAAGGATTTTTTAAAAATCCAATATGGTTCGCACATGAATCACGAGATTTTTCAAAAGCACAGCTTTTGATAAACTCGCCACAAAGAATTAAACAAAGAAAAGCCATTTTAAGAAGCCCAGATAGCGAATTTTAAACACGTAATATACTTTTATGTTACTTTTTGAGGAATCTTAAAATTCTCAAATTTTTGGACAATTTGATTTATATAGTATTTTGATTAAGTTTAGCAAAGCTTAATAGAAATGTTTTATTCGGAAAAAAAATGAAAATTAGTCGAATGAACTTTTTGAGATATACTACTCTCAAAATTATTTAACAAAATTTGAAAGTAAAATTTAAAATATAAAAGAAAGTTTTAAAAAATTAAACCTAAAATATAGCATAATACCCTTCTAGTCCAGGGGAAATGTAACAAAAAAGGGGATTACCTTGCAAAAGGTCGGGTAAAAGATTTTTTTTCTGAATTGTTTATAATGATGCCAAGATGGAAAAACCAAGTTTTCTAACAAAATTTCTTAAAGCTAAATTTTCTGTGGACAAAAAACAAGAAAATTTCGGGACCTTTTTCGGTTTTTTAAAAATATCTCGAGACCCGTTGCCGTAGCATATTATTTGTCAATTAATATATTAAAGAAGATAAAATTCTCTACAACTTTCATATTCACAACTTTTTTATACGCTCAATAGCAAGCGCAGTACGCCATTTCAAAAATAGGACATTTTTTTTTAATTTTCTTAAAAACCGTGAAAAACGCAGTTCTGCCCCGATTATTCAATTGTTTCCCACGGATTTAATCGTGTATGTCAATTTCTATATATTAGTAGAACTAAATTATGTGTTTCAGGGCTAAAACTAGCCTTTTTTGCATTCGTGCCAAACATGGATTTTGGTGCCTCCTCCACTCCCCCTCTTTTAAAAAGAAAATTTACTACGGGAATTTTAATAAATCTCTAATAGCCGGATTTTGAAAATTTTAAGTGTGTAAGCATTAAATACGTAATGCTGAACTACGTAATCAGCTTTACCAAATATTGATTCATTAAACCTTAAAAACCGTACCGAAAGGAACCGAAATATATTCCGTTTAAATCAGGTTTTCATCTTAGCAGGTATAATTGTTCATATTCTTTCTCTTGAAAAAATATGTAATTTTCTTTAAAGAACGAATTCCGTATATACAGATTTCATTTTCAAAGATTTTACGGTAGTTGTCGTATTGAGGTGTTTAAAGTCAGATTTATATGAATTATAGGACTAAATTAGTCACACGAAGACATTCGCAAGACATTAAACCTATGGGAGCGTTCTTGACAAATATCTCGCTCGCATTGTATTACTTTTTTTTTTTTTTTTTTTTTTTTTTCATGGGATACCTGAGATTAATATCTAATTTTGTGCTTTTGTACTTTTTCGGGTTTGGTTGCTTTTTTTTTTAATATATTCGGACACTTTCATTTTTGTTAAACTGTTTAGAACCCGTTCTGAAATTTAAAGTATTCTGTTTGACCTTTAAAGCAATTAATTGATAATCTTAAAGTTTTACATATTTTTGCATGCTAAAATGATATAATATTTTGTTATATTTATTGATATAAGTGAAAAAAAAATGACAATATATTTTAAAACTAATATTTTAAATATTTTTTATGAAACTAGTGATCTCAAACATTTTATTAACAGAATTTATAAATTTTACAAGATATAAATGCATAACATTAGTTAGTGAAATAATCTGGTGTCATTTTTATTGTAGCTATTTTATAAGGTAAAAGTATTTCTTTCATAAAAGATACTTATATTTTGAGTCTCCCCCCCCCCCCCCGCCTTTTATATATAACTACAATTCAATGTTTGCTATCTTTAAAACAGTAAAACATTAAAACATATGTTATCAATAATTCGTAAATAAAATATACCATTGTAGTGGGGAATAAAATATGTTTTTCGCAAATTTTCATACCCGGGTGATTTTCAAAAAAGTCTCATGTTTTACTATCCTTTCACATTTGCACAGAATAATAGTTAAATATCATAATTTTAATTATTGGATTTTAACTATCATGTTTTTAATGATAATTTACAGCTATATTATTATTTATAAAAAAATTAAAAATATGAAATATATGCTTTTGTAATGGCTGTCATTACCGTAGGTTGTCCCAACAAGCAATTTATTAGGTAAAGATTTGACAAACTTCTATTTAAAACAGATGGTTATAATTTTTATTTTTTTAAGATTCTACTAATTAAAAAAATATTTATTTTCATTAATTAAACTTATCTATAATTCTTAATAATTTTTTTTAAACCGTGTCCCAAGAAATAGTGTCATTTCAATGCTTCTGACAAAAAGGTCCTCCGGATTTTTTTTAGAGGACAGCACATGTTTTTTTATCAAGGAAAAAATATTCTTTAAAAGTAAACTTTTTATCAGGTTTAGGAGAATAGAGTAAATAGTTTTATAGTTTCAATAAAACAAGCAATGACTTTGAATGTTTTGGTGAGTATTCTTTTGTAAGTCATTACCGTACCCAATTCTAATTGATAATTAAATGAACTTTTATTTCTTAATCTGCTTTCATTATATGTGAAATAAAAAATCATTGTATGGGTTAGAAGATATAATGGCGGACACTTATGCCAGGGCAAAATGAAAATATTTTGCTTATTTGTGATTACCGTACTCCCTTATGTCATTATACCAAGTGCATTAAAATTTAAAAATTAGTTTTAAAATGTTAAATTAGTAATTTGATCTCTTATGATGCTTGTATATTAATGTTTATGAATAAAGGTAATTATTTGCAAACAATTAAAACTTTGTGATTATTTCTAAAACTTTGATTTTGTTATTCCAAAACATGGTCAGATTTTTGAAATGACCCACCTACTCCATTGATAACTGGAAAAATTTGTATGCATTATAAAAAATATTAAAATTATAAAATTTATTAAAATTAAGCAAGAAATCTTTTTTAGTTGAAACTACCGTGCCAATAAGTTATTATAGAGTGAAAAATTCTTTTAAACAATGCTTTGAAGTTAACATTGTATACACTTAAAATTACTGTCTAAATATGAAAATTGTCTCATTCAACTACACTCTGCCCTACTTTTAAAATGATATATAAAATGTCTGTTGAGATGAAAATAAAGACGTGGGTGTGCAAATAATGGATAATTTAATGCTACCAATTTTTATAAGTCGACATACACAATTAAATCTGTGAGGAACATTTGAATAATCGTAGAAAAACAACGTTTTTCACGGTTTTTAAGATAGTGAAAAATTTGTCCCATTTTTGAAATAGCGTACTGCGCTTGCTATTGAGTGAATTAAAAATGTTGTAAATATGAAAATTGTAGAGAATTGTATACTCTTTAATAGTGTAATTGACAAATAAAATGCTACGGCAACGAGTCTCGAGATATTTCCAAAAAATCAAAAAATGTCCCATTTTGTTGTTTTTCGGCCACAGTAAATTTAGCCTTAAGACATTTTGTTAGAAAACTTGGTTTTCCCCTGTTGGCATCATTATAAACAATTTAGAAAGAAAAAAATCTTTTACCCGACCTTTTGCAAGGTAAAATGTACATTTTCCCTGGACAATTCTTATTCAGTTTAATTTTCAAATTATCTCAACTATCACAGTTTGAGTTTGAAATAAGAGTGAGAATGTTACCGTTAGATAACGTATTAGGTGTTGTATGAAATATAATATTTTTTTTTATTTATATGCTACTAGGGGGTTCTATCCCCTGCAAGCTACGCTTGACAACCACCGTTCAGACACCGCAGAATCTAAAAACACGCTAATCTGATGGGTTTTAAAAATATTCGAGAAGATTAAATATAACTGAAAAAAGCTGTGCAGATCTCTCTGTAAACCGGTTTCCATTCAATTCCCTTTGACTCCAAAAATTTAAGGGCGAATCGGTTGCTGTTAAGACATCCAATGGTTGTTTTCGTTTCTGATTAAAGAGGATCAGTTAAACATTTGAAAAGAAGCTAAAATAAAATAAATTAAGTATAAGAGTCTTTGTCTCCCGGTATTTTAAAACAATCTCTGTAACAATAGCATAAGTCATATGGCTATCATCAACAGTTCCAGGCGGACCACTTCGCTTTTTACACTCTAGGTGCCATTTTGGTACTTTAATGTTAGCCAGGCACAGGTGATAAGTCGTCAAATGTTATTTTATCGCCATCATTTCATCTATATTATAATAGTGCAAGTCGTCAACTGCCATAAACGAATACGGTCTGTTCCCTTCGCCGTTCATATGAAAGTTTGGCAAAGATGTCATATATTGGCGTGATTTTTTAACGACGCCAATTTGGGGAACGCATCAACAGCATAAACAGCAACATCCGGCTTACCATATCAAGTAAAATAATGATACTTTGGCGCCAGTTATGTGCCCGTTCCGTATATGACATTGTACGCCAGAAAAAAATCGCGCCAATATGGGACCGTAAGTTTTCCATTTTGATTAAAAAATCAAAAAAAGAAATCGAATAAAACTACATAAAAGTTGTCATGGTCGCAAAGAATTATAGGTACTGTTACGCTAGCAGGATGCAAATCTCGCCAATAGCTTATTTTCAGCTCGCCAGTTAGCATTTTCTTTTCGAGTGGTAATATTTGGCCAGATACGTACCGCAGGTTTGGCGTGATTTTTATTTTTTTACGAAAATTTGTCGAAAACTCCGTTTTCAAATACCAGTGACATATGCATTTTTGGTATTCCTTAGATATCCCGAAGACCAAAAATCTATCGCCAAACTATAAGATTATAATGCCAATAATGGTTGATCGTAAATGTCACATTCACTTGACTTTAAGCAAGTTACACGTGTTTACGTCATCAAGTGATTTTTATTTCGACGTTTTATTCGTATATTTATTAATGTTATACTAATTTATTTGTTCTTTCGTTATTTAAAATAAAAATTATGTCAATTTGTATAATTTGACGAGTATTTTGGCGATTTATATAATTTGGGGAAATTGCACTCTCTGAAATAAAACTATCCCTTTTGACGATTCAGAAATCCTCGAGCTGTATTTCGTCGTTTTTGACGATCATTTCCTATTAACATCACGTGACTTTTAACGAAACGTAAACCCTCAAATATTTGACGAAAGTTTTGCCTCAATCACGGTCAGACTCAATGCATTTTAAGGAAAATGTTCCTCAAATCCTCCTCAAATCCTGCGATTTTAGCAAACAGATATTTGCTTGTTTATGTTAGTCCTGTAAAAATTTATTTTAAAACAGCACTTAGTGCTTTTCAGAAAATACTGAAATATAGGTAGTTATTGTTTCTTCATTAGTTATTTTTTTAGCTGTTAGAATTTTTAGGAATGCTTATTATTATTATTATTATTTTATTTATATGTTCTCGTTTGTTATGTTTTAATTGGAAAAGAATAAATTTCCTGTGTTCTTTAAAACCATTCAATAAGAAAATTAAGTCAATAAAATTTCAAACTTCTATGTTTTTTTTTTTTTTTTTTTTTTCTTTTTTTTTTTAAGAAGTATATTATGTTTTCAATGAAATAAAAAATAAACATAATTGATCCCTCTCCTCTTTATAAATAGTAAAGTGTTAAAATCTTATCCTCCTACTTAAAGTGATAAAATCTCACGCAATATGCACTTCACAATTCGTTATTTGTGAGCAACAAATTAACCAGACCATATTCTAATCATCCATTGATCAAAGAAAATTTCAGTTGTAAATTATTTAATCAAGCCATATTATAATTATTCATTGATACCAGAAAACCATAAAAATAAATTAGACTTTCTTAAAACTTTCAGAAAATATAGCAGCGTCGATAAAATTGCAATCTACGTTATAAAAATATAAACACGAAGTAGGATTCATTACACCAGTCTAAAAGCAGACAATTTCCTCCACTTGTCCCCAGCAGTCAGGTTGGAAGAGCAGCGACCTCCCACACGAAAGGTCGTGAGTTTGAATCACGCCGAGGAAAGAGAGATAAGTGGTTTTTTTCCTTTCCCCGTGTCAAATACTGGAGCTTCCAAACTGTTTGAGAGATGGCGCCACCAGCCCTCTTTTGACGAAACTATTGACGAAATTTATATCGTCAAGCAAGTGAAGAAACTAATTTCATCAATTTGACGAAATGTTTGCTCGGAGCATTTTCCAGGAAACCATTTCGTCAAAAACAAAGAAAATTTCGTGAAATCTGAGTATTCATTTCTGAGAATGTGGTCGACCAAATAACTAAGTAGTACTGCATTTCTTAATTATTTTCTATTTGTTGGTTTTGGGGGCACACAGAGTTAGCAGAATAGCTCGACATAAACATTTATTAACACTAACACGAAGACAAAAATATATACATAGCTTAAGTGCGACTAAGCACTGACATGTTTTTAACAGAACTAAATAATCTCGCTCGCAGAGCGGATTTGTAGAAACGTCACTGTACGCGCATGCGCTGAAAGAAAGGGGTAAGATAAATGGACGTTGTATTCCAACAATTCCCCCTTTACAACGTGCATTTTCTTAACAAAACAATATTCTCCTATTAAGCAAATTACAGAGAAATAATATTAATATAAAAATTACAAAATTATATACTTATATAAAAAAGAATACAGAATAATGCTGAAAAATTTTTAAACATTTTGTCCTATCATTTCACAACATTTTTTATGTTTATAAGCGTTTAAAGCTTTGGTTAAAATGTCTGCAGGCATATTTTCTGTCTCTAGGTATTTGACCTCTATTTCGCCATTATCGTAAATTTCACGCACAAAATGATGTCGAATATCGATGTGTTTGGTGCGCGAATGGTAAACCGGATTTCGTACTAATTTTTGAGCAGACTGGTTATCACAAAATATTATAGTAGGCGCAGTCACTGTTTCAGGAGAAAGTTCACTTAAAAACCGTCTGATATGCAAAATCTCTTTGGCGGCTTCTGACAATGCCATGTACTCCGCCTCTGTTGTGGATAATGAGACAGTTCGTTGTTTTCTCGATTCCCACGATATGGCTCCACTGGCGTACTTAAAAATGTAGCCAGTGTACGATTTTCTGTCATTCACATCCGACGCCCAATCGGCATCGACAAATGCAATCAAGGATTCAGAATCACGTTTAAAGATCAGTCCTTGATCTTGGGTTCCTTTCAGATATCGCAAAATTCTTTTTGCAGATATCCAATGAGGTTTACCTGGATTGTTGTTAAATTGACTTAAGAAATTCACAACGTGAGTTATATCAGGTCTAGTAGCAACTGATAAATACATAAGGGATCCTATTAATTGACGGTAGGGAATATTATTCATTTCAGACTTTTCTTCTTCAGTTTTGGGACACATATCTTTAGTAAGCTTCACGTTATTATCAAAAGGTGTAGATATTGGTTTGGATTCTTGCATATTAAATTTGCTCAGAATATCTTCAATGTATTTCTTTTGTGTAATTTTAATATTGTCCCCGTTTTGCATAAATTCTATGCCCAAACAATAGTGTAAGAGACCTAAATCTTTCATTTTAAATGATTTTGCTAATTCATCTCGAATATATTGATAATCTTCTTTACATTTAGTAAGAATTATGAGATCATCAACATAAACAATGATAATAGCTTCAATGGGAGATTTAGAAAAATACACACATTTATCAGCATTTAGTGATTTAAACTTCATTTGTTTCAATTTTTCATCTAATTTTTTGAACCATTGGCGACCCGATTGTTTTAATCCATAAAGGTATTATTTTAATAAACAAACTTTGTCATCATTAGATTCATTTTTAAAACCTTCAGGTAATTCCATGTATATTTCTTCAGTTAAATCACCATTTACATAAGCCATAATAAAATCTAATTGATATGCAGTGAACCCATTTTGGATGCCATATGCGATCGCAGTTCTTATTGAACTTAATCTAGCTACAGGAGAAAAATTTTCGTCAAAATCGATACCAGGTTTTTGTGTACAACCTTTTGCTACCAATCTCGCTTTAAATTTCTCGATTGACCCATCTGGCTTATATTTTGTTTTTAAAACCCACTTAGATCCTATAATTTTCTTATGTTTTGGCCTATCTACTATTTGCCATGCATTTTCTTGCATTAATGAATTAAATTCTATATTCATCGCATTTATCCATTCGTTTTTATACGGACTATTTAGAGCTTCAAATAATTCAGGACAAGAGTCAAAAGAATCATTTACTGCAGTTTGAGATTTTTCTTCTTTCGGAATAATAATTGTGTGATATTCCTTTCGAGGTCTCCCTTTTCTACCTGTTTTTATTTTTCTTGGCCTCCCGCGCGTTCTGAAAGAAGGGGGGTCGGAAATTTCATCAGATTGCGAATCAATTTCTCTTTCACTGTCGCCACTAGAATTGTCTGGTTCCGTTTTCATGACTGAAAATATTTCTGATTGTTGCGTAATTGTATTTGCGCTCGTATTTTCATTATTTTGAGAGAAAGGAAAAATTAATTTTATTTCGGTGTTACAGGAGGGATCATTTTCAAATTCGTTAATAAATCGAACATCACGGCTTATAACAATTTTTCTAGATTTCTTGTTCCAAAGCCTATATGCTTTTGATTCATTAGAATAACCTACAAAGATATGTTCTTCTGATCTAGGATCAAATTTTCCCTTATTTTGCCTTTTATTAAGTGCGAAACATTTTTGCCCAAATATTTTGAAGTATGATAAAGTTGGCTTGATGCCAAAGAATACTTCATATGGAGTTTTATTTTCGCTTAAACGTCGTGTCGGGCAGCGATTGCGTATGTAAGCAGCACAATTTATAGCTTCGGCCCAAAAAGATTGTGGAAGATTACTTTGTAATAGTAAACACCTTGCCATTTCAGTTAACGTTCTATTCGATCTTTCAGGGGTGCCATTTTGCTGAGGGGTTAAAGGGGAAGAAAATTCTCGTTTTATACCGCATTCTTCGATATATTTATCAAATTCTTCGCCGCAATATTCTAAGCCATTATCTGTACGAAGAAATTTTATTTTCTTTCCTAGTCGGTTTTCGACTGCTGCTTTGTATTTAATAAATGCATTCTTAACCTCATCCTTGGTTTTAAGAAAACTAACTTCAATATAACGTGATTTATCATCAATAAAAGTAACAAAATAGCGCGATCCTCCATGGGAAGGGACTCTCATGGGCCCACATAAATCTGAATGGATCCGAAATAATAAATCATTACTTTCAAAATTTGATTGTTTAGGAAAAGGGCGGACAGTTTGTTTACCTTGAATACAAACTTTACAATCTTTAAGAGACTCATCATCATTAAAATTTAAATTTCTAACCATATTATTAGATTTAAGTTTCTTTAAATCAGACTCATTTAAATGTCCTAACTTTAAATGCCATTTTACAAAATCACTTACCTGTGCTATTGCAGGTCTTTCGGGGATTGGATGTACATAATATAAATCACCTTGACGAACAGCTTGTACTAGTATAGAACCATTAGGCTCAATTATTTTAGCATATCATTCTTTAAAAAGCACAGAACGATTATTAGCCGTTGCTTTTGATGTTGAAATCAAATTACATTTTAACTCGGGTACACACAGAACGTTCTTAAGGGTGAGATTAGTAGTCCCACTACCGTTAGGCACTGTAATAAGAACTGTTCCTATTCCTGTGATTTTTGCTGTTTTATCAACCGCAAGCTGTATTGTAGAATTATCACGAGGATGAAATTCTGTAAATAAATTTTTATCTTTGCACATATGAGATGTACAACCGCTGTCTAAACACCATGCCGGAGATTCATGATATATGTCGTTAAATGTCATACTAACCGGTTCTTCATAACTTCTAAAACTTAACCTGAGTGCCGAAAACTTCCACAAATACTCAAAAGTTACGAAATTTTCCTTCAAATGCAAAAATAACTTAAGTTTTGCCAAAATCACCATCGCAGAATTTTCCGAACGCATGAATTCGCACAAAGTCCAAAGAACCCCATGCGCAAAATTTTCCTCACAAAAAGAAAAAAAAGAAAATCAAGACTCCAAAGGACAAAAGTCTAACTCCCAGAAATTCAGTGAATCATCTTCATCGTACAAATAATGGGGCACATACGAACAGCATCACATCGCTGCGCAATTTCAGTAGATCGATAAAATTCACAACACAAAAATGACGTCATCATACATCAATCTTCATCTGTATGAGCTAAAAAGGAAAAGTACTACCAAAACATATCAAGATGCATTTTTCTGAAATAAAATCATATTAACATTCAATATTTAACCAATACAATTTCCAATTCAGGTGAAACAAAACTTCGCAACTTGCGGAAACTACTCCCAACTAACGTAAAAACGCAACGCAATAAACCGACACGATAAGAAGAATGTTATTGAATTACAATGTTAGTAAAAGAGACAGAAACGCGTGTCAAGGACATCTTGACAGCGAAAAACGTGTTGCCTAAATCCGCGGTGCGTGTGCAAAATGACCCAAACTATCAACGATATCTGAGACTCAAAACATATTAAACATACATAATACAATATATTTAGATATATAACAATATTTATATACATATAACAATTAACAATAGTCCCAGAATATTTAAAAGCATAGAATGAAAAAATACAATATTTTAACAATTTTGACAACAAATTTTGAACTTAAAGCAGCACAACTCGTGAGACCGAAAAAATTCCAAACATGGCCAAAATAAAATTAAAAAACAGTCCACCTGCTTTTCATTCCTTCACATTGCTACATTATAAATGCACTCTCACAGAATTAATAAGAAACATCATCACCCGTTTAAAGAGATGACTCGCTGCTTGCCGTCTGCATACTACCGGAAGGCTCTTTCCTCTGGTTCCAGAATCCTTGGACAAAGGATCTCTCGTCGTCAGAACTGTAAGGCGAGGCTACCGTCGACTGCTTTGCCTGAAGTCGGGTCCTGAACGGGTGTCGTGGGACGGCTGTAGATTCCACTCGACGACTCGGTCTAGGTTGATTCCTTGGGGACACTCCCTGCCTAGGCTCCTTTTGATCAAAGACTGTAGATTGTGGGAACTGTCCTTGAAATGGTTCTCTCCTTTTTCTAGGGGCACCAGAAGTTACTGTTGAAGCTAGGTCGCGTTTTTGTCCAGACCTGCGCTGTTTTTTAAATGCTGGAATATTAATGTTCGGATTAAAAGTTCTTTTATTATGTGCACCTGAGTCTAAGATTATTTTTTTTTGGTGATCTATGCATTGACGATGTCGAACTGTTAGGGAGTTCATGTTTTCTTGCTGGGGGTCGAAAAATCGGAGGAACTGGTCTATTGACTATATTCTGTCTTTTATGACCAACTGACTCTGACGTGGTTGAAACTGCCCTCTTAGGTTTCCGCTGATACTTTGATTGAGATTGTACAGATTTTCTATTTAGTTACATTTCGAGATCTTTGTTGTGAATCGCCACTATAAGGAAGATTATTAGATGAAGAGGAACTAGACTTTGCAAACTCTTTGGACCGGGAGTATCTCGAAATACCACTCGACAAATGAGACCCATCCCTCGCACTTTCTCTAAACTTATAAACTCTGACCTGATCCAAATTGACCGTCCTTCTTACACCATCCACATTTACCACTAAATTATTATTACGTACTTCCAAAACTTCAAAAGGACCCACAAACTTTGGACCAAACTTAGCCACTCTCTTTTGTCGGCTTGAACTCAACCAATGCTTTTCAACTAAAACAAAATCACCAACTTTAACCTCTAACTCCCTTCTACGCATGTTATAATACTGAGCTTGCTTCTCCTGTGCCTTACCCATTTGAACCTGTGCTTCCTTAACCAACTTCTCAATATCCTGACACATGTAATTATTCTCAGCATTTGATACCATAATTAATCTCTTAAATGGAGTAATTATCTTTCTACCCAAAAATAACTCAGTAGGCGTTTTACCTGTCGACTCGTGAATTGCCGTACGAAGAGCATACGCAAAGTGCTGAAGAAACTTGTCCCAGTTTGAATGATGTGAACCAACATACGAAGAGATCATTTCAATGAGAGTTCCATTGACTCTTTCCGCCATATTAGACTGAGGCCGATAAGGAACAGTAAAAGAATGATAAATTTCCAGCTTCTCACACAGAGCCTTGAATATATCTGATATAAAACAAGGGCCATGATCACTAACTACCCTAATTGGTGCACCATATTTAGATATATAATTATAAAAAAAAAACATCGGCGACTGCTGGAGCAGAAGCCTTTCTGAGGGGGACTAACTCCACCCACTTACTAAAATAATCAACAATTACTAATACAAATCTATATCTTTTAGGATTAGATAAAGGATAAGGGCCAATTAAATCTACACCTACACATTCATTAGGAAAATTTACTTTAATTGGAATTAATTTGCCGGCGGGACTTACATTTTTATAATTATAACGCTGGCAAGTGCTACAGATGGAGACATAAGCGCGCACTGTTTCCCGCATTTTAGGGAAATAGCAGGATTCACAAATTCGTGCATACGTTTTCCTGATTCCTAGGTGTCCTGCTAATGGACTGTCATGGAATTCCTTTAAGATGGCCTTACGAAGAGTAGCCGGAATAAAAACTCTCAATTCACCTCGTGAATTTACAATTTTAGAATAGAAAAGAAGACCATCAATAAGTTTGAAAGATTGGGACCATTTTTCTAAAATAGGCACACTTGAACTAGGAACATCGTCTGGATTCTCTAAATAACGATACAAATCCCCGAACTCCTCATCTTGTTTCTGTTCCCGTATCAATTGTTCCCGTGATCTCAACACCAAAGAAGATAATGCACAACACTTAACCTTCTCAATGACCTCTGAGCTACCATGCGGGTTGCGAGACAAAGCATCGGCTACCGCATTCTCCTTGCCTGCCCTATGCTCTATAACCACATTATACTCCGCCAACTTTAAACACCATCTAACCATGCGAGAAGACATACCTTTTCCATTAGTCAACTTAGTTAACGCCGAGTGATCCGTAATAACTTTAACAGGAAGATGTGTAAAGAAACAACGAAACTTATTCAAAGACCAGATTACAGAAAGACACTCCCCCTCTGTAATAGAATAATTCCGTTCAGCCGCGTTTAAAATTCTAGAAGCAAATGCGATCGGTCGACCTTTTTGTGCTAACATCGCTCCAATCCCCACTGCACTCGCATCACAATAAATTTCAAACTGAGAAGAATAATCAGGATGAGCTAAAACAGGTGGCGATACCAGTGCCTCTTTCAACAATTCGAAAGATCTTTGAGCCGCCGCTGACCACACAAACTTTACTCTCTTCCGCTTCAGATTATATAACGGTTCGGATAATTCAGAAAACTGAGGAATGAATTTGACAAACCAAGCTACCATTCCTAAAAATGTTGCTACTTGTTTGCCATTCTTGGGCGGAGCCATAGCTGTAATTGCTTCAATTTTCTCATTATTAATTTTGATACCTTCACGTTTAATTTTCACACCCAAGTATTTGATTTCTTTTCTTAAAAATGCACACTTTTCGAGGTTCACGGTTAAACCCGCATTCCTTAATAATGTAAATACTTCTCTTAGCAATCTTATATGTTCGTCAAAGGTAGCTGACATCAAAATTATATCGTCCAGGTAGACCAAGACACCCTTACCAATTAAAGGTTTAAGGATGGTATTCATGGCCTTCTGGAATGTCGCAGGAGCCCGAAACTCATTCTCTTAAAGGCAAAACAACCATTCCTAGTTATAAACGCAGTTTTTGCAATATCTTCTGGTTTCATGGCAATATGAAAATAACCAGATGTGAGGTCTAAGGTAGACATGTAATTGGTGCTATTTATGTTAGCCAGGATATCATCAATTACTGGTATGGGATATTGAGGATATTGGGTTATGGCATTCAATTTTCTGTAATCCATGGCAAACCTGCATGCTTCAGGATCATCTATATTTTTACCATTATTCTTACGAGATAGTACTACTGGAGATGCAAAAGGGGACTCAATGGGCATGATAATATCATCGGCGAACATTTTCTGTATATGGTAATCGATTATTTCTTGCTTTACTTTATCATACCGATAAGGTTTACTGGCCACTGGTGCCGCTGAACCTATATTGATCTCATGCCATGCTACATGCGTTAACCCCGGTTTATTAGAAAATACTTCTCCAAAATCCATCAAAATGACTCCATCATTCAGATATGAAATTAACTAAATTATAGACACTGAAAAAAAAATCTGTAAAGTTACTAAAGTTTTTCTAGGAAACTGGGATTCCTGGGAAATTTTATGTAACAGCAACAACAAAAATTCCTGTAAGAGCGTCAGTTACAAACAGCGTCTGTCTGTTACCCTTTAAAAGACCATTTGTTTTCTGTATGGACATATAAAATTTATCATATAATCCGTTTCTCTAAAAATCCATCACATCGTGTGGAGTCCGTGACCATTTTTTAATGTAGTGTAATATGAATGAATACAAATGTATACAATATGCAGTTATTGAAATAAAAGCCATTTAATACAGGTGAAAGAAATAGGTCTGTGATTGAGACAGCTACAATATACATCAAAAACTTTGCAAATTTTTTACATCATTTTCCGAAATACACTAAAAATAATATTTAATTATTTTACGAGCAGTTAATACTTTAATACGCAAATTCTTTCTAGATGTTTCTGATTAAACAAAATACCACACAAACTGAAAGCTTCTGGAAGTAATTTTAAATATTACATTGCAAAATTATATGTAAAAAAAAAAAAAAAAAAAAAAAAAAAGTTCATACGACATATTTGAAATATCACAATGTTCATAAACATTTTTACATACTTTTCCGAAATACACTAAAAATATTATTTAATTACTTTACGAGCAGTTAATACTTTAATATATAAATTCTTTCTAGATGTTTCTGTTTAAAAAAATACCACACAAACTGAAAGTTTCTAGAAATAATTTTAAATGTTGCACTGTTAAATTATATCTAGAAAAAAATAGTCCATACGACACGTTTGAAATATCACAAAGTTCATGAAATAATATATCAATTTATATCTATCAACCTTAGTATAATATAAAATAAGAATATTAATATAGTAAATAAATTTATAAGTAGCAAAATTGAAAAAAACAACAACAAAAAAAAAAACATGAAGAAGAAAAAATATATTTTTTTTTCAAGGAGTATTAAAAAATATTATTTATTTGATACTACAAAAACATATTTTAAAAACTCAATGATAATAATAACGAAATATTTTTCATAATTTCATAATATATTTCCTTATATTCTGCTTTTAACATGTGGAGATTAAATTCGATTTAAAAATTTTCTATCTGTTTTTAAAATTATTGATGTCATTTTCTCTTTAACATTGAAAATAAAACTTTTTCCGTCAATGGAATTTGAAATTGGCAGACAATTTTTGTTTTCTAAAATAAATTGATTCCAAATGATCGATATTTGAAAAAATGTTTTTTTTCCCTTGAAAAACATAATTCAATCTCAATATTGTTTCACTATCAATTCAAATAAAAGATATTATATCAATTATCAAATAGAAAATGACGAAAAGAAGAAATTTAATAATCCCTATAGATTTTTCCTATTCTCCGTTAAAAAGAAAAAAAAAGGAGAAATTTTGTTGCCATTACATATTGTCGCTACAGAATGTTATTAAAATTAGATAAAAATTAATATTATGAAAACTAATTCAAATTATAAAATTCTATTACCAGTTTTGACATTTGTGGGTCATTTCGGATAATTGGTGTTAATTTTCCCGCAAAACTTTCATATTTTAGGAGAAATAGCCGTGAAAATTAATCAATCGTTTAAGCAGTCGTTTCATAAATTCGTTTCATTAGGGTTATATATATATATAGGATAGATATGTGTATATGTGTTTGTATGCGTGTATATGTATATATATATTTGGAAATCATATGTATTACAAAGTATAATAAATTCCATTTCTTCAACTCTTTTTCAATGACAAAATTTAAAAATCATTTGGTATTGCATATGTAGAGAATATGTTCTTTTCATTTTCAATATAATTTTTATTTTGCTTTCGTCAACACGCCAAATGTGTTATTTTAGTTAACTAGATGTTTGATATTCTTTATTCCAAATTTAAATTATCATTTATGTTTTATAATCATATTATTTAACATTTCCATTTTCAAATGCTATTATTCCTTTAATGTAAGTGTCCTTATGTTGAGCACCGCATATTTTACTTATGCAATGTTAGATACGCAATGAAGGGTTTTTTTAATTTCTTCATTTTGAACAAATCTTTTATGAAAACATTTCAAATGAAATTAATAAAACATACATTTTTGAAAAGTTAAATCCTATTACCTATTTTATTTTTATACTAATACCTCTAGTCATAGCGTTATTATTTCAATGTGTATAGTGCCACTTTCTGATTTTATACATAAAAGGCAAAAGGGAAAAAAAAAAGTCGAAATCTTATGTAAAAAGTTAGCCGATACCAGGGCAACGTAAGAAAACGGGATTGCTCATTCAATATCATGACGTCGTAAATGGTGGCTGGCCGCTATCAACGATAGAGCGATTGGTACCCATCCGCTGTATGTCGTTGATAACGTCCAGCCACCATTTGTGACGTCATGATAATGAATGAGCCAAGACCGTTATCTAGTGCTGCCATACCGTTACCGTGTGAATTATAAAATTTCACCGAAATATTATTTCATAATTCATTTTTATTAATTTTTATACTAATAGTGCAATACAAATAATATTTTTCATTATAATACATACACATATCATTAATAAATAGATGTATTAATTTTGCAAGCGTTCAAATTCATAGATATTAATTGGTTCGGAAACAATACACACTGCGAATATCGATGCAAAACATACAAAGATACTGAATTAATTATATAATGACACAAATAATGTATTTTAAATAAATTTTTTATTATTATTTTAGATTAGTTGTTAATGGTGGCGGGTAAATAATGAATTAAAACGTTGAAAGCAGACATTATTTAGAATTAAAGAACTAAATGATTCTATAATAAATAGAGGTGCGATTTTTTTAAATTATTTCACCGATTCAGTGCATAGATATTATTTTGTTCACTTGGTAAATTTTTGTTGTCATATGATAACTGCTGTATTAAATATATACTAAGAAACCCCTTTGCCTACAATTTACTATTAATAAAAAACCCCGTAATAGTCCCACATGTTTCCTATTTCTGAATTTTAAATCTTTATTTTCCATTCATTTATTATTCTACTGTCTGCTAAATAGGGAAAAAAGTTCTAAATGTTCTTAATTATAGCATAAATAGCATTTCGATTTGGCTAAATAAAATGTCTCCTGAGGGTAAATGGAAGAATAGTGCATTGTTCTATCATATTCTCTTCTCTTAAGAGCATCCATTTTTTTTCCTAAAAATATTTTTTTCCTTTTTCTAATCCTGCGTATAACGATCTATATAATGCTTTATAACCTGACAGAAAACATTAAAAATATTTGCAAATTTATTTTAACAAACGACTAAATTAATTTAAATGTATAATTCATTCGATGTACGGAATATTATATAAAAACAGTTTATATGTTTTACATTTTATCATCAGTTAATAAAAAAAATATTAAATGAACACATATTATTCTAAAATAAGATATAACTCCAGATATTAATGTCGCAACTATTTTGTTTAGAGATTTATTCCATATTAAAATGTTTTATTTTAAGCTAGCTAAAGTGCAAGGCGTTACATAGAATTTGTTGAATGTTTGTTCTACAAAATGAATTTCAAAATTTAACTTACAACATAAAACAAACTGAAAAAATAAAATAAAAATAACAATCGAAGTGTTGTACACATGAACAAAATGAAAACCGAAGCTAAAAATGTATACATTTATGTAACAGACGCAAAAGAATGCAGCTATAAATGAACTTATTTCAATTCATCATTGGAGCAATAACATTAAAATACGCCAATATTCTCATAATTGTGTCTTTATCATGCTTCAATACGTTTTTTCACACTCATATGACGTTATTCTATATTCACCACGCCCTTTATATTTCCAATATGACTTAATATTCCTTTTTATTTAAATTAGTCTAACTTTTTATTTCATTTTCATTTTTCACATGGATATCTTGAAATAGAAAAGTTATGAGGTAATATTCACTTTCATTTAAATTCGTCAAACTATTTATTTCATTTTCCTTTTTCACGGGGAAATATTAAAATCGGAATGTTATGACATGATATTCCCTTTATCTAATTCGCTAAAATGAAAAAAAAAATGTTTACATTTGATTGGAAATTGCTATTAAATTGGTGGTTTTTTAAAATGAATGATTAACTATAAATTATTTCGATTCCGGATTATTTTAGTTGCATCGGCCGTGTTTTAATACACATGTACGTAACTTTGCACAATTCTTGCTTTCAAACTGTGGATTTGTATAGAAATACAGACAGAGACACATACAAATGTTCATCTTTTTACATATTACACAATTCTTTCTACATGAAAATTATTTAGGTCCTTATAAAAAACTAAACAAATTATACATTTTATTTTTATTTCTTTAATCAGAAACTTTATGGTTTTACAGATAGTCGTTCAGAAAATAAATATATTTTCTTGACTAAAATTTATCATCTTCCTTTAAAAAATAAAATAGAAAAAATGCAAAAACACAAAAAACCAAATAAAAGTAGAGAAATCAGAAATAATTTATCCATGATTATTTTAATTTGATTTCTAGTTCACAAACTAATATGCGCGTAGTTTTCGTAACTAAACTGAGATATTTTGAAACGGAATGCTTTGTTTTAAATCGTCGAAATCATTAAAATTAATACATTATAAAATTTATTATATTATAAAATGTTGATTGTTATTCAAATATTTATTCACTAAAAATTATTTTTTTATTTTCTTTAAAACAATGCTTATTTTTAAAACTTAAAATGGAAATCCGTGTACGGTAACACCTAGATTGTCATTACAACATGTAAGTGCTGCAGAAAATTACTTCCTGCTTTAAAATTGTATTAGTGCCACACAATACTTCTAATAATAGCACCAAAACACTGAAATAATTTACAAACTGCAGCTTCTTAAGCCTCGCAATATTTAATATGGGGTTAATTTGAACCAATCTGGACATTTTGCAGGTTTTTTTTTTCTTTGTAATATGTATGCTAAAACTATTTTATAGGAATTCGCTTACAAATGTCTCATTCATGATTTTGTCTACTAAGATAGGGACTGTTTTTTTATTGTTTTTTTTTGTGTTGGGGGGGGGGGGGGGAGGGTGTTATTTGCAGAGATTCCAAATGAGACCACATTGATCCCGTCTTAGGCAATCAGGGAATAAATGAAAGTTTCATATCATTACAACAAATATCCTCGGAAGTATAACAATTGCAGTAAGTTTATGTATTAAATTTACATTTGAAATGATATTCTGTGACTTGATAGCCAGAAAGAAGGGA
This sequence comes from Maratus speciosus, assembly GCA_963932465.1. NCBI lineage: Eukaryota > Metazoa > Arthropoda > Arachnida > Araneae > Salticidae > Maratus > Maratus speciosus. The sequence goes on along the minus strand of OZ010795.1, from coordinate 425,894,492 downwards.
AACATACACTATAAAAAAATTCTTTTATAATACGGAAATAGTACTGGAAATTGAGACGCCATAACTGTTTCGGTATTTTAACGGAATTTTTTTCCAGTAAATTCCAGAAAAAATTCCGTTTTTTCATAAAATTTACTGAAACAAATTCCGTTAAAATAGGACATAGTACTCGTGTCTCGATTGCCAGTACTGTTTTTACAGTGATAACTGAAGGTAGTTAAAATATTAAAATGCATCACTACCATTACGTCTTATAAAATGGTACTGTATTTTTTAACTTTTTTCTACTTGTATTTTTGTGCTACATTAAAGATTTGTAATATTGTGAAAATTACATGTTCATCTTTCTCATATATCTTAAATGCCAGTATTATGCCGATATTTTATCTTTTGATCAGTTTCCGGACTAAATCTTATAATTACCTTGTAATTACCTCGGGTCAAAATGTCGCCATCTTAAGCATTTGAGTAATATTTTGATCTTAGTACAGCGGGGGTTAACAGAAAACCATTTTTAAATAACGAGGTAAAATACTAAATGCAATTTGCTAAATCAACACGCTTTTTTTCTGTTTTTGTCATTATGAATAGAAAATTTTGAAAATTAGTTTAATAGTAGTATTTAAGTATTTTATTTAACAAACTTCACATAAAACATTTAATTTAAGTATTTTTAAAACAGATTTTATTTACTACTTTTGTTTAAACAATTCAGCAAATGCTTAATAAGTTGTAACTAAATTGGCAAGTTTTGAAGAAAAACTAAAAGCTACAGTTATTTAAAGACATTTTGGGTGCAATCAAAAGCATTTAGAAATAATGTATTTTGAAAATTGAACGAGTAAATTGGAAATATTTTTAATGTGTTCTATTTGTTATGAATTTGTTGTAATATATATATTTCAATAATTATATCATTTGTACTGAGTGGAACTTTTAAGAGATTGCCAAATGCAAGAAAGTTAATTTTTTATATTCTCTAAAAGTTGATCTCACTAGATAGAAATTTTGTAATGTATCTTTGTCTTTTCCATAATAATTTAATATTATGTTTAAGTGCAGTAAGATGCAAAATACGGATGATGTTGTATGTGTGGCTAAGTGAAAGTCAGTAATAGTTTGTTGTTTGATAGTCTTTAGGATCGCATCTATTTTTAGAACTGATTTTCCGAGCATCTCAAAAATCTGGCGCCTTTCCATACAGCAGTTCAAATTACGTATTGAGGCTAACAAGACAGGCTGCCGCACTACCTTTCGCATTGGACCGCCCAATTCAGGTGATTATTTTTTCGCACACTTCTATTCGTGCATTCCAGAACCACGTGACTCATGGTGCCTTAAAAAGAGACAAGTGTAGCAATCTGCGGCAGCCTACTACATATCGATCACCCGCAAGAAAAGTGACACATCTCGAAAAAAATCCTTTTGCGTTTTATTCCACTAATAGGTTTGTCATAGGTGAGTCTTGCTACACAAAACGTTTCATAAGTGTAGTTATACTGGAAATCACTTTATTACGCTATGTGTCCATTCATGACCACAGAAGAGGGGTGGATTGTGTGGGGGAGGTAAATTTATCCAACCCTCCAAACCTCATCCTATGTCTTTATTATTAAGGGTTTTATGCTTTTATGCACATTTTTATTCCTGCATGCTGAGCTAAGCGCTATAATTTCAAGTTACAGTAAAATCATACAAATTTTCTTTTGTCTCTCCTGTGAAATTTACTTTTGTCAAGATGTGTCACTTTTCTTGCGGGTGAGCGATATGATGTGCCGTCAAAGTTAAATTTTCTTAGTATTGGAGTGTTCCTTTCTGTTTAGATAATTTTCACCGAGTATTGATCAGAATGAAGAAGAAAGAAAACATCTATTCTCTATTTTTTCTACCTTTTGAGACTGTGTACTTTTGAACTTTATAATATAACCGGCGCCATGAAAATTAAACGCTCTGTGCGTATTGTTTTGTAACTATTTTGTTTTAAAGTTTTAAATAAATTCATCAAAACCAGCGTATGCTTCTGCCACATATGAAGGAGTGTATATTCCTCATCATAATAATTTATGAAAACATTAAAAAATTTCTATTAAAACATTTTACATATTGAGACTAACAAAAAAAGCAGGCTGCCGCATTACCTTTCGCCTTAGAACGCCCAATTCAGAGTGAGGATTTTTCCACACACTTCTATTCGTGCATTCCAGAACCACTTGATTGAGACCACTTGAACATTCCCTGCCTGAAAAAATAGACACGTGTAACAATATGTTTCAGCCTTTTACATATGATGTGCCGTCAAAGTTATCGTTCCTTAGTACCGGAGTGTTGCTTTCTGTTTGGATATTTTTGACGCGTATTGATCAGAATGAAGAAGGAAGAAAACATCTCTTCATTGTTGTTTTTCTACCTTTTCAGGCTGCGTATTTTCGAATTTTATAATATAACCAGCACCATGAAAATTTAACGTTCTGAGTGTATTTTTTTGTAACTATTTTGTTTTAAAGTTTTAATTAAATTCGTCAAGTCCAGCGTATCCTTCTGCCACATATGAAAGAGTGTATATTCCTGATCATAATAATTTATGAAAAGATTAAAACTTTCTGTTAAAACATTGAAATATTGAAATCATATAATATTAATTATGTAGTGTTAAAAAATAATAATAATAGAAGATTTTTCGTCTTGTGACCTAAAATTTAGGTGATTTATACGATTTTTTTGTTGTTGTTGAAAAGAAAGAAATGCCACCTTAGGAAGTTTTGCATTATAGTTATTTATATTTCACTTGAAAAATTTTATTTTTGTGTACAAAAAAATTTACGTCTTGTGCGACGGGTAGTACCAAACAGTACACGTCGTGAAATTTCAATCGTTCGATGATTTTTCTTATGTTACAAGCATCTGAAGCAAATTGTGACCAATTTACGAAATGGATTTAAATTCTCTGGAACGTTTATCAATATTTAGTTCAAAAGATGGATTTTAGAAAATGTGAGACTTCATTTGTATGAAAAAGGTCATTTCTTGCCTTATATTTGACCTTATGGAGTTTTCGAGAAAAACAAGTTTAAGTCGGTCCGGAACACAATTTAAAATAATTTTTATTTAGTGAGTTAAAATTTTGAATTTTTTTGAGATGGTTAACCATATTATTTGTAAAGAAAATCACATGATAAAACTTCTCATATATATATATATATATATATATATATATATATATATATATATATATATATTAATTTAAAATTCTTTAAATAAGTAGGGAAATTTAAAATCGTTACAACACGAAATATTATTTGAAGAATTTAATTTTTTTATTTAAATAAACAGAAATATATAAGACTTAATTTAGATTTAGAATTTTAAAAATATTAATTAAAAAAAAATTAAAAATATTTAAACTAAAAAAAAAAACCCTGTAACTTAAAAAAGTTTTTTCTAAATTGCTAAATCAAAATTAAAGTAAAACAAATGAAAAACACATGTTCCAAGTTTGAACCATTTACCTTTAACGGTTCTTGACTTATAACGATTTAAATATTAGAAATGGTGAAAAAAGCCATCATGAAGAAAAACGCATTTTCACAAGAAATCGTTTTCATGACAACCTTTGCTTGAAAGCTAGATTTTGAAAACAAACCAACAACAACAAAAAAAAAAAATAAAAAATAAAATAAATAAATAAATATATAAATATTATTTTCTGTTCTAATTAAGCTAGAAACTTGATTTAAATGTCATTTTAAGCAGAAAATGATACATAAAGTTTTAGTGCGATAAAAGTTTTTTTAGAAGCTTTCGAGATTTTTGTGTCCCTTAAAACTTTATCATACCATTTCGTTCAGCGAGCAAAAAAAAAATATTGTATGGTGTTGAAATGTCACGAAACAGATTTAGGTCAACGATATACACGTTTGAAGCAACGCATTAAATGCATTATAAAAAAAAAAAAAAAAAAAAAAAAAAAAATCTGCAAAACACTTTTATCTGCAATGGAAGTTTACAATATTTTTAATCGCCGTTTCACATTTTTTTTAAACATTCCCTAATCTGTGTGGTTGACAAACAGTGTTTACGCAAATCCACTGAACGTTAGTTAACAATTGACTTATAATAGGTTACAAATTTTGTTATTTTTAATCATGAGTTTTGTATTTGCTATTTATTTACTCTTTAAAAGAAAATTTAATTTTTTATTCTTCTTAAATTTATTCATTGCATTTCTGATTTTTGATGAAGTATCACGCTAGAGTACTGCGGAAAAAATATTATTTCAAAGAACGCTAAGATATTTCCAAAAAATAGATTTTTTTACAAATATAGATTTAACACTGAATTTTTACAGATAAGAGGTTATGCGCACGTACAGAGTTCTTTGTCTGTATATATATTATAAATTCATGAGAACTTTCAATTAATGCCTATTTTACTATGTGATTTGACATTTTATATATATTGTTTCCATTGAAACTCAAACATACAGATAAACCATTTGAAATGAGATTTTGTTTATCCAATTTAATATTTAGTGTAAATATCAAAACAAAACTAATGTGATATAAAATAAGCTACAGTAATAGCCCGCTAAAAGTCACGTTCCGTTGATTAAAATGTTCTTAAGGAAGTCCGTTTAAATAGTTTCAACATTCTCCAAGATTGATGCCTAAAGCAGAATAAAATTTCCTGAGATTTAAATAAATTATGCAGAAATTGTTAAGTTACCCTTCATTTATCAAGTCATAAAAGGGTCGTTATAGGTTAAATACGTGGAAAAGGCAAAGGGCACTTTAGCAAATAAATTCTCAAGTTAAAATAAATCTTTACTCTTTAGAATATTTTTTTTTTAATATCTATACTAATATAATACATAGATAATTTCTGACTGACTGGCTGACTGACTGGCTGACTGACTAGCTCATCAACGCAGAGCTGAAAAGACTATTACCTGTATCACAAAATTTTAATTGTAGTTTGCCGTTATGACCTTGACAAGCAATCACAAATAATGTTTGTTAATTAACCCTCATATAGGGTTAAATAGGTGTGTGTGTGTGGGGGGGGGGGTTACATTTTAGATCGTTTTGCCATATCTCAGCAGCAGTTTTAGGTTGAATTGTAAAATTCAACATAACAAATCTAAGATAAAAATAAATAGTTTAACACGCACTTTAGCGATTTTAGAAATTTAACCACTAAGGGTGTGAAATAGGTGTTCGAAATTTTTAGGGTATTTCACCATATCGCAGTAAAAGTTTAAAGTAAGAGCATGAAATTTAGCAAATTAGTAGCAGGAAAAAATTTGTCTTTATAAATGCTTCTTAAAATCTGAAATATACATTGGTTTCAGAGGTTTTTAAAGATAAGAATGCGTTTTAAAATTTTGGGTAACTCTTCAGAAGTTATTGTATAGTTTTGTTGGTGGATATATTACATTTTCAACAAATAAAGGACGGTAATCTCCTAAATACGACGTCACTTTCTGTCAGACGCTTTCAGTGTGATATCAAATTGGCTACAACCAAGCTGTTGCTATGTTTTATTTCCTAATTCGCTTATAATCTACATCTGTATATTCTGTTTTTATTACGTAGCTAACTGATTTAATATTTTCATTCAGTGATAATTTCAGTGATATTTTCTTTTCTGAAATTTATATGAATTAGTACATGAAGATCAGCAACCTTTTATTTAGAGTCGGTTCTTTCTTTCCTATAAAAACTTCATGGCTGACATAACAACTGAAAGAATGTAACATAAATAAACATAATTTTCATTTAATAATTGTAGAGTTAGGTTTTATGATTTGAAATTTAAGTTTTAATTCATACTTAATTCAATTCGATATGGAATTTCATCAAATATGCCATCTGTTGGTATTTATTTATATTATCTATATTGTCAAAGAAATTGTATATGTTTCGGTTACTATCGGTAAGCAAAACCTGCATTTCGATTTATAACGCTGAGGATTTTACTATGTGAAGTCAAAGTAACGTCATTGTTTTCTGATTGATTTTTAACGATTTACAATAGCGGAAATCTCTGTTATTGTGATTGTCGTATTTTTGAATTTGAATTTGCTTTATCCGGAATAGTCCCGTGATTAACACGGGTAGTTCTCATAGTTTGACAGAAAAATAATGTGATTATTATACGCATGTGTAAAATGGGAGAGTATAGAACTGTCATGTTTTCCGTCTGCCAGTGAATATACGCCTTGTGTCTGATAAAAAATGAATACCTTTTTTCTTTAGAATGAGTAATTATTTATTAAATACTGTAAATGTTGTCAAGGAGTGGGTTTATAATTGCAATAAAAAAAATATAGAAGAATATATATAGGTATTTTTTTCTGAACGGAATTTTTCGCGTAATTTATTGAAAGCAGTCATATTCTGCAGAACAGTCGAATAAGTTAATAATAACAACAATAATAATATTACCAAGTAAATAAAAAAAAAAAAGTCACAACATTTTAAGTTATATCGGTTAAGCTATTAATTGGCCAGAGACTGACTTTTCAGGAGCTGAAAAATGAGTCGTATTTCACGAAAAATAAAATTCCAGACAAGCCGTTTGACACATTTTAAGAACATACCTCTAGTAAATAATTTAGATTATGAAGGACTGATAAATTTAATGGAGGAGGAAAATATGCTGATTTAAATCTGGTTTTTCGAAATTCTTTTTTTCACCTACTTTTCCTCTATTACTATAGTTTCGAGAGTATTTATCGCCTCTCATCACCAGGTTATTTAAGCATATAATAATTATTCTTAAATTGATAGCAATGGTTCTACTAAACTGTAGTGTAGCAGAACTATTTTTGACCTTGTACGGATTGATGCATTCTGCAATCTCATTTGAAGATGAAAGTAGATAAAATTTTATTAAAATCATAGCTGTTTCCATTAAATGGAGTAAACAATAAGATTTCCTTTAATATATATCAATTTACCTATATCTGTGCAATTTTTAGACATTTTCCGTGTTATCAAAATTTTAATAGACTGGGAAAATAGTGTGCTTTAATGAATGAAACTAAATCCAACTACAGACTCCCGACAGAATCTATCCTTAAATGCAAAACTTACCGTGATATAAAAATTTATATATTGTTTATTAATAAGTAAATTATGATAGGATATTTTCGTGACACTTTATTTTAAGGCATTATTTTCTTGTAGTTTTTTCTACGCATGCATGTATTAAAAATTATACGTATTTTCAGAAAAAAAAAATTAAAATTCTTAACTGAAAAAGCGTGATATGCGTATTTCGAGTAGATGCTCTTATTATTAATGCTGCTAGTCATGCAGCTTCCGAATTCTAATGTTAAGCCTATGCGCGTTTAATGAATTCGTATTTTTAGATACATCTACGAGAAATCAATATTTTTAACTTATTTTTTCTGAGTAGTCATCCTAAAGAATATATCTTTTTTTGTTAGCTCTCAAAATATTTCTAAAATATATACTTAATTTTATACGAAGCGTTAAAATTTTACTCACAGTTCGTCCGTTTTTAGCACATAAAATATTTTATTAATCGTAGATTATTTTAAAAATGGGAAATAATTAACGTCTTTTGAGAAGAGAACACAGAAATAATGAGTTAAAAATATTAATTTAAAGAGAAGATATTTTAAATATACGAATGCATTCTAACCCCATGAACATAGCTTTAGCGAGGGAATTCGGAAGCTAATGTATATTCATTTAGACGAATATAATCATACCCCATGTAAATGCAGCAATTATTTTTCATTGAATGTTCTTATAAGGGGGCAAAGGACATTTAAGTTTGTCGAAACGATCAAAAACATCGTCTTTTTCAAAGTACCAAAACACAAATAATATGCATTTAAGCTCTTTTTTTAACTGCCTAAGATATATATTTGTCAGGTTTCTGACGCTAATGAGTAGATAACTAACTAGGATCACTATTATCTGGTATTATCTTTTTACTTTTTTATTGTATTTCATATGTTTCACTTTCTACGTTCTTAGTGTTTAAGGAAATATATTTCCGTATCTAGCAGGTGGTCAGAGATATTTAGTTACATAGTAGGTATGGACAAGTTCCATCATTGTATCGAGGGTTTCAGATAAGGCAAAGAAAGATGCTGATGGAATCTCTAAGGTGATAGCTGGTACCACGTGGAGGGGAAAGCTTTAGATAAGAGAAGGGTCTCTGTGGGAAGTGAAAAGATCACCGTAGGCTGATTTTGGGAAGGGATCACGGAGAGAGAGAGAAAGCAGTTCGGGTTGTAGGCCTCGTAGAGTGAGGATGTGTTCTTGCATCGTCCTGGTACAGCTCGTAGTGTTTTGCTTGAGTTTTCTGATGTTAAGTATAGTTTGTTCCGGGAAAAGTTTTGAATCTTGCGCAGAGCAAGGATGCGCAAAATGATGTCCAAGGTGATCCTCTGAGAAACCTGATGAGATACCGTAGGGTAAGAATGGAATAGAGTATTTTAATATGTTATCCCAGTACGCAGGAATGATTTGTTATATGTAACTTAGTATCGGGCCGGATTGCCTATATGCGAGCTCTTAAATGTAAACAATGTTTTAATTATATGTATATAATTTGTAAATAAATTGTTCGTTAATTTTAATTGAATAAGTTTAGCATTCTTTTGATAATCCTTCTCACAAACTGTCCGATATCACGTATATATATATATATATATATATATATATATCAGTGGTGGCAGCATATCAAAGTAAAAGACAATTTTTTGAAGCAAGTGTAAGTGGTGATCGTGGGTCTAGGAACATTCATCAGCTTGTGGACTAAGAAAGGGTGCAACAATATCCTTAATTATATTATTCAGAAAAATAAACGTTGTATATACAAAATTATTTAAATATTCATCTCACTAACCCCTCAATTAAAATTATAAAGTACTTCGCGCTTGATAAATCTCTAAATGATGCACATAGAAAGCAATTTTTAAATTAACCTTAAGGTTATCCTAAGGTTAATATTTAAATTAACCTTAGGATGCCAGTTAAAACTTTCAGAAAACTGAAGTATATTATAAGGAAACTTTTAATAGATATGCTCATTTTTATTGTAAATTTGATGACATCAAATAAGTAGTAGAAGTTTCCATTATACGCTCCAGCAATATGCGCGCGACGATTCACATTGTGGACTGTGATTACCAGTTCATATGGTATGATCGATTGTGTGAGCACTCTGTTTTACCAGAACTTTTTGTGACTTTATAATATTTCATACCAAATGATTTACATATCGTTACATATTCATTGCAGTATTTTTTAGTTTATTATTATTATTTTTTAATTATTACACTAAACCCAAGTTCAGTTAGGGTGAAATACCAAGTATTTGTGACTATATAAAGTGGTCTGCGGCTCCATGTTCTATGGTAAATTTCCATCCTCTTGATGTCTGAATCTTCAGCTACACCCTGTATATGTATTTATGGTGCTAATTGTACAATTAATCACATAAAGGAAATTTTTTAAAAAATATTCTATCTTATTTAACATGTTTTTCATACCTATATTAGTTTCATATGATTTTAGTTGTAAATATATGAGTGAATTTGAATTATACGTTTTATACTACTATTTTCAAAATTATACACTCAGCATTTTTTTAAGCTGAATTCAAATACTACAAATTATATCAAGCGACATTATGCATTTTTATTTTCTTATTCTTATGAACTTTTCTGCAGCACGAAGATTTTGGAGAAATTTTATGAGGTTATTACTAATTATCTTACATTTTTAATAACCTATTATTTTTTAGAAGCTATTCTTCAAATTTTCGATTTAAAACTGCAGGGTGTATTAATATAAGTTTACAGTCTATCATAATAAATGATAGGAAATCTAAATCTTAAAGTTATTATTAAAAATATTGTTAACAGAAAATGTTAAAGTTATTATTAACAAAATTGATAATACAAAATGTTAAAGTTATTATTAAATTATATGCTGTGTATTATAATGTAAAATATAAACTATTAACATAATTACTTTGAAAAATAATTATTATTTCTAAAGCAATTAAGTTAATAAGTTAATCTAGATTTTATTCTATTTTCTTTTAAATTACAGTGTAAAAATCATTATACTTTAATAGGTAATATATTTAACGATTTTTTTTTCATTCCAGGTAATTTTATTCAATAACCTTTTTCTATTTGAAGTTTTATGGGGTAATTAAATTAATTCTTAAATACATTTGTTTTACTGAAACAATCGTATGATAAATTACGCTATTTTAAAAAACAAAACTTTATATTTCAAGCATATCTGTCTAATAATAAATTCAATCCATGTTCCGAAATCCCTTTCTTTTGCAACTCAAAAAAGATGAATGTATAGGTATTCGAAATGATATTACGCATACGTCAAAGAGAACATACACTTTTTATGACCAAGAAGTAAATACTGAATTATTGAAGACTAGATTCATCTTCCATTTTCCCTCTTTTTTTTGATAGAAGAATCAGGAAAGTATGTGGAGGTATTTTTTAAACATATTTGTAAAGAATATATTTTTTAAATATAAAAATGTATATTCAGTGATTTTTTTATGGAAAAAATGTATAAATGATTTTTCCTTTACGTGATAATGGGTGTTTAACAATCAACATGTTATTTCAATGATTCACGTTCTTTGAAATTGTTAATGCTTTGTATAGGGGAGAGTAGTCTAATTTGGACCACTTCGCTTATTTTTAGGTGTAACTCGCTTAATTTTTGGAATATCTGAAAAATATTACTACACAGGGTCAATCAATTCATCTACTAACTAAATAAAACTTTAGATCATTTTCTTTTTGAAAATCTTAAATTTTATTTTAATTTGAAAAATTTGTCAAAAGTGGTCCAAATTCAGCAACTGGTTGCCTAAGTTGGACCACCAGTCTCCTAAATTGGACCAAAAAAATCAGGCTGTTTTAATGACTAGGGAATATAACTAATTTTATTAAAAGCAAAGTTTGCGGTTACTGAAAAAATCAAACAAAATAACAGCAATGAAATATAATGAAATCAAATATCAAATATCAAATATAAGTCTAATTGTTTTAAATCAAAATGTATTCAAAATATAAATCAATGTTATCAGTAATTGAGAATAGAAATTATGAAACTAATTGCCAGTTACTTGAATATCATTTAAGGAGTGATGCAAAGCTTACACATGAATTTCGTTTATTGATTTTTTTTTCCAGCGGACACAACATGGAACCGTATTTGGCAATATGGACACTGAATCATTTCTGCTGTTTTATTTTCTTACAAATCAGGCAAAACCAATCATCACTATTTAGATTTTTCTTTTTACATTCTGAATTATTATACTTTTTTTTTTTTTTTTTTTTTTTTTTTTGCAACACAAGTTTTCTTTACATTATGATTGTAGTTCTCCCCTTTCATCATTTCCTTGATAATTGCATTACGCCTATTTTTTAAAATTTGATGTTCCATTTGCTTTTATGCTGTGATAGCTTCCTTTTAGTCGATTTTTTGTGTTTTTTCATTTCAAGGTTTACTTTATATGGCGAAGATGTTAACACAACTGTTTTTTAGCTCCCTCTGTACTTTTTTTATTCTAAATTTAACAAAGTATATAACATTTCTAATGATTTTTTGGCTTTTGGGTAGGATTTGTAGCTACAGCCTTATTGCAGGTCAATTTCTTCACAACTTACTCTCTCCTTTTTATTTCCTATATCTTTAACAGCTTTTGCTGTCTCCTGTTCTTTTTTTTTTTTTTTTAAGAGAGCTTGTCCGTGACTTTTTCAACATTTTTAACATTATATTATAAAAGTGTTTAAAAAATATGCTCAATTGAAAAATACGCTACGATTAATTATACGCAAACATTATATATTCAAGAGTGTTGTATTCACACCCCAACTCCCGGAAGGTTTGAGGTTTTGTGCGTTTTAATGGCAAAAAAGTGTAATTCCACCCTCCAGAACTGTAAAAAGTCTGCCCTTCCTAAGGGAAACGCAAATATCCTCCAGGAAGAAAATGTTTGAATTCAACTCTGTAAACCAAATACACAGTAGGAATAAAATATTCAAAGAAATTAATACAAATACATACAAGATAAAAGAAATTGCAAACAAAATTTATTCCATAAACATGTAAAAATATTTTTTTTGTTTATATAGGCCTAAACTGTATAAAAAATTAATCCAGATATAACCCCTCCCCCCCCCCAAAAAAAAAAAAATGCATGGAGATAGTAATCTATTATAAAATATTAAAAAAAAATTAAAAAATAGTGTACAAAGTGTACCGTCCTCGAAATTCATTAGTTAATTCTCAAATTTTATGATCGCATATCTGGTTTAATTTAAGCAACTTAAATTGGTCCAATAATGGCAACAGCACCATTTTTTAAAACAGATAATTTCAAGACTAAGAACAAAAACGAAATCAAACAAATCCTCGTGAAAAATATTTTCAATAAACAGATGAATTTATATATGTATATGAAAACATAACAACATACCTTAGTTTTAAAGTATTCACTTACGTTTAGTAGGAAAAAGTAGATCAAAACAGCTAACTTTAGGGTTTTTTTAATTGTCTGATAACAACACGTGGTAGGCGGTTGCTTCTTCTAATCGTGAGTGACGTCATCCTGATGAGTAGTATTTCAGCTCTAGATGGCGTCCCTTCCTGTTATTAACGGCAGAATGGCAACGGTCCAATTAAAGCGGCGGTCCAAATATGGCTACTCTCCCCCATAGAAGAAAACTTTTTATGAATATGTTAAATATAAATGGAGATTGTTTGTTAAATGTGATGCCTCTTAATGTGAACACGGTCATTGTCATACCTAAAAATTGTCAAAATAAGCTCTAAGCCCTCCAATATACATATAAACTATGTTATGCATGCATTGGAATAAAATATATATATATATATATATATATATTTATATTGTGCAGTTTAATAAAAATTCTTATATTAAATTTCAATATAACAACGTAATAACAAAGAAGATATTATTAAAAATATGGATTTTTTTATATTAAATCTGGATTTGATTACATCATCTGACATGTTAAACATTAATTGTTACTAAATGTGTACTTAAAAAAAAAAAATAAAAATAAATAAATAAATAAATAAATAAATAAATAAAACGTAATCTGTATAATTTTCCGGATTTAATTTAAATTCAAATCTCAGATTTTATCTGTCTGAAAATAACTGAGATTTTAAAAATTATCACTGTGGAAAAAAAAAAAAAAATCTTTAAAATCGCTTAATAAGGGAAAATTTCATTTAATGAAATCCATTGGAGAAAAAAAAGTGTAATAAAAAAAAAATTCCATATTTTAAAATACCGCCTTTCAGATTCGAAACCACAATCTACTGTGTGATGTACGTATTCCTTACCTGTTGCGCTATCGGTCCTCTGCCATATTTGTTGAATTTAAGATTATGTTTTGAAATCGAAAAAGTTCATTAAATTACAATGATAGTTCATTAAATTACAATGATATAAAACTTTTTCGAAATTTTATGATTTTGAGTATGACGAGGGTGTTCAGATCTATGTTAATAAATAAAAAAAATCAAGTCTGTAACTTAAATAGTTTCCGAGTGCAAGCCTCTGACGGACAAACAGACAAGCGAGACTATAAAGTGATAAAAAATAAAAAAAATTAAAATTCCTTAAAAAGTAATCATAATTTTATTATAAAACACGCACTCACAAACATATATATATATATATATATATTATGTTTTAGTTTTCTCTCACATACAATTCCAAAAGAACACTTCACACATTTCAAAAGAATAATAATAAAAAATCTATGTATTAATTTTTTTGCTAAACTATGCCTGAATAATTTTGACTCCATTTGTTTTTTATGCATTTCCATTGCTATTTTGCTATTATGCTGTAATTTATTAGAACAGCAGTAATAAAACCAAGAAAACTATTTTGCACAATCTCTCCTTATAGGGTTCGTAAGATTGCGCAGATGAGCAGGAGAGTTTGCGCACATATGTAGAAGAGATTGTTATTAGTAATAACTACAATTAAATTGTTAACAATAATAATTACACTTAAATGACATATTTCTAAGTTTTTTGTGAGTGAATGTTATTGTATTAGGAGGGAATATTTCAACCTAATGTTTAAATAATAAGAAAAGAAAGAATTTTAATTTAAAAAGAAAATTGAGATACCAGTAAAAGCCATTCTTACTAAGATTACAAAATAACATTAATCTGCTTGATAACATGTTTAAATTGAAAATTACATCATTTTAATTTCCAAAGTTTCGATGTATTTTGTTTGCTAATCGTAGTTTTTGTTGTGAACAATCGATGCAGTTATTGTTGCAAATGATGCATCTTTAGTACAATCACTTGCCACAAGCAATACATTGAATCCAATCAGTGGTCGAAGCTGTCTCCTGGTACAGTTCCAGACATTCAATGCACTCATCCTCATTGACCTTCTTTTAATTCCATCAGTTTTTTAATCCCACTTTTTCTAAGCATCTGATCTTCAGCTGTTTTTTTGTTTTTTTTGTTTGTTTGTAGCGGTATCCTTTTTAAGTCTCTTTTCATCTATATTTTGTGAATCAGTAACATCAGTTGCACTCTGTTTCCTTTTTATTTCGATGGCATTAAACTACTTGGAATGGGTGAAAGCTTTTCCAAAACATTGTAGGTGTTAATAGAAAACTAATTTTAGTTAACAAAATTACGTTATTAGCAAATTAATTGTTCATAAATTTAAAAAATGCATAAAAATATTAAATTAATCTATTAACAAATATATTATTAATATATTAACAAATATATTATTAACTTATGAACAAAAATAACTACATAAAATTAATTTAATAACAACTGTATTATTAATTTATAAATAAAATTGTTATCTACAAAAGTATTTTTTTGCAAATTAATTTGTTGTCAAATTTAGTTTCGACAATTATGTGTTTTTTGAAATTATTTCAAAATTGATTTATTCATATGTTTTGCACATAATTTGCAATTCATACCAATTTACCAATAAGCTGCGTAATCTCTCCTAGCAATGAAACTTATGGGGAATGCGTCATCTCTCCTAAAGTAGCAGATGCGCAAACTCTCCTATGTTGGTAGGAAAGATTGCGCGGCCTTTTATTTAATCATGGCTACTTATAAAATGATTTGTTGGTGCTCGCATCCTTAGTCTAGATTAGTGGTTTATATGAAATCTCTTAAGCTCAAAATATTTTGTACTACTGACATTCTATAAAAATTCTGATGAACAGGTTATGAAAATTCAAGCACTTACTTTGGAAAAACAAAACAAAATAGCAACGCTATATCCTCCAAGATGATTGGAACAATCAATTTTACATTCAGGTAGACACTGCTCTAATGCTGCTGTACAACTACTGGAGTCGCTTCTCGCGCACTCTACGCATTCCCTTCCAATCTCTTTGTGCGCGATATATCCTACCGAGCGATCTCTCTTGGCTTTACCTTATGTAATTTGAAACCTTGAAATTGCAATTTGTAGGTAGCTGAATATTACGCAAAATGTATTAATAAACAATGAGTTGCAGAATTGACGTTCGGGCTCAAGATCTGCAGATTTACGAGTTATAAAATATTTTTGTGTACTGGGCAAAAAAAAAAAAAAAAAAAAAAAAAAAAAAAAAAAAAAACTAATCTGCATTGGCTAACTTATACATAATCACATGAAATTAAAATTTGATATATTCTTTTAATGCATAAAATTTATGATTTTTTTATTTAGTTCAAATATAAAAAAATACATACTGAACTTTTCATAAATTTTATTACGCATTGAGCCGCCTACCTTTTACCTGGAATGTTGTAATATGCTTAAATATACCGAATCGCTGCGATGAAAGATTTCATATTTTTAAACAAAATATTTGTAAACGAACATAATATTGCCCCATTGCTTACGATAGCGTACACAGAACGTGTTATTCACGCTCATTTCTGTTTTGATTTTATAATTTTTAACAAAAATATTTCTACACAAATCTAAATTTGCGAGAACAACTGATTTCAGCAGCTTACACTCGCGCATTTGTGAATTTTAGGTGCGTTCATTATATAAATAAGTAGCACTTATATTCGTCGTTTGGTTCGTCTGTCTGTCCGCCTATCTGTCTGTCTGTCTGTCCATCGGTCCGCATATAACAGAGCAAAAACTACCCAACCGAATGGTCTGAAAATTTTAATATATAATTGTTGCAAAATTTTGTCGAGTCATTTGAAATTTTATGAAAATCTGAGTATAGTTTAATTACAGGGACAGACAAATTTTTCCGTTACATTACGGGCAATGGAAAAAATTATTTTAAGTGCATTTTAAAGATGGTACATCCTTTCAAACAGAATGAAATTGATATGCACTTATAAAGTGCATAAAAATATACACTCACAAGGGAACCACTTTTGGTGTAGCTCGCATCTAGCATTGAGACCTGGTGCATTTTAAAGCCCTATATTATGAAGTTTGAGAATAGATAAAATATTTCTGTTAAAATATTTCTTGATTATACAGCAGCATAACTTTGTGAAAATGCAATTTTTGAGACCACTTATCGCACTAGTAACATTATTTATTTATTTATTTATTTATTTTTTTAAGAAAAGCATTTAAAAATAAAAATTAGTTAATAATAAGTATAAAATATTGAAAAAAGTTTGAAAATTCCTTCAAAAACCCACGAATTTGATTTCGAAAAACTGCAACTTTATATTCATATTTTTGGCGGGGAAACAGTTGACGTTTATTTTCAAAAGTAGAGCTTTCCGGCAACCCTAGCCAAATGTCATAGCTGAATTTGTAACAGCTAAAAATTGCAATGTCCGACTCATTTCGCCACAGTAATTTTTCTAAATTGTGCAAAAATATTAATTTACTTTATGATTACTTTTACCGAAAGACCATTTAATACAGCAACATTTCATTTTAAACATTCGAAACTTCATTTCATTCGATTTCAAAAGAAAATACGATGCTTATTTTGTATTTCACTAAAAAATAGTTTTCAATGATCTTTCAATCTTTTATAGAATTATATTTATTACTTATATATTTATCGTCTGCATAGAAAAAAAAAATAAAAACCTAAAATTTGTTTATTATAGAAAAAAAAATCGCAATCTGATATAATTCTAGTAATATGTTCTGTGCATTTCTCTTTGGATAAAGCGCACGGAGAAATTGTAGCGCCATATTTGGCGACTTAACTCAATTTTGGCGCGAAATAAACAAATAAATATGTAATAATAGAAAATTAAATGTATAAAAAAGTTTGTAAAATATTATTTTAACAGAGAATTTTTTTTCGGTTCTCTTACTTTTATGTGTAGGGCTACAAAACGCACCAAGTCTCGATGCTAGGTGCGAGCAACATCAAAAGTGGTTCCCTTGTCAGTACAATGTGCGGTGCAAAAAATACTATTTAAAACTAGTTATAGTACGGATGCGCCTTATTTGTCACGTTTGACGTGCAATTTACAAATTGTTACAATTTTAAACAACATATATACAAACGAACTTTGAGTTTGGAGCCCGAATGCATTCGGCGGGGTGCACCGGAAATACTGCACACGATCCGGTCAGTATTGATTTAATATTTTTAAAATTAAATACCTGCGTAGTTTGGGTCCTTGATAACCTTCTATAAACTTAAAATCAAAGTTGGGTAAGTTTATATTTCCAAACAAAATCTTTCAAAATAACCTAATGTTGTGTACCACATTGTCTTCGCCAGCATACGCCTTCGAATTTATATTATTTTCTACATTTAAATGAAAATCTATCCAAATTGTGTAAGGGGCCGTCGTTACATTTACCGCCAAGTTATTTCTCACGTTTAGATATATTAAACTTTGAAATCTGGCAAAAAATCCCTAAGAAAACCTTCATAATATAAAAAACCCAGCCTTCCCTTTTAACACTTAAAAATATGTCTCTCACCTCAGAGAATCTGAAATCCCACCGCATGCGCATAAAGGAAACTCCAACGATATTGTTCCACAGTAGCTGATCTGATTATCTTCAAAGGGACTGCCAGCGAGAGAAGTGGGGTTGGGAGAGTGTATTAAAACGCAAAATATATAGCGAAATCTTGAAGTAACCTCGGAAAAGGAAGTTTTTAAGGGATTATAGTTAAAATTTTATTAAACCGAAGACTTCATTAGAAAAGTAAATATACGTTTAATAAACGGGTATTTTTTTTTTTTGTTGTTGTTGTTTTTTTTTGTTTTTTTTTTTGTTTTTTTTAATTCAATTACTGTTATAGAATTTTGAAATAAGAAAAAAAAAGGACTTTCAAAAACAGATATTTTGAAAGGGTTGGTATTAATAACTTATTAATAGTGTTCGAAAGGAAAAGGAACGATGATTAAGGGTTCAGTATACTACAAATTTGATCAAAATGTCGATTGCCTTTTTTAATATTAAATGAAAGCTTGTTTAATTGTGAATGTTTTGACTTCTCATTTTTACCCAAACGGCAATTATATTGCGCGATATTGTAAATTTTGTTAATACATCCAGAGCAATTACCCATACAAGTTAAAACTTTAAATAGAATTTTCTCCATGTTAATATTTTTGTCACTTTCCTGTTTCAAAGCTCCCCCATTTATTCCTTTATGCTGATCCAATGAACCTTCAAATCTAATCAGAAAAGCTCCTTATCATAATGAACCAAGAAAAAAAAAATAAAGTAAATCGGATAATTCTGCAAGAAAACTCATTTATCTAAATTAAGGGGAGGGACGTGACCCGTTCCCCTTTTATACTTAGCCAATTAACCTCCAAATCAAATGAAGAAAGCGCCATATCGGAATAAACTGGTATATCAAATTTGAAGCAAATCAAATAAATCTGCATGAAAAAACCATTTATATAAATTAAGGGGGGGATAGCCCCCGTCCTCCTTTTATATTTAACCAATAAACCTCCAAATCTAATCAAGGCAGCTGCTTAATATAATAAACCGGTATAACAAATTTATAGCAAATCGAATAAGTCTGCAGGAAAAAACACATTTATTTAAATTAAGGGGGAGGCTAGGCCCCCTTTTCTCCCTTTATACCAATTTAATGAACCTCCAAATCTAATCAGGGAATCTTCTTAACATAATATACTGCTATACCATATTTGGAGCAAATCGAATAGTTCTGCATGAAAAACCCATTTATCTAAATTAAGAGGGGCAGCCCCTTTCCTCCGTTTATACTTAATTAATAAACCTCAAATCTAATCAGGGAAGCCCTTTAACATAATAAACCTGTACATCAAATTTGGATCAAATCGAATATTTCTGCAAGAAAAACTCATTTATCTAAATTAAGGGGAGAGACTAGCCCCCTTTTCCCCCTTTATCCTTAAACAATGAACCTCCAAAGGTAATCAGTGTAGAGCCTTATCAGAATGAGCCTAGAAAAAAAATTGAAGCAAATCGGATATTTCTATCAAGAGTTATCGCGTTACATACGTACGCATATACATAACCGGTGGGCACATAAATATTCAAGCTTTAATAGCATGTGAGCAAAAACAAACCAGAACTTTAAAATAACTTTTGCAAACATTAAAATTAACAAGCTACCTATAAATGCTTTAGCAATTTCTGATTAATGATACTATGTTATTCTTATTAATATATTGCAGGTAATATAACTATAAGATATGAGTTTAATATGAAAAATTAATTAAATTATATAAAATTCAAAATGTCTTTAAATATTTCTTCGCTATCTCTTTCAAAAATTAAAAAAAGAAATATAAAAAAAAATAGTTTTATTTAATGAAATATATGATTTATTACACAACTTTCTAAAATTAAGGCTTAATATTATTAAATCTTTAGATTGGTTGTAATTTGTATTTATTGATATAATTATCAGGCACATTGCGTGATAGTAATAAAATTTTGGATTTGGCAGTAACTTTCTGTAGCATGTGCATTTTGTAATGACATTTAAGGTGTTACCGTGCATGACTAATCCAGAATAAATTATAATTGAATAATGTGGTTCACTGGATATGAGCTACATTTATAGGTTTGTCAATATTTTAGAAGCTTTGGAAATTTCATAAATGTTTTGATGTAGCTTTTCGGATTTATGATGTTTTCAATATACACATATCAATATATCACATTTTGTTTAAAACAACTTAAATTTCACAAAATTGCTTCGCACTTATTAATTTGTAAACATAGCAATACAAAAAAAAAGGATATAACGAATAATAAAACAAGTAATAGGTAATAAATAAAAATCAGTTGGATATTCTATAAAGTGCGAAATTTAAAACATTAATTTTAATATTGCATGTTTCGTGTATTTTACTTGACGACATTATTTATTAGAAACATAACTTTTTACTAGTCAAAGCTTTAATAAAAATATTTTATTATTTTTTTTTAGATAAAGTTTGATAATTTTGTTAAAATCTTGAATATAATTAATTTTACCTTAAATTTGTATTTATTTAAAATATACATAATCCATAAGAACGATACGTTCGATATATTATATAAATTATAAAAATGATGATGAGGGAAAAAAATATATATAAACATCGATTTAACATAAACAATATATTATGCTCGCCAGCTGGAAATTTTCCACGTATTATGAGAATCAAATAGAAAACCTAATTTTTAATTATCCAAATAAATATTTGTGCACATATCTCTTTTAACCTTTTCAGTGGCAAAAAACGTTTGTTGCTGAAAAAATTAGATGATTGAATTAAACCAGGATTTACAAACATATTTATTTGAAAATAAGTAAAAGCTTTTTTTTTTCATGTACGAGGGGCATTCGGAAAATAAGTTTCCCCTGGCGACTGTGGACAGAGCTATGTATGAAAGAAAAAAAAAATTAATGAGACATTAATGATAAAGCATAACTTTATTTTTCCACATAAGTACCAAGTACATTGGGACATTTGTCATACCGTTTTATAAAGACCTCCATGAAAAAATCAGGGCTTTGCGTACGGACGAAGCGTTGAACGGCTATGGGCGAAAGACGACACACCAGTTGAACGCAAACGTGCAAGACACCGATACACCATTGGGTCGACGTCGACCGGATTGTGACGAGGGATAAAACGTCGGTCCACCATTTCACGCTCGAATCGAAGGCCGCATCCATGGAGTGGAAACATCCGTCATTACCTGTCCGAAAGAAGTTTAAAAGAACTCCGTCTGCAGGTAAAGTGCTCCTCACTGTTTTCTGGGACTCCAAAGGAGTTTTGTTGCTGGACTTTTTGGAGGATGGAACCATCAATGATACGCGGTACTGTGCCACTCTGTCGAAATTGAAAGAGGTGATTCGGAAAAAACGGCCTGACCTTCTCAGATCTGGCGTTCTGCTGTTGGATGACAATGCCAGATAACACTAGGCGACTGCAACGCAAAACCATATTGCAAATCTTGGTTGGGAGTGCCTACTCCTCCCGCATGCAATCCTGATCTCGCACCAAGTGACTCCTATGTGTTTCCAGCTTTGAAGGAGAATCTCGGCGGAAGGCGCTCTGGAAGCAATGCTGAAGTCAAACAAGCCCTTCAACGCTTCATCCGTGTGCAAAGCCCTGAGATTTTCCTGGAGGGCTTTTTGAAGCTTATCAAGCGGTATGACAAATGTCTAAATGTACTTGGTAATTATGTAGAAAAATAAAGATATGTCTTATCTTTAAAGTCTCATTCTATTTTTTGACTTTCATACACAACTCTGGCCACAGTCGACAGGGGAATCTCATTTTACGACTCCCCCTCGTATATTATAAAAGCAAAATTTTATTACAAAATTCTAGTGCCATTCCGCGATTTGGGAATTTAAATTACGAAGGATATATCTTTCAGATGCATAACTAATGTAAATTTTTCGATAGGCTAAAAAAATTATGGAAGCTAACAATTTTTTTTTTTTTTTTTTTTTTTTTTTTTTTTTTTCATTTTTATTGAATACGGGAATACGGGAGAAGTACATATTCTATTAAACTTTCTGCAAAAATTTCCCGTTCCTCTTTTTTTAAATACACTGTAATTCTTTATAATAAAATATTGTATGAGATTAATCATATTTATGAAGAAGATTTTAAAGTCAGTAGAAAAAAATTGAAAAATACAAATGCATCATTAATTTTTTTTATGGCTCACCTAACTATAAAATTAACAGTTTATTTTAATAAAATTGAAAATTTTTGTTTAATTTGTTTATATAATTCCGAAATGTGTTTCAAAATTGTATGAAAAGAAGTCATTAACTACTTATGTGATATGTATATGTTACTGTGAAAGGCCGAAATTGGAGAATGTCGACTTTCAAAGGTCAATACAAATGTTGTAGAGCTTAAAATTTTGAGTAAAATGAGTACCTACGCTTAATATTTTTATTGAACATTAAGGTCACAATTCTACTTTAAAAAATTAAACACGCAGTTAGGGGGTTGAACTCAGAATTAATTAGGAGAAAACTGGAAATTGTTTTAATCCCTTCAGTTTATGTCTAAAATGAACGTACTATGTTTTCTTCCTCGTAATTGAGTGAATGTTAGAAAATATGTACATATTTATTTTAGAAAAACACGTTTGTTTGTTTTTTTTTGTTTGTTTTTTTTTTGGGGGGGGGGGGGTTTATTTTTATTTTTTATTTTTTTTTTAACATAACAATATCTCAAAACAGATAACTCTATAAAAAACATTGCCAATACAAATGTTGTAGAGCTTAAAATTCTGAATATAATGAGTACCATCATTATATTTTTTTGCAAGGTTACGGTCACAATTCTATTTCAAAAATTTTTTAATCAAGAACTTGAAGTCAGGAGAGACCAAGTTAACTTAACAATACCTCAAAATTGCGGCCTTAATATTGAAAAAAAATATTTTGTGTAGGTACTCATTTTACTCAGAATTTTAGGTTTCACAACTTTTGTATTGACAATGTTTTTGATAGAGTTAGCAGTTTTCAGATATTGTTAAGTTAATTTGGTCTCTTTCGGGTTCAAGTTCTTGATTAGCGATCAAGGCAAAATTTTGAAATAGAACTGCGACCTTAATGTTGAACAAAAATATTAATGATGGTACTCATTTTATTCAGAATTTTAAGCTCTACAACATTTGTAGTGACAATGTTTTTTATAAAGTTAGCTGTTTTGAGATACTGTTAACGTAATTAAAACAAAACGTGTTTTTCGAAAATAAATATGTGCATATTTTCTAACATTCACCGAAGTACGAAGATAAAAACATAGTACGTTCATTTTAGACTTAAACTGAAGGAATTAAAACAATTTCCAGTTCTCTCCTAATTAATTCTGACTTAAACCCCCTAACCACGGATCTAAAACTTTAAAGTAGAATTGTGACCTTAATCTTCAACAAAAATATTAAGTGTAGGTACTCATTATGCTCAGAATTTTGAGCACTACAACATTTGTATTGACATTGTTTTTGACAGAGTTAGCTGTTTTGAGACACTGTTATGATATGTAAAAAAAATAAATAAATAAACGTGTTTTTTGACTGTATATCTATAAATATTTCCTGACGCTACCCAAGTACGTGGGGGAAGACATAGCATATTCATTCTAGACCTAAACTGAAGGGATTAAAACAATTTCCAGCTTTCTTCTAATTAATTCCGAATTCAACCCCCTAACCACTGGGCTAATGGTGGCGGTCGAAAAGAGAAATGGTGTTTAACAGAAAGACTACAGTCTGTCGCTAGATTTTTTGTTTTACTGTCAGATTTGTCAGTTTTATGCAAAGTTTGAGGGTGCGCGTAACGTTTTTTTTTTTTTTTTTTTTTTTTTTTTTTTTTTTTTTTTTTTTTTTTATTCAATATCCTAATTTATATTGAATAGATACTGCAGTGAGTCATAATTTATTTATTTATTTATTTATTTTTTTGATAAATAAATACATTAAATTGAGAGTAAACGAGAAAACAATTGTTTTTACTTTTTTCAAGAACAGTACTCTAAAATATTTTCTTAAGTGTTTTCTGCTAAAACTAATAATCAGCTCGAAGTAGCTAGGAGTGGTTCGGTAGCTTCATCGCCCGAGGCCCTACCTTCCTGGTTTCCGGTGTCATTAATTTGTGCAATTTCCCTTTTAAATTTGTCCGGTTTCAATGTTTCTTTTTTTTTTTTTTTTTTCATTCTGGCTTCCGCTAGAATCTGTTACACTCAGGACGTGGCTGGGGACCTACGAACCTAGCTTCAGCAAAGGCGTCGGAATAAGTGGAAGAATAAAGGGCTGCGGACGAATAGGAGCCACTCGTCGCGGCGGTTGTAAATAAATAACCGCCGCAGCGAGCGGCCTCTTTTCGTCCGCAGCCCGTTATTCTTCCACTTATTCCGACCTTCTTACCCAAGGTTCATAGGTCTCCAGCCACGTCCCGAGTAAAAGGCACTCTAGCGAAAGCCAGGTTGAAAAAAAATCAAAAATTGAAACCGTAAAAATTTAAAAGGGAAATTGCACAAATTAAAGACACCGAAAATCGGAAAGGGGGGGGGGGGAGGGCTCTTGGCGATGAAGCTACCGTACAACTCCTGCTGCTTCTAGCTTAATATAATTAATGCATACTTATTCAAAATATCTGCTAGTTTCAGATCAGACAATGGTATTTCTCAGTATATTTTTTCTGGTATGAAATGTTGAGTACTTTAAAACACTTATAGTTTTGTTATTATCTACCAGTATTAATAAAAGTATCAAAATCCTAATAACATAAGTGTGGATATCTTTGGTTGAAGTCAGAATCAAAACCGATAACTAATTTTTTTGTATTCATTATCCATTATATTATTTTTTTCCAATGTTGAAATTTTATCTTTGGTTGATAATTTTTACATATTTTATTTGTTTATGAACATAAAATAAAAATTATAAAAATAAAATCGACTTTCAATTAAATTTAGCAATAGAATATTTTCTTGCGTTTGTAATATTGTCGCATTTCAAAGAAAAAAACATGTCGGAACTTGTACGTCCAACGTGGCAAATGTGGTGCGCTCGTACTATAACTAGTTTGATAAATATTCAATATAAAATACAAAATATTCAATACAAAATATTCAATATAACTATTCAATGTGAATACAAAATTTATTACGCTTATATTTATTAAATTTGGTATTTCGGAAATAATATGTCCCCATCTCAAATAGGGGCCCCACCAGTGGCTGAGAGGTTCTGCTCTCGAAGCTGGTAGAGGGGAGGTGTTGGGTTCGAACCCAATCGCGTCCGTCGGCCTAACCGTTTCGGAGTTTTTGTGGTTTTCTTCGAAATCATGGATTTCCATGCGTAAATACGGGTTAGGTTCCCTTAGAAAGACCCCTCGAAGGGCACTCCCGCTCTGGCCTATATCCCAAGAGTAGATAATCGGCCGTCAAAAATCAACTAACCAACCAACCATCTCAGATAGGACCTAATCAACATGGCAATCTAGAATCATTATGTACCACGGGATATCATTGAACTAATTGCGTATAATAGGATTTACTAGAATGAAGGAAGCTTTTAATAATATATTTTTAAATTTTGATTCGATTTTCATAAAATTTTAAATGACTCGATAAAATTCTACAACGATTAAATTTCAAACCATTCGGTAGGATAGTTTTTACGCTGGTATATGCGGGTTAGACAGACGGACGGACCAGACGACGGCTATAGGTGCGACACATTTATATAATTACGAACACACCTAAAACAAGTTGGAAATTGCTCGTCAAACGTGGCAAATGAGGTGCGTTCGTACTACAACTAGTTTTATAATTATTTTTTACACCCCATATTGTACTGAATGTATAATTTTTTGCACTTAATAAAGTGCATAGTCTGTAGCATCATTAAAATGCACTTTCAATAACTTTTTCTCCCATTCCCCGTAATGTAACGGAACACTTTTGGCTGTCCCTGTAATTAAACTATATATCCGATTTTTCTAAAATTGGAAATCTCGACAAAATTTTGCAACAATTATATATTTAAAATTTCAGACCATTCGGAAGACTGTAACATCATTAAAATGCACTTGCAATATTTTTTTTTTTTCATTGGCCGTAATGTAAAGAAAAACTTTTGAATGTCCCTGTAATTGAACTATACATCCGATTTTCATAAAATTTGAAATGGCTCGACAAAATTTCGCAACAATCATATATTTAAAATTTCAGACCATTCGGTTGGGTAGTTTTTGCTCTGTTATATGCGGACGGACAGACGGACTGAACGACGACTATAGGTGCTACGTATTTATATAATTACGAACGCACCTAAAAAGGGAAAATTGATTTGACATTAAGTTAATAATAGGCACAGCCTTATTAACACGTTAGGTGCCACGTCAGTCACTGGTGACTGACACTGAACTTTCCGTTTAGAACACGCTATTCACCGGTGTCTGACGGTCTAAAATATGATATAAAACTAAATATATATATATGTATTTTTAAGTAGTTACTTGAAATTTATTTAAAATTTACTTACCTTTTATTTATAACAGGTTTATACTTTTTAAAATTACTTAAAACATTTAAAATTTTTCAGCCTCAGTGTGAGTCACCGTGGCACTCAACGTGTTAACCTTACTAAAAATGCACTAGAAGCCAAAATTCACTAGTGATTGCGGTTCTGGATTTTTTATAACCACTTTTTTTTCTAATAGTAATATTCGCCTTATAAATTACGAGATTAAAACATACGACGACCGCTATTTGGAAGTAGTGATTAAAAAAAACCAAAAACAGAATTATCCAGAAAAACGATATTAGTTATGTTAGTTATACCATGCTAATATTTGAATTCATCACTAACAGTGTTGTTAATTTCTCGGAATTATGAATTCAAAATCTCTACCCGTCTTTTTAAACAGAAATTTTACTTTATTTAACCGATGACAGTCTGTCATAAAAAAAAAAAAAATGAAAATTAGTTTTAAGAATTCCTTATGTATATTTTGAATACAAAAATACATTTAATTTGAAGCACATATTGCTATTATTGATACTTGAACTATAATACCAATACTTGTAAAATGTGGAATTTACATTAGAACTATTTGTAATGAAATGCCGAAACTTTAAATTGTAACTATCTCACATATAGACAGTATTGCGAAAGTATTTACTTTATGTTGGAAATATTTTTTTCTCATATTTCGCAATATTGAAAATGTATATTTTGCAATTTCACTAACAAAAATATTAAAAAATATAAAAAATAAAAAATATTTACAATTCCAAAGTAAATATTTTGCAGTTCGATTGTAACTTTTATTTTACATATTACAAATTAGTAAAATATGTAAATGTTATTAACTTAAGTGAAAATATTAAACATTGGAAAAAAAATAATATAATGCATACTGAATACAAAAAGCATTATTTGTTTTGACGCTGACTTCAGCCAAACATTTTCACACTTTTACATTTGTAATGTTACAGAATTAGAGAGTTATAAACATTACGCAGAGATAATAGCAAATCTGTTTCAAAATATTCAAAATTTAATACCAGAAAAATATACTGAGAATTACCAGTGTCGAACTTGAACCGAGTAGGTAATGTGAATATGCGTGCAGCACACTTTTGGATTACAGACGATTAAAACGTTTTTATGATTTAAAAATTAATGATCGACCCTGAAGCACGGAGAAGTAAATGCAAATTCCCGACATATTCAACATTCACCATTAGTGCATCGTGAATGTCGATATTTGCCGGTGTAAGTCAGAAATAAGCATATTTAACAAATATTTGGGCCATACACCAAGCGACTATGTGAATGACATTCATCGGTGAAAATCGACATTCTCCAGATTTCGGTCTTTCACGATAACATATATATTTAATGTTAACAAATATTTAAGGTCTTGCTGTTAGTGTTTTCTTTAAATTTTTACCATGGGGAAAAATCTTTTCCGATGCCTTTCAATGATGTTATATTACATCAGAGGTAATAAAATGAAAATGATCAACGAAGGGGAACTGTAAAATGTTTTAATAGATTATGGAATGCGTAGCATTCATCGATCATTTACAGAGACGCAGAGAAGAATTCGATGACATGATCGACTATTACCGATTTCATTGTGTTCAAAAATTTAATTTCTTAAAAACATCTTTTTAACTTTGAAAAAGAGTTTACAATCTGAGCCTGGTGCATTATTATTATTATTATTATTATTATTATTATTATTATTATTATTTATTTATTTATTTTTTTTTTTTGTTTAAAGTTGCAAAACAAACATCATTTCTCATATTTTTTTTTAGCTTAACTAGAAAAACGGAATGAGATAAAATTTGCGGAATAAGGTAAGATTTTGGAATTTATATATAGAAGTGTTATAGTTTTTAATGTATATTTTTAGACTATTAATTTAATAAGTTCTAAATTTTGAGATTAATACTAAAAAACTATACGTATCTTAAACAAAAGAAAAAGAATTCAGCAGAACGCAATTTTTTGGAACTTCAAATATGTGAATCCCAAATTCTACTCGTTTGTGATGTAATTTTTTACTTATTCTTAAGAAAACTCCAGAATTGCTATTTATCTGAAACTATTAACTACTGTGCGGTGACCCTCACAAAATGTTTCTTCTATACCATAATAACACAATTACTTTAGGAAACGAACTTACAAAGAGTATAGGGCCGTATTTGTAAAATTTCACAGTGATCAGTGTACGAAAAACGCATACAGCGAAAGCGTTCAACTTGGGAAAATGAATTTTAAAATTAAATGAAAATATATATTTTTAATTTTGAATATCAGTTATAAATTTGTGGCATGTTTGTCATAATAACCAACTGACTTACAAATGTAAATGAAAGGCTGGTGAATTGTTAATCTAAAAATGAATAGCAGATATGTATAGATGTGATGATTACCAAAGCAGAGAGATAAAACCGATTATTGAATCAACGTATTTTTTTCTTAAGTAACATATTAAAATGTCATATTTGGTGAAATTGCATCATATAGTTGCCGTGGTATTTATATTACAGAATATACTTTTCGAAGATATATTACTGATGTCACTTAGATCGAAATTCATCACCGTTATCTGTTGGGTGATATACCGTAATTTCCGCCGTATAATCCGCGGATAAATCAATTATGTTTGGACCCAGAAACCATATTTAATAAAATATAACATATTAAATCGCGGTAAACATTTATCTTCAGTTATTAAATACAATTTCTGTGTTGAAATATGACTGTTTGTTTCGCGGATTATAGGACGGAAATTACCGTACACCAAAGTCTAATGACCTACATTTTAAGTCAAAAATCTAATTAACAATATATTAAGTCAATGAATCCAATGTTAGATGAAAATTAGTGTAATACTTTCTGAGTTAAAGCCATTAAAGTATTTGTGTCACAGAAATACATACAGAAACCTTTTTTAAAGCAATAAAAGCGTGTTAAAACGTCACAAAAAACGTAAATTCATAAAATTTGGACCTCATAAATTTTCCAGGATTGTAGAAAATGCCACTAATATATCATAAATACCTCTGTGGGAGATTATATTGTAACGTCTAAAATGGAATCTTCACTTTCTTTATGACTTGAAATTACGTCATTTTATCACCTATTTATAAAAAGCATAAAAGCTTGCTGTTTTGTGTGTTCCTGTAAATGAAGTATAAATGCTACGCACTTCAGCTTAAATACAGAATGGGTATATGGTAAACCTGAATTTATATGGTAAACCTGAATAACACATATAAATTAAATGCTGATTCGGGTATATTTACTAGACTTATAGTACTGGCTCACTTAGAAACAGACAAACGAAATTCATAAATATTTTTCAACTATGTTCGAATATGTTAAAAAGGAATTTAACAACAGTAAATCCATATTCTATGTGTTATTAATTAATTTATTGCTTCACCGAACGATTTTTTACTTAATTTCAAAATCGTTCCATTATGATAAAATATATTCGGATCTCTGGTAAAGCAATGCATAGTGCAATGTGGGGGGGGTATTTTGGAAAATATTCAATATATAATAAATTCTAATTACAGTAGTACCCAGACTTACGTTATCCCACATTTACGTCATCTTTCTTGGGAAAAAATCCTTAATTAAGATGCACTTTGAACATTTTGAAGATTTTTGGTTCTATGAAGGGAAACTTTCTTGCAACAATCAAGTGATAGCCTGAAAAAAATAACAAATAATCACTAGAAAAAGCTTAGAAAACTCAATCTTTTGTTACAAAGAGCTTCTAAATGTAAAAAAAAAGAAGGAAATTTGAAATTTAAAATTTAAAGGAAAATCGATGATATGATGTCAAAATTAGATTTCGAATTCCGAATCTGTATATTTGTGTAACGCAATTATTATAAAAGCAACTAACTTGAAATTGCTAAAAAAGACTAATTTAATTAGAATTAATCACATAATTACTATGCGATTGGCGACTAGTTTGCATTGAGCTGTACTCTCGATACGCCACCTATGCCTTTAAGAGGTCTCAGGTCTCTTAAAATTGGAAAAAGTGAAAAAAAAGGACTATTTTCAAAATTTAATATCTTAATGTGTATATGATTTGAATACACAATTTTAATTAGGATGAAATATATAAGTATTTTCTTTCATTTCATGTATTTAACAAAATTGCAAGATGCAGAATTAGTATTTATTGGGGGCTCTAAACTGTCAGGTATTTGTCGAGCAGAAATTTGTATGAGAGGTTACGCGCAGGTTTAGAAAATAAATTTTGCAACTAGAAGGAAATTTTTTGTGCTTAATTATTCTTCATATTATAATAATTACCTGAACATAAATAAATTTGTATTTAAAGCATTTTTATATTTTTAATGCAAAGATGTATTTAGCTAACACAAACTTTTGAAAATTTCAACAGTATAATCACCTAAAAAAATTTTTTTGAACAATAAAAAGGAAATTTTAGGTTCAAATTATACAGAATAACACGGAACATATGCGTTGAAAATTATATGAACACATAGTCATAAGTGTTTGAGATATCATGCGCGTTATGCCAAAAAATGTCATTTGGAGAAAAATGACTTTAAAGTTTGGGAAATGTCGATTCATTTGTTACGCGCGTATAATTCTAAAAGCCACAACTTCTCTTCTAATGGGAATTTCAAGGAAATAATTACATCAAAATGTTGAGAAAAGATGGGAGTTTAACATCTAAAAAATAAAAATTTCGAAAATTTTGAAGCTTTAAGAGTCCCGAGATCCCTTAAAAGTTAATTAACTTATCTGAAAAAAAAACGCGACACGGACCAAAGCGGTGTTGCAATTTTGCGACCTCTCTTGAAGCGCGCTTAACACAATTCTAAGTTTAAACTTTGAACAATGGTTTTGTTTTAAGTACACTGTATGCCAAATGATGTTTAAGTATACACTACTTTTATTGTCAGCACTGAATTAAGTTCATGAGTTCAGAATTACGTTAACGGATTTAGATAAGTTAAAAAAAGTTATATAGAACAGTAATGTTTGATACTATTTTGGCTTCATATATCTCTGGATTTTCATGTATATCGATTTATACTTTTCTAGTGTATACAGCTGTAGCCAAACCTACGTTGTATTATTTTACACAGATTATTTTATCAACTTTTTTTTGTAAGAATACCGTTACTAATTAATATATTTATTGTACGGAAACTTCTGTACGTGAGTAATACTCAACTTTGACAATTTATTTCACGATCATTCTGAAAATAATGAGAAGTTTGTGATTATGTTTTTTACATTCTTTTATTTAGTTTAACTTGGTTTTCGTATGTAAAGAGAGCACATTTTAATACATTTTTTAAGAATTATTTATATATATTAACTTGTATTCAGTCAAACTGAATACATATAAGAACTTAAAAAAATATATTTTGAAAACCTTACACAACATCTACTTTTAACTGCCAATTAATAAAGATATTCATAATAATATAATAATTAAGAGATAGAATCCTTTACATAAAAGCTATTGCTTCTACATTATTTATTTGGTGTTTGAAAAGTGACAGTTAAGAAAATTAATGATAAAAAACACCTTCAAAGAAATTAAAGATGTACAAATGCATATTCCTGAATACTGCCTGGTTATAATATGTTTCTTGCTTTTTCATAAACTAGGTGTTTCTAAACAAAATGGAACAAACTTCCAAGGGTGATAACAAGCATCAAGGACGGACAATTTTTGTACAGGAAACTAGTATCACAATGTACTTAATTCTGTCAAAAATATAATGTATTTCATCCCAGGTCAAACTTGGATTTTTCACTTGTTACTTTAAAAATAGCAAAGATATTTAATTATAACGATACTTTCAACAGGCTTTGATTTATATGGAATAAGATGACAAGACAAGAAGTACTGGAAATTGCACCATTCATATCCAAACAAAACTGAGCTAGACATCCTATTATTCAGAATACAGCTCATAGTCCATAGACTGTATCACTTAAATGGAGTTACTCACAGTGATATCATCACATTTCATACAAGCAAAGTTCGTATGATGAAAAGTTTGCTAAAATATCTTCATTATTGCTAAAATCGTGAACAAATATTAGATTTCAGCTGATAGTGACACACACAGTACAGTAGAGTCTCGAAAATCTAAGGTAATTGGGGCTGGTACTACCTCGGATTACTGAAAACTCAATATATCATAACACCATATATCATAAATTCTAATTACAGTAGTACCTAGACTTACGTCATCCCACATTTACCTGTAAACATAAAAGAAAAAAAATAGGACCAGATTTCCTGTAGGAAAAGGAAAAATAGTTGCCCTTATCGTACCGGAAAAATTTCCGACCCAGCTCGGAATAAAATCAGTAAAATCAGAATAAAATCCGTAAAATTGAAATAAAATCCGTAAAGTACAATTTAATGAATGTTTCCTTTATTTTACGGATTTTATTCCGAGCTGGGTCGGAAAATTTTCCGGTACGATAAGTGCAACTATTTTTCCGATTCCTACAGGAATACTGTTCGGATTTTTTTACAGTGTACGTCGTCTTGCTTGGGAAAAAAATCCTTAATTAAGATGCAATTTAAACAATCTAAAGACTTTTGGTTCTATGAAGGGAAACTTTCTTGCAACAGTCAAGTGATAGCCTGAAAAACATAACAAAAAGTCATTAGAAAAAAGGTTAGAAAACTCATTCTTCTGTTACAAAGAGCTTCTAAAAAATGTGAGATGTAAAACTGAGATGTATAAAAGAAAAAAAAATGTCTGCTCAAACTTCATTTTAAGATTTTTTCACGTACTTAAAGACAGGATCGGCGCAGCTAGGAGGACAATAAATTGTAAGCTAATAATTTATCGATTTATACAAAATTTTTTATTGCAAAATCATTTTTTTTGCTAATGTTAAATGTATGCAACATTATCCCTAAATGCAATAGAATATGTTTATTAGATTTTGAAATTTTGAATTTATTACTTTTCCTTTTTTGCTTATGAGAACTTCCACTGTTATTCTTGCGACCATTCGTGCGGATTTTCACAAATACTTGCAATTATTTTACTATAAAATATAATTAAGATTAAAAGTGATATAACCAGTAAAATACTATTGTGCTCCACTCATTTAATATATATCTAATTTGTAACAAAAAGCATTCCCCTTATCTATATAATCAATCAAAATTTTGTTACTCTTGTGACCAGAGTGTCACAAGAGTCATTTAATATATACATAAGTAAATTTTTTTTTTGTTATAAATTAGATATATGTTTGTGTGTGGAACACAGTTGTATTTAGCTGGTTACATAAATTTTTATCTTACTTATATTTTGTAATAAAATAATTGGAATTATATATGAAAATTTGCTCTAATTATCACAAGTTTAACGAATGGACGTTCCCTTATGTAATTGTACCCCGATTTACCTCGCTAGTCTAGGAATGAATTGCCGACGTAATTCGAGGTATTACTGTATATTTTAATATTTTTTTATAATTTTTTCTTTTAATATTATATGCAGACGGATGAAGTTGTACTTTAAATAATGCGGTTAGTGTCGTATAATATAGTGTGTGTCTATAAAATTGGAATACTTTTGGAAAATTCTCAAGTCCACCTAGCAAGCTTGCCCTACAGAACTGAAAAATCCCAAATAAATGTTTGATATTTTGAAAAAATAATACAAAGTCAATTTTTTTTAAGTAGGATTGTTTTAATTCAATGATTGTTTGAAAAGTTACGAAATTTTCCAATTACCCTGTAAATTAATTAGAAATTCAAGATTCTTAATAGAATATAATAAGATTTCTTTATGTGTAAGCATATGTATATTTAAACATAATTCGAAAAACGCAATCTTTTAATAGCATATTTGTTTAAATTACAAATTGTTATTTGGATGTTAAATTTTAATGTTATTACTAACACTGAATTTTACACAATGAATAAGAAAATTTCCATTAATACGTTTAATATTCCGATTGTCGTATTGTTTATTTAATACATTGAAGATTGTTACAAATGTATTAAAAATAAGTAAATAAATTTACTTATTAGTAAATCTTAAAAAAAAAAAATATATATATATATATTATCTTATTAAAAATATTTCTTTAACCTTTTACGAAATATATTTCGCACAATTCGATTATTTTACAAAAGCATCATTAATATTTTTCATTACTTTTACAGGTATATATATTATTACTTGCTATGTCAGGAGATTGTTGTATTTGTGAATATTTTTTTCCATTTGAAATATTTGAACCGTGTTCAGTGTTCACTGAGCGTGTATATTATATACATGGATTGATATAATGTTTATGACTAATTGCAAGTAGTGGCATATTTCGTTTCCCAATACTAAGGTTTTTATTTCTATAAAAATTACGTGATGTGGAGAAAGTTTTTACTATATAAACTAAAGAAAAATCGTTGCTTGCAAACAGCCACTTAAGCACGAACTACGCTTACATTTTATAAAATTAATTACTAGATTTGTACAAGAATGCGACGTACGGGAATGTGTTGTACGACAGCTTTTATTGTGTAAAATGGGTGATACTAACGAAACAGATGTATTTCAAAGAAAATTATAAAAATAATTCATTTTTGTCTAAAGATATAAAGAGAAATAAATTTGAAGTTACAAATTAATTACAATTTCAATATATCATATAACATTAAGAAAGCGAAAATATTGTTTGATTCATAGATTATTATAATTTTTAAACATATGATTATCCACATATCCCAAAGAAAGGACAATATAACTAAATATAATCTGTTCTATTACAGAAATATTTTTAATATTCAGAAATAAATAAAAATTAGTCAGATATATATTTAAAGATATAAATTAATTGCAATTTCAACATGTCATAAATCAGTAAGAAAATAAAAATAATGTTTTATCATAGATTGTCATAATTTAGAAAAAATTAATTATGTGTGCATCTAAAAGAAACTCCAATATAACTAAATGGAACTATCTACTCTAATAAATATATATTTTAAAATATTCAGATATATCTTTAATATGTATATATATATATATTTATTAACACAATTAATACTAATAAAGAAAACAAGTTGGAAATTGCTCGTCAAACGTGGCAAATGAGGTGCGTTCGTACTATAACTAGTTTTATGATTATTTTTTGCACCCCATATTGTACTGAATGTATATATATTTTTTAATTCATAAGTGCGTAGTCTGTAACATCATTAAAATGCACTTGCAATATATTTTTTTTTCCATTCCCCGTAATGTAAAGGAAATTTTTGACTGTCCCTGGGATTAAACTATGGATCCGATTTTCACAAAATTTCAAATGGCTCGCCAAAATTTTACAACAATTATACATTTAAAATTTCAGACCATTCGGAAAGCTGTAACATCATTAAAATGCACTTGCAATATTTTTTCCCATTGGACGTAATGTAAATAATAACTTTTGACCGTCCCTGTAATTAAACTATACATCCGATTTTCATGAAATTTGAAATGGCTCGACAAAAGTTTGCAACAACCATATATTTAAAATTTCAGACCATTCGGTTGGGTATTTTTTGCTCTGTTATATGCAGACAGACAGACGGACGGACGGACTGAACGACGACTATAGGTGCTACGTATTTATATAATTACGAACGCACCTAAAAAGGCCCAGATTATGTTGAAACATGTGTTCACTCTTTAGCGAAAATGATATCTATACTCTAAATTCCGTTATTCAGAACAATGGTATAATAAAATATAGATTTTGTTTAAATAATATAATGGAATATTTCCAGAAAATGGCTTTGTCTAGATTGGAAAATAACAGGATAACTTTACGATTTTGGTTTAAAAAATTTGCAGTTTCCATTATAATAAAAAAAAATAATAAAATCTATTTAAATATAAAATAATAATGCTACTGCTAAAATTATTTATAAAAATTGAAATCGCCCCAGTTGTTTCTGAGAGCGGTACTTCAATCAGCTGTTCCTTAGAGTTTTGCAATTATAGTTTGTTAACACAAACTTAACTCTCTGTGATTAACTGAATCCGACCTAAGAAACTCATTTAAGGTGATCTGAGACACAGAAATGTCCAAATTTTCTAAAAACGATTTATTACATTAACAATTTTTCTATTTTTGTCTGCTTAAAATGGCGTTTAAATCATATTTCTATCTTAATTATAACAGGGAATATTAATTTTTTCGTTTTGATTTGTTTTAAAAATCTAGCTTTCAAGCAATGATAGTCATGGAAGCTAGTTCTTGTGAAAATGCGTTTTTCTTCATGATGAGTTTTTTCACCATTTCTCGTATTTAAATTGTTATGTCAAGAACCGTTAAAGGTAAATGGGTAAATATTTCAAACTTGCAACATGCCTTTTTCAATTATGTTACTTTAATTTTGATTCACTAAATTTGAAAAAATAAATTTACTTTATGATTTTTTTAACTTAAATCATTTTTTTAATTTTTTAAAAATTAATGATTTTAAAAATACTGAATCAAAATTAAATGTTATAAATTTCATTTATTTAAATGAAAATAAATTGAAATTTTACTAATAATATTTCAAGTTATAACGATTTTAGATTACCTCACTTTTCCAATAAAATAAATTTAAAAATTTTAATTTAAAAAATGAGAAGTTCTATCATGTGATTATTTTTTACAAATGGTATGATTAACCATCACAAAAGAATTCAAAATTTTAACACAATAAATAAAAGTTATTTTAAAATGTGTCGTGGACCCCCTTATGCTAGCATAATAACAAACTATAAAATAGGGATTCTACTTCAGAATTTAGTGTCGCCTACGATAAAAAAAAAATATAAATATATGAATATAGGTAGTACAAAACATATTTCAGTTTCAAAAATTTAAATAGCCGTTTTTATTTTATATAAAATGATGTCATTCGCATGCGCTGAAGAATTCCACCTTGACGATCCAGTCATAAACAACATTTATAGAAAAGTACGCAAATGTCGTCACTATCACGGAATAATACACAAACCCAGTAAAAAACGATGCCGTCATTCAAAAGAACTTGACGAAGAAATTCGGGTATCTAATGATTCATACACCTTCATTTGTTTCTAACATTGACATGGGTACTGAAAATTATATATAGCTATAATCGTTCATTTATATATAGGGTAACTTGAGGATAGATGACCATAGAGGAGAGATGGCCAGTCTAAATATCTCTAAAACCTGTCATATATTGCAGTATAAACATTGTTCGTATGAAATAGTTCAACGAGTTTATTTATTGCGAGGTGCAGTTGTGTTTTTCGATTATAAGAATTATTATTTATTTATTTATTTATTTATTTTTTTTTTTGACTTAGGTATCTGAAAGTTTTGCAGTACGTACATTATGTATATTTTTTACTGTGTGGACAATTAAAGTACGTATATAATCTACTCTTTACTTCTAAGACTAAAACAAAGACGTACAATGGCTAGTGATGCTTTAAATTGGGCGACCATCAGTCCTTCAATTTTAGGAGAGATGGCCACATGAAATCGAGGAGAGATGGCCGTCTTTAATCAATATTTCAAAATTATACTTAGTGATGATTTTAACTGAATATAATTAAATTTAAAATAAATATAAAACGTTTACGTTTAATAATATATTAATTGATATAATTAGTTACATATTAATATAATTTGTTAATAATAATAATAATAATATAATAAGACCTAACGGTGTATTTGTTTCAGAAAATATTGAAAAACGTCGGAAAAACAAATACTGTCATAACAAAAACTGTTAAATTTGATAAATAATCTAAATTAACGTAATAAACATACAATTAACCCGAGAAAAAAAGAACACGACAATTTCAGTAGTGAAGAAAACGAAACACATTTAAATTATCAGATTCTACAGATTCCGAGTAAATAGAATTGGATTAGGATCACTGTGTTGGTTGTGCAAAACAATATAATATCACATACAAAAAGAATGTCTAGATACAATGCATAAGGTGCCTGAAGTGTTTCCATGAAACGTGTACAAATTATCAAGATCTTAACGAAACATGTGGTAAGGTTTTATGAAAAGTGAAGTGTTGAAATTATACTTCAAATTTTGTTTATTCGAGTTTTCTTCAGTCATTTTCCATCATATAACTGCATCTTTACAAATTGCTATATATTTTTCATGATTAACTATACGAAGTGTATTATTTTTTTGTTATTTAAATTAACTTTTTCTTTCTTGTATTGGACGGTCATCTCTCCTCGGCATTAAGGTGAGATGGCCATCTACCATTTAAATTTTAATTTTGTTTAACACTTTTACTTTTCAATATTTAGTTATTTTTTGCGTAAAATATTATGAGTATATGTATACGAATTTTAAATATGCATCACTATTTATTGTATTTGCAGTCTTAGAATTTTTATTTCAATCTTTAAAAACTATGGTCATCTATTCTACAGTTATCCTATATAGGGGAGAGTAGCCGAATTTGGACCACTTCACTTATTTTCAGGTGTAACTCACTTAAGTTTTTGAATAACTGCAAAACATCATTACACAGTGTCAATCTATTCATCTACTAAATAAATCTTTAGATCAATTTTTTTTTTTGAAAATGCTAAATTTTATTTTAATTTGAAAAATTTGTCAAAAGTGGTCCAAATTCAGCAACTGGTAACCTAAGTTGGATCTCCAGTCTCCTAAATTGGTTCAAATAAAATCAGGTTGTTTTAATAAATAGCGAATATAACTAATTTTATTAAAAGCAAAGTTTGCGATTAATGAAACGATCAAACAAAATACCAGCAATGAAATATGATTGCTGGAAATGCTGGAATATGATTGAAATATGATTGCTATGACACAAGCAATGAAATCAATTATCTGAAAATAAGAGTAATTGTTTTAAATCAGAATGTATTCAAAATATAAATGAACGTCATCAGTAATTATGAATAGAAATTGTAGAACTAATTGTCAGTTATTTGAATATCGTGTAAGGAGTGATGCAAAGCTGACGCATGAATTTCGTTTATTGATTTTTTTTTTCTTCCAGAGCACAGAACATGGAGATTTGGCAATCTGAACACGTAATCATTTCTGCTATTTTATTTTTCTTACAAATTAGGCAAAATCAATCATCACTGTCTAGATTTTTCTTTTTAGATTCTGAATTATTAGACTTTTTTTTGCAACAAAACTTTTCTTTACATTATGTTTATAGTTCTTCCCTTACATAATTTTCTTGCTAATAGCATTACGCCTGTTTTATAAAACTTGATGTTCCTATTGCTTTTGTGCTGTGATAACTTCCGTTTTGTCTTTTTTGTGTTTTTTCATTTCAAGATTTACTTTATATGGCGAAGATGTTAACACAACTGTTTTTTGCCTCCCTCGGTACTTTGATTTAACTGAATTTGGCAAGGAAGATAACATTTCTGATGATTTGTTTTTGCTTTTGGGGAGGTTTTGTAGCTGCAGACTTTTTGCAGGTCAATTTCTTCACAACTCACTCTCTCATTTTTGTTTCGTATATCTTTAACAGCTTTTGCTGCCACTGGTGCTTTTCTCCCAGACAGTTTGTCTGTGTCTTTTTCAACATTTTCAACATTATATTAAAATAGTGTTTTAAAAATATGCTCTTTTGAATAATACGCTACGATTAATCAAACGCAAACATTATATATTCAAACAGTTTTGAATTCAACCCCCCCCCCCTCCCCCACGGAGGCTTGAAGTAACCACTCCCACAGGAAGGTTTGAAATTTTATGCATTGTAATGGCAAAAAAGTTTAATTACATCCTCCAAAACTGTAAAAAGTCTGCTACCCCCTTGGATTCGCAAATATTCTCCGGGAGGAAAATGTTTAAATTCAACTCTGTAAACCAAATATGCCGTAGGAATAAAGAATTCAAAGAAAATATATACAAATATATACAAGATAAAAGAAATTGAAAACAAAATTTATTGCATAAACACGTAAAAATATTTTTATGTTTATAAAAGCCTAAACTGTATATATAAAAAAAAATTAATCCAGATATACAAAGAAAAAAAAGAAAAAAAAACGTGTATGGAGATTGTAATCCATTATAAAATGTATTTAAAAAATTAAAAAAAATAGTGTACAAAGCATACCGTCCTCGAAATTCATTACTTACTTTTGAAATTTAAGATCGCATATCTGGTCAAATTTAAGCAACTTATATTGGCCCAATTATGGCAACTGCGCCATTTTTTTAAACAGATAATCTCAAGGTTAAGTACAAAAATGAAATTAAACAAATCCTCGTGAAAAATATTCTCAATAAACAGATGAATTTATATATGTATATGAAAACATAACAACTTACCTTAGTTTTAAAGTATTCACTTACCTTTAGTAGAAAAAAATTAGATCAAAACAGATAACTTTATCTTTTATAATATTGCCCGAAAACAGCACGTGGTAGCCGGTTGCTTCTTCTAATCATGAGTGACGTCATTCTGATGAGTAGTATTTCAGTTGTAGATGGTCTCTCTTCCTGTAAGTAGCGGCAGAATGGTAACGGTCCAATTAAAGCGGCTGTCCAAATATGGCTACTCTCCCCTATATATTTAATTCTGAAAATTTTATTACATACCGATTTATAAAATTGCATTCTTTCAGCTTTTTGATATGAGTTAAGTAAATGCGATCACACATATAAGGAATTCACACATATATACTTTAAAATATATTTTTATAGCAGACGATATTCTTGGCATGGCACGCATTTTTATTTTTTATTTTTATTTTTTATTTATTTATTTATTTATTTTTTTATGGGAAAATGACAACTAAAAGATAATGTAATCTAGTATTTCTTCGTTACTTTCTACAGAAATGGAGTACGTCAGTTTACACCCTTACATAAAGGGCTTTAACACTTAATATACATATATATATATATATATATATATATATATACCAAAAATAAATTGAAATATAGTTTTCAATAAAATTGCATTTAAAAGTACTTTTTTCCTATACAATGGTGTAAAACTTGAAAATGTACGAGGATTATTGGTTTAGAATACTGCAGTAGATATTAGCTGCATTTTTTCAGTGATACACACGTTTCTTTTTACGGCTGGCTTATATAAAAGAACGTTGTTTTTTAGTGACGACATTTTAATTGTTGCTCGAAAAAAATAACATACCGGGAGCTAAAAAACACAAACGTTCGATAATAGGGGACATTTATTTTTGGATTGCAAACAAACAAAATAATTAATGCTTTGTCAGTTTTCGACACATAATGTTACGTAGCTTGGAATTTAGAAACATAATAAAGTTTCGCTGTAGGCAAACATTCATAAAACTAACTAGTAAATCTGCAGATCAGGAGCCTCAACGTCATCTTTGCAAGTCATTGTTTTTTCACACTCATTGCATAATATTCAACTTCCTACAAATCGCTTTTTAAAGTTTTCAAATTACATAAATATTTATGAGCATACAAGATACTTCGTAAAGTTTCAGAAATTAAAAGTGTTGAACAAGTGGTTGTACATTGATGTTCTGAAATTCTGATGAGCTACTTATTCTGGTAACTTTTTAAATCAAAAATTGCATTTCTTCAGGCGTCTCTGCCTCCCTGAACCCCCCGTAGTCTATTTAAATTTACATTAGTAATTTTTTATTGATTGTGCGGATGGTTATAGTATATCTTAGATTTTTTTACGCTCTGATTTATAAGGATAAGCATAAGTTTTTTTTTTTTAAATTAATAAAATTTAAATTTAAAATAAAACATTCATGTTAACCGTACACAGACAATAAATCTTGAAGTAACGCCAAAAATGTAACCCTAAAATCCGCTACATTCGGCACAACACAACGACGTGCTTAAAAAAAATAATAAAATAAAAAAACGGATGAAGTCAAAGAATTTGGTCCCTGTTCCACGTGCTTGTTTTGTTTGGGCCGAATGAGGGCATTTAAATCTGAGCGATAACGCACATCGTATTGCAAACTGTTTTTACGGCATACTGCTTCTCCATCTATCTCTTTCCTCCGTGAATAATAGTTAATTTTATTTTACTCAAGATCTTTTTATTCCAGCATCTTTGTTTTCAATAAATGACGTCTAATTCACCTGCTATGCGTACTTACTCAAAACTTTTCATCTTGTTATATTAAGAAATACTCGAGAGTTTTCTTTTTATTTTTAATATGCCGCCATATTAATTTTTCTATTCTTAATTTTATTTTTCATTTTCCTGTTTCACGACAAAACATTTCAATTGAAAATTGTTTAAAAGAAAATATTATTCCGGGTTTTGATTACTTGGCAACAATTAAAGAAATATTGGTAAATGTTATGGAAAAATGTTACGTTATTCTCTATGAAAATAATGAACTTTTGTATTTTTAAGCAAAATATTTCAATAAAATAAATAAAATAAATGAAATATTGTCTATTTTTATTTCTGGGCTAAAATCCTTCTATATGCAAAGATACAAATGCATTAATTCATCTGTTTTGACGTTGGCTTTACTCAAGCATTATACACGCAATTATTCTAATATTATTAGAACCAAATACGTTGCTAGGCAACAGAGAAAGAAAAGGAAAAAAATGAAATATGCATTATGTCAATTTGATAAAACAAAATCCTTTATATTATTGGAAAACATGCATAAAATTCCCCCCAATATTATAAACCTAATTAAAAAAATCTCGCAAATATATTGACATAATTTATTGGAATAATTTAATAACGTTATTTAAAAATTTCAGCATCAAAAATTTACCATTTAAATCCATTTTTCATATGAGCCATTTCTTTCAACAAATGAAAATCTAAAAATCGTCTGACTTGCCATTGAAAAGCATTATAGAGCAAAATAAAATGTTCCATATTTCCCGAACGAATGAACCAAATTTAACCCAAAACTATACAGCTAAGTCCGGGTACCTCATCAACATGCCCAGTGAATTTCAAGCCGATCGGATGCTTTTTGCGGCAGTTATCGCGGAACAGACAGACAGACTAACAGACAGACAGACTAACAGAAACCAAAACTTTTCGTGTCTCCACAGTAAGCCTTCACTGACGTTTCGGCAATAAGGGCATCACTTGTAGATGTATTTAAAATCTTCGAGAAATAAAAATTTATATAAACTAAAATAAATTTTATAAATTGACTTTTAAGGATATTTAAGATAATCTAAGAGGTAAACTAGCTTCTAGTATTTTTAGATAATAATTTTTAAAATATTGCTTAGAGTTTCATATTGGCTAATTTATAAAGAAAGAAAAAAAAAAAAAAAAAAAAAAAAAAAAAACCTAACAATTGCTGATGATCACGTATCTTACACCACAATGCTTTTATTTTTTACACAGTAGGAATAGAATGTTTAACATAAAAGCAGTTTAAATGTAACAAAGCATTTTTATTAACACTTGAATATTTTTCATTTTATTACTAAACGATGAAATATTCTGAAAATTTTATTAAAATATTATTTCATATGTTAAAAAATCCCCCCGGTTCGGCATACAGGCGGAGGTAGAATTCGAAGCTAAGTATAATTTCACCAAAATATAAATAAATAAATAAAATAATTGATTAGAGATAAACCAAGTTTAACAATTTTATCTGGCCGCTTTTGACGAGTTTTCAATTTTATTTCTTTGTAAGAGCTGATTTGATCAGAATTGCATTAACAGGACAATTTTTTCTTCAACTCCTATCTCTGTTTAATTTGTTTTTGTTGTAAGAATTGGCCCTATCAAAAACATGTCAATATAAAGTTGCAGATAGTATTAAGAAGATTTTTAATAAGATTAAGTTAATTTGATAACTTGAAAATTGACG
Source organism: Maratus speciosus (assembly GCA_963932465.1). NCBI lineage: Eukaryota > Metazoa > Arthropoda > Arachnida > Araneae > Salticidae > Maratus > Maratus speciosus. Next base: position 425,850,104 of record OZ010795.1, on the reverse strand, counting down.
AAGTTATGAATTGTTTCTCCCTAAAACCTAATTTTTTCGCCTCATTTTTATCTTTATCAAAATTCTGGGATACATAAGTTTTTGGACTTTTTTCTAGGAGTTATAATAACTTTAAACTGATTAGGTTCAGAAGTTATGAGGATTTTTTTCGGTTTTCACAAAATACCATTCTATCCCCCCCCCCCCTTCGATCAATTTTGCTCATTAACGAACTTGGCCGAAGTTTTCAGCACCTTGATTTTATGTATCAGTTTAGAAGAGATTTGTGCAGAATTATGGAAGTGTCCATAAAAAGGTGATGTAGATAGATATAAAGTTTATAGGTGGAGAGGGGTGGGTTCTAAGGGTGATGATCGGTGTAGATCTGCAATTTTTTTCAGAAATTCTAACATAGGGGAGAATGCAATAGATATTATTTCTTACGAAATCTACCTAAAAATGTTGCTGAAAAGGCTGTATAAAATTTTTCTACGCAATTTTTCACTGTTTATGTAATGTTCTTTCACATTTTTTTTTTTTTTTTTTAAGTTTACATCTAGGATGTAAAACAAGATAATGCACAAATGCCCCCCTCTCCACTTTTTCTAAGATACGCACTGACAATATTAAAAATAAGAAAAAAAATGCTCTACTTTTTTCTTTGTGAGATAATATGAAAAATATATACACGTTAAAATAAATATGGTCGCTTTTATTTTCGATTAATTATATGAACAATTTTCGTATAAATTTATTACTAACAGTCATTAATGTTCAAAGAATATTTTACAAATTAATCTGAAAAATACATGCTATTATTGAAAAAAAAAACTTTTAATAAATGTATAAAAAATTTAGAAAAACAATAATCATTTAATGAATTTAAAAAATAATATCATTAATAATTTTTTCCATCAAGAAAAAAAAATTGATGAACAAAAATTTTTTTTGTTCCTCACTATGCAAAATTTTATCGGAAAAAAAAGATTAATATTAATAAAAAATAGCATCAATAATGTAATCCATTTGATAAAAAAAAAAAAAAAAAAAAAAAAAAAAGCGACTCATCGAGTAAAAATAGAATAATTAATTCACTTAGTAACATTGGTTTAAATTATATTTAATCTAAAGCTTTATATATTTTTTAAATCACGTTATGCTGTTCATTTCAAACTTTGAGTTAAATTATAAAGACAATAAATCGAATTATTTTTTTTTAGAATGCACGTAGATGCGTATGTTTCAAATACGTAGCTTGCATACAGGTTTGTTACGGTTGGATCGAAATTTGGATAATAATCTTTTAATAATTGATTTTTCCTTAAATCTTCGATATTCAAATAGATGTAGTTATGATGGACATTTTACACAAATAACAGTTGACATACATCATATAATTATGATTACTGAATAAACTTATAGGTAACATTCACATCGATTTGAAAAGACACTGCCATCAATTGATCTCAGAAATATCTGATTATCGTAGTATATCTGCTATTTCACTGTTCAAAATGGATTCGGGTATTTGCGATTTTATTCAGATCTTCGGACTTTGCAGGTGAGAAAAAAGAAAAATCTCTGTATAATGATCGACAAACCAGAGAGTAAAGATTTCGGCTCTGTGCACGAGTCATTTATCAACCTGGTTCAATGGATTGTCCAATAAGTAGACTAAGCAGGCGAGAGAAAAAAAAAAAAAAAAAAAGTCTCTGTATAATGCTGGACAAACCAGATTGTAAAAATTTCGGCTTTGTGCACGAGGCATTTATCATCCTAGATCAATGGATTGTCCAATAAGTAGACTAAGCAGACGAGAAAAAAAAATATCTGTATAATGCTGGACAAACCAGAGTGTAAAAATTTCGGCTTTGTGCACGAGGCATTTACCATCCTGGATCAATGGATTGTCCAATAAATAGACTAAGCAGGCGAGAAAAAAAATCTTTGTATAATGCTCGACGAACCAGAGGGTAAAAATTGACAGCGCCGCAAAAATGAGTGTGAAAATAAATTTTTTTTTTGAAAAAACAGGAATTACGGAGCTGTACGCAGATTTAACATGAAAAGTGATCATTTTACGCAAACTTTGCCCATTAATGATACTAAATATAATTTTTTTGACTACATTTTATGGATCTGAGGTTAAATATCCCCTTCGTAACTAAAAAATAAAAAATGAGCATGCCTGTGATAAAAATCTTCATTTGCTATTACAAAATAATAATATATAATAATAAAGAAAGAAGTTTGTGTGTGAGTGAGTGTGTCGACGGTGTTCTGAAGAGACCGCTGCACGTAGAGCTGCAAAATTTGGGGAAAAGGTACGTCTATATATGAAGTTTTGAACCTTGAAGCCCGATTTTCGATTTTTTGATTAGAATTTTTTTATTTAATTTTTTACGCGATTTTTAGCACTTTTTTATGTTTTGAGGCGATTTTTTCCATATAAGTGAGAAGAATATGGTTTCTTTCTTTTAACCCAATATAGTAAACTTTGTTCCCTTTTCAAAAAAGTTTATTTGGAATTCGTGCAGCGATTTTTGAATTTTTAGCGAATTTTTTATGCAATTATTCAACAGCATTTAATGCATTTAATAAGGAGGTTACCGTAGAGGGACACAGTTCTGTCGCCAAACGCCGCCAAGTTTATCGCCAACTTAGCGGTATATCACCAAATTTGGCGACCAAAATGAGTCGCCAAAAGTGACGCCAACTTGGCGATATCTCTAATATTTCTCCAAATTCCCATAGACTTCCATTGTAAACCAATATGGATTACTTGCTTACAGAAAATGAGCAAATTGAAATAATATTTTAATGCAACAAAAACTAATATTAACTTAAGGGATTATATTAATTATATTTAAGGGAATCCAAGTAAATTAAATTGTGAATAAAAGTAACATGATACAATGCTTAGATTATTGTATTTTATTGATATTTTTGACGAAAGGGTTGCCAGTGCTCATTTTGGTGAAAATTATAGTTAATAAATGAATTGAAATGGCTATATCCGTTAGAAAATAATGTAAACAACTCCCAAATTAAAAGAAAATAACTGTTATTTGTTTAATTAAAAAAAAAAGAATCAAAAACCTTTTTAATGCGAGATAAACTTTATAAAATGGAAATATTTAATTTAAATATGAAAGGAATGTTTATAAAACTTAAAAAATAAATTAATATGAAAGAAGCAATTGATACATTATTTGGCGATTTTTCGCTTCGCCAGGTTAATAAAAATGTGCCTGAAAAAAACTTGAAGAAATAAAATTTAAGTAACAGTCTTTTAGTCCTTCTTTATTACTTTCTTCTATCTTCAATAGAAGAAAGTATTGTAATCGAAATTTTTTTCGACTTCCGGTTTTCGACGGATTTGCATGTTTTAGGGGTCAGAGATTCCAAAAAACATGTTTATAGAAAATGTCTGTCTGTCTGTGTGTCCGTCTGTCCGTCCGTCCGTCTGTCCGTCTGTCTGTCGCCATTGTACCATCAAAAAGTGTATGAAGTTATGTATAGAATTAAACCAAAATTTTATTATAAGTTTTTGGCTATGGCAAGCAGGTCCACCAGGAATTTGGAAAAAATTCGCCGGTAGGGGGCGCTGTAATAGCGATTTTTGTGCGATTTTGAATATTGTACCGTCCAAAAGTGTATGAAGTTATGCATAGAATTAAACCAAATTTTTATTTTAAGTTTTTGGCTATGGCAAGCAGGTCCTCTATGAATTTGGAAAAAATTCGCCGGTAGGGGGCGCTGTAATAGCGATTTTTGTGCGATTTTGAATATTGTACCGTCCAAAAGTGTATGAAGTTATGCATAGAATTAAACCAAATTTTTATTTTAAGTTTTTGGCTATGGCAAGCAGGTCCTCCCTGAATTTGGAAAAAATTCGACTGTAGGGGGCGCTGTAAAAGCGATTTTGAATATTGTACCGTCCAAAAGTGTATGAAGTTATGCATAGAATTAAACCAAATTTTTATTTTAAGTTTTTGGATATGGCAAGCAGGTCCTCCATGAATTTGCAAAAAATTCGCCGTTAGGGGGCGCTGTAATAGCGATTTTTGTGCGATTTTGAATATTGCACCATCGAAAAGTGTATGAAGTTATGCATAGAATTGAACCAAAAAAATTTTTAAGTTCTTGGCTATGGCAAGGAGGTCCTCCATTAATTTGTAAAAAAATCGCTCGTAGAGGGCGCTGTAATAGCGATTTTTGTACAATTTTTGTGCCATTTTGAATATTGTACCACCGAAAAGTGTATGAAATTATGCATAGAATTGAACCAAATTTTATGTGTTTATTTTTGGTCATGTCACGAATGTCCTCCCTGAATTTGGAAAAATTCTGCCGGAAGGGGCACTATAATTGCGATGTCTGTACCATTTTCATTATTGTACCATCGAAAAGTGTATGAAGTTATCCATCTAATTGAACCAAATCTTTTGTGCATGTTTCTGTCTATGGCAAACAAGTCATCCCTGAATCCTTGAAAAAATTCCGAAAGAAGGGGGCGCTATAATTCCGATCTCTGTGCCATTTTCATTATTGTACCATCGATCAGCGTATAAATTTATGCATACAATTGAACCAAAATGTTTGTGCTTGTTTTTGGCTTTGGCCAACAGGTTCTCCTTGAATTTGGAAATATTGCGCGGTAAAGGGTCTCCGTGCTAGCGATTTTTGTATACTTTTCTTGATTTTTCGTAGTTCTATTGTGCATCGGCGGCTCATGCAGCGGCGGGAACTCGCTTCCTGCTATGCCGGCTATTCGCAAACAGCTGATAACGACAGAATAAGGAAAAATTAATAATTTTAACAAATATCATGATATAGATTAACTCGTTTTTAGTCCGTTTAATTGACTTGAGCAGAAATTTAAGATGAAAATCAAAGTTGGTATAGTATTGAACTAATAATATTGAAGTATTAACATGTGTAACTAGGTTTTGAAATATTAAGATGTATAAGATAGAAGAAAGTTTTGGGATTGGCACATCCAACTAGTTTTTTTATTCAATTTAATTATCATTTTTATATAATTTTCCCATCGTATGTCTTACAGGAGAAATGCTTTATTTGTGAGTTACATGCTAATTAATTATTACCTTGGTCGCCAAACAATGCAATTTTAAGCCACAAAGGCAGAAGCGTGAAATAAGCCAGACGAAGGTCGCAACAATTTTTTTTTAAGTATAGGAGAACATTTCGGAGTAAATCTTTATATTAAAATGTAAATTATATAAAAAGGAGTTAAAATTATAGCTATGTAATCAAGTATTTAAATTTTAATGTAAAAATGTGCCATATACACACATATTTTATAATCTTCGATAATCAAGCCACCACCAAATGACATATTTACTGTATTATTGAAAGTTTTTTTGGCACAGGTGTCATATACGCTCCATGGTACAAAATGGGCTCCAAAATGTCGTTATTTTGCCTGACATGGTAACTCGGCTATTGTTGTTTATTTATTAATAAGTTGTTTATTTACTTTTATTTTCTTTTTTTACAGTTATATAAACTGTTTTGTTCTATAGACATTATTTAAACTTTTTATTATTTATTGCTATTTCCTTTTAAAATAATAGAAAATAATTTAAATATATGTGTGTAACTGGTATTCAAAAACGATGTTTTCACCAAATTGGCGTGAAAAAAAAAATCGCGCCAAACCCGGTACGTATCTATGCCTGATAGTTATTTACATTATTTTGATTACTTAGTATCAGGCAACAGATTGAAGAGCATTTGGTATATTTTTGATATATGGGCTTTGGTGAGTTAGAGAAAATGGCCTTGGCGAGTGAAGTGAGTTTTACGTATATTTACTGGCAAACTATTTATTTTTCATATACATATAAGCATTTTTTTTCAATATTTATTTTATTTATTTATATAAAGAAGATCTATTTATCTACCTTTAAATACGAACAGAAATAATTTGTGGTTCTACCTGATTATCCCGTAGACCAAAAAAAATATCGCCAAACTATAAGATTAAATGCCAATAATGGGTGATCGTAAATGTCAAATTTACTTGACATTAAACACTTTACACATGTTTGTTAAGTCATCAGGTGATTTTTAATTCGATATTTAAGTTTCTTCGCGATCTGCTGCAATTTTTTGACATTCCATTTTTGACCTATAATACTAAAGTAATTTCTACCTTCATTTCAATAAAGTTTATTCGGATTTCGTATAACAATTTTCGAATTTTTCGGGTATTTTGTATGTGATTTTTAGTGTATTTTAGCGATTTTCTACCAATTTTCCACATTAGTGAAAGACGTTGATAGAAGTTGAATCAACTTTCAATCTTCGAGCACAATATATAATTTTTCTTTCTCTTTTCGAAATTTGTGCAGCGATTTAAAATTTTTTCGCAATATCTTATTGTGAATTTCAGAGGTTTTTCGCGATTCGTGCAGTTTTTTTTTTGTACCCGGGCAACGCTGGGCAAGTTAGCTAGTAATAATAATAAAGCATTATTTAATTTGACGTTTAAAAGGGAAAAATAAAAATAACTAAAACAGACTTTCGCCGATAAAAGCTGACTCGGACTCCAGTTCTTAAAGTTTCACTTTTAACTTAAACAGACCATTGCGGGAGGCGGGGGGGGGGAGGGGGGGATGGTCACATTATTTGACGCAGAGGAAAGTTACAGCGATCTTTGTCCTTCAAACATAGCTGTACGAATCCCATTTGCATCAGGTTCGTGTTCAGCGACCCAAAAAATATAAACGCACCAAATATCATAACTACACCAAATCGTTCCCCTATTTGTCCTTTCTGAGCAACTATTGAGTAACTCTTTAGTAACCTTTTTGAACTTGGACTATTCTGTCACTGAAAAACTTAAGTATTATTATTTATGCGAGAGAGTTATTTTTTTTTTCTGGTGTGTATATATTTAATATGAATTCGCTGTCCTTTTACCAAATGTCCCTCTATTTCTCTAATTATATATATTATAAGTATAATAAACACTACAGATAACCCATCACACAAAATGTGAAAAAAAATAGAAACAAAACTGTAAAACAAACATATTATGGAAAATGGCCATAAAATATAATAATAAAATAATTGTAAAACTACATTGATATACTTGGTGACTCACCTGGCGTTGAACGCGCCCATGACAATACTATTAAATATACCTGAAAATAGTTTTGAAAGATTCTTATAAACGAAATTTTTTTAAACAAAACTACTGGTGCAGGTACTATGAATTTCGGTATCTTACAACCTCACATTTGCATGATATTATATTTCCAAATGAAAATATATCCAAACGATTCTGAAGATGAAGCTGTACTGTTGCATAAAAACTTTCTGAACTGCTGAAAAATGCTGAGAGAATAAACTACATCCTAATTAATTTCAGGAACTTGGGCTGTATCATAATGGCAATTCATTACATACACAGTCACTTCAACAGTTTCACAGCGTATTTGACATATATGAGCAAAGAGCAATGTGGACGATTACGCCAGAACATTAAAATAAATGAAGACTACTATCAGGTATGTTTAGCTATACATATGATGAGAGCATATGAAGAACAGAAAATTAGACTACATATACTATTAACATTTAGTATTGCATTAATCATAGGTCTAATATTAATTAGAATAATACAAATCTTACGATGTTTATATCTCAAAAATTTGAGCTGAAGAAAAAAAAAATTATATTACGAATCAGCACAACAAATATACAAAAAATAAGCTCAAAAAACCTTAGCTATAAAATAAGTGTTGGACTGTGTAATGTTTTCGCAGCCTTTGTAAACAATTTTTTATATTTAGTGAAAGAAGGACTAGTAACTAAAAAAGAGAAATTCTGCTTTTTTCTGAATTTAGTGTCACCACCGATGAAATGTATTTTTTTATAAATGTATACATGTAGATAGTACAAGATATACTGCAGTTTTAAGACTTAAAATACACGCTTATATTTATATAAAATTACGTGATTTGCATCCTCTAAAGAATTCCAAATTTACGAAGCAGTCTTAAACGACATCTATAGAAAAGTATGCATATGATGTCGCTATCGCGGAATAATTCACAAACCCAGCAAAAAGCGATGTCATCATTCAAAAAATTGGCTGTCTAATGATTCATATGCCTTCATTTGTTTGCAATATTAATATGTATACTCAAAATTAAATATAGTTTGTAATAGCCCCATGTTTTATAAGAAACCATTCATTTTTTTTTTCAAAATAGCAGGTATTTTAAATACAATTCGTTTTCAGTTGTTTTGAGAAAGTGGCAACAAAAAGATATAGTAATCTATTATTTTTAGACTATTTTCCCTTTACTTCCTACAGAAATGGAGTAATCAGTTGCAACCCTTCCATAAATAGCGCTAAAAACTAAAAAAAAAAAAAAAAAAAATCTAAAAAATAAATTGAGATGCAGTTTTCGAACGAATTGCATCTAAAAGTTTTTTTCCTATACGCGTGAAAATTGAAAATGTGCGATGCTTAGAAAATTAAAAAATTGCAGTAGAGATTATCAGTATTTAAGCCTACAATAATACATCTGCTTTCTTTTAAGGCTGGCTTATGGAAAGGAACATTAATATTTAGGGACGACATTTTAATTATGGCCCTAAAGAAATAGCATATCAGAGGCTAATAAGTAATTTCTTCTCACTTTTTTTCTCATCGACTCATTTAATATTAAAAACAAAATATTTTTTATCGTGCAAACTCTTTGAAATTTTTATGAGTCATTAATATAATGTTTTGAATATCTCTGTGGAAATGTATTCAAAGAATATTGATATTTAGTTGTAAAGTTTTTTTTTTTTTTTTTTTTTTTTTCTTACAATGAGCCATTTAATGTTAAAAACAAAACAGCTCTTATTGCCCAAACAATCTTAAATTTTTATGAGACATAAATATATTATTTCAAAATCTTCGATTAAAAAATAATGATATTTAGTTGTAAAACATCAGCAAAAGCTAAGAGAGTGTTCAAAATCCGATTTTCCAAAAATAAGATTTTTTTTTCATTTTTTTTTTTAATTTCAATTTTAACATCTCTATGTTTCAAGGTTTATATATCTAATGCAAATTATGTGTCCAAATATCTTATAAAAAGATTGCTTTAAAATGCCAAAATTAGGAGTAAAAAAAATGTCTCTATGAGGTGCGGAGTCACTTTCAGTCACGAATTTTTTTGAAAGGTTTCTTATTCGTAATTTTCAAAATTAAGTACATTGTCGTAGAGAAGAAGATATTTGAATTAAGTGAATATTTTTCGTTTTGCACTATCGTTTAAATTCGAGCAGGCGTGTGCTTCGAAACTGGGACAGCAGGGGTGGGGTAAGCACGATTTTAAAGTTACTTGATTTTTTTTTTTTTTTAAGAACTCAAATTCGTATATCTTTATGTGGTTTGTGTCATTTTGTACGGAAATTAAGCGTGTACTTTTATTTTATCTGCATTTTGAAATGTTTGGCAGATATCAACTTTGGAATAACTCCAAAAAAAGAGCCTTTCTAACCTTTGGATTTCCATTCCTCAATTAGTGGAGTGCAACATTTCGAGAAGAAAAGGGTGTTCTTAATGATACTCATCCACATTTTCAGACCTCCAAGTGCTACGCATAGCTATTACACACACGTAGACAAGCAATCTCTTTTATTTTATTAGTTCCGATATTGAAACATACATTTAAATAGAAATAGAAACTCTAAAAAAAGATTTTTTTTTCACATTTTTAAAATAATTAAATTAACTAAAATTAAAATAGCTTTAAAATTTTCGTTTAGCTCTGCTTTTGAAAAATTAAAAACTTGCTATGTTTTGGCGCCAAAAAGTATTGAAAAAGAGAAATCTAGTGCATAAAATTTCAGTAATCTTTTCCAACTAATAAAATAGTGGAAATAATCTTTGTTCTAAGCATTGTATGTTTTCTGAAACTTTCATTTTTCTTTTTGAATAAGAAGAAGAAAAAAAAAAAAAAAAAAAAAAAAAAAAAAAAAAAAAAAAAAACGAACTATACGCGTGACCTGAACTTATTAATGAACAAGGTTAATGAGAAATTGAAAGTTTTTATAGCTTTTTTTTTTTTTTTTTTTTTTTTTTTTTTTTTTTTTTTTTTTTACTAGAGTAAAAGTTAATTTCTTTTTAAATAGCTGTTTAATGTATTTATTTATTTGTTTTCTGTTATTGAATGTTTAGAAAGTGTGGATTGGCGATGATGGGATTTGAACTAGGGATCTCATGATCAGGAGGTGAGAACGTTAGAGTCGAGCAAAAGGCCAAGCCAGTTACTCTAAGCTAGTAACTCGCTTTATACTGATCATGTGAGATGAAATCGCTACACACTCCATCCCCAGTGAGGAAGATGTATTGCTGACGTCTGACGAAGTATATGCAATCGTGAGTGATGCTGTCATACGCATGTATAATGCGCAGTATTACAGGCATTGTGCTGTGAGCGTTTCACAGGCTTTGGGTGCAGGGGATGATTTATTTAGTGCTGCCACCTGTTGTTTATGAGAGGAGATGATTGTTGCTGAAGGCTGTTGTTGCGTATTTATCCGGGTCACCACTTTAGAGAGTTTGGATTGGCGCCGATGGGATTTGAACCAAGGATCTCATGATCAGTAGGCGAACGTAAGCGCCGAGCAAAAGGCCAAGCCATTTACTCTAAGCTAGTAACTCGCTTTATACTAATCATGTGAGATGAGATCGCTAAAAATGTATTTAATACTATAAATATTTGAAATTTGTGTGTTTTGAAATATACAATATATTTTGTGAAATTAAAAAAATCAGAATTATTGCGATTTTAGCTTCGCATCTCCAATTACACAGTTTCTGCACATACGTAACACAATTCACGCGTAAATTATATAAAGTAGATCCCAAATAAGAAAGAAAAATATTTTTTGATACCAATCAGAATTATTGCGATTTTAGTTTTGCATCCAAAATTACACAATTTCTTTACATAAGTGGTACAATTTGCGCGCAAATTATATAATGTAGATCGCGTAGCAGAAATGAAAACATTTTTTCCCCCTCCTTTCTTATGTATTTGACCTTTATACAAAGATTCCGGAGCAGTCTTTGTTTCTTCTATATCTTAAAAAATGGCTGAGTTATAGCATTTTGAATTTCTAGCGTGGCTGACATTTTGAAACGTCCTGAATTTTGTCACGCGATAACAGGCGTATTTATGAACTGATTTGGATGTAACTTCGTTTATACATAGTACATACCAATGTCTTGGCCGAGTTCGTTGGCCAGCATCATCCGCCGTCTTGTTTAAAAATGGCTGCCATTTAATTTTTTAAGAAAAATTTAAATTTGAAATGTGGTACCAAAAAATTGAAAATTGAAAAAATATTTTTTTCTTATGTGTTTGACCTTGATAAAAAGATTCGGGAGCAGTTTTTGTTTCGTCTATACCTAAAAAAATGGCTGAGTTATAGCATTTTGAATTTCTAGCGTGGCTGACATTTTGAAACGTCCTGATTTTTGTCACGTGATAACGGGCGTATTTAGGAACCGATTTGGATGTACCTTGGTGTGTACATAGTACATACAAATATCTCCACCGAGTTCGTTGTCCAGCTTCATCCGCCATCTTGTTTCAAAATGGCGGCCATTTAAAAAATTGTAAAAAAAAATTAATTTAAAATGAGATACCAAAAAATTAGAAAATGAAAAAGATTTTTTTGTATGTGTTTGTTCTTGATACAAAGATTCCGGAGCAGTTTTTGTTTCTGAAAATTTGTTATTTTGTTTAGATCTTAAAAAATGGTTGAATTATAGCACTTTGAATTTCTAGCATGGCTAACATTTTGAAACGATCTTGTATTTGTCACGCGATAACACGCGTATTCGCCTATTTCGATATAAGAAGGCATGTGGATAGTATACATCAATATCTCGACCAAGTTCGCCGGCCAGCTTCATCAGCCATCTTGTTTCAAAATGGCGGCCATTAAATAGAAAAAATTATATTTAAAGTGAGGTGGAAAAAAATTAGAAATTGAAAAAGGTTTCTTTCTTAAGTATTTGACCTTGATATAAGGAATCAGGAGCATTTTTTGTTTGTCTTTATCTTAAAAAATGCCTCAGATATAGCACTTTCAATATCTAATGTGGGTGATATTTTGAAAAATCTGATTTTTTGCCTGCGACAGCACTCGTATATATCAATCGATTCCGATGTGAGTGAGCATGTGCACAGCAATTACTAAAGTCTCGACCAAGGTCACTGGTTAGCCTCATAAACCATGTTGTCTTAAAATGGCAGGCACTTTAAGAAATCGCCGAATTTGGCAGCCAAACATAAGTTACTTTAAATAAAAGCAGCTTGGATAAAGCTGACTAATTTCGCCAAATTCTCATTCATAATGATTTAGTATTGATAAAAATTAGTATTGAATCTCCTATATTCGGTTTCCATTAAATTGAACTTCGTGTGTTTGAATAACATATGCTGGCTTTTTTAAAATAAGGAATATGAAAGCTACCTCTTCACTTTTTTTATATTCTAATCTACACTCTTATTCAAAAGCTAACTTCTTACAACAACCTGGATGGTGTTAAATTCTAGATTCCCTTAAATTTAAGGTTCTTTTTTTAAAGTGTGTTGCATTTGCCATGATAACTAATTTTCGTCTAATATTTTATTCTACGATTTTATAAAACTGGATAATTTAGTTTGTATTGCATATTTATATTTTAAAAGAAATCAAATTCATAAGACATACACTGGATAAACAAATGGGATGCTATTAAACATCCCACTTTAAGAAAAAATCATCAGTAATAGGATAATATTAAGAATTATGATGTTATTGCATTTACTAATAGTAGAGGTCTAGAAATTAAAACAATATTCATTATATAATTCTATACAATAATTGAGTCTTAAACAAATAATGAATATTTTTATTAGACACATTTTAAGTATACCATAACATAAAATATAAATTATGACATTCATTTCGAAACTCAAGATTCATTAAATTTACGAGTCTCTGGCTTGTCTGTAATTTAAATTCATTGTAGCTATTATCAGGAGTATTATGTGACATTAATATTATTTTGCGGTACGAAGTAATTTTTGAAATCAGTTGTTAGTGGTAACGGCACTAATGCGTTACCATGGATGGCAGTTCCATATTAAATTATGATAATATTGATGGATTAAACACACTTAAAGTTGGTTGGCTAGTTAAATAATAATGAATCTTTTATAATTAAAACATGTTGCAACTATGAGTATCAAGAAATATTCTATTTATTTGAAAATTAATTATTTACTATTTATTTGAGTTCATATTCATGTGCAAACATACAATTAAAATTTTATATATATATATATGTATATAAAACATATAACAGCTTCGTTCAATATTATTTTGTTATTTATTTTTTAACTCTTGTTAGATTTTATTATATGACGAGACTGTAAAATTCCAAATAATTGAACTTCTATTATTTAGAGAGTTGTTTTTACTAAAAATTATTGTTTGTTAAAAGAATTCGATTGTTGCATTGTCTTTTAAACGCTAGAGAATATTTCTGTAAGCATAAGTTGTTTGGAATAGACACCGCATAAAAAATAATATAAACGTATTTTAATATGTAAATAGTATTTTTTTTAAACAAATGCCACACTTTAAAGCTCTAACGCGAAGTGTATCTTCTTGAGTGTGAAAGTATTTTTCTTTATCAGCGTTTTAAGAGATAATTGTTTTAACCTAAATTGTACATTTAACGTCGTATGAGATTAAAAGAGCACAAACAAGTCATTATACCTAATACAAATTAGAAAAATAGTTTAGTGAATACTTTACAAGCACAGAAGTTTAGTTGTTCACCGAAGAAAAGAACAAAATACAATTAATAATCTACTAATTAATTCTTTAAGAGATAAAACTTCCTTTCTTATCACTTTACTTCATATAATCTTTTATTTATCCAAAAATAAATATCATTTGTTTTTGAAATTAAGAACTTCTTCACGTTTTTTAAAGAATAAGATATATAATGAGCAGAAAAAAACATAATAAGATTAAAGAAATATGAATACATGAACATTAGTGCTATATTGAAAGAAATAGTTTTTTGTTTAGTATGTAAATCAAATAAAATTGATTTATAATTTTTTTTATTATTTATACAGAAAATTAAATATGTTTTATTTAAAAATACAGACATTTTTATGCTTATTATTATTCGTTATAATTATGCTATATACTGTATTTAAAGCGTTTTATTATATTTTTCTAAATATTCATATTTTATTCTATATTTTTATCAGGATCAGTCTGACTTTATTTGAATTTCTGTTTTAAAGAACCGGTGATAAAAGATTAAAAATTCTGTAAAGGACGCTCGTCCCGAAAGTGTTAATATTCGGTATTGTAGAAGTACGACGATTAGAAATCAAGATATATTATATAGTTCGCTAGCAAGAAAAGTGACATATCTTGCAAAAATTAATTTTGAGTTTTATTCCACTAATAGGTCAGTCATAGATGCGTCTTGCTACACAAACAGTTTCATAAGTGTAGTTATACGGAAAACCCTTTTATTACGCTATATGTCTTTAAGAGACCGCAGAAAAGGGATGGATTGCGTGGAGAGGTAAAATTACCCAACCGTACAAACCACATTCTAGGTCTTCATTCTTGAGGATGTTACGTTTTTATGCACGTTTTTATTACTGATTGCAGAGCTAAGTGCTATTACTTCATGTTACAGTAAAATCATGCTAATCCCCCCCCCCCTCTCCTTTTGCTTCTCCTGAGAAATTTTTCTGAGAAATTTACTTTTGTCGAGATGTATCACTTTTCTAGGGGGTGAGTGATATTATGTCATTCAGAAATTTGGTAAGTAAGGCAATTATGTAGACAAAATTCTGTTTTAAACAATGGACGGAATCAGATGGTGGAAAGGCTTGTATATGTAAGACAAAATTTTAAAGAAATGTTTACGATAATAACAGTAAACCTTCTATAACGAAAATTATAACAGCAAACAATAATCTAACTTAGACGCTTTCCATCTTAATAGATACACTTGTGCATTATCCCATTAATTCGGAACATAGAGTATTTCATTTAAGTCATGACTCCTTTACAACCGCGTACTATTCTACCAGGTGATTCAAAATAACGTATTCCAAAATAAAAGGACAATGCAGGCATACAATAAGAATAAAAAATCCCTCAGGAACATGGGGTCGCAAATGCCATCCATGGCCACTAGAGGAGTTTGCAAGTTATACGTAATACAAGCAGAATAAACCAAAATCATCTACACCATTTTATTTATACTGTATTTTCACACATGTTAAACATTTACGACCAATACTACTTAAGAAGATTCTCAAAGATTTTGTCAGACACCTGGAGACACGCATTACATCGACGCTGTATGGAGTGGCTTTTTTTTTCGCAAATAAATCAGGTATATCTCAAACACATCCTGCTTCCGGAACAATTCTTTTTTCTAAGTCTTCATGCGATGAAAGTAACCTGCGATGTTTCGTAAATACGTTGTTTAAAATAAACCTTAAGAAAAAATATAATTGATACAAATGTGTTGATAGCGATGGCCATGTGATTGGTTCACCTCGAACCATCCAACGAATGGGAAAAGTGGCCTGTGTTCTGAATTATCTACTGAAATGTGCAAGAGCTCCGTCGTACTGAAATTATACACGTCAAGTCGCTCAATTTTCTCAGGGCGTGTTTTCATGAAAACGCCCTCTAGAGGTCCCGGATGTCGTTTGCAACCTCAAGATCCTACGCGATTTTTGATTCATTTTGTATGACTGCTTTTCCCTTTCATTTTAAACACGTTACTTCGAACCACCCTGTATACTTGCATATATGGCCGCATAGTGTGAGATAGTTATTTTGGAGACATATGGATTTCATATTTAGGCATTGCATAATTTAAAAAATACAATGTTAATTCCCTCCAATAATATTTATTTCCAAACTCATCCGTTTTAAAAACAGATAACACTGATTTTAATTTATTATTTATAATATAAAACTGTCTGTTATTCCCTATATCCTTCAACATTGTATGCGCGTATTACGAGATCGTTGTTCAATAAAAATGTAAATAGTTTTCAGTCTGTTGCTTTTCATCTATTACTAGATTGGCACCATTTCCAGTTTTGATGTTTCATCACTAATAAGCATTTTTTAAATGCGAGGTTTTTTGGAATATAAAATAACCAGTTCATTATTTTTAATTTAATTGAAATTTTTTTAATGTATCCTAATTTCATATTAATGTACCAAAGCAAATCCAAATATTAACATATATGATTTGTTTCACAAATAAATTAATACAAATTTTGTAACCTTTTATTTATAAATCTATATTTTTTATTACATTAAGCATAATGTTATTTCTTAAAAAATATTCTTTTACATTAATTTTTAAATATAAAATGTTACATATTTCTATGGTAAATCTTACACAAATATTCCTTGATAAGACAATGCTGTTTGTATTAGTATATATAAATTCTTTTTTACGTTTAGGAAATTATTTGAATTGATTTTAAAAGGGATTTAAAATTGACAGATAGTGAATCAATATTATTAACTTAACCACTGAACTCTAAATCTTATGAAAGATCTTCCTTAAACAAAATAAAAAGAAATATTTCATTTTACTCGAGTCGTAATTAAGAGAGTAAAACGTTATATCTCATTTTATTTCCTTTCATGAAAATCTTTTATAAGATTGAGAATCTTGGGACTGCGTTAAATATATATCGATTCGCAAAATGTATTTCGTCTTATACCTCACTTCTTTACGGAGAAACTCAGATTATATTTCCTACGAAAATACGTGATGCAGAGAAAGTTTATACTACCTTGAAAATAAGATAAAATTGCTAAAGATATTTATTTCTAGAGTGCATCAAATGTATGATCCTCGCATATTGTGTTGAGTAAGAAACTACGATATAAAACTTACGAATTTTATCTTGATATTTAATCTAATCATAACTACGAAGACTAAATCATTTTAAGTGATGATTTCATTTGTGGTTTAAATGAAAATAAAAATATTCGTAGCCACAAATAAAATAGTAAATAAAACAGTTGAAGATACTCTCTCTTTCCCATTATTATTCGAGACTAAAATAGTTCAGGTATCGCATATAAAGTACATAAAAACTTGGAGGTTCTGAATCTTTCACACTCCGTGCGCCAAACTTCTGAGTAATAAGGACTTTGTTACAGCAATACTGATTTTTTGTAATTTTGTTTTATTTTTGATAAAACACCAACACATTAAAACAATTTATTTAAAAATATATATTTCCAAACAATAACTGTAACAACCCCAGATCACTGTATTTTTATGCATTTACAAATCCAGATACTCCTTGGTTAACATGGGGTTATGTTTTAAGAAAATAAATTGTTGAGTTAAAAAAAAGGAAGAAAAAAATATCTTGTTTTAATGGAATCATAGTTTTGAAATAAAATACTGATACTAAATATAGGGTGTCCGGGCTAAAAGTATCCAAAATGTATGGCTTATTTTTACGGAAGTACCCATTAGAATTTCTTTTTTTTTAATTATGTAACCAAAAACAGCATCTCACAAAGTTTTAATATCTATGTGTGCAACTTTGGTACTACGAAAAATGTCTAAACGGTATTCCAGTTCTTCCCAAATGTTTTGTAGCATATCTGGAGTTATTAGACAAATTGCTTCTATGATACGCTTTTTCCACTCATCCACAGTTTCAGTTTTTTTGTTTTGTTCAATGTTTTAAAATCTCAAAGGAGTCTATTATATTAGGTAAAAGATATTAGGTATAAGATTATATTAGGTATAAGAAGTCTATTATATTAGGTAGCTTTCATTACAAAAAGCTACCTATTGCAGCCGTTCGGAGGTAAGCGATTTCAAAAAAATTTGGTATATTTTCATCGATCATGACCCCCAGACCCCGAAACCACCCTCCGTTCAAAATTGATATATATATATATATATATATATATATATATATATATATATATATATATATATATATATATATATAACCCTCCGAGCGTCTTGCAAAAGGGTAAAATTGTAATGTTGTTTTCTTAAATTTTGTTTTATATACTAAGAAAATACGATTCTTTCAACATTAAAAAAAAAAAAAAAAAAAAAAAAAACTCTATTACAAATATGAATGCAATCCTTGAGAGTATTAAGCATTCTTCAATGTATTTAAAATTCATTAAATCTGTAGAAATATATTATCTTAAATATTGCTTGTATTGCTGAGAAACCTGGAGCTTAGTGAACGGAATATTACGCCCCAAACACTTAGAGGGATATATATATATCTGACCTATGTCACACTATAACCCTCGTAATTATGAACCGATTTCGATGTAATTCGGTGTGTACATAGTGCATACCAATGTCTCGACCGAGTTCGTTGGCAAGCTTCATCCGCCGTTTTGTTTCAAAATGACGCCCATTTAATTTTTTTTTAAATTTAAATTTGAAATGTGCTACCAAAAAATAAAAAATGGGAAAATATTATTTTCTTATGTATTTGACATTTATACAAAGATTCCAGAGCAGTTTTTGTTTCGTCTATATCTTAAAAAGTGGCTGAGTTATAGCATTTTGAATTTTTAGCGTGGCTGACATTTTGAAACGTCCTGAATTTTGTCACGCGATACAAGGTATACTTATGAACCGATTTCGATGTAATTCGGTGTGTACATAGTACATACCAATGTCTCGAACGAGTTCGTTGGCCAGCTACATCCGCCATTATGTTTCAAAATGGCTGCCATTTAAAATTTAAAAAAAAAAAAATTAAAATTTGAAATGTGGTACCAAAAAATTGAAAATGGAAAAATATTTTTTTCTTACGTATTTGACCTTTATACAAAGATTTCGGAGCAGTTTTTGTTTCGACTATATCTTAAAAAATGGCTGAGTTGCATTTTGAATTTCTAGCGTGGCTGACATTTTGAAACGTCCTGAAATTTGTCACGCGGTAAAAAGCGTATTTATGAACCGATTTGGATGTAACTTCGTGTATACATAGTACATACTAATGCCTCGACCGAATTCGTCGGCCAGCTTCATCCGCCATCTTGTTTCAAAATGGCGGCCATTTAAAAAAATAAAAAAAATTAAAAATTAAAATGAGATACCAAAAATTTGGAAAATGAAAAAGATTTTTTTGTATGTGTTTGTTCTTGATACAAAGATTCCGGAGCAGTTTTTGTTTCGTCTATATCTTAAAAAGTGGCTGAGTTATAGCATTTTGAATTTTTAGCGTGGCTGACATTTTGAAACGTCCTGAATTTTGTCACGCGATACAAGGTATACTTATGAACCGATTTCGATGTAATTCGGTGTGTACATAGTACATACCAATGTCTCGAACGAGTTCGTTGGCCAGCTACATCCGCCATTATGTTTCAAAATGGCTGCCATTTAAAATTTAAAAAAAAAAAATTAAAATTTGAAATGTGGTACCAAAAAATTGAAAATGGAAAAATATTTTTTTCTTACGTATTTGACCTTTATACAAAGATTTCGGAGCAGTTTTTGTTTCGACTATATCTTAAAAAATGGCTGAGTTGCATTTTGAATTTCTAGCGTGGCTGACATTTTGAAACGTCCTGAAATTTGTCACGCGGTAAAAAGCGTATTTATGAACCGATTTGGATGTAACTTCGTGTATACATAGTACATACTAATGCCTCGACCGAATTCGTCGGCCAGCTTCATCCGCCATCTTGTTTCAAAATGGCGGCCATTTAAAAAAATAAAAAAAATTAAAAATTAAAATGAGATACCAAAAATTTGGAAAATGAAAAAGATTTTTTCGTATGTGTTTGACCTTAATACAAAGATTCCGGAACAGTTTTTGTTTCGTCTATATCTAAAAAAAAATGGCTGAGTAATAGCACTTAGAATTTCTATTGTGGCTGACATTTTAAAACGACCTAATTTTTGTCACGCGATAACAGGCGTATTTATGAACCGATTTGGATGCAAATTTGTCTGTACATAGTACATACCAATGTCTCGACCGACTTCGTTGGCCTGCTTCATTCACCATCTCGTTTCAAAAGGGTTGTCATTTAAATAAAATTAAATTTAAAATTTAAAATGAGGTATTAAAAAATTGGAAAATGAAAAAGATTTTTTTATGTGTTTGGCCTTGATACAAAGATTCCGGAGCAGTTTTTGTTTCTGAAAATTTGTTCTTTTGTTTATATCTTAAAAAATGGTTGAATTATAGCACTTTGAATTTCCAGCATGGCTAACATTTTGAAACGATCTTGTATTTGTCACGCGATAACGCACTTATTCGCCTATTTCGATGTAAGAAGGCATGTTGATAGTATACATCAATACCTCGACCAAGTTCGCTGGCCAGATTCATCAGCCATCTTGTTTCAAAATGGTGGCCATTAAATATATATATATATATATATATATATATATATATATATATTTAAAGTGAGGTTAAAAAAAATTAGAAATTGAAAAAGGTTTCTTTCTTAAGTATTTGACCTTGATATAAGGATTCAGGAGCATTTTTTGTTTGTCTTTACCTTAAAAAATGGCTCAGATATAGCAGTTTCAATTTCTATTTTGGGTGACATTTTGAAAAATCTGATTTTTTGCCTGCGACAGCATTTGTATATATCAACCGATTCCGATGTAAGTGAGCATGTGCACAGCAATTACTAAGGTCTCGACCAAGTTCACTGGTTAGCCTCATCCACCATGTAGTCTAAAAATGGCAGGCACTTTAAGAAATCGCCGAATTTGGCATCCAATTATAAGTTACTTTAAAGAAAAGCAGCTTGGATAAAGCTGGCTAATTTCGAGAAATTCTCATTCATTATATTGATAAAAATTAGTATTGAATCTCCTATATTCGGTTTCCGCTAAATTGAGCTTCGTGTGTTTGAATGATATAAGTTGGCTTTTTTTTTTTTTTTTTTTTTTTTTTTTTTTTTAAGAAATATGAAAGCTACCTCTTCCTCCCGGCACTGGCCGGAAGGACTTTTTTAATGTGTCGTTCCGTAATAATAAGCCATATCTTTTGGATACTTATAGCCAGGACACCCTGTATTATGTAATTTTTTGCAACAGTGGACTTTGATATTTACCAATGTTCAATGCAGGGGAGAGTAGCCATATTTGGACTGCGGCTATTCTGCCGTTAATTGCAGAAACCACTGAAATCCTACTCATCAGAATGTCGTCATTTATGATCAAAAGAAGCACCTTCCTTTAAAGAGCTGTTTCCAGATAAATTTAAAAAGCCTAAAATTACCTGTTTTGATCTAATTTTTCTCTAATTCACTTAAGAGAATAAAAACTAAACTTTGAAACTAATGTATGTTGTTATGTTTTCTTATACATATCAAAATTTAAGTACTTATTGCGCATAATTTTAAGGCTGATTTGTTTGCTTTCATTTTTGTTCTTAATCTTCAGATTATCTGTTTTAAAAAATGGCGCAGTTGCTTTAATTGGTCCAATTTCAGTGGCTTTAATTGGACCAGGTACACTATCATAAATTTGAAAAGTAAGTAATGTATTTTGAGGGCTCTACGCTTTGGACACTACTTATATATATATATATACCGGGTGTCCCAAAAAGGACTGACTAATTTTAAAATTCAATAACTTCCAAACGGTGACAGATATTAAAAAATTCTTGCAGGAGGGTTATGCATAAAGTCAAAAGTTTTATTACAGTGATTCTCGATTTTAGTTCGAATTACAAACAATAGATGGCGCTGTAAGCAATAGTCGCTTAATACAGGCTCGATTTTTGGTCCTTTCTGTTGTTCTATGCAGAAAAAGGAGATGGAAATGTATTATCCGGGCCACGAAGTACCAAAAATTGAGCTTGAATTTAGCCTCTATTGATCGCAGCGCCATCTATTGTGTGTAATTCGAACTAAAATCGAAAATCACTGTAAAAAAACTTTTGACTTTATGCATAACCCTCCTGCAAGAATTTTTTTAATATCTGTCACCGTTTGGAAGTTATTAAATTTTAAAATCACTCAGTCCTTTTTGGGACACCCGGTATATATATATATATATATAAAAGCCGTTCTCTGTGTGTATGTCCTTTATACAAATCTTCAATTTTTGACCGATTTAAACGAAACGTCATTAACATACGTTTTAGAACGTGGAAAAGATCACTGTCTACTTTAAAAAATCATCAGACCACTATTTATCCCTTTTCTACCACTTCCATAATTTAACATTATAAAAATATCTCTTTTTAAATCTTTTTTAATTCAAAGGTTTCTTTCTTGTTGCCACACCCTAAACTAGTCGGATGTACCAATCCCAAAACTTTCTTCTATCTCATACATGTTAATACTGGAAAATTCGCTCTCACACTGCCAAAATTAAACGGCAATATATCGCAATCATAAGGATTATACAGATATGGAATTCCGTGC
Organism: Maratus speciosus; assembly: GCA_963932465.1. NCBI lineage: Eukaryota > Metazoa > Arthropoda > Arachnida > Araneae > Salticidae > Maratus > Maratus speciosus. The sequence goes on along the minus strand of OZ010795.1, from coordinate 425,827,613 downwards.
ATTAGGTATTGAGATATGGATATCTCTGAAATCGTGCAAATTCAGCAAAATTCAGTATAGCAGCGCCACCTATTTGGTGCTTTACGCCAAAAATCACAAAGCAACCACTTATGTCAAAGTCTAACTGAATCTGAAGTTTGAGGAAAATCCGTATATGAGTTTTGGAGATAGAGTTATTGCAAAAATTATGAAAATTCCAGCATAGCAGCGCCACCTATTGGACGATTGACACTGAAACCTAATCAGAAACAACTTGTGTTAATATCTAAATCTGAAGTTAGATGAAAATTCGTGCATTAGTTTTTGAGATAGAGCTATTGTGAGAATCGTTCAAAATACAGAACAGCAACGCCACCAGTTGAGCGATTGACACCAACACGTAATCAGCATCAAGTCATATCAAGGACTAACTGAATCTGAAGTTTCATGGAAATCCGTGCATTAGTTCTTGAGATAGAGTCATTGCGGAAATCGTAAAAAATACAGCGTAGCAGCGCCACCTGTTGAGAAATTTACACCAACACGTAATCAGCATCAAGTCATATCAAGGACTAACTGAATCTGAAGTTTCGTAAAAATCCGTATATTAGTTCTTGAGATAGAGCCATTGCGTAAATCGTAAAAAATGAAGTACAGCAGCGCCACCTGTTGAGTGATTTGCACCAAAAACTAATCAGCATCAATTTGTATCAGGGACTAACTGGTTATGAATTTTTATTAAATTCCGTGCATTAGTTCTTGAGATAGAGCGCCCACAATATTTGTGTCACACACAGACACACAGACAGACGGACGGACAGACAGACAGACTCACAGACAGACATTTTGTAAAACCATGTTTTTCGAGTTCTCTGACCCCTAAAACGTGTAAATCGTCGAAAAACCGATTTCGAAAATTTTCACTAATCCAATACTTTCTTCTTGTAAAGATAGAAGAAAGTAAAAATGACACATGAGAAAAAAATAAGGATAACGCATGTATTTTGTTTCTATTTGCCAATAAAAATTCAGATTTTCTTGCTATATTTTTGCGTGTTTGACATTGACGTCATTCTAAACTGAAAATTTACATTTTTTTTTTTTTGTATATAAAATAAAAACTTTAACTCTAAGAGCGGGAAAATAACGTAGCATCTCAATTTGAATGGATTTTTTTTTTTTTTTTTTTTTTTTTTTTTTTTTTTTTTTTTTTTTTTTGTTATTAAAACATCTATTTTAATACAGACAGTCAAATTTCATGAAAACAATTTAAAAAAAAGAAAAAAAAAAGGCTAGATATGACGTCACATTCTATCAAATCTTTTCAACGCGTAATCAAACTCATTGTAAACATATGGCTCCTATATTTTGCTTACTACTTCGATTGTATACTACAGCCATATCTTATAGCTATACGTTATCGCTAAGTGTTATATTGGTTTAGATTCAGTGCTAACATTTTCTGTGATTTATAGCAAAAAGTGAGCGGTTGTTTACATTTTAAAAAAAATTCTTGACAGATGTCTTGATTTAAAATTTATGGAAAATGACATCATTTCATCTAATCATTGTAGATTTAATTTCAATAAAATTTCAAATTTTCCAAATAAAATTTTAGTAACTTCTACCTCATTTGGATGTATTTTTTTGCATTTTCCCCTGTATTGTGGAAGATATTGTATACTTCTGTTACGCGCGCCAAAGAAAACATGTATTTTAATTTTAAAAGTTAAAAAAATTACCACAATGTGTCAAAAGAACATCCTTTTTCTGAATTCAAATTTCGCGAGTTCCAAAATTAAAACTAAAAATGTGAGTTTTCTTCATAAACGTCAAGTTAAAGATGTTCATAAAGTTAAGGCTGTTCTCAAATCCAAAAGAGCTATTTTCTGGCATATTTTTTAATTAATTTTTGTTCGGAAACTCATGAAATTGACGGGAGTTCATATTTAGAAACTATATAATCGAAAGAAAGTTTCCTATATGTTATTAAAGGTATAAGATCTTTCAGCTGGTGTTTTGAACTGAATTTCGAAATCGATAAGTAATTTATTTATGAAAAAAGGAAAAACTCATTTCAATTCCAAATCGCTTTAATAGTCATGCCTACAAATTTTAAGCCTTTACTTTTAATGAGTCAGAAAATGTGTCAGAAAGTTTCGCTTTGTTGAGCAGGGAACTGGAGATGCACCTTAAGCGTTATTTCAGGTTAGTATTTTGTAATCAAGTTGCATGCCAGATAGTCGCTTAAAACATAAGTCATTCTATATTGTTTTAAATAAAGGTGCATGCCATAATAGGTGTCAGACACACTCATTAAAATAAGAATACCCTAGCGCACACCCCATTACTGAAGATAAACCCGTCAATATACTTAGAGATAAAAATAGTCTGCATTTTTCATTCAGCTAATAAGACTAATCCTTCATAATTGGGTTCACAAGATTATATAACTTTCCGATATAATTCTATGACTAAGCAACGGAAAACAATATGTTACGCACTAAAATCTTCCCTAAAAAATTAATAGTGCAAGTGGCATGGAAATCCGTTCTGAAGAATTCAAGTTATACGAACCCGGAACGAAATTCTCATTTGAATTATATATACTTATCAGGTTATTTTGAGTAGTTTGATTTGATATCTGTTAAATTCGTATTTTATTTTATTTTATTTTTGGCGTTTTAATTTCGTTTGCCAGTTTAGTTATTGACTATTACGCGAAAGCAAACAAATTCTGAATTATTTATAATGTTTTTGAACAATTGAGTTAATCTTTTATATTTGGGTTGCAAGCATATTTAAAAAATATGCATGCTTAAAAATTATTTTAAAACCCATAAAAAATTCGTAAATTGAGATAAACATTACAAAAAAATGTTACTGAAAGTACTTTTGTTTTGTATAATACTTTGGAATAATCGAATGTACAATGTTTAGACGTTAAACTGCAGTAAAAGGGAAATTTGTTGTGTTAGGCTGTTGCCACCGAAAATATGATACCAGCGTTACTCATAGACATGTCTTTTCTTTATACTATTGCATTAAGTGTAAACAGGTTCATCTTTCGTAATCGGGTTGCACTCAACTTTAAAAATATCCATGCTTAAAAATTACTTTAAAATCCATTAAAATCAGAAAACCGAGGTACAATTTTCAAACAAATTTCATTTGATAGAACTTTTTTCTATTCGACATTGTAAAAAATGAAATTGTGTGATGTTTAAAAGTTAGAAAAATTGCAGTAAAATCACATTTTATGGGTTACAATTTATGGAGCACAATTTATGGGCACTAACATAGTGTTTTTACTTTATAATGTAGATAATACCACATAAACGAGAATTTCACTAACTGTTGCGCGATTTGGAGGATTTTTTTTTTTTCGTATTGTCAGGGAAATCACATATTTTTCTCTTACACCCGCAAAAGAAAATCTGCATTTTGTTATTAAAGCTCAGTAAAAGCTCAGTTGCAAGACAATAACGCCATGTTTTTTTATAGTCTTTATTTGTCTTATTTGTCTATATTTTTATTGTCTACAATTTGTGGATGGGAATGCACAAATTTCAGTTATTGTGATTGCCGTATTATTTCGTTTTAATTTATTTTACCTGGAAAGCTTTTTATAATTGACACGGGCAAAGACGGGTTGTTCTGCTAACTGCTAGTAGATAGATATGATGGATTGATCTCCATGGAAGTTTTTGAATATTTTAATTAATTTTTTTTGTATATCTAGACCATAGAAGTACCAATAACGAGAAGGAAGACAAGAAACCGGATTAGCTCTGAAGCGCGCAGGGGCTGACGGGATTTAACGAAGACGAACTGCTTGCAACCGCCCTAACGGTGTTGCAACCCCCCTAACGCTTCACCTTACTATCCAATTGGCTTTGTTTCTATCACCCCTTTCACTGCAAGTGCTCACGGGGATTAACAAAAGATGAGGCAAACCACAGGCAGGGAAGATGCAATGCAAATATATGCTTGCCTTCCTTCTCCTTGCTTATAATGCTATGATCTGGACCAATTTTTGTATACAGTTTAGGCCTATATAAACATAAAAGAAAAAGTTTACACGTTTATGCAATAAAATTTGTTTGCAATTACAAAAGAGCAGAAACCGTTGAAACCGCCGTCCAAGCTTTTAAAGTAAGAGACATTTGCCCTCTTAACTGGCATGTTTTTAAAAGTCATCATATTGAAGCTGCTTCTCTACTTATTCCTGGCGAGGAGATATGCAGTGCAGTTATGTCCGTTGATTCTCTTGCTAGTGAGATTTCAGATTCAGAGTCAGTAATCATGAAACCTACTAAAACTAAAAAAGTGATGAAGACTACACAGACAATCAGTCTGGAAAAGCACATCAGTGACAGCAAAAGTCGTTAAATATATAGGAAACGAAAAAGAAAGCGTAAGATGTGAAGAGATTGACCCGCAAGAAGGCTGCAGCTACATATCCCCACAGAAAGTCAAAACATAATTAGAAATGTTATCTCCCTAGTCAAAATCAGATAAGTCAAAGTACAGAGAGAGCCAAAATACAACTGTGTTAACATTTTCGCAATGTAAAGTAAACCTTGAAATTAAAAAAAAAAAAAAAAAAAAAAAAAAAAAAAAAAAAAAAAAAAACGGCAAAAGGAAGCTCTCAAAGTATAAAATCAACTGGAACCTCAAATTTAAAAAATGCGCACAATTCAATTCGAAAGAAAGTGATCGAAGGTAGGAACTACATACATAAAATAAAGAAAACATTTGTTGCAAAAAAAATTATTATGATTTAGAATCTAAAAAGAAAAATCAAGACAGTGATGATTGGCTTTGCCTAAAATCTAGGGAAAATAAAATAGCAGACATGATTCAGCGTTCAGATTGCCAAATATTGTTCCGTGTTGTTTGCGCTGGAATAAAAAAAGAACCAAAGAAATTCATATGTATGCCTAGCATTATTTTTTCATGATATTCAAGTAACTGGCAATTAGTTCCATAATTTATTTTCTTAATTACTTATAACTTTGATTTGTATTTTGAATGCATTTTAATTTGAAACAACTACTCTTACTGTCAGACGTTTGATTGACATCAGAGATTTGACATTTCATTGGTGTTGTATTGTTTGACGGTTTCATTAATCATAAATTTTATTTTAAATAAAATTAGTTTCATTCCCTACTCAATAAAACAGGTTAATATTGTTTAGTCCAATTTAGGAGACGGCGAGTTCGAACTCAGGGATCACTTTATGTAAGATTGAGACAACAAAATTTAAAAATTTCAAAAATAAATTTTTCTAAAGATTTATTTAGTCAGCAGATGAATAAGTCGACCACGTGTACATGATCTATTGCAGGTATTTTAAAAATAAAGTGAGTTACACCCGAAAATAAGTGAAGTGGTTCAAAGTCTCTGCCACTGCTGCTCTACGCTAATCTTGCATTGCCAATTAAATGGTGCATTAATTTCAGAAACCAACATGTATATGCATTTTTTTTTTCAATTTTAGACTATCAGCAAGTGAGTGAATCATCGATTACTAAATTCCATCCTTATGTACACGAGCCAACTACAGTTAAGTAAAAATTATAAAATATGTGGTTATTGCAGTAATATTTAATCTGTGAAATGGCCACACTGTTGCCTATTCTTTTATGCCACTTTTCCTCACCACCCAGAAATAGAAAGAAAAGAAGCATTATGTACTTTAACATTTTAGAATTATACAAAGGCGAAGAAAGAAACATCTAGAAACTTTGGAGTATTCCTTAGACAACATAGAATATGAACCATGAATTTGTCTTATTTTTCAAAATTATGAATACAAATAATTATTTAAAGTGGTCAATTCTGTTTGATGATTAACGAAGTATAATTTTCTTTGTATAACATTATAATTTACAATAATTTTCAAAATAAAATTTGGATTTCTTTAATATTTACAGTTAATGAAGTCCTATTAATTTAAATTATGAATTGAAAATATTCAAATGTGATTATTTCAGAATAAAAGCTTAAAAACTGGTTACTTTTTTCTCAATAGTGCGACAAACAATTAATATTTATAATTCTTCCTTAACCAGGTGAAAACTTAAAATATAAAGTACGTACGCGTTATAAGTATGCTTATTTTCCATTCACATCTGAAAAGTAGTATTTAAATTATTAAATTAGACCCCTTGAATTAACTTAATATTTCCTCCTCCTAAGTAAGCAATGAATAATATATTTCAATAGTCACCTATTCCATTTATATATGTATTTTATTTATTTAATTGTATTTTTCTAATTAGTGCGTTGCCTATTCAACATCCATATACATGCCAAATACTTTTCATACATTACCTACCTTAGTCCAAAATTCATTTACACTACTTAAACGAATTTACATGTAAAACTTCTAACATGTAATTTTAAGGTAAATGTATTGAAACAGTCAAATTACAATCAAGAAAATCAGAGAAATAAATAAATAACGCACCTAAGTAGAAATATCGAACATATCTTAAAGGAAGATTTTGATTAGCAAGAAATAAAATGAACAAAGAAAGTATACTAAATGCGTATATGCAACGGAATCATTATTATTTTTTTTAATTGTGCATGTTGCATATTTTGTAAATATTTATATACGTATATTTCATTCTCATATTATTTTCCGGCATACAAAATAATGACAGTTTAAAAAGAAGTGAAATGTTTGTAAGGAATAATGCTGAAAAACAATACTGTTTCAAGAGCTAAAATATACAATGAATAATTTAGTTTTTTATTCAGTAAAAATACCTAAATATGTCATTTTGTAAGTTTAAAAAATAGTCGAAATGGGTGTAGAAAATACCCACACATACTTTTCTTATTCTCCTAGCATACAATAAAACGAAAAATAGAAGATGAATCTATATTTCCATAATTCAGTATTTACTTCCTGGCCATAAAATATGTATGTTTTCTGCGACCTTTCATTTTAGGCACTTATACATTTATCTTTTTTTCAGTTTTAAAAGACAAATATTTCTTAGCATGGGTTGAATTTAATGTCTCACAGATATAATTGGGATATTTAGTTTTTCCAATGCAAGTTTTCTATGATAAAATAGATTTTGAATTGATTAAATATTCAACTTAAATATTACTGCATAGAAACATTTAAATTGATATTAAAGATGTTAAAATGAAGATGCGTTGTTTGATGGGAAATGATTTGATTAATTTAACATAACATTCAACAGCATCTATTATATAGGTTATACAATAACAAAAACTTTAATATTTTCATCCTATAATTTAAAATAACAGAATGGTATAATGCTTCTGATTCAATAATTGAATAATATGAAATGTATTTCGTTTTTTTTTTATGTCTGTTCTGTTCCGATTTTTAGGATGCAAGGTAATGTGCTTAATGTATAGATATTGCAATCGCGCATTCTCTGTGGTGCTCCGAATCCACTTTATTCCTGTCATAGATCCTAAGAAATGCTCAGTCAAGAAATCAAATTATGAAACAATATTAATTTATTCTTCTTTAGGAATATGATGCGATTTAACTAATATTTTACACACAAACAAGATAAACCAACTTGCTTAAAACTCCTAATTTGTTACTAATAAAATAAATTGTAATGGTTATGCCAAACGTACTTTAATGTTTGTGATCAGTTTACAGTAGATTTTCCAATTATAAAGATTCAAGAAAACAGATTTTGAAAGCATGTTAATATATATATATATATATATATATATATATATATATATATATACAGGGTAAGTCACGGATAGTTGCCTTCCTTAAGCCACATTTTTTTTCTCTTTTACACTAAGGATTTTTGCAGTGCACATTCAACCTATCAACTCAAAATTTTATGTAGAACTTCATAACAATGTTACTGTAATATAACTACAAGATAACTATGGAATTTATAATCTAAGATTTTGATTATCCATCCCGGACCTTATGATTATCAGACGCCACACTTAAAATCGAAATAGGTGCTCCAGCCACTAGTTCTGAAAGTAGGAAGATATATGGCAACCAACTATAAACTCGCACATTATTCGATACCTGTTTCTACAACATTCACTAAATATTTCGTGAAAAATCTCTAATAAATAAATTATATTTCCACTGCGACTATATCTTATGAGAACATACAACAAAAACAATGAATGTTACTTATAGCTTATATAGGGTGGTCCTTATGTTTTTTTTCTTTTAACTATGACTATTTCACAGGTAATTTGTGTCAGATGCCATGTGTCATGCATGTACGAACTGTCAAATGCATGCCATCTGTATGACAGCCGGTGCAACGGCACACACTACATTCCAAACCATCAACTTATTGAACAAGAAATTTCGAGATCGTGTAATTTCAAGAAATTCTGATGTGAATTGGCCGCCAAGATCGTGCGATTTAACCCCAATGAATTATTTTATTTGATAGTTTCTTAAAGGTAAAGTGTACGCCAATACCCTCCGCACAATCCAAGATCTCAAAAGTAACACCCGGACTGAAATTTTGGAAATAGATTCCCTCATTCTGTGAAAAGTCACCAAAACTTTTTATGTTTGTAAGATGGCTTGTAAGCGGAGCCACAGTGGCCACATGTGCGATATTGTATTCCATAAATAAATGGCATAGACCCACCTTACATGTTCAATAAAGAATTTCAATCAAGATTTTATGTTGAACATTATTAAAATATTAGTGTAATATAAATACCAGGTAAATGGTATTTGTATCCAAAATCTTAATCAGTGATTTTGGCCATCTATCCCGGAACTCAGGATTATTAGACGACCCACTTGATCGGAATAGATGCTCCAGCTAGTAGTTCTGGAAGTAGGAAGAAATATGGCTGCAACCTATAAACTCACACATTATTTGATATCTGTTTCAACAACACTCACTAAATATTTCGTGAAAAATCTCCAGTGAATACATTATATTTCATCTGAAACTATCTTTTTCTTATGAGAGTGTACAAAACCCCCAAGACTTTAGGTAAAAATAACTTATATTTGAAGAAATAAATCACTGTAGGTTTCTCTACTACACAATTTTATAATGATTGAGAGTGGAAGAACGTCAATAGCTCCGTCACATGCCCACAAGCAGAATTAAGTTATTGCGGCAACTAACCCGTATTGCGGCAACTAACCCGTATTGCATCCCGTATATATATATATATATATATATATAACAAAACAATTAAGAAGCAATCTTTTGTTTCTTTTTACGTATAAATATATATTTTAAAAGCAGTAATTACTATAGAAGCCGAACAAGAAATAATTGTATCAGGGTTCGTACGCTTAGAGAACCTTTTACCAGAATTTTTGTAATACAATATTTCGCTTATTTAATGGAAAAGAATTCTAGTTTCAGATATAGCGAACAGTACTTTGCAAAATTAATTTATAACAATAAAACACCTAAAATCTCCTGATTCCCCTGATGCGTACGAACCCTTTGTATAATTTTTTAAAATATCACTTATATTGTGACATCATGTTTCTTTTTACACTTATAGTGGATATAGAATTAAGTACCAACTCTAAGATAAATGTATACTATTTTTTCCCTCCCAGATGGTTATTTTAATATTTTCTTTACATTATAAATAATCATTTGTGCAGTTTAATTTCATTTATAAATTAATTAATTTAAATGTCTAACAATTCAAGTATTTGGAAGCGCATTAATTTTAATTTCTATTATTTTATCTTGATACACTACACATATAATGTAAAATGTCGTTTAAAAGACTGTTTTTTTAAAACCATATTTTAAAATGAAATAATTAGGATAATTAAACAAATACAAAAAAGTTTCTTTACAACGGTATCTCTCGTGATCTCGCTGTATTCGTATTAATTCCATTAGAATACTTTTTGAATAATAAATGTGTTAGAATGTAATACTTAGTTATGATCTAAAATGTATTAGAAAACAAATGTAAGGTATAGAGATCGCAATCAATATATAATTTTGTTGTTACATTAATTTCTACATGGCTGATATTTGTAAAACAAAAATAATTAATTCTTTCCACAATTCGATGTATCATGTTTATAATTAATTAATCTTTTAAGCATAAAAATCATGTTGATTAAAATGATCAGCTATAAACTGAATATAATTCGTTGAAAAAATATAAAGAGAGTATTGAATGGTACAAGTTCCATTTTTTAAAATGTACAAAATAATCACTTAATTTTCTAATATTTATTCGTTTCTTCTATGATTGCAAAATTGTTTTGAGTATTTATTTTATGATAAATATCAAAATAACTTTTAAATGGAACACTCTATTCACTTTTGATTTACAAAATCCGTTTTTTAAACTGTAGATATTTTTAAAATTTTAAACTATAAATTATTTACGCAATTAGGGTTTAATAAAGCAAAATTATTATTTCTTTTAAGTTAGGGAAATAACAGTATATTATTTGTAAATTTAATTTCCTCATATTTTTTCTCTACTTTAGATATATGTTTCATGTCTAATGTACAAGACGCAGGAGTAGGACGATTAACAATTTAAAAATGATATGAAACTTAAGAATTTCAAATATTTTGACCGTATTTGCAAGCTTTTTTTTTTTTTTTTTTTTTTTTTTTTTTTTATGAAACGGAAGCCTTTACAGCACGATTGGATCAAAAATTGAGAAGAATATACAGATAGGAGATTTTGTAATGCAAATTGTCAAGTTCAGTCCTCCTCAGTCGTTTATATTTATAAAAGAAAGTACAATATGAAAGGCAAGTCACAAAGTTTTTCTTGATGGTTTTGTTTGCCAATAGCAGTTATTTTTTAGCCGAGTGCCAAGAAGGGTTATGTGTTTCACGCGTATCTGGATATGTGGATTTCTCTATACCCTTGAAACATCCCAATGGCAGGATGGATTTTAATCAATGAGGTCTCTATCGATTCGTCTTAAGCGTCCGATGCTTATAGGTTAGGTTTTGTTTTTATAAATACAAAATGGCGGTAGAGACGAAAAAAAAGTTATCCACCATGTTGAGATGCATATTATTGGATATGTCTTTCAAAATGAAGACGATGTTTCATTGACAATTTTACAGTCAGAAGTTCCTTTTAAATATTACGCAATTTGGAAGTTGTGTAGGTAGGATCTCTAGCTTTACTGCAACTCTAATCTTCATAGACATCTATAGGCCTCATCAAAATAGTGCTTATAGATAGGAAATAACAATTAAACACAACTTAAAAGTCATCAATAGAAGTAAATAAAAAAATGGGTAAATGATAAAAAAAATACTTTTCTACTGATGAGAAATAATTAATTAGCTCGCTTTTTACCCATTCGGGTTTTTTGAATTTTAAAAATTTAATTTGTACTTGTTCGCCTGTGTGATTTAGAAACAATGCTTTAAAGTTGAAATAAAATGCCATGGCATTTATTATTAATGTTATGTATTTTAAAGGGAATGGGTGAAAGGAATGTAGTAGCCTGAAATATATTCATTTCGAATGTTTGCATTTTAAATAAAAGTTATGTTTTTTATTTGAAATGGGTTGAAGGTTTATCTTTTAAGAGTGAAATTAATACAATATGAATGATGGCAACGGAAACAATATTTGTCGATTTATCACATTGCCAAGCTAACATAAAACTATTCTGTTTTCTGAGTATTAATATAATAAACATAGTCTTTAGTTCGTTTGTTTCAGGTTTGTATGTTCAATTTATTTTGGGAAAAATGATTTGATGAATAATTAATGATTTTCCTTTCTTTTTTTCAAACCCAATTACTTCTCAACATTACATAATTTTAATTTTTCACCGTTGAAGAGGGTGGCGTACTTTCAAATGTAAATTATTTGTAAACTGTATTTCACTTTACTGACTTTTTTATGATTTTTAAACCAAATAGCTCGATTACGGAATGAAAGTATATAAATATTTTCATCAATTATTTACAATTTTAATGGAAAACAACGATTTCTTCACACCGTCCTAGCACGGGCGTTTACACAAGTTTAAATTATAAATAGCAAACTTTTCATACACAATCATTGTGTACATAAGTTATTAATTTTATTGTTAGCCTATTTTCGAAATTAAGCAAATACTTAAAATTTAATGGAATATTACATATCTTATATCTTTTTAAAGGATTAAATTAATAGAGCCAAGAATATAATTTTATTTATATACTGTTGATGTGCATACTAATTATAAAGATTAAATCATCCTTTACTTTAATAAAATATTCGTATTCACATATTTTTAGAAATGATTTATCTATACAAATGAATCTGAAATTACTAAATCCGTCAATTAAAAACGATTTTTTCTTCCTTTTTATAATTACAGAATGCGAAACTTTTATCCACTTAAATAATTTAAAATTTAGATATTTCTTTCAGAAAAGCTTTAATGATCAGAAGTTTAAATTTTGTTCAATCCTTTGAGGATATTTCAGAGAGTAAATATGAATGTAAATTCTTCAGCAAAATTTTAGTTCAAAATTTCCCTTTTCTCTTTTGTAAGATTTTAAAATCAATACTCCTTTGAACTTCATTAATGAGAAGTATTAAAATATGAATCCGTTCCATGTCACTGCAAGTATGTTTAATGAAATTATATAATCGAAATAAAATTTTGAAATTGATTGCTTAAAATGAACAAAATTTAATTCGTAAAGTATATTTGATCATATAATCTTGAATTTGCTATTGTTTGCATTTTTGTTATAAACTACTGTATCAAGACCAATACTTAATCCAAACTAATAATTACTATGGTAATTTAAATAAATTAGGAAATTGTAAAATGTATAAAGAAGAACAAATAACGCTACTGGATTTTTTTTTATCATGTACAAAATTAAATTACTGAATGATTGCATAGTGAACACTGACATTATTTTTGGATGTTTCCAATTTCAAAACTTCGAGCTTTATTTCTGTTAACGCTTGTAGATAAATCTAGTGGCACCAGTAATCACATTCCTAATATACTCGCTTAAACTCTTCTTGATGCACGTCATAATTGGTTGAACCACATTACTTCATAAAAGTTTGAATGTTCTAAAAAATTATTACTGGAAAAGAAGTATGAGATGAAATTCTTATGCGTGAGTAAAATTTCGTTCGAAATGTGCATCAAAATTATCGAAATGTTAAAATGGCATGGGCTGTGTGTGTAATATGACAACATACAGGAAATCGGATATTTCAAAAATTTCGTAACTAATGCATAATTATCCAATAAAAGTACGGCCGAGAGCGACATTTTGCTCTTCATAATGATGAGCTGGAAAAAAATATAACCCAAATTAGTAGAATCACATTCGGAGAACTCGCCTATCAGTTTCATTTATCAATGTCAATAATTTTTAAACATCGAGAAGCTAAGAATCTCTAAATACGCGGATTACAGCTGACTTAGCTGAACAACAGAACAAAGGTTAATTTAAAATTTGGAATAATTATCTGATCAGATATTAGTCTAATGCATTAAAATCCTATCAGTTATATATATCCTAACAGTTTCATTTATCAATATCAACCATTTGTAAACATAGAGAAGCTAAGAATCTCTAAATATATGGATTAAAGCTGAATTAGCTGACCAACAGAAGAAATAGTAGAAACGTTAATTTAAAATTTAGAATAACTATCTGATCCGATATTAGTCTAATGCAGTAAAATTCGTTTGATCTTCTCCAACATTTCCTAAACCGTTAGCTATAGACAAATAGTTCCAATTACAAAAATTTTTTAAATAAGGTAAAGAAATATTTTAAAAAGGATTTGGGTCAATTAAAACATTTCTTAAAAAGTTACGAAACTTAGATTTTTATACGGTCCGATAAGTTATATTTAGTAAAATTTTACTATTTACCTGACAAGTAAGACAAAAAAAGTCCCCTTTATATACTACTAAAATCGGCCGAGTTATGAAAGTTTAAAAATGCATGAGGTATACTGCTTTTCTGCTTCTGGACACAAATTAGTTCGGTCATGCTTGTAGTGGTCAAATACTAGGGGCTTAAAATATTCGAAGAAATTATTTCATGTGTATCTGCGCTTTGTAAAAAAACCTGACAAATATTACGATTGAGTTAACTTTCATTAAGTTTCAGATTGGCTAAAATAATTGTATTTAACATATGCTTTATTTTGTAAGGATTTGAAACTGTTTCTGTTCATTATTTCTTTTAACAAATATTATGCTATTTTTGTAAGATTTTATTTAACTTATACAATCGTATGTACGTTTTACCAGTTCAAAATTTGTATTCGAGTTTTAATTTAATTTCAAATAACCGATCGAGATCAAATTTTGCATACTGACGTAAATCCGATGACAATCTATTACAATTAGTATTTACGATGATTACCATTTCTACTTATTTTTCAAGATAACAAAAAAAAAAAATAAAATAGGTAGTATTTCTTACGAAATCTACCTAAAAAAAAATCGGATAGATTTCAAGAAGTTTAAGAAAAAGTTTCAGATAAGATAACACAAGCCTGCGATTGTTGTGTTTTTTACCTTTTATGCATTTTTTAGCATTGGATGCAAAAATTACCTTAAATTTTAACTATCATGTCAGAATTTTTCGCAAATCGTAAATTGTCAAAGTTGAAAAATAACAAAAATCGGATACTATAAAATAGAGGAGATGACTGTGTTTTTAACTTTTTATAACTGATTTTTATGTACTTTTTAGCATTGAATCTGAAAAAGACCTTTGTTTTAAATCATCACGTTAGAATATCTTTGGAAATCGTAAATGTCATATTAAAATACAGCGAAAATCTGATACTATAAAACGGATTTATATATATATATATATATATATATATATATATATATATATATATATATATATTTATTTTTATATATATATATATATCAATAATTTATTATATTGTTTGGCTTATACTGGGAATCTTACAGCTAAACAGTTAAGGGGTCCGATGAAAAAGGGGGGTGGGGATTAAATTTTAATTTTGAACTTTTTAAATTTGAAACTTACAATTTTCGAAAATTCCTGACGTGAGGGTTAAAATGAAGGACATTTTCGGATTCAGAGGTAAGAAATACATAAAAATCAACTATCAAAACTTAAAAACTGAACAATGATATCTATTTTATAGTATCATTTTTTTCTTAACTTTAAAATTTACAATTTGCAAAACATCTTTACCTGATAATGAAGGTCAATTTCGGATTCAGCGGTGCAGAACACATGAGAATATATTATCAAAAGCTTAAAAACAGGACATAACTCAACTTTTTCAGGATAGTGTAGTCTAATAATATTTTAAAATATGTATCATTTGGAAAAAAAATTGGGGCTATTAATTATCATCATTTTAATCAATAAAAATTCTGTTTTTTTTCTTCTTTTGTGTTTGTTACAAATTGTATATTTTGCATTAAATTGTCAGAATGATTAAAGATTTTAAATTTAAATTTCAAT
The DNA here is from genome assembly GCA_963932465.1 of Maratus speciosus. Taxonomy (NCBI): domain Eukaryota; kingdom Metazoa; phylum Arthropoda; class Arachnida; order Araneae; family Salticidae; genus Maratus; species Maratus speciosus. The sequence continues at coordinate 425,812,167 of OZ010795.1, read as the reverse complement.
GTTAAATTTATTCAATTGCAATGTTAATATAATTATTGAAAGTCTAAGAAATTACTTGGAATGAATGATTTCAAAAGATAAGAGTATCGCATGTGTTCGTACATGGCAGGTTTCTTTGTAAAGAAAAGGGTTCGTGTTATACGGCGATATACCTAAAAACAGAAAAATAAAGTCTCAAATCGTAGATGCGCGTTATATACCGGAGCGAGTGTCACGCTGGATTTTACGGTATTTATAAACTTAATATTTATAAAAAATCAGGAAAATGGGCTTACTTAGAAATATGCTAGACATCATTTTCTAGATATAAATTATAATATGCTGTATTTATTGACAAACGATATTCTAGTTCTTAGTCTGAATAATAATAAAATCTTTATTGGATAGAAAATTAAACAACGAAGCAGAATTCTATCTTAGTTATCTTAAAGAAAAATCCTTATATTCTTAAAATAAAGATCCCTAAAATAAAGAAATACTTTTTTGAGCGGCTCTCCCATCCTATGAAATAAAAGATTAAATAAAATAATAAGGGTTTGAAAATAAAACATAATGCATAACAATATTAATATGCATAATAATATTACATATATATATATATGATATATATACATATACATATGATAATATTACCTGTATCTTATGTTCATTCAAATTTTGTAATTTCTGACATACGAAATAAATTCTTAATGATTTTTTTTTCAAAAGCAAAGACATTAATCAAATATCGAATATAAACGTATTCTTTTCAATAGATTTCAGTTTTTGTTAGAATGTAAATAGCTTGACATGATAAATCCAAATGGAGTGAAGTATCCCCTATGGCCTTTGTTCTCAAGAGTCAATTGGTAAAAAGAATATAACATAACTATGTCATCAGGAAAGCTTTTGAGATATTTGCTTGACATTCCATGCTATCATGAAATGTCAATTGCTTTCAAAATCATTTCTAACAAATTCTCTTCCAAATAGAGTGAAGAAATTACGTTTAAAATAACTTTTTGTATTTATTTGGGGATAAAAAACGCAAATGGTTCACTTACAAGGAGTACCATCTTACATTTATGCATAAAGTAATAAGTATAAAAAATCCCTTCGCGCGAATTTTAATACATAAGCTAAAACATTTAACAATGTTTAAACGCACAAATTTGTACAATACCATGACAAAAAAATTCACACACGGCCATTTTGAGGATTCTGGGATCTTCTTCCTCAGTGCGAAAAAAATAAAATATTAAAATAGTTTTACGAACCCTTCTGTCATAGCCCCGAGTACTGGCTAATGGATTGATTGCCGTGACGAAAGCAAGAGTTTATATAACGCAAAGAAATGACACAATTTTAGGATTTGTTATAATAATACAAAAACAGTTTTATCACTTTTGCTTCCATAGCGTTAAGAGAGTAACATTGCAATTATCAATAAGAACGTAAAATCATGCGTCAAGCAGATTATGAAACATTTTTTCATCGCATTCGGACTATTATAATAAAAATTCATAGTCTAAAAACGTGAAAAACGATGTCTAAGTAATAATAACAGGGTCGCCTTGAACAACTTCCGTCAATAAAGGGAAATGTACTTCAGATGTTTTCCGGATCCATACATATGATTTGTAGAATTTATACACACTAAATGAAATGCATTTTTAAAAATAATTCCCCAACTGAAAACCCACTTCCAGCAGTCATTGTTCGTAGAGAGGAATGTAACTTATTTATATTGTGTGTCGCTGTATATGAGAGATGAATGCTATGCGCATCATATCAATCAGTAAGCATTTTACAGAGCACCTGGGAGACATATATTAATTTAAATGTATTTGAAATAGTATAACATGAACAAAATGCAACACAAACGAATTTTACCACTAGACCATAATGTAATTTAATTCTTTTTAGTGTCCCTGTAAATGATCGATAAATGCTATCCATACCATATTCAATAGTAAGCATATCGTAGTTCACTTCCTAGTTATGTATATAAATTTCAATGTGTTTGTAGGTTTAAAACATCATTAAAAACCACCGCAAACGATTATTTTCCAATAGGCCGTGATGTAATGGAATTCTTTTTAATGTCCATGTAACAGGATTATGACTGCTGCACGCTTCATTTTCAATAACAAATATGCCACAGTGAATATCAATAACGTTTTGAAATTTCATGGCGATGCGTCTATATTGACGCCAAAAATAATTTTGGCCAGCTAGAATCGCTAAATCTCCCACAGTGTGGCGACGGTGATTTAAAAAGTTATGAGACCCCTTAAACGTACAGCGGTTAAAATTTACGTATTTTATATTATTTTATTTATATTTAATTTCGAATCTCCAGGCTTATGCAGCATCTAACTATTTATCAGACCCTAGATCGTATTAACTTCTAGATTCCCTTAACTTTTAGCGTTTTTTTTTTTTTTTTTTGTGAGTATGTTGCATTTGCCATGTTAACTAATTTTCAGCTAATATATTATTGTGCCAATTTAGAAAACTTGATAATTTATTTTGAATATAGTAATTATATATTTAAAAGAAATCTATAAGACATACACTGGAAAAAGAAATTGGATTCTATTAATCTTTCCATTTCAAATAAAAATCATTAGCAATAAGATATTATTAACAATTATAATTTTATTCCTTGATAATAATCCTTATAACAAATATAAATCCAAATATTATCCATTAAATATTTCTATCCAATATTGTTGTCTTAAACAAATAATGATTACTTTTATACACAGAGTTTCAGTATCCCATGATATACAATATAAATTATGACATTTATTTCGAAAATAAATATTAATTAAATTTACGAGACTCTGGATTGTCTGTAATTTAAATGCATTATAGCTATTATCAGGAGTCTTATATGACGTTAATAAAATTTTGCGGAACGTACTATTTTTATTTTTTATCAGTTGCTAGTGGTAATGGCGCTAATGTGTTAAAATGGATGGCAGTTCTATAGTAACTTATGATAAAAATGATAGTCTAAACACACAAAGTTTGTATAGCTATTCAAATAACAATGGAGGTTTTATAATTAAAAAACATGTTGTAATTATGAGTGTAAAGAAATATTCTATTGAATTTAAAAAAAGCTATTATGTACCATTTCTTTGTTTTGGTATTAAATTGTAAACATATAATTAAAATCCTATCTGCGAGAAATGATAAATGTATAACTGGAATTGAATGCTGCTTTTTGAAATATATTTTGTAATTTATTTTATAACTTTTGTTAGATTTTATTATATGACGAGACTGAGAGTTTCCAAAAATTAATACTACTATTCTTTGAGAGCATTGCATCAAAAATGACATGGATTTTTGCTTTTTCTTTTTTGAACATTACAGAACATTTTTTGTAAATTTAAGTTATTGGGAATAGGCACCAGATAAAAAATTAAAATTTTGTATAATATATTTATAGTTTAAATAAAAACAACAAATGCCATATCTTAAGCTCTATATGTATTATGTTTTAGTTTGGATGTCTGTTTTTATTGTCAACTTTTTAAGCGAGAATATATTTAAGATTTATTGTACATTTCACGTCATATTATATTAAAAAAGCACTACAAGTCATTATATACCATAAAATGATAAAACAGTTTATTGAGCACTTTACAGACACAAAAGCTTAGTTATTCACTGAAGAAAAGAACATAAAAGCATTAATAATCAACTAATTAATTCTTTAAGAAATTAAATTTCCTTTCTCACTATTTTTCTTCCTTCATATAATATTTTATTTAGCCAAAAATATATATAATTAGTGCTATAATTAAGAACATCATGAACCTTCTTCACAAAAGCACTACAAGTCATTATATACCATAAAATGATAAAACAGTTTATTGAGCACTAAACAAACACAAAAGCTTAGTTATTCACTGAAAAAAATAATATAAAAGCATTAATAATCAACTAATTAATTCTTTAAGAAGTAAAACTTCCTTTCTCACTACTTTTTTTCTTTCATATAATATTTTATTTAGCAAAAAATAAATATAATTAGTGCTATAATTAAGAACATTATGAACCTTCTTCACGTCTTTTAAAAAACAAGATTAATTGAATAGTACAAAAACATAATGAGATTAAATAATAAGAGAGTAGTTATGTAGTGATATATTGCAAGAAATAGTTTGTTGTCCAGTAAGCAAATCAAATTAAATTCAGTATTTATTTTTTTCAATAATTACACATAAATAAAAAAAATTATGCATGCTTTATTTAAACATACAAACATTTGTGTGGTTATTAATCTTCGTGGTAATTTTGCAATATGCTATACAAGAACTTTTTACTGTAATTTTCTAAATATTTAAATTTTATTCTATATTTGTATGAGGATCAGTCTAGCCTTAAATAGTTTAATTGATAATCTGGCACCCTCATAACTTTTTAAGTTTATTACAAACTAACTATACTCAGCCACGCTTTTCTGTGGCTAAGTCTGGTTAAATGGAAGAGAAACAAAAGAGAAAGTGCACGTTTCTAACATGTTTAATTTCACAGTGCTTGTGGGCATACAATATTTTTGCTGTTCCATTGTCTGTGTAGATATAGACATTGTCTGGTTTGTCAATTCTAGAAAACACAATATATACTTGTCCATGTGAGAAGCAATCCGTGTCCAGATCTAAACCGCATATTTAAATATTGACCCGAAGCTTTGTTGATTGTGATATCAAACACCAATCAACTTGGGAATTCCAATCTCTTAAGTAGAAAGGGCATATCCGTTCGAATCACATGAATGAGGGGGAAGAGAACATTTTCATCATTGAAAGGTGCTGTCAAGATTTTTGCTTCTACGACGTTGCACTTTATTTTTATTTTAATGTAAGCCGCGTGCCATTGCAATGCTTTGGTTGGTGGATATTTCGTAACATGATAAATGCCACGCCAATTTACTACTGCAATACGTGAGGTGGCATCCCTGACAGATCGAGTGAATTAAATATTTCTGTTTTATAATTGACTATTTTATCTACTTTCACAACACTGTAGACGGACTTGTATGTGACTGCCTCGATTTGAATGTTAGACTGAATAATGCTGTTAAGTTCAATGAAGTCTTTTTTCTTGGCTGCAAGCATAGCTTAGTATATCAGTCATTCGTGATTCTTATAATTGGTTTGAATATTGGGAGATATTTTATCAACCATTTCATCTTTTGACGTCACTTACTTGCAGAAGTTATGAGGCAATGAAATTCGTCCTGAGGTCAGATCAACCGGTAACTTACCGTTATGAAATTCCAGCAATTGTTTACAGAATATCTCAGGTGAACGATCGTTTTGCAGCTGGACATGCATATTTGTAGTTCATTTTAACATACTTAGACATAGCCACAAAGTAGAGTATTTCAGGATAGCATTTATTTTGTCCGCTGGTGTCGATCGAGGAATTATAGGTAATGTTTGCCTGAAATCTCCTGCAAACAATGTTAATGCATTACAAATGGTGCGATGTTTCCAAGCAAATCTTGTAATGATCGATCAAGAGCAGCAAGCGCCACTATTATGCGTCACTGTGCATTCATCACACGCAATAATTTTGCATTTCTGCAATAATTTTCCCATGCCGGATGCAGTGGAAGTGTTGCACGTGAGAGTTTCAATGAATTGCATGTTCAATGGCAATTTGAAAGCTTTATGAGCAGTTCTTCCACCTGGTAGCAATGTCGCAGTTATTTCGGACGAAACAAGAACTAAAGCTATTTGGTATCCAATTGCTGTCAGAATCAATCTAATTTGGAACTTTTTATCCGTTCCTCCCGATTCACCTAAGAATATTTTTTGGACCCCGTTATTGACAAATTACATTATTTGATCGTAAAAGCTTTTTTGCTCAAGCCATAGCTTAAGAATATTTGATTGCACATGCCGTAAAAGATCCCCTGTGTTACAGTTCTGTTCACGACGCAGTTCTACATCGAACGAAGCAGCTACATATCAATTCAATGATGGCATTCCCAATTGATTGAGAACTCTGTTCCTGATATCTAAGCACAAATCTCTGATTAATATCAACGCTTCATTGTAGATTTCGGCTGTAAAATCCGTTTTCTTATTTGAATTTCGACGAGGGATATCCATCGTCCACAGCGTGCATTCAATTCATCATAGCCATCGCCAATGAAATATATTTGTAGAAATTTATGTTGACCATATGTGAACGGAAGCAGCGAGCAAGCTTTCTGATAAATTCGTCTTTTCACTTTCAAAATTGGTATGATTTGAGCTGTTACGATTTTTGCGCCGAAGGAAGTCATTTGAAAACACGAATTGTATTTCCAGATGTTAGATTAGAAAATGTTTGATTCGGCTATACATCCCACAAGCAAAGTTTTTAATGGCTCTGGCGGATCTCCAAGTTGAGGTAGTTTAGATTTTACGTGGCACAACACATTCCTATCGTTTCGCCATTAAATTTAAGACCTCGCAATAAGAACACACTTTAGTCATAGTGCTGAAGAGAACGTACCGTCTTAAACTGTAATCATTAGCTGGGTTGCACCGGAATGCAAGGCTATTATAATTGCTTGTTTGCTGAGAACGGTTTCGTGCTTTGCGCTAATCTACGGCTTCTCGTTGAAGTTTTTCAGCCACTCTCATGCTGCCGTGTTCATTCTGTTGAGAAGGAAGCAGACATGTAGCTGCAGAACGCGCTCGCCGTGCTTGCAACCGTGCATCCTCAAGTCTGGCTGCATGATGCTCTGACGCTTCCTTGGCACGTATTTGAGTCATTCTTTGTCTAGTTTGCTCGTTTGCTGATGCCCGTTTATCCTTGGTTTGATTTGCAAATACTCATCGCACTGCTTTCGCTCGCGAGTACTACAACCTACGTTTGATCTTCTGCGAGGCATTATTTGGATGACGTAAAGCAGATTGATTGCACTGAAAAAAGTAAAAAGAATGTTACAACAAAACCATATAAAATTGCAAAATAATAATAATAATAATAATAATAATAATAATTAAAATAAAAAAGGAATAAAAACGAACTAAAAATAAGATAAAACAAAAAACATAAAATAATACTAACGAAATATTTGAATAATATGTCCCGGGCCAAAATGATGGGAGTGGGGACGGAAGGTACATAAAAATAAAGAGCGTTTCAAGGGCTTTCTATCAATGTACCACATAATTGGTGCCAGAAAAAATAAAAGTATTCACAGGGGGAGGGGGGGGATTGGAGGAAGAGGGAAGTGAGGTTCATAATACATATAGCGTATTCGAATTCAACGCAAACAGTGGATTTCAAAACAATCGGTGAAGAACTTTCGGACATTTAATATTTTGTACAAACAAACATTTATTTATTCATATACAAATATGCCCCGCAGGGAAAAAAATGTGGTGGGTGAAAGAGGAGGTGCATAATATGAAAGAGTAATCAAAGGACTTTCTAATGATATATTACATGATGGTTGTCGGAAAAAAAATTGAAAAAGTGCCCCCTGAAGGGAGGATTGAATTACGGAAGGGGGAGAGCAAGGTTGATAATAGATATATAATAACACGCTCTTATTCGAATGCAACTCAATCCGTGAAATTTAAAGCGATCGGTAAAGAGCTTTCAGAGATTAGTGATTTTGCAAAACAGAATATTTATATATTTATATAGAAATGTTCCCCCGAGGGGGAAATTGGGGTGAGAGGAAGGGGAGGTGCATAATACGAAAGAATTGTCAAAGAGCTTCCTAATGACATATTACATGATGGGTGTATGAAGAAAATTAAAGTGTCCCCTGGTGGGTGTAGCGAAGCTTTGGATTTTTGTACATTTGTACTGAATTATTCCGATGGCTGTAAGAGTTGATAACGAAGTGAAACAATATTAACAGAACGAATTAATCCATATTGCAGATAGAGACAAGCCGAATGTTACAACTAATTCTTTATTGACCAAATCGGACACCAGGTTCGGGTAGTTTTTTTTGCAAGGCGAGCCCTCGGCCGCAGCCGGGCGTTGGAGAGAGAGTCTCGCAACATTCTTATGCTCAGAGCATGCGAGTTCAGAAGCTAGTCTGATTCAAAATACACTTTTTCGAAATCTGGAGTGTTGGCAAGCTTACATACACAATTTCGCCAAATATATACACTGTATGGCGAGATTAAAGAGAGGAAGACATGTGGTCAAAGTACAATAATTGAAATTGAATGGAGAATGTAAAAGATTAATAAGAAATATTTAACGCCAATGGCTGTGAAGGAATTCTAGCTCATAAACCGCATTCTATAGGGGTTGCTAAAGTTCTCATGGGATTGAAGCGGCCGAAAGAGCATGTTAAAAAAAATAAATAAAATAAAGACAGGGTTAATAACTAAAATGACACATTTATCTAACATCTGGACTAACGGCTAAAAATGTAGAAGTAATATGTCTGACTAATTTCTGGATATCATCAAACTAAGGCAGAAGGATGAAAATTAGAATCCAGTTATTAGGCGGAAAAAGGAAATGATTTCTTTTCTTTCAACTGCAGTGCGCTGCGGTTAAAATATTAAAGAGACTGAGAATTGAATGCTTAATTTATGAAGGGAAAAGAGCGCTAAAAACAGATTGAATCCGAATGCGGACAGATAATTAAATTTAAGAATTTAAAAAAAATGTAATTTTAAAGGGGGGAAAGAGGAAAGGTCTTAATATGAATATGTGAAGGTAGGCGCCTTCACATATATCTCCCCAACAGCCGAAAAAGAACGAAGTGAACCGCGAGAGAAAAAAAATTGACCCCATGTCTTCTCTCAAATACATTACACATAAAGAACAATATGTAAAAATGTAATATTTTGTAGAGGGAACCCGGTGACCAACAGTTTATAAACATATACAGAAATACTAAATATGTAAGGAACAAATAAATCATGTCTCATATAAAAAGCATGCCTATAAGCATGACAAAGCAAGTTGGTACCAAAGACTTGCCAAAATAAAATATATTGAAATTTTTTGAACTGCAGTTAATACTTCTGGACAGCTGTTTTCTTATTTTCTTCTTATTATTTTTTTAACGTGTGCACACAGTTATCTTTTTTTTAAATTATTTCCAGAAGATTTTAATATATAAAATTGCTTGAACATTCACTTCAAGCAAGAGCAATTTCCACACGTGCTACAACAGTTGGTCATACTCCAACTTATAAAATTATTTTGAGACATGAACTGTATATAAAGACAAAAGATTCCATAATATAGTAAATATAAAAATTGTTCATTTTCAGCACTATTTGTGACATTTCAAGTTTTTTAAAAAGTGGCATGACTGGTAAAAGGAGAGGAAGATGGAGGTAAATTATTTATTAAAAGTTGAAAGTTGCCATCCTTTTATCTTGTAACCAAAGACTGAATGTGTTTTACTGAGAACCTAATTTAACTAAAGTGTATTTTAAAACACGTTGCACTCCTACAAGGTATAAACAAGATGTAATAAGAACTTTCCAGAGAAAGTACCCCTTACAAAAATGGTAAAAAAAATGTACAGTAAATTTAATGAAATTTAATAAGCATTATACAACAGGTGACACAAAAGTATGTATGTGTGTGAATGTAGTCATAAATAACACCGTTTGATTTTACGACTGGTTTATACCAGTAATAAACCACATGTGTGAATGAGCATAACAAAAACAAAAAAAAAAAAAATAATGCACACCTGTGTACTGAGTGATTGGAAAATCGTGCATAAGAAAACTACCTTATCACGTGAAATACCTTGAATAGCCAAGAAAGGTACCGAATGAAAAAAAAATAAAAGTAAAGTGTAATCCTGTAAAGTTACCAAAAAAGGAAACCCTTTTTTTTTTGTTACCGATTAAATTAAAATAACACTTAAGTAAAAGGTCAACAGATTTCAATCATATGCCATGTTAATGTGAAAGAAGTGTACATTTCCTACCTTTTTTTTTACGGAAAAAAATATCAATAATGCGAAACTACCAAAAAAAAACTTATTTATAATGTGTAACTACCATAAAAAAAAAAAAAAAAAAAAAAAAAAAAAAAAAAAAATGCTGTCAAAATGAGCAATCCCACGCGCAGTACCTATGATTAACCATTGTATGTAACCTTTGTAGAAACCTTTGTATAGAGTACCTGCCTGTAAAATTGCACAAACGAAAAAAAACTGAAAGAATATTCACTAATGTTGAACAAGACAAACTTTTAAGTTTAATACCATTGTAAATTATAAACATCAGTAAAATACCTAACAGATGCAACAAGCGCTTATTCTTTTTTTTTTTTTTTTCTGAAAAAAGAAAAGCATGTGTGACATAATAAAATTAAATGCTGACTACAAAAATAATATGTGTGTAAATAAACGTGGAAAAAAGTTTAAATAAATTCCCTCAATGTGAAAAAAAAAACTTTTGTTATAGAACCAAAAAAACCAAACAAACAAAGAGCAAACGTGCGCAATAATTCCAAAGAACCAAAGAAGTGCATCACTGTGACCTCAAGTGTAAAATTGTAACAATGAACCGAAGAAATGTGTCACACTGACCTCAAGTGTAAATAAATAACAATGAACAAAAGAAGTGTATTAATGAAGTAAAATGCCTAAGTGTTTTGAAAATCTGTTGTAAAAACAGTGACAATTAGCCCCTGATGCACGCAAAGAATTGACAAAGCAATGAACTCGTGTAAGGGTTTTTTCTATGAACTAAGATAAACTATGAACTACTGTGTGTGTTAACTATGAACAAAAATTCTCTACATGCACCAAGCACCAAACAGCAAAATGTAACTGAAGAGAAAAAAAGTGTACCGTATTTAAAAAAAATCGTTACCAAAGGGTTAAATTTAATTTTTTTTTTTTTTTTTTTTTTTTTTTTTTTTTTTTTTTTTTTTTTTAACTGTAAATTTCATAAGATATTGCTGCATTCGTTGAAAAAAAAAAAAAATATATATATATATACCTACTCAAATCGCATCAGTGTAAAATTGACAGGATCCATACCTTTTAGTTAAACAAACAAAAATAGGAGTGTTGTAGCAAAAGATACACTGTCCCTTGAAAAATATAGAAAAAGAAATGTTGTTTACCAAAAAGAAATCCTTAAAATCCTGACATATGAGTGTGAAAGAAAAAAGAAATTTCCCTCGATAACCAGTGAGAATCAAACACAGTAAATGAAATTTGCCACAAAAAAAAAAAAAAAGGATATGTAAAGGTTTTAGTTTTGCTGAATTTTCATGTATAGACCATCTGTGTATTTATTAAAATTTAACACCTGGCCAAAATATTAAAAACATCTACTAAGAAATTGCATACGCTTTAATATAGTGTGACAAGACACCTTACTAGATCTGCCACCTTCAAGTAAGATGTATCTAATGAAAGTGTTAAAAAAAATGTTGCATGTTAAAAGTAAACAGATTCGAAATGTGTGTGTAGTTTAACATGTCATGTGACGGATAACTCTTAGTAACTTTAAAATCTTTGTACATAGACAAAGTGATGTGTCATTGATATGTTATGACATTATGCAAACACATAAAAAAAAAAAAACACAACCTTGTTAAAATTAAAAAAAATATTAAAAAAAAACTGATGAAATATTTTTAATATTAAAACATGATGTAAAGTTTAAAAGATAGAAAAGTAACTGAAAAAATGTATGTGTGCAGGGAGGGGAAAAAAAAGGCAACCCCAAACTCATGAATTACCTGAAATAAAACATATGAATAAGTGTGTACGCAAGCATACACAACGTGTAAATAAACACATGAACAAATTGTATAATTCCACATGAACTACTTGTAGTAATGTCTCAATGAACTACCATTTTTATGCATTTGCTAACAAAATATACGGACAGTATGTGTGTGATAACCCTAAACACTAACGTACGCGTGAGATTCAATTGCATAATTAGTGAGTTAATCACCAAAATGTACTGAATAAGGGTTAATAAAGGCAATGAACTCCGTGTAATGTGTGAAAACTCTGGTTATACTCTAAACCAGCCAGTGTGTATTACTCAATGAACTACTTGTGAGAAAAAAAAAAAGAAATACTGTCGAATAGATCGTAAGCAAAGTACAATGTGTAAAAGCAAATGAACAAAATATGTAAATCGACACATGAACTAGTGTAATGTATGTATATGAATGAACAAAATTGTATTCTAACTGAGCAAATTTTGTATAACATAAATAAATATCCAACACATGAACTACTTGTGAAAAGAAAAAAAAAGTTGCATAAATGGTTAACTAAGGGTTAAAAATTAAAAAAAAGGTGTATCTGCCAAAGTAATTACTGCATCACGTTAAAAAGAAGTGTGCATAAAATGTACGAGTGCACGACAGATTGCATAACTCTACGCTAAAATGTAGCAGTTATGCCAAGCCAAACATGTTCCAAGTAAAGGGTTGGAAAAGAGAAAAAAACGAATAGCAAAATACCAAGCGTTATACTTTATGATCTATGAGTGTATGTATCCGTCACAAGACACCTGTGAGACTATAACTCACTAATTAAAAAAAATAAAATGTGAGAAAATACCAAAGATTTAGTTTAATGACTATATGTGAATAGCTTTAAAAAAAAAAATAAAATAAAGTGTACATAACAGCACACATTATGCCTTTGAATAAATTTTATAAAAACAACATTTTCAGCGATATCAACTATCATGTCAGTTATAATAAAATACCTTATGTTATAAATAAAATAGCAACGAGTCACCAGCCGCGCGTAAACAACAAAATTAACCAATGTGTAAAAAATACTAGCTAGAAATTAACTCATGCATGTAAATTTAAGATGCATGTGCAAATATTGTATTGAATTACATTATGTAAAAAAATTCAGTAACATTCCGAAAATAAAAAAATGACAAGGCAACAAAAAATACGCGAACTTTAAAATAGTGTAAAACTATGTATTTGTGAAAATGTACACTAATGTTGAGAAAGTATGTAAAAAAAAATGTACAAGCTCACAGAATCATGACCATGTTTAACCAAGGTGAGTGTCATAAAATTATTACAAAACAATACCATATGAAGTGCAAATGTAAATATGTGTGTGTGTGTAGTACCAGGTTAAACTTGAAATCATAAAAATGTGTACATGAGATTCAAAAAATGATGAAGACAAACATCTAACTTCACTATCTGCCCATAGTAAGCTAGAGTGGGGGGGGGGGAATCATGTACGGAGTATCAAATAGTATGAGAGATACGTCATTATGCATTTAAAAAAAAAGAGAGCGCGAACGCCTTGTAAATTAATGTGAGGTATTGAACATTTGTATCATGTAAGTAATATATTCCACTTTTGAGAAAGTGGACGGCCGTTCCACTTAGCCAAAACTGAAACACACACCTTTAATCATTGGGCTACTTCCGGATCATAGCGCAATGAAAAAAAAGCACTTACACAACACAGGAAACAATAATTAAAAATTTACCTCAAGTAATATAATCACATGTAAAATGTAGTGCGCGTGTAAATTGTGTGTGTATGCAGTAACAAGCATACTGATACCTAACACATGCATAAAATGTTTACGACTCATGTTATAAAAATTTTTATAAAGTAGAAATAGAAATCAAAAGGAAAAAGAGATTTTTTTATGAAAAAAAAAAAAATTAAGATATGATGACTCGAGCTATATTTTAAAACGAAGGAGCCTAACTTATGCTATAGAAATAAATTAATGAGACGTGAATAAAAATGTATAAAATCCGTGTAAATTGGACTATGAGAGATGTATATAAACAGAACAGTGTACTGTCTTGATCGCAAATGTAATTTTCTCAAATTAGTAGCAACCAGCTGAAAAAGATTAAATACTGAGCAAATTTAACTGCCATTACTGGTCCTCTCATTGGTTACCCATCCTCTCTCTTTTTTTATATATGTCACTAGTGCTTATCCTTAAGTATAAAAGTTGCAAGACCTATATTTATAGTAATCTAGAGTATTAAAAGTTTCATATCTTATTGATATGGATGACTGACAAAACGTATAATATACACATAAAAAAAACATATAATATACACATAAAAAAACATATAAAATGTTATATATAAAAAGAAATTACCTGTAGGAAGTGCTACAGCAAGAAACATATTAAGCACAACAAGTAAGAAAAAAAATCAATAATAATAATAATATCAGTCCAGTATAAAATTAAGCCATTTCATTTCTTTTCTTTTACCTCTGTTTTTTTATATATGTCGGATAAACATTACATTATGCTCTGTGAGAGAAATCCTTATATTACCTTATTTATTTATTTTTTTTTTTTTTTTTTTACAATATGCCCCTTTTTTTTATAACTAAGTTTTCACTTTCATTGTGAAAGCCTGCCTGATTACAACAAGATTGCTGAGTTTTAAAAGTACACGAACCAAAATAATAAAAACTTCGTCTGTGAACATAATATATAAAATTTTTATATAAAATGCAATGCGACACATATCAGTTGCAGACGCATAATATCTAAAAAGGGGGGGGGGGAAATGCGACCAGCGCTAATGATGTAAGAAATTAAGCGAGAGCAACCATGTTCAGCAATCCTAGGCCAATAGAGATAAGAAAAACAACATCTGATCTCAGAATTGCAACATTGTGTCACACCGAAAAATATATATAATGCATTAAATAAGAATCGGAAATGTGAAAAGAAAGAAAAAAAATTTGGACAATCTGTTATCTAAATTAAAAAAACTTTGAAACTGAACTGGATATGAAGTGCATCCCTAGACATACAAAATCTTAGCTTGCTACTAATAAAAAAAAAAATGCTTAATTTTTAGTAAGAAGCCATCAAAACTAATATTATAGATATATATTAAAAGAGCAATATAATCCAGTCATGAGGATTTTTTATATATTTTATTATTTATGGTAATTAATCCTCATAACTAAATCAACATTAACTCACTTATTATACCATTTTAATATCCACTGCACAAAAAGGAAAAGTAGAAATTTTTTTTTAAAACAAGCACTGTCTACTCTGTATTATTCAGTAGTTAATATAAAAGTATAAATCAACACTTACTATAAGCATACTAGAATGAAAAAGCTAATTTAACAACCTTTTTTTTTTTTTTTTTTTTTTCTAGTGAGTAAATAACAACATCTAATAGTAGTGAGTAAATAACAAATATGTAACTTATATGCTAAAACACAATACCTTTTAAAACCTAGAAAAGTGTATCTAACTTAAAAAAAAAAAAAAAAATTGTCATCGTTAAAAGTCTAGCCAGCAGAAAAGTTAATTTCATCACAACAAAGAATTTTCTTTATACACCAATAAATGTGTTTGTAACAAACCAAACATTTAAAACAAACACAACCCCTTAATATAATCTAAAAAAAATGAATTTGATTTTTCTATTTTTTTATATATATCAAATGTGTAGAAAAGTAATTTCACGAAATATGATATATATTTGAAGAATACCTCTTCAAATGTTGCTAACAAAAGCTAAATAAAACTTACCTTGAGCTAGAGAAAAATATAAGCATAATATTTTTATTAGGGTAATAAAAGAATAAATGGATGCTAAGCATTTATGTGTGTTTAGTACTGTGCCAGCAGGAATACTCTTATTTTTTTTTTAAGTTTAGGTATATCTGCGTATAACTTGATGTGGACATCTTCTAAATATTCACTACTTATATTATATTTGATTAGTTTCCGTTCTAAAGAAACTGCACTGGTATAAACAGTTTTTTTTTTTGTTGTTGACTGTCTTTCTTTGAACAAATAAAGTTAACCAGTATTTTCGTTAAACGTTTCTTGAAATGTAAATGTTCTTCTTTTTATTTTAATTGAGGCCGACACAAGACACAGTCCAAAAGATCTCAGAAATTGTTGATTCAGCTGAGGAATTCATCTTAGGAGCGCACAAAAGAGAGAAAAAAAAAATACAAGAGGCGATAGAGGATCCATAACTCACCCCACGGCGCTGACGTATCTTGGGTAACTCTTTTTTTTTTTTTTTTTTTTTTTTTTTTTTTTTTTTTTTTTTTTTTTTTGCCGGAAGACCAAGTGCCGATTATCGGCTAGTTGTGACGGAAGCTGACGGCATGACGATATAGAAAAACCTCGGTGAACATTGTGTTGGGAAACGCTTTGCAGAGAATCTCGAGTCATTATTTTGATCGGAATTTATTTCTTGTAGCTGTGGTTATTTCAGGCGAGAGAGAGTGCAGAAATTCACCGCAATGAGCATAGTTCAGAATTTTGCAGGATTGTTGATGTTAGTTGATAAATTTTAACATTTTTTTGTGCATTGTGTACTCCTGTACACGACAACATCAGGACGCAGAAAAGTCAAGTCAATTGATGAGCATCAAAAGTTTCCACCAAATACTTTTAGGAAATCGATAAATTATAGTCTATTATACCGTAAAAAAATTTCTCCTCTCTCCAACTGGAACTCGCTTGCGCCTGAACGGCACCAATTGTCTGTAGCGAAGCTTTGGATTTTTGTACATTTGTACTGAATTATTCCGATGGCTGTAAGAGTTGATAACGAAGTGAAACAATATTAACAGAACGAATTAATCCATATTGCAGATAGAGACAAGCCGAATGTTACAACTAATTCTTTATTGACCAAATCGGACACCAGGTTCGGGTAGTTTTTTTGCAAGGCGAGCCCTCGGCCGGAGCCGGGCGTTGGAGAGCGAGTCTCGCTACATTCTTATGCTCAGAGCATGCGAGTTCAGAAGCTAGTCTGATTCAAAATACACTTTTTCGAAATCTGGAGTGTTGGCAAGCTTACATACACAATTTCGCCAAATATATACACTATATGGCGAGATTAAAGAGAGGAAGACATGTGGTCAAAGTACAATAATTGAAATTGAATGGAGAATGTAAAAGATTAATAAGAAATATTTAACGCCAATGGCTGTGAAGGAATTCTAGCTCATAAACCGCATTCTATAGGGGTTGCTAAAGTTCTCATGGGATTGAAGCGGCCGAAAGAGTACGTTAAAAAAAAAATAAATAAAGACAGGGTTAATAACTAAAATGACACATCTATCTAACATCTGGACCAACGGCTAAAAATGTAGAAGTAATATGTCTGACTAATTTCTGCATATCATCAAACTAAGGCAGAAGGATGAAAATTAGAATCCAGTTATTAGGCGAGAAAAGGAAATGATTTCTTTTCTTTCAACTGCAGTGCGCTGCGGTTAAAATATTAAAGAGACTGAGAATTGAATGCTTAATTTATGAAGGGAAAAGAGCGCTAAAAACAGATTGAATCCGAATGCGGACAGATAATTAAATTTAAGAATTTAAAAAAATGTAATTTTAAAGGGGGGAAAGAGGAAAGGTCTTAATATGAATATGTGAAGGTAGGCGCCTTCACAGTGGGGAGTAGAAAATCGGGGGAGGAGGCTAGCGAGGTTCATAATAGATATATAATAACACGCTCGTATTCAAATTCAACTCAGTCCGTGAATTTCAGAGCAGTTGGTGAAGAAATTTTCGAGATTTGCGGTTTTCTACAAACGAACATTTACATTTTTATTTATATAGATTTTATTTGTGTATTCGTTTGTGTGTGTTATTAATTCCTTTTTATTTTATACTCGGTTATTTTTACATATCTCATATGTTCTGTCTTTCGTGTCGGTGTACAGTTACATGTTGTTCGGATTTATCTGCTATGATTTCTTTTTAATGAAGAAGATGGACCGTGTAGTTCAATTAAACTACCCCAGATAGTTAAGAGAAATTGCACGAAGAAAAGCAATACAATCTCGTTCGAAATTAATTTCTCTGAATTTTCGGTATTGTAGATCAACGACATTTAGAAATTAAGATATTTCATGTAACTTCATTAAGAAATTATGAAAGCAAAACATTTATATAGACGCACCTCCGTTGCAAACAATACAAAAAAAATGAGAGGATGGAATTGATTCTATATATAAGACGAAATTTGAAAGGAATGTTTATTATATAAACACTAAACTTTCTATAGCGAAATTTATAATCACTACAAAATTTTCTGATTTAAATATTCCGTCTTAATAGGTACTCTTGTTTGTTATAAACTTAACTAGGAATACAGAGTGTTTCTTTTAATGCATGATTCCCTTATAGACACGTTTTATTCGATAAATACATCTAAAACTGAAGAGTGTGGAGTACATTGGCAGACATATGGGTTTTTTATTTCAGCAGTACACGTGCTATGTAATAATTTCAAGAATGTAATATACTTAATTCCATACTGATCCGTTTTAACGCCAGATACCACTGATTTTATTTTTTATAATAAAAGACTGCTATTGCGTTTATTCCATATATACTGCAACGTTATATAAGCGTATTATTTTTGTTCAATAAAACTGCCAAAAGGTTTTCAATCTGCTCTTTTTCATTTATTTGTCAATTGACATGCTTTCTAGTGTTTATGTATTGACACAAAAGTTAAACTAAACGTGAAATTTTATATAATATTGAAAATTTTGCTTTAAATGATGTTGTAGCCTTTTGATAATATATGTTATAAAAATACTATAAAATATCTCTAAGCATTACTTATTTACGAGATTGTTTGAAACATATAATAACATTTCATCCTATCAAATTTAATTTCAATTTTCCTTAATGTTTCCTAAATTCCATATAAATGTACAGTCGTGGAAAAAAAAAAAAGGAAACACCCCCTACTAACTCCTCAACAAGTTATTGTAGAAGAAAGTTACTGGTACCGAACGATTGGAAATAAAGTCTACTTTTAAATGATGTATATAAAAGTTTCTTAGGGGCCATCTACATATTAAAACGAACCCAAACTTAATTTTTTTCAATGGCAATACCAAATTTTAACAAGATATTTCCAATCTTCGGTTCAAACTATGCCTAGACACAAAATTTCAACTCTAAGGAATGATAAGTTTTTGAATTATAAACATTCAAAATTTAGTGTTTCTAATGTTAAATTACGTTTTCATATTTTTATGAATATCTCCTGAAATTATACTCCTGTTTTGCTATTTTTTTTTGTGTAGCAATAATACTAAAATACCCAAACATAAATATGTTGAATTTGCAATTTTCATATTTTTATGATATGAATTATGAATAATGAAATTAATATTCGAAAAAAAAGTATTGCAACTTACAATTTGTTTGATGGATTCAGATTTATTAAATCCTGCTTTATGAAAATTCAAAATTGCACATATTTTTTTTTCATCAGTTTTAAAATTATGCTTAAAAACGGCAAAAATATGGTTTAAGGGGCCGTCTATGATAGAAGTGACTAGATATTATGAGATTTATTATGCTATCCTGTGATCTAGCAGTCTTCAATGACTGCCTGAGTAGCGCTTACGAGGCGACACTATTCACTCAAAAAAGACCCAGATGATAATGTTATATAGGGAAGTTACGTATATACGTAAGTATGCTATGGGGAAGTTATTTTAAAATATCTCGCTTAAATTTTGATATTTTGAAATGATTTTTTTGCACAGCATAGCTGAGGACGATCTACATCCGGGCTAATTTTTACTTTTTTCGATTTTAGTTTCAGATGTTTGTTTCTTTTTAAATTACTTTAACTTTTGGAAACGGTTCATACCCTTTCCGAAATTAAAAAATTTTTTTTTTTTTTTTTTTTTTTTTTTTTTTTTTTTTTTAATCTGAAACCAAAATCAAAAAAGCAAAAACTATCCCGGATGTAGATCGTCCTCGGCTGCTCGGCTATCCTGTGCAAAAAAAAAAAAAAAAAAAAAAAAAAAAAAAAAAAAAAAAAAAATCAAAATATCAAAATTTAAGCGAGATTTTTGAAAATAACTTCCCCATAGGATTAACATTATCATACGGATCTTTTTGAGTGACTAGTGTGGCCTGTTAAGATGCCTTGATCAGAAAGGAGGCTCTCTCGGTCAACAATCCAGTATCGAACTTCAGTTTGGATACAGCCCCTAAAATACGCTTCTTTTAAAATAATTAATTTCTCGGAAAATAATCGTACGAATTGCGTAAAAGTTTGTTTTTAGGCTAATTGAAGGGTGTAGAGTTTATTTATGCTGTCAAAATTGTGTGCTGCTATTGAAAGAAACAATGTTATGGTTCGTTTTGATATGTAGTTGACTCTCCCCCCCCCTCCCCTAAGCAAATCTTATATACATCATTTAGAAGTAGACTTTATTACCAATAGTATGGTACCAGTAACTTTCTTCTAGGATGTATTTTGCAGAGTTAGTAGGGGTGTTTACTTTTTTCCCCCCACTGTACCATAACAATACTAAATATTAAGATATATGATGTCTTTTACAAATGAATTAATACAAATTTTGTAACATTTGATTTCTAATTTTTTTTTATTACTTTAAGCATAAATTTATTTTTTTTTTAAATTTTACATTAACTTTCAAAATATAAAAGTTTTTTTTTTTTTTCCTAATGATGAATCTCGTATAAATATTCACTGATGAGAGAATGAAATTTGTATTTGTTTATAAAAATTATTTATTGCAATTATGCAGCTATTTGAATCGCTTTCATAAATACTTTTTAGGGTTCCGTACATAAAAAGTAAAAACGGAACCATTATAAGATCACTCCTGTGTCAGCATGTCTGTCACAGCCATTTTACTCCTAAACTATTGAACGTGGAAAGTTCAAATTGGGAGAAGTAATAAAGGCTATTGACCCACATTTTCAGATTTATATTTTCAGATTATTAAACATTCATGAATATATTTAGTCAAAATGTAGAGGGGATAATTATGCTACTCGAAAAAAAAAAAAACTTTTCTCTATATCGTGTAGGGTATCGTGTGAAAGCATTCGTAACGCTGAACTCAAAACTACATTCTATTTAATTTTGGGTATTATATTTTCAAAGATATCGTCGAAAATACAGCACGAAAATTCCCCACCCCCCCTCTCCCCATCTAATTCTGAATTTACTGAAACTAAAATTATGAAAAAATAGAGGTAGTAGACGTTAATTTAAACCTTGCAGAAAAATTATAGCGATTACCCAGAGTCACATAGATTTTGAGAAATGCGCATTTTTCTGTTGCACGCCAATTTCAATTTACGGACATTCATCTAAAGTGTTGGGCAGAGTTGGAGGTACCTTTCGTAGCAGAAGTATAAAAGCATTGTTGATAATGATTTTAAAACAATTGTCCGTAATTAGACGAGATATTAACCCTTAAATATACGGACAGTTTGGTCTTACCTATTGACAGGAGCGGCATACTCTATGCCTAGTTAACAACTTTTAGTGATATATATGTGTAATGTAATGTCCAGTAGCAGTATAAAAGCAATAAATCTCAAACTGTTAAAAACATACTAATTTAAGTGGTCTCGGGACTCTAAAAATTGGAAAATAATGAAAAAAAGACCATTTTTAACATTTAATTTCTTAAATGTATATGATTTTGAAACACAATTTTTATTGGGATGAAAGATATAAGTATGTTCTTTAATTTCATGTATTTAAAAAGTTGCAAGATACAGAATTATTATTTATAGGGGGCTCGAAACTGTTAGACATTTGTCGAGCAGAAAATTTGCATAACAGCTTACGCGCAGCATTACAAAATAAATATTTAAACTAGAATAAAACTTTTGGTTTTTACTTATACTTCAGATTATATTAATTACCCTGAACTTAAATAAATTTGTATTTAAAGCATTTTTATATTTTTAATGCAAAGTTGTATTTAGCAAATGCAAAATTTTGAAAACTTCAATATTTTAATCACCTAAAAAAAATATTTTGTCGTACAATAAAAAGGTAATTTTAGGTTCAGTTTATACAGACTAACATGAAATATATGTTTTGAAAATTTCATGAAAAAAAACAATCAGAAGTTTTTGAGGTATCCTGCGCGTTATGCCCAAAAACGTCATTTGGAGAAAAATGACTTCAAGAAGCGGCGGAAACATCCCTTTAGCTATTGAACGGGTATAATGCTAAAAGCCATACCTTCTGTTCTAAAGGGAATTTCAAAGAAACGCGTATACCCATAAGTTCAAAAAAGACAGGAATTTAACATCTAAAAATTTAAAATTTCTAAAATTTTGAAGCTTTAAGAGTCCTGTGGTTTGTTAATTAGAATGGATCACATGAATACCATGGGTTTTGTGACTAGTTTTCGTTGAGTGGATCTCTAAATACGCCTCGAGTGACTTTAAATGTTAACTAAAATCTATTTGGAAAAACACTGCACGGACCAAGGCGGCTTTGAAACTTTGCGACCTCCTTTCGAAGCGCGCTTAGCACAATGTGAAATTTAAACTTTGAACAAAAGTTTCGTTTTAGCTACACTGAAGAAAGAAAGGTTATTACTACACTGAATTTAGTTTTAAGAAATGCCAAATGAAGTTCAAATATGCACTGCTGTTATTATCAGTACCGAATTAAGTTTATTATAAAAAGATTAGGATAATATTAAAAAATGAGTTATACAGAATAGCAATATTTGATATTATTTAGTTTCCATATCTCTTTAAGCTTTCATGATATATCCATTTACACTTTTCTAGTACAGTTCTTCCTTTAGCAACGTTTTTTTTTTTTCTTTTTTCTTTTAATAATAGAATTACAAATTCATATATTTATTCTACGGTACCTTTTGTGCGCGAGAAATACTCGCACTTGACCGTTTATTTTTTAAATTTTTTTTATAGATCGCTTTATGAATTGATATATTTTAAACAGTCAATTATTAATTTTATAAATAATCTTCATCAAATGAAAAAAAAAAAAAAAAAAAAAAAAAAAAAAAAAAAAAAAAAAAAAAAGACTTTTTATTTGATTCATATTTTAAGAAAGTAAAACATTACACTTGGGTTTATTGCTTTTCATGAAAATCGTTCATAAAATTAGGAGTAAAGTGAGTTAGAAGTATATCGATTCGTAAAATGTTTTTCGTCTTATACCTTACTTTTTTCCCGAGAAACTCAGATTATATTTCTTGGAAAAATACGTGACGCTGAGAAAGTTTATAGTGCCTTGAAAATAAGATGAAATTGAAAAAGATATTTAATTCTAGAGTGCTCCAAATATATGATATCCGCATATTGTGTTAAGTAAGAAACTACGATATAAAACTTATGAATTTTATCTTTACATTTAGTATAACGATAGCTATGAAGACTAAATCTATTTAAGTGATAATTTCATTTATGATGTAAATGAAAATAAAAACGTTCGTAGTCAAAAAAAAAAAAAAGAAAAAAAAACTGTTAAAGATATTCTTTCTGTCCCATTTTTGTTCAAGACGAAAACAGTTCGTGTATCACATATAA
The DNA here is from genome assembly GCA_963932465.1 of Maratus speciosus. NCBI lineage: Eukaryota > Metazoa > Arthropoda > Arachnida > Araneae > Salticidae > Maratus > Maratus speciosus. The sequence goes on along the minus strand of OZ010795.1, from coordinate 425,788,858 downwards.
AGTACATAAAAACTCTTACACATTTCCTGAGAAATAATGCCTTCTTTATGACAATACTACTCTCTGCTCATTTTTTTATTGTAATTGTGTTTTCTTTTTTATAATACACCAACACACATAGAAACAATTTATTAAATATATATATATATATGGCTAGTTGCTTGGTTTATTGTAGTGTAAGTCACATAGCTGATGACTACTGTGCTTGTTTGTCACCGTTATTTCCCAAAAGTGTGTTTGGCCTTACTCAAATAATGAGATACCTTCGATAAAATAAGTCACATTTTTGCATTCTAAAATACTGGTAGCCAAAAATCGCAGAATGTGACTTACACTACACTGTAAAAATATCTGCAAAGTTGCTAAAAATTTTCTTGGAAACTGGGATCCATAGAACATTTTATGTAAGGGTAACAAAAAAAATCGTGTAACATATACACTTTTGCTCTGTAAATAAAAAACAGAACAGTAAGCTTATTAAGAATTTTTCAGGAAACAGGATGCCTAGAACTTTATATGTACCTGAAACCCGGGTAACAGATGAAATTTTAGTAAGATTACTGTAATTTTTGTAGATTTTTTTGCAAAGCTACAGAAAACTGCAGCTTTACAAAAACTTTTTTTTGTAGATTTACATATTTTTCAGTGCAGTATACAGATAAAATTTTAATAAGCATACACATTTCTGTAAATTTACTTCTGTAGAATTGGAGATTCTTTTTACTGTGTACAATTATTCATGGAAATAGCTATATATATCTTTCCAAACAATAATTATAACAACCCCAGATCATTGAGTTTTTATACATTTACAAATCCAGCTACTACAAAATAAATTGTGAGTTAAAAAAAAAAAATCTTTTTTTAACGCAATCTATATTTTTTGAATTAAAAAAAAATATTGTCATTTTCTGCTGTGGTATTTTTTTTTTATTTACCAATTTCCATGTTGCATCGACAATTAAAAGTTGCAATGAGATTGATACACATTAGGGTGGTCACAAGAAATCAATTTTCGAATTTTTTCCAAGGAACCCCCCAAAAAAGTTGCCAATTGACTAGAATATGAGATTGGCAAAGTTTCAGCTCATTTGGATAATGTTAACCCGTACCTCACTGAGGTTAAAGTTTGAAAAAACGTGCTTTTTCGAAAGAAAATGCTGATTTCCCTTTATGAAATGAATACAAATGAACCTAGAAACATAATTCAGGTATCATTTTATATAAAAAAAAAAAAAAAAAAAAAAAAAAAAAAAAAAAAAAAAAGATTTGCTTTGAAGAATCGCACACCATTTTTTTCTAAAAATATATAGATTTAAACATATGCGCATTTTTCAGGACCAGATTTCACCCGAATCCTAAAAAGTGATTTTTATGAAAATGCGAAAAAAAAATTGTAACATCCCATTTCATCTCTTTTCACCTTTAGTTATTCTTTTGTTTTTCATTTTATACATAATAAAGGTTTTAATTTATAAAAACAATTCCAAAGAAAATGAAAAAAAATCAAATCTTACACTGAAATAATTTAAAAAAAAAGAGGGAGGGGGCAAAGAATGTATAAAAATTAGAACAAATAATGCTCAAATGCATTTTATTATCAAAGTTGTGTAACAAGAAAGGTAGCATAATGAAGAAAACAAATTGTTATCCCTTACAATTGTCACATTAACCCTTTCCGTCACAGAAAAATTCTGTTCGTAACATGATGAAATGATTGACTAACATCGAGATTTAGAAACGACTTTAGAAATTAGGAAACACATTATATTAAATTATCATTGTAAAAGCAAAATTTTATTAAAATATTCATAGTACCGTTTGTAAGTTTGGATTTAAAATTAAGTGGTCTCGACGTGGGATCACTGCGCTGGAATGGATTAAGGGGTAATGGCTTAGATAATGTTGCTTTTGAAGTTTTGCTTTTGCTTGAAAGTTTTTCTATATTCAGATACTACTTTTAGCATATACTGTTTTCTTTTTTCGTCATATGTTAAACCGGAATTAAAACCCGCGGGTTAATTTTATTCCCATTTCAGCTGTGTTATTGACAACTTTAAAACCATTCACTTTTTTTTCTTTCAAATAACGTTTATTTTCACACTATACATTGGAATGAGTATTTAAAAATTGTTTATTAACATAAAATATTTAAAAAAAATTATATAAGTTTGAGATGAAACAAAAACATCGACTTCTTTATTCAATAAATAATTCACTTCGTTGAAACATTTTCTTGCTTTTACATTCCCGTCTTCATCATCATTTTCTTCTTCAAATGACATTAATTTTACAGCCATGCTTATATTGACTTCCCAGCCACCCCCCCCCCCCCCCCCCCCAAAGTATCATCTAAAAAGCGAAAATTCAACTTGATCTGAGTTAAGATACCAAATGCGGTTTATCATTTTAGCGAGTGCTTTGTTTACAACCTAGTTATAAATTTTTTTGTAGTCAACAAGTGATTTTATTAATTAAAAGACTTGGATAGGGGGCCAAAGTGGGAGTGGGAGTAGCGAAGCATGTTTTTACATAAATATTGATTAGAAATAAGCAAAGGTCTCTAATACCTTCTTTTTCTAAATTTGTTATGGATAGATGATCCCTGAAACGATATATTTTGAGAGAATAAATAGCCACCCATCCCCTGTGCCATTCATGTGACATAATTAAAAGCACCACGTGCTCTAAAAAAATGTCTTTCGGAGGAGAACATCCTATAAAAACTAAAGTTGAATAAATTCTTTATAATCACCGCTGGGCTATTAATTTTTTAAAGGTTCTGTAAGAAAACTTGAAATTTCTTCTGACTTAACTATTTATATCTTGTATTTAATTTTGAATAGCATTTTAAAACTTAGTCTCGTTTAATTTAGGTCACCCAATTGGAATTTTCTTAAAACCCTCCGACTGTCTTGGAAAAGGGCAAAATTGTAATGTTGTTTTCTCCTCATTTGGTTTTAAATGCTAAAAAAAAATGATTCTTTGAACATTTTATAAAAAAAAAACAACTTAATAACGTATATGAATGCAATCCTTGTAAGTATTAATCATTGTTCAATGTATTAAAAATACATTAAATTAATAGAATTATATTACTTTAAATATTGCTTGTATTGCAGTGAAACCTGGAGCTTAGTGAACGTATTAACACGGGCTTGTCAGTGAGGGAGTTAATATCTGGCTGAAGGCCTGTGATTCTGCCCATTTTACAATCAAAAACAGCTTTTAGGATAATTTCTAAATGATGGTGACGACATGATAAATACAGAAGTTTTTTCCTTTAATAATTGCTATGGAAAAATGCAGGTTGCTATGAGATGACCAGTGTTTACCGCAGTGGTATCAAAACACGTTGCCCGGATTTTACCAACTTCCTCCCGCTATTCAACTGCTGAAAATAAAGCTTTCGCCTGAATTATTCCGATAATATTTTCAAACTGAGAAGCTCGTAGTAACAGCTCTTTATCTCCACAACTATTTCAAATTTCTATCCACTCTAAATTTTCATTAAAGTCTGTGGTTAATTGGTGGATATACTCTAAGTCTAGTCAGCTTCTCTGACATTCAGTTTCACTTAGTTCGAATATTATAAAATAAAATACGTAAAACTTGACAATTACTTCGTAACTTAATGTTGAAGATTTGATGAGATATGTGGCCAATTAAAAAAATCTTACATTTCTGCCATCATACCGAAAGGGTGAGGGGGGTGTTCCAGAGTGTTTCCTCAATTCTGAAAATAGATAACGATAGCAGGTAACAAAAACAACCTTGTAATAAAAAGAGAAATCCAGAGGTTCATTTGAAATGCGCTTCAACTGCAATACAAATCCAGAAGCTCTTTCTTTCTATACACAGAACTAGATAATTAATAATTAATTATAATTCGTGAAATATTTTTAAAGTTACAAAAATTGTTCAATTATTTTTGCCTATTAATGCAAATAACACAAAAAATTATCAAAAGTAATAAAATTATTAAATTGTCATTTTTCACTTATTAATCAAAAATGCAAAATTTGAGGGTATGGTTCACGAGTTAACCAGAAAAATAATAAATGGTTATTAAATATAGGTTTTGATGAGAGTAAAAGTTCAAGGCAACAACAATTTCTATGAAATAAAACAAGAATCATGTTTCGAAAACTAATAGTTTGCACTTAAAGAAAGAAAAACTACAATTTTTCGCCAAAAATTGCAAATTTTCAAGAATTCAACCTCGATGAGGCACGGGTTAATGTTATTCAATTGAGCTGAAACTTTGCCAATCTCAATTTCTATCTAATTGGCAACTTTTAGGGGGGTCTCTCCCCCAAAAAATGCAATTTTTTTCCCATGTTGCTTGTGACCACCCTAATACACATACTTATACTTTTTTTTTTTTTTTTTTTTTTTTTTTTTTCTTTAGCTTATCAGCAAGTGAGTGAAAAGCCGATTACTAAATTCCATCTTTACATACACGAACCAAGTACAGTTAAATAAAAAGTGTAAAAAATATAAGTCTTGCAGCAATATTCACTATGAGAAATAGTCACTTTATTGTCTATTATTTTATGCCCCTTTTTCCTAAAAAAATAAAATTAGCATTTTTTTATTATACAGTAAACCCTCGATTTAACGGACTAATTGGGACTAAGATGTGTCCGTTAAATCGAAAGTCCGTTAAATCGCAAAGTACTATTTATAATATTATTTTGTTATAATTATAGTACATATATATATTATTACGTACTTGTAATTACATACATTATTACAGTGAAAATTACATATATATATAATATATATATATATATATATATATATACAATATATACAGTGTATATACATGTATTGTATATATACAATAAATGTATATGCATAAATATATATTGTATATACATATATACAACTGTATATGTATATGTAAACACAATACATTACTTTTAATAATACTATATTGGTAATTAAATACAAACGAATTAACACATATGCAACTTTTATGCATGCATAGAACGAAAAGCATATCACATGGCCGCATAGGTCGCCATCATCATTGTGCAGGCTTAGAACGAAAACAACGCTGCAGTGAGAATCAAAGCGCGCGCTTTCGGCGTTTCATGTTCTTTCCCTTTTTTTAAGGTTTCGTTCATTTGATCACGAGACATCACAGATATAATAAATATATATATATTTTTTATTTTACCGAGAAATCGCTTTTTAAAAATAGTAAAATGAAATGCTTTGTCGTTGTTCATTGCTTGATTTTTTACATATACAAGCTTAAAAGAGGGTTGCGTGTTGATTCTCAAGTAGGGGAGGGGGGGGGGGCAGTAACACTTTTTTTTCGAAGCGTGTTTCTTTGTTTTAGAAGCTGTTTTATCATGGAGGCTTCCAGTAAATAATAGTGATAAATAAATATTTGACATTTGTCAAATATAAAAATTGAAATATGGGCGTTGAATTTCAGGTTAGGGAGAGGGGAATAATTTTAAATTAACGATTTTGATTTGTTAATTTAAGGATAAAGTGTTTTAAAAGGGATATTAAACGAAACCCTCTGTGCGATCTGCGATCACACTTACCCACTTGTTTTACTTTAATTTTTGTTTAATTTTTAATTTTTAATTTTCTTTTAATTAGTCCGTTGAATCCGAAGTCCGTTGAACCGAGGTCCGTTAAATCGAGGGTTTACTGTATTTTATTATTTTATAGCATTATTTAATGCTATAATATTATAAAAATATACAAAACATAAAGGAAGAAACGTTTAGAAACTTTAAAGGATTCCTTAGATAACATAAAATATGAACAATGACATTTTCTTATTTCATCCAAAATATGAATATAAATAGTTATTTAAAATTTTACTTCTCTTCATTGATTGGTGAAATATAATGTGCTTTGTATAACATTATAATTTACAATAATTTTCAAAATAAAATTACGAGTTAAAGTAAATATTTTTAATTTGTAATGTCCTAAAATACTTAAAAAGCAAATATACATTAAAAATTTTGAGTTGAAAACATTCGAGAATGATAATATCATAATAAAATCACAAAAATTGAATACTTTATTTAAAATAATTTTACAAACAATTAATATTTTAATTATTCCTTAGCCACCTGAGAATTAAAAAATATATATAAAATGCTCTTTATACGTATGTCTGTTGTCTGTTCTCATCTGAAAAGTACTATTTTAATTGCTAAATTATACCTTTTAATTGATTTAAAAATTTTCCTCCGTCTAATTAAGCATTAAATATATATTTCAATAATCACATCTGAATTTGAAATATATATATATATATATATTATTTATTTGTATTTTTCTAATTGGTGCAATATCTATTGAATATTGAAATATATGTGAAATAGTTTTCCTACATTACCTATCTTAAAGTGCCATTACACGAGGCGTGAAAGTTGCCTCTAATTCCTGGCGTCTCAAAGTTAAGCTATGGCTACAAAGGTGTCGTTTGGAAAACAAGCAACTATTTTGTGTTAGAGTTATTTTGACACCTGAAATGAAGCGAAACGCCCGTAACAGTAAATAAAATGCTTGAAAAACTGACGATGGAAAAGACTTTACCGAACAGCCAATGAAATTCTTGGAAAATGAAAAAAAAAAAATAACTGGTACGTATGTTGAATTAAAAACTTACGAGTCACAGACGATTTTTGTTGCTTGCAATTTTTATGTGTACTTACGTTCATAATGCATTTACATTACTTGAACGAATTTCCCACTTCTAATACGTAATTTTAAAGTAAATTTGTTGAAACAATGAAAACCCAATCAAGAAAATCAGTTGTACGAAATAATTAATGTACCTAAATAGATTTGGTTTGGTTTGTGTTTATGGCGGCCAATTATCAACACGTGGGATATAGGCCCTGAGGGTGGGGGGTGCCATTCGTGGGGGTCTTTCTAAGGGAACCTAACCCGTATTTACGCATGGGAATCCACGGTTTCGAAGAAAACCACGAAAACTCCGAAACGGTAAGGCCGACGGGCGCGATTGGGTTCGAATCCAGCACCTCCCGTCTACCAGCTTCAAGAGAAGAACCTCTCAGCCACTGGTGGGGCCCTAAATAGAAATATGAAACATATTTTAAACGAAGATACTGATTAATGAAAAGTAAATGAACAAAGAAAACAAACTGAATACATATTTGCAATGGAATAATTTTTATTATTATCATTTAATTTTGTATGTTACACAGTTTGCAAATACAGTCGGACCCCGATTTAACGAACCCCTATTTAACAAATTTCGCGATTTAAGGAATTTTTCCTTTTCCCCGACTAAAATGAAGACAAAACCCCCTATTTAACGAATAATGAACCCCGAATTAACGAATTTTTTCAACAGCCGAAAAAATTTTTTTGTTGTTAGTTTGGGTTCGAAAAATATTTGAATGCTTTTCAAATGATATATCCATCTTGTCTAGAACAGAAAAAGACTTTGTACCCAGTAATTTTCGACTGGGGAGTATGCAGCCACAAACTTCTCATACAAGTAGACTCAGAACCGATTTTTCTCCCATCAAAATCTCCTCAGAATTTCCCTTCGGATTCCCGCTGAAACTTCGTCGGTGTTTCTCTAGAATTGATTACACTTTTGCTGTAAGAGAATGTCACTGGAAAGATGCGAAGGAAGCGATTACAGTCAAAACAGACAACCTTTAAAGCTCGAAAAAGGACTTGATGTTTGCGTCAATTTTCCCTTCAAATAAAAATGGGATTTTAGTGAAGTTTATGATAATATGATGAAGTGACTATAAATCAAAAGGCTATTATGAAAAATAAACTTTATTTAACAAAACATATCCATTCGCATTTGTCACTGCGACAATAAATCAGAGTTCACCTGTGCCTCTCCAATGGGATTCCGTAGAAGCGAGGAGAGAAGAGAGGTGCGGCAAGGTGTCAGCCGAAATGAAAATCTTCTCCTCATTTAGGCCAATAGCTCACCGCGCCTTCCTTTCCCCTCACTTCTGCAGCCAAGATACAGTGCATACCTCTACAGGATCCGCTCTGTAGTCATGTTTTCTTTGAGGGTGAGCTCATTATTATTCCCTTGTGCAGTTGAATCATGAGTCATGCGCAGATGAATCATGAGTAATCTGTCATGTGGGTTTCAAGTAGGAGAAGAATACTGTTTAAAGATTTTTACCAATTGTTTTGTTTCCTGAGAGAAGTGAGGTGTATTGGACGCTCGATTTGGCATAATATTTAATTTTTGAAACTTTATGGAGCACTTCAGATTATTGGAAACGAAAACGTTTTTTGTTGAGTGAAAAGTTTAACATTTTTCGCGAATTTGACAAGAACGTTAGAACGCAAAATGCGTTAGCAGAACGCCTTGAAATCTCCACATCGACATTAGCAACAATTGTTAAACAACGAGCAGAAATTGAAAAAGATTCAGCAGAATGCGGTAAAAATTTGACGAAAATAAGAAAGTCATTGAAAGCCACACCTCTTTCTGTTCTTGAATCTGACCTAGTGGAATGGTTCAACATCATTCGTGACAAGAAAATAGTCATTAGTGGGTCTCTGATCGAAGAAAAAGCACTTCAACTTGCCGAAAAGCATAATGTGACAGATTTTTCTGCTTCGAATGGTTGGATAGACCTTTTAAAGAAAAGATACAACTTAGTCGAAGAGAAAATGTGCGGATAAAAGTCGTATCTAAATTAAATTGTAGTAAAAGATTGGGATGAAAAGTTGCTCAGCCTGATTGAAGGGTATTCACCATCGGACCTTTACAAAGCAGATGAAACCGTGTTGTTTTATGAATTAACACCCGACAAAACACTTTGTTATAGAAATGAAAAATGCTTTGGTTGGAAAAAAGCAAAATTAGGATTACGGTTTTGCTTGTGGTTAATGCTGATGGAACTGCAAAAAATAAGCCATTCGTTATAAGAAAAACAGCAAGGCCGCGATGTTTTAAAAACGTAAAGACCTTACCGACAAAATGTGCACCAAACCTAAAATCATGGATGACTTCTTCCCCATTTGCAATCTTTCTGACGTCTTTATATAAGTCTATGCAGACAGAAAATAGAAAAAAAAATATTGTTTATTGATCAATGTCCCGCTCATCCTCCAATTTGCAATTGAAACAAAGTCAAGTGTTTTTTCCCGCAAATTGCACAAGTGTGTTTTAGCCCCTAGACCTTCGAATCATTCGTTCTGTAAAAGTTAATTACGAAACTTGCTTATGCGAAAATTATAGGATTGTTGGAGCAAAAACGGAGAAAAGATACAAAGTCAATGTTTTGGATGCTCTATATTTTGTGAGAAAATCTTGAGACCAAGTTTCTAAAAATACGATTGAAAATGCAGAAAGTGGAAATTCCAGGCACACAAGTGGAAAGTAATAATGATGAAGATACCACCCCTTCAGAAGAAGTTATATGGAAAGAAATCGCTCCTGAGATAGACTTTAACGATTATGTCACATGTGATGACGGCCTAACTACATGTGCAACTGAAGTTAATTTGTCGGGACCAATGAATAGCGATTCTGATTCAGAAATTGATAATGAAATTTCCATTAAAACTGTAACATTTTCTCTTTTTTTACATGGTTTGGAAGCTGTGAAAACATACCTCATGCAGCAGGACATAAATGACTCAATATTTTCATCTCTCCATGAAGTAGAAAAAGAACTTTTTCGAGTCAAGAATTAATGAAATTCTCATACATCTATTACACAATACTTAATTAGTGCAAATTATTCGTTGTATTTTTAGCTGCTGAATAAAAAGTGTACAATTTCTAATTATGGACATTTTTGTGTAGTGGCTTTTTAGAGTGTTTTCAGAAGGTAAGTGCAGAATTTTATAATTTTTTGTTTCGACCCCGATATTACAATAACCCCGATTTAATGAATAAAATTTACGGTTCCGAGAAATTCGTTAAATCGGGGTCCGACTGTATTTATTTATGTATTTATTATTCTTCTATTCTTCCCGTAAATAGAAAATAATAAAACTTTAAAAATAAATGAAATGTTTACGTGCAATAATGCTGAAAAACAATATGGTTTCAAGAACCAAAATAAATAAAATATAATTTTTTTTTTCAATCAAAATAGCTAAACATAATTTTTATAATTTCAAAAAAAAATAAATAAATAAATAAAAAATAAATTCGTTGAAATGGTTTTAGAAATTTTCTGCACATACTTTTCTCATTATTCCAGCATACAATAAAATGAAAAATACAAGATGAATCTGTGTTTGAATAATTCAATATTTACTTCCTTGTCATAAAATATGTATGTTCTCGGTGACCTATCATTTCAGTTATTTATACAAATATATTTTTAAGCTTAAAAAAATAAATATTTCTCAGTATTGGTTGAATTTAATATCTCACAGATATATTTGAGATATTAAGTTTATTTCAAAGCAAAATTACCTGTGATAAAATTGATTATCAATTATGTATGTTTAAGTATTACAATTTAAATATTGCGTCATGTAAACCTTTAAATTGAAATGAAAGATTTTAGAATGCAGTTACGTTATTTGATGGGAAATGGTTTGATGAATTTAACATTATAAAATTCACCAGCATATATTCCATAATATATAAAGATATTTAAAAAAATTAAGGCTTCCATATTCTATTTAAAAAAAAACAGAAGTGTACAACGCTTTTGGTACAATAATTGAATAATATGAAATGTATTTCTTTTCTGTTACCGATTGTTATGATACAAGGAAATGTGCTTTGTGAATGTAATATAGCAATCCCGCAGTCACCGGGGTTTTCCGATACGGCTAGAGTACTATCGAAGATCCTACAAAATTCTCTATCATTTAATCAAATAATCAAACAATAATAATTTCTTATTTGTTCATAACGCAGCATGATGTAACTAATATTTAACACAAAAACAAAAAGCAAGTAAATTGCTTTAAATTACTAATTTTTTATGAATCGAAAAATCTTGTTTAATGTTTCTGATAAATTTATAGTAGAAATAATTTCCAGTTATAACACTTATTAAGAGATTACGAGAAGCAAATAAATTATAAAATAAAATAATAATATACTGACGATACACGAAGGGCACTAGAAAACAGATTTTGTAAGGTTTATATTATATAAATAAAGACATATATCCATATCCATCCATCTATGCATCTATATATATTTTCGATCTGATGATTCTGTCTAAGTTCTACAAATTCCCATCATCTTATTTCTATTATATTAAATTTCTGCTGTTATTTAGGATGTTATCGGAGTCTGTGTTAAGTGTGTTGGGGGGAACGATATTTGTTAATGTAATTTTATTCATAATTTCACAGTTTTTGTCGGTGGTATATATATATATATATATATATACTAGGGGGCTCTGCCCCCTGCAAGCTACGTTCGCCAACCAACGTTCAGACGCCCGCAGAATCTGAAAATCTAAAAATCTAATGGGTTTTAAAAATATTAGAGACGATTAAATTATACTGAAAAAGCTGTGCGGATCTCCCTGTAAACGGGTTTTCATTCAATTCCATTTGAATGCAAAATATAATGGAGAATCAGTTGCTATTAAGACATCCAATGGTTATTTTTGTTTTTGATTAAAGAGGATCAGTTAAACATTTGAAAAGAAGCTAAAATAAAATGAATTAAGCATTCGGAGTCATTGTCAACCAATATTTTAAAACAATCTCTATAACAATAGCCAAAATCATGTGACTATCATCAACAGTTCCGAGCGGAACACTTTGCTTTTTATACTCTAGATGCCATTTTGATACTTTAATGTTATCCAGGCACAGGTGATAGACCGCCAAATACTATTCTATCCCCATCATTTCATCTATATTATAATAGTTCAAGTCATCAAATGCCATAATCAAATACGATCTGATCCCTTCGCCTTTCATATGAAAGTTTGGAACAAATGTCATATAATGCCCCGTATTGGCGCGATTTTTTTACAACGCCAATTTGGGGAACGCATCAACAGCATAAACAACAACATCCGCCTTACCATATCAAGCAAAATAACGATACTTTGGCGCCAGTTAAGCACCCGTTGCGTATATGACATTGGCGTCCGAAAAAAATCGCGCCAATATGGGGCCGTATATGACATCTGTGCCGAAAGAAAAATAAAAAGCCGGGTGCAAATTTCGCCAGTATCTTTTTTTCAACTCGCCAGTTAGCATTTTTTTTTATTGTTCGAGTGGTAAATTAAAACATTGATTTGAAGTTGAAATTAAATGTCATGGTTTGTTACATAATTTAATATTTCGCCAGATGTCATATACGCACCGCATGTTTCGCACGATTTTTTTTTTTTTTTTTTTTTTTTTTTTTTTTTTTTTTTTTACGAAAATTTGGCGAAAGCCTCGTTTTTGAATACCAGTTACATATGTAATTTTGGTACTACTTAGTTATCCCGTCGACAAAAAATCTATCGCGAAGTATAAGATTAAATGCCAACAAGTGGTTAAGTGTGATCATACATCGCACAAAGGGTTTCGTTTAATATTCCTTTCAAAACACTTTCTTTCAAAACGTCCAGTACATTTATCGCCATGGAATACTTTCTAAATTTTGGCAAACACATCCTAAACTATGTTAAAGTTTCAAACATATTCGCCTTGTTATATCTCCTAATTTTGTTCGCCCCCCCCCCCAAAAAAAAAAAAAAAAATGCTACGATATATCACATGACGGGTATCTGCCAAATTTAGAAAAGTGCACCCCTTTGGGGGGAGTGGGCAGATGGTCACCATGATTTTTGACGCGGCCTGATTTTAAAAATTTATGTTATGTTTTATAAGCCATATTAAAGTTTCAAACAGATCGTCCAGTTATATTTCCTAATTTTGTTCGCACACCTCCCACAACCCCCCCCCCCTCCTCGAAATGCGACGCGCCCTTCTTCTTTATAATTTATTATCGTGTGTAATAAAGTATCTTAAAGTTTAAAACAGATTGAATTGTTAGATTTAATACTTTAAATGAAATCGCGGTCTGTTAATTCCCCGTTCCACCACCAGGGAGCGCACTGTATTCTTAACAAAAGCGTATCTGAACGAAACTCCTTTACACAACCCATTAGTAGATATGTTACTCGAGGGGGTGGCGGTCTTCAGCAAGAATTTAAGATAATTGTTGAAATTACTATTCGGAAATAGTGGTAATTTAACTTTTCACATATTTATATTTAATAAGTATAAGTAGCATGTATCTGAAGACTCCATCAAAAAACGCATCTGGAACGGTATGAAACAAAAAAGAAATATTTTGCCCCTCCCCCTCTCCCCACCTTCCCGAAATTTCACGCGCCATGTTTTATAAACCTTTTCTAATGTGTTATAAACTATCGTAAAATTTCAAACAGATCGCCTTGTTATATTTCCTAATTTTAACAAAAATGTTAGTTCCACATTCCACCACCAGGGAGCGCACTCTATTCTTAACAAAACTGTATCGGAAGGAAACTCCGTTAAACAACCTATAAGTAGATATGTTACTCGAGGTGGTGGCGGTCTCAATAAGAAATTAAGATATTTGCTGAAATTACTATTAGGAAATAGTGGTAACTAAACTTTAGACAATTTTATATTAAATAAGTAGCATATATCTCAGGACTCTCTCAAAAAGTCACCTAAAGCGGTCAGAAACGCTAATTTTTTAAATAGAAATCTAACGCCCCCCCCCCCCCCCCCCCCACCTCACCGGAATTTCGCGTGTCATTCTTTCTTACACTTTATCTTATGTGTTACAAAATATTTTAAAGTTTCAAACAGATCGACTTGTTAGATTTCCTAATTTTAACAAAATTGCGTTATGTTAGTTCCACATTCCACCACCAGGGAGCGCACTGTATTCTTGACAAAAACATGTGTTAACGAAACCCCTTCACGCAACCTTTCCGTAGATACATGGGTCGGGAAGGTGGCGGTCTTAACCAAGAATTCTGTTAGTTCCAAATTCCACCACCAGGGAGCGCACTCTATTCATAACAAAACTGTGTTGGAAGGAAAGTCCGTTAAATAACCTATCAGTAGATATGTTTCTCGAGGTGGTGGCGGTCTTAAGCAAGAATTTAAGATATTTGCACAAATTACTATAAGGAAATAGTGTTAACTAAACTTTTGACATTCTTATATTTAATAAGTAGCATATATTTCAATTTGTTATGAACTATATTAAAGTCGCAAGCAGATCGCCTAGTTATATTTCCTAAATTTAACAAAATCGCGTTATGTTAGTTCCACATTCTACCACCAGTGAGCGCACTCTATTAATAACAAAACTGGAGCGGAAGGAAAGGCCGTTAAACAACCTATCAGTAGATATGTTACTCGAGGTGGTTGCGGTCTTAAGCAAGAATTTAAGATATTTGCACAAATTACTATAAGGAAATAGTGGTAACTAAACTTTTGACATTCTTATATTTAATAAGTAGCATATATCTCAATGTGTTATGAACTATCTTAAAGTCGCAAGCAGATCGCCTTGTTACATTTCCTAAATTTAACATAATCGCGTTATGTTAGTTCCACATTCTACCACCAGGGAGCGCAATCTGTTCTTAACAAAAACATGTCTGAACGAACCCCTTCACGCAACCTTTCCGTAGATACATGGGTCGGGAAGGTGGCGGTCTTAACCAAAAATTCTATTAGTTCCACATTCCACCACCAGGGAGCGCACTCTATTCATAACAAAACTGTATCGGAAGGAAAGTCCATTAAACAACCTATCAGTAGATATGTTAAACAGATCACCTTGATAGATTGCCTAATTTTAACAAAATCGCGTTATGTTAGTTCCGTATTCCACCACCCGGGAGCGCACTGTATTCTTAACAAAAACATATCTCAACGAAACGCCTTCACGCAACCTTTCCGTAGATACATGGGTCGGGATGGTGGCGGTCTTAACCAAGAATTCTATTAGTTCCACATTCCACCACCAGGGAGCGCTCTCTATTCATAACAAAACTGTGTCGAAAGGAAAGTCCGTTAAACAACCTACCAGTAGATATGTTACTCGAGGTGGTGGCGGTCTTAAGCAAGAATTTAAGATATTTGCACAAATTACTATTCGGAAATAGTGGTAACTAAACTTTTGACACTTTTTTTATTTAATAAGTAGCATATATCTCAATGTGTTATGAACTATCTTAAAGTTTCAAGACACATCTACTTGTTATTTTTCTTAATTTTAACAAAATTGCGTTACGTTAGTTCGGCATTCCGCCGCCAGGGAGCGCACTCTATTCGTACTAAAAGCGTATCTGAAGGAAACTCCTTCACGCAACCTTTCCGTAGATACAGGAGTCGTAATGGTGGCGTTATTAACCAAGAATTCTGTTAGTTCCGCATTCCACCACCAGGGAGCGCACACTATTCATAACAAAAGTGTATCTGAACGAAACTGTGTTGAAAAACCTATCAGTGGATATGTTATTCGAGTTGGTGGCGGTCTCAAGCTAGAAATTAAGAAACTTGCTAAAATTACTATTCGGAAATAGTGGTGACTAAATATTTGACATTTTTATATTTAATAAGTAGCATATATCTGAGGACTCCCTCAAAAACGGTATCTAAAAAGGTCATAAAAGCTAATTTTTAAAAAAGAAAACCAGCGCCTCTCCCCGTTTGCCTAAAAAGGATCAAAAACGCACCCCATTGTCAACTACACATGCAGATTCATTAAATAAAAATTAATATCGCAACTTCCAAATAAGCTATCACGCACAGAAAGATAGAAATTATCCGATAACGGGCGAAGCACGCTGGTCTTTGTCATAAAAATATCTGTAATTCGATTTAATTGCGATATTTAATCAAAAGTATTACCTTCCCCTTCCCATCGACACAAACCTAACAAAAATTATGCGATAGCGGGCGAAGCACGCTTTTTCTCACCTCGAATATACTTATCTGATAGCGCTGAACCTCGTGCAAATTGATATATTTCCTAATTTAAATTATTTCGTGGTTTAAAAAGCACGTGCCACCCGCTTTCATGGAAATGAAACCTGATTAATTAAATAATAATTAATATCTCCGCTTGTAATTAAGCTAGGAGTTTGAACTGGGTATGTATGAAATCACCGAAGAATTTCCAATCAGGATGGCAAAAAATTTAATCAAAAAATTTAATATTTAAAAAGTTTAAATTTCGTATTAAAATAAAAACCGCGAGTGCGCCGTAATGTCTGAGATAAAAAATCAAGTCTGCAGTTTGCTAGCCTCGCCAGATAAAATCGGGATTCAGCTTTCGTGAATCCTCCAATGGTGGTGCTCCGAAGCTAGCCTCGCAAAAAGGGTCCAATTGTAGTCAGAGAGGTGCTTTTGATAAATTAAAAAGGTGGATTGGTTGATTTTAGAAGTTAAATAGCCCGTAATTCGGTTAATTACGAACTTTTTCAAAATTTTATGATTTGTTGTTTGATGTGAGGTGTTCAGCTATAAGTACCCAAAATTTCAAGTCTCTAACATGTATAGTTTCTGAGAACGGGCTCTGTGACGGACAGACAGACAGATGAGCGAGACGAATAGGGTTTCGTGAGATGAACGAAACCCTAATAATGCTTGATCGTAAATGTCACATTCACTTGACTTTTAGCAAGTTACACGTGTTTACGTCATGAAGTGATTTTTATTTCGACGTTTTATTTTTATATTTATTAATGTTATACTAATTTATTTGTTCTTTCTATATTTAAAATAAAAATTTTGTCAATCTGTACAATTTGGCGAGTGGTTTCGCGATTTATATAATTTGCGAAATTGGGTGACGGAATAACTACTACATTGTACCGTATTTTTTAATTATTTTCTATTATTTTCAAAAGGAAATAGCAAAAAAATAATTAATTACTATAGAACAAAATAATTTATATAAATTTAAAAAAGAAATAAATTAAATATACATTTATTATTAAATAAACAGCAATAGCCGGGTTACCATGTCTATCAAAATAATGCCATTTGTGCGCCAATTAGGTACCCCGGTGCGTATGTGACATATGTGCCTAATATTTTTCTTTTCGTTTTTTTTTTTTTTTTTTTTTTTTAAGAAGTGAAAGCCATCAATTTAAATGTTTCATTTTTAAATGAAAGTTTTGTATTTAATAAAATGATAACGAAATACAAAAAAAAAAAAAAAAAAAAAAAAAAAGCATTTTTCTTACCGTAGATTTAAAGGCCCAACTGTCGCCAAATTTATTTAAAATAGTAACCTTTTCTGAATTATGAAAAAAAAAAAAATTCTGTTATGATTAAAATTTTAGTTGCCATCATTAGAAAAAATGTATTTAAAATTAGAAAAAAAAATAATATTTCGAAAACTAATTCGAATTTAAAAATTCTAATACCAGTTTTGAGATCTGTGGATCAACACGGATTTTTGGTGTTAATTTCATCGCAAAGTATTCCATATTTTAGGAGAAATCGACGTGAACTAAATCAGTTGTTTAATAAGTCGATTAAAAAAATCGATGCATTTCAGGCGTTCTATATATTCGTTTCATAAATTCGTTTCATTAGGATTTTATATATATAGGGTAGATATATATATATATATATATATGTATGTATGTATGTATGTATGTATGTATGTATAGGGTAATGCAGAAATATATTCCCCCCCCCCCCCCCCAACCACTCATTAAGCCACCCTAATTTTCTTTTTTTAGTAATGTTTTCTGTTGTGCAACCCATAAAAAACAAATCTTATTCAGAATATCATAAAACTGTATATGGTTACTGTAATATGATTACAAGATAAAATGAGATTTTTATCAAAATACTTAATCAATGATTTTTACAATCTATCCCATACTTCAGGTTTTGACGCCCGACTTGTTTGGAATAGGAGAAGGAAGTAATATGGCTGCAACTTATAAACTAACACATTATACGATACCTGTTTCACCAACACTCACTAAATATTTCATAAAAAATCTTTAATAAATATATTATATTTCATCTCTAGTATCTCATGAAAACATACAACAAAAGCCAGACTTAACTGTTTTGATGAATATAACTTTTATTTGAAGAAATAAATCAATATAACTTCGTCAGTTAGACATATATAAAGATTGAGTGTTAAAGAACGTCACTAGCTCCGTCTCATACCCCCGAAATGCATTGACTGGGGTAACTAACTCGATGGATCATCTAGCCCGGATTTAAACTCTAAATAAATAAATAAAGGAATATATGAGAGTAGTGAGGAAGAAATCTTTTATTTTCCTTTTCTGTATTATTACATATTTTAAATGAACCAAAGAGTGTTGAAGCCGAAAAGTCTGACTATATTATCAGGTGAATATTCAAAGCTATAACTAGTTTATCTGCAGATCAGGAGCCTCAACGTCATCTTTGCAAGTCATTGTTTTTTAACACTCATTGTGTATCATTCAACTTCCTACAAATCGCTTTTTAAAGTTTTCAAATTACATAAATATTTATAAGAATACAAACTATTTCGTAAAGTTTCAGAAATTAAAACTGTTAAACAAATGGTTATACATTGATGTTCTGAAATTCTGATGAGTTACATATTCTAGTAACTTTAAAAATCAAAAATTGCATTTTTTCAGGGGGCTCTGAACCCCCCATAGTCTGTTTAAATTTATATTCGTAATTTTTTATTGATTGTGCGGATGGTTATAGTATATCTTAGATTTTTTTTTTTTTTTTTTTTTTTTTTTTTTTACGATGTGATTTATAAGGATAAGCATACGTTTTTTTTTTTTTTTTTTTTTTTTTTTTTTTTTAATTAATAAAACTTAAATTTAAAATAAAATTTTCATGTTAACCGTACGTAGAAAATAAATCTGGAAGTGACGCCAAAAAGGTAACACTAAAATCCGCTACATTCCGTGCAAACACAACGACATGCTTTAAAAAAAAAAAAAAAAAAAAAAAAAAAAAAAGGGGGTGATATTTTTAGTAATACAGTTTTTTATTTATAATACAATGAAATTCTACCTTAGAATGCTTAAATATTAGCAGTTCATTTTTATTTTACAGAAAAAATGCATGGATGAAGTCAAAGAATTCGGACCCTGTTCCACTTGTTTGTTTGGTTTGTGCCGAATGAAGGTATTTAAATCTGAGCGATAACGCACATCATATTGCAAACTGTTTTTACGGCATACTGCATCTCCATCTATCTCTTTCTTCCGTGAATAATAGTTAATTTTATTTTACCCAAGACCTTTTTATTCCAGCATCTTTGGTATCGATAAATGACGTCTAATTCACTTGCTATGCGTTCTTACTCGAAACATTTCATCTTGTTAAGAAATACTCGAGAGTCTTCTTTTTATTTCCAATATACCGCCATATTAATTTTTCTATTCTTTTATTATTATTATTATTATTTATTTATTTTTTTTTTTCATTTTCCTGTTTCACGTCAAAATATTTCAATTGAAAATTGTTTAAGAGGAAATTTAATTTCGGGTTTTGATTTCTTTGGCAATAATTAAAGAAATATTGGTAAATGTTTTGGAAAAATGTCCCACTATTCTCGAGGAAAATAATTAATTTTTGTATTTTTAAGCAAAATATTTAACTAAAATAAATAAAACAATGCCTATTTTTATTTCTGGGTTAAAATCATCTATATACAAAGATAAAAATGCATTAATTCATCCGTTTTGACGTTGACTTTACTCAAACATTATACACGCAATTATACTAATACTAGCAAACTCCGCGGCTTTGCTCGCGTAACAGTTGAAATATGCCAAGTGATATTTGCATGACTATTTCTTATTAGAAGAACACTTTTTAAATAAATCAAAAATTACAAATTAAGCCACAGTTTGACTAAACTTCATTATAAAAGTGCAATAGGCAGAAATGAGACTTTAATTAATAAGAAGAACTAAAACTAATTACAATTAAATAATAATTTAGAAAGTATTTTGAGACTTTTATGCTCAGTTTACACGCTCATTTCAGTATTCATTTGAAATTTCGCGTTTTTTAGAAACCATCTTAATACATTTACATCTTAAAATTAACCATCATGTCAAATTCTAAGCTTCTTGTCTAACAGTCTACCACCTCTCTGGTGTTAGTGGCACAAACATAAAACGCCGAAACAGAGTTGAAATAGAATGCCACGAAAAATGTTGAAACAGAGGCTATCACCATTAATTTGCCAACATTAACCTTGCAATCGTTTGGTATTTCCTAATATTCTATAGAAAACGAAATTTAGATGTTTTTAAAGGATTTCTTGTTGTTCCTGCCAACCAGGTGGTAGTGAAACCAACATAAAATATAGCCCGTATAGGATCAGGGACTATCACTCTTGATTCGCAATAAATAACTTCTGTTTATTTCCTGAGATTTCATTGAAATCGTAATTTAGGACTCTTTTTAGAATGCTTTCCGCTCCTTCCCTTCCCTTCACACTTTTTTAATTTTGAATTTATTTTCGACTGTTCTTAGAGGACATTTATATTTTATAAGTAACTACCGTGCTATATTTAAAGTTTCTAGCCTCTTCAGTACCACCGGAATCGCAATTTAGAAAGTTTTTTGATCCTGCAACCCTCGACATAAAATATGGCTTATGTTTGAGCAAGTTCTATCACCATCAATTTGCAACCATTATGTTTGAAATCGGTTTCGTATTTCATACGATTGCATAAAAATCGTAATTTAGAACGCTTAGAGAGCGCTTTTCGCTCGCTTCATCCTTTTAAATTTGGAATTTTTTTTCGATAATTCTTAGAAAGCATTTGAATCTTTGAAGTAATTACCATTCCAAATTTAAAATGTTAGACCACCCCCCTCAGTAACACAAACAACGCAATTTAGAACATGTTTTGTTCATGTAACCCCCCCCCCGGTGGTAGTAAGAACAACGTAAAATATAGGCTATGTTGGAGCGGGGACTGTCACCATCAATTTGAAACAATTACTTCTGAAATCGGTTTATATTTCCTGGGATTGCGTAGAAATCGCTATTTAGAACGTTTTTAGAATGGTTTTCGTTCATTTTCACCACTTTTAAATTTCAAATTTTTAAGGAACTCTTCTCAGAGAGTATTTACATCTCATAAGTAATTACCATGCAAAATTTCAAGTTGCTACCCCGTTCAGTATCACAAAAATCATAATAGTTTTTTAAATTTCAACCGCAAGCTGGTAGTGATGCCGACATGAAATATATCCTATATTGGAGAAAGGGCTGTCATCATCAATTTCCAAAAATTACTTTTGAAATCGGTTGGATACTTTCTGAGATTGCGTAGAAATCACAATTTAGAACGTTTTTTAGAACGTTTTTCGTGCATTTTTACCACTTTTAAATTTCGAATTATTTATGAAATGTTCTTAGAGATCATTTGTATCTTATAAGTAACTACCATGCCTAGTTTCAAGTTGGTAGCACCTGCAGTATTACAAAAAACGGAATTTTGATCGTTTTTTGCTCCTTCACCCCTTTTGGGGTAGTGGCACCGATATGAAATACAGTCTATGATGGAACGAGGGCTGTCACCATTGTTTTCAAATCATTATTTTTTAAATCGTTTCGGTACTTCCTGAGATTGGGTAGAAATCACAATTTAGAATGTTTTTTAGAACTTTTTTCGCTCATTTTCACCTTTTTTAAGTTTCGTTTTTTTAGGAAATGTTCTTAGAGATCATTTGTATCTTATAAATAACTGTCCTACCATGCCCGTAGCCAGAACGTACTTCCAGGTAGGGCAAATGCTTTTCCAGGAGGGGCAGATTATGTCTTTGATTTTTAGTCTCTTATCCGTAGTTCTTCAAAAATATGTACTGCAATTATAGAGTATATTTATTTTCATTTAAAACATAAGATCTTTCAAAATGCAGGATGAAATTTTTAAAGTTCCTTCCAAGACACAATAGAAATACAGCAAAGATAAATAAAAAATTTGACATAAAGTAAATAAGTTGTTTTTCTTTTAATTAAACAATTTAAATATATGCATGTTTTATGTACGTTTAGGTTAAGAACAAGCTAAAAAATGGCACGAAAAAAATTCCGAAAATCTAAAAAGAAAAATCGTTCAAAATTTAAAAATACTTACATGAATTCGGCATAAACTTAATTAAAAAGAGAAAAAGAAAAACTATATTAGGCTAGAAGAATGAAGCCAAATTCTATTTACTAATATGGAAAAATCGCAGCTAATCGCGAAAAATCATTAAAATAAAATCACAGAGGTTAAGAATTACTATTTTGGGCTGAAAGAGAGGATTTCATCTACGAAATTCGAACAATATCTGGGGAATGCAAAAAAGAACTAATAATAAAACAAATTCCGGGAAAATTCGAAAATTGCTGTACGAAATCAGAAAAAAATTGTCGAAAAGAGAACATAATTTTACTATATTATTAGGCCAAAAAATCGTCACGGATTGCAAAGAAACGTAAAAATCGGAAAAACTTAAAAAATGACGAGGGACAAAATTCATATTAAGATAAAAGTTTGAAATGAACGTAAAAAAAAATGCCCGGAAATGTTAAAAGACGCTAAAAATCACGATAGAACGATCTCAAAAAACGCACAGGAGAAAATTTAATGTATTAGGTTAAAAGTTTAAAATGATATTTCTTTTCCGAATGTCGAAAAATCTCACTAAAAATTGCATTGAAAACCGCATTAAAATTCGCGGAGGAGGAAGTGACTAAATTAGTCAAAGTTTGAAACCAAATTCATATTGTTAAAAATTTTAAATAGAATTCCTTTTAGGAATGCCGAAACCCAAACCATTTATTTTTTCGTATAAAAATCAGTTTTTTGATAAAATAAAATGTTACTGGTGGATTTTATTAGATTTTTCGCATTTCTGAAATAGAATATTATTTAGTGTATATGTGCCAATTTTCAAATTCCTACCCCAGTTTTCTTAATGTGTCTGAAAATCTCCGACTGTCTTATTCATTCTAGGAAACTGGATTTCCGGCAATCCTATCATTGTCCTCCTTCTTCAAAGCTACCCTCGCTCCTCGCTCAGGGTCAAACTCTATTCAGTTTTCGGCTTTTTTATTGGAAAAAATATTGCATTTTCTAAGCAAATTGAAAAAAAA
Source organism: Maratus speciosus (assembly GCA_963932465.1). Classification (NCBI taxonomy): domain Eukaryota; kingdom Metazoa; phylum Arthropoda; class Arachnida; order Araneae; family Salticidae; genus Maratus; species Maratus speciosus. The sequence continues at coordinate 425,765,775 of OZ010795.1, read as the reverse complement.
AAACATCAAAAATCGAATAAAAAAAAATCGCAAAAAATTCAAAAATTGCTGTACGAATTCCGAATAAAATTTCTTAAAAAGAGGACAAGAATTATGATACTGGGTTTTAAAAAATGAAGCTATATTTATTTTAATAATGTAGAAAAATCTCCTTGAAACATTGAAAAAGCGCTAAAAAGCGCAAAAAAATAAAGAAAAAAATCTCACCACAAAATCTAAAATCGTGCTTCGAGATGCCAAACTTCATACATGAGGTATCTTCCTATCAAATTCCTACGTCCAGCTTTCGCTTCAGAACACTGTCGACACACTCACGCACGAACTTTTTTACTTATTGTTATCGATACATTCAGGTTATAATTTCTTAAATAATAATTCATTATGCATACATTATATAATAAAGATATGTTAAACAAAATAATAATATAAAAAGAACAAGTAAGTAACGAGGATTACACTAATCTTTAAAAGGAGAACCCCCTTTCTTCCACACTCACCAAAGACCGATTAGTAACTAAAATCCCCAGCGATTGGAATAAAATTGTAACGCATAGTGCATTATTTTTAGAAGCGGATTTTTAAGAATCCCTAAATCTAGTCATCGAAATCTCTGACAGGGATACAAAAGCTTCCCTGCACAAACACAGGCCGCAGTCGGCGCAATCACGGGAATGACAAATTGCATCTATAACGTCCCATTGTAAAATTGTCAAAAACTATCTTTTAGAAAACATGTCACGCTACCTCTTTATTTAAAAAATAATATTCCCAGAGCAGTTTAAAGAATAGTTCAGAGGAAGGATAATACCACGGGTGGCCCAGTGATATGATAGAAAGCCACTTCTTCTAGTCCTTTGGGACCTGACCTACACAATATGTAGATTAGTCATCAAGGAGAAATCGACTTCGCTCAAGAAGTCATCACCAAAGGTAATGAAAATCATATTCGATTGTTTAGAATATCAATGAGGAGTTTGGAAATTCATGTATGATGGGGCGTAAAGCTATTTTGTACGTATATATATTAAAAAATATTTGCTATTTGCACATACTTTTCGGTACTATACAAACTGTATAAATAGTGTTTATTCGTTTTAAATTATAGCACGGAACAAATGTATACACGCCTATATCTACCTAATATTTTTCAGACTCAGCAATATGAATTTTTTTACAAAATCTCAGTATCATATTTATAAATAAATTTAAAAAAAATGCAGGCATTACTACTAATGGGATTTCGAACTAAATATCATTTTTCACTTTTCGATAAATGCATTATACTTAGAGTTTTAATCGATTTTTGTCTTATGATGGCTTTTACCAGAAAATGAATTTATAATGGCAACTTCTACGACATTTTCGGAAAACTTATTTGTTTTTACTAGAAAGTGCAAAACATTATTCAATTTCTTTGTTTCTAATTAAGAGAACATATAGATTTTTTTTATTTAAAAATAAAAATGACTTTATGAATGTACAAGTAAATAACCAATTTGGATTTCTAAAATTCTACCTGACATATTATACTGGATATTTAAATTTGAAATAATGATTGGCTTATTTTAGAAGCGCCAACTTTTATAAATTTTAGAGGAGTGAAACGGGTAAAAATTACAAAAGAGAAAGAAAAAAAAATCCCAACGCTTAATAGTTGCTGTTTCATGGAATCGGACCATGAAAGAAGCAACTAACTGTCATGTACAGCAAATTCAAATTAAGGAAACATTATTGTAGGCTGATTCACTTTTAATTTCAGAAGTCTTTCGTTTCAACACCGACTTCTTGCGATAAATTTTGTATAGTAACAATTGTACAAAGAATGCAAGCTTTACGGATATAAGCTAATACAGCAGTATGTAATAATTTCTACAAAGCAAAAAAGCGAGGAATGCCCAATGTCGTAATCACCGATTGGTCTGTCAAAGTGAAAGAGAAAAGGTTTATAGATGAAATTTTTGTTTCCAGTTTAATAACGAAATTGAGGGATAGAGGGTTAGATGCGAGGGGTTCTTTTTGGCTAGGTCTGGCATGAAAGGGGATAAAAATAGAAATTTAATGTTGTATTACATAAAAGTTGTTTAAAGTGAAATAGTGGAAGATAAAGTGATCAAAATGTCCAAGTTTTATGCTAGGTTGCATAAAAATAGGAGGGTAAAAATTATAAATACAATGTTGTTGTGATTGGACTGCACAGTCTCGCGCTAGGCCGGGCAAAAACTTTTCCAGGTCGGGCTTTACCCGACCTGGCCCCCACCTAGCTACGGGACTGTGTCCTACCTAATTTCAGGATTCTAGGCCCTTCAGTAATACAAAGATCGCAATTTAGAACGTTTTTTGCTTCTGAACCCCTAGGTGGTAGAAAACACCGACATGAAATAGAGCCTATGTTGAAGTAAGGGCTGTCATCATCAATTTCCAACCAATACTTTTGAAATAGGTTGGGAACTTTCTGAGATAGCGTAGAAATCGCAGTTCAGAGGGTTTTTTAGAACGCTTTTCGCGCCGTTTCACCCCTTTTAAATTTCGAATTCTTGAAGAAATATTCTTAGAGATAATTTATATCTAATAAGTAACTACCATGCCAAATTCCATGTATCTGGACCCTTAAGTAACACAAAAATCACAATTTCGAACATTTTTTTGCTCCTGCACCCCCTTTAGAGGAAGTGGCACCAACATAAAATGTAGCCTATTTTGGAGCAAGGGTTGTCACCATCAATTTAACACCATTATTTTTTAAATCGGTTTGGTACTTCCTGAAATTATGTAAAAATCATCATTTAGAACTTATTTTAGAACGCTTTTCGCGCATTTTCACACCTTTTTAATTTCGATTTTTTAAAGAAATGCCCTTAGAGATCATTGGTATCTTATAAGTAACTACCTTTCCAAATTTCATGTTTCTAGCCCCTTCAGTAACAGAAAAATCGAATTTTTAGAACGTTTTTCGCTCCTGCACCCCCTTTTTGCCAATGGCACGGACATACGATATAGCCTATGTTCTAAGTTGGACTACCACCATCATTTTGATCCCATTACTTTTGGAATCGGTTCGGTAGTTCCAGAGCTTACCTGTTACAAATAAACAATCTTTACCTCTTTATAAGATTAGTATAGATCATTAGGACCAAATAGGTTGCTAGGCAACAGATGAAAGAAAAAAAAATGAAATGTGTAGTACGTCAAATTGATAAAACAAAATGCTTTATATTATTGGAAAACATGCATAAAATTCCCTCAAAAATTATAAACCTAATTAAAAAATCTCGCAAATATATTGACAAAATTTCAGACTAATTGGAATAATTTAATAATCTTATTTAAAAATTTCAGCATCCAAAATTTACCATTTAAATCCATTTTTCATAAGAGCCATTTCTTTTAACAAATGAAAATCTGAAAATCGTCTGACATGGCATAGAAAAGCATTATAAAGCAAAATAAAATGTTCTATATTTCACGAACGAATGGGCCAAATTTAACCAAAAAGTATATAGCTAAGTCCGAGTATTTCATCAACATCCCCAGTTAATTTCAAGCCGATCGGATGTTTTTTGCGGCAGTTATCGCGGAACAGACAGACTAACAGAAACCAAAACTTTTCGTGTCTCCACAGTAAGCCTTTACTGACGTTTCGGCAAAAATGCTGAGTGAAAGAAAACAGGATACAGTGTGATTTTTTATATCATATTTTCATTACATTTTAAGAGCATTATTTTGTATTATGTGACTACATTTTTTTTCTTCTAATTTTTATAGTGCATATATCATAGATTGCTAGTTGCCGAAACGTCAATGAAGGCTTACTGTGGAGACACGAAAAGTTTTGGTTTCTGTTAGTCTGTCTGTCTGTCTGTTCCGCGATAACTGCCATAAAAATCATCCGATTATCTTAAAATTAAGGATGCATGTTGGTAAAATCCCTGGATTTAGCTGTATAGTTTTTGGTTAAATTTGGTTCATTCGTTCGGAATATATAGAACATTTTATTTTGCGACTTAATGCTTTCCTATAGCAATTCAGGCGATTTTTCCATTTTTATTTGTTGAAAAGAAATGGCTCATATGATTGAAGGATTTAAATGCTAAATTAAGGATGATGAAATTTCCTAATTAGAACCATACATTATTCATGTTAGTTTGAAATTTTGTATATACATTTGTCACAGTTTTTAAATTCGGTGTGTAACTTTTATGGAGGGATTTTATATATGTGTTTCAATGATATAAAATATTTTTTTTAATATAAATTTTCTTTTTAAGCACATATTTAACTGCTTTTATTATCTTTTAACTGTTACCTAGCAGCGAACTACGCCTAAAAACATCGTAAATGTGAAAGTATGTGTAATTGTTTGAAGTTAAATCAAAGTCAAAAGGGACGAATTAATGCCTTTGTGTCTGTACATATAGATGGAATTTACCACAGAAATAAAGAAAGACTATGTTCTATTTATTTTGTTCAAATATTTTTCTGTTAAATTAAAAAGTTCATTATTTTCATAAGGAATAAATCGACATTTTGCTATGAAATTTAATAATAATTTTTTTTTGCCGTTGCCACGAAAGTTCAATCCCGGAATAAAAATTTACCCTAAACAGTTAATTTTGATTCGAAAGATTTTTATGTGCTAGAGGAAAATGAAATAAAAAATAGACATGAATACTTCATATTAGAAATAAAGTGAAAATACGAAAAGAAGGTGAATTTGATCTCATATATCAAAAATAAAACGAATACGCTTTCAGGTTGAAATAAAAGGGGCTTGTGTTATGATATTAATTCTTATTATTTAAAAACAAGTTACTAATATCTCATGGTTTATCGTCTGCACACAGCTAACAGATATGTTAATTCTTAATCGAAAATTCCAATGAGAAAAAAAAATTGAAAAGCAAATGTTTAGTAAATTTCAAATTATGTACCGCAAAATTATCGCTGTCGAAAATGACGTCATTGTATCGGGAAATAAATATTTTCATCCTTGAAAACCAAGCATTAACTAAATTGCCTGAAAAAAAAAAAAAAAAAAAAAAAAAAAAAAATGACGGGTGTTACTTCTTAATGCCGCCTCATTTCAGAAAATATGAATGACAATTATTTTATTTTTAAAGGAAATTACATTTTCATTCATAAAACCTAAACGTTTAATATAATTGCGTCAATGTAAATAATTTTCTGTGTTACCAGTATTGAAAAAAAAGGGCTGGAAGTGTAAAAAGAAATCTAATATTTGCGCTAACCGTTAGCGCAATCAATAAAAAGTTACGTATGTAAATTAATAAGACCACGGGTGGTTCAGGAGGGCGGAGCCCCCCTGAAGAAATCTACTTTACTATTTAAAAAATATACCAGGATTAACAGCTGATGAAAATTTCGAAATATCCTTCCATAACGTTTTTAATTTAATGCTTCTAATGTCTGAAAACTTCGTAATTTTTTTTCTTATAAATAATTACATAATTTGAAAACTTTAAATTGCGGTTTGCAGGAAACTGAATATTACCAAAGTGAGTCTAAAAACAATGACTTGCAGAGCTGACGTTGAGGCTCCTGATCTGCAGATTTACTAGTAGTAAGATAAATGTATACTATATTTTTCATTCCCAGGTGGATTATTTAATATTTTGTTAGTATTAAATATGATTTGTGCAGTATAATTGCATTTGCAAATAAAATAATTTAAATTTCTAACAATGCAAATGTTTGTAAACACATTACATTTCTTTTTTTTTGTCCTTTTTTTTACGTCATTGACATAAAATACACGATGAAGATTTTTAGATATTAAGGTACGCGCGATTTTCTAAAACGAAATTTTAAAATTATAATAAATCTAAACAAATACAAAAAAAAAAAAAAAAAAAAAAAAAAAAAAAAAAAAAATCACCTTACTGGATCTCTTGTGATGCCACTGTAATCGGCAACAATCCTATTAGAATTCTTTTAGAATAATAAAAATGGTGGAATGCAATGCTTACACTGCAAAAGCTCGCAATCAAAAATAAACCCGTTGAACAACACCACCTGTCCTCAAATAAACAACACTTTATGGTGTTGTTAGACATAAAACTTCGTAAAAAACACAAATACAACACTATATTGTGCTGCGATAGTGTTCTAAATATGTATGAAAAGTGTTGCTATCCAGAAATGTGTTCTAAAAATAGGTTTGTAAATTATGTTGTGAGAGAAATATGGTTTTACGAAACTGTTGTGCAGTGCAACACTTTGCCCCAAATTAACAATACATTTCAAGCATCACGCACAATATATTGAACACTATATTAATGCATTTAACGCACTCTTTTGAAATCAGATTTTTAAACACAAAAATTACAGTGTTGTATTAATGTTCCAGCGTTTTAATGTATGTTAAATTGTCTTGTACATTTGTGCACGCATCTGTATTACATTACAGTGTTTCTATAAAACATAGGCGTTGAATAATATTAAAAAAATATAGAATAATACTGAAAGACAGCAAAATTCCATTAGAACGAACTTCTTGGGACCACGAAAGTACTTTGTAGTAAAGGATTCTCATAATAACAGGATTACAGCAATGACATTTAATAACGAAATTCAGAGGTATAAAGTTTTTGCTATTTTTTTAAACACTGTTATTCTTTTAAAAATAAAATTGAAAACTTAATTTTTAACAAAATTTTTATTTTAGTTTTTATTATAAAATGTGCAATTACGTTTATTTAATGGTAAGAGGTGGGAAGCAAGGAAACACAAAATTAATGCAATCCTATATTTAGCATAATTATAATACTATCTCATTTTTTCAACATATTTTATATGCTGGATCATTTTACTGTTAGCAAATACCTATCTTTCTTTGAACTAGGGTATACTCAGGGAATGATAACATAAATTCTGCCAAGATGCCAGCCAAGTACAAAAAATAATAAATAGCTGGCAAGCAATTTTCACAAGCAACAAACTGAAAATGTAAAATAATTTTTACCAGATAAAACAAAACTATACCGAGAATTCAAGAAAAAAACTTCTTCTAATACAACAATCCTTTTAATTGGTCACCCCCCTCCCCCAGCCTGCGCCTCCAAGTTCAATGGCAGATGTATTTTGAATGTTGTGGAAAATATACATTATGAAATGAATGGTAGAACCTATCGGTGGAAGCTCATACTATAGAAGATTTTCTCACTAAACAATTTAAAAGTTAATTTAATACAAAAGGGCACTAAACTAAATTTCACTTAGACCAGTGTTTCGACCTCCCCCCCCCCCCCTATTGTGAAGGAATTAATTATTTCTATTTTTTAAAAATATAAAAAATATCTGTCATAATATTCCATAAAATAGTAATTTTAGGAAATCTGAAATTTTACTATACCAATAAAGATTTTTTAAAATATTTTTAAATAAATTGCATTGGTAATGGGATGACATTAAAAAACTTCTAACTCTGTAAAATAATAAATTATTTTGAGAAATTGGACCTAGATTGGTTTAACACATTTATATCCAAAACGATATAAGTTTTTTTTTTTTTTTTTTTTTTTTTTACAATTGAAGTTTATCAAGTTCCTGTAATCAACTAAAATTTTCACCATAATATACAAAGCAACTAATAGAGAAACAGAAATTGTTGGAACATTTTTAGGTGTGTGTGTGTGTTTGCTGTTTATTTTTTATTAATATCTTAGCACACACCGGACTTAAGAAATTATTCTAATCTGGTAGAAATCATATTTATAATTTTTGTTATTTATAAAATGTCAATAAAAAATAAATAAGTAGTTGAAGTGCAACTAGCCTAGAAAAAATAAATTTCACGACTGAAAAAGCAAAAAAATCTCGATTTTAAAAAGGAATGAGTCAATATACTTGCAAAAAAAGACCTCATTCAATAAAGATATTGAATTAGTATAGTTGCTAATATTTATTAGAATTATTATGAAATTATTTTTCCAGTACCAGTACATGGATTGCCCATAAATTTTAAATTAAATACTAAACTTTTGATATCTAACTTTATATCTACGCAAATAACATTTCTTTCTTTCTTTTTACTTATAATAACAATTTAATTCTTTTATAGCCAAAATTTATAAATTTAAAATTTATAAATATCTTTTAAATTAATATTTTTCTTCACATATTACCAACATTTATATTAGAAGGAAAAATATGAAATTTATACAAAGCTTTAAACAAATAAATTAAGGATATTCGTTCCTAAATATTATTTTTGCATAAGTTTGCATTGTTACATAAATATTGCATAACATATTTTTAATAAAATATTTTTTTTTAAATATTGTATAAAATATTTTAAATAAAATATTGTATAAAATGTTTTCAATGTATAAAAATACTTTCAATTATATTTATTTTTTCCTTTAAAGTGTATGTTTTCTTATAAAAGTAATGCATGAGAATTATATTTTACAGGACCTGGTTTTAAAATGTATAATTGAACATAATAGTTCAGTCATAATTGTACTTTTCCATCATACGAAAGACGAAGAGCTACAATAACAATAAAAAATGAAAATAAATAGTTCAGATAGATTTTATACATTTAAAATATTGTCGTAACACTTCAGTATGAAGATTACGGTACACTTATCGTTAATATTATAGCTATTTATTTATCAATATTAACTAACTAAGCGGGAAGTTATTTCTGAATGTACAGTTCATTAAATAAATTCAAATCTAACAAAAAATGATTGAATATTATGTTTAATTTCTTAAGAATATTTTGCATAAAATGTTGAATGAAAAAATTAATAAATGGAATCTTTTTAAGGATTTAAATAAAATGTATTAATACATATAATGTTTTTGTGACAAGAAAACACGCATTATACATTTGTAAGGCGAATATATATATATTAAAAAGTTTGAATGTTCAGCTTAAACTACTTTAAATATATTACAAACTTACAAACACTTATAAATAACAGAATAAAATATATGAATTATCCAGATATGTTAAAATTTCATGTGCATACTTCTTTGAAATGCTGTTTTTTTTTTTTTTTTTTTTTTTTTTTTTTTTTTTTTATGAAAATGAATCTGCAGCTACATATTCCACGTGGATCGTACTAACTAGTGCTTAATGCGGAAATAACTCTTGAAACTTAAATGTCAACAGACTGCATAGTCCAAATGTCCCTCCAAGGTTAAACATCCCGATCATAGAACAAATGATGCTGGAGGAGACCCCGTAAGATATCCCTGTTCCCACAATATTTTCTTGTAACCGGTCAAAGTGTTTCAAATATGTTGTAAACTCCAAGTTGGAAGTGTTTTCAAAGCGTTGTATAAAGTGTTTAGAATCTGACTGTGTTCTTAAATTTAGTTGAAAACAGAATCAGAACACTTTTTCTGTTCTTTTAATTTCTAACAACACTTTCTAGCACATTATTTTCATCGCGCAACACAATCGAAACAGATTCGAAACTCAATCAAAACGGTTTTAAAAGAATGCATTATTCTGTTCACTTAGCGTTACAAAAGTGTTTCATGCATTTTCAGTGTATGATCGAAAATAAAGAATGTAAGGATGTAGAAAAAAAAATTAATGTGTAGAGATGACAATAAATATAGAATTACGTTTTTAAATTAATTTCGACACTTTTTATATTTGTAAAACAAAAATAACTATCCTTTAGTATAATTTGATGTACCATGTATTAATAATTAACTAATAATCCAAGCCTAAGAATCCGGGTGATTGAAGTGATAAGCTATATACAGAATATAATTCGTTGAAAAAAAATCATTATTGAATGATACACGTTTAAGATATTTTTTCCTTGTTCAAATGTAGCTAAAATTATTTAATTTCATAATTCTTCTTAGTTTCTTGTATAATTGATTTTTTTTTTAAATTACTTTATTTAAATAAGTATCAAAATAAATTTAATATATAACTCACTATTTACTTTTCATTTACAAACAAATATTTTGGAACTGTTGATACCTTTAAAATTTTAAACGATAAATTAATTAGAGCACATAGGAATGAATAAAGCAAAATTATAATTTCTTTTTTTAATTAGGAGAGAGAATGCATATTATTTGTAAATATAATTTCCTCTTATGATTCATCTATATTATATGAACGTTTTATTATTAATGCACCCGACGAAGAAGTAGGAACGAATTTTAATGGTTTTTAATTAATCTGAAAATTAAAAATATTTTGAACATATACAGGGTAATTTATAAATATCGAAACAATAGGGTATCTTCTTAAGTATTGCCCCTAGGCACATACTTCCAATTGAAAAGTTTCATAAAAAAAGGTTCAAAATTCGATGAGATAAGTTTCAACTCCATGGGGAGTCTATATGAGAAAATACAAAAATTAAATTTTTATACGGGCCCCGTAAAGTAAAATTCCCAATTAGGAAAATTTTCGTTATCTATTCCTGATTTAAACAACAACAAAAAAAAAAATCATCTCGATATCTTTAAAATTCGCAGAGATATCAAAATCCAAAATTCGTGACTTACACCATTTATCCATGCCTCTGAACGACGAGTTTTTGACTCATTTTGAATGCAAGATAGGGATCAGCCACAACTTTTACATTATTAAAAGTCGATATAAGACAGTGCCTCTCATTTGGACATAAAATAGGCAGCGTATAGATTTTATGTTAAACTTGTTTTCAAAGTATGCTGGTGGTCTGCACTAGAGGTCTGCACGGGTCGAAATATCTAGGTCCGGTCCCGAACCGACCCATAGGAAAAAAGTTCGGCCCTGCCTGGAAAAAAGTTCAAATCGTAGCCTGGCCCGACCTGACTGAATTCCTACATAGATTTTTACATCGATATGGTTAAAAGTTGTTTCGTATGGAGGAGTTCTGACCAGAAATACTTATTATATCTTTTCTTTTTTCATGTTTATAATTATTACATTTAAAGAAGTGCCAAAAGCTGTGATTATTTGTTTTATTAATGAATCTCTATTTATATGTAAATGATTCACTTCTCCTTTAATAACGTTAATCCATATTCCGTGTGTTAGAGACAATGAAAAATGCTATAAAGTAAAATCTTTTAAGATGGAATCACATAGGAAAGGAAAAAAAAGCGTTATAGACAAGTTCCCTTCTTAGCAGTTGTAAACGTAGTCTATTTTTTCTCAGGTATTATTATATTCATTTTCCATGGATTAACAGATTTTTCCGTTTAAGAAAGGATTCCGTCATAGGCAGATTTTTTTTCACTAGTTTTACTGTATTTTAAATTTTTTGCCTTAAAATCCACTATCCTTTAAAAATATGAAGTTTAAAATTTTATTGTAAAATAATGGCCCTTTAAAAATATATGTATTTGTTGTAAAGGTTTTTGGGCTGAGCCAAATTTTAGTTACTTTTGCACGGGTTAGGTCAGTCTGAGAAAATGATTTTAATATGGGTTGTCTCGAGACCGGGACTGAAAATTTCGCTCAGTGGAGACATGGGAATAAGGAAGTCAGTCCCGGTTCGGTATAACCAGTGGCCGAGAGGTTCTGCTCTCATGCTGGGTTCGAATCCAATCGTGTCCCAATCGTTCGGAGTTTTCAGTGGTTTTCTTCGAACCATGGATATCCTTGCGTAAATACGGGTTAGGTTCCCTTAGAAAGACCTCCACGGAAGGCACCCCTGGTTTTGGGCCCACATCCCTCGTATAGATAATTGGCTGCCATAAATCACACCAACACCCGCTTCGGTATGAAAAAATACGATCTGCCCGGCCTGGCCGAGTCTTCAGAAAAAAGGCGCCAATCCCGGGTCTGTCCCGGACCCTGTATACAGACTTTTTTATCGGCCTCGCCGGGGCGATAAAAAGCCTGAATTTGTAAGGGCTAAAATTATGAAAAACTCTTAATCGGCATGTTTGAAAAAGCATTGTTTCAAATTCTACATTAAACATTTATTTATGGACATTTAAGTAGTACAAAAAGGTGGTGGGAACGGCAAAAGTTAAACTGAATCGGAATTTTAAGCTACCGAAAGAAGTGTCCTTTTACACGTGCAATTTTTTAAAATGCATTTAAATATTTTATTAGGAGCCAATCAATGTTTAAAACTTTAAATGCGTTTTTCTGCATGATGCTTTTTTAATCGTAAATTAAAAAGGTGCAAACTTGGAACATGTCTTTTTTGATTATTTTACATTAATTTTGTTTCGGCAAATTGAAAAAAAAATTACTTTTGAAAATATGATTTTTTTAAAAATAAGTTACATATTTTTTTAAGCAGATATTTTTAATATATTTAAAATAAAAAAAAAATCCTGAAACAAAACTAAAATTATATTTTCCTCTTTATTTAAATGAAAAAAAAAATTGAAATCCGATGAATAATGTTTCGAGTTATAAAGATTTTAACACTAGAACTACCAATACCGTCATTTTGGCGGTTTTTAAATTTCATGCGTAAAAATTTCACATAATTTATGTATAGTTCTAGAATTTTATGATACGACTTTTAATGAAATATAAGACTAGTTAAATATTCCTATTCAGTTTCCACTCACCCACTTTAATTTCCATAATCAGTATGACCTATACCTATTTATACCAAGACCCGTCAAAATGACGGATTTGGTAATTCCGAAGTTGAATGATACAAAGTGTTCGGCAGCCGTTGTAACGGGATCCAATTTGCTCCGATTATGATTCAGTTTAGAACTGAACGGCCTGACTGGTAAATGTAATCAGGACGCAATCATTGTCAGTTGTACTTCTAACGTGATGAAGTTCTTGGTGAAAAGTGCAATCTGTGCAAAGTGTAATCTGTAAAAAGTCCAATCTCGGAAAATAGTATCGTAGGAAGGCTAATGGAGGATATTCCAAATATGGGTTCGAGGCTGAAAAAAGTCACGCGATACCAGTAATTTACCCAAGGAACTTCTAACTAATACGAAGGGACGATGCTACTGCTTTGCCCGATGAACTGTTTCATTGGCTAGCGGGGATTTAGATTACACGTCTACGGAGCCTTCCCTTCTTTACGCTAGACGTCTTTACCTGGATCACGTGATCAAAACGTAGATGGAATATCCTCCATTTACCCAAGGAACTTCTAACTGATAAGAAGAGAAGATACTACTGCTTTGCCTCATGAACTGTTTCATTGGCTAGCGGGGATTTACATTTCACGTCTACGGAGCCTTCCCTTCTTTACGCTAGAAGTTTTTGCCTTGACCACGTGATCAAACCGGAGATGGAATATCTTCCATTGCTTTCATGCACAGCTTGATTTCCGACAGCCGATGTCATTCACTAATAGAGGCACCCTACAAACAGTACGAATACCAGAAGGCGTGGCCTAAGTAAGAGAAAGAGAAAGGAAGTAAAAACTGAAATGAAGGGGGAAACGGCTAGGTACATGTTGTTTACCCGCGAATGTGAGATGTGATGGAATGTATGTGTTTGAAGATTGTCGTCTTAGGAAATGACGAAATATATAAGCTTTAAAATTTATTTCTTGTAAATTCTAGGCAACAACGAAATGATTTCGAGGAAGCAAAAATATATTCGAAAAGTTCAAAGAACTCACTAGTATAAATAAAGACTGTTTGGACACTAATTCAAGTAATAATAACTTGGACATATGTTGCGTGGAAAATAAAACTAAATTTTCAGACTCTGAAGAAGCTGAAGTTGAAATTGAAGTACGAGATATTGAAGAAAGTGAAGAAGATGAATATGAAAGTGAAGATTTAGGGAGTGAAGATGAAATTCACCAAAAGAGCCACAGGCGCAGAAACTGGTTGCGAATATGTTCAGATACTCAGTCAGATAGCCAAACAGAAACCGAAAAAAGACAAAAGAAAGACATTACTCTCGACGGTACTGAATAGGAAGAATTTGGGTATGATTGTGTTGGTAGACTCCCATCAAGTACTATATCCAAGGATAGTTCAGGCCCAACTGGTTACGCGAAGCGAAACATTATGTTTGGTGATGTTAGCAGTGCATTTAGACTTATAATTGATGATCGAATGATGAATCACGTAAAAACGTGCACTGAGTTCGAGGCTAGAAATGTTTTACAGAAGGACGATTGGAAATTTACTATTGAAGATTTATGTGTGTCTATAGCTATTTTGTATGCTCGAGGAGCCTACGAAGCGAGAAATTTGAAATTATCATATTTGTGGTCAGAAAAATGGAGACCTTCTTTCTTTCACGAAACTATGAGTAGAAACAGATTTTCAGAAATTATGAGATTCATTCGTTTAGACAAAAAAAACCGAGAGGAGTGTTCGCTTAAGAACTGACAAATTTGAATTAGCTTCCGAAATGTGGAAGTCCTTTACTAATAACAGCCAAGCTTGTAACAAACCAGATCAGAATATGAGCGTAGATGAACAACTGTTTCTCACAAAGGCAAGATGCAGATTTCTACAATATATGTCCAACAAAGCGGACAAATTCGGAATTAAGTTTTGGTTAGCTGTAGACGTGCGAAGTAAGTATCTTATAAATGGCTTTCCCTATTTAGGCAAAGATGAACAGAGACCATCAGAAGTACCTTTGAATGAATTTGTAGTTTTAAATCTTGTAAAAAACTGTAAATTGCGGTAAGAATATAACAACGGATAATTTTTTTACAAGGTTACAACTCGCAAAGAAGCTACTGGCCAAAAAAATAAGTGTTGGGGCTATGCGAGCTAATAAAAGAGAATTGCTAAAAATAGCTAAAGTTAGAAAAGATAACATGGCTCTTTTCTCCACAAAACTCTACAATCAAATCAAATGATATTGTTGTAACAATTTACAAATGTAAGCATCGTAAAAAAGTACTACTTCTTAGCTCAAAACATAAATGCATAAAAATTGCTTCTAATCGAAAAAAAAAAATTCCTGCAGTTGTGTCGTTTTACAATGAGACTAAGTTTATAGTAGATATAGTTGATGAAATGGCCCGCAAATATAGCGTAAAAGCAGGCTCACATAGATGGACTTTGCAGGTATTTTACAATATTTTGGACTTGGTAGCAATCAATGCGTGGATTTTATATAAAGAGGCTTCTGATGAAAATATAACTAGAAAATAATTTTTAATCCAGTTATCCGAAGAACTCTCCAGTGAATATAGAAGCTGGAGAAAATAGGCCACCTCCCAAAAACAAGAACGGAAAGCAACAGATTGTTTTCCAGAAAACTAAAGAAAAAAGTCCTTATGAACACAAATCTTGACAAATTCGATTGTTCAACAAAAACAGAGCGATTTATACCTGCAATGTATGCAACAAATATGTTTGTGGCAAGTGTTCATCTAAAATAACATGTACTTGTAAAATATGTGCCTCATAGGAATTTCATACATATAAATGTGCTATAGTATAAATGCAAATAGAAACTGTTTTTTTTTAATAATTAATTATTATATTAAATGCTGGTTTTGTTAAATTATATTATTTTATTTACATTAACTAAGTGGCAAGGGGTCATCTAAGATAACATGTACTTGTAAAATATGTGCCTCATACTTATTTATTATATATCAAATGTGCTACACTATAAATGCAAATAGAAACTGTTTTTGTTTGTTTTTTATTAATAATTAATGATTTATTATATTAAATGTTGTTTTTGTTAAATTAGATTATTTTATTTACATTAACTATGTGGCAAGTGTTCATCTCAGATGACATGTACTTGTAAAATATGTGCCTCATAGTTATTTCATACATATCAAATATACTATTCTATAAATGCAAATAGAAACTGTTTTTGTTTGTTTTTTTATTAATAATTAATGAAGTATTATATTAAATGCTGTTTTCGTTAAATTATATTCTTTTATTTACATTAACTAAGTTAAAAGTTACAATGAAAGCCATGATCAAAAATCCGTCAATTTGACGGGTGCGGTAAAACTAGGTATATATTAAACATCGGTAGTTCTAGTGTTAAATTAAATCCTCTTAAAAAATACCAAACATTTAAATTTTTAAAAAACTTTATGCGAAATATTAGGATGTGATTTTGTTTGCAAATTATACGGTTAACCATCACAAAAAAAGAAAAAAAAAATCAAAATTCTAGCTCAACAAATATATTTTTTACATGTTTCCTAGAACTCTTAAACTAAAATTGTTTCTTCGATTCACGCATTTCAATTTGAGTCTAATCCCTTAAAACCTGATGAATTATTTAAACGGCCATAACCCTGCGTGTTTTTCAGATATGAAGACGCAAGTTTTTGTGCTTAATTCAGGAATGGATAAGGAAAGTTTTCTTGATTGGAATTTTTACACTACGGGGGCCGTATAAAAATTTAATTTTCGTAATTTTTCAAATAGACCCCCTATGGAGTTGCAACTTATGTCATTAAATTTTGCACCCTTTTTTATGAAACTTTGCAATTGGAAGTATGGGTCTAGGGGCAATATTTAAAGAAAAAGCCTATTGTTTCGATATTTATGAATCACCCTGTGTACAATATATATATAGATAGATATATTTAAATGAAACTAAATATTTTTATAGCACAGTTGTATCAAAAAATGAGAAGATTATATGACAGGATTTTTTATATGAAAATTGTTCTATTAAGTCCTCCTCATTCCTTTATATTTATAAAAGAATGTATATGTACAATATGAAAGACGAGAAGTGAAATTGTTTTTTGTGTTCTTTTTGATATTTTTTTAATATATACTGGAACCAGTGGATAACGGTCTTTTCTGATATAGTCAATTTTGTGGCTGGATACATTCGGCAAAAAATTCTTTAATTTCATTTTAATGTTCTGATTCCTAACATTCAGAAAAACTTCCATACTACGTTAAAAATTAGAAACTAATACCACTTTTTTCTGAAATGTGTATGCTTCACTCATGTTGTTACAAAACACGATCCTTCTTAATTTAATGGAGATTGTGAGGAGTTTTATTTTTAGTGAGGCCTAGATCATCAACTGGTTTCATATTTGCCTGTTTTTAATACCTTTATAAAAAGTATTTTCAAGGTATTCCCTTACACTACTGTTATTAGTTATTAACAGGAGTACATAGTATTGCCCAATCAAAATGAAAAGCTTAAAATCACGTGTATATTTTCAAATTCCGCATGCTGCATTTCTGAATACGTTGTCAAAAGACATTTAATTCAATATAAAGTTATTTACTAAAACTTCTCAGGCTTCATGTATTTGCTATTCCAAATTAATTTTTCGATATATTTTCTTACTGCATGCGATTCTCGACTTTGTGTAATGTGGCTGAAGTCGCACATATGTTTGCATTTTACACACCGCATTAGTTTAATTGTTTTCATAAGACTTTTGAAGGATTTAGTTTAAAAAATATTGATATAAAAAAAAATATTTCACATTCTTTTGTATATTATTTTATTATAAAGTTAACGAATGAGCTCTGCAGAAACACATCTTCAAAATTTTAATTTTACCGTCCTATGTACTGTCAATTTTTTAAACTGCCTTAGTGATTATTTTTTCCTCAAATATTTAAAAAGTACTTTATTTTAAAATATAGATCATAATTATTACCTGCTAGATTGCATAACAAAGTGCAAAAAAACTAAATCGATATTATCAAGGAATCCTGACGCTACATACTTTAACATATGCGCATTTTAATGTATTGCGCTTGATCATGGAGTTCTTTCTTATAGTTTTCAATCAACTTATTTCGAAATCAATTTTTTTTCAGACCTGTAGTTCCAATTACAAATGTATTTCAAACGTTGCAGAAAATTCCTGTGAAAATCGTTTCACTTCAAAATAGATAGTCTTTATATTTTTTTTATAAACTGTGATTTACTATATGTAATTGTAACTATTACATTTCATTAAGGAAAATGATTGGAGTTTGCAGTTGATGTCGGACACACTTATTTGGTGCATAAGCATATTTTTTACTTATATGAATAAAGATTTTTGTACTTGTGTGTGTGTTATTAAATATTTCTTCTCATTTTCGCAGAATAATTGGTTGTTCGAAAATTAACATTAAATTTAAAAGTAAGGATTGATAAAATACTGCATTTATTTAAGAAAATAAGTCTCATTTGGCATTTAATATCTCACCCAATCAAATGAAAACCCAATGGTTTATAAAAGAATTCAGATTTTTATAAGCAAGATGTTTACAAAGGCCTTATTTGCCGCTTTCCGATATCTGACAGCTTTTTGCCTTTAGATATTTAAGCAGATGCTTAACTATATATAATTGAGTAGACCCTATGTAAGGTGAGGCAGAACATACGAATTTTACTGCATAACGATTAATGTCTGAGCTGGAAATTACTCCAAATTTTAAATCAATGTTCCTTCTGTTATTCGGCTAATTCCTCTGGAATCCATGTATAAGAGTGTCCAATTGAAAAGTCGAAGGCTGACGTCGACGTTATCAAAGTTGCCAACTAGCTTATAAATGGCTCATAAATGGTTGATTTTTATGCATTAAACTTCGACAAGTTTTCCGACTGTGATTCGATGATTTTTTTTTACATTTTCGTCAATCTCACATTATCAAGAGCGAAATATCGTTAACTGCCATATTTTCTTGCAGTCTTATGTATCAGGGGTAAAATTTTGGAAATCTTAGGTTTACGATAGGTTGAAATATTACCCGCGCTCCACATTTAGACCGACGTTTTACACATGCATCGACATTTCATGCAATACTTTTATTTCTGACATACTTTTAGGAGCACATTCAAACGATTAAGAAGTACTGTAGCATAAGCAATTATGAAATGTACTGAATACACGTTAAATTGATCTATTTTACATATGATTACGGATACAACTAGATACGCGTATAAAAAATAAAACGTGACTGTTTGAAATAGGAAATATGAAAAATATCTCCATGTTCGCTGTAGAACCCTGCAGTCATTCATTTCTTTATATATTAATAAATAACCAGTACCGTTATTCATACTTTATATACATTTTAAAGTTTTCAAATTTATTTAAATTACCATAATAGTTATTAGTTGGGATCATGTATTGGTCATGATACAGTAGTTTATAACAGAAATGCAGACAAAAGGAAATTCACGTTTCGAAGATCAAATATACTTTGCGAATTAAGTTTTATTCTTTCTAAGCAATCAATTTCATAATCTTATTTAGATTACATAATTCTATTAAACATACTTACAGTCACATGGAATGAATCCACATTTCAATACTTTTCATCCCTTTAGTTCAAAGGCTTATTGATTTTAAAATCTTACAAAAGAGGAAAGGGAAATTTTGAAGTAAAATTTTGCTAAAGAATTTGCATTCATATTTAAACTCTGAAATATCCTCAAAGGATTGAACAAATTTTCAACTTCTGATCAGTAAAGCCTTTCTGAAAGAAATATTTAAAAATTAAATTATTTAAATTTATAAAAGTTCCTCAGATTATAATTATAAAAAGGCAGAAAAATTCAATTTTAATTGTCAGATTTAGTTATTTCGGAGTATTTTGAAAAGATAAGTCATTTCTGAAAATATGCGAATACTAGAATTTTATGAAAGTAAAAGATGATTTAATCTTTATAGATAATAACCACAACAGTTGTTGATAAATAAAATTATATGCCTTGCTAATTTGTTAAATGAAAAGATTTGAAATTTGTACTATTCCATTAACTTTAAAACATTTTCTTAATTTTGGAAATACGATAACATTGAAATTAATAACTTATGTAGGCAAACACTGTGTATGGAACAAATGCTATTCATGATTTAAAAAATGTTACATGTCTAAAATATTTTTTCTAAAAATAGCACAGTAACATATATATATATATATATATATATATATATATATATACATATACATATGTATATATTTGGGAATAAAATAATACTTCTAATGTGGTCATCTTTAAACAAAATTAATACATAACAAACTTTCAATTTCAAAAACTGTTCCTACATTAAACTAGTATGTTGTGGCCATCACAAAACTTTCTTCTATATAAATCACGTCAATTAAATCATTTAAATAGTACATGAAATAACGATTTAGCACCAATTCATATCAAAGTATATCTGAATTTGAAGTTGGATGAAAATTCGCGCATTAGTTCTTGAGATAGAGCTATAGCGGAAATTCTGAAAAAATGTAGCATAGCAGCGCCACCTGTTGAACGATTTACACCAAAAGTAAACAGCAGTAAACGATATCAAGGTATACCTGAATCTGAAGTTTGTTGAAAATCCAAGCATTAGTTCTTGAGATAAAGCTATTGTGGAAATCGCAAAAAATACAGCATAGCAGCGCCACCTGTTGAGCGATTTACACCAAAAATTAAACAGCACTAATTAATACATCAATTCATGTCAAGGACTAACTAACTAAATCTCAAGTTTGATGAAAATCCGTGCAATAGTTCTTGAGATACAGCTCTTGTGGAAATCGTGAGAAATGCAGCACAGAAGCGCCA
Organism: Maratus speciosus; assembly: GCA_963932465.1. NCBI lineage: Eukaryota > Metazoa > Arthropoda > Arachnida > Araneae > Salticidae > Maratus > Maratus speciosus. The sequence continues at coordinate 425,745,368 of OZ010795.1, read as the reverse complement.
CCTGTTGAGCGATTTACACTAAAAATTAAACAGCACTATTTTATACATCAATTCATGTCAAGGACTAACTAAATCTGAAGTTTGATGAAAATCCGTGCAATAGTTCTTGAGATACACCTCTTGTGGAAATCGTGAAAAATGCAGCACAGCAGCGCCACCTGTTGGGCGATTTGCACCAAACATTAAGCAGCACTAATTTATATCAGGGTCTAACTGAATCTGAAGTTTGATGAAAATCCGTGCATTTTTTCTTGAGTTAGAGCTATTGAGATAATCATGAACAATGCAGCATACCAGCGCCAGCTGTTGGGCGATTTTCACAAAAAAGTAATCAGCACCAAACTATATCCTGGACTAACTGAATCTGAAGTTTTATGAAAATCCGTGCAGTAGTTCTTGAGATATAGCTATTGCAGAAATCGTTAAAAATGCCGCATAGCAGCGCCACCTTTTGGGTGATTTTCACCAAAAACTAATCAGTTCCAGTTTATATCAAGGTCTAACTAAATATGAAGTTTTGTGAAATTTCGTCCATTAGTTCTTGAGATAGAGCGCCCACAATATTTGTGTCACATACAGACAGACTGACGGACGGACAGACAGACAGACGGACAGACAGACGGACAGACAGACAGACAGACAGACAGACAGACTCACAGACAGACATTTTGTAAAAACATGTTTTTTGGAATCTCTGACTCATAAAACGTGTAAATCCGTCAAAAACTGGAATTCGAAAATTTTCATGAAACCAATACTTTCTTCTTGTAAAGATAGAAGAAAGTAAAAAGCGACCATTTTTTATCAAGTGCTTTTCCTTTTGTTTATTGGATCTTATCTATAGGCACTTTATGAATAATTGCTGTTAGAGTTCCATACTGATAATGTATGTATCAGTTTGTTTATCATCGTGTTTACAATTTTGATGAATGCGGATAATTTAAAAAGAAATTATATGCATTTAAATTTTAATTCTATTCACTGCTTTTGCTTTATATTTTAAATTGTAAAAATCAGTCCATGTCTAAACTAATTGCTTGGATATTTAACAGATTACTTCATTTATCGCGCATTGCTATGTAGTAAGTTATGAAAGGTACGGTTAGAATGGGTAAAATTGTTATAAAAACAGCACTCTTTCTTTCTTACTTAGTTTACCCAAAATATATTATTTTAATCTACACAAAAATTACATAGAACATGCAAATAAATATTGCTCTGATACTTTCAATACAATTTCAACAATAAAATTTTAAATTATTTATGATAATGAAATTTTAAACCACACTGTTGATTGACTATTTTACACCATGCAGTGGTGTAAAAGAAGTATATTTTTTTAAAGCTTTCTATTTCTTTAATTTAACATATAAATTCTCATCAATCTGATTAAAATTGTTCTTTGGATTGCTGAAAATATTAAACAACAGATTTAAGTAAATAAATAGTCTAAATTATTGTTCATTGGTGGTTCAAAATAGATAATCTCCAATCTGGGATTAATAAAACATCTCATTTTTCTCAAGAATCATCACATAGAAAAAACCACTCTCTTTTCCAAACTTAATTGTGTATTTTGGTTATTATGATTGCAAGGAGTATCTAATTTGTTGTCATGCTCAAAAACTCTAACCTAAATCCAATTCTTATAGTTTACCCAGTACCATTACTATTTAAATTAGATAAGTTATCCTCTTCAAAAGAAACAAATTCTTTTCTAAATAATCAATAACTTTGTTGGTCATACCTTTAAACATGATTTAGTTCTTATTTTGTGGTTCTATTTATTTGCATTTTTCCTGTCACGTTTTAAATTCCTGTATGTAATTATTGCAAAATGTAAGCAAAATTCTAAAAGTTGCTTTTACTCTATATTAATTTATGAAATGAACTTATTCTTTAATATACTTATTAAAATAGTAAATCGTTCTAAAACACTATATTGTTAAACCATATAGGGAATTTTACTCCATTACTTTGCTATTAATGTAACTGTATTTTCTAATTAAAAATGCACAAAAGTAGTCCTGAATAAGTTTTTTATTCTATAAAATTGATAACTAAACTAAAAAATAAGTTCTTATTCTCTTTATATCCAAAGAATTTCTGATCATTACAACAAAGTCATATTATACAAAATTTTAAAATACCTAACAAATATTAGATTGTAGGAAAGTTATTTTTTTATTGAAATATGGTAGCTTATACTTTTAACACACTCATTTGTTAAATATTTTTTAAAAATTACAATTTGTACTCTTTATAAATTTGTTTTTTAAACCTACATATTTTGCCTCATTATTTAACTTCCTACTTGACTCTACATAATTTAACAGGCGTGCATTTTAATATCTTGCGCATGTGCATGGAATGCTTTCCTATAATTTTAAAAAGAGCTTATTTCGAAGCCGATAGATTCAGATCTGTAGTTCCAATTACAAATATGTTTCAAATGTTCTAGAAAAATTCTACGTTCCTCTTATGCTATAATTTGTACTAAAAATCTTTCTATATGTTATGCCAACTAAAATATTATAAATTATACTTTCGTACGACCAAAACTCAAGGTCTTATGATACTTTGAATTTAAAGAATTTTCGTCGTTTCCTGGTACCAATTTCTCACGTCGTTTTTCGACAGTAATTGGTGCTAAAGGATACTTACAATGCGTAAAATGTAAATTATCATAACTCGATACATGTTTGTCGAAGGTAAATCTAGCTTTTATAGTTTTTCTTAATATAACATAAATAAAATTTTATGACTATAATTTATTTGAATATACTAGGACGATAGAAATTTTAAATTTGGTAACCTTTTTTGGAAAGTCATAATTTTTATGGATACAGTATAACATAAAGAATTTTAACAGTTAGTTGTACAAAGCTGTGCCGAAAACTTCCACATTTTCGTCAGCTGTTCTTATGCCGTTTCGCTCTGAACCTTTCGCAAATGCTTACTTTTCCAAAAGTGGAATAAACAGGAGTCATTATTTCCATACACTGTTAGAATAAACAGGATAATCCAAAAGTTTTGTCTTTAAATAAAGAAATATCACTCTCTTAATTTCAAAGGCAATTAATTTAACATTCCCTTCGGTGAACTGAAGTAGTATTGTAACTTAAAATGAAGCTCATATTCGCTTATACTTTTGCTGCAAGTATACGCGTGAAATTTTAATTAATAACATCCAAAACTCTTGCTGGGCTTTGTTGGTTTGATCAGCAATGGGAAGATCTAAATCGGTGTAATCTTTACTTCTATTTCATTTAAATGTATTTTCTATAAATTATAAAAAAAATACATAAAAAAAAAAAAAATGTATATCTGCAAACATGCAATCTTGTGTAGAAAAATTATAATATATGTTACAATTACAAAAATAACAAGAATAAATTAATGGAACTATGAATAAATTATTATTTTTTTTTTTTTTTTTACAATAAATAGTGTGCTCGCACTACTACCTGATCATATCACAGTTTTTAATCAATAAATATTAAATTTTATTTAATAAAAATAATTAAATATACGTTTTCACTGCCTGCTTCGTAGTAATTATACACTACTTGAGGCGCAGAACTAACTATTGATTTATCGTAATTATTAACTAACTGAAGTGAGTGATCATATCTTTGAAAAACTTGACATTTTAGACTTACAATGATGGTATTGGACATGTTCATGAGAATCTGACAATATTTTAAGGGGTGAACAAGTATGTAATTAGAGGAGCAACAACTGGCATTCAGCTATCGTTCACAACTCCTGGAACAGGGTATGGAATGTGGGCGTCCAACCGCAATATTTGTAACCACAGAATTTGAGCCTGTCTTCATATAACGTAATAATGCACAGAAAATGAGAATGAAAAACTTATAATCATTGCTTGTAATGATATCAAAATGTCTCATAGCTTACAGATAAACGGAGATTCTACTGGCAATCTAGAAGCCAGTACTGTTTCCGTTTTTATTATTATTATTATTATTATTATTTATTTATTTATTTATTTTTTTTTTTTTTACGGAAATTTTCCCCCATAAATTACAGAAAATTTTCCGTTTTTCTGATTAAAAATGGAAATTTTTCTGTAATTTATGGGGAAATTTTTCCTTAAAAATAAGAAATAGTACTGGCGTCTATATTGCCAGTAGTATTTCCATTTTTTAATCAGTTTTTTTTTTTTTTTTTTTTTTTTTTTTTTTTTTTTTTTTTTTTTTTTACAGTGCAGTATTTCACTTACATTTTTCTGAATTGTGCCTAAAATAACTTTATAATGAATGAAAAATGATTAGACAACACTTTATAGCATATATTACAGACGTCTGTGCGAATAAATATTTGTTGTAAATTCCTTTCGAAATAATGAATTAAAATTTCTAATTTTAAATACATTTATTATTTTATTATGCACTAAATACAAATTTTAGCATGACATAAAAATATTAAATAAATTAATATCTCTTGTCTAAAAATTTATCGATAATCTATCGATCGAATTTATGGCAGTATAAAAGGATAAAATTTTCGAAGATTAAATTTATTTAACATTGCATTTATAAATATTTAAATTAATAAACTTAACAGTAAATATAATTTTAAAAAAAGTGTTCATTTTTATTTATCAATGCAATTTATTTATCATTACTCAATAATTTTATTATTTTATTTCAGAAAACAAATACATAAAAAAAATCCGGTTTAATTTAAGCAATTTTATTTCTCTTTGGAGGTATATTTATTAAATTCGTAATAATCTTTTCACATTTATTCTCTAAGCATTATATTTAATAACTACACGCAAAAATTTTAATATACTGTTTAGACACACAAATGAAAATAAATTACATATTTATATTGCATAGCTACACGCACTTCTGGTTTCTATTAAACATTATATTGGAATTAAATTATATAAAACAACACAGTTCATCAGTTTTGTTTGATTGTCTCATCGGAATATCACAAAAATCAAATAAATATATAAAAAAAAAAATTTCTGTATTTAATAATCAAAAGTCATTAAAATGTAAATTAATAATAATAAAAATGAGCCCAACTGTGTCTGTAATGATGTCAGTGTTCTAAATCTGTGGTAAACACTGTGACTCGCATGTGCATATTTTATTAATTTGAATTGATTTTTAAACAACGTTATGAAGTTCGTAATGTCAGATATGATGATTTTGTATATTTTTTACTTTTTAGACACTGATTTTCAACCTACTTCATCTTTTAAATCCTTCATTATGTTGTATATGCAGTAACAGACTTAGTACTAAATATTAAACAGGTGTAATACTGATATTGTTTCTGTTGGGGGATCCAGAACCAAACTTAAAAGGGTACGAATTTAATAATTTAAAATCCTCCCTAAACAAAAGATATAAAATTTGCCGTTGGTTTTTAAGTTTCATAGATAAATGTTAAATAAGTTTTAAAAAAATATTTCTATTAATTAAAATTCTCTAAATGTATTTGATGAATCCTCATTTTTGCACTTCGCACTAACTTAATTCTATTAAAAATAAACGTTATTTATTTATCAAAAATACATTCAAACGGATTTTATAACAAATCCAACTTTTAAAGAAATATATATCGAGTTTATTCATTTTATGATAAAATACATCATTACTACTTACATCTGTGTACATATGTATTTCTTAAACAAATGCGTGATTTTACTTTTTCTCATTTTAAATCCAGTTAACTTGTTTAAGTAAATGTGACAAAAGAGTCCAATGTTTCCATTATTCTAAGTTTAATACTGCTTTAAGAAGTACATTAAATGTTTTAATTAAATTTAGAAATTACTTAAAACTTTTAAATTTCTATTCACCTGACAAAAAGAAAATTGTATCCAACAAAAGAATATGTTGTTTGTTCAGCAAATTGACGCATTTGATAATTTAACTCTTTATTGAAAACATGTTTTCAATTAAGAAGCCAAACCACTCATATTTAAACTCGATGTCTTTTAAATGTCGGGAAAAAATTATTCCTTTTAAGTGAAAGGCAGCTTTTATTTTAATTATCAGTGAAAGTTTCTATTTACTCCATTGTATCTAATGAAGGTTTTCATATAAAATCAATTAAATATTTTTCTTGTTGAAAACGTTTCGGTTGCTTTTCATTTCACTAATCTTTAGCATATATTTTTTTCAAGTCCTATATACCACATAGTGATTCTGAATTAAATAAAAACGATTATAATTACGTGTAACGATAATATAGTACATTTGGAGTACATTTTTTAAGTTTTAATATACATCTTTATGAAGCATTTTATTAAAATACGGGATATATATATATATTTATGTTATTAAATGCATGTTTATACCAAACTATTTCTTTTAATTGTTTTTATAAATTAATTTAATTTTTTATTAATAAAAGAGCTTCGTTTCATTCTCCGAAGAATTTTTTTTAAATAAAACTGAACGATTACAATATTTTTTGAACAGTGTAAAATAAAGTATTTTAAATAGAGCAATCATGAAATTACACATGCAAGTTAATAAAATAAACGACGCGTGATTCAGTTCGAGTTGAGATTGTACATTCTACTCTAAAAGAAATGGTTAATTAAGAAAGTATTTTCTGAATATTTAAAAGAAATCTTTAACGTACGAATCGTTACGTTGGTTGTATTTATGACGGCCAATTATCTGCACGAGGGATATAGGCCCAGGGGGTGGGGAGTGCCCTTCGTGGGTGTCTTTATAAGGGAACCTAACCCGTATTAACGCTTGGAAATCCAAGGTTCAAAGAAAACCACGAAAACTCCGAACGATTAGGCCGACGGGCGCGATTGGGATCGAACCCAGCACCTCCCATCTACCAGCTTCGAGAGCAGAACCTCTCAGCCACTGGTGGGGTTACGAATCGTTAGGATAACCAATCGAATATTAAATAAAGATCATCTCATAAAAAAATTTTCCTAACACTTACCTAAAAGAAAGTTACATGTTGCAAGAGAAAGTAACACAATTAAAAACCTAACATATTTTATTTAAAAATAATTAAATATTTACAACTTAAGGTGGTAGTGGAAATAAAAAAAATCATTTAATTTTTAATGGCTTCATTTGAAAATTGCAAGAGTCGTTAATGGTAAGCTCAAATGACTATATTCAAAATATTTTTGATTTTTTTTTTTTTTTTTTTTTTTTTTTTTTTTTTTTTATATTTACTATTAATTTTTTTTAATAATGAATAATTGTCACATTTTAAAATGCCTCATGCGCATTTCTTTTGCATAAAATAGGGCAATATTATTTATATCTGCGAAACATATTATAGCATATTACATTGGGAGTTGGCATTAATTGTAAAAGTTCGCTGACGTATAAGCAGAAAAAATATATTTTATAGTTATGCATTATTTTTTCTTTAAAAAAAAAAAAAAAAAAAAAAAAAAAAAAAAAAAAAAGCAGTTATATATTTTCATGTGAATGTAGATTGCAACACTGACGTACGTATGAAATGGTAGTTTTTGTCCTAATATTCATTTAGTATTTTATACGGAATATAGAACATTAATTGCAAACGAATCTGATAATTAGGAATGCGCATAAAATATTTAAAATTTAGAAATTTGCTAAATTTTAAATTTTGAAAAATTAGCATTTTAAGTAAAACAACTGTATAAAACTGGATAAAATAACTGTATAAAACTGTATAAATATATATACCGTTTTTACAAATATAAAAGCATATATATCTGCGAAAACGCGTCATAATAGAAATGTCTTTTGCATCAGATAAATTTGAATACATATTTTCGCAACTCTCCAAATAATAAAAATCGATTTTTTAGCCGAATTTTGTGATTTTGAAAGTCCACTGTCCCCTTAAAAAGAAAAACCGAAAACTTTATTGCCTCCAGACCTGAATAACTACAGAATTGAATTCAATAAGCTATTTCCGAATATCGATATTGTGGATATTCCTTTTTATAACATGATAATAGCCGAGTGTGTTGAAGACTCGCAATTTGCTTTAAAATTAGTGAAAGTGATACGTCTTTAAATATTTAATTTATTGCTTATTCAATTAAATATAAAGAACCCTAAGTAAAATGCATAGGTCAAAATGTCTTTATGTCAGGTATAAATAGTTATCCAAATCACTCGATGAACAGAAATCAAAAAATGAAGTTAAGAGGCTTCATGAAATAATAACCTTTTTACGAAATTCATCATTAAGATATAAGAAATTACCACCATATTAAGATATATTTTTCATAAAAATGAGATACATTTCAAAAAATTAAAAAAAAAAATAATTGTAACGAAAGTTTAAAAGTTTATCAGTCCAAAAAATTAAAACATTAATTCAGTATAACATTTTAAAATATCATTTGCTAAAGTGTTTAATACAAAAGACATCAAGTTGATTAATTAATTTTGCGTAGCTTGACTAACATCGCAAATATGCGCTGTTAGAAAAAAAAAAAGAAAGCTTTGGGTATAAGTTTTTATTTTTAGTAATGACATAATTTTATATATGCCCATACATAGATATTGTAGAGAGTGCCCATTAGGGTGGTCACAAAAATCAATTTTCGAATTTTTTTCTGGAGAACCCTCCAAAAAGTTGCCAATTGACTAGAAAATGAGATTGGTAAAGTTTTAGCTCATTTAGATAATGTTAACCCGTGCTTCATTAAGGTTTAATTTTGGAAAAAAAAAAAAAATAAATAAAAAAAATAAAAGTGATAATTTCGCAAGAAAATGTTGTTTTCCTTCATGAAACGAATACAATTGAACATAGAAACATAACGCAAGTCTCATTTTATTAAAAAAAAAAAAAAGTTTTGCTTTGGTGAACCACACACCAGTTTTTCCTAAAAATGTATAGATTTAAATATATGTGCATTTTTCAGGACCAGACTTCACCCGAATCCTGAAAATTGACTTTTTATGGAAATGCGAAAAAACATTGTAACATTCCACTTCATCTGCTTTCCACCATTTGTTTTTCTTTTTTTTTTCCTTTTGAACATAATAAAGGATATAATTTTTAAAAAAATCGAAAGAAAATGGAAAATGTCGAATTTTAAACTGAAAGAATTGAAAAAAGGGGAAGGGCTAGCAATGCTAGCAAGTTGCTAGCTTTATTTTTGCTATAACTCAAAAAGCGCATCTTCGATTTAAAAGAAAAAAAAATTCTTAAAAGTGCATACTTTTAGTATTACTCTGTAATTTTTTCGTTGGTGTAAATATAAAATTACTACATTAATATATATTTTTTAAATATTTTTACTTATTTTTCGTTGTTAAAATTTATGTTAAAATACTAAAATATACATATATGTATATATAATATGAACTAATATATTCTTCAATAATTGACATTAGTTTCATCTTTTTTACTTTCGTACTTTTTGAGAAAAACGTATTTGAAAAATAGTAGTGCCGGTGCATACTTTAAAGTTTATCTCAATGACAGTTAAAGGTCAGAGGTCGAAAACACTATATGTTGTATTCTCATGGTGAGCTTTATTACCACACACGTTATTTCAAACATCGTCCGTGGGTGCCATTTTCTATGCTTATCCGGCTAGACCCTTTCCATCTGCAAATTAAATAAACATATTTTTAACATAAAATATCGTCTTCGATGCTGCTGATAATTTGTGCCGTTTACATGCAATATTATTTACGAATAAAGAAATTATATCGAAATATTTAAACACTGAAAGTTTTAGTTTTCATGATGTGAAGCATGAAATCTTACATATTTAAATTATTGGTCTAAAGAGTTTAAAGTATAAGTTCTTTTTTCTTAAATCTAACATTTAAAACAAAATCAAAACATTTCATCGTTTATTTAGTTAAAATGTACTTTAATAACCTTCTATATAACATCTTGAACCGTTGTAGTAATATGAAGCTTTTAATTTCAAAAATACACATATTTAATATGTAACTGATATGGGAACGTATTATGCACACATGATGCGTTTAGAAAAGTTTTTGTAAAGCTTTTTGTGAAATACACCTCATTTTACGCATTATATTATAATTTTATATGCTGTGAAATATTCGCAAAACAAAAATAAATCACTTTTTTTTTTTTTTTTTTCTAAGTAAAACAATTTTTAAATGCATTTTTTAAATCATTGTTCTCTCCTCTTCGCAATCTCTTAAAAGCTCTCTTTCAATCTCTTAAATTGTACTTATAATTTACTTTAAACTATTTTATAACAAATATTTCTTTTTAAATAACGTTTAATAATTTTACTTTAAAATACATTATTACTACTTACATCTGTGTACATAAATTTCTTTAATTAATACAAGATTTTATTTTTCCCATTTGAATATTAGTTGAGCTGTTTAAGTTAAGGGCTCAAACAAATCCAATATTTTCATTGTTTTGAGCTTACTTTTGTTTTAAGAATTATTTTAAATGACTTAATTAAATTCAGAAATTACTCTAAACTTCTAAATTTCTTATTCTTGTAACAAAAGAAGACAGAGGTTGTTTGTTTAGCAAATTTTATTTGGTATTTTAACTCATTATTGAAACCGTATCTTATATTAAGTACCTAAACAACTCATTTTTGAAATCGGAGTTTTTAAATCTCGGGAAACTTTTTCGGTTTAAGTGAAACATAAATTTTATTTTTATTATCAGAGAAACTTGTGATTTACCTTATTGAAATTAATAAAGTTTTCACGGAAAAATAAATGAAATATTTTGTTTCTGGAAAATGTTTAGGTTCCTTTTCCTTTCATTAATAATTATCCTATATTTTTTTTAGTTCCTCTGAGGCAAATTGAATAAATAAAAGTATTTTAACGTAGAACGATAATGTATTACATTTAATGTTTCTTTGCGGTTTTAATATACATTGTGTCCAATGGCTAATTCTTAAGCCATTAGTCATTGACATATAGTCCCTATGACAGAAAAAGGGTTTTAAATGAGAAAAATAAGTATATTAAAATAGGTTTGGCTCAATAAAACATTTATTAAAAATATATAAATTTAAATTTTTTTATGGTGCACACGGTCCTATCTATTTATATAAAATCCAAGTCTCTGTGTGTCCCTCAATATTCCGGTAGGACCGCCTCATTGAAATGAGCAATTGTTGAAAAATATTAATGCAGGGTTACCACGGTAGCGCCAAATGTTAGCCAACTTGGCGATAGCTGGCTAATTTGGTGAAATTCCCATTTAAAACCATTAATCTTTCATAATGGAGGTCACCGAAATATAATTTAAACTCCACTCTTTTAAGATATTTTTTCGAAATCTATGGGTGAGATTTTAAAGTACATCTTTACATCTTCCTCCCGATGCTACTAATAAAATAACCGCCAATAGACAACGGTGTACTGTGTGAGCTCCTAACTGCGCGATTTTAATGTGCTTTAGGTACTTTTCCAGTATAGGTGCCTTGGCGAAAAAGGAAATTTGGTAACATATTTTCCGGGAACCTATTCACTGTTTCATTTTATATACACACGCATTTTTTTCGATATTTATACGATTTATTTAACATAAAAAAGCCGTTCCTCTAATTTTATACAGAAACAGATGTAATTTATACATAAAAACATCAATAATATATATATAAACAAACAAAAACGCTCATCAAATTTGCTTTCATAGCTGTTTATATGATTTGACAACAAATCTCGATATTTTTTCCGTTTTACGGACACCATGCCAAAATGTATGCTAATGCGTCAATTATTTCAAAATGCTAAAAGATATTTGTAATTTTATGCCAGCAGTTTAATATGAGTTTTATTTTATTGCTTTATTTTATAGCAGTTATTTGTTCACTTATTTTAAGTATATATTTGTGATTTGATGAAATAGTTCGTAAAAGTCTGGAATTTTCAAACGTTATATTTTTTAAATGCTCACTTTATTATCGATAATGTTTTTTCTTTTATTTTTCAAATGCTTCAATTCACGATTTTGCGCCAACTATTACGCTTGGTGACAATGGTGTCCGCATAACGGAAAAGTACCCAAATCTCACTTTCTGATGCCCAAATTACACCAAGCTTTTTAAAAAAAATACCAAAGCCCCTACAGTGGAAAAGTACCAAACTGTCTATTATTTTGCGCTATCCGTGTTATAGTTTGTACTATATGCAAGGGGAGTGGAGCGAAGAGTTTAAACATTAACTATTAAAGCTTCGGCACACATGTCATATACGCCCCATATTGGCGCGATTTTTTTCTGACGCCAATGTCATATACACAACGGCTACTTAACTGGCGCCAAAGTGTCGTAATTTTGCTTGATATGGTAATCCGGATGTTGTTGTTTATGCTGTTGATGTTTTCGCCAAATTGACGTCGGAAAAAATCGCGCCAATATATGATAACGTATATGACAACTGTGTCAAAGTTTCTATAAAGCAGTATAAGACTAAAAAATTAAGAATAAAATAAATGCAAAATAAGACTAAAGAATAAAGAAAAATCATGCGTTAAGCATAGAATACGAAACACTTTCCAACACATCCTGAATGCTTTAACAAAATTTCGTTATTTAGGGAAATGAGGTAAATAAGATAACATTACTTCTTAGATATCCCGTCGACCAATTTTGCCAAATTATATAAATCGCCAAATCAATAGTAAAACATTAATAAAAATACAAATAAAACGTCGAATTAATGTTTTTATTGGCCATTATTGGCATTTAATTAATTAATGGCAACCATTATTGGCAATTAATCTTACAATTTGGCGACAGTAATTTGGTCGACGGGATAACTAAGAAGTACCAAGATAACTAAGTAAACATTTTAGAAAACGCATAAAAAAAATAAAAAAATTGATTTCAGCAGTTACCGTCCATAGCCAATAGTACCGTTATTACATGCCACTATTTAGGTAAAATTTAATTTAAACTACTCTTAAAACTACTGAAATCACATTTCTAGATATTATCATCCATAGACGGTTATGTATCCAATTCTTTGCGTGACCATATATATCATTTTACCTATATTCCACAAACATTTCTTAGGAAACTAAATGCAGTTGAGCGTAAAAATACATAACTCTTTTAAAAACCACCTTTAAGCAATTTACTCTCATACTCAGTAACCCTTACGAATTTTTTTGTGTAGCCCTGCATATGAACTGTAGCATTTATACACACAGTATAGTATGCATAAATAGAGTGAAACATAAAAGCGCATATCATAATTAAAAATGCATTTCTAGCAATCATTGCTTATGTAGAATACTTCGGAGAAAAGTTTCTTGGCGAGAAAGTAGTTTGCCAACGTATTTTCTGGCAATCTGCTTCATACTCACAAGCAATTTTGGCACAGATGTCATATTCGCCCCATATTGGCGCGATTTTTTCTGACACCAATATCAACGGGTACTTAACTTGCGCCAAATTGATAATTATCATATCGCCAAAGTGATACAAAATATTATATAGTAATATTTTGCTTGATTTGGTAACCCGGATTATGTTGTTTATGCTGTTGATGTTTTCGCCAAATTGGCAACCGAAAAAAATCGCGCCAATATGGGGCGAATATGACATCTGTCCCGCAATTTTTTCCATATGTAAACAATTTGGCACAGATGTCATATACGCCCCATATTAGCGCGATTTTTTTCCGACGCCAATTTGGTGAAAACATCAACAGCATAAACAACATTCGGGTTACCATTACAAGCAAAATAATGACACTTTGGCGCCAGTTAAGTACCCGGTGCCTATATGACATCGGCGTCAAAAAAAATCGCGCCAATATGGGCGTATATGACATATGTGCCGACAATTTAATATAAAAAAAAACTATTTACCCATTTTTATAAAGAAACAGAAGTAATTTTTGCACAGATGTCATATACAAATTGAGGTTGGCGTGATTTTTCTATGACGCCAAGTTGGCAGAAATCTCGCTTTCGAATACCAGTTACTTATATATTTTTCAATTATTCGCTATCATTTTGAAAAGGAAATAACTATAAATAAATAAAAGTTTAAATAATAAGTATAGAACAAAGCAGTTCATATAATTAAGAAACAGAAAATAAAAGTAAATAAACAATTTATTAATAAATAAAAAACAATAGCTGGGTTACCATAGCAGGCAAAATAACACCATTTTGGCGCCAGTTAGGTATCCCGGTTCATATCTGAAATCTGTGCTGTAATTTGTATATAAAAAAATTATATACATTTAGAAACGATTCTTTTATGCATGTAAGTGCATATATAAACAAAGATAAAAGTTCATTAGATTTGTTTTCATAGCTGTTTATATATCTTCGCAACATATCTCCCTTTCTGATGCCCGAATCGCGCCATGCTTTTTTTAAAAATGCGCTATAATGGAAAAGTACTTAAATAAATAATTAACAGAAATAAAAAATTATACAAATTAAAACTTTTTATTTCGAGATCAAAGCATTGTTTTTAATTTTGATTAAAAATACATATATCCTTGGATAACTTCAATTGAAATCAGTTTCACAGCTTAATATCTCATTCCATAAACCTAAACAAACACAAGTGATTCATTCATCGTGAAACGTCAAAAATATTAAATCATTGAGGTAATCATTCACAAAGTAAGTTCTCCAACAATCAATGGGCAATATTCTAATGACATCATAGTAGATAAAATAGTGGCGGTATCGTTTGTTTATGGTTTGTAATCACAAAGATTTTATTTTGCAATGTCTCTTAGTTACATTATTTTATTGTCATATTTATGAGCTCAGAACAAAAGCCTATTTTTTCATTATTTAGTTATTAAAGACGGAAAAAATCATAAATGCATGATTTGTAAATTTTAAATAATTTTCTTTCTTAATACTAAAAAATAACATCGGGAAGTAACAGCGGGTTTAAGTTAAATAAGTTTAACTGTTTAATTCTGTTGTAATGTTCAAAATAACTGTATTTATTAGATTTCAGTACTCAACATCAAAGCCCGATTAAACTTTGAAGTTAAAGGAATTACAATGTCATTTCAGGACATTTCTTTTGGAGAAGCTTTTCTAAATTCCATATATACATGGAAAATCTTCAGTGTTAGAAATATTATTCCTAGGACTGACATAACACGAGAACGGCCTGCAATTTTACATAAGTTTTTGAAAGCTACTTTATATCAGAAATTTTACTAAAAACTGGTTACTTTTTTTGTTATAGCGGCCCACACTATTAGGATTATGACAAGTTGCAGACAATTTCGCCAACGTCGTAACCAAGATCGTGAAGCACACGCATATAATACCATATAATACCATTTCATGAAATCGTATACGATAATTTAATAGTTTTTAACCTTACTTCAAGTGTGTTATTTATTTATTTTTAATGCTCAACAATCTAAATTGTCCAATATATGAATAAAAAAAAATGTAAACAAAGATTGAACAGACATGACCGCAAAAAGCGTCAAATCTGCATAACACTTGGAACCAAACTGTGCAGATTAGTGGTCTTCTACTGTACACAGTTTTTCATAAATGTGTTTCGTTCTTAAAATGTGTTATTTTCATCTATCACTGCGGAATAAGCGAGAAAACTCATATTCTTGCACATGATTTGTATATATCTTTATATCTAAATTTCCGTCATTTTTGACGGGCTACCTTTCTAGTATGTTATATTTAGTAAATTTTCCTGTTGCACTGACAAGTAAGATTAAAAAAAAAACTTTTGTTATTCTACGATTAAAATTGACCGAGTGATAGCTGATTAAAGTTGGAGAATATTTTTTGCTGCAAATTAGGGCCATTCACACATTTAGTACAAATATAATTTCGTCAGATAGAATAAAAAAAGTGTTGAGAGTAAAATTAACAGTTTAACATAAATTTGAAATGATTAATCATTCTGGTATATTAATGCAAAATATGCAATTTGAATTAAACATATAAGAAGAAAAAACATAATTTTTATTAAATAAAATGATGAAAATTAACAGCCTCAATTCTTTACAAAATAATACCTATCGTAAAATGTTATTAGATTACACTAGCCTTCAAAAGTTGTGTTATTTCATGTTTTTTAGCTTTTGATAGTTGATTCTTATGTATTCTGTACCGCTAAATCCAAAAATGACCTTCAGTTTTAACCATCACGTCCCGAGTTTTCGCAAATTGTAAACTTCAAAGTTAAAAAGTTCAAAGTTAAAATTGAACCTTCTCCCCCACCTCATTGAACTTCTGAGCTGTTTAGCTGCGAGAATGCCAGTATAAGCCAAAAGATTTAATAAGTTACTGAGCTATATAAAATAAAAAAAAAATATATATATATATATATGTTTGTTTTATAGCATGAGATTTTTGCTACATTTTTAGTTGGTTTAAAAAACAAACAGAAAGTCATATTAAAAATGTTTTTTTTATTTCATTTTCATCAAAATTTAATGAGCAAATACTGCAACTAAATTTCGATTTTACATGTATCTATTTGGTTAAAACATTTTAAAATAAAAGTTTTATACCCTTTAATTTTCTTTAATACTCTCTTCAAACAGACACACACACACACACACACACACACATATATATATATATATATATATATATATATATATATATATATATATATATATATATATATATATATATATATATATATATACATATATATATATATAAATAATTCAATACAAGAAAATAATTTCGAATGGCTGTTTTTATACTAAATTATGTTTTGTTTTATTTTTTAACGTGGCAACAGGCTTAAGTTGGTGGGGGATGTGTTTTAAACTATCACCCATTTCATTAGTAGCTGAATTCGGTTATTGCCTTCCTGGCGTGTCATACACTTATTATGGTGAATGATCTGTTTGTCGAACGTCTCGAACGTAGCCTTGAAATTTGTTTTTGAGCATCTTGATTTTACTAAGCAGCGTTATGGCCGAAAACGACTACAATAAATATGTATATAGGGGAGACTAAGGAGGGTCGACCCAACCTTCAATTTCCATATTTCAAAGAATTTCAGAGTTTTCCAAATACAACGCAACCAATGCCATTAAAATTATCAAACATTAGTCTTTGTTCCATGCAGATCATTTAATGAGTTGTGGAAAAATCAATTGTGAAGCGCTTTCAGCTTAAAAAGCATATGTTTTAGAAACATTTAATAGGATTATCTCAGATACAATATATCATAGTAGTTTAAGTAAGTAGGTTTTAAGTAATACTGTGATATTGAGATTTCATTACGGGCATACAGTAAATTAGGATAAACATTACCAGGTGATATACTTTAAAAAGAAGCTATGTGGGGAGTTTTGACTCAATCAACATAAGGGAGGGTTGACCAGAAAGTCAAAGATCCTTTAATTAAGTAATTTTGGAAATATTTTTATGATACACTGTACATAATGAAGAGCTAATTGTTACATTTGTAAAATAATGTAAATTTATTCTGTTTTTACAGAATGAATTTAAAGTATTTTACCGTAAAATGTGGTGATAGAAGGGAAAATGTTTAAAATTTATTAAAGGAAAATGTAAAAATTTATTACATAAGCAAGAAAAAGAAAAAGTATAAATTGGAACTTTGATAGGAACTTTCGTTTCATTTAAATAGCAACCATATTAGATAAATAGAACGATTGGATAAAACTGGAGAGTATGAAAGCAGTAGCCTTAAGAAATATTAAGTGTTATTGCTTCTACAAAATAACATAACATTAACCAGAACACTTTAGGAAAGTATGTAGGCAAATTACAAAAATATTAACAATATAAGGTGAAGGCAAACTATGTGGTATCTAACGTTTTCAGTTCGAGTGTCACACAAATTGGACGATTTAAACGGAATTTTTCTCCTGTGATTTGAATTATGTCAAAGCATGCTTGTTTGCATATCACATTTTCGCAAATAATTTTAATAATAATTAAATCTTGTAGCATAAATTTATTCTGCATTTTTTAAAACTTATGTTATTTCTGCTTAATCAATACTTTAGTATAAAATAAAATGGGCCAACCCTCCTGTATGTGTGGAGCCTTGACCCATAATTGTCTCATGATTAAAATAAATAATTTTTCATGTTTCTTATATATTACACTTATGTCGCAATTTCATTTTGATAACTGATTGTATAACGAATAAAATGATATATGAAACTTTATTGTAGGATCAATTTAAAAAAAAAAAAAAAAAAAAAAAAAAAAAAAAAAAAAAAAAAAAAAAAAAAGATTTTGTGAAAATTGTGTCAACTCTCTCTAGTCTCCCTTATATAGATAAATATAACTTCTGTTTTGAATTCAATGCTACCTTTTAACATTTAACACGCTGCCACGATGAAATAGCCTTTTTTTGGTTTGTTTTCAGCGTTTATGCTATAGTACTCATTTTATATGTCTGATTATATATTTTCTGTTTGCTTGTTTGTTGAATGAAGTTGCTAATTCAGACCAAATACTTGATTTTGATAGATTACTATTAATTAGTTTATTAATTATTTATTTATTATTTGAGCACTGAGGAAGGTATGCTACATGCTACCGAAACCGGTATGCTTTAAATAATAATTTAAAAAAATGGTGCTTTTAACGCTGTTTATTTGTCACGCTTCTATTATATTGCAGTAAGCTCCTTATTGTTAATTATTATTAATTTGTTTGTTTCACTACAACAGTTTAGCGCTATTTACATGAATGTGTAATTTTTGTTGCTGATAATTACAATATTTATAGCTTGTATATATATATGTAACATATTATTCAGAATCCGGGGTGGAAACTATTTTAGTTACAAAATAAAACTTGATAACTTTTCATCAACTAATAAATTTAATATTTACAACGTATTTACATGTTATTATTTACAAAAATAACTAAGTTAATTTAAAATATCGGCTTAGCTCAGGTAGATGCCTTGTCGGCAACAAGTTTGTAAACATTATTCTCTCTCGTAAAGTCTAATTTACTCAGCTTGTCAGCTCTTTTGAAAGAAAAGAAAAAAGAAAAGGAGAGAAAATATGATGGAGTGCGTATTGTTCGAGCGTTACACTCTTCCCCTCACACTGCATTACTGGTCCCTCAGATGCAGTGTGCGTTTCCTGGGTGGATTTCTTCGGGATGCTTTCTGGTGCCTAAAATCCTCTATGGTTCTCGTGTTTTGTGATCCTTTCGTAAATATTTGCTGGCTGGGCGTCTGACATTTCCCTTGTCTGTCTCTAGGACGAATAAAGCCTTTAGAAGATCCACCATCATCTTGCGTGTAAGGACAAAAAGCTGATATATGATAATTTCCTAAGTTAGAAAAGGGGTTTCCTTTAGTGGCAATGGTATAAGAAGTAGGAGATCTTTGTTTTAAAATAACATATGGGCCATCTCGACAGGCATGAATTTAGTTTTTGTGTTATTTTTCTTTTGACTAATGGGATGCAGAGTAACCCAGACGTGGTCGCCTGGTTTATATTGTTCAGAAGCATTTAAATGTTTGTCGGCATAATATTTATGCTTATCTTGGCTTTGTTCTATGCGATCTCTTATCTGCATAGTAATATTAGCAAAGTTTTTTAAATAAGGAGTTATTTTGGGTATGAAATTATGATTCGCAATTACAGGGCGTAAGTCATAAGCAACATCATCGGAGGTACATAATTCACGACCGAACATTAAATATGCAGCTGTGTGACCTGTGGAACTACATCTTGCAGTATTAAGGGCAAAAAGGATTACTGGTAATTTTTCACTCCAAGTTGTATGATCACCTCCAACTAGCATCGCTAAGCGGGGTTTTAGATCTCGTTTTTTTCTTTCAACCGGACTTGCTTGAGGGTCGTACACCGGAGTTAAACTTTGATCTAACTTTAAGAGAAAACAAACTTGTTGCATCACAGCACTGATGAATTGCGGACCATTGTCGCTAATGATTTTTGTTGGAAAACCATATCTTAAATACACTTCCTCAATTATGGTAACAGCACATTCCGTGGCTGTTGCGTTATTTAATGCGAAAAATTCTACCCATTTTCTGCTACAGTCTTCGATTATAAAAATCCACTTTTTCCCATCTGCTGTTTCTGGCAAGGGTCCAAGTAAGTCTATTGAGAGGGTCTCAAATCTTTGACTATGAACAGGTGTTTGTAAAAGCCCAGCAGGTTTTTGGTTACTCGCTTTATAACGAATACAGCCTACACAATGTTTAACATAATCTGCGATATCTTTTCTCATCCCGGTCCAGTAATATCTTTGGGATACTCTGTAATAGGTTTCCTCGGCTCCATAATGTCCTGCGGTCGGTGAATCATGGTAATTCATCAAGACTTCTTTCCATTCTTGAACAGGAACAACCAATTGTGTTTCATCTTAATCTGATTCTGGAGAATAACGATATAAGACTCCTTGGTTTAAGAGGTAACCACGTTCAATCCAATTAGCAAAATCTGTATTATTTTCTTTAGATTCAAACGCTACGATAATTTACCTTAAATCTTCATCCTTTAATTGCTCTTCTCGGATATCTTTAGGAGATCTAATAAGCATATCAATCGAAATTGTGCAAATTTCACAAGAAGGTTCTTCATGACTGCAAATAGGCCGAGACAACATATCAGCAACAACGTTTGCTTTTCCAGGAATATATTCAATCTTGATGTTGAAAGATTGTAACTGCAAAGCCCATTTGGCTAGTCTGCCTGAGGGTGACTTTAAACTCATCAGCCATTTTAGGGCCTGATGATCGGAGGCAACTGTTATTTCATGTCCTTCAATATAGTCACGGAATTTATTTAAAACCCAAATGACAGCAAGTGCTTCGCGCTCGGTGGTACAATAGTTTCTTTCTGGTGCAGTTAACAAACGACATGCATATTCTATTGGATGCTCTTCTTCTCCCTGACCCTGGAGGAGGACAGCACCTAGAGCATATCCACTGGCATCTGTACGAAGAAGATAGGGCTTGGTCGGATCATTTTGTTTTAGTACTGGAGGATTGATTAATGAACTTTTCAATGTTTCGAAAGCGCTTTGTTCTGCTTCTTCCCACTTCCAAGTTGCATCTTTCTTCGTAAGATTACTTAGAGGTTTAGCTATATCTGAAAATTTGGGAATAAAACGTCTGTACCAGGAGCAGGACTGCAAAAAAGATTGAACTTGTTTTACAGACTTAGGAGCAGGCATTTGTTGAATTGCAGCAGTTTTTCCAGGATCAACTTCGATTCCAGAGCTTGTTATCCAATGTCCTAAATATTTAACACGGGGGCATGCAAAATTGCATTTTTCAGTTTAACATACAATTTGATTTCTGATAGTTTATTAAAAACTGCTTCTAAGTCAGACAAATGTTTCTCAAATCTTTCCGACAAAATAATAATATCATCTAAATAAGACAATATAAAGATGTCTTTGAGGGACTTTCTAAAGTTATCTATTAATCTCTGAAAGGTTGCTGGGGCATTTTGCAATCTTAAAGGCATTCTAATGTACCAAAACGCTCCGAATTTACAAATAAATGCAATTTTGTCTCTATCATCAGCATTTAATTCAATTTGGTGGTATCCAGACTTCAGATCAATAGTGGTCATATAAGGTATGTTTGGCTTCATGGAGCAAATCATCTATTCGCGGTAATGGATAATTATCTGTCTTTGTGATGGCATTCAATTTTCGATAATCGATGCAAAGGCGAATTTTTCCATTTCGTTTTGGGACCAATACTACAGGAGAGGCATAAGGAGAATCGCGCTCTTCGATTATACCTTTAAAGAGGAATTCATGTAATTTTTTAAGCAAAATTTCCTTTCTCGCAGGTGACATGCGGTAAGGGGTACTGCTACAGGAGGATGTGATCCAGTATCAATATAATGTTTAACTTTAGGTGTAGCCTCTTCCCGTAGTTGGAAGCTACTAGTAAATTTTTCAAGCAATTCATTCAACCTAACTTGTTGCTCTGAAGTGAGATGTCTACCTTCATCTTCTCTAGAAAAACGGCGTCTAATTCAACGGATTTTATCGCTAATTCATTGAGAGGTCTATATGTATCTTCAGCGAATCTATACTTCCACCTACATCTATCAGCGAAGAACCATTCTTGATTTACTACATCCAAAACAATTTTTGCTTTGAGTAAAAAATTGATTCCTAAAATTGTACAATTATATCTGGTATTCGGCAGAGCATAAAGGGTTGTTTTAATGTCGGGACCTTCAATTTTAACATGAACTTATGTTTTATAAACTTCGGTAGTGTTTTGTAGTCCATCGGCTAAGACTACGATCATTTGAGTTTTTTCAAACTTCACACCTTGGTCTTTTAATAAAGAATACAAATCTTCACCCGAAACGCAAAGTGTTGCGCCAGTGTCAGCACAAGCTGTGCCAGAGAGACCATTTATGCTTATTTTTACCAATAATGTTGGTGATGTTTGCATATTACATGTACGAAATTCTAGTGATTGAAAGTGCACCGATACATTTTTCGGAGAACATGTTGGACACTTGGATTTAATAACTCCCTGGTTTCCACAACCATACCAACTTAACATTGGTCGATTTAAATTCGAAGGATAGTTAATTTTATTTCTCTTGGACTCCTTTGGATTGCCAATTTTACCAAACTCATTTATTTTAAAATTTAAAGGCGTTTTTTCAAAGCGATTAGAATTCCCGACCTCACTGATTTTATTTGATCTCTTTATTTCTACTTTGTGTGACCTCAAATTATCATATAATTCTAACTTTTCAGAGAATTGAACAGGATCTGTTAAATTCTCTTATTGGTCTAAATAATGTTCTTTGCAATCAGGGGAAACCATT